>BSBM01000047.1:40925000-43325000 GCA_027924585.1 Larix kaempferi
GTTTTTCCAGAAGTCCATTGCAACTAACACGTCATGAGTGGCCAGCATTAGCTTGCACCAAGCCTATTTTAAGCTATATTCATTTAATTTAGCTTCCAACTTCTCTTGTTTGGACTCTTGTTTTTCCATATGGATGTTGAGATACTCAATGTCCTATCTCATTCCTTCCAACTGTCCAATCATTCTTCTCAAAATAGTTATAATTTATAATTTATATTCTCCTTTAGTCATGCATAAATTAGAAGGATTGGCCATACTAGGAAAGAAAGAAACATGGAAAACCCCTTATTCTTTCTAGAGTATGAAAATAAGCTAGAATAGGACATAATCCTACCTAAGAAAAACCTCAAGAAAATTCTATTCACACTCAATTAAATTTAAGCCCCATCACTACATAATTCTAGGGTGCCCAACTAATTCCAATCCAAAGTAAAAACTAGAACCCGGGATGAAAATAATTGATTTCCTAGGAGAGTGCACCACTCAGAGCCACATACCTTGTACCTTTGTTGAACCTATAATCTCATAGGTTTTTCGCCACTAGTAACCACAAAGTAGGGAACTACTCAAGGGCTCACACCTATTCAACTTTGAGATCACCAACCATAGACATATCGATCAGAAATGGAATAATTTCAACTCTACAAGCAATCTTGAATACATGACCCATAAAGAAGACATTTCAGATATTGCAAACCAAATAAAGAGGGGCAAACATTAGGAACAAGAGGCGATAAAGACTCCCTCATGTGAAGTAAATAAGTTGAAATGACTTGCATGTAGTTTGAAATTTGAAATGAAGAAAAGTGTGAAACTCTCCTCCAATGCCCTATTTGTTTTTTGAATATGAAATAGCTTGACGTCATCCAATGTATCGAGGTTCTAAAATATTCTTTGAAAGGTTTTGAATATAAATGTTCCTTCAATGGGTTTCCTTTTCCTTGCCTGAGTAATGCCAACAAGAGATCTCCAAAAGTCACGAGGTTCTTCACTTGGTGAACTTGGAGGAGTACTATTCCTAAAAAGAAAGCATATAATTCATCTTGGTTGTTTGTTTCTTATCCCAAACCCCATGAAAAGCAGTTCTATATTTATGTTGGGGCCTAGGAGAACCCCCTCGCACCTCCCACCCCTTATTTACCCTTGTAAGAACCATCAAAAAATATTTTATGGCACTTATGAGAGTTGATCCATTCCTAAATCTCTAATTCCTTGAGATCTAGATGCCAACGAAGATCAAACCATAGATTTTCGAGGTGCGAATTTGGACTAAGGGGGGCTCCCATTCAACAAATATTGATCCCAAAGTGCTACTAAAAGTGAACTTTTAATATTCAATCTCATGAATCCCTCATAATTCTAGATATTTTAACATAAGAGATTTTCGTTGATTGTTGTTCACTGAGAATTGTAGGAAACCGAGGAAAAGATTGCCTTGTTTCTAGCAAGCCGTATTTTCCAACATATATACTTTGGAAGCACCAAGCAAAGTCTTCACAAGCATGGTTTGTTGTGAAGAGAGATAGGGTAATAGGGTTTCAAATTAGAAAAAACATCACTCCAAAGATGAGGAAATGTTATTTTTTCTCCTAGCTCATACAAGTCGTGTTCCCATACCTTTTGTGCATGTACGCATTCTAAAAATAAATTCCTTGATCTCTCTTCATTCTTAAGACATAATGCACATCTAGCTAACCAAATAATGTTGTTTTTAAGATATTTTATGTTTTGAGGATTCTTCCCTGTGCTAAAACCCAACAAAATACATTGATTTTAAAAATACCATTAAAGTGTCAAAACTTCTTCCACATTTTTTACTAAGGGGACAAGACCATGAGTGTAGTGGCACCTTGAAGCATATACAGAAGATATGAATAATGAAATCGTAGTTTTTCTAGAATCTCCAACTACTTCCAATTCCTCTAGTTCTCTAAGGGTTCCCACTCTAAAATATCAAATAAGGATTTGTTTTCTCTAGCCATGAATCACTTCCTTAATTCTTCTAGTGTTGGATTGGATGCAAGAAGATATTGACCCACATTGTAAGGGAACCCCCTCTGGGTCCTTAACTACTATCTAACAACAATTTATCGAATCTAACAATATTTTATCAAATAAACAATTTATCTGATTAAATAAGCATGCATGTGAATTTTGATAACATTCTGTGTAAGCTTATGTTGAGAGAATGATCATAAATTTCATATGTTGTATTTTCTAATTTTCTGAATTGAAACAAGAGGAATAGAATGGTTTACCTCTTAAATGTATTGGAATGTCAATCCAGTTGTCCTCCAATGCTCCTATGCTCCAAGTGTGCCCAAAGTAAGACTTACCTCCTATCCAACTAACAATTTCTCCAACTGCTACCTCTAGGAAAACTCTAGTTTTCCTAACCCTCCTTGCCTATGGTTTCATCCACCACCACCACAACCACAACACTTGCATGTATCATCCGGATTTTATGAGCAGAACGAAATGAATACAGATTATTATCAGATGCTTAACACAAAATAACAGAGATACAGTAAAACTGGTTTTCTATTCAATAAGGAAATAAGCTAGAACTGTAAAAATGCAGCGGAAAACAAGTTTGCTGGAATGGTGGCGGCTTATCTCTGAGAAGAGATGTGACGGCTGCTCTCATTTCGCAAGAAGATGGTTACAATGAGGCTCTCAAGGCCTTTTACAATAAACAGGAATGTCAAAAACCCTAGACATCCAAAAACCTAACCCTAGGAGATGAAGCGCCAAAAGTCATGTGGGCCCCGTTGGGGTAAGTTAGTACATCAACTTCCCGGGGTCGTAACTTTTGCATACGATCTCCGTTTGGGGCGCTCGGTAGCCCATTGGAAAGGTCTATCCGAGATTTACAGCTTTCAAATGGGGCCAAATGAATGCCGGGGGCAGCCATTTGGCCCCCCAAATTGCCAAAAAAGGTCGTTTAGGGCCTCAAAATGGCCCCGGAAGTTCAGGACCCGAAAAACTGCTAAAAATAGTACAATACCAAAATTGCCATAAAATTGTTTTGAGCCAGTTGGAAAGGTGGGTGGCCACCAATATCCACCTGGATCAATCCTCCCTCCTTAGGAAGCAATGGTCTCCATTGCGTTGAGTTCCCCCATCAGATGAGGAAATTTCTGCTGAATTTGGCCTTGGGTGAGCCACTTGCCTTGGTGCAGGAGCTGCCCTGCTTTGACAACTCGATAAAGCTGGATCCTTTGATGTCGAGTGCCCTTGATCTGTGTGTCTGCAATATGATCACTGGATGCTTGTTGTAGGAAGTCAGGGTTGAGCTCTGTTGGTGTCAACTTCTCTGCTATCTCTGAGGTGTCTAATAGTGGTGGGAAATATGGCCGAAGGAGAGCCACGTTGAAGACTGGATGCAGACCCAGGAAGGGGGGAATGTTGAGCTCAAAAGCATTGTCACCCACCGCCTTGGTGATGGTGTACGGCCCATAACGGAGTGGGTGAAGCTTTCGATGGGGCCCTGTAAGGCGTTCTTTCTGCAAATGCAACCAAACTTTGTCGCCCACCTGAAACTTATGTGGCACCTGATGTTGATCATGGCGCTGCTTGTACTTGGCATTAGACTTCTGTAGAATATCGTGAACCTGTTGGCGGATATGCTGGATCCGTTCAATGAACCGATCGGCTTTGTCAGCTTCTGGGGACGAGTCGGCCGAGGTGGTCGCAAGGGGAAGTGCAACATCCATGGGGCCCAATGGTTGGAATCCCAACCCCACCTGAAAGGGGCTGTGGCCAGTTGAGCTATGCAAGGCACGGTTGTAGCTATGTTGGACATAGGGGAAACTCTCATCCCATGTGCGGGGGTGTGTTGAATTGTACATGCGCAGGATATGTACGACCATCCGGTTGACGACCTCCATTTGTCCATCGGTCTGGGGGTGGAAGGAAGTGGATTTGGTGAGCTTGGAATCCAGCAGTGACCAGAGGCTTGACCAGAATGAGCTGAGGAACCGACTGTCGCGGTCTGAGATAATGGTCTGTGGGATCCCAAAATGTACCCATACTCGTTCAAAGAAGAGCTTGGCAGTGGCTTCTGCTGTGATGTTCTTCTTGCAAGAGGCTAGAATCGCCATCTTGGAAAAGCGATCAACAACCACGAAAACACAGTCGTTTCCCCTCTTGGTGGACGGGAGGCCTGACATGTAGTCCATTGAGATGGATTCCCACGGCCTGTCAGGAGTAGGCAGAGGGGTGTATAGGCCCTGTTTCTTAGTGGTCGGTTTGGCAATAGCGCAAGCGGTGCAGGACCTGATATACTTGCTGACATCCTGTCGAAGTTTCGGCTAGTAGAAATGTTTCTGCAACACTGCCACTGTCTTTTCGACACCAAAGTGTCCTGCCACCCAACTATAGTGAGCTTCCCAAATCAGCTTCGCACGCTCGCTTGATGGAACGCAGAGATGGCCCAGATGACACAACAACCCGTCCTGACGATGGAAATTAGCAACAGCTGAGTTGGTGCCCAACATTTGATAGGTGGCGGAGAAGTCAGGGTCTGTCTCGTAGAGGTGAGGCCATCCGGAGGTCTCGTGGCCACAAGAGTCTAGCACCGTGGTAAGTGCCGCGACTGGAGGTCGACTGAGGCAGTCAGCAACTTGGTTGGTACTACCTGTTTTATATTTGATGTTGAGGTGGAACTGCTGTAAATATGTTGACCACTTCTGATGGCGGTCATTCTGCAACTTTCCTTGGGTCTGCATGAACTGTAGAGGCTTGTGATCAGTGTGGATGACTGTCTCCTTCCCAAGAATGTAATGTCTCCACTGGCGGCAGGCTTGTACAATGGAGTACATTTCTTTGTCACAGGTAGGGTACTTGCGAACAGCATCTGATAGTGTCTCACTATGATATGCCACGGGGTGGCCGTGTTGAGTGAGAACGGCACCCACAGCATAATCTGAAGCATCTGTCTCGATCTCAAAGGGATGTTGCAGGTTCGGTAATGAGAGTACCGGCGATGAGCACAAACGCTTCTTCAAGTCATCGAGGCTTGTTGTTGGGACAGGCCCCACACAAATTTTGCCTTACCACCACCCCTGGTCACTTGGCTGAGGGCCCATGCGATATGAGAGAATCCCAGCACGAACCGGCGATAGAAATTGGCGAGGCCCAAGAAGCTCCGAAGTTCAGTGAGTGTGGTTGGGGCTGGCCAGTCACGGATGAACTAGATCTTGGCTGGATCCACATGCACACCATCTCGATCAACGATGTATCCTAAGTAATGGACCCTGTCCATGCCGAAGGAGCATTTTTCCAAGTTTGCATATAGTTTGTGCTTCCGCAGGGTGTGCAGAACCTGCTGAATATGCTGCAAGTGTTCCTCCCAAGTCTTGTTGTAGATGAGGATGTCATCCAGATACACCACTACAAAATTGTTGGTGAAAGGTCGTAGGATATCGTCCATCATCCTCATAAAAGTTGCTGGAGCATTTGTCAAACCAAAAGGCATGACCAGCCATTCAAAAAGACCTTCTTTTGACTTGAAGGCAGTCTTCCACACATCTGTCGGTTCTATTGGGACCTGGTGGTAGCCTGACTTCAGATCAATCTTACTGAAGTATTTGGCCCCTGTGAGCTGATCAAGGAGGTCGTCGATTCGGGGAATCGGGTACCGGTTACGGACTATGATTTTATTCAGGGCCCGGTAATCAATGCAGAGTCGCCAGGTCCCATCTTTCTTCTGCACCAGCACGATTGGGCTCCCACAAGGTGATGAACTGGGACGGATGTGCCCCTTGTGGAGCAATTCTTGGATCTGCCTCTTGATCTCCTCGTTTTCCAACAGAGAGCGGCGATAGACTGGCCCATTGGGTAGCGGTGCACCTGGGGTCAGATCGATGGGATGCTTGACCTGGCAATGCAGAGGTACCCCGGTCGGAGAGGAGAAGATATCTGAGTATCCTTCCACCACCTTATCCACTTGCTTCTGTTGTGTGGATAGATCGGTCGCGGAGGCCCGGGATGTGGCTGCGATCTTTCTTTCACTCTGAGAGCGAATCACGAAGAAGACAAATTTCCCGGTCTAAGAGATGACCTTCCTGCATTGCTTGGCAGAGATCAAGGAAATAGCACTAGGAGGGACTACCTCGGGTATCCTGTAAAATTTCCTGTTCAAAGAAATAATAACACTGCGAGGCCTAGACTAATATACAGCATGACGTTTCCATAAATAAGGTTGGCCCAAAAGAACATCTGAAACTTCGAGAGGAGCAACGTCACACAATACCTCGTCCTTGAAGGGCTTGATGCTGTATGGCAGTCGGCACTGTTGGCTGACACGGAGATCGCTTCCTTTGCGGAGCCATCCAATGGTGTAGGGTTGTGGGTGCGGCGTTGTCGGTAGGGCCAGGCGCTTGAAGACCTCTGCTGAGATGAGATTCTTCTGGCTACCGCTATCAACTATGAAATGCAGCGGGGTGCCTTTTACCCACATCTGTGAATGGAAGAGGCGTTCTCCTTCTTCTGGCTCGTCTGGTTCATCAGGCTGGAGCTTGGTGGTGGCAATGGTGGCATTGGGTTCCGCGTCAATGATTCGTCTTCCCCTTTCTGGTTCGGACTCAGAGTCAGAACCCGCATCTGATTCAGATGCTTTCACTTCGGCCACCAGCGACTGCTTTGAACGGCAATCAGCAGTGTTATGCCAAGGGCTCTTATGGAAGTCGCACCACTTCCCAGTATCTTTCTTTGTTTTTCCGGGGTCCTTCTTTGCTTGCGGCTTGGACTGGTTGTCCTGATGCTGTCCATCTTTTCTCTGTCCTTTATTCTGTGGGTTGGGGCTGCCCTTTCCTGTCTTTTGCTGTGAAGGGTTCCCAGGCCCAAATTGCCGTGTCTTTTGTTTGAGCTTCTGCTCGATTTTGACAGCATATCGGTAGGCCGCGCCCAAGGAAGAGATGTCCAGAAATTCCATTTCAGTCTGGATGTATCAGTGCAAACCACCGCGATACTTGAGCACCAGATGTCGCTCTGAATCTTTGATACCCAGCTTGGTGCGCAAGGTATGGAAGATATTTGTGAACTCTGGCACTGCTTGGTCTCTTTCTTGTCGCAGTGTGGTCCATTTGGTATACAAATCGTCATAACTTCCAACAGGGTAGTATTGTTCCTTAATAGCATCCCTGAAGGATTCCCAGGTGGCCGTGAATGAAAATAATGAGCCTTCTTCTGTTTCCTTTTGCTCGCAGAATGTTTCCCACCAATCTTTGACATGGGGAACGGCTTTGAGGAGCGCAAAAGTAATCTTTTCTTTATTCGAAAAGTTATGGATAGAAAAATACCCTTCTAGTAGATTCAACCACTTATCTACAGCATCTGCGTCTATCTGTCCTTCAAATATAGGGATATCAAAGTTGATTTGTACCTTGAAGGGGGCGGCGCCTCCGCTCGAGGAAGATGCGTCGCTTGTTGGTAGTCGCCGAAGGATTTGCGCGAAATTATCCATCATCTCGTTCCTCTGCTGCGTGAGGGCTTCCTCAAGCAACATTTTGATAGGATCTCCTGTCCCGTCATCTTTCTTTTCTCCTGCCATGAGAGGTCGCTTGGGCGTGCGAGAGCTTTTGTCCTCAAGAGAAACAAGCTCGAGACCCAATTCTTTGTACCCTGACCTCGTTGGGGACATGCATTAAGACGACAAGGAGCAGACCGCTCTGATACCACTGATCCAGATTTTATGAGCAGAACGAAATGAATACAGATTATTATCAGATGCTTAACACAAAATAACAGAGATACAGTAAAACTGGTTTTCTATTCAATAAGGAAATAAGTTAGAACTGTAAAAATGCAGCGGAAAACAAGCTTGCTGGAATGGTGGCGGCTTATCTCTAAGAAGAGATGTGACGGCTGCTCTCATTTCGCAAGAAGATGGTTACAATGAGGCTCTCAAGGCCTTTTACAATAAACAGGAATGTCAAAAACCCTAGACATCCAAAAACCTAACCCTAGGAGATGAAGCGCCAAAAGTCATGTGGGCCCCGTTGGGGTAAGTTAGTAAATCAACTTCCCGGGGTCGTAACTTTTGCATACGATCTCCGTTTGGGGCGCTCGGTAGCCCATTGGAAAGGTCTACCCGAGATTTACAACTTTTGACTCGGGCCAAATGCATGCCGGGGGCAACCATTTGGCCCCCCAAATTGCCAAAAAAGGTCGTTTAGGGCCTCAAAATGGCCCCGGAAGTTCAGGACCCGAAAAACTGCTAAAAATAGTACAATACCAAAATTGCCATAAAACTGTTTTGAGCCAGTTGGAAAGGTGGGTGGCCACCAATATCCACCTGGATCAATCCTCCCTCCTTAGGAAGCAATGGTCTCCATTGCGTTGAGTTCCCCCATCAGATGAGGAAATTTCTGCTGAATTTGGCCTTGGGTGAGCCACTTGCCTTGGTGCAATGAGCTTCCCTGCTTTGACAACTCGATAAAGCTGGATCCTTTGATGTCGAGTGCCCTTGATCTGTGTGTCTGCAATATGATCACTGGATGCTTGTTGTAGGCATTCAAAGTTGAGCTCTATTGGTGTCAACTTCTCTGCTATCTCTGAGGTGTCTAATAGTGGTGGGAAATATGGCCGAAGGAGAGCCACGTTGAAGACTGGATGCAGACCCAGGAAGGGGGGAATGTTGAGCTCAAAAGCATTGTCACCCACCGCCTTGGTGATGGTGTACGGCCCATAACGGAGTGGGCGAAGCTTTCGATGGGGCCCTGTAAGGCGTTCTTTCTGCAAATGCAACCAAACTTTGTCGGCCACCTGAAACTTATGTGTCACCCGATGTTGATCATGGCGCTGCTTGTACTTGGCATTAGACTTCTGTAGAATATCCTGAACCTGTTGGCGGATATGCTGGATCCGTTCAATGAACCGGGCGGCTTTGTCAGCTTCTGGGGACGAGTCGGCCGAGGTGGTCGCAAGGGGAAGTGCAACATCCATGGGGCCCAATGGTTGGAATCCCAATCCCACCTGAAAGGGGCTGTGGCCAGTTGAGCTATGCAAGGCGCGGTTGTAGCTATGTTGGACATAGGGGAGACTCTCATCCCATGTGCGGGGGTGTGTTGAATTGTACATGCGCAGGATATGTACGACCATCCGGTTGACGACCTCCGTTTGTCCATCGGTCTGGGGGTGGAAGGTAGTGGATTTGGTGAGCTTGGTATCAGGCAGTGACCAGAGGCTTGACCAGAATGAGCTGAGGAACCGACTGTCGCAGTCTGAGATAATGGTCTGTGGGATCCCAAAATGTACCCATACTCGTTCAAAGAAGAGCTTGGCAGTGGCTTCTGCTGTGATGTTCTTCTTGCAAGCGGCTAGAATCGCCATCTTGGAAAAGCGATCAACAACCACGAAAACACAGGCGTTTCCCCTCTTGGTGGACGGGAGGCCCGACATGTAGTCCATTGAGATGGATTCCCACGGCCTGTCAGGAGTAGGCAGAGGGGTGTATAGGCCCTGTTTCTTAGTGGTCGGTTTGGCAATAGCGCAAGCGGTGCAGGACCTGATATACTTGCTTACATCCTGTCGAAGTTTCGGCCAGTAGAAATGTTTCTGCAACACTGCCACTGTCTTTTCGACGCCAAATTGTCCTGCCACCCGATTATAGTGAGCTTCCCAAATCAGCTTCGCACGCTCGCTTGATGGAACGCAGAGATGGCCCAGATGACACAACAACCCTTCTGAAGATGGAAATTAGCAACCACTGAGTTGGTGCCCAACATTTGATAGGTGGCGGAGAAGTCAGGGTCTGTCTCGTAGAGGTGAGGCCATCCGGAGGTCTCGTGGCCACAAGAGTCTAGCACCGTGGTAAGTGCCGCGACTGGAGGTCGACTGAGGCAGTCAGCAACTCGGTTGGTACTCCCTGTTTTATATTTGATGTTGAGGTGGAACTGCTGTAAATATGTTGACCACTTCTGATGGCGGTCATTCTGCAACTTTCCTTGGGTCTGCATGAACTGTAGGGGCTTGTGATCAGTGTGGATGACTGTCTCCTTCCCAAGAATGTAATGTCTCCATTGGCGGCAGGCTTGTACAATGGAGTACATTTCTTTGTCAGAGGTAGGGTACTTGCGAACAGAATCTGATAGTGTCTCTCTATGATATGCCACGGGGTGGCCGTGTTGAGTGAGAACGGCACCCACAACATAATTTGAAGCATCTGTCTCGATCTCAAAGGGATGTTGCAGGTTCGGTAATGAGAGTACCGGCGATGAGCACAAACGCTTCTTCAAGTCATCGAAGGTTTGTTGTTGGGACAGGCCCCACACAAATTTTGCCTTACCACCACCCCTGGTCACTTGGCTGAGGGCCCATGCGATATGAGAGAATCCCAGCACGAACCGGCGATAGAAATTGGCGAGGCCCAAGAAGCTCCGAAGTTCAGTGAGTGTGGTTGGGGCTGGCCAGTCACGGATGACCTGGATCTTGGCTGGATCCACATGCACACCATGTCGATCAACGATGTAGCCTAAGTAATGGACCCTGTCCATGCCGAAGGAGCATTTTTCCAAGTTTGCATATAGTTTGTGCTTCCACAGGGTGTGCAGAACCTGCTGAATATGCTGCAAGTGTTCCTCCCAAGTCTTGCTGTAGATGAGGATGTCATCCAGATACACCACTACAAAATTGTTGGTGAAAGGTCGTAGGATATCGTCCATCATCCTCATAAAAATTGCTGGAGCATTTGTCAAACCAAAAGGCATGACCAACCATTCAAAAAGACCTTCTTTTGACTTGAAGGCAGTCTTCCATACATCTGTCGGTTCTATTGGGACCTGGTGGTAGCCCGACTTCAGATCAATCTTACTGAAGTATTTGGCTCCTGTGAGCTGATCAAGGAGGTCATCGATTCGGGGAATCGGGTACCGGTTACGGAGTGTGATTTTATTCACGGCCCGGTAATCAATGCAGAGTCGCCAGGTCCCATCTTTCTTCTGCACTAGCACGATTGGGCTCCCACAAGGTGATGAACTGGGACGGATGTGCCCCTTGTGGAGCAATTCTTGGATCTGCCTCTTGATCTCCTCGTTTTCCAACAGAGAGCGGCGATAGACTGGCCCATTGGGTAGCGGTGCACCTGGGGTCAGATCAATGGGATGCTTGACCTGGCAATGCAGAGGTACCTCGGTCGGAGAGGAGAAGATATCTGAGTATCCTTCCACCACCTTATCCACTTGCTTCTGTTGTGTGGATAGATCGGTCGCGGAGGCCCGGGATGTGGCTGCGATCTTTCTTTCACTCTGAGAGCGAATCACGAAGAAGAAAAAATTTCCCGGTCTGAGAGATGACCTTCCTGCATTGCTTAGCAGAGATCAAGGAAATAGCACTAGGAGGGACTGCCTCGGGTATCCTGTAAAATTTCCTATTCAAAGAAATAATAACACTGCGAGGCCTAGACTCATATACAGCATGACGTTTCCATAAATAAGGTTGGCCCAAAAGAACATCTGAAACTTCGAGAGGAGCAACGTCACACAATACCTCGTCCTTGAAGGGCTTGATGCCGTATGGCAGTCGGCACTGTTGGCTGACACGGAGATCGCTTCCTTTGCGGAGCCATCCAATGGTGTAGGGTTGTGGGTGCGGCGTTGTCGGTAGGGCCAGGCGCTTGACGACCTCTGCTGAGATGAGATTCTTCTCGCTACCACTATCAACGATGAAATGCAGCGGGGTGCCTTTCACCCACATCTGTGAATGGAAGAGGCGTTCTCCTTCTTCTGGCTCGTCTGGTTCATCAGGCTGGAGCTTGGTGGTGGCAACGGTGGCATTGGGTTCTGCGTCAATGATTCGTCTTCCCCTTTCTGGTTAGGACTCAGAGTTACAACCCGCATCTGATTCAGATGCTTTCACTTCGGCCACCAGCGACTGCTTTGAGCGGCAATCAGCAGTGTTATGCCAAGGGCTCTTATGGAAGTCACACCACTTCCCAGTATCTTTCTTTGTTTTTTCGGTGTCCTTCTTTGCTTGCGGCTTGGACTCGTTGTCCTGATGCTGTCCATCTTTGCTCTGTCCTTTATTCTGTGGGTTGGGGCTGCCCTTTCCTGTCTTTTGCTGTGAAGGGTTCCCAGGCCCAAATTGCCGTGTCTTTTGTTTGAGCTTCTGCTCGATTTTGACAGCATATCGGTAGGCCGCGCCCAAGGAAGAGATTTCCAGAAATTCCATTTCGGTCTGGATGTATCTGTGCAAACCACCGCGATAGTTGAGCACCAGATGTCGCTCTGAATCTTTGATACCCAGCTTGGTGCGCAAGGTATGGAAGATATTTGTGAACTCTGGCACTGTTTGGTCTCTTTCTTGTCGCAGTGTGGTCCATTTGGTATACAAATCATGATAACTTCTAACAGGGTAGTATTGTTCCTTAATAGCATCCCTGAAGGATTCCCAGGTGGCCGTGACTGAAAATAATGAGCCTTCTTCTGTGTCCTTTTGCTCGCAGAATGTTTCCCACCAATCTTTGACATGTGGAACGGCTTTGAGGAGCGCAAAAGTAATCTTTTCTTTATTCAAAAAGTTATGGACAGAAAAATACCCTTCTAGTAGATTCAACCACTTATCTACAGCATCTGCGTCTATCTGTCCTTCAAATATAGGGATATCAAAGTTGATTTGTACCTTGAAGGGGGCGGTGCCTCCCCTCGAGGAAGATGCATCGCTTGTTGGTAGTCGCCGAAGGATTTGCGCGAAATTATCCATCATCTCGTTCCTCTGCTGCGTGAGGGCTTCCTCAAGCAACATTTTGATAGGATCTCCTGTCCCATCATCTTTCTTTTCTCCTGCCATGAGAGGTCGCTTGGGCGTGCGAGATCTTTTTTCCTCAAGAGAAACAAGCTCGAGACCCAATTCTTTGTACCCTGAACTCGTTGGGGACATGCATTAAGACGACAAGGAGCAGACCGCTCTGATACCACTGATCCGGATTTTATGAGCAGAACGAAATGAATACAGAATATTATCAGATGCTTAACACAAAATAACAGAGATAAAGTAAAACTGGTTTTCTATTCAATAAGGAAATAAGCTAGAACTGTAAAAATGCAGCGGAAAACAAGCTTGCTGGAAAGGTGGCGGCTTATCTCTGAGAAGAGATGTGACGGCTGCTCTCATTTCGCAAGAAGATGGTTACAAT
The DNA here is from genome assembly GCA_027924585.1 of Larix kaempferi. Classification (NCBI taxonomy): domain Eukaryota; kingdom Viridiplantae; phylum Streptophyta; class Pinopsida; order Pinales; family Pinaceae; genus Larix; species Larix kaempferi. The sequence continues at coordinate 40,938,136 of BSBM01000047.1, forward strand.
GAGGCTCTCAAGGCCTTTTACAATAAACAGGAATGTCAAAAACCCTAGACATCCAAAAACCTAACCCTAGGAGATGAAGCGCCAAAAGCCATGTGGGCCCCGTTGGGGTAAGTTAGTACATCAACTTCCCGGGGTCGTAACTTTTGCATACGATCTCCGTTTGGGGCGCTCGATAGCCCATTGGAAAGGTCTATCCGAGATTTACAACTTTCGACTGGGGCCAAATGCATGTCGGGGGATTTTATTTGGCCCTCCAAATTGCCAAAAAAGGTCGTTTAGGGCCTCAAAATGGCCCCGGACGTTCAGGACCCGAAAAACTGCTAAAAATAGTACAATACCAAAATTGCCATAAAACTGTTTTGAGCCAGTTGGAAAGGTGGGTGGCCACCAATATCCACCTGGATCAATCCTCCCTCCTTAGGAAGCAATGGTCTCCATTGCATTGAGTTCCCCCATCAGATGAGGAGATTTCTGCTGAATTTGGCCTTGGGTGAGCCACTTGCCTTGGTGCAGGAGCTGCCCTGCTTTGACAACTCGATAAAGCTGGATCCTTTGATGTCGAGTGCCCTTGATCTGTGTGTCTGCAATATGATCACTGGATGCTTGTTGTAGGCAGTCAGGGTTGAGCTCTGTTGGTGTCAACTTCTCTGCTATCTCTGAGGTGTCTAATAGTGGTGGGAAATATGGCCGAAGGAGAGCTAGGTTGAAGACTGGATGAAGACCCAGGAAGGGGGGAATGTTGAGCTCAAAAGCATTGTCACCCACCGCCTTGGTGATGGTGTACGGCCCATAACGGAGTGGGCGAAGCTTTCGATGGGGCCCTGTAAGGCGTTCTTTCTGCAAATGCAACCAAACTTTGTCGCCCACCTGAAACTTATGTGGCACCCGATGTTGATCATGGCGCTGCTTGTACTTGGCATTAGACTTCTGTAGAATATCCTGAACCTGTTGGCGGATATGCTGGATCCGTTTAATGAACCGAGCGGCTTTGTCAGCTTCTGGGGACGAGTCGGCTGAGGTGGTCGCAAGGGGAAGTGCAACATCCATGGGGCCCAATGGTTGGAATCCCAACCCCACCTGAAAGGGGCTGTGGCCAGTTGAGCTATGCAAGGCACGGTTGTAGCTATGTTGGACATAGGGGAGACTCTCATCCCATGTGCGGGGGTGTGTTGTATTGTACATGCGCAGGATATGTACGACCATCCGGTTGACGACCTCCGTTTGTCCATCGGTCTGGGGGTGGAAGGCAGTGGATTTGGTGAGCTTGGTATCCAGCAGTGACCAGAGGCTTGACCAGAATGAGCTGAGGAACCGACTGTCGCGGTCTGAGATAATGGTCTGTGGGATCCCAAAATGTCCCCATACTCGTTCAAAGAAGAGCTTGGCAGTGGCTTATGCTGTGATGTTCTTCTTACAAGCGGCTAGAATCGCCATCTTGGAAAAGCGATCAACAACCACGAAAACACAGTCGTTTCCCCTCTTGGTGGACGGGAGGCCCGACATGTAGTCCATTGAGATGGATTCCCACGGCCTGTCAGGAGTAGGCAGAGGGGTGTATAGGCCCTGTTTCTTAGTGGTCGGTTTGGCAATAGCGCAAGCGGTGCAGGAAGTGATATACTTGCTGACATCCTGTCGAAGTTTCGGCCAGTAGAAATGTTTCTGCAACACTGCCACTGTCTTTTCGATGCCAAAGTGTCCTGCCACCCGACTATAGTGAGCTTCCCAAATCAGCTTCGCACGCTCGCTTGATGGAACGCAGAGATGGCCCAGATGACACAACAACCCTTCCTGAAGATGGAAATTAGAAACCACTGAGTTGGTGCCCAACATTTGATAGGTGCCGGAGAAGTCAGGGTCTGTCTCGTAGAGGTGAGGCCATCCGGAGGTCTCGTGGCCACAAGAGTCTAGCACCGTGGTAAGTGCCGCGACTGGAGGTCGACTGAGGCAGTTAGCAAATCGGTTGGTACTCCCTGTTTTATATTTGATGTTGAGGTGGAACTGCTGTAAATATGTTGACCACTTCTGATGGCGGTCATTCTGCAACATTCCTTGGGTCTGCATGAACTGTAGGGGCTTGTGATCAGTGTGGATGACTGTCTCCTTCCTAAGAATGTAATGTATCCACTGGCGGCAGGCTTGTACAATGGAGTACATTTCTTTGTCATAGGTAGGGTACTTGCGAACAGCATCTGATAGTGTCTCACTATGATATGCCACGGGGTGGCCGTGTTGAGTGAGAACGGCACCCACAGCATAATCTGAAGCATCTGTCTCGATCTCAAAGGGATGTTGCAGGTTCGGTAATGAGAGTACCGGCGATGAGCACAAACGCTTCTTCAAGTCATCGAAGGCTTGTTGTTGGGACAGACCCCACACAAATTTTGCCTTACCACCACCCCTGGTCACTTGGTTGAGGGCCCATGCGATATGAGAGAATCCCAGCACGAACCAGCTATAGAAATTGGCGAGGCCCAAGAAGCTCCGAAGTTCAGTGAGTGTGGTTGGGGCTGGCCAGTCACGGATGACCTGGATCTTGGCTGGATCCACATGCACACCATGTCGATCAACGATGTAGCCTAAGTAATGGACCCTGTCCATGCCGAAGGAGCATTTTTCCAAGTTTGCATATAGTTTGTGCTTCCGCAGGGTGTGCAGAACCTGCTGAATATGCTGCAAGTGTTACTCCCAAGTCTTGATGTAGATGAGGATGTCATCCAGATACACCACTACAAAATTGTTGGTGAAAGGTCGTAGGATATCGTCCATCATCCTCATAAAAGTTGCTGGAGCATTTGTCAAACCAAAAGGCATGACCAGCCATTCAAAAAGACCTTCTTTTGACTTGAAGGCAGTCTTCCATACATCTGTGGGTTCTATTGGGACCTGGTGGTAGCCCGACTTCAGATCAATCTTACTGAAGTATTTGGCCCCTGTGAGCTGATCAAGGAGGTCGTCGATTCGGGGAATCGGGTACCGGTTACGGACTGTGATTTTATTCAGGGCCCGGTAATCAATGCAGAGTCGCCAGGTCCCATCTTTCTTCTGCACCAGCACGATTGGGCTCCCACAAGGTGATGAACTGGGACGGATGTGCCCCTTGTGGAGCAATTCTTGGATCTGCCTCTTGATCTCTTCGTTTTCCAACAGAGAGCGGCGATAGACTGGCCCATTGGGTAGCGGTGCACCTGGGGTCAGATCGATGGGATGCTTGACCTGGCAATGTAGAGGTACCCCGGTCAGAGAGGAGAAGATATCTAAGTATCCTTCCACCACCTTATCCACTTGCTTCTGTTGTGTGGATAGATCGGTCGTGCAGGCCCGGGATGTGGCTGCGATCTTTCTTTCACTCTTAGAGCGAATCACGAAGAAGACAAATTTCCCGGTCTGAGAGATGACCTTCCTGCATTGCTTGGCAGAGATCAAGGAAATAGCACTAGGAGGGACTGCCTCGGGTATCCTGTAAAATTTCCTATTCAAAGAAATAATAACACTGCGAGGCCTAGACTCATATACAGCATGACGTTTCCATAAATAATGTTGGCCCAAAAGAACATCTGAAACTTCGAGAGGAGCAACGTCACACAATACCTCGTCCTTGAAGGGCTTGATGCCGTATGGCAGTCGGCACTGTTGGCTGACACGGAGATCGCTTCCTTTGCGGAGCCATCCAATGGTGTAGGGTTGTGGGTGCGGCGTTGTCGATTGGGCCAGGCGCTTGACGACCTCTGCTGAGATGAGATTCTTCTGGCTACCGCTATCAACGATGAAATGCAGCGGGGTGCCTTTTACCCACATCTGTGAATGGAAGAGGCGTTCTCCTTCTTCTGGCTCGTCTGGTTCATCAGGCTGGAGCTTGGTGGTGGCAACGGTGGCATTGGGTTCCGCGTCAATGATTCGTCTTCCCCTTTCTGGTTCGGACTCAGAGTCAGAACCCGCATCTGATTCAGATCCTTTCACTTCGGCCACCAGCGACTGCTTTGAGCGGCAATCAGCAGTGTTATGCCAAGGGCTCTTATGGAAGTCGCACCACTTCCCAGTATCTTTCTTTGGTTTTCCGGTGTCCTTCTTTGCTTGCGGCTTGGACTGGTTGTCCTGATGCTGTCCATCTTTGCTCTGTCCTTTATTCTGTGGGTTGGGGCTGCCCTTTCCTGTCTTCTGCTGTGAAGGGTTCCCAGGCAGAAATTGCCGTGTCTTTTGTTTGAGCTTCTGCTCGATTTTGACAGCATATCGGTAGGCCGCGCCCAAGGAAGAGATGTACAGAAATTCCATTTCGGTCTGGATGTATCTGTTCAAACCACCGCGATACTTGAGCACTAGATGTCACTCTGAATCTTTAATACCCAGCTTGGTGCGCAAGGTATGGAAGATATTTGTGAACTCTGGCACTGCTTGGTCTCTTTCTTGTCGCAGTGTGGTCCATTTGGTATACAAATCGTCATAACTTCCAACAGGGTAGTATTGTTCCTTAATAGCATCCCTGAAGGATTCCCAGGTGGCCGTGACTGAAAATAATGAGCCTTCTTCTGTGTCCTTTTGCTCGCAGAATGTTTCCCACCAATCTTTGACATGGGGAACGGCTTTGAGGAGCGCAAAAGTAATCTTTTCTTTATTCGAAAAGTTATGGATAGAAAAATACCCTTCTAGTAGATTCAACCACTTATCTACAGCATCTGCGTCTATCTGTCCTTCAAATATAGGGATATCAAAGTTGATTTGTACCTTGAAGGGGGCGGCGCCTCCGCTCGAGGAAGATGCGTCGCTTGTTGGTAGTCGCCGAAGGATTTGCGTGAAATTATCCATCATCTCGTTTCTCTGCTGCGTGAGGGCTTCCTCAAGCAACATTTTGATAGGATCTCCTGTCCCGTCATTTTTCTTTTCTCCTGCCATGAGAGTTCGCTTGGGCGTGCGAGAGCTTTTTTCCTCAAGAGAAGCAAGCTCGAGACCCAATTCTTTGTACCCTGACCTCGTTTGGGACATGCATTAAGACGACAAGGAGCAGACCGCTCTGATACCACTGATCCGGATTTTATGAGCAGAACGAAATGAATACAGATTATTATCAGATGCTTAACACAAAATAACAGAGATACAGTAAAACTGGTTTTCTATTCAATAAGGAAATAAGCTAGAACTGTAAAAATGCAGCAGAAAACAAGCTTGCTGGAATGGTGGCGGCTTATCTCTGAGAAGAGATGTGACGGCTGCTCTCATTTCGCAAGAAGATGGTTACAATGAGGCTCTCAAGGCCTTTTACAATAAACAGGAATGTCAAAAACCCTAGACATCCAAAAACCTAACCCTAGGAGATGAAGCGCCAAAAGTCATGTGGGCCCCGTTGGGGTAAGTTAGTACATCAACTTCCCGGGGTCGTAACTTTTGCATACGATCTCCGTTTGGGGCGCTCGGTAGCCCATTGGAAAGGTCTATCCGAGATTTACAACTTTCGAATGGGGCCATATGTATCTCGCGGGCAACCATTTGGCCCCCCAAATTGCCAAAAAAGGTCGTTTAGGGCCTCAAAATGGCCCCGAAAGTTCAGGACCCCAAAAACTGCTAAAAATAGTACAATACCAAAATTGCCATAAAACTGTTTTGAGCCAGTTGGAAAGGTGGGTGGCCACCAATATCCACCTGGATCAATCCTCCCTCCTTAGGAAGCAATGGCCTCCATTGCGTTGAGTTCCCCCATCAGATGAGGAAATTTCTGCTGAATTTGGCCTTGGGTGAGCCACTTGCCTTGGTGCAGGAGCTGCCCTGCTTTGACAACTCGATAAAGCTGGATCCTTTGATGTCGAGTGCCCTTGATCTGTGTGTCTGCAATATGATCACTGGATGCTTGTTGTAGGCAGTCAGGGTTGAGCTCTGTTGGTGTCAACTTCTCTGCTATCTCTGAGGTGTCTAATAGTGGTGGGAAATATGGCCGAAGGAGAGCCACGTTGAAGACTGGATGCAGACCCAGGAAGGGGGGAATGTTGAGCTCAAAAGCATTGTCACCCACCGCCTTGGTGATGGTGTACGGCCCATAACGGAGTGGGCGAAGCTTTCGATGGGGCCCTGTAAGGCGTTCTTTCTGCAAATGCAACCAAACTTTGTCGCCCACCTGAAACTTATGTGGCACCCGATGTTGATCATGGCGCTGCTTGTACTTGGCATTAGACTTCTGTAGAATATCCTGAACCTGTTGGCGGATATGCTGGATCCGTTTAATGAACTGGGCGGCTTTGTCAGCTTCTGGGGACGAGTCGGCTGAGGTGGTCGCAAGGGGAAGTGCAACATCCATGGGGCCCAATGGTTGGAATCCCAACCCCACCTGAAAGGGGCTGTGGCCAGTTGAGCTATGCAAGGCGCGGTTGTAGCTATGTTGGACATAGGGGAGACTCTCATCCCATGTGCGGGGGTGTGTTGTATTGTACATGCGCAGGATATGTACGACCATCCGGTTGACGACCTCCGTTTGTCCATCGGTCTGGGGGTGGAAGGCAGTGGATTTGGTGAGCTTGGTATCCAGCAGTGACCAGAGGCTTGACCAGAATGAGCTGAGGAACCGACTGTCGCGGTCTGAGATAATGGTCTGTGGGATCCCAAAATGTACCCATACTCGTTCAAAGAAGAGCTTGGCAGTGGCTTCTGCTGTGATGTTCTTCTTGCAAGCGGCTAGAATCGCCATCTTGGAAAAGCGATCAACAACCACGAAAACACAGTCGTTTCCCCTCTTGGTGGACGGGAGGCCCGACATGTAGTCCATTGAGATGGATTCCCACGGCCTGTCAGGAGTAGGCAGAGGGGTGTATAGGCCCTGTTTCTTAGTGGTCGGTTTGGCAATAGCGCAAGCGGTGCAGGACGTGATATACTTGCTGACATCCTGTCGAAGTTTCGGCCAGTAGAAATGTTTCTGCAACACTGCCACTGTCTTTTCGACGCCAAAGTGTCCTTCCACCCGACTATAGTGAGATTCCCAAATCAGCTTCGCACGCTCGCTTGATGGAACGCAGAGATGGCCCAGATGACACAACAACCCGTCCTGAAGATGGAAATTAGCAACCACTGAGTTGGTGCCCAACATTTGATAGGTGGCGGAGAAGTCAGGGTCTGTCTCGTAGAGGTGAGGTCATCCGGAGGTCTCGTGGCCACAAGAGTCTAGCACCGTGGTAAGTGCCGCGACTGGAGGTCGACTGAGGCAGTCAGCAACTCGGTTGGTACTCCCTGTTTTATATTTGATGTTGAGGTGGAACTGCTGTAAATATGTTGACCACTTCTGATGGCGGTCATTCTGCAACTTTCCTTGGGTCTGCATGAACTGTAGGGGCTTGTGATCAGTGTGGATGACTGTCTCCTTCCCAAGAATGTAATGTCTCCACTGGCGGCAGGCTTGTACAATGGAGTACATTTCTTTGTCATAGGTAGGGTACTTGCGAACAGCATCTGATAGTGTCTCACTATGATATGCCACGAGGTGGCCGTGTTGAGTGAGAACGGAACCCACAGCATAATCTGAAGCATCTGTCTCGATCTCAAAGGGATGTTGCTGGTTCGGTAATGAGAGTACCGGCGATGAGCAAAAACGCTTCTTCAAGTCATCGAAGGCTTGTTGTTGGGACAGGCCCCACACAAATTTTTCCTTACCACCACCCCTGGTCACTTGGCTGAGGGCCCATGCGATATGAGAGAATCCCAGCACGAACCGGCGATAGAAATTGGCGAGGCCCAAGAAGCTCTGAAGTTCAGTGAGTGTGGTTGGGGCTGGCTAGTCACGGATGACCTGGATCTTGGCTGGATCCACATGCAAACCATGTGGATCAACGATGTAGCCTAAGTAATGGACCCTGTTCATGCCGAAGGAGCATTTTTCCAAGTTTGCATAGAGTTTGTGCTTCCGCAGGGTGTGCAGAACCTACTGAATATGCTGCAAGTGTTCCTCCCAAGTCTTGCTGTAGATGAGGATGTCATCCAGATACACCACTACAAAATTGTTGGTGAAAGGTCGTAGGATATCGTCCATCATCCTCATAAAAGTTGCTGGAGCATTTGTCAAACCAAAAGGCATGACCAGCCATTCAAAAAGACCTTCTTTTGACTTGAAGGCAGTCTTCCATACATCTGTCGGTTCTATTGGGACCTGGTGGTAGCCCGACTTCAGATCAATCTTACTGAAGTATTTGGCCCCTGTGAGCTGATCAAGGAGGTCGTCGATTCGGGGAATCGGGTACCGGTTACGGACTGTGATTTTATTCAGGGCCCGGTAATCAATGCAGAGTCGCTAGGTCCCATCTTTCTTCTGCACCAGCACGATTGGGCTCCCACAAGGTGATGAACTGGGACGGATGTGCCCCTTGTGGAGCAATTCTTGGATCTGCCTCTTGATCTCCTCGTTTTCCAACAGAGAGCGGTGATAGACTGGCCCATTGGGTAGCGGTGCACCTGGGGTCAGATCGATGGGATGCTTGACCTGGAAATGCAGAGGTACCCCGGTCGGAGAGGAGAAGATATCTGAGTATCCTTCCACCACCTTATCCACTTGCTTCTGTTGTGTGGATAGATCGGTCGCGGAGGCCCGGGATGTGGCTGCGATCTTTCTTTCACTCTGAGAGCGAATCACGAAGAAGACAAATTTCCCGGTCTGAGAGATGACCTTCCTGCATTGCTTGGCAGAGATCAAGGAAATAGCACTAGGAGGGACTGCCTCGGGTATCCTGTAAAATTTCCTGTTCAAAGAAATAATAACACTACGAGGCCTAGACTCATACACAGCATGACGTTTCCATAAATAAGGTTGGCCCAAAAGAACATCTGAAACTTCGAGAGGAGCAACGTCACACAATACCTCGTCCTTGCAGGGCTTGATGCCGTATGGCAGTCGGCACTGTTGGCTGACACGAAGATCGCTTCCTTTGCGGAGCCATCCAATGGTGTAGGGTTGTGGGTGCGGCGTTGTCGGTAGGGCTAGGCGCTTAATGACCTCTGCTGAGATGAGATTCTTCTGGCTACCGCTATCAACGATGAAATGCAGCAGGGTGCCTTTTACCCACATCTGTGAATGGAAGAGGCGTTCTCCTTCTTCTGGCTCGTCTGGTTCATCAGGCTGGAGCTTGGTGGTGGCAACGGTGGCATTGGGTTCCGCGTCAATGATTCGTCTTCTCCTTTCTGGTTCTGACTCAGAGTCAGAACCCGCATCTGATTCAGATGCTTTCACTTCGGCCACCAGCGACTGCTTTGAGCGGCAATCAGCAGTGTTATGCCAAGGGCTCTTATGGAAGTCGCACCACTTCCCAGTATCTTTCTTTGTTTTTTCGGTGTCCTTCTTTGCTTGCGGCTTGGACTGGTTGTCCTGATGCTGTCCATCTTTGCTCTGTCCTTTATTCTATGGGTTGGAGCTGCCCTTTCCTGTCTTTTGCTGTGAAGGGTTCCCAGGCCCAAATTGCCGTGTCTTTTGTTTGAGCTTCTGCTCGATTTTGACAGCATATTGGTAGGCCGTGCCCAAGGAAGAGATGTCCAGAAATTCCATTTCGGTCTGGATGTATCTGTGCAAACCACTGCGATACTTGAGCACCAGATGTCGCTCTGAATCTTTGATACCCAGCTTGGTGCGCAAGGTATGGAAGATATTTGTGAACTCTGGCACTGCTTGGTCTCTTTCTTGTCGCAGTGTGGTCCATTTGGTATACAAATCGTCATAACTTCCAACAGGGTAGTATTGTTCCTTAATAACATCCCTCAAGGATTCCCAGGTGGCCGTGACTGAAAATAATGAGCCTTCTTCTGTGTCCTTTTGCTCACAGAATGTTTCCCACCAATCTTTGACATGGGGAACGGCTTTGAGAAGCGCAAAAGTAATCTTTTCTTTATTCGAAAAGTTATGGACAGAAAAATACCCTTCTAGTAGATTCAACCACTTATCTACAGCATCTGCGTCTATCTGTCCTTCAAATATAGGGATATCAAATTTGATTTGTACCTTGAAGGGGGCGGCGCCTCCGCTCGAGGAAGATGCGTCGCTTGTTGGTAGTCGCCGAAGGATTTGTGCGAAATTATACATCATCTCGTTCCTCTGCTGCGTGAGGGCTTCCTCAAGCAACATTTTGATAGGATCTCCTGTCCCGTCATCTTTCTTTTCTCCTGCCATGAGAGGTCGCTTGGGCGTGCGAGAGCTTTTGTCCTCAAGAGAAACAAGCTCGAGACCCAATTCTTTGTACCCTGACCTCGTTGGGGACATGCATTAAGACGACAAGGAGCAGACCGCTCTGATACCACTGATCCGGATTTTATGAGCAGAACGAAATGAATACAGATTATTATCAGATGCTTAACACAAAATAACAGAGATACAGTAAAACTGGTTTTCTATTCAATAAGGAAATAAGCTAGAACTGTAAAAATGCAGCGGAAAACAAGCTTGCTGGAATGGTGGCGGCTTATCTCTGAGAAGAGATGTGACGGCTGCTCTCATTTCGCAAGAAGATGGTTACAATGAGGCTCTCAAGGCCTTTTACAATAAACAGGAATGTCAAAAACCCTAGACATCCAAAAACCTAACCCTAGGAGATGAAGCGCCAAAAGTCATGTGGGCCCGTTGGGGTAAGTTAGTACATCAACTTCCCGGGGTCGTAACTTTTGCATACGATCTCCGTTTGGGGCGCTCGGTAGCCCATTGGAAAGGTCTATCCGAGATTTACAACTTTCAACTATGGCCAAGTGTATGCCGGGGGCAACCATTTGGCCCCCCAAACTGCCAAAAAAGGTCGTTTAGGGCCTCAAAATGGCCTCGGAAGATCAGGACCCGAAAAACTGCTAAAAATAGTACAATACCAATGTTGCCATAAAACTGTTTTGAGCCAGTTGGAAAGGTGGGTGGCCACCAATATCCACCTGGATCAATGTATGCCTCAAGATCCAACTCCCCTCTAGTTCAAATATCCTCTTGGTACCCCGAGGGTTTTCCCAGCTTCCACCCCCTCTCTTTTGTTCCCTCTTCCCTATTTATTAGCATTTTCCTTATCTCCTTCATTCCATCCACCACCTCTACTCCAAGGAAAGTCACCGCCTTCGAATATTTAGTTACTAGGGTTAAAAAAAAAACAAACATTTTTTTAATAAATCCTTGAATCATGCGCAAACAAACTCTTTTATCATAGCAATTATGTTTAACATGTCAATTTAAAGATAAATGAAATTTATGCTAAAACCTTTTGTTAATACTATCTTAATTAATTAATCAAATTTCACACTAACAAATCAAATATCACACTAATACACTAAGAATAAATAATAATATATTTAGTTAAACATGCTATTATTAATGACATCAATACTTATTTTTCACTCTGAATCAACAAAATAATAAAACCATTAAGTATTTGATAATTCAATTGAAAGTGAAAAATATATAATAACTATACTAGTGCACATGCACAAAGTATGTATGTGTAGCTAACATATACATATGTTGCGTGTGTGCCAATGATAACAAGTCACTGCCTCTAATGCATAGTTCCTATTTGTTCACATGCAAGCATGCAAGATAATAATCCAACAATCAAACATCCATAATTCCACTAACTAGTTCACTGAAATATATTATGAGCCATTTTGTACATTGAGCTCATCATACATGAGTAAAACAAATTTTTAACATGAGTAAAACAAAGTTTTAACACATTAGTAATCAAAGTGTTAACTAACTTCCACACCATTCTTTACTACCTACATCCTAATCCTAATTCATAACTATCTTACACATCCTATCCTTCCTCTACCAAAATATCTTGAAGTGTGAACTATATTGACCTAACCCCAAATATAACTCGCAAGTGGAAGTGTCGATTACATCGACCAAGTTTCCTCGATAGGAAACTATTAGTCGTTAACACACAGCTTGGAGAATGTGCCTTAGCACAACCCTCCCATGACTCAAGGTTTCAGAGGATAAATGATGGGAAATTCCTCCACCCCACTTGATAGAACTAGGTTCAACGCCCTATTATTTCTCATAATGTGCTGTTGTTTTTGTTAGTGAGACCACGTCATCTAATGACTAGTTTGGGCAACCACGCTTCCTATAGAACATGCACTTGCCAAACATCATAGAAATGTATTTGAAACCAATCATAACTCTCTAAATATTGCTTACTATAATACCATCAGTCTTTCGAATCCCACGTCACCTATGCCACTTCAGTTCCATAACTCTCTAATTATCACTTAGCCCATTTAACCTATGGGTTGGTTGCTAGATACAATATTGTGCATAACTTTATCACTTTACCTATGATGAACATCGCATTAATCGACGAGCAATGTAAAATGATAATATTTTTACCAAGTGCACATTGATTAAAATTCATTTGCAAACACATTATAAATTGGTATTTATGTACTGCATTTATCTATAATATAGCATGCTAGAGGGACATCATATAACCCCTTTTTATCATTCATGACTTAACCAATGAAATTCATATACAACTACCATTTACAAGTGCATATTATTACTATACATATTTGTATAGTCCTCTTAGTCCAAGTGAAGTTAATAAATAGCAAGGACAGACACCATTTAATCACATTTAGGGTTTTAATTGTTGTGGGTGAAAATATGGGGCATTACATACAACCACCTCTCAAGAAACTTCGTCCTTAAGCTACACTCCTTCACCATCATAAGGAAATTTTATGACATGATATATTTTTGTCTTTCTAGTAAAATACCTCGCTACACTAGTCCCACCAAGTGTACACTTGATCAAACATGTCAATGCCATCTATGTTTACTTCATTTATCGCAAGGGGTGTACATTTATATTACATACTACATCTTGTACACATAGCTAGTCAATCCTTCTCAAAGTTTATTAAACACATTTACCCTCAAAATAGTTAACATGCTATTAAATTTAATGGTTATCTTCCGTAACTCGATTCATAGGAAGACCTCGTCTTCCTTTTTGCACTTTTTTAGGGTCAGGATGTATTGTCATGACCCATTTACTAATTTCTTAGTCTAGCTGAATCTGATTCTATGATACTCACTTGCTTTTAATTTCTAGATTTAATTAAACCAATTTGAGACAATATCTAAAATGATACTATGCATAATTCCCATCATGGTTCATTAAAACTTGATTGGGTATTATAGCTTATTTACAGTTTCATATTTATTAAATGGTCCAATATGCAGCTATCCACATAGTAATATTAGTTTTTTTTTAAGTTCAAATTTGAATACATAAATCAATCTCGTTCTTAAGGCTTATTAAAATTTTCAGCAGTGCAATCAACTCATGCACATTACAAATATTGATCCACCTCCTCTAAATAGGTACTTCGTACAACTAAAAAACATGAAAATCCTCTTGCGATGTCAATCATACCTTATCCTATTCTTGCAAGACAAAGGGAATTCCTTTACTTAACATGTTTAATAATAGATGCTCACCATGACACATATGACAAGACATGAGATCTCATATGCATACTCATTCATAATAAATATCATCACATTTTAAACTGGGAATGCCTTAAGGTGATTACGACATAGTCTTGTTACATCCCATTAGCAATTGATTTTAACACATCCACTTGTTAATTGGTTAAGCTGTATATGCCTCTCTATTATTACTTAGGGTCACCATTATACTAGATATGAATAACCCCCCCATATTCAGACGCCTTACCACTTCAGTTCTCTAATTCATCACCATTCTTAACTTAGTAACTGTAAAGCCATGATATTTTAATGATTTACTCTTCCTAAACTCTATATGCAATTCTCATATTAAAGTACAACTCATTCGTCTTACCACTAGATAAAACCTTATCTTCTCATTTGAATCTTTCCAATTTATAATCCATTATACTTAAATTTTGATTATCACATTAGTTGTATTATATCTATGTTGCCACTCCTGAACAGGTTGGAATACTATAGTCTTCTTCGGCTTAGGTACATTTGCCAATATATTACTAGTTGACACCTATGATATGCAATTACTGCACAATCTCTTGATTATTACGATTGATCTTTTTTACTCACCACATAATGTGGATTAGATCCTAACAGGATAAATATTAGGACCCTCTTTGTTATATATAAGGATGAACATAATTGTTGTCGTGAATATGTATCTCTTGTTGAAATTTTAGCTTAACCTCAAGGTCATCTACACATTAGGTGGAAACACCATAAAATTAGTTATGTCAATGATAATTATTATCCTTTTGCAACTAAACACAACGTACAATTACTCAATAACTCATAAGCATAATCAAACATAAGTCAATTCACCATTATGTTGAGTGGTAGAAATTAGACCAAACACCTCATCACACAAATCCTAATACGATAAATACAACTTGCTCACAACATTATCCATGGAAAGATAGATAACATACCTCTACTAGGTCAAGGATCTTACCTATCTACACATTTAAGCGCAAAGGAAACTTAGGTGCTTAATCTACTCTTCTAAACTAACTCTACGCCAAAATTTCATAATCTTGGTGGTGTCTTTGTAATTAATAGTATTGTCATCATCGAGCCTATTTTTCCCATGACCGTCTAAGGTTGTAAGTTATAGGAGTCATTCTTCAAAGTTGGTTCTTCAAATATTCTTACATGGTAGCCTCGATAGCGTGTCGATGTTATATCATAATCATAATATCCTTTATTAAATAACTTCACACCTTATCATATGCTTCTATAAGTAAAGAATTTACACATTATGTGACTGTATACAAAGATTATTCACCTTTCCTACCATCGTACTTGTTTTCATAATAATAATTTGTACCTTATATTTAGATGCAATGAGCTCATTTAAAAAAAAAAGAGGTACTTATGTTTGAATCCCTCCATTGCCATGTTTAACCGTTTAAAAAGAATTCATAACTACCCTAGAAACGATATTCCTAAGGACACGTATATTAACTAAGCACAACCCTTGAAGTTGAAATACTAAATTGTAGAAATTTCATTTACAATATGAGTTGGGATGAATGGATTAATGCATTGTCATAATGATAGACACTTTAGATGCAATAATAACGTAGACAACCAAGGAATTGACAACATAAAAGAAATAATCATCCCCACGACTTATTTTACCCTTGTAGCCTCCAAACCTTATAATTATGAAAAGATGGGTAGTTACACCATGATTAGCCTCATTAAGGAGTTTGAGAAAGTAATGTTTTCAATGGCAATACGAGGATGAGTATTTACTTAAGACTCTCTTCTAAGTTGCACCTATAATCTATGTTGGGGGATCTTCAAAATGTGCATTGATATGGATGATTGTCACCCTATTACTTTATTATCCTCATTTATAGTCATATGTATACTTTCATCATTATTATACATCATTCCATTCAATTATTCTTACCTTCACTTTACTATATTCTTTACACCTTTCATTATCCACATGATTCTATTCTATATCTATAACAAGAGTTACGAGTAGTTTAGTCCCTACCATTTGAATTGGCAAATCAAAACAACTGGATAAGTTATTCAAGCTAAAATCTAGAGGAGATATGAAAATAAATTTTATGAATTTAATCAATAGTGGAGTCTAAAAGATATACCTTCAAATATTTAATTGCAAGGATTGGTCCATAACCATTTTAACTCCATATATTTGACTGTGTTGAAAGGTATCACAAAACTTGAGATACAAATATCAATTTTCTAAACACTAAGATTCTAAGTGCAGAAAACACTGGAATTTGTACTCTCAAGTTTTTTGATACCTCTCAACTTTGAATGGATCATAGACATATATAGTTAGGATTGTATTATGGATGATCTTATTAACAATTTGCGCTCTTATATTTTTATGTTTTTGACATAATTTTTTTATATATTAAAGGGTACTTTTATTAGCTGACGTGTTGATTTGATAAGATCAATCTTAATTGGCATGATACTTTTGACCCCTTTGTGATTGCAACTTTTAAGATGATGTTGGTTCACAACTGTCCTTGCATATTTTAGCTTTAATAAGTGGGTTGTAAGTTTGTCTTCAAGAGTGAGCCCAACTCATTATATGATTTTTTTCTCTCTATGGCAAATGGGATACACCAACTCTTGGCCAAGAGCACTCGTTGATCAAGTATGCCTATTATGTTGATCCCACACCCTATTTTGATTTGATTTTATTTCAACTTTAGTTTCTATGAATAAGTTATAATATTCATTGGGTATACTCTTCCACTTTCCACTTTTTGAATTGATATTTGTAAATAATTTTTATTTTTGCATTTATATTTCAAATAAATAAAAAAGAACTTAAATAATATAGAAAAAAATAGTCCATGGCAATTTTATACTTGTGAATATAAAAGGCCTCATTTTTAGAAATAAAACAAAGAAAATCATTTCCACCATAAATCCAAATTAGTGAAAAAGACCTATTTTAAAGAAATTATATTAATACTGAATTAGGGTTTTGAGTTTTTTTACTATAAATTAATTGATCAAAGCCGCGCAATGCACCTATTCTTCTTTAAAACAAGAGTCATAATGTAGAGATGAAAATCAAAGCATACCTAATATTTTATGTTTATATTAATTAGTTTAATGTTTATGTTATACCATAAATGGATAATTATAACAATCTGGTAATTAGTTTAATGTTTAGCCTTTGTTTAACATCCAAACATCTCCACAAAACTAAGTGGCTGGCTACACCTATTTGGGCCACTTTTTTAATACTTACTAATATTTTCAACTACGACGAAGAGGCATAGGTTCATAATTTTAAAAGATGTGATGATGATGATGCCCTATGGACAAGGGTTGTCAAGGAGCTGAGTAATTCTAATGGCTTATGAATCTATGAGTAGAATTGAATTTCTTTGGATGTCACTGTATGTCCTACTACTTATCGATATGATGTGTAAGTTCTAGATGTGCATATATTCATAAATATATGCTAGAAATAACATATATTCAAATAGAGAGATAGGGAATAATTTTAGGGTTAGAACCTTATATTTTGAGGTATGAACTAGTTAAAACATAAGCATACTTTAAAAAAAACTAAGCATAATAAAATTACGAACAGTATATAAGCAGTATATTTAATGAAAATTTTGACTCGGATATATTGCAGTAGAAAAGAAAATAAAGGAAAATAACAACAATAGAAACTACAATTGGAACAACCACATTCCACCCAACCCTAGACCACTGAGCAACCAAACTACTTGCTCAACAATTACCCTCTAACATAAACAATGACACTATAGGGATAACATATCCTTCTTTAAATTGTAATAGAACTCTTTATCCATAGAGAACTCTTGTTGCAATCTCTAGGATCTAACTCTTGCTCTCACAAAAATGCTCACAACTTGGGACAAATGCCTTATACATCGAAGTTGCTCACTCAACAAGTTCCCATGCATACTAGGTAGCATCCTCCCCTCACACCTATGCATATAAATAATATTTTGCTGAGGGCTTACACAAGGCCCAACATTTCCTCCTTAGGAATTGCTTAGATTTGGATCCCCTTCTAGATCTTATGGGTGGTTCCTTAAAAACAGTTTAATGACATTTGTCATCCTCTTATTTGAGAAGGAAGCCTATGCTCCCCACCTATGAGGCCATGGTTTACCAAGTTCCAACTGGACATGAAGGGTTAAGCATTTCTACTTATTTGTGATGATACGAAAGCGAAATATTTCAAGTATGGATTCTATAATTCATATGATGGAATTTCACTTAGTGAATAATAATCTCTACTTGATATTAATATAATATTTCAAATATTATGGGATTTAGTACAGTGTTATTAGTATGCTAGTTAGTTTGGATTTTCTTCCCACACAGTAGGTTATATTTTAATTATTTGTATGCTAATTCATTTAATGGCATGTACTCACTTGTTTATTATTCACTTAGATTGAGATATATTACACATATTAAGGATTAGGGAATATTATATTAATAAGACAAGATGAATCTACTTTAATGTGTTTCTCTTTCCTTCTCTTCTTCTCTCCCTCTCTCTTTCAGTAATGTGAATATTAGGTTTTAAATACTTTTTATATTTGCAAATTTAAATAGTTATCTTTTTTGAATTGTAAGACAATATTATGTGTATAAAGAATTGTCATGTTTACTTGACATAGCTCATTTTGAAAATAATATTGGTTATTTATAATTCATTAATAAAAATGACATTAGCTTAAATGGGTTACTTTTTGGATATTTTATCTAGTATATTCTAATCATTTTTATAGAAATCATATTAAAATTTGAGAAGAATGATTGGAATTTCAAATATAGTTGTTGAGATTGCACAATCTAATACAATAGAAGTATTTGAGAGTGCTAAATTCATTTATGTATTATTTTAATAATAAAAAATTAGAATTTAATAAAATGTCCAAACCTTAAACTATATTAAAATGCTGTAATTTTTTTAATAAAAATATGACTTAAATTTTAAAATGTCAAAAATATTACTTTTTTTTGATATATTTGAGTTTATAAAATATAAATAATATTTTGACATTAAAATTGGATAAATTAATTGCAATTTTTGTATTTTCCAAATGTTTGAAAGTATAGCTTTTTAAATAGTTTATATATGTGTAATTTTTATAATTATATATTTTTGGATTGCAAAATCATTATTAATTTTTTTATAATTATATTTTTTTATAATTATTTTTAATTTGAAATATAAATTATTTAATATAAATAAAATTTGAAATAATATTTTTTTTTTAAATATGAGGTAAAATTGAAATCTTTATTTTATGTAGGGCGTTAAAAAATTGTAAATAATTAATAAGACATAATCTTTTATTTTATTATCATACAAAAATATTTATTATAATAATAATACTAAATTTAAATTATTATATTTAAAAAATTAACATAACTGAGTTGCCAACCATCTGGGTTGGGATAATTAAGTGTTAGTGTTATGGATAAGGTACCTGATACAATATTTTGTAGAAGTAGATTCATTAAGAGAAATAAAAAGGTCGGCATTGTTATGATAATTTAAATTAGTAGATTCATAAAAGTAAAATAAAAAAGCCAAACCAGATGGCATAATTAAGTGTTAGATTTAAGCTACTTGATACACTATTTTTCATTATTATATTGTTATAAAATAAATTATTTTTCATTATTATATTGTTAATAAAATAAATTATTTTTCACTATTATATTGTTATAAAATAAATAAAAAACATAGCATATGTGGAACCAATTTAATAATCACTCGCAAAGATAGAAGTCGTTGTAATTACTTATGAAAAGAGAGTTGGTCCTAGTTGAAATAACTTATTCTATCAATTTTTTTTGTTGAGAATGTTAGTTTCAATTATCTCAAAGTGTAGATGCATTTAAAGCACATCAACAGAAAAAAACAAAATGCCTCGTACACCATAGATAATGCCGGGAATGGGATCTTCTAATTAAATGGCTAACATCATGGGCTCTTTCTCTGTACTCATTTGATGAAGTTGCCAAGATTCCTTCTTTTCCAGTGGGTGTGTGGGAAGCAAATGAGTTGTTTCTATGGCATAGATCGCATCATAATGGTGATTTCCTCTTTCCGCTTTTAGATTTGTTTACACAAATTGTATGAGGAAGATGATACACACAATAGTTGCAAATACTGTGTTCTCTTGGAAGGTAATTAGTTCATTATAACGGGAAGCTTGTATCCTTCATTTGTATTTCCACCATATTACTCTACATACAATGGTTCACATGGCTGCATGCAGGAGTAGAATTTCCATCACGTCTAAAGAGTTCTACTCTAATAATCACTCCTCCGTAGAAACAAACATATCATGTAAATGGAAGTAATTCTTTGGTGATCTCTTCAACAGGACAATATTAATATCAAAAGTTTCAAACAGAATTACCCAATCTCCATGCACTAAACAAAAATTGGTCTTTAATAATTTATATTATAGATTTGGATGGCAAATTGTTGTGGTGTAGATCTATTGGAAATTTCTCAAGTCATTGTACATTCGAATGTTGTGCCAATCTTGAATGGTATGCCGGATCGTTGTACCTGAAGGTTTGTCGATGCCAGATCAAGATAATCCATGCTTTCCATCAATTTGGTTGAGAATCTCAGTTTCAAATTATCTCAAAATGTATACCCAGGATAGATGCCACATCAACAGAGGAAATAAAATGTAGCTTACACCATATACATATTCATAACAGTGTTGTCAGATACAGGACCGCCATGCAAAAATTTTGAACTACTAGATTTCCATTTCACATGTTCCTTGTGATTAATTTGCAGAGTTTATTTCCATTGATATCTCAAAGTATGGTCCATTAGAATTCTGATATAGATGTGTCCTTCAGAACCAAAACAAGTCTTTTAACCATTGATGCGGTATTGAAGCAAGTAAATTTGAAGAAATCACAAAATCTCCAGTATCTCTAGAACACTTTCTAAAATGCAAATACACTAGCAGCTGATTTATTACATGATAACGATGCCAAAGAAAACGCTCCAGTTTTGAGGATTCAAGTACAAACTCCCTATATGAGCAATATATCTTTCAGTTTGATCCAAAACATTCCCAAGAGTTCATACAAATATGCACACTATCATAAACAAAAAGATCTTGATGAAAATCATGGACTTTTTATATCATTCTGATATGATTTGTGCTCTGCAACTACTTTATCTCCATCAAATTTATCTATCTACTCTCCTCTCTACAGGAAATTACTCTTACAGCAGACAAAAATCCTCAATCTCTAAGCAAATCCTACATATTTACAGAGGACTAAAATTGTTGAATTACCAGTCATGCCAAATAATCAATGATGCATCACTACAAGAACAGGGATATGCAGACAGGTTACTTTAGTATTCTTTATTCAACAATACATTCATTTTTATACAAACACAATTGTAGAGTCTTAGTAAACCGTTGTAAAGTCTTAGTAAAAGACTTCATCTTCCACACTTACAGAATTCCTTATTTTAACTCATGGTCTACTGCATTTATTAACTGGATATTACATTTATTCACATATTCCTAAATCATGGTCTATTACATTTATTAACTGGCTATTACATTTATTCAACATTATTTTCCAATGATGGATACTTCATTCTGGATTGTGCATGAATTGTATGACTTGTTCATGGAAATTTTATGAATGTTCAGCAAGCCCATCAAACAATGAATATTGCATGAATTGTTCCTTGATCAATTTGACCTTGTTCCCCTCCTATACTCTGAGTGCCACTCTCCATTGTAGATCACTGCGATTATTACAGCCTTTTTATTTCCATGATCAAACAATTCTTCAGATCACTTATTGAGTGGTTGTTAAGTGGAACCCAAACGATCCAGCCTTGTTTACTCTAGGCTTGCTAACTGCAGCGCGATCGGTCTTCCCAGGGTTCGTTCTGATCTGATTTGTGCTATGCAACTACTGTATCTCCATCCAATTTGCATGTGTCAGTTGAACCTGATTGAGCTGAGGTCTTGGTCTCTGCCAAAATCCAACAACTTATCCACATATTAGCTTTCTTTGTCAACTCTGCTACATAAATCTATATTAATTTTAATTTTCAAGCATTAGAAGTTTGAATGAGTATTCTCTTTTGTACCAAAGATTTCTTCATTCAAGGCTGCTACAGGGGATAGTTTCTATTGGCATTCGGTCAAAAAAAAGTTCAACATTCATTTTAGCAGTATTGAGAAACACTTTACTAGCCGCAGAGAAGAAAATGAAGCAAACAGTATTGATAACAGGAGAGGCCACAACAAAGTCGAAAATACCATGGCTTCAACTTTGTTGAATAGCTCAAATGGGTTCTTCTGGCATTTAGAATTTACGGCTTAACCCATTCAAAGATTGTTAAATATTCATTTATTCTGTTTGAAAATGCATAAGCCTGAAAGAAAGGCCAGAGAATTACATACTGTGAAGCGCGAGCGACATCTCAAGTCAGTTGTTATAAAAACCCAATCCTCTGCCACTGCCAGAAACAACCCATTTATATTTGATCAGATAATAGTCCTCAGCATATAAAGATTTGTTATGGAACTGTCTCTCAAAACAAATTTGAAGCCCTTCAATTCCATGAACTCTTATCTCTAATAAAAGCATGGAAATCAACTTAATGCAACGTTTAACAAGAAAAATATTATTTAGAAACAGTTTCTTTTACTTGGTCTCTTCAGGAATCACTCAAACTTCATGCCGGATTGCAGGCATGATTGTAGATCTTGAAAAATAGAAAATACTAAAGAAATCCATTAGAATACAGAGACAAAAAGACACAACATTGAAAGTAACCAAAAAAACAAAACCCAAAACTCACAAACAGAAAAAGAATGAAAAAGGAAACCAACAATCCACCATAGAAACACAAACAAGAGTCTGATGAATAAATAATTAGAAAAAGAAAAATAAAACCTTAGAGCTTACCATAAGAGTTTACTGTTGTAGATGATTCACAATAGTGACCAAGACATGGTTAGGTAAGAGTACCAGCGTACCAGGCATGCAAACTCCATCTTGACACCGCCATGGTCTCCTATGCAAGTTCGCATAGAACTCTATCGAATAGGCAAATGAAGAAATGGGTCCAAACAAAAGGTTTTAGGGTGAAGAGCACATAGGTGGATTTGATGTTCGTCCTACAGGTGGATGACATGCATTCACATAAATCCATGCACATATAAATCAATGTGGAGAGCATTGCGAGGTGGAGAGAAGGTGGGGATGACCACGATATGCCCTTTCAAATCATTGGATCATTAATACAAAGTTGGTGATTACTTGCCATGCAAGGTAAATTGGAAGGTAGCGTAGTATGGTGTTAAAGTTTTAACATAAGATTTTATTTTTTATTTAGTTTTTGATTTATTTTAATGCTTGGCAATGAGAAAAAATAGTCAATTCAAGGTGATTGTCCAATTATAAAATAGTAATTTCTTTTTTTCTGACTAATTTAAAATACAAATTTTATGTTAACATTAAGATAACTTTAATAAAAACAATATATTGATTGCAACTAATAGAAACAACCGGAACATATAGTCTCCTGCCTACAGCAGGGACTAATAATTGATTATGCCTAAATTATGCCTAATTTTAGGTTAAGTTTCTAATACTTCTAAATATTTGATATATCTAGTTTTTATATTATCATGTTTCTAGTTTCTCATACTCAATACTCACTTATAGATAAAATATTTATTCTTATTAGTCTCTCACTTATAGATTATTTAAAAGATTTATTTTTATCACTCTCTCATTTTAGGTTCAGAGCACATGAATCGATTCATCGTGTTTAAGTATTAGTTCCTTTTTCAAATAAACAGTGTAATCAAATGAAAACATTTTTTGTATACATTATAACTAATTTTTATAAGTTCAAAGTTTTCAAATATCTAATTTAGATGATAATGAGAATATTTAAATTATCTACTAGAACAATATTTATTATGGAAATTTGCAATTAAGGAAATGGCCTTACCCTTGCGATTACGTTTAATTAAATACCAACACTATTACAAAAACAAGATTTGTTATTATGTCCCTTCAAGGGACATATAGTGACCAGCGTGGAAACTTGTTCCAGGCCCTATGGCAACATGGCGAGGTCAGATGTTTTAATTGAGTCGACAATCTAAATTAATGTTATTCCTGTTGGAGGGCTCCCTGGTATGGAGTTTGGAGGTTGTATTTTAATGCCATGCTAGATGGAGCGTGGGATAATGAGGGGCATTTACTGGATTTTGGTGTTTTAAAGTACACCCATTGAATGTGTCCTCAAGAAGGTCTTATTTGCTTCTGGTTAGTTTCTTTGGTATTTTGTGGCCCTATGTTCTGCGATAAACATTGGTTCCTTTGTTTTTATGGGTTGTTGTAGTGGTGGGTGTGGGTGGTCGTCGTTATCGGGTGTTATTTGATGTCAGTTAGCTATTCCTGGTATTAGTTTCGTTAGTTTATTCTTCATTTTTTGTGGGGTGTGGTATACGTTAAATGTTCCTCCCTTGGTTTTTCCTGGTTTCTATTAATGGTTCTAGCCTGGGTGATCGATGCAGTGTTTGGTTTCAGCGGTGATTCTTGGAGTGGTCTCTATTGTCGATTCTAGTGTTATTTTTTTGGGCGTTGGTGGTGGATTTTCTAGGATTGGAACCTTGGGTGGTGTATGTTGTCTTGGAATCCCTATTGTGGTTTTGAATGTTGATTATTGGTGTTGTCGTCTGCACTAGTTTGTGGTGGGGGTTTTGACTTGGAGCGGTTGTCAAAGGAGTTGGTGTTATTTTATGTTGTTGGTGCTATTACTAGAATGGAACTTGGGTTTCGATTAAGGTAAAGAGATAGTGATTTTTGCAATTCGTCAAGGTCATGGTTTGTTGCTTGTCGTGTATGGAATTGTTTTTTCTCCCATGGGTTGTATATGCTTTGCATCCTATTAGTTGAATGGAGGGTTTTGTGGTCTTTGTTGTGTTGTTGTTGTTCGAACTTTTCCCTATAAGTTTAATTATGTCCCTACAAAATTATCTTTTTTTGTGTGTGTGGATTTCCAGGTCGAAATCCTTTGAGTGTATTGGTTGTGGAAAGTACTCCATGTAGGATTAGATGTGGGTGTTTATTTTTTAGTCTTTGCTAATCATTTTGATTTAATTTGCATTGCCTATTTCACTTGTCCTATCTAGATTTTTTATCGTTTTTCTCTTTGGTTGTTGTGGATTTTGGATTGACTCCCAGGGTTGTGTTGTCTAGTTTAAATGTTCAGAAGCCGCATTTCCAAGACTGTTGGAAGTTGTTCAGCATATTCAATGCCCCATATTTGTTGTGATTTTACTTATAACAGTTCTAATGATGACATTAATTCTCTAAATAGTTTTAATGGCGATATGTAGTGTCGATGATTGAATTCATTAAATATATATGGTTGGCACTAGTCTAACATAAATGAATAGGATTGATTTCAATATGTTTATACAAGAAGTTGTTATTTAAACACCTATTGTCAACTATAGCTAGCACATTGGGCTACTGTAGTTCAGGTATGTAATGGTCGATTTCAGTTGTGTTTATTGCTTGACTATGATGTCTGGTTTCTATTGCATTATATGGATTTGATTCGCAAGATGTGGGTTGCATCGAAATAGCTTCATTTATAGACATTCCTTTGTATCAAAAACCTTGGTCCATAGATTTTAAATTGGTTCTAGGATATGTTGATAAAAAATGGGATTGATTCTAGGTTGTTCTAAATAAATATGTTTCTACGTTCATTATACTTACAGAACATAATTTATAATGAATCCGATAAAATTTGGCACAGTTTCATATGTTTAAATACCTTTAGGTGCTTCAGATATGCATCAAACTATGTCTATAGTGTTCTAGGGCTATAGGATCGTTCCAAGCACATTCCATGAATAATTCAATTTTAAGAAACATATCCAACAAAAAAATGACACAAACGATTAAGAAGCCCAAAAAGGTATATAAAAGAAAGAATTATAGTAATTATAGTCGAAGAACATTTTTTGAAAGGAGTTGCTCTGTTATTAGCAGTTTCCTAGTAATTATGAATTCAAAATGTTTGGATTCCCTTGTTTGTGAATAGTAATGTAGAAGAGGAAACAACTATTTCCCTCATTCCCTAAATTTGGCCTCTTTCTCTAGCTATTGACCTCATTCTTTGGATTTGACCTCATTCTCTTACCTTTTTCCCCAAGAATAAGATATGTTGTTATGGAGTAGATCTATGTGACAAAGTCCTTGGAAGTTCATCCTTGAGGTTCAACATTTGGTGAACCTAAATTTTTTTAACAATCTTGTTGAGGTTGACTGAACCTTTTTTTTTGTTAACTGGGTCCAATTTTGTTTGTTTAGTTGCATTGATCAGCTTCAGTAACTTTGTAGCCTCTAAGGAATTAATTTTGTGCAAAATTATCCATTTCTACCCTCATACTCTAATAAATAGTTTATTATTTCCTTTCATTCATCATTAGACTGATATTGTACCATTTATAAAACTATAACATAATCACAACTACCCATTACTACACGTAAGACAAAATAACAATGGAAGAATATAGTGCCATGAAGTCAACGCCATTAAAAGATACCATTAACACAATAAGAAAATTTAATTGATGTGGGGTTATCATTTCATTCATATTCATAACAAACATAAGCATCATTTCATCAAATATTATTTCCCACTAGAGTTGCAACTCAATACAAAACAAAGACTCTTTATGATCCATCTATCTCTCTCTAACCCTTTGTAGGCCGAAGTCTTTACATTTTATACTCACATTTTTGGATGTTGAGGTTCCCTTTAGTTGTTTATTGATAATGGTAGTAAATATTATATGTTTGTTGACCATGTCTTTGGTATTTAATGTTATGCAACTGTCTTTCTGTAGGGTCCTTAAAAATTGGGGTCACTTTCTAATTCTCTTGCTCCTTCTTCCTATGATCTATCTTCCAATTGTTTCTAGGTCTAAGTGGCATATATCAAATACAAATTAGAGGCCAACAAGATCTAGCCACACATGTTAACTCATCCTTGGTTCAACTCTAGTCACTGTGATATGTTGTTATCTTGAATGAAAATTCACGTCTGGTGCCATCTTAATCACCTACTTTTGGGTCCCTTAAAATGTGGTCAGTCCGTGCAACCATTTAGATAGTAGTTGTTGGGCTCTAGTAATGGATGTATAATCGTTTAATTTTTGTGTCACCTCTGGGTTTTAGTTATAAACTATGCTCCAGTGGCTATCTACACACTGATTGAGGTTTTGTGACTCTTTGCACTTCTATATTGCATCTAGCCATAGAGAAAACCACTCTTACTGCAAATTACTTTCATCTTGTAAGATTTATTTGATTTTCTCATGTATTCTATCAAGTTCTTCTTGCTTTTGTTGTTGTGTTGTAGGGTATACAATGGAATCTACTACTTGTAAACTTATAAATTTTTTTGTGTAAAATAGCTTTGGGTGCTTCCATTTGTCCCTTGATTCTAGGCTAGTTCATGACATAAAAGTGAACCTTAGTGCTTTGTTTGGTCACAACATGGAGTTGATTTCTCTTGATATCTATGTACTAGAGCAATGGTTCAATACTCTCCATCATTGTTTTGGTTTGGACTTCACCTAGTTGGCACTATTTCTAACTCCAACTAAAGGGGCATTGAATTCTATTGTAGCCTAATATATAAAACATGTAATCTACCAAGTAGCTACTAAGTAGTTTCATTTATAGTGGTGGTTGCAACTATAGGGTCCAGTGTTTGAATAGTCATCCACATATGTGAGAATTTGGTGTAGATATATGTTATTTACATTGAGAGCATTACATTGTCATGTCAGAAGTGGCCTCTTTCCTCGAAATCTTATCTATGTAGGTTTTGGTTAATGAAAATTTCCCTTTGCATTTGTGTTTCTTTCTTTTATATTGCAAGTAACTAGTTGTTGATTTCCATGCCAAGGATTTGTGGGATTTGACCAATTATTTTTATGATATTATGTTGGTAGCCATTGATTGTGTTGTGTTGGAGTGGATCCTAGCTAGGAGCTTCATGATACCCAACAGGACAATATTCCATATGGTTGTCTCTTCTCGGGGTCAAACTTCTTCCTTAGGTGATAGGAATCAAATGTATGCTTTTTATATCAATTTTGAATTGCTTATCCAGTGTTCAAGTTTTGTGCTTATGACATCTTCTATCAAGAAAAAGGGTAGGAAATTCACCCCAATTATTTCCCTAGGTTCCATGATTGGCCTCATGCAATTGTTGTATTTGGTGCCCTCAGATATTACCCATTTTGATAATGATTGGCGACATGTTTTGGGAAATGTCTATGAAAGAGTGTTACTACAAACATTTTACTATGCTAATAATTTAAGGCTTTGTTGTTTATCTCCAAATTGTTAATATCCTTTTTTTTCCTCCATAACTTGAGGGCAGTGTAGTCTAATTATTTCTCCAATTGGAGTAAGTTGCAACCTCATGAGGATTCCTAGTTGAGCATGCTAAATGCCAAAAAGAAGCCATGATTGAAAGGGTTGTCCTTTGAGTACTCCTTGTTAATTAATTCAAAACACTCGTTCATGATAAATTGATACCAATTAAGGCGTTATGGAGCAAGTCTATGTGACAAGGTCCTTGGAAGTTCATCCTTGATGTTCAACGTTTGGTTAACCTAAAAAAAAAAAATTATCAGTCTTGTTTAGGTTGACTAAATATTATTTTTGTTAACTGAGGCCGATTTTGTTTGTTTAGTCCCATCGATCGGCTTCTGTAGCTTTGCAGCTTCTAGCATGTGTGCAGCAATTCCTTATTGTGTTGATGTATAACTTATGGCATGGCTTGAACTCGTAGTGTACCTTTGTGTTTCTATGTCCATGATAATTTCCTTAATGTTCATTGATGTTGATTTTTGACTATTTCTTATGCTATATATCATCTCACATTTCATATATAAATAATTTAAGAAATGTATATACAAGAATCTAAGGGTGAACCCCATTGTAAAATTTGGACCAAATCTAATATGTTCCAAACTAGATATCAAACCTGGACTGTGTGACGAAGGATCTAATCACTATTACTTTTTCCCCACAGTGATACAAACAAGTGACTGGGATCAACATATTGAACCGAGTCTATGGAGATTATTAATTAATTTATGTATGTGTGTGGATGTCAGTGTATTGGGATAGATGTTTTCAGTGTATTGGGATAGATGTTTTCAATGGCTTGTTGGAAATATCCATCAATTCCAAAATCTAGACATTTGTTTTGGCAACAAATATTAGATTTATGAGATAAATTAACAATAAGAAACTTGCAACTACTACAACAAAAAATATGAAAAATAAATAAAATAATAAAATAAACAAATATCATATGTTTAAATAAGGAAAAAAACTTGAATAGTAGTTACTCTTTATCATTCCATTGAATGGAATGATATGTTAGTCCTCTATATCTAAGTAGAACAATAGATGTACACCTATAGTGAAATTGTAAGTGATCATTATGAAAGGCACATATCATGAGTTAATGAAAAGCATGCATGATTATTCGAAAGGAATATAGTAACACCATTGTGAACGACATGGATCAAGCTTATTGCATACTAGGTTAATGTAAAATAATTACTTTCCATCTTCCCTTTCTAATGAAGCTTCTATTTTGTTTTTATGTATGATCAAAGTGACTGCTTGTTGATTACATTGAATTTAATGAGTCTTTCATTGACAAATATCATTTCCATACTTCACTATCTTTTTGGCATATAGCATTGCTCTTGAGTAGCTTTTCATTATTGTACAAAATATTTGTCTTTACCAATGGCATTTCAGTTCTAGTGTAGCCACCCCGTCTCACCTAGTCTTAGAAGTGAGGATGCATAAAAAACTAAGGAATGTGAATTCAATCATTGAACCCTCATTATACATAAATAATACCATCTAATATGTTGAGTAGGGTCTTATACGTTGTTTCCATGCTTCTCATTTTTTAAAAGAGGATTTTGTATGTTGGGCTTACATGACACGGTGCCATGTCTTGGGGATACACCAAATATCTACGTGGATGCAAGAGAACTGAACCCTTGTTTTCTTCCCCCAATTTTATAGAGGGTTATAATAACATTGCATTGGGTGGCCCATGTTTATGGGGACAAGTGGAATTACTGCGCTTTTGATGGCATGCTAACTTCATTTCTACAAGTGAAATGATATATAAAATGGATTTATGGATGAAGATCCCTTCTTCTGGAAATAATTGAGTTTTGCAAACTCCCCATTCAAAATCATTGAGTGTCCATTATATAGATACCCAAAAAACTGAAAAAGTACACTTTAGTGACCATGAAATGTGGAAATGGATGTTTGGTTCTTGAGTTTAATGAAGAATCCGTTATTGCTTTCAATACTAGTGCTTGGGCATGGATCATTCGTGAAATTTCATTGAAAATTACGTGCATATTGAGTGCTTGTCAAATGTTCAATACCCTCTATTTATGTTGATAGCAAATTCCAACAAACCAATGTTTAATATAGGTTTGTCTAGGTTTGACTAAGTTCTTGCTAAAAACCCTTTTTTGCTGCCGTACCAACCATAGTTCAAAACCAAAAAAAACAACTAGGGCTAATAACTAGTAGTCGACATCTATTGTAACTTTATGAAGAGAAACTTCTTGTTCTGAATTAGACTGTTTCTAGCCATGGATTTAGCAATGAATGCTCAAAGCATAACTCATAATAAAATTTCCTATGTTTACACCATAACTTGAACATAAACATTTAGAGCCAATAATTGTTAGCTGAATCTCTTTATAAATTTATGAAGGATAACTTCTTGTTTCGAATTAGACTATGTCTAGGTATGGTCTTAGCAATGTATGCTCTAAGCATAACTCATAATAAATTTCACAATGTTTACACTAGAACTTAACAGATCCTAGACAAAATTGGACATGGTCAGCAAGGAATTGGTTTAGCAAAAAACCCATAAGTTTTTTATTCTATGCCTATCAAGACTATGCCCTCTTGTAACATCCCTCCAATTTGACCCTAATTATTATTATTATTTTTGTAAAATAATTATAATTATGTAAATAGGCCATGGTGAGGAGCTCAAGGCCAAGGCCCCACCAGTGGAACTCGAGTTAGTGTCATGATTATAAGTCTTAGTTAAGACTACAAAATTAAGAAAAGTAAATGCGACTAAACGATAAACGACCGAACCCATCCAAAAGAAAAGATGAGATGGCAGATAAAGCCATGAGATCAAGTCTTCTAATGACTAGGGTACATGAAGATAATAATATGTTTTCCTTAAAAGGCTTAAATAATTAGGGCACCATCCAAATAGAGTTTAGCCCTAAGTAGAAGACCTAAACTACTATAGTTAAATAGTAAACTTATGTGGCTTCGACCTAATTCCACGCATTAACCTACCATCCTAAGGGCAAATCTAACGGCTGTTATAACAATTGGGTGACTTGCGACAAAGATCTAAGTAACAAGTCTTATGATAAATGATGAAGCCATATGACATTAAGATACTTTGACCTAATTATCCTAATCCTATTATGAGTAAGCCATGAAAATGGAACTTATATATATATATATATATATATATATGTGTGTGTGTGTGTGTGTGTGTGTGTGTGTGTAGCGGGAGATATCATATATATATTTATAATTATATAAGATTATAGTTGAGGTCATTATTAAATTATATATTGAAATGAGTGTGTTTATAGCCTTAAGAAAGGCAAATAAATAGTTATAATAACTATTAAATACATATTATATATATGTGTGTCTTAAACATATACAGAAGCTAAAGGTTGGTACGAGATCTTAATATATATCTAGAAATAGATAATTTATCCATGAGAAAATTGTTGACTAGAATCATTACATAATGAAATCCTATCTATGTCGTAGGTGCTATTAAACGCATAAAAGAAATGGAATTTTATACTTAAATAAATAATATGTGTATACCTATTTTCACTAGGGTTATGTTTTAATTACATCCCACGTATCTGAATATATAAAATAGAGTAACGACCACTCTGCCATTGCTATGATGATGGAGAACATGTGCTCCTCGTCACATGAGATACCCCACGATGGGAAGACAGTGGATATTTTAGTGGGAGCCGATTTCTGGAGTGGAGGATCGAAAATCTCTTTTAACCGCCACTTGTTCCTCGGCTGCCACCACCTGTCGACCGGTTATGTGAGCAGTTTTTCTTTCTTAATGTTTAATCGAGCTATGGTGGAGGACACCTGGGGGGGGTGATGTTCTTCACTTCTTTTTGTATGCATTGTTTTGGTTATTGCTCCATTCTACAGTTTTCATTTATTATTGCACACGGGAGGTGTTTAGGGTGGCTGCGATTTCGGGGGGGGATTATTCTTCCACGATCATGCCCAGGGGAGGAGAGACTATTAAACCATGATCCCTTCTCTGCATGTTGTCGGCGTGAATTCCCAAGGCCGTGACCCTTCATCTGCAAGCCAGCTATGTGTATCTCCTAGGGCGTTGCTCTAACTGGCTATGCATGCATTAATGGTGTAGTTGCACAGAGGCTATCGGGGTAGGGATGCTCGATGGAGCTCGATCCATATGCCCGTTGTGTAGGTATTAATTCCAGTGATGTGTTGAAGGGGAGAGGTATGCTCAATGGAGCCCGATCCCACTGTCCTCTGTATAGATTTTGATTTAATTATGTGTTTTGGGCTCAATCCCTCTGCTCTCAGTATAAGATATTTGTTGTTGACTGAAATATTTTCGAGAATGATGCCAGGGATAGAGCATAAGCTCTTGAGGCTGATGTTTTTGTTTGATTTCTTTATTATTGGTTGAGATTTTCCCAAAGCACATCAGGGCCAGAGTGTATCTTTGAATTCGGGCTACTGATGTCATATTTTCGCTATCCCTCGTGAGATCTCTACATCATAATATCTCAACAGTAACTAAGTAGCACCTGTATGTTGGGAGATCATCGTTGTGTAAAATTCATCCACCAAGATTATCAATCATAGGATCTGTGTTTTGTAAAATTCGTTGTGTTAATTTTCCGATAGATCTATCAACCTCAGTCAGTCCGTTTAATAGGCTTTATATGCCTCTCTGCGTATTACCTTTGATATAATCTTAGATTAACCAAATTGATTATGGATTCGTTCTTTTCAAGGTTTTTACAATCAAGCCGAGCGATCCCATTGGGAGGTCGATCTCAGGTTCTAATTTATAACTCTGCATTCTTTCTCTGTAATCATTGATACTCTGTATGATCAGGCTCTGGATAAAAGTGTATTTTTATATATAGTATTTAGACCATTTATATATTAATGATTGTGATCTGCATGTTTTCAAACTCAGATATCTATTTTATATAAATATTTTAACCAAGACCTGAGAGAGAAGTGTTCTACGCAATGCTAATGTTTCAGAAGTAGGCCCCGGTAGAAAAATTTGGGTTATTTATTTCATTACTAGATCGGAACGACCTTTCCCTTGTGCGACAATATAACTATGACTCAGTTGTATTTTTACTGCCTATATATGTACACTTATGTAGGTATATATATGTTGCTTTAAGCTCGATATCAGTCCTAGTTGGGTCATTATCTTAAACATTTTATGGTTCTTATTTTAACAGCTGCAATCTACTATTTATTGCCTTGCTCATAAGATATTAGACATATATGAATATATGTATGTGTTGGAGTCGCATTTCAACCCTTCGTGATAAGATTTCGTTGGTGACCATTAAGTACTGATGTAGGTACCTATTCGATTATTATATTACTTCAAGATAGAAAAGTTTATATAAATTCGTGTAATAACTATCTCTATGCCAGTAGATGGACAGAACAACATATAGGTGCTTTTGAATAAAACATGATTAATTGATTTCGCGAGTAACTCCTCTCTAGGGAGAGTATTGAATCATCATTAACACTTTACATATGAAACGGTTAACAATGTGTTTCGAGAGCTATTTAATTATCGTCTAGATTGGCAGGAGAGCTTTAAATCATTGTAGATGTTGCACTTCATAAAAAGTCTCTATAGGAGTAAGGAATGCATAAAGATGTTTCCCTAGTTGTTACACTACCCTTGTGTACACATTGAAGAGGAAGGGTATAGCCCTTAGACTTTGAGAATGACGAATCCAATACTTGTACTAAGGTTATTAAATGTTGACTTGTTATATGTATGTTATATTCTGAGATAGAACTCTAAGATGTCTTGAAGATACTCTCGGTGAGAGAGGTTAATGCAACTTCTCGGTTGTTGTTTGTAAACCATGAGTTTTGTTGTAGCAATTAAGTTGCTCTTGTAATCCTACCACTTCTTCTCTAATAATAAAAGATGCACACACTTTTGTGGACTAGCCCGTGTACGGGTGAACCACGTTACTCTTGGTCTCCTTATGTTTTCTTACGGTGTTCCTCAATGTGTCTATGCGTATGAGTACTTAAATTCCTTCTTAAATGTTTATGATAATGCCAATATGTTCACTTT
Organism: Larix kaempferi; assembly: GCA_027924585.1. Taxonomy (NCBI): domain Eukaryota; kingdom Viridiplantae; phylum Streptophyta; class Pinopsida; order Pinales; family Pinaceae; genus Larix; species Larix kaempferi. Next base: position 40,972,188 of record BSBM01000047.1, read on the forward strand.
ATGATTATGTTAATATTGTTATCACTTATGATGTTCTCCTAGTTCGATCAACTGATAAAAGATGTACATGTGCATTTCATCTATTCTGTCTATGTTGACTTTCTTTACACAAGCGAACGTTTTAGCAATTGATAACTCCTAATGTACCTTTATTTTGCGTCATTAGTTGCTTTATGGGATTGATAATGGCGAATATCCTATAGTTACAGCTAAATATGGAAAACGGTTCAGTGAAAGTATAATCGTAGTCATGCTATCCAGCTAAAATGTCGCATGATGTCAAGGAATTGTTTGGTTATGTAGACATACGTTGTCAAGAAAATAATTAAATTCTAAGATATTGCTCTATTATTTTATAATGTTTAAAAGGTGAAAAAGGGGTTGCACAAATAGGTAAAGATACATCATCCAATATACAGTTACGTCATTACGACATATATGGATTGATGACCGCAAATCTAAGTACTACGATATTTTCTATGTTGTAATTATCTAGGCAATTAAATAATTGCGAGATGTTTAAATGTCGTTTTTATTTTTAATAGTAATTTAAAATGCCAAAATTTTATACTTCTGTGTAGTAGTTATGAGTGAATAGACCTTTTGGAAGGATTTTAAATTTTCATGAAATTCGGGTACACCTCTATAGATGTCGGTGTTTGAGTAGGTGTTATGATTCCAGTGCCATATATTTTGATTGTAGTCAAAACTAAATGGGTATTTAAAATCGACACTATTCAAACAAAACACAAAATAGATCTATGTGTTTATAGACAAGACTATGCATGTAACTACTTTAAGAACGTCAATGTTGTAAATGAAAAGAACTCGTGATTTGCTGCATTTAATTTGTATGTACTATAGACCGATGAGAGGATTTTTTGGCTTACATAAAAATGGATTAAATATGAATGTGTCTAATTCGGATGATAAATATTTTGATCTATTTTTTTTCATTTTTTTAACTTTTATCATTTTAAAATAGTTTCCAGTGCAAATGGCTTACTCTGTACCCCCCATTGTTTTCATAGTGTGATTTATAAAAGTGTAGAATTTTTTGGATGCATTTCCTAAGCCAAGAATGGCTCTTGCATTGTAAATATTTCGATGTGGTTATGTAGAGTAGTAGTAGACTATCCGTGTAAAATAAACTGCCCTTTGCTTCTTCTTGCAATTGGAAATGTCCAAGGAACCAATTTGTAAATTGTTCAATAACCCGTGGTAGATATCTACTTATATTTTACCAAAGCATCAATTATCGAGAGACATTAAGTAGCTTTATTTCACTAGTTGAGCCATGGATGTCAATCCGACCTGTTGCCTTGGACAAATGTGTTGTTTTAGATAGATCTAAAGCAAATTATTTCCTAGTGATTTGCTTAGTAAATTGAATCCGGTACTTTATCTTTTTTCTCGTCCATGTCATTTTACTGCTTCTAGGATTGCTGTAGCCAAATTCCTACTTGACATATTTAAGTGGGGTTAAGTAACATACATGTATTCCTTGGATAAGTAAGGATTTGGTAGCTTAATTTTTTTTCTTTTTCTTTTAATGTAAATTATAACAATTTCCTTGAACCTAGTACCAAGATTGCTTCACATGGCCATAGCATACCAAGTAGAGATAGCTATTGTATTTTGATTTTTTACTTAAAGATAATCACTGGTATGTGTTTCAGTATTCTCTAGTCTAGTAAATGATGTGTGGTTATGTTTCCAAGTAGTTGTTCATTAAATCCATGGGTTCCTATATAATATAATTTCCATAGCAATAACATTTGTGTCTAGATTCTATTTCCAAGTTCCATCGTGATATATGTATATCAAATAATTCTGCTCATTGAAAAATGTGTCCTCTCGTTTCAATGGCTTGGTTTTCCAATAATCTTTATAAAATTTCTTTGCAAAAAAACATTTATAGGAAAAATCTACATTGCTTCATTTTTGGATCCATTATCCACATTATTTTTGTCATGAAATAACAAGATATGTCTTGTTCAATTCATTTTATTCTTAGCAGCTAATTCCAATGTTCCTATGAAATATAGAAGGTGCAATATCCCATTCCCATATGTCACTAATTTATACTACGTGAATCACTTGTATGTCTATTGTCACCTACCCAATTTTTGAGAATAATTATTTTCTACTATTATCCTTTTTGCAAAATACTTTGTGTTAAATTATAATTACAAGTTTTGTAATTATGACCAATTAGGTCAAAGATTAATGTAATGACTCATTATTATTATTTAATAAATAAAAATGGGAGACAAACACTCAAGAAAGCTGTTACAAGAGTGTCCACTGGCCCACTAAGAGGAATGGAAGCTGCTGGAAGGATTGGGACAGATGGCAGCATTTGCACTCTACAATTAGCTGTTGGTATGGGACAAATCCCCCTAATTTTGTGGCATTTCCCCCTCCAGGTGGAGGGAGGTGAGCAGGTAGCTCACTAATGACCAGTAATTACAAAAAGACTTAGGCAGCCTATCAAAGGCAATTCAAATTGAGCAGGGAGCTCTTACAATGTTTTCTGCATAAACATTTCCTTAGGGCATCAGGTGATGGCTGAGAGATTCGAATAGGGAGGCTGTGGAGAGTGCAAGTATAAGTCTGCAAATGTTATGAGAAGGACAAACCAGAGGTGCTGGTGCTGGTCCCACTGATTACTAAGCCTGTAAGGCTAGATATATATATACATATTTTCTTGCTGCTGCAAGCAGAGACCCTAAGCTTCTGAACTTCCTCCTCCTGGTGGATCAGTGGATAGGCTCGAGGGTCCTAAGGAAGACATCTTGGCTGCTTAGGAGCAAGTTGGGTGGAACAGGCTTCTTGAGTGATTTGTTCCTCTTATTACCCTCAAGTTCTATTTTTTTTTTCTTCTTATGTTTCCAATCATATGAATGCTCTCAGAAAATGGCTTAGAAATGTTATTAAGACCAGTAGCAGTAAAATGTTAGATCTTGATTAATTTAAATTTGTTGAACTGATAAAATGAATCCTCTGCATTTTTCCCCATGCGTGAAGCTGCATCGTACTCCAATACAGAGAGGTAGCATTAAATTTGTTCATTTAAAAGTGAAACCTAGCTTGAATCTAAATACATAAACCCAAGAGACCACCCATGCACAAACTTATATTCCTATGCATCTTATTATTTTAGCAGTTGCAAATTAAATCTCTGCATGCACTAATTATACTGTTCAAATCTGTATGCTGAAACAGCATACCAGAAACTAGTTATAGCAGTAATTTCTTTTCTGACATCTGAAGGTGGACATGGTGTTAACATCTAGGGTTTACTGATCATCAGTTTTTTTTTTAAAAGAAACCAATATCATGCATTCTGTTTAGCCACATACTCATTCTTTTATTTGTTATTTGAATCTAATTGATCTTTATATAAATTATTGTCATCACTGTATTATTTTTGTGCAAAAAAAAAAGAAAAGGAGTACTGTATTGTTCTTTCATTCTTTTTCCAGAGGTTCAATTTGGACAAATACAGGGAGATAGAATTAAAGTAGACAAACTATTATATTAATAGGCAAATTAAACTAACTGATGGATACACTGTAAATTCTTTGATTCTGTATTATCAACTGCAAGTGGCAGAATTCACTTCACATAATAGCATGTTCTTAAAAGCAAAGAAAAGAATAGTATCATTAAATTGACAGAGTAGAATACAACATCTATACACCCAAACTAGGGTTGACCTGTTCTTATCATACTAATATTTACAAACAATTAACAGCTACAAAAATCAAGTATTTACATTATCATAGATATCCTAACTGTAGAAACCAGATCTGTTATTCTTGCATTTTAAACATCATTACGGACCAACAGATTTCATTATCAAGCTAGGATTTAACATCAACACAGTTGTTTTCAAACCCAAGCTAATACCTTTTTATTATCGGCTTAACCTAAGTATGCACAGATGCAATTCAAGCTAGGTAGATCATTATCGACTTATAGCCACTATTTAAATAAACATCTTAAACGGGCTTTCTGGTACAAATTCAAAAACACCATACGTAGACATTAAACCCTAAACAAGGAACATTTCCATTTAAAATTACGATGGCAGTATCCTACAGATTGCCTCATCATTTACTGAAGGTTCCATTCAAAAACCCATTCTTTTTACACTACACAGCTATGCCGAAACAAAACTATAGTCAAAGTTTCATTTCCCTTTAGTTTCACACTTGTTCTTCCATCGACTTAGAAGTGCCAAAGATAGACATCAAACGTTTAATGCTGTGAAACTCTTTGCAAACATGAGGGTTTAAACCCTAGCGAACTCGCCGAGCCAGGGGATGGCCGGCCATACATTTTAAGAAATATTCACATCATCTATACTAACAAAAAAACATAAACAGTAACGTTTTCCCATTGCTGCAGGCGAGGCAAAATCCACTGCCGAGAAGACATTCTTCCAACACCCTGCTAATCAAGTTCGATTCCAGGAGAACCACGAGGTAGGGGTACCAGCGAAGCTTACCGGTGGGTTCACTATATTTCTTCTCCACGTCAACTTTCTCGGCACACGGGTGATCGCCGAGAGCTACCTGCCAAACGACCATACGCTGAGTTAAATATCAATCATGAAATAATGATGCATGCAACAAGAAAACTTTAAACTTTTGCAACTTTACTGTACCTGAGTCGTGACAGAAGATTGACGAAGCCATCCATCCATCCACTGCGAAGGAGAAGCACCCAACTCGAAGGCCACACTGTGGGATACCTTTTGAAACTTACAACCCGATTGAAAACCCCAGACTTTCAAGTCACTACAACTCCCCAACTGACGCACTCATCCAACCAGTGGATTGCCACACTATTCAACTCCAGACTCGGCCTCCATTGATAAGCATTCGCTTACAGGTTGGAGGTTGCTGCCGGTCTCAGGATCGAGCCCGAGGGAGGCTAAAAACATCAAACCCTAAGTGCCTCTCGGTCGGTTGGCCTCACCCCAAACCCTACCACCGAAACGAATGCCAAGAAAACGCTACAATATCCCATAAGTTACGTTAGGGTTCTCTACGATCCCAATGCATAGCAATCAACGAGGGAGATGTAAGTTTCATGAGCCACGTTGGAGGGTGGCAGGTGTGATAATAACTCACCCCTCCATCTCCCAAGTCATGAAGTTTTCAACTCCGTCGACACCGAGGCAGGAGGCCCGGTACAACTCAGCATCGACGAACCTTCTCATATGCTGGAGACCCTTCACGACGTGCACGTAATATCTCCATTAACACGGTGGCCAAGCGAATTGATTACAAAACCCAATCATTTACTACACCCTTGAATTCGTACGCAGGATTTATACAACATCGTCGTTCCACCTACCAACAATATGGATCAATGTTTAATTGCATCGACTTTATAAATTATTTGTTAGGAACCCGTGTCAACCCTTCTCTTTACTATGTTAATATATTGTTGTTGGACGCATATGCTTTGTAAGTCGTCCCGTAGTATTTGTTGATCCATAGTTTATATTAGCCCATAGTATTGACCCATAGTATTGGACGCATATGATTTGTAATTCGTCCCATAGTATTATATGTCCCATGGTTTTGACTCATAGTATTGGGCATAGACTTAGTATATAAGTGTGTGTTGAGGTCATTGAAGGCACCGTGAAGTTAATTGTATTGAGCTTGCTCAAAGGAGGGTGCCCCCTCGAAGTGGCCCGTGATCAATATAAAAGTGATTCTGAGTTCTATTATTTCTGATATCTCATGTATTTGCATTAATTAATCATTGCAGGTTCTTCACATCTGGTATTAGAGCACTTTCTTGGGCTCGTTGGGTGAAATTTCTGCCAATTTTTTTTTTTTTTTTGCATCTATTGCAGGTTCGGATTTGGGAATAATCCCTATCCGCTTAACTGTGGGAAGTACTTGGGCATAATCCCTAAAACTCATTGTGAGGAGTACCATAGGAACCCCGAATTAGTTGGCCCATTGAGAGGACCTACCAGTGAAAAGGGCAACGACCCCTGCCTGATTGACTAGTTCCCACCCGTGAGGTAAACCAAGAGTTTTCATTTGTGGCAAAGCGGTTATCAATTTTACCTAAGCCGTGGAGTGAGGGGTACTGCCCCAATACGCAAGCCATCAGATAGCATTGGTGGCCGAGTGAAACCCTTGAACTGTTAGGAAGCCGCACATACCTGGGGTCCATATCTATTTTCAACTGAACTGTTGTTGATCACTGCTGCGTTGTTTCAGATCCAGCCGTTCCAGATCCAGCCATTTTCAATCCATCCGGCGTCGTTTCAGATCCCTTTGTTTCCGCTCACTTCCAGGCCGTTGCAGATCTATCTGTTTCAGATCCCTTCCGAGCCGTAGCCGCTCCATTCTGAATATATATATATATATATATATATATAGATAGATAGATAATTCAGTTTTTTCTCCATATCTCCCTTCTTTTCACTCCGTTTCCCTTGAAACTTTTGGGGAACCCCTATAATGCCATTCTGCATATTTTATTCCTGAGGACCCTATCCCCAATTCCACTTCCCAAAGCCCCAAATCCCACATTTCTCTATTTTTAGGGTTTGCCATAACTTCCTCAGATTTCACCCAATCACCTTCAAATTTTACCACAGAGTTCATTTCCGAATTCTGCTTCTTTGTCCCCCTTTTCCAAATATTCTCATTCTTTCACCCCACTTCTGAAATCCTCATTTTTTGCTTCCCTGTCTATTCGACAATGTCCAAAACGTAGTCAAACCCCAATTACCCTTCAGATTTTTTCCCAAATCCAGGTTTTCCTTTCCTGAAGCAGTTTATGTTTTTGTTTTTCTACCCAGTCAACCAAAAAAAAAAAAAAAAACTCCTAGTTATGGTTGTCACCCGCGCAGGAGCAAAAACCATGGAAGAAGCACTTGCAGCCATCCAAGCCAAAATCCAGGATCTGGATGAAAAATTTCTCAGCCTCCATCTTGAACATTCAACTATGAACAACAAACGGCAGTTTGAGTCTTCATCAGATAATGGGTTCTCTTCTTCCAGCAATTTCCGTGGTTTGAAGCTTGATTTTCCTCGCTTCAATGGTACTGATCCAACTGGATGGATCTATCGTGCAGAACAGTATTTCAGTTTGCATAATACTTTTGATGTCAACAAAGTTCCACTTGCATCCTTTCATTTGGAACATGAAGCTCTTCAATGGTACCGTTGGTACATTAATGCTCATGAAGAGCCAAAATGGCCAGACTTTTGAGAGCTCCTTTTGCAACGATTTGGTCCTAGTGCTTTTGATGACTTCACAGGAGCACTCACTAAACTTCACCAAATTGGCACAATGAGAGAGTATCAGACAGAATTTGAGAAACTGGCCAATCACACAGAAGGATTGTCTGATTAATTCTATAGGATTTGTTTTATCAGTGGTCTCAAGGATGAAATCCGCTCAGAGGTCAAAATGTTCTGTCCCAACACAATGATGGAAGTCCTAGGGTTGGCTAAGTTGGCAGAGGACAAGATCGCAGCTCAACAACGCTCCAAACCCACCTTTGTTCCCTTCAGAAATATGGGTTCCCAATGACCTCCCATCATGCCTGCTCCTCAACCAACTCCTATCAAGCATTTGTCTGAAACAGAGATGCAGGCATGCCGAGAAAAAGGACTTTGTTATAATTGTGATGAGAAATTCACTCGGGGACATAGATGTGTTCAACAAAAGCTCTATCTCTTGGATGTGGATTCTCCGCCTGCCGTAGAACTTGATGAAGAAGCTCCAAATACAGTAGATGATTAGGTCGACATTTAGCACCCGCTTGTTGACACCCCATCTCAGGACGACCCACCCAAGATCTCTCTCCATGCTGTAATCGGTGTCACCAGCCCACAAACAATGCGGGTCAGGGGATACTTCAAGAAGCTCCCTCTTACCATACTCATTGATTCTGGTAGCACTCATAACTTCATTGACCCCCGGATTGCCAAACAGGATAATTGTTTTGTCCATCCTTGCTCCAACTTTGAAGTCATGGTTTCCAATGGAGGCACCTTACCTTGCAAGGGAAAGTGTCACAATGTGTGTATCTCTCTGGAAGATTATAACCCGCACTCTGACATGTTTGCCTTGTCCTTAGGCGGATGTGATGTGGTTTTGGGCGTTCAATGGTTATGCACACTTGGCCCCATCTTATGGGATTTTGCTGAACTTTGGATGCAGTTTTCAGTCAATGGGGCACAACACAAATTAATGGGCTTACAACCAGGGTCTCTCCGCATCATCAGTTCACATCGCCTGGAAAAAATCCTTAAGAAGAATTCACATGGTGTCATCGCTCAGCTCCATTCCATTTAGATGCACCCATCAACGGTCTCCACTACTTCCTTGGATAGATATGCAGGTGTCCTTGCTGAACCAGTGAGCTTGTCGCCTTCAAGAGACCTTTCCGGTAAGAATTTAGTCGCATCTACCTCTCAGCAGGAATTGATGGCTATTTTGCATGCAGTACAGAAGTGGCAGCCATACCTATTAGGGAATTATTTCTGCATCAAGACTGATCTCCAGAGTCTGGAAAATTTTCTGGAACAATGGGTCTTCTACCCAACACACCTGAACTGGGTTATCCAACTCATGGGTTATCCCTATGCGATCACTTACAAGAAGGGTAAGGACAATATGGTGGCAGATGCTCCTTCTCACACAATTGATGACCCAGTTTCTCTTACAACTCTTTCTTTGCTTGTTCCAAATTGGTTGCAATATGTTCAACAGGGCTATCTATTCTATGAACTCCATGCTTCTTCATTAGCAGGACACTCTGGGTTCTTCAAAATGTATGACCAAGAACAATGTAACTTCTTTTGGCAGGGACTGAAAATGACAATTCAATAGATGGTGGCTGACTGTGATACTTTCCAGGTCAACAAGGGTGAAACGACACTCCTCTCGGGATTGCTCAAACCCTTGCCCATCCCTACACAGCTTTGGCCAACTATTTCTATGGATTTCCTAACAGCGCTCTGGTGGTACAATACCACATCTTAAAGGACACCATATGAAGCAGTCTATGGATAGACACCGCCAGTTCTTCTTCCATACACCCTTAGCAGCTCCCCAGTTCAGGAAATTGACTCAGTTCTTCGAAACCGCGATCAAATTCTTCTCATTCTGCAGGACAATCTTCACATGGCCAGAATTCACTTGAAACAACAAGCCGATCAGCACCGTTCTGAGCGCATTTTCCACGCAGCTGATAGGGTTCTTCTTCATCTACATCCTTCCAATCAATCCTCCCTGACACTCCAAAGGCATCAGTGGCCCGAAATGCAAACCGAGGATGCTACCGGGGAACCACTCCTTCAGATTCTGCAGCAATTTCTCCAACCAAAGCTTTGAGGACAAAGCTTTTTCTAAGGGAGAGGGGATGTTAGGAACCCGTGTCAACCCTTCTCTTTACTTTGTTAGTATATTGTTGTTGGACGCATATGCTTTGTTAGTCATCCCGTAGTATTTGTTGATCCATAGTTTATATTAGCCCATAGTATTGGACGCATATGCTTTGTAAGTCGTCCCATAGTATTATATGTCCCATGGTTTTGATTCATAGTATTGGGCATAGACTTAGTATATAAGTGTGTGTTGAGGTCATTGAAGGCACCGTGAAGTTAATTGTATTGAGCTTGCTCAAAGGAGGTTGCCCCCTCGAAGTGGCCCGTGATCAATATAAAAGTGATTCTGAGTTCTATTATTTCTGATATCTCGTGTATTTGCATTAATTAATTATTGCAAGTTCTTCACATTATACCAAGGTTAAACATTCACCGGTAGCATGTATAAAGGAACTTGTATGTTCCATTTAAAGTCAATACAAATGCACTCATAGCTTAAACACATTAACTTAGGTCACATTTGATCCTAAGGTAAGGATAGAGTTCGCCCCACCATTATAAAGTTCATCATATAGTTCATCAAGCCTTGCCCATTGCACAATTCACAAGGTTACACCCTTAGGGTATAGTTGCCACCCTTGGAACCATCGCATACATTGCATGGTAGGGTATTAATGCAAAATGCATCACCATTATAATTGCCCAGGTATTATTACTCTCTCTATGGTATGCTTAGGACCATGTGTCCTTGTCTTAAATTTGTCACAGTCAAGATTTATAAAAGAATTGTTCTAACAGCCATAAGTCATTCATGGAATGATAAACAAGTGAATTCATAAACTCCTAATGAAGGGCATTCATAACAATCACACTCTGAGATTGACGATTTCTGCATTTTTTGAGCTAGCCAAGTTCATCTTACAAAATTGGAAGGAAACCATACCTGTAGCGTCAAAATCATAAGCAATTTGTATTTATATCACAGTTATTAAACACTCTGAATTTTATTGCTATCTCTTACCTGCGAATTTGCGCAAGAGGGACGAGTACAATGCTTTAGCTGAGTAAGATAAGTAAGCCTCGGGGCACCTCGTGGGACACCTTTCATCATCATCCAGAAAAATTAAACTGTCAGTACTTGTTGAGGAGAATTTTGTTTTCCAAATATATCGAAATTTTCAATCATTCAAGCATATAAATAAAGGTCATAATTATTAATTGGATTCATGACATGTCGCTGGCACAGTACACCATCAAAAAAACAAAAAGACACATCAGTTAAATTATTCCTACCAAATGACGCATTTATTAATTACTGCTTTAATTAAACATTTATTATTCCCGCATTTTATAATTATTAGTATTTAATTATGATTTAGAAATTTAAAATTTTTATGAAAATCTCAGGATGTTACATGTGGTATCAGAGCTCATGTTCGAACTCTAGGCCTAAAGACGGTCCAAGAAACACGCAAACAGAAAATTTATGACTGTGAGATTTTTTGCTAACTCAAGTTTAAATTATTTTGTCGTATACATAAAATTTTCTTTGATTTACAGATATGGAAGGATCAGTTGAACACATAAGGGGCAGATTTCCGCCAAATAGCCCAAGTATGGAACAAAAATTCCAGGGCAATCGGGGTAATGATTCGTCATAATTATTGCGTGCTTTTCAAGAATTAAAGGCAGAAATCCAGTCAGTAAAACAGGACAATGAAAGAATCCTAAGGACACAGGAGGAGTTGAAGCAAGCACTGTTCGACCAATACCCAAAATATGAACAGAACCTTGAACATACTTTTGAAACTAGAGAGCTATCTCATGAAGGAAAGGATAAACAAACAGAAACAGCTGAGGGAAACAGCAACTCAACGTCATCAAGAACTGCCAAACATCCACGTAAAAAGAAGCATAACTACTCTAGTGACAGGAGTGAAGGAGATTTCAAACCAAAAAGAAAAAGAAATAAATAGTACGAACAGATATCTGGCGAATTCAAGAAAATCAAACCCCCAAATTTCAATGGTGAAACAGAGAAAGGAGAGACAGCGGAAGCATGGTTGTCCTGCATGAAAAAGTATTTTCAGATCTATGACTATTCGGAATCCTTAAAGGCAAAGATGGTAATTTATAATCTTACCGGGAAGGCAGATATTTGGTGGCAAGACCTTAAAAGGGTAAAAGATATAAAAGACCGAGATGTGAGTTGGAGTACTTTTAAAAGACACTTTAAGAAGAAATTCTTATTTGAGCAGTATTATGAAGAAAAATCCAAAGAATTCTATGATCTGAAACTGGGAACGATGAACATGAAAGAACTGAACAGCAAGTTTTTAAGTTTGCTAAGGTATGTGCCGTATATGGTGGAAGAAAAACCGAAGGTCCAGAGGTACCTAAGTTGTCTACCTTTCCACATCAATGATAGGATAGAGTACGATAACCCTAAGACACTAGAAGAAGCCATGAGGAAAGCCACTTTTTGCTTTGACCAGAATAAGAAAAGAGAAGGGGTACCTAGCTGGAAAAACCCAAAACCCAGTAATTTTGAACAAAAAAGGAAAAATTTTAGATATGGTGGCAATTCCAGTTTCCAGAAGAGAAATTTTCAGAATCAAAAATTTCAGTAGAACAGAAATAATCAGCAGCAGAAATTTACAGCACCCAGAAATGTCCCCAATGTTGCCAGGACCAATGAACAGAAGCCACCTATAAAATGATTTTAGTGCCAAGGGTCCCATTATGCCTCACACTATCCCCTCAAGAAACGGGCGGCCAACCATATTGACTCCATACAGTCTGAAGCTACTGTGGGAGATGTGGTAAGAGAAGTGCCCAGAATTAGTGTAGCATTAGACAACCGGCAAGTAGAACACCAAGTCTTAACGGTGGAGGTTGAAGGTATGCTGCAAAACCACCCAGTTTCTATTTTAATTGACCCCGGTGCTAGTCTAAGTTATATATCACCAATTGTTGTAGAAAGACTCGATTTGAAAACAGAGAAATTCGATAAATCCTGGTTAGTTAGATTAGGGATAGGAACAAAAAGAAAGGTTTCTGATTTTGTAGAAAATTGTGTTTTATCTATGAATCAACTAACAACGCAGGTTAAGTTAAATATTCTGCCATTGGGGTCATATGACATCCTAATCAGTATGGACTGGTTAGAAACCCATTGTGTCATTCTGAGTTGTTATGAAAAAAGTTTCATTTGCCTGGATGATGAAGGAAAGACAACAGAGGTAAAAGGAATCCCAAGAAAAACATTCGTTCGATAGATTTCAGCCATGCAAGTAAAAAGGGCAATCAGAAAAGGGTGTCAGATGTTTGCAGTAAATGCGGTGCATGATGAGATAAGTACTAAGGAGGATAAACTGAAAATAGAGGACATACCTATCTTAAAGGATTTCCAAGATATTTTTCCTGAAGAGATCCCAGAATTAACTCCCAAAAGGGACCTGGATTTTACTATTGAATTAATACCTGGTGCAGTACCAAGTTCTAAAGCTCCATACCGGATGAATACACTAGAGCTGAATGAGTTAAAATCTCAGTTGAAGGAGCTTATCGATAAAAAATACATAATACCTAGCGTGTCTCCTTGGGGAGCACCGATCATTTTTGTTAAGAAGAAGGATGGTACCCTGAGACTTTGCATAGATTATCGTCAACTAAATAAAATGACGATCAAGAATAGGTACCCGCTGCCCCGCATTGACGCTCTTTTTGACCAGCTACGTGGAGCAACAGTATTCTTGAAGATCGATTTACGATCAGGATATCATCAGGTGCGTGTGAAGGATGAAGACATTTTCAAAACAGCCTTTAGAACTTGTTATGGGCACTATGAGTTCATTGTCATGCCGTTTGGATTAACTAATGCACCTGCTGTATTTATGTGTTTAATGAACAAAATTCTGCACAAGTACTTAGATAAGTTTGCGGTTGTGTTTATCGATGACATTTTAGTATATTCTAAGAACAAGGAGGAGCATGATGAACATCTACGTATCATTATGCAAACTCTGAGGGAGCACCAGTTGTATGCTAAATTCAACAAATGTGATTTTTACAAAGACAAGATTCAGTACTTAGGACACATAATCTCTGAGGAAGGGATTTCAGTTGACCCCGCCAAGATAAAGGCCATTAATGAATGGTCGGTTCCTAAGGATGTGACGGATGTGCGATCATTTATGGGCATCACTCGTTATTATAAAAAATTCATTGAAGGGTTTTCCAGGATTGCAAACCCCATAACGTCGCTGCAGAAAAAGGGAAAGAAGTTTGTCTGGGATCAAAAGTGTGTGGACAGTTTTGTAAAGTTAAAAGAATTTTTGACTTCAACACCTATTTTGAGGATTGCATATCCTAATAAATATTTTGTAGTATGTACATACGCATGCAATGATGGACTTGGAGGAGTCCTAACGCAGGAGGGGCATGCTGTAGCCTATGAATCAATAAAGCTGCAAATACATGAGAATAACTATTCCACCTACGATCTAGAATTGTTAGCAGTGATTCATGCCTTGAAAATGTGGCGTCACCACCTCATTGGCAGCAAATTTACCTTAATGACGGATAATATGGGGCTGAAATATTTTTTAGATCAAACAAATTTGAATGCCAGGAAAGCCAGATGGATAACTTTTCTGAGTGAGTATGATTTTGAAATTCAACACATTAAGGGGAAGGAGGATAAAGTTGCTGACGCGTTAAGTTGTAATGCAAGGATACATTTTATTTCAGCCATCAACACATACGCCACAGATTTGGAGAAGCAGATTTTTGAAGGAATTGAGGAGGATGAGGAATACAAAAAATTGCAGGAAAGGACAACAGAAAACAATTCTGAAAATTCTATGATGGATTTTAGTTTGAAGGAAAATGGCTTACTGCTGTACAAAAACAGATTGTACGTACCAAACGTACCAGTAGTAAAAATTCTGATTTTGGATGAGATGCACAAAAGCCATTATTCTTGCCATCCAGGTTACCAGAAAACCATCACAATGCTAAGGAAGGAGTACTACTGGCCCAGAATGAAGGATGAAGTAGCGGAATATATAGCTAAGTGTTTTGACTGTCAAAAAGTAAAGGTGGAACATCAGCATCCTGCTGGATTGCTGCAGCCCTTGCCTATACCCAGCCGGAAGTGGGAAATCATAAGTATATATTTCATCACTGGGTTACCAAAGAATCAAAAACAACACAACTCCATCATGGTGGTAGTAGACAAACTTAGCAAAGCAGCCCATTTTATCCCTGTCAAAACTACCCATAAAGCTCCTGATATTGCAGAAATGTTTATGAAGCAGGTTTTCTGACTGCATGGGATACCCAAGGTAATAGTTTTAGACCGAGATTCAAAGTTCACAGGTAACTTTTGGAGGTCCTTGTTCAAAGGGTTAAACACCACCTTAAATTTCAGCACTGCGTTTCATCCACAAACAGACGGATAGACTGAAAGGGTGGACCAGATATTGGAGGATATGCTCAAAATGTATGTTAAGGATCAGCCTGGTAAGTCGGAAGACTACTTGCATTTAGCAAAGTTTGCGTATAACAATCACTACCATGCTTCAGCCAAACTTTACCCATTTGAGATTCTTTACGGTAGAAAGTGTAACACACCGGTGTCATGGAGTGATCCGGTTAGCAGAGTCACCTTAGGGCCCGAATTGTTGCAGGAATTAGAACTAATCGTGAAGCAAGTACAAGGGAATCTTAAAGCTACCCAGGATAGATAGAAAATTCAAGCAGACCTTAAAAGAACTCATAAAGAGTTCCAGGTGGGTGAACATGTTTTTCTTAAGGTAAGGCCGAAAAAGAGTTCCTTAAAATTGGGGAGCTGTGCCAAACTGGCACCCAGGTATTGTGGTCCTTTCGAAATCTTGTCCAGAGTTGGACCTGTGGCATATCAATTAGCCTTACCTTCAAATCTCAAATTCCATAATGTTTTTCACATTAGATTTTTAAAGAAATATGTGCATGATCCTACTCATGTTGTAAATTGGAATAATGTTCAGGTGGAACAAGGCGGCGATTTTCCTGTGGAACCGAACTGTATTCTTGCAAAGAAAGAACATTAGAGGAAATTTCAATTTAAAATGGGCCTTCCAAAAATAATACAAATTCCATGTCATCATGTATTAGCCAATCATAATGTTTTAAAATTAAGAAAGGGAACACCTAAAAAAATTGGAGGGAAAAAATAAAAACTACTTTTTTGGATCATATTTTCAATTTATCTCCTTGTAGGTTTACTCAAATTTCAAGTGGGAGGACTCATTAGATGCATATTTATATTATGCATCCAACGATTACCCATGTTGCATACTTTTAGCAACATCCACACCATGAAAAATCGAAAATACATTAAAAAACGTGTTTTCTCTCACTAGAAACATATTTTTTAATGTATTTTCAATTTTTCATGGTGTGGATGTTGTTAAAAGTATGCAACATGGGTAATCGTTGGATGCATAATTTAATTATGCATCCAACTAGTCCTCGTGCTTGAAATTTGAGTAAACCTACAAGGAGATAAGTTAAAAATAGGATCCAAAAAAGTAGTTTTTTTACTCTCTCCCTCTACTATTATTTTATTATTTTCTTATTATTTTCCTTAGGAGGCCCATTTTTAACCGAAATTTCCTCTAATGAAATCTACTCCGGAACCGCATGGTTGGCCAAGTAAAAGTGCAATGGAAGCACTTAGCATAGCAGAGGCTACCTGGGAGTTGGAGAGTAGTATGCGGGCTCCATACCCAACTCTATTCCAGGAACACTAAGGGAGTGAATAAAGCAACATCGAGGACGATGTTGAGGCTTAAGGGGGGGTGTATGTCACCTACCGAATTTTTGAGAATAATTATTTTCTACTATTATCCTTTTTGCAAAATACTTTGTGTTAAATTATAATTACAAGTTTTGTAATTATGACCAATTAGGTCAAAGATGAATGTAATGACTCATTATTATTATTTAATAAATAAAAATGGGAGACAAACACTCAAGAAAGCTGTTACAAGAGTGTCCACTGGCCCACTAGGAGGAATGGAAGCTGCTGGAAGGATTGGGACAGATGGCAGCATTTGCACTCTACCATTAGCTATTGGTATGGGACAACTCCCCCTAATTTTGTGGCATTTCCGCCTCCAGGTGGAGGGAGGTGAGCAGGTAGCTCACTAATGACCAGTAATTACAAAAGACCTAGGCAGCCTATAAAAGGCAATTTGAATTGAGCAAGGAGCTCTTACAATGTTTTCTGCAGAAACATTTCCTCAGGGCATCAGGTGATGGCTGAGAGATTCGAATAGGGAGGCTGTGGAGAGTGCAAGTATAAGTCTGTAAATGTTATGAGAAGGACAGACCAGAGGTGCTGGTGCTGGTGCTGGTCCCATTGATTACTAAGCTTGTAAGGTTGGATATATATATACATATTTTCTTGTTGCTGCAAGCAGAGACCCTACGCTTCTGAACTTCCTCCTCCTGGTGGATCAGTGGATAGGCTCGGGGGTCCTAAGGTAGACATCTTGGCTACTTAGGAGTAGGTTGGGTGGAACAGGCTTCTTGAGTGATTTGTTCCTCCTATCACCCTCAGGTTCTATTCTTTTATTTTTTTTCTTATGTTTCCAATCATATGAATGCTCTCAGAAAATGGCTTAGAAATGTTATTAATGACCAGTAGCAGTAAAATGTTAGATCTTGATTAATTTAAATTTGCTGAATTGATAAAATGACTCCTCTGCATTTTTCCCCATGCGTGAAGCTGCGTCATACTCTAGTACAGAGAGGTAGCATTAAATCTATTCATTTAAAAGTGAAACCTAGCATGCATCTAAATACATAAACCCAAGAGACCACCCATGCACAGACTTATATTCCTATGCATCTTATTATTTTAGCAGTTGCAAATTAAATCTCTACATGCACTAATTATACTGTTCAAATCTGTATGCTGAAACAACATACCAGAAACTAGTTATAACAGTAATTTCTTTTCTGACTTCTGAAGGTGGACATGGTGTTAACATCTAGGGTTTACTGATCATCAGTTATTTTTTTTTAAAAGAAACCAATATCATGTATTCTGTTTAGCCACATACTCATTCTTTTATTTGTTATTTGAATCTGACTGATCTTTATAGAAATTATTGTCATCACTTTATTATTTTTGTGCAAAAAAAAAGAAAAGGAGTACTGTATTGTTCTTTCATTCTTTTTCCAGAGGTTCAATTTGGACAAATACAGGGAGATAGAATTAAAGTAGACAAACTGTTATATTAATAGGCAAATTAAACTAACTGATGAATACACTGTAAATTCTTTGATTTTGTATTATCAACTGCATGTGGAAGAATTCACTTCACATAATAGCATGTTCTTAAAAGCAAAGAAAACAATAGTATCATTAAATTGACAGAGTAGAATACAACATCTATACACCCAAACTAGGGTTGACTTGTTCTCATCATACTAATATTTACAAACAATTAACAACTGCAAAAATCAAGTATTTACATTATCATAGATATCCTAACTGTAGAAACTAGATCTGTTATTCTTGCATTTTAAACATCATTACGGACCAGCAGATTTCATTATTAGGCTAGGATTTAACATCAACACAGTTGTTTTCAAACCCAAGCTAATACCTTTTTATTATCGGCTTAACCTAAGTATGCACATATGCAATGCAAGCCAGGTAGATCATTATCGGCTTATAGCCACTATTTAAATAAACATCTTAAACAGGCTTTCTGGTACAAATTCGAAAACACCATACGTAGACATTAAACCCTAAACAAGGAACATTTCCGTTTAAAATTACGATGGCAGTATCCTACAGATTGCCTCATCATTTACTGAAGGTTCCATTCAGAAACCCATTCTTTTTACACTACATAGCTATGCCGAAACAAAACTATAGTCAACGTTTCATTTCCCTTTAGTTTCACACTTGTTCTTCCATCGACTTAGAAGTGCCAAAGATAGACATCAAACGTTTAATGCTGTGAAACTCTTTGCAAACAGGAGGGTTTAAACCCTAGCGAACTCGCTGAGCCAGGAGATGGTCGGCCATACATTTTAAGAAATATTCACATCATCTACGCTAACAAAAAAACATAAACAGTAACGTTTTCCCATTGCTGCAGGCGAGGCAAAAGCCACTTCTGAGAAGACATTCTTCCAACACCCTGCTCATCAAGTCTGATTCCAGGAGAACCACAAGGTACGGGTACCACCGAAGCTTACCAGTGGGTTTGCTATATTTCTTCTCCCCGTCAACTTTCTCGGCACACTGTTGATCGTCGAGAGCTACCTGCCAAATGACCATACACTGAGTTAAATATCAATCATGAAATAATGATGCATGCAACAAGAAAACTTTAAACTTTTGCAACTTTACTGTACCTGAGTCATGACAGAATATTGACGAAGTCAACCATCCATCCACTGTGAAGGAGAAGCACCCAAATCGAAGGCCACACTGTGGGATACCTTTTGAAACTTACAACTCGATTGAAAACCCCAGACTTTCAAGTCACTACAACAACCCAATTGACGCACTCATCCAACATGTGGATTGCCACACTATTCAACTCCAGACTCGACCTCCATTGATAAGCATTCACTTACAAGTTGGAGGTTACTGCCGGTCTCAGGATCAAGCCCGAGGGAGGCTAAAAAAATCAAACCCTAAGTGCCTCTCGGTCGGTTGGCCTCACCCCAAACCCTACCACCGAAATGAATGCCAAGAAAACGTTACAATATCCCATAATTTACGTTATGGTTCTCTACGATCCCAATGCATAGAAATCAACGAGGGAGATGTAACTTCCATGAGACACGTTGGAGGGTGGCAGGTGTGATAATAACTCACCCCTCCATCTCCCAAGTCACGAAGTTGCCAACTCTGTCGACATCGAGGCAGGAGGCCCGGTACAACTCAGCATGGATGAACCTTCTCATATGTTGGAGACCCTTCACGACGTGCACGTAATATCTCCATTAACACGGTGGCCAGGAAAATTGATTACAAAACGCAATCATTTACTACACCCTTGAATTCGTACGCAGGCTTTATACAACGCCATCATTCCACCTGCCAAGAATATGGATCAACGTTTAATTGCATTGACTTTATAAATTATACCAAGGTTAAACATTCACCGGTAGCATGTATAAAGGAACTTGTATGTTCCATTTAAAGTCAATACAAATGCACCCATAGCTTAAACACATTAACTTCGGTCGCATTCGATCCTACGGTAAGGATAGAGTCCGCCCCACCATTATAAAGTTCATCATATAGTTCATCAAGCCTTGCCCATTGCACAATTCACAAGGTTACACCCTTAGGGTATAGTTGCCACCCTTGGAACCATCACATACATTGCATGGTAGGGTATTAATGCATAATGCATCACCATTATAATTTCCTAGGTAATAGAAAACTTAGAATCACCTTATTACTCTCTTTATGGTATGCTTAGGACCATGTGTCCTTGTCTTAAATTTGTCACGGTCAAGATTTATAAAAGAATTTTTCTAACAGCCGTATGTCATTCATGGAATGATAAACAAGTGAAGTCATAAACTCCTAATGAAGGGCATTCATAACAATCACACGCTGAGATTGACGATTTCTGCAGTTTTTGAGCTAGCCAAGTTCATCTTACAAAATTGGAAGGAAACCATACCTGTAGCGTCGAAATCATAAGCAGTTTTTATTTATATCACGGTTATTAAACACTCTGAATTTTATCGCTATCTCTTACCTGGGAATCTGCGCAAGAGGGACGAGTACAATGCTTTAGCTGAGTAAGCTAAGTAAGCCTTGGGGCACCTGGTGGGACCCCTTTCATCATCATCCAGAAAAATTAAATTGTCAGTACTTGTCGAGGAGAATTCTGTTTTCCAAATATATCGAAATTTTTAATCATTCAAGCATATAACTAAAGGTCATAATTATTAATTAGATTCATGACGTGTCGTTGGCACAGTACACCATCAGAAAAACAAAAAGACACAATAGTTAAATTGTTCCTACCAAATGACGCATTTATTAATTACTGCTTTAATTAAACATTTATTATTCCCGCATTTTATAATTATTAGTATTTAATAACGATTTAGAAATTTTAAATTTTTATGAAAATATCGGGATGTTACATCTATGGACCAAATAGACAAGACTAGTCAAGGTTTCAACGAGTCACGAAACCTTGATGAGATAGAGGAAATTGCATTCTATGGCATGAAGAATGAATAAATCGACGATGTTTTAGGTAAATTTGGATTCTTTCGCTTATACAGGTTCTATTATGAACCGAGATATTGTTTGTTTGATGCATTCACAGTGTTGTTACATTTCTGTTATACATCATTAGAAATAGAGAAGGAATCATAAACCATTTCCACTATAGTTTATCTAAAAAATATCCCATGGCCCTATCATCATTGCAAACAGATTTGAGCATTGATTTCTTATCAAATTTGCATGACATATCTGATGTAGACACCTATTTAGAATGCATTTCGATATCTACTTCATAGACACATGTGCAAATTGGAAATGGGTTGTGGGGCAATGTCTTCTGCATCAAATGGTTTTCCAAATGGATGAATGTTCCTGTCTTTGTTTGGCCAGTCACAAACATGAAACAATATTTGAATTTTAATGCTAGGGATAGTGAATATTGCCATAACCTTCTTTTCCATGATCAAAACCTGTCATTTGGCCACTTTGAACCATTGATATCATACAAATCAGTTTGGTCCATTGAACATGCATCCACACCATGTGTGGGAACAATTTTCTATAATCGAAATGCTCAATCTCAAATTGAACAAGCTCTACTTGAACAAGGGTTCTATATTTATAACCCCATTTTTGGTGACTTTCATGACTCATTGTTTCAATCAATTTGTACCTTCACACAATTTCATATTCCAAATGTAATCATACAATCAAATGCACAAAATTTTACAATTGCTTTATTGCAAGTGACATTAGAGCAATCCAGTGTTTGGAAAAATATCTCCATTTTGATTTCATTGAACAAAAAAAATTCATTTCTAATTGGCAATCATACACTATAAATATGGAAGAACCATACATCTGTGGAAACATAGAAGGAGATTACTTTGCAATTCAATGGTTTTGTGAATTATTTAACATTAAAATCCACATATGGGACATTAGGTTGCAAAAAAAATGTTCTAGAATTCCATTCAACTTATACTACATCAAATACCTTCTATCGTATGTGGTGTGGGAAGGCAGGGAGTGTTTCTCTTAATCACAACAACACACACATATCACTTAGCTCAGAAATTTTCACCTACAGGACTATTGCAGCTGAGTTGCAGCTGACTGTTTAGCTAACAGTAATCTACAGGACAGTTGCAACTGAGTTGCAGCTAACTATTTAGCTAATAGAAATCTACAGGACAATTGCAGCTAAGTTGCAGCTAACTGTTTCAGCTATGTTTTGATGACCCCTATGTTATAAGTAATGGATGATACTCTGTTCAACAATCAAGTTAATTTCACACTTTCACAGTCAATCATATACACTTCAGAAAATTATCATGCTACAACAAAGTCTTAAACTTAAATATTCAACAATGAGTTTTCAAACTCATAAAGACAATAGGAACATATCAACAATATTACAGAGCTAAAGCATTTTTTCATATTCAACTCATAATTTGTATTCCTCACCATGCCTCTCTCTATCACAAAACCAAGATTACATCGATATTTATACATCAAAAATATAGTTGGTCATTTAATTAGCTTGACCTTTCACTGCATCTAAACCAAAATTGACTATTCAGAATTTGTATGGATACTTTTCCCTTTCATGAGCTGCAACATAAACGATGGATGCCCCTTCAATATTTGACAATCTACAACAGAGCTAGTGAATGTCCTTATGAACTTTAATGTGCTGTAGTGATGCCCCTTAAGTAATTTGATGAAAAACGCTGCTTCTTTTAACATCTAACCGGCTGGAACATGTCAGTGGATGACTCTTCAAAAATGACTCTTGAAAAACAATGTAATACTCTACCCCAATAGTTATTCGATGAGCTATAACAGAGGCTGTAACTGTTTCTTCAAAATCGATGTCGTGTGCTGCCCCTTTGAAGCTTTGACAACATGAAAAAATCAAAATGGTGTGGCGATGGTTGGCTCTTCATAGTTTTGGCGGCCACTTAGCAGGGCGGTGAATGACTTTTCAGACTTTGTGGTAGTGAAGTAATTAATCACTGCCAACATTCTCCCCCTTAATTGCTTCACTCAAAATACCTCAAACAAAAGCAACTACTATTTTACAAAACAACATTCCAACTATACTGCCTGCTGGTCTAAGTCTCAGCAAGGCTTAGATCAGTATAAAAAACGACTCAAAAATTTGTTTCACATTCTTTGTTGGAACAAACTAGTGCATCTTTTCTGTTTTTTTCGACTCCAAACTTTGAAACATATAAAATTTGTTTTATGTTTTATCTTCATCTTTACCTTGATCTTCTTCAGCTCTTGCTTCATTCGTGGCTTCAGCCATCTCTCCATTTTGACTTTGGATCTTAATAATATGGACTCCTTTTGCTCAAAAACTCCATGATACTTGTTCTCCTCAGCTTCAATTGGTTGTTCAAAATATAATATTTCATCATTTACTTCCGCATCAAGACCATTGCATTCAACCTTCTTGGAATTTGCAAACCAATCATTATTCATAATTTCAATTGCATCATTCTCAGCTTTGATTTCATCATTACTTGGCTTAGAACGCCAAACTTTATATCAAGAATACTTTTGGTTCTTTATAATCTTCACTTTCTTCTTTACCTTCATTGTTTTCTTTGATTCCTCAAATTCATTATGATCAACTTCAACTGCAAAACGTTCTTCAATTTGGTTACCATCATACAAGTTTTCAATGTCCTTTATGCCAAGGACTTCAATCAAAAAAAATTCCTCTAAATACTATAATGTGGGAATACAAAGATCCCACAAGCTATCTTTGACTTTACCAATAGTAATTAGTTCAATGTCATTCTGTAGACACATTAATTGAAAATAATTCTTGATTTCTTCAGGACTCCATGACATGAAGATCTTTTCAACTGATACTTCAACCAATTCATCTTTGGTGCAATTTTCTTCATTCAAATAAAACTCATCATTTACAATATCATATTCAATTGGTTGCTCACCTTCACATTCAAACATAATGTCAACATTATATAAATTATCATACTGTGAACCATATTGGTTCTTTTCATTTTTTTCTTCTCTGAGAGCTGTCACTATCTCTTCATTCAAATGTGCCTCTGTTGCTGCAACAAGGCAATAAAATTTCTTCATTTTTTCTTCCACAACAAGACTATCATCTTTATCATGATATCTTTTCTTTTCAAGCCATTCTTCCAAAAATTTCAACTGTTCATCAAGAAAACCATTCCTTATTTCAGTTGTTCTGTCTACAACAGAACATACAACATTTTGAGTGTTATCATTATGCAACTCTTTATCTATCACTGCTTCTGCAATCACTAAATCACTCAAACTTTTTATTTTCAACATCGTTATATATTCCTTCTGCTTCAATCGCTGCAACTTCTATGCATTATTCAACAATCTTATCAAATTCTTCAACAAAATTATCAATATTTTCAAAAAAATCACTAACAGATTCAAACACTTCAACACAATGCACTTTATCTTTCTTAGCTTCTAATGTTTCTTCACATACTACTGATATGGTAGTCTTCATTCCATCATCATGATCATCATTTACCATTACTTCTCCATGGGAAATTTCACAGATACTGGCTGCTTCATTGTCACCTTCTTCATAGCTGTCATTAGCAACATACATCATTGGAATATTCAAATAACAAATTGCTACACTTGCAGTTACTTCACCTTGAATATTTGACTTACAAGCCAATACTTCATCATTTTCTTCCTTTGTACCTGCAAAATCACTAACAAACAAATTATTAGAAAAAATCTTGTTCTATTTTCTGTCCTTATCTGCACCACTCAATATTGCTGCAGATTCTTCATCGAGAATATCACCAGCACTTTTTCCATTATCAGATACACCATTTTCATGAATGTATTTTTCACACAAAGCTTTATCATCTTCCTTATGCACACTAAGTGGAAGAGTGCAACATTCTTCATTTTTTGCAACATGACTACTGTAAATTATTTCAAGCCCATCTTGGTCTTCGACTTCTACAACATCTTCAGTGTTGTCTTCTAGATTCATTGTACCTACATGTCCGCAAACTTCAAATTCAATGCATGATTTAAATACCTTCATGGGCGTGTCCATCAAGGACTTTTCTTGTGCAACTACTTCTTTTTTGTCCTCACGCATGAGGAATTTATCATCTTTATCAACATTCTGCATGTTAACCATTCCATCATTTTCACAATTCACTTCAGTGACTTCTAAATTTTAAGCTACATCAACATCTTTATCAATAGCAATTTCAACTTCTTAAAATTCTGCTGCTGCTATACAAGATACAACAGCCTCATTTTCACCCTTAGTTTCGACATCATTTGATATATCAATACAATTGTGAGATTTAAAAATAATTTGACTATCTTCTGTTGCTTCTGCAAATTTGTCTGCTGAAATGTTAACAGGCTGTGACTCAGCCATATATCTCCCCCTTACATCAAACTTTCTCTTCTTTGACTCTTCCCAGGATTCTCTAACTGTGTTTGCTTCAACAATTACATAAAAAATATGATCATCCAGAGCTTGTTGGATGTAGTACAAGGAAAATGCATCCTTTGCCTCATCCTGGGGTTTCTTAACTCTATCATTAACAAAATTCCATAAACCTCTAGCATAAAAGAAAATTTTCATATTAACTGACCAACATTATAAGTTATACCGAAGAAATATGGCAGTGGATAATATATGTTGCTCCATGCATCCTCTACCTTTTCTTGAACTTCATTTGCTTCAGTATCCTCTGCCTTCTCTTGAAATTCCTCTGCTTCAGCAGGTTCCACAGTGGCTTCTCCTAATATCTCTGCTATGGAAAAACCAACTTCTTTTGCATTAACAACATTCTTCTTCATTCGTTTAAGCCTTATTCTTTTCCCCATGTCTCTGTCTTCAAATAAATATTTTCATAGAATTTAAATTTCTTTTGGATACAGCCTCCCGGTCCTCTTTCACGCATAATGGATTCAATTCAAACCATGCAAACTTCCAAAACAGTGGAATTCAAACTGCTCTACCATTAAATTTTATGGGAGCTCTCAACCAGGAAGAATGTCTTCCTTTCATTTTCTCAACCTCTATGTGAGGGAACACGAACACAGAATCAACTTCATCCACGAACTACGACCATCTCTTCTCTTTACACAAACCACGACCAAGCTTGAGCTGCTTAACCAAAATATGGATGACACAATGAACACTTGTTTCAGACTTCAACTGCTAAATGATGACTCAACCTTTAATTAAGGGAGCGCGGGAGCTCTCTTTCAACATAGATCTCAACTGAACTTACTTTTGTTATTTCTTTGTAGTAAAAGTGGGTGGCGCTGGAGTAAAACTCAACAACAAGATTTCCAAACAAAATACAAAAGGTTCAACATACAATCATACGACTCATTCATGAAGTGAGCATAGAACCAATGAACAAAAATCAGAAACACTCAGCTCTGATACCAATTATGGGAAGGCAGGGGAGTATTTCTCTTACTCACAGCAACACACACAGATCATTTAGCTCAGAAATTTTCACCTACAGGACTATTGCAGCTGAGTTGCAACTGACTGTTTAGTTAACAGTAATCTACAAGGCAGTTGTAGCTGAGTTGCAGTTAACTGTTTAGCTAATAGTAATCTACAGGACAATTGCGGCTGAGTTGCAGCTGACTGTTTCAGCTATGTTTTGATGACCCCTACATTCATAAGTAATGGATGATACTCTGTTCAACAATCAAGTTAATTTCACACTTCCATATTCAATCATATACGCTTCAGAAAATTATCATGCTACTACAAAGTCTTAAACTTAAATATTCAACAATGAGTTTTCAAACTCATAAAGACAGGAGGAACATAGCAAAAATAGTACAGAGCCAAAAATTTGTTTCATATTAAACTCAGTATTTGCATTCCTCAACTTGTATCACTCTATCACAAAACCAATATTACATCGATATTTATACATCAAAAATATAGTCGGTCATTTAATTAGCTTGACCTTTCACTGCATCTAAACCAAAATTGATTGTTCAGAATTTGTATGGATACTTTGTCATTTCATGAGATGCAACATAAACAATGGATGCCCCTTCGGTCTTTGACAGGCTACAGTAGAGCTAGTGAATGTCCCTATGAACTTTAATGTGCTGCAACAATGATGTCCCATAAGCAATCCGATGAAACACGCTGCTCCTTTTAACATCTGACCAGCTGGAACATGTTAGTGGATGACTCTTCAAAAACGGTTCTTAAAACAATGTAATACTCTACCCGAATAATTATCTGATGGGCTATAACAGAGGTTGTAACTATTTCTTCAAAAATCAATGTGGTGTGCTGCCCCTTTGAAGCTTTGACAGCATGAAAAAATCAAAATGGTGTGGCGATGGTTGGCTCTTCATAGTTTTGGCGGCAACGCAGCAGGGCGGTGAATGAATTTTCAGACATTGTGGCAGTGAAGTAATTCATCGCTTCCAACATTATCCCCCTTAATTACTTCACTCAAAATACATCAAACAAAAGCAACTACTATTTTACAAAACAACATTCCAACTATACTGCCTGCTGGTCTAAGTCTCAACAAGGCTTACATCAGTATCGAAAAACGACTCAAAAATTTGTTTCACATTCTTTGTTGGAGCATACTAGTGCATATTTTCTATTTCTTTCGACTCCAAACTCTGAAACATATAAACAATGTTTTATGTTTTATCTTCATATTTACCTTGATCTTCTTCAACTCTTTCTTCATTCGTGGCTTCAGCCATCTCTCCATTTTGACTATGGATCTTAATAATATGGACTCCTTTTTCTCAACAACTCCACGATACCTGTTCTCCTCATCTTCAGTTGGTTGTTCAAAATATAATATTTCATCATTTACTTCCGCATCAATACCATTGCATTCAACCTTCTTGGACTTTGCAAACCAATCATTATTCATAATTTCAATTGCATCATTCTCAGCTTTGGTTTCATCATTACTTGGCTTAGAACGCCAAACTTTATACCAAGAATACTTTTGATTCTTTATAATCTTCACTTTCCTCTTTACCTTCATTGTTTTCTTTGATTCCTCAAATTCATTATGATCAACTTCAATTGCAAAACATTCTTCAATTTGGTTACCATCATACAAATTTTCAGTGTCCTTTATGCCAAGGACTTCAATCCAAATATTTTCCTCTAAATATTGTAACGTGGGAATACAAAGATCCCACAAGCTATCTTTGACTTTACCAATAGTAATTAGTTCAATGTCATTCTGTAGACACATTAATTGATAATAATTCCTAATTTCTTCAGGACTCCATGACATGAAGATCTTTTCAACTGATTCTTCAACCAATTCATCTTTGGTGCACTTTTCTTCATTCAAATAAAAATCATCATTTACAATATCATCTTCAATTGGTTTCTCACCTGCACATTCAAACATTTTTTCAACATTATATAAATTATCATACTATGAACCATATTGGTTCTTCTCTGAGAGCTGTCACTATATCTTCATTCAAATATTCCTCTGTTGCTGCAACAAGGCAATCAACTTTCTTCATTTTTGTGTCCACAACAAGACTATCATCATATCTTGTTCTTTCAAGCCATTCTTCCAAAAATTTCAACTGTTCATCAAGAACATCATTCCTTATTTCAGTTGTTCTGTCTACAACAGAACATACAACATTTTGAGTGTTATCATTATGCAACTCTTTTTCTATCACTGCTTCTGCAATCAACGAATCATCAACCTTTTTATTTTCAGCATCATTATAGATTCTTTCTGCTTAAATCGCTGCAACTTATGTGCATTATTCAACAATCTTATCAAATTCTTCAACAAAATAAAAATCATCAATATTTTCAAAAAAATCACAAAGAGATTCAAGAACTTCAACACAATGCACTTTATCTTTCTTAGCTTCTAATGTTGCTTCACATACTGCTGATATGGTATTCTTCATTCCATCATCATGATCATCATTGACCATTACTTCTCCATGGGAAATTTTGCAGATACTGGCTGCTTCATTGGCACCTTCTTCATAGCTGTCATTAGCAACATACAACATTGGAATATTCAAAAAACAAACTGCTACACAGGCAGTTACTTCACCTTCAATATTTGACTTACAAGCCAAGACTTCATCATTTTCTTCCTTTGTACCTACACAATCACTAACAAACAAATTATTAGAAAAAATATTGTTCTATTTTCTGTCCTTATCTACACCATTCAATATCGTTGCAGATTCTTCTTCAAAAATATCACCAGCACTTTTTCGATTATCAGATACACCATTTTCATGAATGTATTTTTCACACAAAGCTTTATCATCTTCCTTATGCACACTAAGTGGATGAGTGCAACATTCTTCATTTTCTGCAACATGACTACTGTAAATTATATCAAGCCCTTCTTGGTCTTTGACTTCTACAACATCTTCAGTGTTGTCTTCTAGATTGATTGTACCTACATGTCTGCAAACTTCAAATTCAATGCATGATTTAAATACCTTCATGGGTGTGTCCATCAAGACTTTTCTTGCGCAACTACTTCTTTTTTGTCCTCACGCATGAGGAATTTATCATCTTTATCAACATTCTGCATGTTAACCATTCCATCATTTTCACAATTCACTTCAGTGACTTCTAAATTTTAAACTACATCAACATCTTTATCAATAGCAATTTCAACTTCTTCAAATTCTGCTGATGCTATACAAGATACAACAGCCTCATTTTCACCCTTAGTTTCGACATTGTTTTCATCATTTGATATATCAACACAATTGTGAGATTTACAAATAATTTGACTATCTTCTGCTGCTTCTGCAAATTTGTCTGTTGAAATGCTAACAAGCTTTGACTTAGCCATATATCTCCCCCTTACATCAAACTTTCTCTTCAAACTTTCCCAGGATTCTCTAGCTGTGTTTGCTTCAACAATTACATAAAAAATATGATCATCCAGAGCTTGTTGGATGTAGTACAAGGAAAATGCATCCTTTGCCTCATCCTATGGTTTCTTAACTCTATCCTTAACAAAATTCCATAAACCTCTAGCATAAAAGAAATTTTTCATACTAACTGACCAACATTCATAAGTTATACCTGAGAAATATGAGGGTGGATAATATATGTTTCTCCATGCATCCTCTACCTTTTCTTGAACTTCATTTGCTTCAGTATCCTCTGCCTTCTCTTGAAATTCCTCTAATTCAGCAGGTTCCATGGTGGCTTCTCCTAATATCTATGCTATGGAAAAACCAACTTCTTTTGCATTAACAACATTCTTCTTCATTCATTTAAGCCTTATGCTTTTCCCCATGTCTCTGTCTTCAAATAAATATTTGCATAGAATTTAAATTTCTTTTGGATACGGCCTCCCGGTCCTCTTTCACGCATAATAGATTCAATTCAAACCATGCAAACTCCCAAAAAAGTGGAATTCAAACTGCTCTACCATTAAATTTTATGGGATCTCTCAACCAGGAAGAAGGTCTTCCTTTCATTTTCTCAACCTCTATCTGAGGGAACACGAACACAAAATCAACTTCATCCACGGACTACGGCCATCTCTTCTCTTTACACAAACCACGACCAAGCTTGAGCGGCTTAACCAAAATATGGATGACAAAATAAACACTTGATTCAGACTTCAACTACTAAATGATGACTCAACCTTTAATTAAGGGAGCGCATGAGCTCTCTTTCAACATAGAGCTCGATTGAACTTACTTTTGTTATTTCTTTGTAGCAAAAGTGGGGGGCACTGGAGTAAAAATCAACAACAAGATCTCCAAACAAAATACAAAAGGTTCAACATACAATCATATGGCTCATTCATGAAGTGAGAACATAACCAACTAACAAAAATAAAAAATACTCAGCTCTAATACCAATTGTGGGAAGGCAGGGGAGTGTTTCTCTTACTCACAGCAACACACACAGATCACTTAGCTCAGAAATTTTCACCTACAGGACTATTGCAGTTGAGTTGCAGCTGACTGTTTAGCTAACAGTGATCTACATGATAGTTCTAGCTGAGTTGCATCTGACTGTTTATCTAATAGTAATTTACAGGACAGTTGCAGCTGACTGTTTCAGCTTTGTTTTGATGACCCCTGCATTCATAAGTAATGGTTGATACTCTGTTCAAAAATCAAGTTAATTTCACACTTCCACAGTCAATCATTTACGATTCAGAAAATTATCATGCTACAACAAATTATGAAACTTAAATATTCAACAATGAGTTTTCAAACTCAGAAAGATAGAAGGAACATAACAACAATATTACAGAGCTAAGACATTGTTTCGTATTCAACTCATAATTTGTATTCCTCACCATGTCTCTCTCTATCACAAAACCAAGATTGCATCGATATTTATACATCATAAATATAGTTGGTCATTTAATTAGAATGACCTTTCACTACATTTAAACCAAAATTGACTGTTCAAAATTTGTATGGATACTTTTCCCTTTCATAAGCTGCAACATAAACGATGGACGCCCCTTCGATCTTTGAAAGGCTACAAAAAAGCTAGTGAATGTCCCTATGAACTTTAATGTGTTGCAACAGTGATGTCCCTTAAGAAATCTGATGAAACACGTTGCTCCTTTTAACATCTAACCAGTTGGAACATGTCAGTGGATGACTTTTCAAAAACAATGTAATACTCTACCCCAATAATTATTCGATGAGCTATAACAAAGGCTGTAACTGTTTCTTCAAAAATCGATGTGGTGTGTTGCCCCTTTGAAGCTTTGACAGCATGAAAAAATAAAAACAGTGTGGTGGTGGTTGGCTCTTCAGAGTTTTGGCGGCCACTCAGCAGGGCGGTGAATGACTTTTCATACTTTGTGGCAGTGAAGTAATTAATCGCTGCCAAAATGCAGCATGTTACCGATTCGTCCCATTCACATTTCTAGTCATTGCGACAATTTCGTTTTGCCAATGCAATTCCTTCTTCGCCTATATAAATATAAAATGCGAGGTATAAATAATTACTGGAGATTCCCAAGCTCATCAAACAGGATAAGGAAAGAAATGGCACAATAGGGAGAAAAAACCCAATATCTGCAACTAAACAGATAAGAGACTTTGAGAAAAATAACAACGTATACAAACTTCCTACAAATACAAAAAGGAAGAAATTTTTCAATAAATGAAATATTAGGAAAAAACAAACTTAAAACATGCTGATTGTTTAGCTACAATAAATAGCTTCTCATCCAATGCAGAGTATATAAGCTTCTCTCTGCATAAAAAAACACAGAAACTTGTGCCATCTAAAGCAAGCCATAGGAAAACAAGGGAATTATCTAAAACAAACCCATAAAGAAAATAAGAAATCGTTAAAATTAATTGAAAAATATTTCCAAACCATCGAAGATGTCCTAATTCACGTTTGCACTATATGTGAACGTTTGTATTTTCAAAAAGACATTGATTTTCTTAACAAGGAAATAATTTTGGCTTTTACATCTAGTTTAAATGGACAAGAAGAAAATGACATCGCTATTGATTATTAGATAGGTAGACATTGCAAAACATCAGTAGTCAATGGAAAATGCCTTTGTTTGCAACAACTATGCAAATTCGGCGTAACAAGATATTGCCATCTGTGGCTGCTTTAACACCATTGGAAGAAAGGCCAGTCTCTCCAAGAATAGCTTGTGCACAAATAATACAACTTGGTTATACAAGAACATAAATTGGCCTTACTAGAACAATAATACATGTCCCCTATGATTTGGATAAAGTCCAATCCATATCGCCTAGAAATCTATTTGACTCTATGACAGTTGCAGTGATGTTGAAACGCAAATTGGAATACAAGAATGCCTTCATATCTGGAAATGTCCACCAAATACTGTTATGATTACTCTTCATGACCTTTGTAATACTACACTTTACAAAAATGAAGGCGTCATTGTGAACACTGATTGGGAAATTGTATTAATTTTTTTTTTAACAAGAATCAATTTCTGCATAAAAAACAAAATTAGAGACCCCTGTAGACAAGCAAAAATGTTTAGAGC
The DNA here is from genome assembly GCA_027924585.1 of Larix kaempferi. Lineage (NCBI taxonomy): Eukaryota > Viridiplantae > Streptophyta > Pinopsida > Pinales > Pinaceae > Larix > Larix kaempferi. Next base: position 41,004,899 of record BSBM01000047.1, read on the forward strand.
CTGTATCTGAAACATTGGTCCATGGATATGTACAGACACATCCAATACATGACTTGGACAATCAAATTATAAAAATTGCACCTTTTAAAAATTTCTGGCCTTTTGGTATTTTGTAGGACCCCTCCCTTACGGTTCCCTTGAACTGAACCTGAAACTTTAACAACTTCATACAAACAAATTAGCCATCATAGTTATTGGAAAAATAAAATAAAAAGCGTGAATAACTTAACAAAAATAAGCAAAACCTTAACCTGTCAACCCGATCCAGTTGGTCCATTGTCGCCTTCTTCTTCCGTAGGATCCCTCCAGCAAAGCTCGTTTAACCATTGGCGAAGCAACCGTTAGCTTCGCCACCCAACCATAGGCTCATGCTTTCAGTTGCATGGCCTCCCCCGAGCTTTGGGTCGTAAAGTTCACACACAATTCTCAAAAAACCCAACTTGGGTTTCCCCCCCACCAAGATTTCCATCCAAACCCTCAATAGCAGCAAGTCATGAGGTAACTCAATATTACGATAGTCATCCAGGGTCTGGGTCCTTTACCCATCCCCAAAGTCTCCCTTTTAAAGGAAAATCCCCTGCGACACATGTCGCTTCATGCATAAATAATTATTTAATTAATTCTTTAATGAAAAACAACTCACCCATCCAAGTGTCAGTTCCTTTAGGAGATGCACCAACATCCCTAAGTTTGCTCATATTTGTCCCCTAGATATTTCACTTAACTCCTAGATTTGTGGTGTAGGTGGAGTTGACTAGGTGTCCATGCCTAGGATTCCATTTTGCTCCTAAATAAATATTTTTAATATTTTTAAGTAATTAGGAATATCCTTTCATGTGCAATGCCTAAATAACACTTAATATTATTTAAATGCCAAAGTAATCATTTATGTGCAAATGCCTAAAGTACTCAAATGCATTTCTAAGTAAAGTTCTAGGTGAAAAATTATATGTTTCAACACAGTTAAGTTTAGCAATCAACTTTTACTAGGGACCCCGGTGCCGCGCCGTTGGGCCTCCTTGTTCCTTAATTTAATTTCCCTGACATGGCACCACTCCATCGAGTCCATTCATCCGTAGTTTCCATTCCTCGGCAAGGCACCACATCATTGGGTCCTTGCATTCACTCTTTCCGTTCTCGGCAGGGTACCGCACCGTCGGGCCCTTCTGCTGTCATCCTTCCGTTTTGACTTGCGAGAACTTCATGTAGGGATTTCAGGAGCCGTTACCTTCCATCCTCCGTCTACACGCTATTAGGGACTAATGGAGTTGAGGAGTGAGTCCGTTCTCACTGCGCGCCCCCCAACTCGTACGTGACCAGCTCCGTCGTGGCCCACCTTGTACGCCCTCACGCTTTCCTCTTGAGCAAGCGGATCAGTGCTTATCTGCTCAAGTGTGGTATTCCGTCGGAAGTCAACATCATCGTCGCTCTCCCTGTGTGTGATTTACTCGTACTCTACAACCCTTCATATTCCTTTGTGTGTCCGTCGGTGAATCGTTTCACCTGTCGCTACACACATTTCTCACAAACGTAAATTAGTAGCATTGTCCTCAATAATCACAATTTGGTTTATAAATCCGTTGCTTCATTAAGCATCTATAATTTACTTAATCATTACTCATTCGTCTAATCACATAATCAATTGCACAGCTAGTCTTTAAGCATCATTCGTATGTACAGTTTTCATATCCAAGTTAATCGTAATCATAAATATACTCAAAATAAAATTATAGGGTTATTTTACTAATGTTTCAAATAGTAGGGTGACCCAACAGGTGCCCTCAATGTCTACAGTAGTCTAGGGGCACTACATATACCCCTACTTATTTAGAACTTCGTCCCGAAGTTCAGAATAAATGCGGAAAGCTATGACGCATCTCAGTTGCGTCCTCCCAAGTCACAGAGCTAGGACTGTAACTGTCCTAATGTACTTTGACTTGATCAATCAAGGCTAAGCATTAAGCAAGAAATAATCAATAAATTATCCCACTCCATATATATAATTTAATTCGTTAATTTATTTATCAATTATTGTCATCATTCACATCTTCAGGTTTTCCTCAATCATTTAAGACATAACAAGGCTCAAGAGACCACTATATCGAAGTTGTTCAACTGAGTCACTTGACAAGTGCCCTTAAGGTCCACAGTCATTCTAGGAGCATTACATACACCCCCTCTTAACTAGAACTTCGTCCCGAAGTTAATTTTTGTTCTTTCACTTTTGACGCTAGGCTTTATCTTAATTTCTATTATCATCTTCATGTCATTCTTATTCTATTTTTCTTCGGCAATCATGGCTATAAGCTCCATAGTTGTTTTCTTGAATATGTAATGCTCTTAGAATGACTGTGGACCTTAAGGGCACTTGTCAAGTGACTCGGCTGAACAACTTCGATATAGTGGTCTCTTGAGCCTTGTTATGTCTTAAATGATTGAGGAAAACCTGAAGATGTGAATGATGACAATAATTGATAAATAAATTAACGAATTAAATTATATATATGGAGTGGGATAATTTATTGATTATTTCTTGCTTAATGCTTAGCCTTGATTGATCAAGTCAAAGTACATTAGGACAGTTACAGTCCTAGCTCTGTGACTTGGGAGGACGCAACTGAGATGCGTCATAGCTTTCCGCATTTATTCTGAACTTCGGGGCGAAGTTCTAAATAAGTAGGGGTATATGTAGTGCCCCTAGACTACTGTAGACATTGAGGGCACCTGTTGGGTCACCCTACTATTTGAAACATTAGTAAAATAACCCTATAATTTTATTTTGAGTATATTTATGATTACGATTAACTTGGATATGAAAACTGTACATACGAATGATGCTTAACGACTAGCTGTGCAATTGATTATGTGATTAGACGAATGATTAATGATTAAGTAAATTATAGATGCTTAATGAAGCAACGGATTTATAAACCAAATTGTGATTATTGAGGACAATGCTACTAATTTACGTTTGTGAGAAATGTGTGTAGCGACAGGTGAAACGATTCACCGACGGACACACAAAGGAATATGAAGGGTCGTAGAGTACGAGTAAATCACACACAGGGAGAGCGACGACGATGTCGACTTCCGACGGAATACCACGCTTGAGCAGATAAGCACTGATCCGCTTGCTCAAGAGGAAAGCGTGAGGGCATACGAGGTGGGCCACGACAGAGCTGGTCACGTACGAGTTGGGGGGCGCGCAATGAGAATGGACTCACTCCTCAACACCATTAGTCCCTAATAGAATGTAGATGGAGGATGTAAGGTAACGGCTCCTGAAATCCCTACATGAAGTCCCCGCAAGTCAAAAAAGAAGGATGACGGCAGAAGGGCCCGACGGTGTGGTACCCTGCCGAGAACGGAAAGAGTGAATGCAAGGACCCAATGATGTGGTGCCTTGCCGAGGAATGGAAACTACGGATGAATGGACTCGACGGAGTGGTGCCATGTCAGGGAAATTAAATTAAGGAACAAGGAGGCCCAACGGCGCGGCACCGGGTCCCTAGTAAAAGTTGATTGCTAAACTTAACTGCGTTGAAACATATAATTTTGCACCTAGAAATTTACTTAGAAATGCATTTGAGTACTTTAGGCATTTGCACATAAATGATTACTTTGGCATTTAAATAATATTAAGTGTTATTTAGGCATTGCACATGAAAGGATATTCCTAATTACTTAAAAATATTAAAAATATTTATTTAGGAGCAAAATGGAATCCTAGGCATGGACACCTAGTCAACTCCACCTACACCACAAATCTAGGAGTTAAGTGAAATATCTAGGGGACAAATATGAGCAAACTTAGGGATGTAAGGAACTGACACTTGGATGGGTGAGTTGTTTTTCATTAAAGAATTAATTAAATAATTATTTATGCATGAAGCGACATGTGTCGCAGGGGATTTTCCTTTAAAAGGGAGACTTTGGGGATGGGTAAAGGACCCAGACCCTGGATGACTATCGTAATATTGAGTTACCTCATGACTTGCTGCTATTGAGGGTTTGGCTAGAAATCTTGGTGGGGGGGAAACCCAAGTTGGGTTTTTTGAGAATTGTGTGTGAACTTTACGACCCAAAGCTCGGGGGAGGCCATACGACTGAAAGCATGAGCCTATGGTTGGGTGGCGAAGCTAACGATTGCTTCGCCAATGGTTAAACGAGCTTTGCTGGAGGGATCCTACGGAAGAAGAAGGCGACAATGGACCAACTGGATCGGGTTGACAGGTTAAGGTTTTGCTTATTTTTGTTAAGTTATTCACGCTTTTTATTTTATTTTTCCAATAACTATGATGGCTAATTTGTTTGTATGAAGTTGTTAAAGTTTCAGGTTCAGTTCAAGGGGACCCTAAGGGAGGGGTCCTACATATTTTCAAGGACAAGTACCCTAAAGAGCTAAACTTCCCTAAATTGTTCTATGGATTTAATCATCCCGAATACATCATTAACATATTACCTTAACAAAAAATAGAAGGTTGGGAGATTCAACATAGCAAAATAGACTTTGAAACTCATGCAACAAATATTCTTTCCAAAGCAATCTGAATCATTATCAAGTAGGTTTCAAGTTCTGATTGGATTTCAATTCCAATTGGAGACATAAAAGGTAAAAAACTAGTGGAAAAAGACGTAAAGTCAAAAAATAGTATCGAGAAAGTACTCAAATCACCTATTGCATATCGTGCTATAAAAACTTAAGATGTAATGTTCTTAAGTTTTGAAATAAGAGATTGAACGAGATAAATTCATGTATGTTATAACTATTGCTTTGTAATTATCTTACTGGTACGATTTCTCTCTTTACTCATTTTTGTATTCTAAAAATTGTGAGATCTTGAGAGCACCAATGCGCAAAGGATATTCTCAAAAGGAAGTAGAATAAGTCCCTCCATTAGTTGTGTCCAAGGGAATTATATTATCAGATACCAACTCTGCAACCGAGTTCAAAGGAGATCCGTCATGGGGCAAAATATACCAAATTTTTCCATGGGGGATTGTCCTTTGAATGATGATGATGATTCATAAGTATATGATAACATAAAAAAGAGAAACATATTTTTCATTGTATCCATACCTATAGTAATTCCATACAATGACGTTGTAGTATTGTATCCTAACCTAAAATACTATAATCTCTTCTCTCTAATCGGAATCTTTTCAATAGGTGTGCAGACCGAAGTACCTAGAAGTATAGTTAATTGAAGCATTCCTGAGGCAATTTCAAGTTGATGAAAATATGAATCTCATGAATCTTGTCAAATATTGGAGGGTTGAAAGTCAAGGGTTCATAGAGAGTTCTAACAAGAGGTACCCTATACAATATTTTAGACGACCATATAGACTTCTAATGGTGATGATTTGTTTCCTATATGGTGAAGATCATTCAACGCACTTCCGGCTAGATTGGGTGCCCTTGTTTCATCCTGTAGTGGAGATGGGGAAAAATTTAGATTGGGAGAATATTCTATCAACCAATATCCTTGGAATTCTATGGTCTTCAAAAGAGGTACTCAATACCAAAAACCCCAAATTTTACATGACCACTTATCTTCTAGACATTGTTTGTTTTGTGCATTCCTTCCCATTTATGAACTAGAACTGGAACTTCGATTCTCTTCAAATACATGTTTATTGTTAGGAGTTGTGGGTATCCAATTATAGACTCCATTTCTATGATATTTGTAATTTTATATTTTCTCTTTTGTATTTTCTAATTTTTAAGAGTCCAACCCTGAACCTCTGTCATATCAAGCCATAAAAACATTGGCAAAGCAATATTATTGGTATACTTTAGAAAAATTCATCTACATCCTGGTTTTTGGAATTTCAACTCCACCGCATTTGTTTCCAACCTATGTTCTACATAGGATTTTTATCAGAGAGATTGTTTATCAGACTGTTGTAAAAGGCATTGGAGCTCAATTATCCCACATCAATAAGATATCTTGGCCTAGATTCCCCACTAGTATTGGTTTGTATACATTAGCTAATGCCATGCACGCCTGGAAGGAGGTTAATGTTCTAGAGAACTTAAAGCTTAGATATATGATGAAAAGAAACCATGACCCGAGGAAAGTCATTGAGGATCATTTCAAATCGATAGTGTTAAATCATATCTACAAACATGAGGAAAACTATCAGGAGATTCTCTTTCAAGGAGCCGTCAATTTTGATGAAGTTTTTGGTAAGGTTTATGATGTGGCACACATACTAGAACTACATAAAAAAAAATGGCTCTCCAAGACATAGTCAGGTATGAAATGAGGCAAACTTTGAGGCCGAGGTAGCACGAAAACAATAGAAAAAGGACACAGATAAAATAAGAAGAGAAGTAGTTATAAATTTATTTGAAGAAGAAGAGAGGTTTCACCCTCAACGGGTCAAACAATTATCTTAGGGAGAAACAATGGAAAAACAAACAAAATACAAGGCTATCCAAGAAGCCTTGAAGAAAGAAGAGATGAGGAAGAAAGAAGTTGATTTGAAAGAACTACAAGAGTCAGAAGAAGTTCAGAAGAAGAAACAATAACAAGCAGCTCAAAAGGTTGCAGTTGAAGAAAAAAAGAAAAAAAGAAGAATCTCAACCTGAAATTATTTAACAACAAATGCTACAAGAGAAATTACAAAGAGAAAAGGAATCCCTCGCAGTTGAGGAAGAAAAGAAAAGAAAGGAAGATGAAGCTCAGACAGCAGTAGATGAGGAGGAGAAGAAAAAGGAAGTAGCTGATACCGATGTTCTAAGAATACAACTTCTCTAGGAGCAACTACAAAAATAGAAAGAGTTCCTAACTACCATTGAACATAAGAGAAAATAAGAGGATGAAAAACATAAAAGACAAGAGACAGGGATGGACAATCAACTAGCCTTGCTTATGTCTCGGATAAACCTCGAGACTCATTTATCAATAAGATTGGGGGATTATTCCCAATCAATGGAGATAGACAACACAATTTTCTTGTTAGGTGACTATGTCCTTAGCTGAGAAAGAAAAAGCATCTTGAAAATACCTTCTAAGCGGTAGAAAACTTGAGGAGTTTCCAATAATATTAAGGTTTTCAAAATGGCGGGTAAAGAGCCTTGAGAGATAGAATCTAATGTTGCCTCCTTAATTGAGGTGTTAGCAAATGTGAATGTTTCTTCCACTAATTATGTAATTAATTTTATGGATAAATATAAGGAGTAGGAGGAACAATATAGGGAGAAAACATATAAATTTAAGAAACAACTTGTTGATATTGAGCACCAGTCTCTCATGGAACAATAACAACTAAAATTTGAGCACGCGAATGATGTTGATCTCTTAAAATCATGGCATCAAAGGAGATTGAATGAAATGAATATGGATAAAGAATACATAGAGTTTGAACTCCAAATATATTAGAAGGAAAATTCCTTACGTCAGTATTTTGAAAGAAGAAGCATCTAGAGTCAATCAAAGATTTAAAGAAGCACATAAAAATATCTTTATACAATTAGAAGAATTGCAATAGTATCATGATAGTATAACTAGGTTAACCGATGAAGTTGAACTATTTGAAGATGAATCAAAGATGATTTAGGGTCGCTTTAACGAACTCCTTAGGAAGCAATAATGTTATAAATAAAAGAAAGAAGTATCTAAAATAATGGATTGGAAGAATGCACAGGAAGATACTTAGGTAGATCCAATTGAAATGAAAATCATTAATGTCAAACAAGATAGATATCAGAGTGAAGAGACAATAAATCAGATCACAAAATTGGATCAATAGCTTCTTAGTAATTACATATATCAACATGTAGAACTGGTTTCCTAGAGAGATGCCTTCGCAGACAAAATCAAGATTGAGCTTGATAAAGAAATTGAGCCAAAGGTGCTAAATGGTGAAGTTGAATTTGAGAAATTACGGGATGAACACCCAACAAATATTATGGATTGGCATGCTCAATGGAAAAAGTTTCATGAGGGAACTAGTTAGTTTTCTATATTTAATTAGTTTTATTTTTGTATATTATGTTAAGACAAAACACTTATTTTTTTTATCACTTATATCAGTTGTCCCCTAGATTTGGGCTCTAAAATAAATATTTTTGAAGCTGAAAGGGGTGGTGGTGGTGGGAAATCCTTACATCTTTTATTGTAGACTATTGCATGAATGGGGTGAAAAGGAAGTTCGATGTAGTTTATGAAAGTGATTTTAATACTATAATTTTGCGGATTCTTCTTCAATTTTCTGGGTGATGATGTGAATGTGTTCTTTCATATTAATGTATTTTAGAATTATTTCTTTATTACTTAGTACAAATGCATTTTTTTCAATGTGGTTCACGGCCCTAGAGCTCGCTACATCCACAGATCCCAGCCAACGGTCCTCACCCCTATCGATATTACTTCAATGCCTAACCCCAAAGTACCTAGAGAATTGAATCCTCGACCTCGACCTTGTGGCATCTTGGTCCCAGAATATCCAACCAACTAAGATACCCCTCGGGGCTCACTTAGTACGAATGCATTACCTAGTATTTCATATATTTACGTTTATGTTATAGAAACATATATGTTTGATTTCAGCAATTGATTATTAATTTATATTATGTGTTTTGGTTTTTATCTATTGATCATTTTGAATTATTTCTCCAAATCAATGATACATACTAAAAACTGTGACTTGCCACTATTTCTAAAATGAAAATGAATGTGTAGACGATATTGGTAAAATAATATCAAAGTAATTGATTGTCTTTTATATATTTTATAATATTTATGTTTCAACTTGTTTTTGGAAGTAAGGAATTGTTTCATTAATTTTAATAGTAATATATTTCATTCTATGTGTTCATCAATTAAAATTTTGTTCCGATCGGAATAGTTTCAGTCTCTTATTTTTTTATATATATTAATCTATAGAAGAAATTTATTATAAATGAAAAAAGAAATCAAAATGATTTTTTTATTTTTTTAAAACAAAACCCGAATTTTTGCGGCAATTGGGGCCCTTAACTACTCGGAGCTGGCATCATACCAAATGTGAATGGGTCTAACTTGGGACCTTCGATCGGGTGCTTTCCCTTATTGTTGATGTGCTCACTCTAATACACCAAAAAATTGGCATTAGAAGGAGGGTATGAGAGATTAATGGACAATTCTTTTCCGAATAACTCCACACAATATCATTCATCTATCTCGCAATGAAACCCAACGTGGCTCACATATTCCAACAAGCTTGAAATTGAAGTGGAATAAAACTCTCGGGTTACACCGATTCAAACCCCATTGCAATATTTCAACAGATGAAGGATATATCAACAATTAACTCCCAATCACACCTTATTGTTGACCAAATCACCCAATATCCCTCAATTTCTTCAACCTTCTCGGGTGGTGACCAAATCACTAGGAAGGGAGCTAGGAATTTCCCTAATTGTCTATCCCATTCCCAAAAGAAGTTGACAACCCAAAAATGACACTACATGGGAATATAATATTCCAACCATTTCAACTGGTCCTCAAAACCCATGAGTCCTACAAAACCCCACACCTGAACATAGAACGTTAGCGAAATTATCCCATAGACCTCTTGTTTATCCTCCCAAATATTCACAGTCTATGTCTAGATCCTTCTCGTCAAACGACGACCACTCTAAGGACAGTTTAAGAGAAAATATAGTTGGAAACAATGCTAATATAAGCCCTTAGTGGAAATTGAAAGATGTAATATCCGTTTCGGCCGATATGCATCCCCTGCCCAAAAATCCCAAGAAATCTCACCTGTAGTTTGGAAAATATTATGTTGAAGATCATATATGAAAATTGTTTATGGAAATTAATCTTCTTAATGTGGAGCATGAATATGTAGTTTGTATATTAATCCCATATACCTTCACAGGCTAAGCCATAGCTTGGTTTATATCCTGAAGGACACAATCCATCATGAATTGGAACAAACTCAAAAAAGTATTCCTAGAAAAAATTGGGGAAGACAAAAGCCTCACCGAATTAGTCCTTGAATTGCCTAGAATAAAGATGGATCCTAAGGAGAAAGTTAAAGACTTCAACTAGAGGTTTTTGACATTATAAACAAAATTCGAAACACTTCCAAACCAGCAACCAATTTAAATCAATTGAGTTTTTCTCTACTGTGTTACCAACCACCATAGCCATGTTCATTCAAAGAGCCAAAAAAGAGGACTCTTGATGAGAACTTTGAGGTGGTTGTCAAAGTTGAATGAGATATGGAGAGATTAAAAGGTAACATGGGAGGAGATGAAGGGTGTGGCTTAAACACTTTCAAGAAAATGAATTCTCATAATGGAACTCTCGAGCATCACATTAATGTTTTGTGGGATTTCTCTCTTAGAGAAAATGAGGAATATTAATAAGACATCAAATAATTTCACACTTATTTAATGAGAGGAAAAGGCCCAATTATAGATAAATAATCTCCATCAACTTCGAGTCTAGCAAATAAAAATCCTCCTGTATCTAAGTCTATCATTGTTACGGTAAAACCCTCACTGCAATTAGATTGATGATGTATTAAAATATCTTAAGAGGGAAAGAACAATCCTTTCATTTTACAAAGTGCTCAAAATTCCAATCATACAACAAGATTTAATCTAAGCTATTGAGAAGTTATATGAGAAAAAGGAAAAGGGTTCAGTTCAGAAGAAAACATTGGGACTATTAAGAACTTTGACACAAAAAATATGAATACCAAAAAGTGTTATGGTGTTAACACCACCCTAATTAGCCAAAAATATTCCTCTAACACTCCTCTCTTTCTCCTAACCTTTGAAATTTTCAATATAAATGTTCATAATTGCATGGTTGATTCGAGTGCATCATCCAATGTAATGCCATACTTAGTATGCTAAAAAATAAATCTAGAACCTAAATAGTGTGGCACTCAGATCATTCAGTTGGACTGATCCATGGTTAAATTCTACAGTGAAATTAAGGACGTGCTTATAAGATTATCCTCCAATCCTAAGACCACCAAATAATTGATGTAATTGTAGTGGACATACCCAAAGCCTATAGGGTTTTGCTTGTAGAGACTAGTAAAAAACGTTAAACAAGTATTTTTCTACCAATTGGTACCATCTATGTTTACCATACGATGGGAAGGAAAATCAAATTAGGGTAGAACGAGAAAGGTACATGAAACATATAGTAACTAACATAGGTTCACCAAATGATCCTGCTAAGTTTAATAGCACAGGGAATTACTCTTTGGGTACATTCTTCGAGAATTTTATAGCCAAAATATCAGCTTTAGTAGAATCCAATTAGGAGTCAAAACTCCTTCAATTCTCTCAGACTATTGATCCCAAAAAATTAACCCTCAAGGAAATATATGAGGCTTTGGATTCAAAATTTTGGATGTTGTTCTTTGATGGATCCAAATCAAAAGAAGGTGCATGAGCTGGATGCATCCCTACTAATCCTCATGGGGATAAAACCTTGATTTATTGTCAACTAAAATTTGAATGTACTAACAACACTGTAGAGTATGAGGAATTGATCCAAGGATTGAAGAAGGAAATTGATTTAAAAGTCAATTTTTTTAAAGTATTTTGTGATTCAGAGATTGTCATTAAGAAGGTATGGAATTTTATTAATTACATATCTAATCACCTAAAAAAATCACCAACTTGAGGTAAGGAACCTGATTAATTATTTTACTACCTTTAATATTGATTCCATACCCATAAACTGTATTTTTGATTTAGATATGCTTGCTAATGTAGCTTATATATTAATCCCATTAGAAGGAATTCCTACTAATTTTTTTTCTTTTGAATTTATTTTCAAACCTTATATACCAAACAACGTGACCGACTAGAGGGTTTTCAATGATGATGAATAGATTATCAATTTCCTTACCGTCCAAAATACCTTTAAGGGATCTGTGGTCAACGAACTAAAACGTGATGCATCACTAAGGACTCTGGCCCGCCTTGAAGAATCATACAAGAAAAAAGTTCTTGAAAACACTATCCCTAAATCTCTCATCATATTGGAAAAATTCTACGACCTCCAGGGAAAATTCAAAAATACGATGAACTACAAGACTAATAACTCCTCCATGAATTACGAGGTCATGAACATCGAAATGGATTAAAACCCTAAGAATATTAATATCATACTTAGTTGTTCCTTACAAGAAAAAAATGTATTCATCCATCTATTCAAAGAGTACAAAGACGTGTTTGTGTGGATGTATAATGATCTAAAAACTTCCAACCCCAATATTATGCAATGTGTTATCCCAATACAACTGGATGCTAAGGATTTTCAGTAGAAATGACACAAGATGCAACTCACTCTCGAGCATTTGATTAAAAAAGAACTAGAAAAAATGCTATCCGCAAGGATCATCTTCCTAATTCGACATACCCAATGGGTGGCCAACCTAGTATCGGTTAAATAGAAAAATGGAGATATAATATTATGCATCAATTTTAGAAATTTAAACAAGGCTTCTCAAAAATATAATTTTCTAGTACCTCCCATGGAACAAGCGTTGCAAGCGGTCGCTAGATCGGAAATGTGTTCCTTACTCGATTTCTTTTCGAGATATAACCAAGTCTTAGTCACATTTGGAGATAAATTGAATACTGCCTTCTATACCAAGTGGGGAACATACCACTACTACATATGGGCGGATTGTTCCACGAAATTTTTCCACGTTTTCAACATTCGTGGGTCAAAAAAATGATTTTTTTTTTTATTTTTTTTTTTTCAGGGCAGAAAAAATGTGGCAATATCCACAATTTTTAAAGTTCCACGAACATTCGTCCCTATATCGACGAATTTTTTAGGTTTCACTTTTCGTGGAAAGAGGGACGAAAGTTGAGCTATATAAACTACACACTCTCACCATAATTTTCACATTTTCTTTTCTTGCGGCACATTGAGCACGGATTTTGGACTTGTGGGGTGATTGTATGACCTTGGATATTCTGATAGGTCTGATATTGAACTTGCAAGGTTAGTAATGTGTAATTTTTTGTCTATATTTTTATAAGGGTTAGATTTTAATATTGTTTATAAGTAATGAGGCTTAGGTCATGTTAATTTGTTTTTTTCCCTTTCTAATATTTTTTTCAAGAACTTGCTATCATTTTCATTTAACTTGCTATATTTTTTTCAAGAACTTGTCTTTTTTGGCTTAGATCATGTTAACTTGCTTTTTTTCCTTTCTACCCACAAAAGTTCAAAATAAAACGGTTGTGACAAGGAAATTCATGGAAATGCTATTTTAAGTCCAACATACTTCTAGCTTAAGAATTGCATCACCTTGTCAAATCTAGATTCTAGTTAAATATTTTAGGGTGACATGTTGATTTTCATGGTAAATAACATTCATTCTAGTACTAAAGTCATTTTCTTTTAATTAAATTAAGTGGTACTTTTCTTGCTTGTGATTAATATTGTGTTTGTGATGTTTTTTTTGTTATAAAAAATTTGTGATGCTTCTTAAGCTATGCAACATATTCAAGAAGCTTATGGAAACATATTCACGAGAGTTCACAAATAGCCCATCCCTATTTCATCTACAAGATAAAAATCTATAATGCATAAAGGTTCTTGTTCAAATACTACATCTCCAAGTTAGGCCACTTGAACCCATTCTCTTACCAATTCTCTTTGTCATCCTAAGTTATGCAACACTATAAGTGACATAATCTCTTCTCCTAGTTCTAATGCGTACCACATTGATGTGTCCTACTAAGCTAGGGATTATAACTACAATATTGGTTAAGAGCGTACCCTCTTTGGTGGTCAAACTATATGAGGTCTTCAAACTATATAAGTAGTTATCAATTTCCCAATATTTTTGGTTCCTTAACATTTGAGATTTACCATTTTCTTTAGTAACCAACCATTCTCAATTGACTTTCTCACAACCAACTTACCATCTTTCCATTCATATTAACTTTAGTCTTCATGTTTTTCTTTATAAATATAGAAAATATTGGACTATAATATACTATATTCAGAAATGTTCTTATAATATCTAATGTAATTGACAAGTTATTGTTTTGTATGGTGTAGGTAAGACAATTACTTGTACGACCACTACAAGGATTTGTCACTATGAATGAAAATGCAAGGAAGCTTGCTCAGTTTAGAGCTGCATTAGAGGCGAGAGGAGATGGAAAATGTTATAGTCCTTGCTTTGATTGCAGGGGCTTGCAAAAAATAAGACTTTTAATAGAAACAACTGAAAGCCATTGTAGGGAGAAGGGGCACGCCGAAGGGCGTTATGAATATCGTCCCCTGGTAAGACTATTTTTGGGGTTCAATTTTTAATATAATCACTGTAATATTCATCATGTCTGCATGAATTTTAGTAAATTGTCTTATTTTTTTACTATATGTTCTGTACAAACTAATTTTTCTATGTTGTTTGTAAATTTATAGACAATGCCCCCAAAATGTCGCGTTCCAGAGAGTTATTTTCCAAGGACTAGCAAAAATACTCATTCAGTATAGCCCGACGAACTTCTACATCAGAATATTGAAGATGATCAAGTAGTTATTTCTGATGATATAATGGATGTAGATAACATTAGCGACACAAATCAGGAAGATGAGATACATAGATTGATCCAAGACACATTTGCTCCAATGGATGAGGACAACTAGGATGATAGTGATGATGTTGATCCTCTTTATGAAGGCTCAAAAACAAATCTTTTATCTGCTATATTGTTGTTAGTGAACTTGAAGGTTTTGAATGGATTATCAAACACCTATATGACACAGATACTAAGGTATGTAATTTGTTTTTTATTTTTATTTTTGTTTGCATGTTCACAATATCTATATATAGAAAGGGTTGACTTTTTTCCTATATTGTTGCTATTGTAATCTAATGTGTAAAGTTTGGATGCGATATTGATGATTAATATTGTTTTCATTGATTTATTCTTTTGAATTTTGTAGATTGTTAGGTCAATTTCTATTACCAACTTCAAATATTTTACCACGCACATATCGAGGGATATATGTCATTATGAAAGCATTTGGTATGGAGTATCAAGCTATTGATGCATGTCCTAATGATCATATCATATAATATGGACAATATGAATTAGAAAATGAATGCCCACAATGTCAAACAAGTAGGTATCGAACCGATAAAGTGACAAAAAAGGTGCCTCAAAAAGTTCTTCGTTATATTCTGATAATCCCATGTTTCTAGCGGTTGTTCAAGTGTCAATGTATAGCACAGTTTATGGATTTCCATGCAAAGAACAAAAGTCGTGACAATGTTCTTTGAATGCCTGCAGATGGTTCTGCATTCAGTTACATCAAAGAAAAGTGGCCAATTTTTAAAGAAGATCCTCGTAATGTTAAACTTTCTTTGGCAGTTGATGGTGTCAATCCGTTTGGAGAGCTTTGTTCTACCTACTCAGTGTGGCCTATTTTTTTATAAACAATAAACTTCCTCCTTGGATGTCGATCAAGAGAGAGCACACAATGTTGGCAATGATTGTTCCATGTATTTAATTAGTAGGTATTTTTTTAATTGAAAGTCTGATCAGTAAATATTTCATTGATTTGTTTCGTGCATGATAATTATGTCTTTCATTGATTAGGAAAGTACCAGGTTAAATATATGAATGTATATATTGAGCCTCTTATCGATGAGTTGCTGAAGTTATGGGCTGGCGTCACTATGTATGATATTTCTAGACCAATCGGGAAAAGACGATTTCAATTCCATGGAATACTTGCATTTACAATTCATGATGCTCCTGGGTTAACACATTTTTGTGGTATATTGTTGTTACTTTCTTTTGTTCCCTAATATTTTATATATATGTTGATAATATCGTGCATTATTTTAAATTGTAATGCTAATTTGCTACACCAATTCATATATCTTGTAGGTCTTCAAACCAAGGGTAAATATGCATGTCCATTTTGCGGTCCCAGGATAAAATCTCGCCGTTCAAGGAGTTAGCAAAGGAAGTGTTCGATGAGTATAGGCACTTTCTACCTAAGAACCATAGTTATCGAACTACAGACAAAGAAAAATTTAACGGTAAAGAAGAGAATGGAAAAAAACCACGAAGAATGACACCTCACCTATGGAAGGTGGAATATAATATAAACCGTCAAGGTATGCCATTTTTTTTTTGTATTGAATTGTGTTCAACGCGATATGTTATACCATTATTGATTAATTGGTTTTAATTTGATTATGTACTGATGTTTCATGAATGTCTTTAAGGCACACGAGGAATCAAAATTTACCCGATCCAATTTAGTAGGTTGTCATACTACGAGCACCTGCAAATAGTTCATTTGTTTGACACAATGCATATCAGGAAGAACATAACAGAAATGTTATGGAAAATATTAGATGGAAGGACTGACAAAGAAAAAATTGGAAAGATTTGTAGTGACATCCAAGAATCTAATCACGCATTGCAAAGTGTGATCATTAATTCTAATGGTGATGGCCGTCAACAGAATATCAGTCTTCCTTGGTGCTTGACGGAGCAACAGAGCAATATTGTGAGCGAGGTCATAAAAAATATCAGGTTTCTGACGGGTTTTTTGTCAAACATAAAGAATATCTTGACGAAAAAAGTGATTTTGCAGGGGTTAAAACACATGATTGGCATACATTCATTAAGGTAATCATCAGTCTATAATATATTTCATTATCAGTATGCACTATTTTATTAATCCTATTCTCTTATTTAGAAATAAATATTAATAATTAATGGTTTTTTGATACAGTATGTTCTACCTTTATCTCTCCCAGATGACTTTGACAGCAACATAAAAAATATTATTTATGTTCTTGGAAAATACATGAGGTAAGTAATGTTTTACTTCGAAAATGTACTTGGTCTGTGGTCTGTAGCGGAACTTATTGACATATATTATGTTTTTCCCGCAAATATTATATATTCCTTGACATATTGTTTTATTGCATCATTTGTAGGTGGCTTTCATCAAAAGAAATCCATAAAGAAGATATAAGGCACTGGAAGAGAGAAATTCCCCGACTAATGTGTGAAATCCAACAGTATCTACCTACAGCATTTTTCAATGCACAAGAACACTACCTCATACACCAAGTTGAGGAGATTGAATTATGTGGACCAGTACACACAAGGTCGATGTGGATGGTGGAGAGGCAGTTGAAGTCATTGAAGGATTTTTTTAGACAAAGAGCGCGTCCAGAGGGTTCTATGGTTGAAGGATATATGGTATATCAATGCATGGTGTACATTAGTGAATATCTACCTAAATTAGCATAAAATATGAATGTGCCTTACATTTGGCATCTCGACTCCATCAACAAATTTGAAGGGGAGGTCCTACTGGGGAGAGGTACATTTAGGACCGTGAAAGGTAATTATTATTATACGTTGTTGAATTAATATGTTACACATTTATTCTTTCCAATTTTTTATTATCATACCGTTTTTAACTCTTTTTAATAATTATACATTTTCAACTATATTAAACTATGTTCCTTTAATGATGATCTAAGTAAATATGAAATTGAATTTTTTTTTATCCTATAGTTGGTCGAGTGTGGGATGCTTTACATTTATACATTGCAAACAACCTTGATTGGATGGAGCATTGGATAAAATATTCTGAAGAATTCTTCGGTAGGTTATCATGGGAAGGGGTTAGTAACATGATTAAAACAGCTCATCGTCTTCGACATCAGATTCCTGACCTTACGTCGCAAAGGGAAGTTGATTTAGCATATGGTGTAAAATATAAAAAGGCAAGTAATTTTTTAACCCACATTTTTTCTAGTTACTTCGATCCATTTTTCCAATTATTACATTTCGTTTGTTTACGTTTTCAAATATATTTACTAACTCCTATATGATGTTTATTAATTCACAATGTATTTTTAACCTATTGTCAATGTTGCAGCTCAAACATCACAAGGCTATGTTGTGTAATGGTCGTAAATTTCGTATCAAAAAGTTGGATGATAACAGGAAAACCTCGGATCGTGGGATAACTGCAGTCTTTAAGGTCACCAATGTTTCCTCCAGAAGTGATAGACATCTAGAAGAAACGGAGAATAGGTACTATGGGAATTTGGAGGACATTGTTGAGTGTGATTTTAATTCCTTTAAAATAGTTTTGTTTGAGGTGAAGTGGTACAAGCTATGGATGCATGAACGTGATCCTAAAAGAACTGTTATTGAGCATGCTAATGGATTTACCATGGTTAATACAAGGGCATTTGAACCGGGTACATAGCCTTATGTTCTTCCAAGTCAATGTGAGTAAGTCTACTACTCCGAGGTACCAGGTAAAGCAGGTTGGTCATACGTTGTTTGATACGATCCAAGAGGAAGACTAGTAAAGTATAATCATGTACTAGATGATGAAGATAATCACGAAGAAGAAGAGGATGACGATGATTCAGATCAGGCTACAGTTGATGTGTTAGATGAAGAAGTTGAAGAGGATGATCATGCAAATGTATCAGATGATGATCTCATTGACGATGAGAATGACTATATTAGCGAAGATGATTTTAATGCTGATGATGATGTGAATGATCCTTTCATCAATATCTATTTAGAACCAGATCCTGATACAGATGTTGAGTTTGATGAAGAAGAAGATGAATGATATTTAAATGTTGAAAAGTAGAGGTACGCAATGTTTTTAGGTTAAATTAAATGCACTCACCATATGTTCATTTTGTCGATTAACTTGGTTATATTTGAAAAGTAGTTTTCTAATCTAATTATGTTCTACATGTGCAGCAGCGTGGGTGTTCTTGGAGGTTGTAGTGTTAATGGTTTGAATCGAACATGTGTCGATTGAACAAGATACAAAATTGTGTTATAAGATTTATGTGTTGTTTTTTGAGTTATTTCATATTAGAACTCTACTAGACTCATTGGAAACATAAAAAACTTATTTTGAGTCTTTCATTGGAAACATAAAAAACTTATTTTGAAAGGGGTTCTATCCTTGTTGGTCTTTCTTAGCTAGTTTTAATCTTAATGTTGATCATTCATCACTACTTGTAAGTCCTGTTAATCAATCAACCACTTTTGTTTCGTGAGAACTAGATCTTGCATCGTCTGATGATGTCTTTTGCAAATATGTCGACACTTGGATCCACTTCGTCGGAATCAAATTGTACACTTTTAGTTCATCTAGTACTATATCATTCTTCAATTTCTACATGTCAATGGTCTAAGCATCCCAATCGTTGTGATCGACTGCATCCTAATTGCTCTCTATCCATTTATTGAAATTCCTATGGGTACGGTAATCAGTATGCTAATTTTTAATTTTTAATTAGTATCGTTATTTTTAATTTTTAATGAGTATTGTTATATAAAACAAAATAAAAAACCTATGTTACAAATGTCATATATTTGAGAACCTATGTAAAATTGTTATGTTATAACAAATGTCATATATTTGACAACCTTTAACATTGTTGACGGTTAAAAACAAAAACAAAAATATATGTTATGTCTGCGGGTTTGATGTGATTCATTTTGGTCATTTGCTAACTGTGAAACGCTCTGTTGCTCTCGACGTTCGACCGCACCAGCTAGTGCTAACCTGCTACAATTCCATTTCCTCTTGCAACTCTCACCGTGCAATTGCTACGAGAGGGGTTTAAGTTGGTTTCGTGTGCTCCGACCATGTTTGCAAATCCCCGCAGACCCTCAATGGAAACTGTAAGTGGATTCTAATTTACCAGACTTGCAGTAATGGAACTCAAATTTGTCAGAAAAACAATGTTGGAGATAGAGGTAGTATTGGTAGACCCTAAATGGTTGCTTGTGTTGATTGTTGAGATAGGGTTTTTTGTCCTCTACCAACTATTGATATCTGTGTTGGAGATATGTCCAATCATGAATTGATTATGAATGTTGTGGTAAATTCGATATGGAAATGAGTATTTTTATAGGTTATGTGTGGTCCTTTGTTACTCGTTATGCTTTGGTAGGGTTTTGGGTTTGGTGTGATTACTTTTGGTCATTTGCTAACTATCTCTGTCGAGCTTAATGAAAACGGTCTGTTTCTCTCGTTCGACCGCACGAGCTAGTGCATTTAACCGGCTACAATTCCATTTCCTCTTGCAACTCTCACCGTGCAATTTCTACGAGGGGGGTTGAAGTTGGTTTCGTGTGCTCCGGCCATTTGTGCAAATCCCCGCAGACCCTAAATTGCAACCGTAAGTGGATTCTAATTCACCAGACTTGCAGTAATGGAACTCAAATTTGTCTAAAAAACAATGTTGGAGATAGAGCTAGTATTGGTAGACCCTAAATGGTTGCTTGTGTCGGTTGCTGAGATAGGGTTTTTCGTCCTCTACCAACTATCGATATCTATGTTGGAGATATGTCCAATCCTGAATTGATTATGAATGTTGTGGTAAATTATGCATTTAAATGTGAGTATGTAGAACCCTTTTTGATAAACTTGTTTGCAAGTAGGGAGGTAAATTTTGGTGTTGAGCTGGGAGGGTTTTGCGCAAGCATTCCCTCATATATATTCCACCCCCTGCAACCAACTCTTGGTCCGTGACCTCCTTCACTGTGCGTGTTCCTTTGGGATTTTGAAACCCTCTATTGAGTCCAATTTCTGCATTTTATTCAAACTAGGTGTTGTTGATTTCATTTGTTAATTAGGTTGTTTTTATTTTATAACTAAACCAATATACATGGAATGCTTGTTGTTTATTGATGTAAAGGCTGTAGTTCTATTTAACACATAAATAGTGATCCAAAGTTCATTGATATGGTTTTTGAAAACAGTTGCAAACCAGTTTTATTTGGATATTTTTGTGCAAGTGGATTCTAGGAATATGAATTAGATATGTGCTCATTATCACATTTTGAGGGTGTTTATGCCTGCAATTTAATTTTGATTTTAAGCAATTTTAAATCTCTCTGCTGGTAGAAACATTCTCCTTGGTTTGAGATGATGTCAGTTGGGAGCTTTGCTGTAATCCTAATTTTGGTTTAAGTAGTTTTGTATCTCCGCCTTTTGCCACATTCTCTTGATTTGAGCTGGTGTGAGTTTGAGGCTTTTCTGTTATCCTGCAAGCATGTGTTGGGTTCTCTTCCCATGATTCGAAAGCATAGTTTAACCTTCATGGCCATAGAAGAATAATTGTCTCAATGATATTGTACCTAGCTTTTAGATTTTGGTTTTGGAATTTGAACCAGATTGCTTTCCAAGTTTTATGTGAAAATTTTAATAATTTTTTAAAATAAAACACTATGTTTCTGGGTATCAATGCTCAAGATGTGAATTCTCATTTGGTCTGTTAAGCTCATTTGGATTTATACGTAGATTTTGGATATGATAGTTGTTTTAATTGGCGATATTAATGTGATTGCTTCAAACGAGGTGTTGAATTTCAACTTTTAGCCCTGAAAGTGCTCTGGATATCACTGCTTTGAACACCATCAATAGATTCCATAAGAAAACTTGAGTAAGATGTAAATTGTATTCCTTTTGACAGAAAATATGCACTTGTGTTCATTTCCTTCTAGAGATTATGACGGGAAATGTTATTAAAAACATACACACATCAATTTCACCTGCTTGTAAATTACCTCTATGTTAGATTGTTCAGGGAACCACCTACTCTAGGTCTCTCATTAATTCACCATAGTGACAGTGTGGTAATTCCCAATCATGCCTAACTTGCTCCCTGTTCACTCTCACCTCTTCATTCGCCTATTTCAAATGACCCCCCTGCATTTGCTGAGACATCTTGACAATGCCAAACTCTGCTCAGATTATCTCCTTTTAACCTTCGGTTGTTTGCTTTCTTGGGAGACTCACTTCATATTACTTGGTTGAAATAATACTTGATACAATGTGCATATTTATAGCACATAACAGGCCTCCTAGGCATCAATCATGGCTTGTCTTTCACAACCATCTGCACATAGTATTTAGACGATGCTCCCGTGTGTATAGTAATCCCCACACATTTGATTGCAACTACGAGGTACTATCCATAGTGATTTGACTCTGAATCTTGATTCACCTCGGGCTTAGATCTAAGGTGTTTTAATGTGTCAATGACTAATAAGAGAATATTTGATTCACAATGGTTACTAATAAGAGAATATTTGACACAGAAGAATGCTGCTAATTTTTAACAAGCGGGCCTGAAACAAGCTAGCCTGGTGCAAGCGAGCCCGAGGCCCATAACCCAAAAGTAAACATGGAAATATTTGCTTAGACCAATGGAAAACATCAGATCTATACTATTGATGATAATATCACGTGGTTGGATTATATGCAAGACTAGAAACCTAGGTGGGAGTTGCGACATACTGAAGTGTTAGATGCTAACTTACAGGGATCTGACGTTTTTAATATACTAGTGCCACAACTCAGAAGAATTCCTATGGGATCCAGTATTGTACCAGAGATGATTTACAACAACTCCCTGAGAAAAGCAGCCGATGCAAGCAATTCGTTAACAAACCTATACCATGATCTTACCTTAATCTCGTCAGAGGGCTCTACACACCACCCCGGGCTAAAACCAGACCAACAGTACTACTGTATTAACCGGATATGTTCTCTCAAAGCATGGCCACATAAAGATGCTAGTCTGTGGTTTCCAATTACTACACACACTTATGAAAAATATAGAAAATTATGGTGGAAATTCTTGATAAAATAAAATACAGATAGAACATATTATACCATGCTGAAGTTTGGACTTCAAATTCCTCAAATCTATGAGGACCCTGCATTCTACATCCCTGATTGGATGAGACACTGGTGGCAGTCATTCGGCATCAACCTGACAACATTATCACCAGATGCTATTTATAATCTGAAACGGGTAGTTGGAGAGTCCCTCGAACAGGTCAAAGATATTTTGCAGACAAAGATTGCCGAGGATCAAATCCTTGGGTACTAAATTAAATACAATCAACCATGGCTTGTCAAAACCCACATAGATGTCCACATGCATCATAATAGACGCGTGGTTCAGAGGTCTATTTATTCAAAGGCATGGTGCAATGAAGACAAGGCCTATCGAGAAATTTTTGGTCCACCATACTCCAATGATTTGTAAATATCTCAAAAGTATTGGGCTATGAGTGGGGCCTGTCCATTCAGATTGTCATGAAGATTGTAAGGAAAGTCATAAAAACTTTTAGATCTTACTATTGAAAGTCATAATAACTTTAAGATGTTTTCCATAATGGTTAGTCATGGTTTGGTTGTTTTCAACACTTATATCTCTCGTTGATTTCACTTAAGTTAAGGCTTAAATTGTCAAGGATTTGAATGTTTGCATCGAGCACATGTGGTGTGTAAGGGTTGTTTGAGGGTCTTACATAACATGCCCCACACATTTAATTGCAACTAACACATTGGTCCCGAATGTTGTTATTTAATTATTTATCCTAATGGTAATATCAATGACCTATATGATTTTGACTATCAGGTGTTGAGGTGGAATCCTTCGGTTGTTTGCTTTCCTGGGAGACTAGAGTGCTCCCCTTATTTGGCATATCTTTTAGTTATTTGGAGGCATAGAAACCTTAATAACAGTCTACTAAAAAGGTCATTGCTACCGTTTGGATAAATAAATAAATAACAACATTCGGGAGGAAATCAGCCTTGGTACAATCAATTTAAAGTCCTCAATAGCTGATGTTATCCAATTCTATAGCATGAAACATTGGAGGTTTACCGTTGCTATGAGGTCCAAACTCCACTCAACACACCCATTATTTGTTCTCTTAGCCTTTCCATACCTCATATTTTGCAAGCATCTCATGTTGTAAGAAGACATGGATAGTCTTAATTTTCACTCAAAACTACCTCACATCCACAAAACTGGCCCAGAACTAAATGATGAGGTAGAAGGTGAAACGTGTCTACTAATGTTCATAACATTACCCATATATGTTTAATTACTCTTGTCGCTTGTCATTATAGGGCCCAGAACTGCCCAGATGTGAGGTATAAAGCATGTGCATTGCCTTCCATTGTCCACAGTTGGCATGGGATGCCCAAAATTCATTTTACAACTAATAAAAAGGAAAAATCACACTTTAGACTCGTGAATTGAATATGAAACTACATTCTGGTAGCTATTACAGGAAACTATTTTTCATTAGAAAACCCACCGACAACTTGTTTTACAGCTTTTTTTTTAAAAACTGAAACGGTTATATATTGATGATTTAAAAAAAAAAAAAGATGGGTTACACAACAAAATGCAGGTCTAATTGCTCCCATGGAAGGAAGACAAGCCTAGCATCCAGTTCTTCCTGATCAATTTGATAACAAGCACTATAATTGCCTGTCCTATGATAGCTATAGTATCTAACAAATTGCCCAAGTAAAAGCAAGCAAGAGAAATACATTTGTAGGTAGTTCCAGTCTTAGGAGTGTGCAACCTATTATATTAATTACAGCGCTATTAAATATTTGTAAAGACAAAACCAGCAAAAAGAAGTCTATCCTGGACCTGAATCAACCCTGAATTGGGCAGCCATTCTTGACAGTTGCAACAGGATCCTCTATTTTTCTCTTCTCACCTCTGAGGTCCACGTTACCCTCGATATGTTTCTGCAACTTTGTTATATTTCTGTTGATTTCCTCAAGTTCCCAAATGGTAACTTCCCGAGTACGAGCCCTGCGTGAGAAGGGAAGGTCCAGGGAGGCCTCTAAGTGATAAAATTTTCTAGAAAGCACAGACTTTTTCCCTCTATTCTCTAAGACGCCAGTAGAAACCAGATTGTATAGATGGAGGAGTACATTTTTGCATTCCAGGTTCTCAGAGCGAATCATTTTGACTTGCACTTCTAACTCCTGGAGTCATCGAATAATCAAGGGGGGGTTCACAATTGAAGGTGCAATTTTTCCTCCCTCACCCATAATTGAGGATTGTGCAAATCCTGTGGGGGGGGATTGAAATACTAATGAGAGGGGCTCACCAAGTCCTATGGTACCCAAGCATTATCAAGAACCACATTATTGTAGAGAATTGAACCAAGGCTTACAGAGTAAAAAACCAATGTTCAAAAGCTTCCCGAAACCAATATTTTTGCCTTGTCTATATTTGGCCTAGTTCTCTTGATGTTGTGTGTTACCCCCTTTTTGTGATTAATGTGTTTATCTTACATTACATGTCACTGAAAATTGTATTAGAACATTGACCTAACTGGTAATGTTGAATTTTCTTCAACACATGAGTGACCGACTAGGGCCTGCTCTCAGGTTGACATTTTTCTGGTTTGGTCCTCCTGCTTGGTTGATGGATACACTCATTATTGATTGAAATTTATTTATTTTTTAAATAAAAACAACCAATATAGTCAGAAAATCAATATACACAGAATGTCTGAAAATAGTCTTTGAAAATCAAATTTCTCATGGCATTTTGAGTGCCAGTTTGCATGGATTTGAAATTTGCAACATGTCTAAGGTGTAATATTTCACCTAAGTTAGCTGATTTATTTTGCGTTCTCTGCTGTAGTATTTTATAGATTTTTTGGTTAAGATGTATTGACATGAAAAATTTACGAACATTGCTGCAATGTACTCCTGAGTGGACCATCTTACTGTAGTTATGGTTTGTTGGGCTGATATAGTCAATTAATGTTTCTTAGTTGAGTGATTTTGCCAAACAGTTCACTAACAAACAGTTTTCATATGCATTAGCATAAAATACCAGCATGTAAATTTTAAAAATGAATGGTAGGATGCCAGAAATATGCCATTCAAAGAAAGAGGGTAGGCTGCCAATAATATGCCCAGCAGTGTTGGAAGGAGAAGTAAATGGGTTATGCATGTCCCTCTTAAGCCTCAGATTTGAGGGAAATAAAATGTGTACTTTCAAAGAAAAGAGAAAGGACCGTCCTATTTATTCTTGTTTTATGGAGTGTAGGTACCGCCAAATAGGTATCTATCTGATATATCTTCCTCAAGTGATGATGAAGATATACTCGGAGAGGTTGAAAGTGAGACGAGCTGTACTAGATCTACCGGTTTTATATCAACTAGATCTGAAAACATAAGGAAAAGATTTCATAGACGCATGAAATATTTTATTGCCAACAGTGGGTTGTGTAATTATGATGCTGAGAGCATAGGAGACATGGATTTTCCATTGAGGTATAAAAATCTAGTTCAACGATGGGTACCTAATATGCTACCTCAAGTGGACACAGATTTCCTCATCAAAGGGAGGATGCATCGCATCGCTCCTTCATCCTTACATGGATTGGGGCTATTTTCCCTGGATGGAATAATGGTTCACTATGGCACTGTAACCGAATTGATGGAGTATGTAGGACCACTATACAGATACAATAACTGGTTGATCTTGGTCTAATATACTCGAAGTATGTGGAGATATGGAGTTGCCGCGAATTATATTCAAATAGCAGAAAAAAATAAAAACAAATGGGCAACTATGTATATTGATGGGAGATCAAAAGCGTCCGGAAACGTTGCTGGCTTTATAAATAGTACACGACCAGTGACAACAAATAAGCAACCAAATTGCGAATTCGAGGCACGCGAACATCATCGTATATTTGTATGTGCAATAAAAACAATACTTGCAGGTGAAGAGTTGTTGATCGATTACAACTTAAATAGAATAGAGGTGGCTTCCACGGTCCAGGGGAACCGTGGACCATCAGAAAATATGCCTCATGAGGTAAATGCTAAAAGTAGTAACCAAACATGACTATAATAACTAAATGTTTGGTTTTCTTCTGTTAACATTCGATTTCCACTGTTGCCATTCGCTTTATTCATGCTTATTATTAATATTTCCATGTGATTACATGGTAATTACATTACTATGAATATCTCATTTTTGTTTTTGATGCAATTATTGACTACTGATTTTTTTTTTAGGTTGGTGGCTGTGGAAAAGCACATGCCTCTTCCACGGTCCAGGGTGGTCATGGAAGGTCAGCATCTATGCCTCGTCAGGTAAATGTTAAATATAGTAAATAAATATGACTACAATAACAAGATGTTCCGATTTTTACTGTTAGCATTCTCTTTTTTCGTGCTTATTGTTAATATTTCCATATGAAAGCATGCTTATTAAACTGTGGCAGGAGTCTGCTCATGGCCATGGAGCAGAACATGTATCTTCTACTTCTGAGGTAAAAATTAATATTAATGCAATGTCTCATTTTTCTTTATGTTATAATTATTTAGTCTGAGGTAAATGCTTATTTATTGATTTATTGTGTCGGTGTGGTACCATTGGAAAGGCACCTACTGCTTCCATGGTCAAGGGTGACCGTGGAAGGTCACACTCTGTGGCCTGTCAGGTAATTGTTTAGTAAAATAAGTAAATGTTTCGATTTAGTACATTCACATTTTTCTGAGCTTATGATGGATTATTGGATCATTTTTCTGACATTATGATGAATTACTAGTTCATTTAGGACCGTGGAAAGGCACCTACTGCTTCCACGGCGACAGTTCCTCGTGGAAACTCACTGGTCATAACACCAAGTTAGGTAAGTGTTAGTGCATAATAGTAACTTAATCTTCATTACAATATCAATATTTGAATGATGTTAAAATTATATTGCATAGTTAAATTTATTGTTTGATGAATTTAGTCACATGCACCAGCTCTGGGTGATGAGGGGTTTGAGGAAGAGATTTTCTATTCCATTGACCCAATGCACACTTTTAGAGTAGCCTTGAAAAAGGAAAATTGTGAAATGCTTGCCTTGGCTCACCAAAGGCCCTTGTCACAGGAAAACGAGGCAAAGATTCTAGAGCTGCAAGGGGTTATAAAGTCTTATGGGGTAAGTGGCATCTTCACAATTGTTTTTAAGCTATGTTGTGATTTCATATATGATATTATGTTTTTTATCATTCCAAGTGATTTGATAAAGTAAAGTTTATTGTTTGTAGGATTTTTTAAAACCCGTGACTACAGAACCTGCCGTGACAGGTATAGGTAGCAGTGATGGTCCAATTCAACAAAAAAAAAACAATGTACCAATGAGGCTTTTTGCCACTCTTATAGTTGGCCTCGATTCCATTGATGATGGCACTGGTGAGAGAGAGCATGATTACATGCCAGATCAGGATGCCATGCTGGATCATGGTGAGAGAGAGCATGATGCCATGCTGGAGCATGATGAGATGGATTCTAGGACTCCACATGACTCTAGAGATGAATGTACTGTAGACAACCAGGAAAATTTTCCTGGTGCGGCACGAGTTAAAAGCACTGAAAAACTAGATCTCACCTTTCTGGTGGATGGCTCTTGTGTTCCTATCAAGATCCATAAAATTGTTTGTATTTATCCATTATTTTTTTTATTTTAATCATGAAATTGAAATAGACATACGTTGAAATTATTATAAATTAATGGATTACATGTTTCTGCAGGAAATAATTTCTTCTATAGGCATTTGAATGACAAAGCCTTGGAGCTGTTTGGCCCCACCATTCGCACACGGTGGAATAACCAAGATAGCACTAAGAGAGATGAGTTGATTGACCACATGGTCAACTTGTTCGGAAATACTTTCAACAGGAAAGTTGTTGCAAGGTTAGCTGGTGAGAATTTGAAATATACCAGGGCCCAATATAGGGAAAGATTGCAAGCTGACCTTAGGCATGAGCACCCTCCCATGGTTCCTGAGAAAGAGTGGAAGGCGCCGATAGATGATGCAAAGGAGAACTTGCAAAAAAGACAAGGAAAACAACCACGGCCTGGTAAAGCAAGGTACAACATATATCACCTTTTTACTGAAATAAACTCAATTGTTTTTTTTTTTTTTTAAGTAATATTTTTGATATCTAAGGTTTTTGAAAATTTTCATATATAGGCTACCTGACACCTCCAAAGCAACCAAGGCTAGAATGGAAAAGCACGGGCAACATAGACTGGTCCAGGGTGGGTATAGAAAACTAAAAGCAAGAATTGTAAGTATTAAATGATTAGTTGTCGGGGATATTTATTTAACAGTACCGAACAAATATCTGATTTTGATACTGGAAATTTTAAAATGTGTTATCATGCATTGCAGGGAAATACGTTCCAATCTGCTGCCATCGACGAAGACCTAAAGCTTGGTTTCAAGTTTGGTTTTAAAAGTTTGGTTGAACATCGGAAAAGCTTGGGGCAGACTCCAATCTCCCCAATGACGCAAATGCAGGTATATCACCAATTGTAGTATACTATTAAAGTCTATTCAATACTTCTGATTATATCACCCATAACTAAAAATTTATGTTTGTTTTTAAGCAACAATGCAACCGTAGTAGTGAATCTAGCGCTACTCAACAAGTACAAGTTGATGTTGGGGTGAACATTTCCCATGATAGTGTGGAGCATGGTGTCCATTCCGGTATGTATGCTTTGGAAATAGAAAAGTATACTGGTATTAGATTTATATATTTCCCAACCTAAAATTATAAATTTTCTTCTTTCAATGGAAGACCATGCAACTTAGGAGCATGAAGTGCAAGGGGAAGCAACTATACCTTCAATTAACACCCTAGTTGTCACATCTACAGAGACTGGTAAAGAGAAATATTGTAATTTTAATCAAAATAATGAAATATTTATTTCAATAATAATTCAACGTCATATATATATGCACCTCATTTCCGTTGTTGCAGTTCACACCCCTACAGAATTGTCTCCACGCCCTGCTCAGCGATGTACAAGAAGTAGCACAAATGAGGGCATGGAAACACAAACAATAATAGGAGTTATCGCAGTAAATATTGCACCAATTGATGATTGTGATACCGTACTCGCAAGTTATTTCAATGCAAAAAAACAGAAATCAACGAAAAAGTAGTTCATGACTTGTATTTTGATGGATATAGATGTTGTTAGTATGAAACATTGTTAGTATGTAACATACATAACTTTAATCTGGTTTAGTTACGAGGTACTTATCTTTTATGTGATGCTCTTAGCAATTTTCCCATTTATATCTTTTATTTTCGTAGAATTTGAAATTTAAATTTAAATGTCATCACAAGTCATTGTATGCTTGTTTATAATTATTTTGTATTTTAATATTCAAATTTTGTGTTTTCTAAAACATCATCACTCCTGTATGTGTTGCATGTAGATAAATTAGTCTGAAAAATTGATTCTCTTTATATTAGATATATTAGATATGTTCATCATGACTTCGATGATCATCACTCTTTATAATTTGATTACTGCCCAATACATCTCAAGGACCAACTTCAGCACAGGGACCAGAGAGGAGTGCTAAAGTTGATAGAGATCAAATTTATGTTGTAAAATATTTTACTGTTGCTTTAGCACTATTTAGAAATAGTACCACACTTCAGATCTGATTTTTGATTAAATGTTAAAGTAGAGATCTTCAACTATACCTCTCTTACTGTTATATGATCAATATGTTTATTTTATCAACTTTTACTGAAAGAGATGAAAATTATGTTATAAGATTACTGCCCATTACATCTCGAGGACCAACTTTAGCACAAGGACCACAGATGAGTCCTTAAGTTGATAGAGATCTAAATTATGTTAACACATGTGCCTTTTATTTTCTATAGTACAAGGTACTTATCTATTATGTGATGCTTTCAGGATTGCATAGAGAGAACTGAGGGATATTTTTATTTGGCATTTCACGACCCTTCCTTATACTGTGATGATGAACTTTCAGGTTATATATAACGGCTGTACATTTGAGAGGGATATGACTGGTTGTACCTTCCCCACCTTGATTGAGCTATGATTGGTCTTATGGTACCTTATCTTTCACTGGTGTTTAATGGGGTCATTTAACCTCCTTGAGTAACTTTTTTAAAACCACCTTGTTGAAGTTTTTCTCTTATAGATTACTATGGTTGTTTGGCCACATTTGGATCAGCTTACCCTTGGTTCTAAGGGTCATGGGTCTTCTACTACCCACACCTATGTTATGACCATATTTTATATTTTCTTTTTTTATGACCATTGTTTATATTTGTACCGACACTTCAGATCTCATTTTTGGTTTAATGTACCTTCCCCACCTTGATTGAGATATTATTGGACTTGTGGTACCTTGTCTTTGACTTGTGGTTAATGCGATCATTTACCCTCCTTCATTTTTTATATACCACCTTGTTGAATTTTTGGTCTTATAGAGAAGTTGACTTTGATCACCTGCGATCAGTTGTGGTGTGGTGATAATCACTTCTCTTCTGCTGAGACTTGGTTGAAGTTTATAATTTTTGTAACTTTGTTTATGTTGACTTCATTGACCTAATCAACTCCAGTCATTTCTATCTCTTTGGTTTGTACAAACCCTCTTGAAGGGTCAGCCGGTTCCTAGAGATGATTGGCCTCTCCGAGGCACACGCAGTCTTTTCTGAAAGTAATACTTCTGAGTATATTTTCAAGAATGGTTTCACACCAAGGTTGGTATCTTCAACTAAATCTCTCTTTTTGTTATATGATATATATGTTTAATTTATTACAAGTTACTAAATATTGGTTTATTGTTATAGTTTGCTTGTCAGTGTAACTCATTATAATCTGTTGATATGGCAGTTTGTAATGCCCACCTCAGCACTTATGTTTGATTTTGGTTATTTTGGACTTATGATTGATTGGGTTATTTGAGATCTACGACTGATTGACTATTTGAGGGCACTGGGTTGAAGTGACCCGGAGTTATAAAACTTGGACCATGAATGATTGCTTTAAACTTTATATGTGAAATGAAAATGGTTAGAAAAATGATGATTTATTCACACTCGACTGACTGAGAAAATAAAAATGATGAATATTGGAATTACTTGAAATGAAAAATAATGATTTGTTCATACTCGACTAACTGAGAAAATGAAAATGATGAGTGTTGAAATGTTTATTAGTGGAGCGCTAGTAATATGCGTTTGAGTGTGTGTGGAGTGGCAGGTAAGACAATTTACCGACTGAACCACAATGGAAATATTGGGTTCGTAAGAACGGAAATAACACTTAGGGGTACGACGACTGACTATCGACTCTGAATTAATAATCCACGCACGGGTGAAGCCGTTTCTGCTCACTCGGGGAAGCGTATGCCGTACGGGCAAGACCATAATGATTTGGTCGCGTACGATGAGTTGAGGGGCGAGCAATAAGGAGAGCCTTATCCCTCAACATCCCTTAGTCTCCAAGGAGCGTAGTTGAGAGATCGCGGTAACGACTCCCGATCGCTATGCAGTACTTCCCATAAGAAGAAAGAAAGATACTGTCGGAAGGGCCCGCTGAAGAGGTACCTAGACGAAAGAAGAATGGAAAAAGAAAAATACTCATACATATATAATTAAATAATATACATGTGGAAGATTTAGAGAATTTAATAAGAAATTATTCAATATTCTATTATTATTATTATCATGATGTCGTGCTGGCCATGATGTATGGGATTGAAAGCTTTGGTGGGCCATAACCCACAGTTATAATTATTTTTGTTTGTTTGTTGGAACCTTTGCTTTCTGTAAAAGTTGTGTCGGTTCGGGTCCCCATATGTCACTGACCACTAAGGAACGAGATAACAATCATGACAGTCTTTGTGATTGACCCGAATCTTTGCTTTTGACCGACGTCTGCCGATCCTTCCTGCTATTATGGTTGAGAAAGGAATTTGAAAATTAGAAAAGTTATTGTTCTCTTCTTTTATAAATTAATGGAAATATATATTAGAATCATTTCAAAAAGAAAATATTTTCAAATGAAATAAAGAATTATTTTAAAATATTTCCTTATTACTATAAAAGAAAAAGAAAAAACTGTAAATAGAATAAATAATTAATTGAATAAAATATTTTATTTAAGGATTAAAAGAATATATATATTAATCTTTTAATCTCTCAAAAATAACAAAAATTCAGATGCCTTTTCTTTAAAAGAAATAAATCCTGCTTTAAAGTTTTTATTGTTTAAAAGAATTTAAATAAATAAAAACAACTACTTGCTAAAAGATATTGAATAAACTATTTGAGAGTCAAAAGAGAAGTAGAACTTTCCTACATCTAATTCTCATTAATCTAGGGAATTAGGTGCACCTTGAAGACGTTGAGACACATGTATTTGAGAATATTGTTAATTAAAATATTAAATTAAATTAAATAATGTGCATGGAGAGATACATGGCATAGGAAATTTTCTTATTTAAAGAGGGAGGAGAAATAGAGAGGCATGTCTTGCTCCCTAATGCTCGATGGTCATCATAATCACGGATTATGCTATGCTCCTTGAAGTTGGGATTAGCCAGAACAAGGATTGGGAGATCCTTTCGAGAGGCTATTAGTGTGTGTTCTTACGACCCCTTGAGCTCGGGGGTTCGAGGTGAAGAAGATTAATCTCGATATGATAAGGTGGTCAACCGAGGGGTCTGCGGGATAAATCGTGAAGGTTGGAGGAGACCGACTACAACGGCAGGATCAGTAAACAATCAACAGCAGCTGGATCGACCATCGGGACAAGTTACATGTCTTTATTTACTGTTATATTAGTATGATTATTGCAATATATATTTACTATTGTTTAAGCATTAAGAAGTTTTATTTGTGTAGAAAAAGCGACAGAAATCTGCTCTTTGTCGAATTATGAATGCTTAGATTTATTCAAATTCCAAATCGATTCCTCATTTAGATCTGGGATGGGGTTCATAAAAGAAAGGACAGAGTAAATACATTTACAATAGAACTCTGTATTTTTTAATGGTTCATTTGTGCATTAAAATTTTAGATCGCGGTGATAAATTCCTTAAGCTAATGTCGTTGGATCTTGATTGAAAGAGAAATTGTTTAGGGGAAAGGAATTTCGCCGTAATCGCAGATTTCCTGTGCCTTCCAATGGCCTTGAAAGTTTATTTAGAATAATTTTATAATTCAGAAGTTTATATTTATAACAGAACTCTCTGTATTTATTTAATGGTTCGTTTGTGCATTAAAATTTAGATCGCGGTGATAAATTCCTTAAAGATCGCATCAATGATAAATGATTTCCGAAACTGATTTTAATTATAGATCGCCTCACTGTCAATTGATTTCAATATTATCATATTATCATATTATTTTTAATTTGTGTAATAGCAAGTATTGGATGGAGGTGTAAAGCACTAATTCATTCATTTTCATTCATAGGATAATGAGAAGTGAAAAAAAAAAAAAAGTTAACATTTTGTTTACATGTCAAAACCCCTTTTTAAAACGCGAACGAATGTTATATATATTTGGAAAGGTAAAAATGCCAATTAGAACTTTACACATGCTTATTTATAATATGGAAAATGGAATTGGTATGGGTCATATCTATATTTATCAATACCTCATATCACATGCACCAAGTAAATTGGAAATGCTATTAATAACTATTTTAATTAAAGATATGCCACTACAATTGTATCATATCGATATTATTTATTGTTAGTTGAAAATACTTCTGGGTATGAAAAGTGTTGGATATGATAATACTTTTCTTTTATTATTTGAGAAATGCCTTTTAAAAATTATTTTAAACGTCTTGTCCATTTTGGGAAGTATATATATATTACATCCTTTATGTCTACTTTGTATGTATGCGGTAGAGGTGAAATGGAAAGTAGAAGTTAGTAAAGGTTGGTATTTTATATGTTGTGTATACAATTTATGACATGAAAGTAAAGTAGCAATTCAATAGCATGAAAGTCAAAGTTAGAAAAGATAATATGTGATACTTTTTGAATAGTTTAATTAGCAAGAAGTTGATGTCGAAAAATTGTTGACTATATATAGTAACGCTTAGGAAACTATGTCATACCTTCACTACGAAGGTTGGTACAAAAAAAAAAAAAAAAAATTTGCTCACCTTGACAGGTACTACACAGTTTTGAATTTACCAAAGACCCTGTGTTAAGAACTTACTGGTTGTACATTTGGAGTTTGAAGGAGACAAAATTAATAGTCACCTACAGGACTTATTCTACACAGTTGAGTATTCACTACTTATTTAATATCAAATTGTGGTCTTTTATGGACAATCTGGGCATTGTGGTCTTTTACAAATTGCAAGCTACAGAAATTATGGTGGTTACCGAAAGTTGGAGATTCGATGGCGATTGGGAAACCCAAAGTTGGAATGTGGCACACTCCAACTTTGGCACCTTCCTTTAGACAAGCCTCGTAAGATAGTATAGAAGCCTTCACACACCAAAAATCACCACATGAAACCCTAGTTGCTCAAGAAGAGAGGTGCACACCACTTTTTGTCAAGTAGCTTATACTAATTAACAAAAGGACTTCGAAACCAATAGATAATATTAGTGTTGCAAAACAAAAAACTGGCAAGAAGTTGGCACGGGTCATTTACTTGGAAAATCAGAAAAATTGAGAGAAAACCAACAAAACTCATCAAGTATAAATTCAGACCTTAAAAATTCAAAAAAATTGGTGAGTTGAAAAACATAGAAAACTTGGGAAAACTCAAGAATTTGATAACGTCTCACTTGTGACAGTGATCTCCATTCTTCCTCGCCCGACACCCAATTGATTACCTGGTCTTTTCCATTGACGGGAAATTAGGATCATCTCCATTTAGGGAATCTTCTAGCAGTGAGTCCCCTGAGGGGGGCTGCAAGTAATGTGCTCACTGGTAATGAACTAGATCTTTGCTTCCAATTGAGGGAAGATGGTCCATTTGAAGATAGAAGGATTCCTCTAATTGTATCATGCCTTGGCCTTTAGACAAGAAATTCAATGAAATTGGGAGTCCTTGATTGAGACTAAACCATTATAGTGGAGAGATTTCATCCAGAACTGATCGTAGAATGAGATATAGACACTGTGGGAAAACACGTGATGATGTTGATTTGTGTGTGATTGCATATGCAGCTAGAAAATATATAGAAGGTGGCATGAAATCAAATGAAATTCTGGGTAACAGCAAGTGCAGAGAAGTTTCATGTGTCACATAAGAAGACGGCAATAGATTATGGAGAAAATCCCATCTCCATGAAGTGTCGTATGGAGTCAGAAATATTTGCATGGGAGATGTAAACATGGTTGTGCTACATGTAAAATTGTTTAATTTGTCTTTGTTTGAAGTTGTTTGGTCTTAAGTGAATACATCTTCCCATTTGAGTGCATTGTAATTGCATTGTTTGCATGTGGTGCCTATATAGTTCTATGGTATTTTTGGCAAATCCTATTACATAAAGTGCACTTGACAGTGAAAATTTATGCAGCTCATCAAAATTTGCAATTGGGATCTTTATTTGTTTTGGTTTTTGTTGGGTGGGTGCATTCATTGGATCAGGTGGCCTCTAACATGGAAGCTAAGTTGGGATCTTCTATTGTGCCCTAGCTCAAGTATTTTGCCTGTTTGTTATCTTGTGGCGTGATGTAGTTGTGGGGTTCTGCATTCAACCTGCACATGCCTTCTTTGTGCATTCTTTTTGGTGCGTTGCTTCCCACCTTTTTCATATCCACACAAGTTAGAATTTATTTTGGTTGGATTCCTTTGTTGTAACTTAAATAATTGTTTGTTGCTACATGCTTAGTGTGCTTCTAGGAGACTTGGTAAACAAGGAATTTGGTAGAGGTAAGATTGATTATATCAATTGACTTCAAAGTTTATTTAAAAATATTTTCAACCATTGGTATTCATGACAAGTAGAATTGTGATCTTATTTCCTTGTAGGGGTTTAAAGTGAAACTTTATCATGTCATTTCTTTAATGTAAGATACTGGGGCTTACGATTCAACTGCTATCCACATGTGCTTAAGACTGGGGCTTACAATTCTTCATGTTTATACATTTAGTTCAAGTTCTTGAGATATCTATCTAGGACCGTGTTTGTTGTTTACAAGCTCATGAAAAGTTTGATGATAAATGATTTTGAGAAATTTTTATTAAGCATCTAAATATATACCATTACATAAGCATATAGACATTCTTAAGAAGTGAATAGAGCTAAGGTATAATTCTTTGTAAGACCGAGCTCATACATTGCAAAATGTTGTTTAAGCCTTGTGATTATTCAAAGGACATAAGGATGTGAAACATGAGCTTGAAGAAGAACAATTTGCAAAGCATTGAAACATATTGATATCATATTTGAAGGACTTGTGTTATCACTTGAAGACTGAGCATATTCTTTGTGACCAAATTGAAGTTGAGTTTGAATAGTGTTATGGGAGAACATTAGTTATAACTTGAAGACCGAGCCTATTCTTTGTGAGCAAATTGAGTTTGAGTTTGAATATTTGTGCCATTAAAAGACAAAACTTGAAGTTGAAGAATTGATTGTTGAAAAGGGATAAGTATGAAAACTACTTGAACAAATATTATTTGTGTTACTGCTTATCATAAAGACTTGGTAACTACTTTAAGGAATACAATGCAAGATTTTTGTTTGATGAAGTTTGATAGAATTGGAAACCATCATTAAGCAGACTTGTTTGCATATCTGAAAGGAATCATTGAAAAGGATTTGATTGTAGATGTAAGAGCTAGTTCATGAGAAGTGCTTTTAGTCTATCTGAAGCAAATCTATGACTGTATCGTCACATTCATTTTTTTTTAACACTTCCAGGTATCGTCTCTATATCGACGAACAACAATGTAGGCTATAGAGAATGTTTCCACACAGTTGCTGAACCTGCCATGAAATTTTGTGAATCCTTACGTGGATACTGCGACGATGCTTCGTGGAACTATAAAATATCTTCCACGCAGGTGTTGAACCTACCACGAAAGTTTGGGAATCCATGCGTGGATACTGAGATGATGTTTCGTGGGACTATAAAAGAATCATCGACACAGGTGTTGAATCTGCCATGAAAGATCGTGAATGGATATGTGGATACTGCGACGAAGTTTCCTGGAAGATTTAGTGCCAGTGTGGAAATTTATAGGAGTTGTGCGTCAATATAGAGATGCAATTTTGTGGCAGGATGTATTTTCCGCAGATATGAGAAAAGTTGTGTTGTTGACACGTGGCATCAAAGAAGCATTGTTATTGATGCGACCTGGAATTTTCATCCCTATATCCACAAATCACTTTCCACAAAAAAAAGAAACACCAATCGTTGCAACAAGGACGAAAATTCACGGCTACTACAACAAACTTTCATGGCAAATTAGACCATATGTAGTAGTGTACACATACAAGAAGATGTCGTTCAGGTTAATCAATGCAGGAGCCATGTTCCAAGGAGTAATGGACATATCTTTTTTTGGTTTACAGTGATGGTATATCTGGATGATGTAACCATTTTCTCTACATGCAAATATCACGTTTCTTCCTTGAGACAAATATTTGATCGGTGTCGAAAATACAGAATCTCATTAAACCCCCAAAATTCAATTTTCACGGTTGACGAAGGCAAGTTGTTGGGATTCATAGTATCAAAATTAGGAATAAAGATCTAGATCAAAAGAATAGAGGCCATTGCTCAGATTGTCCCACCACACAACAAGAATTTTATGCAATCTTTCCTTGGAAAGATCAACTTCGTATAAATATTCATCCCAATTTTCTCGGAGATGGTTAGGCTTATGCAAAACATGATTAAGAAATATGAAAATTTCAAATGGGGACCAAATGAGAAAGAATCATTTGTTCAAACCAAGAAATAAATCATCAAACCACTAGCTTTGGCTAGGCCATATTTTTTTAAAGATTCTATATTGTACACCTTCACATCCAAAAATTCATATGCGGTTGTGATTACTCAAAAGGATCAAGAAAAAAAATGAAGGACCTATTGGATTCACGAGTTCAGTATTTTAGGGAGTTGAGTTGAAGTACCCTAAGGTGGATAAATAGGCCTATGCTAGTTTCAAAGTAGTTAAACATTTCAATCCATATTTTCTAAAATCCCAAAACAAAGTCATAGTTCCTTATCCTATGGTAAGAAACTTTCTAGTCCAAAAGGATCTAGGAGAGAAAAGGGCCATTAGATGAATACAGTCCAAGAATATGACCTAGAGACCAAACCTACTAAGATTGTAAAAGGACAAGGGTTATGAAAATTAGCCACTGAAACATCGGGTGATGATCATGTCAACAAAATATGGAATGGGGAAGCAACCATGCTAGAAAGGGAATTCTTATACATCCCTACTCCTACGAACTCTTGGTATTATGAATTAAAGTATATCACCTCACTCATGGAAGTGACTTGAAATATTTGGATCATCACAAGCGAAGAGCCCTTATATTGAGATCTTCTCAATACAATTTAATTAAATTCATCTTATTCCAATGAAATTATGATGATGTATTGTTGAGATGTCTTGAGAGACAAGAAGTAGACAAAGTTCTTGCAAAATTACATGATGGACCAGCTGGGGGATACTCTAGAGGTGAAACTATGACACATAAGATACTCAGAGCTGGGTATTAACGAACTACCCTTTCTAAGGACACCCATGTGTATGCTCGGTAATGTAAAAGTTTCCAGAAGTCAGCATGCCAAGAAAAGAAACCATCCTTCCCCCTATAGCCGATTATAGTATACAATCCATTTCAACAATGGGGACTAGACATAATTAGAGAAATAAATCCTCATTCGTCTCAATAGCATAAATACATTCCGACTTCCACATACTACTTCAAACATTGGACAAAAGCTACACCTCTCAAAGTCGTCAACGAAAATCAAGTGATTTCATTCCTAGAAAATAACATCATTAGAATATTTGACATTCCTAATTCACTCATTTTTTATAATGAAACTCATTTTTCCTCTTTAAATTTAACAGAGTTTGCATTAGAAGTAGGGATTAGAATTAAATATGTTGCTAACTCTTACCCTCAAGGGAACAAGGTAGTTTAATCTATGAATAAAAACTTAATCTATATCCTCAAGAAAACTATTAGTGATCACCAAACAAATTGGCACAAAGTTATCCTGAATGCCTTATGGGAAGATAGGGTAACCCGATAGCCTCCCTGAAGAATCCTCCATGTGGTATATGAGAAGGAATTCATTCTACCACCTAATGTTTTCTTACCATCCCTCCAATTAGCATAGTCGGTACAAGAAACAAAATGCCCACTCATGCAAAAAAGAATTAACAACCTAATAAAACTTGAAGAAGAAAGAGAAAATTCCAAACAAATATTTCAACAACATCAACAAGTAGTTAAAAGATGGTTTTATAAGCATTTGATAAGTAATACGGACTTCCAGGTAGGTGAACTAGTCTTAAAATGGGATAAAACACAAAAAGATAAAGGCAAACACTCTAAATTCCAATTGCTCTAGTTAGGACCATTTCAAATTAAGAAAAACATGGAGAAAACATTTTTCGTTTTAAGAAAATTCAAGGCTAAGTAGAGGAATTTGCTTAGCCACTTCATGAGGAAGCACCTTGTACCATACTTTAAACTATTTGTACAAAAGACACTGGAAGCTATTTGAATTTTTCGATCCATAAAACTTGGTTTCTATAACTTGGGGAAACTAATGTCTTAACTAAGAAAAATAAAATATCTAAGGTTCAATCGGAAGTCAATAGGGAACCTAAAAGAAATAGTGATAATACTCGGGGATATCAAAACTAATTCTTATTAATGGAGCAACATTCATAAAAGATTCCTTTGTGCACAGTAGGGGCCAACAACATGTTAAAATTTAGGTTTCTTCAAGCCATTCTATGCGAGCTCCATCAACTATACACACTTTAAATGGCTAATTATTCTATTTTCCTTCGGTATATGCATAGGTAAAATTTGTTATGGCCATGCTTACAAATCAAACATCAATCAAAATGCCATCTTGTGCCTTTAAGAGGATTTTGAATATGCTCCACCTAACGTGCTAATTAAGTATAAAAAATGATTACATGTTCAGTTATTCTTATACAAAAGAAAAAAGAGGGCTCTAATTGTCATCCCATGCATCTAAGGGGCTTCAATGAATCTCCCCCATCTATAGAAAAATAATGATGGATTGGGACAAGAGAACTTCGGTAAAAATAGTGCAAGAGGAAACTCTACTGAGGCTATAGATGCATGCTAGAAGCAAATCCATGCATGTGACTATAAGATATCCTCTAGGACACGAACAATCAGGTAAAGCAGGTTAAAGGAGAGTGACTTTGTCGAGGCTATGGACACTTGCTGGCAGTAAAGGAATGCTTGTGGTGTTAGAACTGAGGGATACACATCTACATTGGTAATAGTATAGATTTCCACCTGAAGGGTTGTAGTTCAGAAGAATGTATGTGGAGGAAAGCTAAGGCTAAATGAACTCCATAAATTGGCTTACAGTGAATTATTGGAAGATTGCCTCTTAGGAAGACTATAGTGAGTCATATTTCTTAAACAAAGAAGTTTGTAATGTGGGACACACTCTGTAGGATGAAAAACTCTATCACCTCAAAAATATCAGTTGATGCCTTGATTTTTTCTTCTACCTCCCTTGAATAAATAGATATAACTGATTTGTCGAGTATCTTACCATTTGTTGTTCCCACAACAACTCCTGCATGCAATGTTTTCCCTAAAAAGAAAAATCACAACACCCCCATACTCAAATTCTTATCTAACTAAGTACATATGAGAAATTTCAAATATTTTTCCAAATCCATGCAACTCCAATGACCATAGTGGGATCTTATAGATGGGCTCTCCTCAATACACTTTATTTAAATGTCGATGAACAA
This sequence comes from Larix kaempferi, assembly GCA_027924585.1. NCBI lineage: Eukaryota > Viridiplantae > Streptophyta > Pinopsida > Pinales > Pinaceae > Larix > Larix kaempferi. The sequence continues at coordinate 41,046,546 of BSBM01000047.1, forward strand.
GACCCGACGTGATCAGAGTCTGTATATTGGTGTATTGTTGAATGCATCAAATTTTGAACACCGAAGAAATTCCCCGACGATCGTCCTTCTATGTTGATGTTCTTATTCAAATCAATACATTTCCACACCAACTAACCAACTCCGATTAGAAGCTATGATAAATTGGGGTTCCTATATCAAAGAATATTCGAGAAATGGAAACTTCCATCTTAGATAGAATTTCGCCGACAACTAGACCTCTTGCATGAGTACCCATGTTCAAACAAATAATATATCTCCCTAATATATGTGCATCGATGGTTTACATCAAAGGCTAAAATCGGAGTTCCTCTATAATGTACCTTGTAATCACACCAATTTTCCATCTCCAATACCCTTACCACAGACCTCCTCAATCGGTATGGCACACCATCGGGGTACCTTTCAAGAGAAGCATCTTTGACCAACTCATATAATTTTGGGTACTACAACACACTAGAATATCCATTAGCATGGCTACTAATCTAAAAAATCCATCCATAAATGGGCTGTTAATATGTACGACACATTCATTTGAAATAAATGCAATAAATCTTGACGAAATGCAATCAAATATCTCCACCACATTTCCAATAAATCATAATTAATGTCTCACATAAATGGAGACTAATAAACGAGATGTAATCATTGGTCCATTAATGTTCTTAAGTTTCAAAATAAGAGATCGAACTGTTGTTGTTGTAGCTACGTGAGGTATCCTCACTAGCTAAAGACGACCTAAAAAAGAAATAAATAATAAAAAGTATTTTATAATTAAAAATGAGAAGTCGTCCCCACAGAAATCAGTGGGTAAAACTGCCTCGAACAATGGGCAACATTGCCCAATAAAATGACAAGTCATCCCAGTAAAGAAGACAGGTCGGCCCAGTTGGAAAAATCACTCAAAAGTACTGTATAAATAGAGGAGTCTCCCTCCTCGTTTGTCACCTCACCTCAAGCAAGTTCACTCAAACAAAAGGAGGATTCATTTCGGCCTACAAAAGACTTTTGGAGCTATTTTATTTGTTATTTATTCTTCTTATGATTTTATCTTTATTGTATTGAATCTTTGAGTAAGAAGGCTTGCTGGGTTTTTCCCGAGTTTGATTTTTCCCAGGATAAACTCTTATGTATCTATTGTTTATGTGCATAGTTATTCTTTTAGTGATCCTATATTATTTATAAGTTGAAAGAGATGAAAATTATGTTTCTATCATTAAAAATCTAACATGGTGTAACATCCCCACTATCAAAGTTAGTATTTCGATAAAGATTTAACTGAATATCTTTCGACAATGTCTAATAAGCTATACTCATAAAATGAATGTGGTAATAAATGAGTGAGATTTTGTCTAGGAAGTATCAATACAATATAACCTTGTTGTCTTATGTGACATCCCAAAATTCTTAGATGTTATTTCGAGAAAAGAAAGTACTTGTTCCTCTAAACAATAGCCAAACTTCACACGTTAGTAAAACAAAATATCTCCAATATTTATACTTCGTATTTACATTCAGAAAATTACTCCAAACAAACTACTACCATAAGGGTGAAAATGTTTTATGCTTGGTCCCACATAACTCCTGCAACATACTTCAATAACAAGTTAATTAAGAACCATAATGACCCCGATTCTTATCAAAATATTCCAACCTCTTTATTAGATCATTGCCCACTTGTGAAGACTGCAAATGCCTTAACCTATACCATAGTTACATCTTACATGGTCATCATTTGGGCATTATGAAATTGAAAATGAATTACCATTCATCCACGCAAGCTTGCTTTGGCATACACTTTGTATAAAGACAAAACCACAGTAATCGTAATCACTCATATGAGCATTTAACCTAACCACAAAACAAAATATAAAACCTTGTTAACAAAACCATACAATATAACATGAACATAAACACAGATATGATACAATAACATACACGTGAAACAACACATAAACCCAGATATGATACGTGGTTCACCCACTATGTGGGCTATGTCCACCAAAGATTAGTCACCTCTTGTATTATTTCTCATAAAACAAGTCACACCGTGCAACATAAGTTTTGCATCATTTACAATCTATTTCCCCAACACCTCTCTCTTAGAGGGCGATTTTCCAGACATTCATGCTGTCATCACACAATTACACGATCTATCTCTGATGAATAAATAACTTAACAAAACAACTAACCAGAATCCCACAGCTAGGCTTTCCTTCCTCATGTTATTGGATTCTTTCAAAAGATTACGGCGATCACCCAGATCGCATTCATCCTACAACAATATATATATATGGCTCATTTCGAGTATTACCTGAATTGAAGGGATTACATTGCATTTCAAGACACACCATGTCAACAACAAATATTTTAGAAAAATTATCTCTAGTAACTAAAACTAGCAGAACTCTCCACAAGATACGGATCAATCTCGGGTTTCTTATAAATATAAACCCTAGCGTTAATGCCTATAAACATCCGAGACATATCTCTATAATTAAGGAGGCGTATCTAAAGTTATCTTCAATACGGACTGCAACTAGCCTCCGCGTTTTCAGATGATAAGGTAAAACGAAAAAAAAACACGCTGGTATCCCCACTATCAACAGTTAAAAATACAGAGATCCTTTTGGAAAGAACGAGTCAGTCCTAATCTCGGCGTGGAGACTCGACGAGGCAGAGACATTCATGAGATCTTATTCTGGCATCCAACTCAGATATTTGACAGCGTTTATCATAACAATAATTTAAATGGGAGGTCAAGGTAAGGAAAACAACCAACGCAGGGCTGGAACTCTCCAGGGAACCATGAGGGCAACACTTCGAGTTTTCGAAAGAGTGCAGAGGTTTAACTGGTAGACCAAAGAACTGAGATTGCAGTGTGTAGACGTATATATAAAGAAAAGGGGGAAGGGATCTAAACTTGAAAAACACCGAGCCCCGATCCAAATGATCAAAGTGATCACAGCGATGAAGGTAAAAGAGTCTCGAGACTTGAAGCAATAAATTTCATAAAAGCAATACTACATAGAGTTCCATTAATCCACGCTTTCGTCAAGTGAAACGTTTGCACAAAGTTTAATTGAATCGCGTTTTCATACATGAAATGTTACACACAGCTCGAATCTTAGAGACGTCCTGAGTATTCCCTTAGTATTTTATGTGGATCTAGCAACTCCCGTCCAAAGGAAAACTGAGACGATGTATTCTTGTAGTAATGAAAAATCAGCAGAAAAAAGAAAACCCTACCAGGATTAAAGTAGTCCAACTCGCCAGTGAAATTGTTTCTTGATCAACGCTTTTGTCCAATCAGAGATGATTTATACAATATAAAGAAACTGTACGATTTCAACCATTTAGATGATCTACGAACCAGAGGCATTAAAGTAAAGAAACAAAAATGACACCGAATAAAAAAAAATCATGAGTTCTGGGGATTATACTTACCAAACCTCTCAGTAAGAATCATTTCCTTACCAAACTTTTATTACTGCTGCACCTCCAATCAAAGAATCAAAAGCCGCAGATATTAAAGCTCTATGCTTATCACCGAGATCATAGATCTGTCCCTTCTCACCATCAACTCAGGCATGTCAAAACCTTCCACAGGGGGCGTATCTCTGTGCAGATCGCATCTGCAATTGACTCTGTACATACAGAAGTTTGACTAAAACTGAAACACTAACTTCTCCCCTTTTCTCCAGTAACGCATGCATCTGGGTCTTTCTTTCCCAAAAATCGCATAGCTCCTTTTTCAGCTAGCACTGATCCTGCATCTACTCTAAAGCAGTGTGACACTCTGAAGCAACGTGACCCTCTTCCTTGCAGAGTCTGCGTTATGCCACAGCTGACAAAGACATCCTCTTCCACAATCGCATCCGACGCACTGGTCCTCTTCCTCCTTCCATCGCAGAAATTCCCTACACACAGATTGCAGAGCTCCAGAATATCGCCGGGCTCTTCCCCCCCCCCTCCTCAGACTGCTGGATCCCATTTTTTATAATCATGGAGAGTTCCACTTTTCTTTGGAGACTCCGCTCTACTTTGGAGATCCTCCCCGCCAAGCGGAAGTTGATTGAATCATGTGTCGATTTTTTTGGGAACGCCAAGTGGTAGGTAAGGTTCTCCAACACGAGGCTCAGCTTCCTTGAAATAATTTTCCTTCATTACGAATACCCTAAGATAGGTAACCTTTAAAATATAAGCCGCCTTCAATTGTGATGTAGAAAACTTCTAAAATATTACTGTAGTTAACTAACACTTTATCAACTTAAGGCGTTCATAATTATATGTATCGCATGTACATACATGTATTCTTTTTAGTCGATCTCTTGTGTATATATATAATTTCTATGCTTCTTTTATCCATAGCATAACTTGTAGTTAATCTATGACATATACTACCTTATGATATTTATAATATATATATCAATTAATAAGTTAGGTTTACCAAACACTAATTTACCAATTAATAATTTGAGCTTCAATTAGCTCAGACACCCTCTAGTAGGATTAGGATATATCTATCTATGTATATATGTATTTATCATATTCACGAGACCACTTTTTGTATAAAATAGTTCATAGGGGTCTCTTATAAGGACTTCCTTTTTAAGGTTTAACTTCTAAAATTTCTAAGTGGCCCTTTAAAGAACATAGCTCTTCATTCAAGAGTGTGTGGCACTAGAACGATATCCATCGTCGACTCAGGGACTACTAGTCATAAACTTCCTCAGTAATGGTTTAGTTGCGTCGTCACCTTTTAGTCTCTTAAGTTTAAATTTTTCTACTTAGGGAATAATACCACACAAGCCGCAAGGTTTACTGGTGGGGCCTTGGCCTTGAGCTCCTCACCAGAAACCAGTACAATATTTATTTATATTTACATGCCACAAGGGCAGAATAAGAGGGATATTACACATGGTTTCAGAGCAGTACTGAAGGAGATTATTTTGGAACTAGGGTTTGTTGTTTCTTCAATTTTGAACCACTAATTTGGTTTTCCCTTAGAATCGTTGAGCTCTCCCTAGGAAGGTGAACTTTCCTATGGAAGTAGATTTTCATTCTAAAGATTTTCAATTTTGACCTAATTACTACAAGAGGTCAAGAATTAGGGTTTGTTGCTTTTCATTGTTCTAACCACAAATCAGGAATAAAAGGAGGGTAATTCAACTCACCTTGGGGTGGGGGGAATTCATCTATGGAAGTGGTTTTCCAAGAATCTAAAGTTTATTTTTAACCTAGCTCCTGCTAGGGTTTCTGAACCAGGATGCAGTTCTACTTCTCAGCCAAAATTTCAAGCATCAAGGTTGAAGATAGGCTTGATGGAGCTTCAAATATCCACTCATGGAAGTCTAGAGTGCTCATTGCTCTAGAAGAAAATGATATAATATATTTTTTTTTGAATGGAGTGTCAGAACCTAAAGAAAAAGCAAAGAAGACTCGGTGGAAGAAAAATGATGCCAAGACAAGAAGAATCCTAATAGATTCAGTCAAGGACCCAATTTATTTCTCAAATTTCTAAGAATAAGACAACTAAGGAAATGTTTGACACATTGAAGAAATTGTTTGATAATACAAATTTCAATAGGGTCCTTTCCCTGAAAAAACAACTCTCAAATATCAATATGTCCAGATTTGATTCTATTGAATCATATTTCATGAAGATCATAGAGATCAAGGATCAATTGGGAACATTTGGTGAAATTATTACAGATAGAGAATTAGTCATGATGATTCTGAATGGCCTCTCTCAATCTTCGGAACCATTCATTCAAAGTGTCACTGGAAGCTTTAAGCTACCAAAATTTGAAAGATTGTGGGAAGAATATACACAAGAAGAAACCAGACTTGGGCCTAGAGGAAATTATGATGCCTCTCATGAAGAAAATAAATCTCTATATACACACACCAAGAAAAGAGGAAATAGGAACTTTGGTAGAAAAGACAAGTGTGGAAGATCAAGTCCAGCCCTTGATCAAAGGAAGAAGAAAGACCTTTCGAAAATCCAATGCTTCAATTGTAGAAAGTTCGTCCACTACAAGAATCAATGCAAATCAAAGAAGATAAAGAAACATGCCTCCATAGCTAATGTTGATGAAGAGACTCCACCAAAGAGGTAAAGGAACCTAGAAGATGATGACCATCGTAAGGAATTTTTCTTCTAGTACATCAGTGATTGAATTGTCTATAGATGAGGATATTGTCATTGGCAATGTATATCCAGGTTGCAGTTTCTTCAATGAGCCTCCGAAAAGAAAGAATATAAAGATCTAAGGACTCCAATGATCCCTACAAGGAGACAAAAATCAAGAGGTATTGTGGTCCCAGATGCTTCCATATTGCATGTTATGTATATGTTCAATAAGCAGCTTGTAATGATGCACAACATGTTGGTTGTGGAGCCAAATCTTCCAGTATCATAGATGATATTGTCTCAGCTGTGTACCCTAGCTTCATATGATATGAAAAAGGACTGTACACTCGTTCCCCCACAGTTTACAGGCCCATGGTTTAGGGTATCCCGTGGTATTTTCCCATTGTATTTCCCCTATAAAAGAAATACATTGTAATACGAATAGGGTTGATGTATTAGGGATTATGCATTGTAAAGATCTTTGAAATCGTGAAGAGAGATTGTGAGACAGTGAAGAGGAAGTGCAGCGGATGTGCTGCAGGTTGTATCCCTTCATTTTTTGGATTGTATAATAATAAGGATTGACAATTTCAATGTGGACGTATCCCATATTGTGTGAACCACGATATATTGGTGTCTCTCTTGCAATGTGTCTGTTTGATTATATTTGCATTTTTGTTTATTGTTATTGCTCTGTGATCCTGTTTTTATAACAATTGGTATCAGAGCCAAAGGTCTATTTGGTAGATAAACCCGCAAGAAACTAGGGTTTTTGGTTCGAGTGGGAGCAATGGCGGAAGAAGGAAAGTTTAAGGTCGAGAAGTTTAATGGCCAAAACTACCAGTTATGGAAAATGAAAATGGAGGACTATCTGTACCAGAAGGATCTATTCCTACCATTAGGAGGAAGAGCAAAGTAGCCAGCGACTATGAAGGATGAAGAATGGGAGGTTCTTGACAGAAAGGAACTGGGGACAATACGGCTATCCCTCACTTCGTCGGTGGCTTTCAATATCTCAAAAGAAAAGACAATAGAGGGTTTGATGAGCGCATTGGATAATCTGCATGAAAAACCCTCGGCCTCCAACAAGGTATTTCTAATGAAACATTTATTTAATATGAAGATGTCTGAAGGTGGATCTATTACTAATCATTTAAATGAATTTAATACGGTTACAAATCAACTAAGTTCTGTAAGTGTGAACTTTGATGATGAGGTTAGGGCTCTTCTAATCTTGTGTTCATTGCCAGAAAGCTGGAATAGCTTGGTCATGGCTATAAGTAACTCTATCTCTGGTTCAAACACCTTGAAATTTGATGATGTTATTGGTGTTATTCTTAGCGAGGAAATGCGAAGAAAAAGCACAGGTGAGACATCAGTTAATGCGTTGGCCATGGAGAGCAGGGGAAGACAAAAGGACGGAGGAAAGAGCCAAGGTAATCGCAGCAAGTCTAAAATGGGCATATGCAAGTCCAGACTGGGAAGATAGAGTGTTGGAACTGTGGAAAGAAAGGACATTTGAAGAAAGACTACAGATCTCTAAATAAGAAAAGAGATGCACAACAGGAAACTACCCAGGAAGCAAATGTAGCAGGTGATGTGTCATGAACCCAATTTTCAGAGTTAGTAAAATTTGGTGAAAATTTAAAACTTTTAATAAATCATTAATATCTTTTTATTGAAAATTAGATGTGATAAGAATAATGACCATTGTAAAAACATATCCAAATGGAGAATAAAAACATCATGCATAACTAACATTATTTCTTTACTTACTTATGCATATGACTTGAAACTACGAATATTTATACGATTTTATCGAGCAGTTTAAGTAATATGTTTGCAACACTTTTATTTAAGGAAAACATTACCATTTTATACTATGTTTAATAATTGTGTCTACCAAATACCTTAAGTACTTCTATATAAAATCATAAGATTAACATAGTTACCCATAAAGGGTTTAGTTAAGCATACCTAGATACGTACTGAAATCAAGTGAGATGAAATGACTTATACATATTTAAAGGAACTAAAGTTGAATACATCTAGTTAGAAGCCAACATCTAACAAACACCATTCATGTGAAGGAATCCAAGTAAAGACTATCATCCTTACAACCTTGTATATATTTACATAATGATATATAGCCTACAAATACATCATGGTTAACTTTAACCAATGCCTCTAGTTACACATAAGGGAGAATGCATTAAATATATGTAAGAAACACATTAACTACATGCATTAAAATACACATAAAGAACAATGCATTAAATATAAATAAGGGACAGACACCATGAACACTGTTTTACGGTCGATCACCCACAACTTGGGCTATGTCCACAAATAGGGAGTTGCATCATATTTATTTAATCAAAAGGTGGTTACATTCTACAACACTATAGTTGCTATTCATACTTTTCACTGTCTCACGACCTCTCTTGATAAGGGAGAGTTTTCCACAATCAAAAGTATGTAAACTTGCCTATTTATTAAAAGAACTTATATAAGGGTACTTAGATTATGCCCTTAGTTCCTGAGCAAACCAATATATATAAATGATATATATATTCCTAAAAGCTATATAATCAAAATTCCATTTGTAACTTTATGATCACTTGGAACTTATGCCAAAAACACCAACAATATATATATATATATATATATATATATATAATTTATGCGTAAACACATCTAATGTATATAAGTCTATGTACTATCATAAACAAGGACTATAAGTCTATTAGTCTTTATACATAAGTCTATCCTCTATTTTAATATATATAAAGGGATTCAATTAATCCCGTAGCAACCGAAGCATTCAAGGCATATATCATTTAACTAGGATTTGATAACCTCTATGCAGTATTACAACCACTCAATCATATAATAATATTATACAGAGATTTGTAAACAAAGAAACTAAAGCAGGTTACAGTTTTCATCACTACCCACATCTAGGCATTATTCTTACAGGGGTCAAAATCATACAATACGGATGTAATAATTCAAGAGTTTATAAATTAAGACTTAAATTGTAAATCTATGTATATATGATGTATATAAGTGTTAATACTTAAAAACGTAAAGACTTATAAATGCAGTCCGTTTATGGTTCCCTGCTCATCAAGAAACTCTATGACAAAAGCGCAAGGTTAAAAAAAACTCATTCCGGTATAACGTCTCTCATTCGCAAAGTTGTGAGATGAATTAAGGCAAGTATTAAAGTATAAAAAGGAAAAAGCCCAACAAGGATTCTTCTTCCTTTAATTTGCAGGATTCCGCATCGCATTCTCTCTACCGAGTTTCTAGAGAATTATAAAAATCTACTGGAGTCTAAGCAATCATTAGCAACATACCACCCATAGAGAACCAATCCAGATCACATGGATTCAGCATACGAAGAAAACACATGCTAGCTCAGTAACCAGACTTAAACCATAATGTTCACTGGAACAAAGTAAAAGACAGGATAACAAGAGATTTACAGAAAAAGAAAGTGTAGGTGGGTCGACTTTCGCCTAACAAGATTCAGTGATCTAAATGTGTGGTAAGATAACAAATACAACTTAAGTGGGTCTCCTAACCCCATTCACAAAGATCCAGCTCGGTTTGATTAGCTCTATAGAGTGGTTACCGATCCGGTTATAAATTTTCAGAAAACAAACAATAGAGAAAGAAAGTCTCTACAACAGAGATCGCTGCCCTCTATAGTTGTTCAACATGCAATTAGTAATCAAACTATCCTTCCATACCCTCTACGCATAAGTAGAAATCTAAAATATATTCTTCTATATAAGAATCACCCTCAGGGAAATTCAATGATTACACTATCCCTTCAGATCTGTGTTAAATTCACAGGCATGGAATTATATATTCATTGAAAAGGAAACATGCTACAGAACCGGCAATCACACTCTGTAGTTAGTTATAATTTAAACTTAGATCTCAGGCATGGATTTATATATTCACTGAAAAGAAAACACGCTACAGAACCAGCAATCACACTCTGTAGTTAGTTATAAATTAAACTTAGATCTCAAGCATGGATTGAGATTTATGCTCAGATATGAAACTCAGATCATAAACATCTATAGATAGGTAATTTCGCAGAAATCAGTCAGCAATGAGTATTTATCTAACAAACCACCGTTGTTTTAAATTAACAACTACCAGTCCAACAATATTCCTAGATCGCTGTCATTGACAAGATCTCTAGTAGGCATCTAAAGTAATGCAAGGTTTTTTATTAATAAACAAATCGCATACGAAAAACGAAGATCTTACCTGAGATCGCTTGACGGTTAGCAAAGACACATACCATAATCTACAGGAATCAAACCCGCGTTGGCCTGCATTGGATAAACAATCCCTTGTCGATCATCGCCTCCACATGTGAGTGCGGGAAAACAAGATTAATTAGAAAGTGAACAGGTAACAAGGGGCTGCACCCAGGCTTAAAGACAGAGTTGCAGATCTCCTCATAGAGATCCTCCCGTAAGTAAAACATAGAGCAATCTATCCCTTCTCCTATCGCAGATCACAACCTCTCGGCTTCCTTCTTCCTAATGCATCGACCACTTCCGTGATAACCTAGTATCTCTCAAATTAAAAAGTTTAAGGATCCAGAATCAAGCATCTAGCCCCCTATTTGTAGCAGCATCGCAATAAATAACCACTAAGAGTGATCCCCGTGGTCAATCCTTCCCTTCGTGCAAGTGGCAGGTAAGTTTCAGGAAACCGCACACCCAAAAGAAAAATGATGGACAAATGGCAGTCCTTGAAAACTGTCTTGGAACCAAGTGGCGGCCCAGCTTTGAATTCCAAACTCCACTAGGGAGACAAAATATCTAAAAAAATCTATTCCCCTGATTCCTTCATGAGATCCTTAGTTAAAATCAATTTGCTTCCATTATCGTAGAAGTAGTGGAGTGGCAAAGTGGTTGGTAAGGGTGGTTCCTTAAGGGATAAGTTCCCAAAGATTTCTCAAAATAAAAAATCCTCAAAAATATTTCCATATATATATAAATATACACACCTCCAATTATTACAACCCCTTTATTCTTTATAACTAATTTCCATTGGATATAACTATTTTTCCATTAGTTAAAGAGGTCATATCCTTTCCACCAGGGATAATTTTAAGGACCCATACTTATTTAAAAGTGTATAAACCTTGGCGAATCTTACCAATTCTTAAAATGTCAACTATAAAATATTTGGCGACATGGAAAAACAACCCATGGGCTAAATTTAGCCCCTAAAATTATCTTTGCTTTCCACATATATACCTCTATTTATAAGTATACCACCTAGTGTAGTACTCTTTTTACACTTAGTTATTATATATATATTACTAATGTATATATATATATAACATACATATATGTTATAAGAATATAACTTTTCTTCTGAGGTTAATATATTGGTATACGTTTTTCTTATCTCATACCATACAAATGTAAAAATAAGCTAAGCTTCTCTTAGCCTTCATAGAATAAAATATATACCTTCATACTGAAGGATAAATATTATGATTTACAAAAGTGTCCTATGCATATATATAAAAGAAACATATATTCTAACATACCCAAGGTATGTCTATAATGTTTGTTGTAAATCGTTTGCGCTATTAGACATCATAATATATATATATAATATCCTTCTAGTCGTTTATTTATGTTTGACTTTCTTAGGTGGACATTCTTAGGATTAATTAGTCGTAACTATCTTCTTACTACAAGATAGACCTTATACGATGACACTTACACCTTTAAGGTACTTTTTACGTGTAACATCACTCTCCTCAAGTGCTTGTGGCACTTAGGATGTTATCCAACATCTATTGTTAGATTTTGGAAGGCTATCATGCCCTTCACCCTTTTTCCGTGGTGGCTTTATTACCCATCACTTAGTTGCGCCACTAGGTCTACAAATTTTAACAACTAGATATAAATATAACCAACGTTTACTAGTGGGGCCTTGTCCTTGAGCTCCTCACCAGAATGATTACAATAATTATTTATATTTATAAAAATTATTAGGTCAGAAAGGAGGGATGTTACATGATGTGTTACAATATGCTTTGATTCTTGCATTAGATAATACTAGTGATTATTGGGTAGTAGATTTAGGGGCTTCATGTCATGCTACACTGCATAGGAAATATTTTCATGATTATGTTTCAGGCGATTTTGGACATCTTTTATTGGGTGATGATGAGCCATGTAAAATTGTTGGAATGGGTAAGATATGGATAAAATTTAAGAATGGAACTAAATGGATGCTAAAAGATGTTAGGCATATTCCTTCTATGAAAAGAAATTTGATCTCAATAGGGCAGTTGGGAGATGGCAGCTGTCTATCTACGTTTGGAGAAATGTAGTGGAAGATCACTAAAGGATCAATGGTGATAGCAAAAGGAGACAGGGTAGGTACATTGTATTTATGTCCTCATAATACTGACCATTCTATCTCTTTAGCTTCCACAGGAACATATACAACATTGTGGCATCATAGGCTTGGCCACATGAGTGAGAAGGGGATGCAGATTCTCCACTGAAGGAAGTTGCTGCCAGATTTGAAGCAGGTAAGTTTGGAATTATGTGAGAATTGTGTTTATGGAAAATAGAAGAGAGTCAGATTTCTCAGGGTTGGGAAACAGAAGAAGAATGAAAAGTTAGAGCTTGTGCATACAGATGTATGGGGACCATCTCAAGTACAATCTCTTGGTGGCTCTCATTATTATGTTACATTTATTGATGATGCAACTAGAAAAACTTGGGTTTATTGCATTAGACATAAATCTGATGTGTTTACTAATTTTAAAAAGTGGAAAGCTTTGGTTGAGAATGGGATAGGAAAAAGGTTGAAGTGCCTCAGATCTGATAATGGAGGTGAGTACTACGACAAGGAGTTTGATAGTTACTGTTCATACCATGGGATTCGTAGAGAGAAGACAGACCCAAGAACACCACAAGAAAATGGTGTGTTAGAAAGGATGAATAGAATGATCATGGAGCGTGCAAGGTGTATGAGATTGCATGCAGAGTTGCCCTTATAGTTTTGGGCAGATGCTGTAAATACTGTTGTTTATTTAATAAACAGAGGGCCTTCAAGTGCTTTGGATGGTGGTATTCCAGAGGAGGCATGGATAGGTAAAAAGGTAAACTAGTAATTTCTAAGAATGTTTGGTTGTGAAGCATTTGTCCATATTGATAAAGAAAATAGAACAAAGCTTGAAGCTAAATCCAAGAAATGTACCTTTAATGGATATGGGGTTGATGATTTTAGTTATCGCTTATGGGATTATGAAAATAACAAAATCATTAGTAGTAGAGAGGTGGTATTCAATGAAAAGGTCACGTATAAAGATCAGTTGCAGGGAAAGAAATAGGAAAAGGAAAACATAGAGTACACAATACTTGATGAAATTGAAGAAAATAAAGTTCCAAAGGTGCCAAAAAATCAAGAACAACAACAAGTACCTGAAACTCCTGCATGTGTAAGAAGATATACCAGGTTAAGTAGACTCCCTGAACGATACTCTCCTTCAATGTATTATTTATTGATGACTGATGCTGGTGAACCAGAATGTTATAAAGAAGCAATGCAGGTGGAAACTAGAAAGAAGTGGGAAAAAGGCATGAATGAGGAGATGGACTCATTGGTAGGAAACCATACTTGGGATTTGGTTCAGTTTCCTGCTGGTAAAAGAGCATTGTAGAACAAATGGATTTACAGGTTGAAGGAAGAAGAAGGAGGTAAGAAGCGGTACAAGGCCAGACTTGTTGTAAAGGGGTTTGCACAGAAGAAAGGTATAGATTTTGATGAAATATTTTCTCATGTTGTTAAGATGACTTCAATTAGGAATATCTTAATTCTAGTGGTGGTAGAAGATTTGCATCTTGAACAGTTAGATGTAAAACAACCTTTTCTCCATGGGGATTTGGAGGAAGAGATATATAAGCAGCAGCCACAAGGGTATGAGGTCAAAGGGAAGGAGAATTTGGTATGCAGGTTGAAGAAGAGCTTGTATGGATTGAAGCAAGCTCCAAGTTAGTGGTATTTAAAATTTGATAGGTTTATGACAGAATAAGGTTATAGTAGATGCCATTCTGACCACTGTGTTTATTTCAAGAGGCTAGACAATGAAAGATATATTATCTTGTTATTGTATGTGGATGACATGCTTGTTGCAGGGTCTGACATGCATGATATATATGTACTCAAAAGGAATCTAGTTAATTCATTTGGGATGAAGGATTTGGGTGCTGCAAAGCAAATCCTTGGTATGAGAATAACAAGAGACAAGAAAAATCGCAAATTGACATTGTCTCGGGGTAAGTACATACAAAAGGATTTGGAGAGGTTCAGAATGAAGAATGCAAAACTTGTTAGTACACCTTTGGCCATCCATTTCAAACTAAGGAAATGTGTCCCAAGACAGAGGAAGATATAGATTACATGTCCAAGATTCCTTATCAATTAGCAGTTGGTAGTTTGATGTATGCCATGGTGTGCACAAGACCAGATATTGCACATGCAGTGGGAGTTGTGAAAAGATATATGAAAAATCTAGGTAAAGAACATTGGAAGGTAGTACAGTGGATTCTCGGGTATATGAGAAGTACTACCACTCATGCATTATGTTTTGGAGTTTCAGACACTGTTCTACAGGGATATGTTGATGCAGATATGGCAAGTGATAAGGATAGCAGGAGGAGCACCACAGGGTATGTGTTTACTGTAGGTGGAACAATAGTAAGTTGGATTTCGAAACTGCAAAAGGTCATTGCACTTTCAACAAAGGAAGCAGAGGATGTTGTTGTTACAGAGGCTAGTAAAGAGATGATTTGGTTGCATAGGTTTATGGAGGAATTGGGTAAGAAGCAGAAGGATAGTAGGTTGTATAGTGACAACTAGAGTACCATTCATCTTGCAAAGAACTCAGCATTCCATTCTAGGACTAAACATATATAGCTCAAGTACCATTTCATACGCTCTGTTATGGAAGATGAACTGTTGAAGCCGGAAAAGATACATACTAGCCATAATCCTATAGACATGTTCACAAAGGTAGTGACCAGAGAGAAACTGAGTTTTTGCTTGGTTTCAATTGGCCTTCTAGCATGAAGGTGAAGATGAGAAATTTGCCAAGTCCAAGGTCCAGCAAGTACAACAATGGTGGAGTTGTTGTGATCAGTCTCCAAGTGGGAGATTGTTGGTTGTGGAGCCAGATCTTCCAGTCTCATAGATGATATTGTCTCAACCGTATATCCTAGCTTCATATGATATGCAAAAGGACTGTACACTTGTTCCCCCACCTTGGGGTTGTTTTCGCCAACAGTTTACGGGCCCATGGTTTTGGGTATCCAGTGGAATTTTCCCATTGTATTTCCCCTATAAAAGAAAGACATTGTAATACGGCTAGGGTTGATGTATTAGGGATTATGCATTGTAAAGATCTATGAGATCGTGAAGAGAGATTGTGAGATAGTGAAGAGGAAGTGCAGTGGATGTGCTGCAAGTTGTATCCCTTCATTTGCTGGATGGTATAATAATAAGGACTGGCAATTTTAGTGTGGACGTAGCCCATCTTGGGTGAACCACGATATATTGGTGTCTCTCTTGTAATGTGTCTGTGTGATTATATTTGCATTTTTTTTTATTGTTATTTCTTTGTGATCTTGTTTTTCTAACACAACATTCCATGAAACCTAGATGGAACTTGTCTATGATGAAACCTCTTTGCTAACATACTAGAACAGGGCACGCTACTAACAATATGTTCTGGTGGAGATGGAAGGCATGTAGATAGTCAGCAATTATGTTTGGGATATGGTTGGATGTTGTGCTAGAGCATTAGCTAAGATGCTTACATGAATGTGTGAACTATTGTCATTGAAATAAGATTTAATTCTCATGATTATGCAGTGTTGTTGACTATTTGATGAATTCTGACTTGTAGGGAAAGACCATATGTTATGAACTACAAGAGAAGGATGAAAAGACTTGTTCTGAAGAGCAAGTGATGGATGTGTATTTAAACAGATTAAGATCCCGTTGATGTTGAGTATTTGAGAGGGAGCAAGATGCTCAAAAATTACTCTCAAGATCATATAGCAAGATGGGTTCCGTGATAGAGGGAGTGGCTATAGTGGATGTGATGACTATTCAATAGTAGTATCAGACATATGTGGATCTAGTACATTCAGTCATATAGATCTTGCATGAAGACTAACGATTTGTATCTCTCTACTAGAAAATTTCATCAGTTACTTCAATATGCTACTTGAAATGTGGGGACTACATGAATAGCAGTTGACCTCCAGTGGAACATTACTTGTTCTTGAGTGGAGAATTAGCATGCTCTAGGACAATAATTACTCAGATGACCTCATAAGAGGTGCAATATACATACAATTAGAGCATTATCCCAAGATTCGGCATGTGTAGATGTTGTATACTAGTGATTATTTCCTCACCAAGACATAGAGATCTATTGACAAATACATAGGGAGTTTTCCTCTAAGTCCATGATGAAGAGTCTTAGCCTGATGCATTACTTCTTGAGAGTAGAAGTATAGCCAAGACCAGATGAGATATCCCTCATTCATAGGGAGTACATAGTTGAGAAATTCTGGATGATGGACTGTAAGTTCATGGCTACACAAATCTGAAGAAGCTGAGTATGCTTCCAATTCAGATTTGGTAATAGTTGATTGAATCTACGATACTCTCATTTTATCTATGAGAGATGATGTTTAGGATGCAGATAAAATTAGTAATGACACCTCATACATACTGATGTACTAGCCAACTAGTAGTCCCAGATGCAAAGTTGCAGAAGAAATCTGTAGTAGAGATCCAAAGGGAGTCTAGATTGCCATCCAGTATTATTGAGATAACATGAAGTTCATCTCAGTAGACTCACTTAATGAGACATGACACTAATGGATGAGAAACAATGTCCCATAGTATACAGTGGTATGCTCTAGTGTAGAGGGAGAAAAATATTCCATCACAGAGGTAGCAGTTGCAGCATGTGAAGATCAAGCACCACTATATTAGAAAAATGGTACAGAGAGGAGCAGTTCAACTCCTGTATATTCCGACTGATGATCAGATTGACGACATTGTCACCAAGCCTCTTTCCATAGTGAAGTTTTCATACTTCTTTGAAATACTTGGAGTATTGGAAAATGCTTCCCTCAATGAGAGGGAGTGCTCTCAGTCTAGTTACGACAGTCGGTCCTATGTAGTTTGAGAAGAGCTCATTCCAGTTAGGACTGGTGGTCTAGTGTAGACTGAGAAGAGCCCAGTCTAGTTAGGACAGGTGGTCCTGTGTAAATTGAGAAGAACTCAGTCCAGTTAGGACAGGCGGTCCTATGTAGATCGAGAAGAGATTAGTCCAATTAGGACATGTGGTCCAATGTAGACCAAGAAGAGCTCATTCCAATTAGGTCATGCGGTCTTATGTAGACCGAGATGAGCTCATTATAGTGAGGACAATAGGTAGTATGTAGACCGAGATGAGCTCAGTCCAGTGAGGACAGGCGGTCCTATGTAGACTGAGATGATATCATTATAGTGAGGATAGATTGTCCTATGTAGACCGTGATGAGCTCATTACAATAAGGACAGGAGGTCATGTGTAGACCAAGATGAGCTCAGTCTAGTTAGGACAGGCGGTACTGTGTAGATCGAGATGAGCTTAGTCCATTTAGGACATGGGGTCTTGTGTAGACTAATATGAGCTTAGTCCAGTGAGGACTACTATTATTATGACGAACATTCTCCTATGTGGAGAGGACTCTTGTGTAGCACTGTAGAGTATACTTGGATCCCAGTATGGGATGTTGTCTTGTATGGACAATGTTGACCCTTTCTTATAATGGCGATATGTACGAGTCCATCCATGATGATAAGATGATGCTCAGATGTACGAGACTAGCCATGATGATAAGATGTATTCCAACATGGTGATATCTCTCTTGCTAAGAGGGAGTGTTGTTGTTGTTGTATCTACATGAGGTATCCTCACTAGCTAAAGTTGACCTACAAAATAAATAATTAATAAAATGTATTTTATAATTACAAAATAACAAGTCAACCCCACAAAAATAAGTGGGTAAAACTGCCCCAAACAATGGGAAACACTACCCATTAAAATGACAAGTCAGCCCAGTTGGAAAAATCACTCAAAAGTACTGTATAAATAGAGGATTTACCCTCCTCATTTGTCACCTCACCTCAAGAAAGTTTGCTCAAGCAAAAGGAGGGTTTATTTCGGGTTGCAGAAGACTTTTGGAGTTGTTTTCTTCGGCATTTATTCATCTTATGATTTTATCTTTATTGTACTGAATCTTTGAGTAAGAAAGGCTTGCTGGGTTTTTCCCGTGTTTGGGTTTTCCAAGGATAAAATCTTGTGTCTCTATTGTTTCTTTGCATAGTTATTCTTTCAGTGATCTTATATTATTTATAAGTTGAAAGAGATGAAAATTATTCTTCTATCATTAAAAATATAACACGAACGAGCTAAATTCATTTATGTTATCACTATTGCTTTGCAAGTATCTTGCTGGTATGATTTATTTATTTACTCAGTTCTGTCTACTGTGGATTTCGATCTATCAAGAGAACCAATGCGCAAAGGGTTTGCTCAAAAGGAAGTAGAATAAGCCTCTCCACCATCTGCGATCGAGGGAATTATATTATTAGATATCAACTCTACAACTGGGTTCAAAGAAGATCCTTCATGTGATGAGATATACCAAATTTTTTCCATGGGGGGTTATCCTTTGGATGATGATGATTCAGACTTATATGATAACATAAGAAAGAGCATTATATTTTCCATTATTTCCATAACCATAATGCCATACAATGACGCTACAAAGTGGATATATGACCACATAAACCCAATGTCAAGTACAATGATTGTTGAAGAGAAAACTATAATCACCTCTCTCTGACCATAATATTTCCAATAGATGTTCAAATTGAAGGATCTGACAATATGGTTAAATGAAGCATTCCTGGGGAAATTTATCGATGAAAATTGGAATTGCGTACCCCATACAATATTCCAAATAGCCATATAGACTGTAAGTGACGATTATTTGTCACCTATATGGTGAAGAGAATTCAACACACTTCAAGTTAGATTGGGTGCCCTTGGTTCATCATGTAGCGGAGATGGTGCAAATTTTCAATTGGGAAAATATTATGTCATCCAATCTCCTTAGATTTCTACAGTCTACAAAAGAGGTTCTCAAGACCAAAAACCTCAAATTTTACATGACCACTTATATTGTAGATGTTGTTTGTTCTGTGCATTCCTTCCCATTTGTGGAATGGAACTAGAATGTCAATTATCTTCCAATACATGTCTATTGTTGGGAGTTGTCGGTATCCAAGTTTAGACTCCATTTATACAATATTTGCAATTTTTTCTTTGCTCCTCTGTATTTTTTGATTTTGAAGAAGCCATCCTTAATGTTGTCAGATCAAGCCATTGTAACACTGTCACAACTAGGTGATTGGTATACTTTAGAATTCTTCACCTACATCCATATTTTTGGAATTTTGTCTCCATCGCATTTGTTTCCAAACTATGTTCTTGATGGGATTTTTATCAGAGAGATCACTTATCAGGATGTTATAAAAGACATTGGATCTCAATTATACCACATGAATAAGAGATCTTGGCCTAGATTCCCCATTAGTGTTGGTATGTATACAATAGCTAACGCCACAAATGCCTAAAAGGAGGATAATTTTTTGGAGGACTTAAAACACAATTATACAATGCAGAGAATGTAAATTTTACTTCTCAAACAGGCTTCAATTTAGTATACTCAGATTATCAATGTTTAATAAACAATCTCATTCAAACTTTAGACAACTGTGTTATCCACTAAAATTTCACTTAGTGGATTTCGAGTGAACTGTCGAAGACTTGAACAATCTAATTGTTCATCAACACTGTTCAGAGGTTCATTAGGCCAAATGTTTGGCCCTTTGTAAAATTTGCATGTCCAGACCCCCATGGGGGAATTGTAATAAGTTGGTCTAAGCATGATACTTTAGTAAAAGGCTTGACCTACCTTAGGTTTTACTATCAAGGGGATACTCTAGATTGTTTTTTCCTTAGGAATTATGCATTGCGCTTTAGTGGCGTATAATTCCTGAGTTTTTCACTCATACCTCCAACGCTGGAGTATTTTCCATGGTGGTTGAGCCTAGGGATGTTATTAAATCCTATGTGTCTATTATTTTAAACATGCTATCCATCAATAATGAGTCATATGGACATGCACTAGGTCCCATAGGATTTTTAAGTCATTCAGAGAAAAATATTTTTTCCTGTTTAATGAGATTTTTTATTATCTTAATTAAAAAAATCAAAAAAGTGATAAAAGTGTGGTTAGGAGGTGATTTTTTGCATGGGGGTGCTCGTTTTCTAACCTGGAGCACCCACAAAACCCCTAAACCCACTTTTCCTAAGTTTTGAGTGAGTATTTATCTCCAAAATTAAAATTTATTCGAAAAAGGCCAAAAAGACCAATTTAATTGACAAACAATACATAATAAAGGAAAAATCCCAATCCCATGAATCAAGGAAATGTGTTGGAATCAAATCTCCTTTGATTGACAATCAAATCAGGGGGAATATTGAGCAAATAAATGATGATTTGATTGAAGATTGGAGATCCACCAAAGGTGGGGGGGCGAATTTCTGATTGGAGAGGTGTCAAGTGGAGGTTGAAAAGTGTCAAATGGTTGGAGAAAGTTGTCATTAACCTCCCCAAACCTCTCACATGTGTCAACAAGCCTTTTCCAAGTGTATCAATCCATTTCTCCAAGTGTCAAAGAGGATCTATCTTGGGAAGTGCACCTCCCCCTCTCTCATTTTTCTATATAAGCAATGTATCTCATGCTCATTTCTTCATGATGGAGCATTGAACCTTTGCTCATGTACTATCTAGATTTTGGATATTTGTTGAACAATATTTTGAAGAATTTGGAGGTCAAGATCGGTTGCTCTTGTTCCATGTTGATGCATGCATTTGGTTGAGGTATATTTGTACAATTTCAGTTTTGCTTTCATATCGCTATTGTGGATTCATCTAGCTTGGAAAGGCTCCTTGATTCTAATAGAGTAAGAATTCATAGTTTTTTAATTGCTTATGTATATTTAATTGTTTAGATATCTAGGAGTAGCACATGTAGTCGACTATACTATTTCCCTTCTAATATATTTCTGTTGATATAATATATTTAATCCATTTGGTGTATGAGTGCTTTTGAAGTTGTTTAGGATTGGATGCTAAGCTTTGGAGGTTGATCTAGTCTTGACTCCTCTTCCAAGCTTGGTGGTTGGTTGCTTCTATTTTTGGTTTAACATATTAGTTTTGCAGGCATCAATATTCCTTCTCTCTTCCAAGGCTAAATAGTTTGTGGTTGTTCCATCCTCTCACAAAAACAAAATCATCTTTGTTTTATGTTTTTCTTGAAGCAAGTAGAATAGATTTAAAGTTCATTTTTAAAATCGCTTTCTTCTTATAGATCTAGAGAGCTTCATTTCAAAGTTAAATCGTTGATCTAGATCTAGTCTCTTATGCTTGAAAGTGCTTAATAATTTCCAATATTTTTGCAAGTATAAGATCTTGTATTTTTATGTAGTTTTGTATGTTATAACCACTAATTTGAATAATTTTGTCTCTCTGGTTTTTAGCAGGTCCGTGACGAAAGTGGGCGGATTTGTGACCAAAACTTTTCGAAAACTGCAAAAAATACTTCTTGTGGACCCCCATCCACTTGTAATTTTTTCTATATGATTGTAAGCCCTTAGATCCAACTATAAATGGACTAAGTGGCACTTCTTTTAATCTTTCATTGTAAATTTTTAAATGAAATCAAGTGGGATACACAATGCCCACACCCCATCCCCCCTGGGGGATTTGCACTGTCTAAATTTTCGTGGTATAATTTTTTTCTTACAATACACCAAAAACACACAACACTTTTAATTTGCAGGGTGTATAGTTTACTTTAATAATTTTCTTTTACTTCATATTTTATTTTTTGCAATATTAACTTAGAAATAACACAAATATCGTTGCCTCAAAGTATGCTCTCACCACCACACAAAGGCATTTCCGATTAGTGGCGGATGATCAGAAAAGTGACACATAGATTTTGTGTTGCTTTCTTTTCTGTTTAAAGTACTTTATTCTTTCAATCATTTAACCATAATAAATATTTAGCTTACAGCTCAAAGTATGCTCTTTCCCCTTGCAGGCATTTTGTCTGGACCTATGGGAAATTAGAAAGAGTTATAAATTATTCTTTAAATATTCACATCTAGTTTAAACAACTCACCTAATAAAATCTACCACCCTTTACATAGTGGAAACCCGACACTACAATTAATTGAACTTTGTGTGGGGAAATTTCTCAGAAGAAGCGGGAACAATTGGGAGGCGACCATAGAGAACAGTTAGGATACACCCTTGTTGGTGTAGTGTTGAACACCGCCCTAAAGAATCCATTCCAGCCCACACATCTTCGTGAGGATCCACCATCTTTCAATTTCTGGACATTCCTCCCTGTACCTCACGGTATCTCAGGAGCTTCCCCCTCTTCCTTAAATAACTTTGAATCACTAATCATTTAAAATTTACCAAGAGACAATTGTAAAACATTTCCCTTTCAACAAAATTGTTATATCTTGTGTATTGACTCCATTTGGAACTGGTCCACAACAACCATTTATTTACTTTTGCTTAATATCATAATTTTTTTGTGTTATCTATATCGGAGGTCATTTCATTTTTGTTGGTGAAAGATGTTCTTTAAAAACACTTTTGCAAAACCAACTTGGACAATTTTTAAATCATAAACTTCCTTAAACTCCTTAAAACAACATTCATAACTAATTCAATGAAAAATTCTAAATAACCTTATAAACATTCCGTAGGGACTACCCCCCTTGGCTTCAATTAGGAGTTGGCCTAAACAGAGGAGTTAAGATTAGGTGACATCCTTGACTCGAGACTTGCCCCCAAGGGCGCACTGAGAAATAGCATAGATTTATGTTGCGTTAACCAGGTGTGCATTCGGCGGCAATAAGATGCAAATGAAATTTAACTCATAAACATGTTTGAACTAGAAGCACACAAGAATTCTACCAAAATACTGAGAGGTGAATTAATACAACAGCCAAAAACATGAAAAATGTAGACTCATATTTTTAGCCAATTTTTCCCAGGAAAAACTATGAGAGTGAGTAGTAATTTTTATTTCTTCTTCAAAAAGGAATGTACAATAGTCAAATTTCTCAGTGAGTACAACTTATCTCTATAGAAGACTAAAAACAATGCCTTGAATTCAGTGCATTGAATTTCTATAGATTCATGCTCTTCTCATCTCCTCAAATTCCATGCTAGACTCAGTCTTCAACCTCGATATCTGTGCCCATTGGTATAGAAGTAGAGTACCTCAAATTTTGTACCATATCAACATCAAAATTAATTCCTAACCAACCTAGAACAGTGTTATACAAATTCCTGTATAGACTGCAATTAATTAACAGTCACCCTCCTCGAAATTCATGCCATTGTTTCTCATTAAACTCTATGCAACTCGTCAATTTCAATGTTGCAGTTTCCTTGATTTTAGTTCCAGAATCTCTCTAGAAAATAGTGCCACCATTATTTGTTGTACTGAATTTCCTTGGGAATTGTGCCAACTATCTCATCTCTTGGAATTCATGCTACCTCCCTCTCAAAATTCGACTTCACCTCTCATGAACTCAACCTCCTCTCCAATTCTCTTGGTTGAGTGAACAAATGAGAAATGAGGTGCATTTTTATTGTTTTTCCCTTATCTTTTCATTTCACCTTCCTAGGGTAGCTGAAAGGAAACTAGATCAAGGGCCCACATGTAATATAATGTTTTCTCATCAATGGATGAGAAAAGTCACTTTTCTCTCCATTACATATTTTCTCTCTCAACCAAAACATAAATAAATTGAAAATTTATTGTATAACTCTAAAGTGACATTAATTACTTTTCTCAAGTAATTAATACAAGGGTCATGTCATTTGTCTCCCTTTAGTGAAACACTTCCTTAGGTAAAAAATTTAACACTCCCTCTTACCTAGGAAGGTGTTCCCCCTCTCTCCCAACTTATCCCTAAAGAATATAAATTGCTTCCCAACCAAAGCTGGTAATCTTCTCATGTGCTTCTCACATAATATCGTAGATTCCCACCCTTTTTAAACTCTTCTATAGAAAGGTCAAATTAAATGTCCCTTCATGTTAGGCATCATCACATGAAGGACATCCTAAGCTGCAAAGATCGGTGCTTCAGCTTCATGCGACAAGACATTCTGACATGTCCTCCATCAAAATCACACTACAGTCTCACATTGTCTATTGTAGAAGCTCCCTCTATTTTTGGAAGCCATTCCTATGCAAGTCTTGTATCCTGCACCGATTTTGCATGTCGGAACATCTCATCTTTCTCATCCATTAGTTACAAGTCATAGTAGCTGACCCTCTTTCTGACACTAGAAGAAGTATCCTCTCGCTGACTCCCCTGAATAGAAGGCATACTACTCAATACTACAATAATATTTGGAGCATATCGCTCTCTCCTTTGAACCGCGGAATGACTACTCGGTGCCACATCAATCCTGGAAGCATCTCACTCATCGTTTGTCTCAGACTCAGGACTTGTTATCCACCCAGATCCTCCTAATGTAGGTTGTCCACGCACTACCTACTCACCATATATCTTCGATGACCTATCGACACAGGGTCAACCAGATCCACTCCCAATACATAAATGAAGATGTGTTCACTCTTGAACAATACTAAATATCCTACACCCTCCAAGGCTGGAATTGAAAGTTTGTTTTCCTACAGCCTTGGAACATAGAGTACTCCTGAAATCTCCAAAAGCTCTCCAAACTCTATGTATAACCATACTCGTCCCAATCCTCTGACTGCATGCATTGTTCCATCGTTGTCTTGTACGAGCTTCTCTGGAATAGTCTTAGAAGTGAGTAAGGCATCTCACCTCCCATTCATGTGACTGCAATAGGAACTATCCACAATCCACTTCCCAACATCCATTGATCTTCTACTACCACAACTCAAAACAATTGTGGAAAGAGAATTTTTTCTTGAATTGTGCAGTGTACCTCTCTATCTCAGTTGTAGCTACAACATGTTCCTCCTTATCTTGATTTCCCCTCTTCTTCTTAGGACATTGGTAAACATAATGGCCAAAATCATTGCATGCATAACACCTGACTTTTCTCAAGTCCTTCTTCTGCTCACCTCTCTACTGTTTGGCCCCTCCCATAGGGCCCTTCTTGGACTTCTTTCCTTTGGCTGATAAGGAAACGTTTTCCTCGTCATCCTTACTGTTTGAAGATATCCCATGCACAAATCCTTGCTGCATCTCCTCATGCACAAAGTCATCCCAGAGATGATCCCAGGAAGGCATGTTCTCTCGTGAAACAACCACCTCCACAAAGACTTCCCACTTCTTGCATTCTCCATTCAGTGTTGTCCTCACTAGGTCGCTTCCCTACACAACCTCCCCAATTGCTACAACCTCATCTCTCACCCGAGTGATTCCGAGTAAGGTAAGAGGTCACACTCTCAGATTATTCCATCTGTAATCTTTTCAACTTCTCTCTTAGTACCATATTTCTATTTTGATTTGAAATCTGGTACAAATTGGTTAAGGTTCCCTAAATCATATAAGATCGGGTCTTGGAGGTCAATTGCAGGATCACATGATCCTTCACCACATCAATTATTATCCTCTTTTCCTTGATGTCCTTATTTAATGCGACCAATGCTGCTGCATCACTGGTTGCGGGAATTTGAACAAGATTTTCTTGAGTGTTGTTCACCACATCATCCCACAACTCATTCTCTTGTAGTATCAACACAGTCCTTGCTTTCTAAGGAATGAAGTTGATTGCCCCATCCATCCTGTCGTCCAATCTTAACCTCATGGTCATCTCACTGAAAATGTAAGTCCAAATATGCCTTTGATGAAAAAATAAAACTCCCTCTGAAGTTTGAAAATCACTAACTATATATCTTCCTTTCTCTTCTCAACTTGGCTCTGATACCATGTAAATTTTACTTCTCAAACAAGCTTCAAGTTATACTCAGATTATCAATGTTTAATAAACAATCTCATTCAAACCTTATACAAATGCAAATGAATATCAACTCATAAACATGTCTAAACTAGAAGCACATGAGAATTATACCAAAATACTGAGAGCAAAATTAATACAACAACCAAATACATGAAATTTGCAGACTCGTATTTTTATCCAATTTGGCCAGGGAAAAACCTCAACTTGGGGAAAACCTATGAGAGAGAGGAGTAATTTTTTTTTCTTCTTCAAAAAGGAATGTAAAGTAGTCAAATTTCTTAGTGAGTACAACTTATCTCTATAGAAGTCCAAACACAATGCCTTGAATTATGTGCATTGAATTTCTGGAAATTCATGCTCTTCTCACCTCCTCGAATTTCATGCTAGACTTGGTATTTAGCCTCGATATGTATGCCCACTCGTACAACAACATATTACCTCAAATGTTGTGCCATCTAAGACTCAAAATTCATGTCCAACAAACCAAAACAATTTTGTATGAATTCCTGTATGGACTGCAATTAATTAGTAGTCACCATCCTTGAAATTCGTGCCAATGTTTCTCCTCAAACTCTGTGCAACTCCTCGATTTCAGCGCTTCTGCATTTTTCTTGATTTCAGTTCTAGGATCTCTCTAAAAAATCGTGTCACCATTAAATGTTGTATTGAACTGTCTTGGGAATTGTGTGCAATACCCACTGCTTTATCCCCTGGACATATTGTTATTGTTGTTATGTTGGACATAGTGGCATAAGGTGCATGGACTATGGTTTGCACATTATTATTATTATTTTTATTTTGAACTTATAAAATAATTACAAATAAAAACAACCAAACGATTGATGCCATGAAAGAGAGTATGAGGAACCATGATGTTACGAGTAAGGGGTTGTGGAAAAGTGTTTACCCATGTGTGTTGAGCCTATGTTGATGTTGTACACCCTTCTTATGTATTGGATGGATCCTCTTGGCTATGCACCCTGATGTGTAACTCTAGTTTACTATTATGGGAATATAACTCTCATGATTGTGTCCCTCTCTCTCCCAATTCGAATTGCTCATGAAGGAATTTGATTTGCTTAATTTGGCTAGTCACACTTTTGTGTGGGTTCATACTTTTTCTCTTGTGTTTGTGTTTGGAACTCGGGGTTCGATTTTTCTTCTCTTTGTATGAGATACTTGCTGTTAATTCCTCCCTTGTGGATCCTGTTCCCAAGATGAGTTACTCTGGATCCACTGGTGTATGTCCATGAATTGCCTCTCGATATCTTGGATTGGCAGTGGTAGTGAGGTCCACTTCCATTGGATTTGAGGTTGTATAGAGTTGTGTATTTCCTCTGGAGATCCTAGTTTGACAGCAGGGGTGAGGTCCACTACCTAGGATTTGAGGTTGTCCTGGAGCCACTGGAATTCCCCTAGATTGGAAGTGCTACTTTCCATTGGGTTGTGGTTGGACTGTTGTTCTGGAGCCACTGGAATTTCCATAAAGTGGAAGTAGAGGAAAAAATTACCATTGGGTTTTGTTTGGATTGATTTCTTGAGAGAATTTGTGGTTGAGTGTGTTCTTGCTTATGGCATCATGGTTCTGGCTCGGGGGTGACCATTGCAAAGGGCTTTGTGGCATCATGGTTACGGCTTAGTGGAATGTGGAATGATCGATTATGGTTGCGTATTTGGAAAAGATAAGTGATTTATCTCATGTTTATTTAATTTATTTGGATCTGATATAATTTATTTATGTATGCACATGAAATGTATGAGATATTTGTGGAATAAATTTCTCATGGAATTCAATCTATTTATGCAAGTAAATTTTGTGAAGGAATTGGAAACTAGTTTTTGGGATTTTGTGCACAAATTGTTTGAGGAAATGATTATTTGAAACCTATGCTACATAAATTATTTTTCTTCCCCTTTTAATCATATAATGGGTATTTTGATGGTACTGTTGTTAAAATTCAATATGCTAAGACAGAAAATAGCAGCATTACATTCCATTTCACAATAATAGCATATACAGGATCACTGAAGAAACAACAAGCACAGCATAAACACAAGAGACAGAGATTTATCCTGGGAAACCCTCATGGGGTAGAAAACCCAGCAAAGCTTCCTCAATATAGATGACCAGCAATATACAAAGATGAAACCCTGAGACATGATCTCCTCCTCCACAATAGCAGACCTCTCCTCCATAAGTGTGCTATCCTCAAGTGAGTGAATGTGTATAATGAGGAACACACCTCCTCTATTTATACACTACTCTGATATGTATTTTACACAAGTACATGTAGGCTCGTATTTAACCATTAGGTTAAATACCCCATTATAACTGACTGGGCTGACCCCTCTAGGGTGGTCTAATAACCCTTTGACCCACATAACACATACAGGGCCGACCCCCACTAGGGAAGTCTAATAACCCAAGTTACCACATTCCGACGGAGGAATAAACATCTCCGGATATACAATAAGATCTTCACGGAGGAATGAATCATCTCCGGAATAATAAAGTACAAATATAATATTCTTTGAAGTTACAATATCTCAACACTCCCCCTTAACGAGAAGGATATTATAACAGCATCTGCACGAGAAAGGAGTCATCAACATCATACATGATACATCTATAAATCATTGGAAGCTTTCTCAACATCATCAGTAACTCAACCAGTTACTGGAATATCTTCAATACTGGAACATCAACATCTTCAGTACTGAGTCTTTATCTTCTGCAGCACTCAAACAGCTACAGCAACATCAATATCTGAATCCTCACGATTGTCAGCATCGCCATCACACGATCATCAGCATCGTCATCACATGATCAACAACATCGTCATCTCACTATCATCAACATCGTCATCACACGATCCTCAACATCGTCATCTCACGATCATCAGTATCGTCATCACACGATCATCAGCATCGTCATCTCACGATCATCAGCATCGTCATCATACGATCATCAGCATCGTCATCTCACGATCATCAGCATCGTCATCTCACGATCATCAGCATCGTCATCTCACGATCATCAGCATCGTCATCTCACGATCATCAGCATCGTCATCACACGATCATTAGCATCGTCATCTTACGATCATCCGCATCGTTATCTCACAATTATCAGCATTGTCATATCATCTCGATCTACAGCATCTGGATCATCTCGATCTACAGCATCTGGATCATCACGATCTACAACATCTGGATCATCTCGATCTACAGCATCTGGATCATCTCGATCTATAACATCTGGATCATCTCGATCTACAGCATCTGGATCATCTCATCTACACCATATGGATCATCTCGATCTACACCATCTGGATCATCTCGATCTACACCATCTGGATCATCTCGATCTACAGAATCTGGATCATCACGATCTACAGCATCTGTATCATCTCGATCTACAGCATAAGTATCCTCAACGATACAAGTACATTAATCAATACATGTATCATCAAAAGTATGTATTCTCACCAATACATCTATCATCAAAACATGTATTCTTACTAATACATATATCATCAAAAGCATGTATTCTCACTAATACATCTATCATCAAAAGCATGTATTCTCACTAATACATAAAAGCATGTATTCTCACTAATACATCTATCATCAAAAGCATGTATTCTCACTAATACATCTATCATCAAAAGCATGTATTCTTACTAATACATCTATCAATACAAGTATCCACACTGATACAAGTATACAACAGCAGCATACCCTGCAACACACATGATCCAATTACGGGATGGTCAATCCCTCTCAATTTAAGACATATCTCATGTCTATGGATGATGCAATCCAGATCAACTTACAGGATGATCAATCCTTATCCTTTTAAGACACCTCACCATGTATAAGGATGATGCAATCCCGAATCAACTTACAGGATGATTACTCCTTATCACTTTAAGACACCTTACCATGTCTAGGGACGATGCAATCCCAATATACTTACAGGATGATTAGTCCTTATCACTTTAAGACACCTCACCATGTCTAGGGACGATGCAATCCCAATCTACTTACAGGATGATTAGTCCTTATCACTTTAAGACACCTCACCATGTCTAGGGACGATGCAATCCCAATCTACTTACAGGATGATTAGTCCTTATCACTTTAAGACACCTCACCATGTCTAGGGACGATGCAATCCCAATCTACTTACAGGATGATTAGTCCTTATCACTTTAAGACACCTCACCATGTCTAGGGACGATGCAATCCCAATCTACTTACAGGATGATTAGTCCTTATCACTTTAAGACACTTCACCATGTCTAGGGACGATGCAATCCCAATCTACTTACAGGAGGATTAGTCCTTATCACTTTAAGACACCTCATCATGTCTAGGGACGATGCAATCCCATCACGTACATTTTGAACCCAGTTCATGGACGATGCAGTCCTCACGTACATTTTGAACTAGTGGTTCCGGGATGATGCAATCCCCATCACTTTATTCTCGAAGACCATACGTCTACGGATCAATTCACGGACCAAGGTCCGGGGATGATACAATCCCCACTTCTCGGAGACCTTACGTCTACGGATCTCTTTAGGACTGAAAGTCCAGGGATGATCCAATCCCCTCAACTGTCCACTAAGGACTTCATTCTCGGAGACCTCACGTCTAAGGCTCTCTTTAGGACTGAAAGTCCAGGGATGATCCAATCCCCTCAACTGTCCACTCAGGACTTCATTCTCGGAGACCTCACGTCTACGGCTCTCTTTAGGACTGAAAGTCCAGGGATGATCCAATCCCCTCAACTGTCCACTCAGGACTTCATTCTCGGAGACCTCAAGTCTACGGCTCTCTTTAGGACTGAAAGTCCAGGGATGATCCAATCCCCTCAACTGTCCACCAAGGACTTCATTCTCGGAGACCTCACGTCTACGGCTCTCTTTAGGACTGAAAGTCCAGGGATGATCCAATCCCCTTTTCTTTCTCGGAGACACCTGTCTACGGCTCACTTTAGAACAAGTGTTCAAGGATGATACAATCCCCACATGTATTCTCATCAATATAATATCGATCCTGGGAACCCATACAGAACCTGATTCACACTTCTTCTTTAATTACACCATTAAGAGAATGGTCTTATCTAGCCACTTGGAGCAAACATCTCATCATGATTCTCTTCCTCTTTCTAAGAGAATCTTCTAGCCACAAGCCTTCTATATTTTGTTTGATTTGTAAATCTTCTTGTTGAACATCCATCACTTGTTCGGTGTTCATTATTCTTCATGATCTTTCCTACAAAACAAAATTAAGTACATGATTAGTAATCCTTCATAATCATGAAATCATGATAACCTATTATGCATACAGATATCATTTACATAGTTATGCAACTATCTTGACCAATACTTTGGCACAACACTTTCCCATATCCTGTATGCATACAGTGGCTATCTAGATGCCTTCCATCTCTACCAGAACATACTATCGAGAGTGTGCACAGGTCTCAGCATGTCAGCAAAGATGTTTCATTCTAGACAAGCAACAATGGAATGTTTGTCCAACTTACCAATCATATGCATATTAGTAGTATAATGTTCAATGCTCTATGAATGTTTGCACTCAGCATGATATGTTCTAGGAATACAAATATGCATACAAGAAATATCATTTACTATTTCAAATAACAACTCAAATACTTATCTTTTATGTTTGTGTGGTTGCCTCCCACTTGATCTTCTATATGTCCTTTGAACTTCTATTCATTCTGTACCACTGTGCATGCTCAAGTGTGCACTAGTGTCATCCTCATGATCTCATACACAAACATTCATTCATTAGTATATTCTCAAAACATTCTAATTCTAAATAATCTTGAATATGTATAGTCATGATCATTAGTATTCAGGGTTTCAAGTAAGTCTTCTTTTACTCATGCATATCATCAATCAAGATAAAAGATATAATATGCATAATCCCTTGATTACTAACTTTATGAATAAGCATAACCAATCATTCCAAGTATACTTATATAAGGGATCCTAACACAAGGTAAGATTCATGGGAAACATACCTGGATTAGTATACCTACTTGGTTATGTACAACACACCTAAACAATCTCTTCAATGATTTATAGATCCTGAGCTAGAACCTGCATGTCTCATAGGTTAAGCATAATATAACAAAGTCATACATACCTCGTAAGTAGAACAAAGATTATGGATGAGTCTTTGTCTTCATGTTTTCATGGTCATGGAACCTGATTTGTCTTTTGTGATGTACCTGTATCTTGTTAGCAGACAACATCAACCTCACACAACATCATAATGCATTAGTACAATCATAAGTGTCAACACCCTAACCAATGAATATCTTCTATCATGCATTCATAATTTTGTTAAGGTTATACGACAAATCTAAAATCAAAATTGTACTAACTGTAATAACCTGAAGACAAACATACCATAAACTTAATCATGGACAAATATCGAAACATACCTCGATGAGTCATACCTGTCGAGATCGCTTGTATTCTTCTTATGTAAGGCCTTATCCTCATCTCCCTCTGAGACAGGAACTTCTTCACTTATGCAGGTGACCAATCCATCTTCTTCTAGGATTAACCCAATCCACTCGATTTGCAAGAACTGGACCTGGAGCTGGATATGGGTTTGTCAGAGAAACCCAAAAAATTCAAACTTTGAATTTCAAACTTCCGAAAGGATAGAAATATGCGCCTTGATGAGCTGATCAAACTGGTATATTCAGAATTTGAAAACTGCAAAGTTTTACTCCTCAATTTTGCCTTTGAAACTTTCGGATTCACTGGACGTGACCCTGAACTGGGGTTTGATGAAGCCCACTCTTTTTCCCCATCAAAAGTTTTGATCCAAAGCTCTAAGCTTCTATTTTTTGAGGAGCTTCCAGCCGTGGTCACAGGTTTCAAAAATTCCCATTTTTACAGAAGCCCTAATTTTCCACTTTTCTGATCAAAGTCCCGAACTAGGGTCTAATCAAGCCCGGCCTTCTGCCCAACCAAAAATTCTGATCTTGGTCTCTAAATTTCTATTTTGATGAGTAGCATCCAGCTGTGGTCTCCGATTACAAAAATTCCAACTTTCTTCAAAGCCCTAAATTTCGGAAGCCATGAATGAAGGTACCAAAAAATAATTCTGTTTTGACATAAATATGTACCTGATTGTTTCTGGTGTAACTCCAAAATTTTTGATCCACAGTGTCTGAAAAAGGTTTTTGAGATAGCCTGACCTGTTAGCTTTCCATCCTGACAGGTCTGACCTCAATTGGATATTCTGAGAGAGAGTTATGCCAAATGTCGCAACGTGACCTGTTTTGGGAAAATACAGGAGAGCGAACTTGTACGGCATTCCACGTGTCACTGTTTGACCTTCGGCCTCTCAAAAAGTTTTTCTGAGATAGCACGGCCTGTTATCTTTCCATCCTGATAGGTATGACCTCAATTGGATTCTCTGAGAGATAGTTATGCCAAGTGTCGCAACGTGACCTGTTTATGGGATAATACAGGAGAGCGAACTTGTACGGCGTGCCACGTGTCACTGGTTCAACTTCCGCCTCTGAAAAAGTTTTCTGATATAGTACAGTCTGTGTACTACCTGTCACTTTTTACGAAATTTCATTTGGAGCTTCCTAGCCCAAGATATGACCTTTTTCCCAAGGTCACCTGATTTTGACTCAGATCTGGAAGAGGCAGAAACCCTATATTGTACAGATCATAAATCACAAATTACAATGAATTAGAGGTTGTCCTTTGGACACAAGGTACCTGGAGATTTAATCTTCGTCGTGTAACAATTTCAGATCCGAAAACTTTGCCAAAATGGATTTATAGCGAAAGTGCTACGATGACTGGTTTTTGCTATGTAAAACCCTAACCTTCAAATTGTCGTAACTAAGCAAGTGTTTTTAGTGCCATACCTTGTCTTCCTTCAGGTTAGCTCTGATACCATGTTAAAATTCAATATGCTAAGACAGAAAATAGCAGCATTACATTCCATTTCACAATAATAGCATATACAGGATCACTGAAGAAACAACAAGCACAGCATAAACACAAGAGACAGAGATTTATCCTGGGAAACCCTCATGGGGTAGAAAACCCAGCAAAGATTCCTCAATATAGATGACCAGCAATATACAAAGATGAAACCCTGAGACATGATCTCCTCCTCCACAATAGCAGACCTCTCCTCCATAAGTGTGCTATCCTCAAGTGAGTGAATGTGTATAATGAGGAACACACCTCCTCTATTTATACACTACTCTGATATGTATTTTACACAAGTACATGTAGGCTCGTATTTAACCATTAGGTTAAATACCCCATTATAACTGACTGGGCTGACCCCTCTAGGGTGGTCTAATAACCCTTTGACCCACATAACACATACAGGGCCGACCCCCACTAGGGAAGTCTAATAACCCAAGTTACCACATTCCGACGGAGGAATAAACATCTCCGGATATACAATAAGATCTTCACGGAGGAATGAATCATCTCCGGAATAATAAAGTACAAATATAATATTCTTTGAAGTTACAATATCTCAACAACTGTAGCCTCGGAATGGTTTAAGACACTTCTCTTTGAAGCTTCTACCTTTTATTAGAAAACTAGTGCTTCGATTGGATTGTTTTGCATAGTTTGGAGGCTTGGCACATGAAGTGTTTGTAAAAATGACTGAGTGTTATTTTTATTATTATTTTAGATAAATACACTTGAAATTTGTGTGATAATGTGATTGGAAATATTCTTGATAGTGTTTGGGAAATATCTACCAAATTTCTAGATCAATTTCCAATTTCTAGCTCCTTCAATGGAATTGTTTTGAGTGGATTTGTGACTTTGAATATGAAGTGTTTGGAGAAATTTTTGAATGATATATACTTGTATTATGAATTATAAAACATTTATTTATATTTGAAATGGAATGTGAATGATTCTATGAGCTGTGGATTTAATTATTCTAGCGATTCCTAGAATTACTAGCAATTCAGATGAGTAGAATTAGCTAGATTTGTGAATTATTTAATGGATTGCATATGGGTGGAAATATATATCCATATGAATGTATGTGACCACTGTTATTCTTTCCATTAGATACATTATTCATATATTTCTCTTTATTTGGAATTTGGAAACTTAAATTGGAAACTAGGTACATTGCAGCGAAAATTGATAACTAGTTGTGGATTGAAATCTCTATTTTTGTAAAAATGGTATGCTACAGACATGTGCTCTATTTATAAAATTTTATTGTGTTTTAGGTGGATACTAATTAGGTGTGATCCTTACTTATGTATGCATTACATATTGTTTCAGTTATTTAGACTCAATTCCTTGCAGTGAATGTTAACTAGTTTCATTGGAATTGATGAAAAAGATCACCTTATGTGCATTTGGAATGATCTGCAAATAAACCTTTAATTGGTTGTAGGTGCACACTTAAATATGTTGTTAGTGTCTGTAGTATTTATTTTTGGTTTAATGGCATGGTTACAAGTTGATTTTGTGCAATACTAGTTGCTTGTATTGGAAAACTAGTTAACTAGTCTTGTGGTCTCTCTTTTGCAATTACCATGATTAATTATTGTAATTTTGGTAATTAGGTATTATTTAAATGTAATTATATGTTATTAAGGCATTGGGATTGATAATAAATGGCTATTTGTTAAACAATTGGACTTGTGATAAGTGTCATCATTTGCGCATTAAGTGTCATAATTAACACCTTAATTACTAGTTAATTGTGATTAAGAATAATTATCCTTTAGAAATGGTTATCATATCTAATATGGCTTTGAAGGTTTGATGATGCTAGATGATGTTACAAATCCTTGCCATCCCTTTGATCAGATGTTGTATGTATTAATGAATTTATATTAAATTATTGTTAATTATTGGATTTTGTGTCACCATTAATTTTGGAAAAATAGAAATTAAATGCTTATGGTTTATCCAGTATACTAAAAATCAAGTAATTATCCTCTTAGAGCTAATGATATGTCCCTATGTTCATTTTATATCCACAGGGTACATTACAGGTGGTATCAGAGCTTTGTTACACCAAAATCTCATCATCATGAGTTTTGTGTCCTCTGTTTGACCTAATTCATAAAGCACCTGGGCCAAATGATTGAAATAAGAGTTTTTGTTGTTCCTTTTTACCTTTGTTGTCACCCCGACACACTCTGTGCATTGACAAGGTGAGTTAGACCCTTGGTGATGTGCTTTGCACATTCACAAAGCACGTTAGTAACACATTCCACCTTTGGACAAGCTGCGTCACCCCTTAAAGATGTGACTTGCGTGTGTACAAAGTACGACACTGTTGGTTTAAGAAGAGAAAAAGAAGGTTCAAGCGGCTTCTAGAACCCATGGTTACATGGAATCTCATCCTTATGAACTAGGAAGGGTGGCACTCGATCCCCTTACCTTTTAGGATGATCCCTTGAGATTCTCCCATAAATCCTCAACCTCTCCTTTCCGTTTAGGCCTATAAATACAAACCCCCTCTCCATGGTTAAGGGGAGAAATATAGAGCACTAAATGCTAATGAAATTATGCTAGGATTGGTTCCCTTTCATCCATTAGGAGGCAAAATCTTGGATCTTTGAGGCTAAGATCATTTGGAAGGAGTTACGACGTCAAAGCTCGGGTGCAACCTCTCTTTATGTACTTATTATAATTACATTAATGCAGATTCTTTCCATAAACATATTATTATTATAAGATTTTTAGGATTGGATTCTTTGACTACTAGTTTAGATTGATCTATGTTTATATGCTATTAGTACTTGCTTGTTTCCACTTGTTAGAAATTGTTTTGCAGCTGAAGATCTGGAGATCGAAGAGCTACATCAAGCAAGAATACAATATTGCTCTCATAAGGTGAGTTATCTTCTGACACCCTTTGTAATTTGATCAATATAGGAAAGTAATTTGTATTGTGTACTACTTTTGTTCTAGATCCAAACCATTTGGACTAGGGAGATCGGTTAGTGTCCACACTAACGGATTGTCCACAAACAAAATTGGCGACCATACTGGGGAATGTTCGGCCCATAATATTTGATTTGTTTTTAATTTTTGATTTCTTGGTTTTCTTCTAATAGCCTCTTAATTGCCTCATTTTCATTGGATCTGTTTATTATAGGGTTACTGGGTGATCCAGGCTCTTATTGGGGCATCTTACTTAACTATTTACCTTTTTGTTCTTGGGATTTTTTTTTTTTAAGTTGGATTCTGCCCGAGGCACCTAGGAAGTTCTATTCCTGCTTCATGTAACTCTGGCGTTCTTTACCTTTAAGAAGACTACATTGATGACACATTTTTCCTGTATATAACCTGCGTCACTGACACACTTCTTGTGTGTGCAAACTGCGTCACTAGGCTTCCAACGCTTTGGTGTACACTTGCAGGGCGTGCCTCACTACAAAACTTAGTGCATATGGTCAAAAATACCAAAAGTTGGTTTTTGCTTGGTTTGTCGAAGTCTGTTTTTTGTCTATTGCAACCACATAATCTCTTAGACTCAGTGCTCTTTATCCTTGGCTTGTTTTTTTTGGAATTTGGAGTTTGATTTGAGTCCTAGTTAGTCAAGCGGATGTTACTCTAGTTGTGGTAAATTTCAATCCCTCGCAAGTACAACCAGTCTTGTGACTCCCTCTCAGTATATATGATTTGTTCACTATGATTTCTAAGCCTTACAAAAGTTAAGTTGTTCTTATTTTTGCGAAATTTGGTGTGGTTTTTGTGTTGTATTACGATTTTGGGTGATTAATTTCTTGAGAACTTCCAATTGCTTAAATATTGCAGTAGTAAGTAGTCTCTACTATTCTGAATCGAGACTAAAGAAGTGATACCATTCTTATATTTTTTAGTATATTAGTTTAGAAAATCAAAATTTCCTTATTATCTTCATTTCGAGTATATTGCTTGAAATTGTTGTGAAGAGTTTTTCATGCTTTAAATAGTTGTTTAAGAAACTTGGAAAGGGCTAAAAATTGTCAATGCTTATGTTCTCTTGGTCTTTAAAAGTTCATATTCATCTCCTTGAAAGATATCAAGTGAATTTAGGCCTTCTCAAAGTAACATAAAGCTAGTGAATGCTCTCATATTTTCGATTTTCTTTTCGCTTCTTTTGGTCTTTGTTTTCACAATAGAGTTACTGTAATCGAAAGAGAATTTCATCTTTTCATTTTGCTCATAGATTTTTCTTAGATGAAAAGAAAAAAGAAAAAATATTTTGATTTGGTGTGTTGTTTTCATTTTTGTTGGATTACATGAAAGAGAACTTTTAGTCTTTTTTGGTTAAATTGGTAAAGAAAGTAACAAGGGGTACTTTGTTCATTTTTCTTTCGAAAAAGAAAATATTTATCCTTATTTGAATTAGTTTTCATCGAAAAGAAAGATGAAATACTTGAATTTTATTTAGATTAGTTGTGCATCTTGTTTACTTTACAAGTCTACACTTCATGCATTAACCTAACCGTGCAAGTTAAAATCAAGCGGTAGCATAAGTTAAAATTGTATAGAAACTTGTGTGATAGGGTAGAGATGTGTTCTAGTTTCTTAAAACGTAGCACTTGGTGTTATCTTCTTGCACTGCATCTCGGGGTCTTGTAGGTCTTCCACGTACTAGTCGGTATATCGAATGGCCTATCATGTACCTTGGGTATATATAAATGTACTTCATGTACTCGACAGTATATCGGAAGGCTCATGTCGTACGGTTGTGCATTACACAACACTAATATGGATTGGAGTTCCCACGTACCTTGAGTATATCAAGAGACCCCACTAGGATTCCTAAAACCATTCGAGTTAAGGTCGTCTTGGCATGGAAATACACCGAGAACATCACTCGGGGAGCTACTATGCACGTACTGCTAGGTATTCGGGTAATACAGTTAGGGGTACAATCCTAATTCTCCTTGGTTAGTGCTCTAAAAAATTGGGCCAAATATTACTGTTGGACCTTCAATAGGATATCGTGAGTTGAGATGCCTTGATACTCCTGTGAGGTTCCAGAATTTTGAATCCCACCTATCACATAATCTTTTTTGTGGCTTTAGATTGAGTAGGACTTGAAGTGTGTTTTTCTTTTTAGAGGAATTATAGGAGAAAATTTACATCAGCTGCCTTAGCTAAACAACCCTTAAGAGATCCCACAAAATATTAAAATTTCCACCTGAATATCCCCTTAACCAGGAGAAAGCATGGATCAAACCATAACATCTGAATCACGCGAAGAAGGAATTCCTACCTTTGAATCAAGAGTAAACTACTCTTCTCCTGTAAATACGCCCATCATTGATCCTACTAGACCTTTGATGGTGAAAAAACCTCCTTTGCATGACACATATTTTCATCACTCGCTTGAAGGTAACCCTAGAGCCATCGATTGGATTTCCATTCAATCCTAGGATGACTCAATAACAACCACTTTTGGTCCAACAACATCATTTTGGGAGACCTCCTTAGGTCATAATGTTTCCAATTTTGGTTCACTTCCAATGGTGGAAACTCCACCGTGCCTGTTCCCTCCTCAATGGATTCCCAATGACGAATTTATCGCACCAGTTTACGAGATTATCAAACGTTTAAGCGCATTCGGTGAGTGGGTTAGGTGCCAAATTTTTGCTCCGTGACCCAATCTGGAGGTAGCAATCCTTGAACATCATTCTCATATACATTCTTTTACTCTTTATTCACCAGGAATATCTCCACCCATTATGATCACCTATGAACCAGGCCAACCTTCTTTTATGTCTAGTATGCCTCAAATTCACTCGACCGGTTCTACACACCACTTGACCCCAACCACTGGAGGGAAACCTTCAGCTACCATCAACTTCGTAACTGGAACACCACCTCCGCCCCAAAATTAAAGCAGAGGCTACCCTCTAGTTAGTATTCAACATATGATCATGGTTCAACCTATAGTTAATGGTCAACACATGCTTACTAGGCACACTCCAATAGGTGGACAACTTTAAACTAGGGGGAAACCCCTAATTGGTGGACAAAATCTAATTGGGGGGGAACCTCTAGTTAAGGGACAGAATGTAAGCAGAGGATATCCTTCACACATGAACTACAATATGGTTGGAAGTTCACTCCCATCCATGGGACAACCTACATGGGCCCATCACTGGGGTTACTGTCTACTTGTACCCAACCCCCATGGGGGAATACATACTCGGGTAATCACAATATTGCAATAGGTCAAAATTACCCATGAAATATTTTTCCTCGATTACCCTATCCCAGAAATATGAACACCCCATGGGGGAATCATAATGTTCCACCGAATGGACCTCCAGCCGGTGGCCCACCACCCCCAACATGTCCCACCCCCTCCTCCACCACGTGTCCCACCTCCACCCTCACCACCCGGAGGACCCCTGTACTCTGGCAGAGCACCTCCACACTCCGAAGGAGGACCCCCTTCAGGTCCACCTCCTAATCCGGGAGGACCACCTCCATATGGACATCACTCTACTGGAGGACCTTATGATCATTCAATTCATGGTACTACTGGTACCCAGATGCCTTATCAATATTACCAGTATCCAAATCCAAAACAAAAGTTACCATTTCTAGATACGTTAGATCTATATGATCTATCATGTTTGACCAATGATCCCATCTAACATGGTATAAATTAGCCACCTATTCCTGTGAAGTGACCATCGGACATACCTAAATTTGACGGGAAACCCGATGAGGATCCTAAGAACCACGTAGTGACATACCATTTGTGGTGCTCCTCCAATTCCTTAATGGATGATTCTATCTTCCTTAGGCTTTTTCAATGAACGCTTACTGGTACTTCTGCAAAGTGGTACATCTAGTTAACACCACACTCTTTCACTGATTTTCGATCTTTAACTATGGCCTTTTTAACTCATTTTCAACTACCGATCCACTATGAAACCAACACAAATCTTTTGACATCCCTTCGAAAATCAACGTCCACTCACATTTCTGATCATATTCATGAGTGGAGAAGGAGATGTCGCCTCATTAAAGATCCCATTCTGGATCAGCTACTCGCTAATTGGTTTACAGAGTCATTATTACCCATCATAGCTAAAGACGTCGTTATGGGAGGGGTTGTTACAGAAGAACAAGCCATCTCGTGTGCTCATTATCTTGACCTAGTCCATGTTCAATCTGGCACATTGTATCACATTATTCCTAATGCCCCATGCCCCACACATGACCCAACAAAACCTCCTATGGGATCACATGCCGATGGCATCATTGGTTCCGTTCATACCCAGCCTGTTACCCAATTAAGTGGATCATGAACCACGTTCGTTCAACTCCATCCTCATCACAGGCTAGAAAAAACATCAATCGGTCACCCATCCCTGCTTCCACTGTGGAGGTGAATTCATTTCAATCTACTTCACCTTAGAAATCCAATGGTAAAAACAAGAACAAAGGAAAATCCAAGAAGTCTTCTAACCAACAGGATCCCAAAACAAATCTTGATCCCAATTACACAAAACAACGACGGAAGGCCAAATATCCTTGTTTACTGTGTGGTGACGATCACTTCATGAGAGAATGTCCACAACGTGAAGAAGTCCAAAATTTCATCAAGGGAAACCCCACACCCACAATTTTAATAGAACTCTTCCTCACACAACAACAACAAATGATTGCATAACCACCACCTCCTTCTCAAGGAGAACCTTCCAGACCGCTCATGTTCTCATGATGCATAGTGAAATGGTCAACTTATCCACTAGGTCCCATACATATGACTATATTCCCATCAAGGAATCCGATGGGGGTAATGTTGAAAAATGATCCACCTCTATGTCCAATGTTCCTCTATGACAAGGTCCTTTTACCATCAAGAAACCTCTCTTAGATGCAGTATTATGTCCACCAAAGAGCACAATTCAAAAATCCATTTTCAATCATAATGCTTGGGCTACTCAAAACTACAACATCGTATAAGATTTAGCCCAGGCACCTTGTACTATTTCCATGCTAGAAGTCTTACAAAATTGCCCCAATCAGTGTAAGACTTTGATATCTTCTATAGGAGGTGTAGACCCTAATTCCTCCAGCACTATTATGTTCAGATTAGAGTACTTTAAGCCAAGGGTTTCCCACCAATTAGCATTTCAAATCGTTACCAATGTCTATGGGAAAAGTATCCATCGTATTGTTTTAGATGAAGGAGCCTCTACTTCTATTATGCCAATATCATGCTGGAGAGCCATCGGCTCTCCTGATTGAACCATTCCCCTACTACTTTGAAAGCAGTTGACGGCCAAGGATTCCAACCCCACGGGCTTTTACAATCTTTAGTTGTTGAGTTGGGAGGCGAGACTGCTTCCATTAATATGGAAGTAGTCACTGCCCCATTGGTTTATAATTTTCTACTTGGTCGAAATCGGTTCTATGCCATGACTACGGTCACATCATCCATCTTCTACATTGTACAATTTCTCCATCATGGGAAAATTGTCACTATCGACCAGTTATATTTTTGTACACCAAAAACCACTACTCATCCTATGGATAACATCCCTA
Source organism: Larix kaempferi (assembly GCA_027924585.1). Taxonomy (NCBI): domain Eukaryota; kingdom Viridiplantae; phylum Streptophyta; class Pinopsida; order Pinales; family Pinaceae; genus Larix; species Larix kaempferi. Next base: position 41,089,487 of record BSBM01000047.1, read on the forward strand.
TTCTGGGACAATCATCGCATTTATATGAGAGTGTGGGAGTAGGAATCCTAAAGGACTCATCCCTGATGGGAGTCTTTCCAACACCAGATCCCCCAGCACATGTTGCCACGGTGAACATGATCTCATCCATGATCCCATCCTCCTCCAACTCAACAAACCAATGGATTGAGCCCAATATAAATCAACTGGATTTGATTGGAGACATGATACCTCTCAACCTCGCTGAAGTTACTTATGAGGCCATACAATAAGCACCTGTTTTGATAGATTCCCACTCGGCGGTGGCATCTAACTTCGGTTCTCTTCCAGATCGGTGGAACTCATCCCCACTATCACCAGATCGTCTACTCTAGAATTTTCACTTTGATGAATCGATCATGGAAATTATGAGCTTGAGTGAGCCTCCATGGGAAGACCTTCATCATCGATATCATTTCCTCCCACCTCTAGGTATGGTAGAGAACGCAATTCATACATTGTCTCACCAGATGTATTCCCTCACCCTCAATCTCCTATTCTCACCCAGGATACGGTAACCAAGGGGAATTTGGAAAACATCATGCCTGCTATCACTTTAGACATCTCAGTAAAACCTAGAATCATGGAACACATCCGCATAGGCCAAATTCATTCTCCCGATGAAATCAAGACTTTTACGGCATTATTTAAACAGTTATGCGATGTATTTGCATGGAGATACAAGGAAATTCCCGGGATCGATCTTGTTATTGTTATGCATGAAATCCAAACATATCACGACGCAAAACCTGTCCAGAAAAAACTCCGTCCAGTGCACCCTAGAAAGACTGCGACTATCAAAGCAGAGATTGAAAATTTGTTGAAAGTTGGGTTCATTTATCATGTTCCCTTAATAGATTGGGTCTCCAATGTCATCCCGGTTACAAATAAACATGGAACCATCAAATTTTACATTGATTACAGGGACCTTAACAAGGCTTATCCTAAGGACAATTATCCTACCTCGTTTATCAACCAAATTATTGACAACTACGCCGGAAGTATCATTTCTTTATTCAAGGATGGATTCTCTGGCTATAATCAGATTGAGATCCACCCAGCCGATCAACATAAAATTGCTTCAATATTCCCATGGGGTACTTTTTCATATAGAAAATTACCTTTTGGCCTTAAAAATGCTAGTTTCACATTCTAGTGGGCCATGTTGTATGCCTTTCATGATATCAAGGATTTTGTGGAACCATAACTCAATGATCTTCCATCCCATTCAAATCATCATGACTTCCACATCAATCAGATGACGGTTCTGTTTCTCATATGTCAATGGTACAATATCCATTTAAATCCCCACAATTTCATATTTCGTGTGGAGTCTTACTGTCTCCTCGACTTCATAATTTCCAAATATGGGATCCGCATTGATCCCCTCAAGGTAGAGGCCATTGCTTCCCTACCCCCACCCACGGATATTATGGAACTTCAAAGTTTGCAGGGGAAGGAAAACTACCTGCGTCGTTTCGTGTGTAATTATGCAGAAAAAACACAGGGTTACATGCGATTGTTAAAGAAGGATGTCCTATTTATTTGGGATGACTATGCCCAAAAGGCCTTTGACAATCTCAAGCGCGCTATTAATCATGCACTTGTGTTACAACCACTAGATTACACCAAGGATTACATCCTTTATATTGATGCCTCTACTTCAACTATCGCTATGGTTTTAGTGTAGGAAGATAGCAACACGCAGGAACATGTGATCTATTGTCTTAGTAAGGGTCTCATAGAATCTAAAACTCATTATTTGCATGTAGAGAAGTTAGCTACGGTGGCAGTCATTGCTGTCCAAAAGTTACGTCACTATTTCTTGCTCCGGACTACTACCATTATTGTCGATTCTAACCCTATGTACCATGTCCTCACACGTCAGGTACTAGGGGGGAAATACTCACGTTGGATCATAATTCTCTAAGAATTCGACCTCCAATTTGAAAAGGATAAATCAAAAAAATCCTTGGCATTCGCAGAGCTCATTTGTGATCTTCCCCATACTGGTCAAGAATCTGAGCCCATTGACTCTCTCCCCGATGAGTCATTATTTTTTATTAGCACTTCTGACCCTTGGTACTGGGATATCACCTTGTATCTCCAAACCCAACACTTTGGTCCTCACTTATACTATGATGAACATCGTCGTATCCATCACCAAGCGAAATATTACCTAATCATTGGTGATACGTTATACCATCGTGGCATTGATTCCATGCTACGAAGTTGTTTAACTCATGAAGAGGCCAAGCATGTTTTAAATGATTGCCATTCACGTCCATGTGGCGGTCATCTTTCTGGGATGGCTACAACCCAAATAATATTATGTGTTGGATACTATTGTCCATCCATCTTCAAGGATCTATGGAAGCAGTCAAGAAGTGTCCTCCCTGCCAGCTTTTTCATCATAAAAAGTGCTCGCACCGAGCCCCCTTACATCTAGTTAATGTCATTGTCCCCATTTCTAAATGGGGCATTGACTTCATGCATTGTAAGCCTACCTCAGTTAGGGGGCATGTTTACGTTATTGTCGTCGTAGACTACTTTACTAAATGGGTCTAGGCTATGCCTACATACAAGGAAGACGGTGAAACTCCCACACTCTTTATGTTCAATCATATTATTTCTAGGTTCAAAGTCCCACAATCCATCGTCACAGACCATGGATCACATTTTCAAAACAAGATGGTGGATGAACTAAGCACCAAGTTGGGCTTTAGTCATGAAAACTGAACCCCCTACTATACTCAATCGAATGGACGAGTAGAGGCCATTAATAAAGTCTTTAAAACCATGATTCAGTGCATGGTAGGTACTCACAAGTCAAATTCACATGTGATTTTTTTTTCTTCCCTTCGGGCATACTAGACTTCCATCAAAACCGCCATTGGTTTCACACCCTTCCAGTTTGTGTATGGACTAGAGGCAGTATTTCCTATTGAGTGCGAGATTCCGCCTTTAAGACTAGCTGTTGAACTTTTACATAACACAACTGTTGAGGAAGAATGATTCTTATACTTGGAAAAACTCGACGAAACGCGCCATAATTGTCATTACGCCACGATTCTGAGTGCGAGATTCAATCTTTAAAAAAATTTATAATCGTCATAAATGCTAGTATTCACTATGCGGAACAAAACTTGTGAATGTTTAATGCTTATTATTTATAAATAAGTCAGCAATGTCTCTTAACTTTATGACAATGCTAAACCAATCAGATGGATGATGATTATAAATTGCGAAATTTATTTTTATTTCACTATTTTTTAAAACATGTTTTAAGGAGTGTTTGTTATCTGCTTATCTTTATTTTGATAAGATGACACTTACTTGTTATGACAGCCGTCATTTATTTTGTGTGTCTGATCCTCATGTATAAGGAATCCTTTAGCTGTAGTTAACAAATAAGGAATGTTTGTAATTGTCTTGCTGTCGATAAATTACATTATCATTATGATGTTGTTCTACATTTATTTTAACATTTGATTCTGAATTATTTCTTTTTGGCTGTCAAGAGTTCTGGAGCAGCCCTGAGGCTTACCTAGCTATTGAAGGTAATGCATGTTGTACTTACCTTGTTCAGGTTACAAGTAGGGGCTCTTCCTCCATATTTTGTTTAATAATTTCATGTTTTCAACCTCAGGTTTTGACCTAGCTATCCAAAGTAAAATGGATGACAAGTCACTACACTAATCCTAACTATGAGGATGTTTGGTCCTATCCCTTATGGCATTTCTCCAAAGTGATAGCATAACAAATTCTGGCATTTAAACAAAGTTTGGGTGAGTATTATGTTATCACATTACTTAATCCAAAGTTTATGTGCGCGTTAATGAAATGAAGTTTGATGGTTTCGAAACTATACCAAACTAAGAGGCAGTGGGTAAAGATTAAAAAGGTAGTGGTGGCCATACAAGGTCCATTAATGAGGCCACGTGAACACAAGGTGAATGACCTCCACGTATGGATAAACCCTATCTTAGCGCTGAATGTTTCTTGTGTTTTGTTATTTTGTTAAGGGTTTGGAGAGTCGAGCTCTCATGGCCGCCATGGCCATTCTTGGCTTGCTCTTAACAACTCTAGTGTTACCAATACGCATAGACGAGTTTAGTGTTACAAGGATTATCATCGTGTTGCTTGGTTTGTTCTGGTTTCGAGAGTTATGCCTTGGCTTCGACTGTGCATCAGTTTCATAGGTAAGAATTGGGCAAGAATATAATGTACTGAGTTTTAATTCGAGTTTTTAATGTTAAAACAACTTTCAACTGTTACTAACTGATATATGTGTTGGAAGGAGCTTCTTCGTAGTTTCCAGTAGTTCTTGGTCTTGACTTTGTGTTTTTCAGCAACAACATTGTTGGAGAGAACCATAACCAGTGGTTTGGTAAGCTCCGGGTCTTCTCCACGACTCTCCGTCAACCCTTGTTAGCATGTATGCCAACGTTACTGTGTTGTTGTTATTTGAAGCTATCCCAAATGAGGTTCTCCCATCACCTGGGTTGCATACAAAGGTTTATAAAAGAGTCCTTGGGATCCATTCAGCCAACCCTGGCATTACAAATTTTGTTTGACTTCTTGTTTCTAAATAATGGATTCAGTCGATGAATATGAACCCTATTTTATTTTGTGAAATAGTTTACTGTGTAAATAAATTTTAAATGTTTATGTCTTGGCAGAGCCCCAGTTTTCAATACTATTTATGAAGATGAAAATTTTTCCAATGTCGGCTCTGTGATTTATTCTTGAAAATCAATTTTCGATTTAGCTTTGTTTGTTGTTTGTGTGTGTTGAAGAATTTGTGCCTGTGAGTAATGGGACAAACCCTGTCGTGTTTCTTTTGGATGTTCTAAGATGAAGATTACACAAGCTGTAAGAAAATAAACAAGTTTACTCAAATTATTTAAGTATGTATTTATAGTTGAACCCTTATGAGTTTCGAACCCTGACATACGATGTCATTTCTTAACCCTAGTTGTGTTTGTAATATCTTGGAACACTTCATATTATTTTTATGTGATTTCTATGGATATCACTATCTTTTGACTATTTACAGATTAATATATACACAAAGTGCAGGTTTTATCAAAACCCTAGCGATAGTTAAGCTTATTACTTTTACTTTGCATTAATGTTGTTCCGTATTTTAAAATGTATTTCTTATATTCTCGTTGGGTATAATATCCATAGTGTGATACAATTTAGCTTCAATGTTTTGTTTCAAATTAGGCTGTCAACATCGATTTTGATTATTATTATTTATAGTTCATTTTATATAGATGTTTTTTCGATCTGAACAGTAAAATTGTACTCCTAGTTTGAGGGTTTCAACCCTGAAACTTTAAGCGTGAACTGTATTAGTAAGTGTTTGATATTTCCGGACTATTTATAAATATTTAAATAATTATTCTTTTATAATAAAAAAGGTGAGCTCATAAGAGACTCGAACCTTTGACTATCAAGTTTGTTTTAAACCTTGTATTCTAAAGAATACTTATGGACTTAGGTCCACAGTCTATCGACTGTGTGATGTGTAACGATTTTATGTCACTTATTTTAAACCAATGATGGCAACCTTGTGTTACAAGACTTATTTCTTTAATTAAAAGAATTAGGGCATGGCCATGAGATTGTAATTATTCCTGGGGTAACCCTAAATGTATACATATGAAGTTGAAATGAGTTCTGTGTGAAGTTTTTTATGCTGGTTTATTTATGTAAAGTTTTATGTTGAGTATATTACTATAAATGTATGTAGCATAAATATTTTGGTAACTAAATAGTAATACTGTAATTGATATATAAATATTGTATGGATTTTATATGAATATTATGAAATACTATTATTAAATAGTATGCTGGTAACAATCTAATTGACTCTGAACTATTCATGATATTTTATCAAGGGATTTTTCTGATTTTAAACTCATATTTACTGTATGAAAAAATGGAGAAAAACTCTTAATATTGTTACAATATCCATTCTAAGATATCTATATTTTAAATAGACTAGGAGATCATTATTTCAATCACATCATGAGAATCATTTTTAATCTATTAATTTAAATAAGCTTCTCTATACTAGAGTACATCATGAAAGTGAAAGGAAAAATACAAAGAAGATTCTTATTCATCACTTATTAATATTCAATCTTTAATCATTCATTCATATGTACAGAAACAATTATTCAGTTCAACAAACTAATACTTCTAATAGATAGAATTTTATAAACTTGTAGATAAAAATACTCAGGATAAACATAGAAAATATAGAAATGACAAAACAAATAATGCAGAACCTGTTCAAACTGAGTAGGTGGACAAACACCCAAAGAAGACCTTTCCTCCCAACCGTCTCCTGAAAGCATCCAAGTCTTACTTTCTTTAGGACCCCCGAGCCTATTCACTAAACCACTAGGACGAAGATTCTGTGTAGAAGTAAGTGACAATCTCTTTAAAACTCAACAATCATGAAGACTTGCACAAAACACTCTCTACACTCAGCAGCATAGGAAAGTCTTACATTGCAACTCATTAGTTATCTTATCCCCTCATCGAATCTCTTGTGTGCTCAACAATGTGGTTTCCAGCAGCACAAGGAAAAGTTGTATCTCTATGAGAATGTGTGTGTTGCCTACTCAAATTCGATGGCTATATATAATATTTCCTAGGTATTAAGGGTCAGTTTAACAATTAATGAGCCACCTGCTCAGTTTCACCATCCTTGGGGAACATGACCACGGTTTTAGGGAATTTGCCTCCTGCAACAGCTAGTAAGTGAGGATAGATGCTGCCACTTGTCAATTGCCTTCTACAACAGTTTCATTCCTCCTTGTGGGTCAGTGAACACTCTTTCAACAGTCCTCTTTGGATGAGTGTCTCCTATTTTCATTTATTAAATAATAATAATATTCAATTACAGTCATCCTTGACCATCCTTGGTTATAAAACTTTACAATAAGTTTTAAAGTAATGATTTTCCACAAACATAAAATATTTCAAGAACTAGGTAGGTTACAAACACCCCCTCTTAACTTCAACATCGTCCTCGATGTTGCTTAAGGATTATCTAAGTCCTCCTGGAACAGAATTGGATATGTTGCCTACATATGACTCTATAATTCCCAAGTTCTTCATCTGGACTAAGGTGCTTCCATTGCACCTTTACCTGTCCAATGGTGTGATTCAGGAGTAAAATTTTTCTCCTGTCTAGGATACAATCCGGTTCCACCTAAAAATCTCCTTCTGGTTCCACCTGTATGTCATTCCAATTGATTACATGAGTAGCATTATGTACATACTTTTTCAAAATAGAGATATGAAATACATTATGTATTTTTAGATTAGGTGGCAAAGCCAGTTGATAAGCCACTAGTCCAACTCTAGATAATATTTCGAATGGTCCACAATACATGGTTGCTAACTTAGCACATTTCCCCAACTTAAATGAGCTCTTTTTGGGTTTTACCTTGACAAACACATGCTCACCAATTTGGAATTATTTTTGAGTTCTCTTTAAATATGCATGACTCTTTGTCTGTCTTGTGCAATTTTCAGATTGCCTTGTACCTTTTTCACTATTAGTTCCATCTATTTCAATAACTCGGGTCCTAACATCAACCTGGCAACTGGATTACTCCAAGATATGGGAGTATTACACTTTCTACCATACCAAATTTCAAAAGGACTAGCTGAAGCTTTATAATGATTGTTATAATCAAATTCAATTAGGTGCAAATAGTCTTCCAATTTAGTTAGCTAATCTCTAACACACATTCTTAACATATCTTCTAAAATCTAATCTACTCTTTCAGTTTGTCCGTCAATTTGTGAATGAAAATATGTACTGAAATTTAACTTGGTATCCAAACCTTTAAACAATGATTTCCAGAAATTTCCAGTAAATTTAGAATCTCGATCAGAAATTATTACCTTAGGAATTCCATGCAAACGAAAAACTTGCTTCATAAACACATCAACAATAATAGCAACTTTAAAAGTAGTTTTAATGGGTATAAAATTAGCTTCATTGCTAAGCTTATCCACTACCATTATTGAAGCATTCTGCTTTTGATTTTTAGGAAAACCAATTATATAATCAATGTTGATTATTTCCCACTTCCAATCTGGAATTGGCAATGGCTGTAATAAACTAGCTGGGTGTTGATGCTCAGCTTTAACTTACTGACATTCAATGCACCTAGCTCTGTATTCAGCCACCTCATTCTTCATATTTGGCCAAAAGTAATTTTTTCTTAACATTGTTATCATCTTTTGGTAACTTGGATGTCCTGAATAAGGACTTTATGTACTTCATTTAAAATCAGCAATTTAACTTTAGGTACATTTGGTACATACAGTCTGTTTTTATACATCATTAGTATTTTTTCATTCAGACTGTAATCTGTTATTAAATTTTCAGATATATTTTTAGCAACTTTTTCTTGTAATTTCAGATAATTCTTATCCAATTTTACCCCTTCTTTAAACAGATTTTCTAAATCTGTTTTGTAAGTGATGACTGCTGCCATAAAATTTTATTTTGCATACCTACTTAAAGCATGAGCCACCTTATTTTCTTTACCTTTTATGTGTTGAATCTCGAAATCATATTTGCTAAGGAAAGATAACCACCTAGATTGCCTTGCATTCAGATTTGTTTGATCCAACATATATTCAAGACCTTAATTATTTGTCATTAATGAAAATTTTCTTCCCATTAGATGATGACGCCACATCTTTAAATCATGTATCACGGAAGCCAACTCTAAATCGTAGGTAAAGTAATTCTTTTCATGAATTTTCAGCTTTCTTGACTTATACGCTATTACGTGACCTTCTTGTGTTAAGACTCCGCCAAGGCCATCATTGCATGCATCAGTGCATACAATAAAATCCTTGTTTAGATATGCAATTTTTAAAATAGGTGCAGTAGTTAACAGTTCTTTCAATTTCTTAAAACTTTCTTCACACTTTTGATCCCAAACAAATATCTTTCCCTTTTTCTGTAAAGAGGTCATAGGATTTACGATTCTTGAGAATCCTTCTATACATTTTCTGTAGTAACCTGTGATTCCCATGAACGATCGTACATCTGTTACATATTTTGGGATAGGTCATCTATTAATTGCTCCTATTTTATCCAGGTCAACTGAGATTCCATCCTTGGATATCATGTGACCTAAATACTGTATATTATCTTTGAAAAATTCACTCTTACTAAATTTAGCGTACAATTGACGTTCTCTTAAGACTTGTAAAATTATTCGTAAATGTTCATCGTGTTCTTCTTTAGTCTTTGAATAAATTAAAATGTTGTCAATGAAAACAATTACTAACTTATCCAAATACTTATGTAAAACATTATTCATTAGACACATGAAAATTGCTGGAGCGTTAGTTAGACCAAAAGGCATAACTACAAATTCATAATGCCCATAACAGGTTCTAAAAGCAGTTTTAAAGATATCTTCGTCTTTAATTCTGACTTGATGATATCTAGATCTCAAGTCTATTTTCAAAAATATCGTCACTCCATGTACTTGATCAAATAGATCATCTATGTGGGGAAAAGAATATATGTTTTTAATCGTAATTTTATTTAACTGACGGTAATCTATGCATAGACGCAACGTACCGTCCTTCTTTTTAATGAAAATGAAAGGTGCTCCCCAAGGAAACACACTAGGTCTTATGTGATTTTTATCAATTAATTCCTTTAATTGTGATTTTAATTCGTCAAGATCTAGGATATTCATCCGGTAAGGAGCTTTTGAGTTAGGTACTGCACCAGGTACTAACTCAACGGTGAAGTCCAATTCCCTTTTCAGAGGTAGTCCTAGAATTTCTTCCGGGAATACATCTCAAAAGTCTCTTAGGATTGGTATATCTTCAAGTTTTAATTTATCTTCCTTGGTAGCATGTTCATCATTTATTACATTCACAGCAAATACTTTACATACCTTACATATAGCCCTTTTCATTTGCAATGTAGAAATCTGTCTAACTGAATTTTTTCTAGGGATTCCTTTTACTGTTATTGTTTCTCCTTTATCATTCAAGCATGTAAATGTCTTTTCAAAACAATTCAGAACTACCCTATTCTTTTCCAACCAATCCATTCCGATTAAAACATCATAAGATCCTAACGGTAATACATTCATCTTAACATGACTCTTAAACTAATTCATAAACATCTCACAATGTTTAAAAAAATCAACTACCTTTCTTTTGGTTCCTGTAGCTAACTGAACTAGCGAAGACTTTTCAAAATTTTCTACCTTTAATTTATAGCTTTTTACTATATCAGGTGATACATAACTCAAAATAGCACATGGGTCAATTAAAATAGAGATGGGTCTGTACTGTAGCATACCTTCTATTTCGACCATTGATGTCTCATGATCAGCCTGTTGATTTTCCAAGGCTGCATTGATCCTGGGCATTTCTCTCGCTAAATCACAAACTGTCGCCTCTTCCTGCACTATATGAATGTTGCTGACAATCCTCTTTCTGTCGGGACAGTTTGTTGCATAATGTGGTCCTTGACATTCAAAACATTTTACAGATTTATTTTGTTCATTATTTTCAGCATAATTATTAGGCATGTATCTATTTCTTGCAGCTATAAAATTTTGTGGTGTATTGCTTTTGAACATATTTCCTTGAAAAATTTTGTTAGGTAAATTTCGCTTATTAATTCTAGAATTCCTGTTAAACTTAAAAATTTTCTTTCTTTGTTCGAAATTACTTGTTTTATTAATCCTCCAGCTAGGTATACTTACTCTTTTCCTGTTATGTTCATAACAGAAACTTGCCTTCCTCATAGCTTCTTCAAGAGTCTTTGGGTTGTCATACTCAATTATTTCTTTGATATTAAAAGGTAAACAACTCAGAAATATTTGTATTTTAGGCTTTTCGTCGTCAATGTAAAGTACATACCTTAATAAACTTAAGAATTTACTGTTTAATTCTGTTATGTTCATAGAGCCTAGTTTTAAATCATAGAACTCTTTATCTTTTTCTTCAAAGTATTGATCAGACAGAAATTTCTTCTTAAAATATCTTTTAAAAGCACTCCAAGTTACACTCTTTTCTTTTATGCCTTTTACTCTCTTTATATCTTTCCACCATATATCTTCTTTCCCAATCAGATTATAAATGGACATCTTAGCTTTCAACCTATCAGAATAATTATATATTTGAAAGTATTTCTTCATTCCGGACAGCCATGCTTCGGCTTCCTCTCCCTTTTCTATCTCATCGTTGAATGTTGAGGGCTTTATTTTCTTGAACTCCCTTGATATCTCTTCATAAAGTTTGTACTTCCTCTTCTTAGGACTGTAGTCACTATCACTGTTGTCATTGGAATACTTATGTTTTCTTCTATGTAATTTAACATTAACTTCAGAAGATGAATCACTTTCGGTATTATAGAATTTTAACTTCTTACCCCTGTGTTGATAAGACATGGTTCCAGATTCATATTTAAATTCTCTTCTTTTATCTTTTCCATCATTATGAAATTTATCTAGCAATATTTGATTCATCTCTTCTTGCACCTTCAAAATCCTTTCATTTTCTTCCTTAATGGTTTTCATTTCAGCCTTTAAATCTTTAACTGTTCGAAGTAATTCAGATGAATTATAATTTAATTCTACGAATATATTTTCTTGCTTAATATGTTCATGTTCATTATTATTTTTTTCATGATGAGATATGTCCTCAGTAGATTCCTCTGGTCCTTCTATAACCTACAAATTAAATATAGAATGTGTTGTACAAAAATAAATTTGAAAAAAAAATCAGTAATTTTATTTTTCTATTTTGCGCGAGTTGAGCCACATTCAGGCCTAGAGTTTGAACTTGCACTTAGATACCACATTTAACACCTCCAAAATTCATCAAAATTTTAAAAAAAATATAATCATAATAAGTGCTAATATTCACTATGCAGAACAAAACTTGTGAATGTTTAACGCTTATTATTTATAAATAAGTCAGCAATGTCTCTTAACTTTATGATGATGCTTAACTAATCAGATTGATGATGATTATAAACTGCGAAATTTACTTTTATTTCATTGTTTTGTAAAACGTGTTTTAAGGAGTGTTTTTTATCTGCTTATCTTTATTTTGATAAGACGACACTTACCTATTATAGCAGCCATCGTTTATTTTGTGTGTTTGATCCTCATGTATAAGGAATCCTTTGGATGTAGTTAACAAGTAAGGAATGCTTGTAATTGTCTTGTTGTCGATAAATTACATTATCATTCTAATGTTGTTCTACGTTTATTTTAACATTTGATTCTGAATTATTTCTTTTTGGTTGTCAAGAGTTATGGAGCAGCCCTGAGGCTTACTTAGCTATTGAAGCTAATGCATGCTGTACTTACCTTGTTCAGGTTACAGGTAGGGCCTCTTACTCCATATTTTCGTTAATAATTTCATGTTTTCAGCCTCAAGTTATGACCTAGCTATCCAATGTAAAATGGATGACAAGTCACTACACTAATCCTAACTATGAGGATGTTTGGTCCTAGCCCTTATGGCATTTCTCCAAAGTGATAGCATAACAAATTTTGGCATTTAAACAAAGTTTGGGTGAGTATTATGTATCACATTACTTAATCCAAAGTTTATGTGCGCGTTAATGAAATGAAGTTCGATGGTTTCGAAACTATACCAAACTAAGAGGCAGTGGGTAAAGATTAAAAAGGTAGCGGTGGCCAGACAAGGTTCATTAATGAGGCCACGTGAACGCAAGGTGAATGACCTCCACATAGGGATAAACCCTATCTTAGTGCTGAATGTTTCTTGTGTTTTGTTATTTTGTTAAGGATTTGGAGATCCGAGCTCTCATGGCCTCCATGGCCATTCTTGGCTTGCTCTGAATAGATCCAACGTTACCAATACGCAGAGATGAGTTTAGTGTTACAAGGATTATCATCGTGTTTCTTGTTTTGTTCTGGTTCGGAGAGTTATGCTCTCGGCTTCGACTGTGCATTAGTTTCATAGGTAATAATTGGGAAAGAATATAATGTACTGAGTTTTAATTCGAGCTTTTAATGTTAAAACAAATTTCAACTCTTACTAACTGATATACGTGTTGGCGGGAGCTTCTTTGTAGGTTCCAGTAGTTCTTGGTCTTGGCTTTGCGTTTTTCGGCAACAACATTATTGGAGAGAACCATAACCAGTGGTTTGGTAAGCTCCGCGTCTTCTCCACGACTCTCTGTCAACCCTTGTTAGCATGTATGCCAACCTTACCGTGTTGTTGTTCTTTGAAGCTATCCCGAGATGAGGTTCTTCCACCACCTGGGTTGCATACAAAGGTTTATAAAAGAGTCCTTGGGAGCCATTCATCCAACCCTGAGCAGTATAATTGCGTTGTAAATTTTGTTTGACTTCTTGTTTCTAAATAATGGATTCAGTCGATGAATATGAACCCTATTTTATTTTTTGAATAGTTTATTATGTAAATAAATTTTAAATGTTTATGTCTGGGCAAAGCCCCAATTTTCAATACTGTTTACGAAGATGAAAATTTTTCCAATGCTGGCTCTATGATTTATTCTTGAAAAACTATTTTCGATTTAGCTCTGTTTATAGTTTGTGTGTGTTGAAGAATTTGTGCCCGTGAGTAATGGGACAAACCCTATCGTGTTTCTTTTGGATGTTCTAAGATGAAGATTACACAGGCTGTAAGAAAATAAACGAGTTTACTCAAATTATTTAAGTATGTATTTATAGTTGAACCCTTATAGGTTTCGAACCCTAACATATGATGTCATTTCTTAACCCTAGCTGTGTTTGTAATATCTTGGAACACTTCATATTATTTTTATGTGGGTTCTAAGGTTATCACTATCTTTTGATTATTTAAGGATTAATATATATACAAAGCGCAGGGTTTATCAAAACCCTAGCGATATTTAAGCTTATTACTTTTACTTTGTATTAATGTTGTTCTATATTTTAAAATTTATTTCTTATATTCTCGGTGGGTATAATATCCATAGTGTGATATGATTTCACTTCAATGTTTTGTTTCAAAGTAGGCTCTGTCAACATCGATTTTGATTATTATTATTTATAGTTCATTTTTATATAGATGTTTTTTCGATCTGAACAATAAAATTGTACTCCTAGTTCGAGGGTTTCAACCCTGAAACTGTAAGCATGAACTGTATTAGTAAGTGTTTGATATTTTCAGACTGTTTATAAATATTTAAATAATTATTCTCTTATAATAAAAAAGGTGAGCTCATAAGAGACTCGAACCTTTGACTATCAAGTTTGTTTTAAACCTTGTATGTCACTTATTTTAAGCCAATGTTGGAAACCTTGTGTTACAAGACTTATTTGTTTAATTAAAAGAATCAGGGCATGGCCATGATATTGTAATTATTCCTGGGGTAACCCTAAATGTATACATCTAAAGTTGAAATGAGTTATGTGTGAAGTATTTTATGTTGGTTTATTTAAGTAAAGTCTTATGTTGAGTATATTACTGTAAATGTATGTAGCATAAATATTTTGGGAAGTTACTAGTAATATTGTAATTGATATATAAATATTGTATGGATTTTATATGAATATTATGAAATACTATTATTAAATAGTATGTTGATAACAATCTAATTGACTCTGAACTATTCATGATATTTTATCAAGGGATTTTTCTGATTTTAAAGTCATATTTACTCTATGAAAAACATATAAAAAGTCTTAATATTATTACAGTATCCATTCTAAGATATCTATATTTTAAATAGTCTAGGAGATCATTATTTCAATCATGACATGTCATTTCTAATCTATTACTTTAAACAAGCTTCTATATACTAGAATACATCATGAAAGTGAAAGGAAAAATACAGAGAAGATTCTTATTCATCAGTTATTAATATTCAATCTTTAATCATTCATTCATATGTACAGAAACAATTATTCAGTTCAGCAAACTAATACTTCTAATAGATAGAGTTTTATAAACTTGGAGATAAAAATACTTAGGATAAACATAGAAAATATAGAAATGACAAAACAAATAATGCAGAACCTATTCAAAATGAGTAGGTGGACAAACACCCAAAGAAGACCGTTCCTCCCAACCGTCTCCTGAAAGCAGGCAAGTCTTACTTGCTCTAGGACCCCCAAGCTTGTTCATTGAACCACCAGGATGAAGATTCTGTGTAGAAGTAGGTGACAATCTCTTTAAAACTCAGTAATCATGAAGATTAGCACAAAATACTCTCTGCACTCAACATCATAGGACAGTCTTACACTGCAACTCATTAGTAAGCTTATCCCCTCATCGAATCTCTTGTGTTCTCAACAATGTAGTTTCCAGCAGTGCAAGGAAAAGTTGTGTCTCTCTGAGAATGTGTGCATTTCCTGCTCAAATTCAATGGCTATATATAAGATTGCCTAGGTCTTAAGGGTTAGTTTAACAATTAATGAGACACCTGCTCAGTTCCACCATCCTTGGGGAACATGACCACATTTTTAGGGAAGTTTCCCCTTGCAACAACTAGTAAGTGAGTGCAGATGCTGCCACTTGTCAATTGCCTTCTACAACAGTTTCATTCCTCTTAGTGGGTCAGTGAAAACTCTTTCAACAACCCTCTTTGGATGAGTGTCTCTTATTTTCATTTATTAAATAATAATAATATTCAATTACAGTCATCCTTGACCATCGTTGGTCATAAAACTTTACAATAAGTTATAAAGTAATTTTTTTCCACAAACATAAAATATTTCAAGTACTAGGTAGGTTACAACTATGGATCAATACCATGGAACATATAATACTATGGGAAAATACAAACTATGGATCAATACCATGGAACATATAGTACTATGGGACGAATTACAAGGCATATGCGTCCAACAACAATATACTAACAAAGTAAAGAGAAGGGTTGACATGGGTTCCTAACATCCCCTCTCCCTTATAAAAATATTTGTCCTGAAAGCTTTAGATGTGGAAATTGATGTTGAATTTGAAGAAGTGGTTCCCATGTAGCATCCGCTGGTTGCTGTTACTGGACAATCCACTCAACCGGAGGCGAGCCGGATCTCCCTAGCTCAATGCGAGTCTAGAACAAATAGAACAGACTACAAACACGTTTCCTAGATCTACTTAAGGATCAAGTACTAGATGTATTACCTCTTTGATTCGCTATCCTTTCTCCCGAATGTTGCTCCATGTCCCACGGTCGTCAGATCCAAGCTGCAAGACCTGTCAAGAAACAGAAAAGAGAAACGAGTAAAGAGCATCTATACAATAAGAGATCTATGTAAACAGTTAGGTAGGTAAACAACACAACATCATTACACATAAGAACGATATTGGTGGAAAGCATTTGTATTACAGCAAATAGAGGACTACATGATAGAGATATAGAACTACAACCAATGACTTAATGTAGCAGCCCTTCTCCACACAAGCCAATTGCAAAGCCCTTCCAAGGAAGCATGAATTCTCCAAGAGGTGAGTGAAGGTGTCCTAAGAGATTTCACCAGCATGTAGATACCATAGTCTTCTTCCCCTTTGGTATGGGAGTGAGCCTCACTTATATAGGACTAAGTGGATGAGGTTATGGATAGGATGGGTTGAGAGATGGTAGGAGAGAGGTAGGGGATCCTCCCAATGAGCTAAGGGTCGAGTACCAACTCTCCAAGAGATCAGGGATAAGCCCCCAAATGGGAAAGCTTCGAGAAAGATCTCGAAATGACTATTTTTTCCCATTAACAGACCTCGTCGCACCTTGCTATGAAGCAACCTGCGACGACCTCTCAAAAGGTTGTACAAAATGAGTACAAATCCTCCCAAATGAGTACTTGGTCCAGATGACTTCAGGGATGTATACACTAAATCATGATGATGGGTAGATTTTAGGTGTAACAGAATGCCCCCCAAAGCATGAAGCTGTTAAGGATGTACAGGTGAAGTGTTTTGATAGAAATAATGGCAAAAGACTTGTCGGATGAAGGACGTTGCTGCAGTACAACTGACTCTGAATTGACAATCTCATATATAGTACAACATGGCTGCCGACCAATACATTGCAGATCCATGGGAGTAATGACCTGACTGAACACAATCATGGCTACTAGACACAAGCGTACATCCATGATGATATGATAACACATCCATGACCAATACAAAAGTGGATTCGTGTAATATGACTCAATACAAACTCCATCACAACCTAGGTAAAACATGACTCCTGAGGGTCTTCAAGCTGAACCCGCAATGATACGAATCTATCCATGTGATTACAAATGTCTTGGCGTCGAACATGGTAGAAACCACTTGATTACCGGTCATTAATGTAAACCGTTAACAAGTACGAGGGAGATCACCATTAATGTCAATGATTCCCAAGGTATCACAGTACATATCATCGAGCGTGAATAAATGAGTTGATATCGGATGCAAGATGAAATCTTTCAATCAAGAGTCAATGATGTAAACTCATGATGAAAGCGAGGTAACCTGCCATTGAGGCATGCAGGGCCAAGGTACTTGGTTGGTTTCTAGATTCAATCCTTGGATGATGAGTTGAAGTCGACAAGGATGACTCCGTCGAAGGAGGGCAATAATGAATCCCCCATCAATCGACACGAAACACGACAAAAGATGTGTAGAGTGGATCGGATGGTACAATAATATGTGAGACTGACTCAAAGTAACAATGGCATGATGACGTGTGTACTGACTAAAAATGATGAGTGAATGTGTTCTTGAACATGGGCATGGCATGACTTGGCAGTATTGACATGAGAATGATGCAAACTTCTAATGCAACTGATAGTGGAAGCTTTCTCCGAATGACTCAGAGGAGTAACAGGACTCAGAAAGTAAGTGGGGACTCATAGACAAACAGATGACCCAAGTATCGGTATGCAAATACAGACGAGTGTTAAATTTTCTGAATTTACTTCAATCTGATCTAGGATCTTAACTGAGAGAACAACATGTACAGCATATCTACAGTATATCAATCATGGAGACAATAATGCAAGCACACAAGAGACACAAAGATTTACTTGGGGAAAACCATAAAGGTGAAAAACCCCAATAACTTCCTCAGAGATAGATAGAGCAATGATACAACCAACCAAGAGAGATAGCCATAACCTAGCAGCAGATCCTCCTCCTCCATAAGTGCGCCACTCCTCCTTGAGTGCATGTGTGAGAAGTGAGTGTGTAAATAGAGTGCCTCCCACACTCTATTTATACTTGACTTGACTTGCCTTTTTACCTAACTCATGTAGGCTCGAACTTTACCACATAACATAATGCTGAGTGGGCCGACCCCCAATAGGGTGGTCTAATAACCCTTTGACCCACATGGCCGACCCCCAATAGGGTGGTCTAATAACCCTTTGACCCACATGACTTATACAGGGCCGACCCCAAATAAGGTGGTCTAATAACCCATCAAGTATAAGTTACGACACTTACAATATAAATGACGACACTTCCTTATAGAGGAATAATAACATCTCTATAGGAATATAATATACATATATGTGAAATACATTCCGAAGTTACATATACATCAACACTCCCTCTTAACTAGGAAGGTATTTCTCAGCGCAGTTCTTCTAGCACAAGTCATCTTCTCTGGATCATCGTCACTAGATAATCGTCATCGAGTCATCATCATCGTCACTGCTGCTGCTATCTCAATCAATCTCTGAATCTACTCGTCATAGGAAGTTCTACAGAGCCAGTCCTTTTTCATACTGGATGTAGGCCCACCACCTGCAGGTCTTCGTCATCACTGGCCATACTGTGGAATCCTCAGGACTTATTACGTGCGTCACAAAACCTCGAAAGAGCATCCCAGGATGTTACGAGTACACAACTCCGACCTGTAGGATCTCCCAGGGCGCTATTACATGTGACCCCACCACAAAACCTCGAAAGAGCATCTCAGGATGTTACGGGTACACAACTCCGACCTGAAATCTCCCAGGGCACAAATTACATGTGGTCCACCACAAAACCTCGCAAGAGCATCTCAGGATGTTACGGGTACACAACTCCGACCTGAAATCTCCCAGGGCACAAATTACATGTGGTCCACCACAAAACCTCGCAAGAGCATCTCAGGATGTTACAGGTACACAACTCCGACCTGAAATCTCCCAGGGCGCTATTACATGTGGTCATGGCAAAACCTCGAAAGAGCATCTCAGGATGTTACGGGTACACAACTCCGACCTGAAATCTCCCAGGGCCCAAATTACATGCCATAGGACAAAACCTCGCAAGAGCATCTTAGGATGTTACGGGTACACAACTCCAACCTGAGATCTCCCAGGGCACAGATTACATGTCCTCCCAGAGCAATGTCTCGAAAGAGCATCCCAGGCTGTTACGGGTACACAACTCCGACCTATAGGATCTCCCAGACATGCTCATCTGCACAACCTGATCCACGGCCACAGAGTATCAACTGATACTCACCATACATCATCCTGATGTATCCATGATCATCCTGATCATCATCACTGCAACATCCTGCTGCATGTCATCCGGAGCAACATCCTGAAGCTCGTCATCTATGATCATCCTGATCATCACTGCAACATCCTGCTGCATGTCATCTGGAGCAACATCCTGAAGCTCGTCATCTATGATCATCCTGATCATCACTGCAACATCCTGCTGCATGTCATCTGGAGCAACATCCTGAAGCTCGTCATCTATGATCATCCTGATCATTAATGCATCTACCTGATGCATACCAAGTATCATACATGATCCTCCTGATCATCAATGTATCCACCTGATACAAATACATGATACATATCATCATACATGATCCTCCTGATCATCAATGCATCTACCTGATGCATACCACGTATCTACCTGATACATATCATCATACATGATCCTCCTGATCATTAATGCATCTACCTGATGCATACCACGTATCTATCTGATACATATCATCATACATGATCCTCCTGATCATCAATGCATCTACCTGATACAAATACAAATACATGATACATATCACCATACATCAAATGATCCAACTGATCATATCCAGCATCCACATGATGCGTACATACATACATAAAATGATCCAACTGATCATATCCAACAGAAACCAGAACATCATCCTGATGCTCATCATCCAGCGCTTACATCCACAGCCATGTGAAGGATCCTCCTTCCAACATGCTTGGAATGGCTTCAGCAAATGTGTCCATCACTTCTTCCTCGAAGTGTCCTCGATCTGAAGAACGCCAAGCCTCTCTCTGAAGTACTCGAACTTCACTCTGGCTAGTGGCTTCGTCAGCACATCTGCAATCTGCTCGTCCGTCACAACATACAGGAGCTTCACAGCTCCTCTCTGCACCATATCCCTGATATAGTGATATTTGATCTCTATGTGTTTCGACCTGTCATGAAACACTGGGTTCTCGGACAACTTCACACAACTCTGGTTATCACAGAAGATACCAGTAGCTTCCAACGGGAGATCAAATAACTCAGACAGTAGCTTCCGTAGCCATACTGCCTCACAACTAGCTGAATAGGCTGCAACATACTCTGCCTCAGCTGTACTTAGTGCTACACAGGACTGCTTCCTGCTAAACCAAGAGATCACACCTGATCCCATACTGAAGCAACACCCAGATGTGCTCTTCCTGTCTGCAGCACTGGCATCCCAATCTGAATCAACATAACCCTGCAGGTTAAACTTTTGATTCGCCTCATATCTGAGCCCATAATCCACTGTACCCTTCAGGTACCTCAGAACATGCTTTACAGCAACCAGGTGAACACTCCTCGGATCCGTCAGGAACTGGCTCAATGTGTTCACAGCAAAGCAAATGTCTGGTCTCGTGTTCGTCAGGTACATCAAGGACCCAATCATCTGACGATACATAGAGACATCAATCGGCTCATATGAAGCATCACATAGAAGCTTCAGATTCGATGCCATAGGTGTGGCCATGGCCTTGCAATCCATCATCCCGAACCTCTTCAGGATCTCTACTGCAGACTTCCCTTGTCCAAGGAAGATTCCTTCTGCACTCTGCCACACCTCCATGCCAAAAACAAATAGTGCATCATCCCCAAGTTCTTCATCTCGAACTCGGTAGTAAGCTTCCGCTGCGTGTCGGCAATCAATCTATCTTCACCATACCAAGTTCTGCACACATAAATGACTACACCATGCTGTCTTGAAATCCATCTGGTGCATCTTCTATTTCATCTCAATGCTGCCATCTGCAACATGCTTGATCTGATAGTTCCATTTGGAAGTCATAACAAACTTCCCTTCACGTCTTGGGACTGCAACCCAAACATCATTCTTCATGATCGACGGATCATTCCATTTCTTCATCCCAGATCCTGGGAACTTCAATATCTTCAATAGATATCTTTATTGCTGAACAAATGTTGTAGTTCTTCTTTTGTAGGAGATGGCATACGATCTTTCCTACATAACAAGTTAAATTGCATGATTAGAAAACATCTCATAGTTTTCAGAACAAATTCTTACACATAAAGAAATATGTCATACAGTCATGCAATTATCTTAGCCAATGCTTCAATACAACATTTATCCATATCCCATAACTTTCTAGATGCCTTCCAATCTCTACCAGAACATTGTTAAGAGTGTGCACAACTCCCAACATGTCAGCAAAGAGGTTTCATTCTAGATAAGTAGCAATGGAATGTTGTACAGTGCCATAGGCCACTTACCCATGTATATTAGTAGTATACTGTTCATCAATGCAACTATTCTAATATGCATAATACACAACCTAATTCTAGGAACATCAGTATATACATTATTGAACAGTATTATTTAAAACAAACAAATATGCAAGAAATGATGATTAAAATACTTATCTTTCTTTGTTCGTTGGGTGGACTCCCTCTAAGTCTTTGCTTCCTTGCAGGAGCTGTTGGAGTCCTAATCTGAAGTAGCTTCTTCTACACCTTTCTGTTGTGGAATGTAGAGAGATGGTCAACTCCCTCTGAATATCTGCATCCTTGCAGAAACTACTGAAGTGTGCTCCTTTGCTTTCTTGCAGGAACAACTGGAGTGTGCTCCCTTTTGATCTTTGCTTCCTGAATTCCCTGTTCTTGAACTCATATTCATCCTTGATCCCTATGCATGCTTATTAGTATCATGAATGTGTTATCCTTGTGATCTCATAAAATCATACATTCATTAGTATACTATTAAAACACAATAATCTCAAGCATGTATAATCATGATCATTTCAAACAGAAAATAATAAGCATTAGCATTCAAGGTTTATGTAGGATTCTTATGGTTAGTCAAATGATAAGAAACATAACATGTCTAAACCTGTAATTACTCAAACCTATGACTCTTCGGTTTAGTTGAATCATCAATCACGATAAGAGATATAATATGCATAAAACCTGTGATTATTCAAACCTATACCTTCATGATTCTTCTGGTTAGTCATATCATCAATTATGGTAAGAAACATAATATGCATACAACCATGATTATTCAAACCTATGACTTCATGAATAATCATTATCAACAACACAACAGTATAAGAACCTAACACAAGGTAGGATTCTAGCTTGATATAGGAAAAACATACCTGGATTAGCATGCTAGCTAGTTATGTCTAACATACCCGCATAATGTCTTCTGGTTCTCTTCAGTGACTTGTGCTAGCAACCTGCATGTCTCATATGTTAACCATTACAAAACCAAGTTATACATACCTCGTAAATGGATCTTCTATGAGATCCATGACAATGGATGAATCTTTGTCCTCATGTTATCATGATCATATGTTCTTGGACCAGAACATGATTTGTCTTTCTTGGTGTACCTTTCATGTTAGTAGACAACATAAACCTCATACAACACCATAATTCATTAGTACAATCATAAGTGTCAATACCTTAATCAATGAATATTTTCTATCGTGCATTCATAGTTTTATTAAGGTAATACGACAAATCTAAAATCAAAATTGTACTAACCGTAATAACATGAAGACAAACATACCATAAACTTAATCATGGACAAATATCAAAACATACCTCGATGAGTCATACCTGTCGAGATCGCTTGTAATCTTCTTATGTAAGGCCTTAGCCTCATCTCCCTCTGAAACAGGAACTTCTTCACCTATGTAGGTGACCAACCCATCTTCTTCTAGGATTAACCCAATCCACTTGATGTGCAAGAACTGGACCTGGAGCTGGATATGGGTTTGTCAGAGAAACCCCAAAAATTCAAACTTTGAATTTTAAACTTCTGAAAGGATAGAAATATGCGCCTTGATGAGCTGATCAAATTGGTATATTCATAATTTGAAAACTGCAAAGTTTCACTCCTCAAATTTGCCTTTGAAACTTCCGGATTCACTGGACGTGACCCTGAACTGGGGTTTGATGAATCCCACTCTTTTTCCCGATCAAAAGGTTTGATTCAAAGCTCTAAGCTTCTATTTTTCTGAGGAGCTTCTAGCCGTGGTCTCAGATTTCAAAAATTCCCATTTTTACAGAAGCCCTAATTTTCCACTTTCCTGATCAAAGTCCCGAACTAGGGTCTGATCAAGCCCGGCCTTCTGCCCAACCAAAAATTCTGATTTTGGTCTCTAAATTTTTATTTTGATGAGTAGCATTCAGCCGTGGTCTCCGATTACAAAAATTCCAACTTTATCCAAAGCCCTAAATTCCGGAAGCCATGAATGAACGTACCAAAAAATAATTCTGTTTTGACAGAAATATGTACCTGATTGTTTCTGGTGTAACTCCGAAATTTTTGATCCACATGGTCTGAAAAAGTTTCTTGAGATAGCCTGACCTGTTAGATTTCCATCCTGACAGGTCTGACCTCAATTGGATTTTCTGAGAGAGATTTATGCCAAATGTCGCAACGTGACCTGTTTTGGGATAAAACAGAAGAGCGAACTTGTACGGCGTGCCACGTGTCACTGTTTGAACTTCGGCCTCTGAAAACGTTTTCTGAGATATCTCGGCCTGTTATCTTTCCATCCTGATAGGTCTGACCTCAATTGGACTCTCTGAGAGAGAGTTATGCCAAGTGTCGCAACGTGACCTGTTTATGGGATAATACAGGAGAGCTAACTTGTATGGAGTGCCACGTGTCACTGGTTCCACTTCGGCCTCTGAAAAAGTTTTTTGAGATAGTACAGACTGTGTACTACCTGTCACTTTTTACGAAATTTCATTTGGAGCTTCCTAGCCCAAGATATGACCTTTTTCCCAAGGTCACCTGATTTTGACTCAGATCTGGAAGAGGCAGAAACCCTATATTGTACAGATCATAAATCACAAAGTACAACGAATTAGAGGTTGTCCTTTGGACACAAGGTACCTGGAGATTTAATCTTCGTCCTGTAACAATTTCAAATCCAAAAACGTCGCCAAAACGGATTTATAGCGAAACTGCTACGATGACTGGTTTTTGCTATATCAAGCCCTAGCATCGTAAGTGCAACAAGTGTCATACATGCCATATCATGCCTTCTTTCAGGCTAGCTCTGATACCATGCTAAATTTTCTGAATTTACTTCAATCTGATCTAGGATCTTCACTGAGAGAACAACATGTACAGCATATCTACAGTATATCAATCATGGAGACAATAATGCAAGCACACAAGAGACACAAAGATTTACTTGGGGAAAACCATAAAGGTGAAAAACCCCAATAACTTCCTCAGAGATAGATAGAGCAATGATACAACCAACCAAGAGAGATAGCCATAACCTAGCAGAAGATCCTCCTCCTCCATAAGTGCGCCACTCCTCCTTGAGTGCATGTGTGAGAAGTGAGTGTGTAAATAGAGTGCCTCCCACACTCTATTTATACTTGACTTGACTTGCCTTTTTACCTAACTCATGTAGGCTCGAACTTTACCACATAACATAATGCTGAGTGGGCCGACCCCCAATAGGGTGGTCTAATAACCCTTTGACCCACATGGCCGACCCCCAATAGGGTGGTCTAATAACCCTTTGACCCACATGACTTATACAGGGCCGACCCCAAATAAGGTGGTCTAATAACCCATCAAGTATAAGTTACGACACTTACAATATAAATGACGACACTTCCTTATAGAGGAATAATAACATCTCTATAGGAATATAATATACATATATGTGAAATACATTCCGAAGTTACATATACATCAACAACGAGTTCCATGTTCAAGAACGACTATATACTGCCACTAAGGTATGTAACACAAACACTTTCATTTTTCCCCATCATGAATGATGAGTGCCTCATGTGTTTTTTACGAGCTTGATGAGGGTAACCAGATGCTCGGTATAGCTCATCTCATAGATGAGTCCAATCCCAAATATTTTCTAAACCTAGGATAGGAGGGGTTCGTCCCATGACGGGCCCTTCAATGTGAGCATTTAACGAGTCCATAGAAGGCAAACTCGGTCATCATTTCATATTTAGAGAGTCTGAAAAGAACTAAAGAAGACTCCAACGGTCCTTTTTCGTAAAGTTAGCCGCATCGCCCGAAAAAGGGTAAAACAACGCGGGAGAGGACTCTTTCAGTCATGATTAGCTGGAGTATTCCTTTTTCATAATTAATGTCGCCTGGTCCGAAAAAGGGGTAAACTATCACTAGGAAGATGACCATTCAAATACTTTAACAAGCATGAACGCGACAAGTTCGCTTGGCAATCTTTTCAATTTTAGGGAGTCTGAAAATAGCTTAACTATGGACTCCGGGGGGTGTCATTTTCCGTGGAAGTTTAACGAGCCCGGAAAAGCGATAAATCATAAGTCGGTACTTGTTCTCATGATTTTGGTGAGTACGAGAACAAACGAAGAGTAAACTCATCCTCATGCAATAATTACGACTTAACCAAAAACAATAATGACAAAATGTTCAAAGAAGTGTTCATACCTATAATTACCATTGGTAATGCGAGAAACGCTACAAAAGACCACTTTTACGACTCCTGTACACTAGAGAAAGTGTCAAATAGTCCCAAATATAATGAAAAATGGTCAAAACTATAGTAAATGGCCTAAAAGCATCAAAATATTTGAAAAGGAATATTCCATTCTATTATATAAATAGAAATATGGGCCAAAAGTCGAAACATTGTTCAAATTTGCCAATTTGAGTGGAGAAGTACCAATTTGGAGCCAAAACTTTCACTGCCGATTTTGGGAGCTATGATCCGCCATTTCACCAGTTGTCCGGACTAGGTAGGCCTAAATCTTGTCTTGCAACTTTGTAGTGGTTTACTTTTCCAATTTTTGTTCATTTTTTGATGATTTGGGGAGGGCCATTGCGCCCTTGGCTCGTCGCAAGTGGCCTTTTCAATACTTGTGACAACCCGGTCTTGTCACAAGTCCCAAAAGGGCCACTTGCAACGAGCCAAGGGCGCAATGGCCCTCCCCAAATCATCAAAAAACTAAAAAATTGAACAAAAATTGGAAAAGTAAACCACTACAAAGTTGCAAGACAAGATTTAGGACTACGTGGTCCAGACGGCTGGTGAAATGGCGGATCGTAGCTCCCGAAATCGACAGTGGAATTTGAAAGCAGTCTACAGTACGAGCCACCTTGCGGAGTAAGGAGTTGAAGTGCACAGACACTCCCACTCCAAATCTCTACATGGGCCTCGGTAGGTCGTCGATGGCTAGCTCGGATACCTCCATGGTCAGCTTGGATAGGTTCTGGTACACCTCCCCCATCTCCACGATGGCAGCATGAGCACCTGCAGGAACCACTGCCCATTAACAGACCTTGTCGCACCTTGCTATGAAGCAACCTTCGACGTCGCATGTTACCAGTGGGAAACCTGCGACGACCTCTCAAAAGGTTGTACAAACTGAGTACAAATCCTCCCAAATGAGTGCTTGGTCCAGATGACTTCAGGGATGTATACACTAAATCATGATGATGGGTATATTTTAGGTGTAACAGTTGCATTCTGTGCCACTGAATTAATACCTCTGTGATAGATCGAGAGAGAGGCTAACGCCCTTTGAGTTTCAGGGAGGATTGCTTGGAAGGCTATAGATGAAGAAAAACCATATCACCTGCTTGAAAAGTGTGCTCAGAACGGTGTTGAACGGCTTGTTGTTTCATTTGAACTCTAGTCATCTGAATATTTTCATGCAAAATGCAAAGAATTTGATCACAGTTTCGAATAACCGTGTCGATTTCCTGAACTGGTGAATTGCTGAGGGTGTATAGAAGAAGAAATGGCAGTGCCTGACCATAGATTGCTTCATATGGAGTCATTTTAGATGCAGTATTGTACCACCATTCAGCGAGAGGGAGCCACTTCTCCCACTGAGGTTGTTGTTCTGAGGTGAAGCAACGAATATAAGTTTCCAAACATTTATTGGTAATTTCAGTCAGACCATCTGTGTGTGGGTGAGACCCTGAACTCATCTTCAGTTTGGTGCCAATGTGGCAAAATATTTCTGTCCAAAAATGACTGGTGAAAGTTGCATCGTGAGCTGAGATAATGGAAGAAGGGATTTCATGAGGACAAATGAGCTAGTCCATGGCACAAAATTGACTATATTTGTAGAGACGAGAAACCACAACCAAAATCATTGTCTTCCCTCCAGATCTAGCGAGCCCTTCAATTAATTCCATAGAAATATCTGTCCAAATTCGTGTAGGGATGGGAAAGGGTTCGAGCAATCCCGAAAAGAGATGGAAAGTATCACATTCAACCACCATCTATTGAATTGTCCTTTTAATTCCCTGCCAAAA
Organism: Larix kaempferi; assembly: GCA_027924585.1. Taxonomy (NCBI): domain Eukaryota; kingdom Viridiplantae; phylum Streptophyta; class Pinopsida; order Pinales; family Pinaceae; genus Larix; species Larix kaempferi. Next base: position 41,117,292 of record BSBM01000047.1, read on the forward strand.
TAAGTTACGATTTTCCCGCTGATACGTTTTGAGGAACTCAGAGTGCCCTGCCGATGGCGAAGCATGGAGTTCATAGAATACATCCTGTTGAATATTTGTGCTCTGGGGAAGCACATGATGACCCTTGTATCTCAGTTAAGTACCATCCCAAGATTAATGCGGTACAATAGAAGGGTTGTTGGCCAACTATTGGATGAGTTGAGATAATGGGGAGTCATTGGCATAGCCATGTTGAATAGATTGCAACCAATGTGGAATGTACATACAAATAGCTAAAAGAGAAACTTGGTCATCAAATGTGCGATAAAGAGCATCTGCCACCAGATTGTCCTTACCCTTATTGTAAGTGATCTCTAGGAATAGCCCATGAGTTTTCTAACCCATTTCCGTTGTGCTGGGGAGGAGACCTATTGTTCCAGGAAATATTTCAGACTCTGGTGATCCATTGTGATGCAGAAATAATTCCCTAATAGGTATGGACGCCACTTCTGTATTGCATGGAAAATAGAGACCATTTCCTTGTTAGAGGTAGAGACAGCTAAATTATTACTGAAAAGGTATCTTGAAGGCGACAATCCCACTGGTTCAGCAAATACACCTGCATATCTATCTAACATCTCCAAAAGAGGTTTGGGACAAGCTTGAATCCCTCTTTGGACAGAAAGATGATTTGAAAGGTTATAAATTGGAGAACGAACTCATCTCATTGAGTCCTGAAAGCTTCAAATCCATCAATGCTTTCCTAACCAAATTCAAAAGCTTGATTTCATAGTTGAAGAGATATGAGATAGTGAAAGAATAAAAACAACTCATACTTTCCATTCTCTCAAAATTGGGGCCAAATTTCTCAGTTTTTGTCTCCACATTTCAGTCAGCTAGGATGTCCATTCCAAAATGGAAATTTCCTACACTTGATGACTTCATCCAATCTCTCACACAAGAGGAGGAGAAGTTAATATCCATGGGAATGATAAACCAAATTTGGATTCAACCCTTACAGCTGCCGAGGCCAAAAGAGAGAATGCAAAAGGAAAGCAAAAATCTTTTGAAAAGAGAGCGAATGATACAAAGCCAAAAGATGTTCCATATCATACTGATGGGGCTTCGAATTCAAAGAAGAACAAGCAATCTAAGAAGGAGAGATCCAAGTGCACATACTATCATCGAGGATTTCATCCTTAGAGTTCTTGTATGAAGAAGACTATAGATTTCATGGCTCAGTTACTTGAAAAGAACAATCTCTCTGTACCTACATGTGCAAGGAAAAAATATATTAATATTGAACCTTCTAGATATGAGGACAAAGAGAGATTCCATGCCCTCATGGCAAGTGAATCAAAAGAATCCTCATTCATCATAGATTCAGGAGCATCAAGACATAGGTCTTCCTCCAAATATATCTTCTCCAACTTCAAATGCTCAGTTGGCCCTTCCATCATGTTCGGAAATGATTATGAAGTCTCCTCTCAGGGGATTGGAAGAATCAATCTTGATCATGGCTACATCTCCGATGTTCTGTATGTTCCTTCTCTCACAACAAATTTACTTTCAGTGTACCAAATGACTCATATTGGAGAGCCCAAGAGAGTGACCTTCTCTCCAAATGAAGTCAAAATACAAAACATGGTTTCAGGTGAAATCATTGCAAAAGGTGTTGCAAATCACAACTCTAAACTGTATGAGTTCTCACACTTCTTACCTCTCTCAAAGAAATGAGCTCTCCATACTCATGCCAATGAAGAAAGCATATTGTGGCATGCAATATTTGGGGATATTAACTATCAATACATGCATGACTTGCATACAAAGGAGATGGTTGATGGGCTGCCCAAGATCAAGTTTGCCAAGGGCAACTGCCATGGTTGTTTGATGGGAAAGCATCCTAAGAATAAATTTGAGAAGGGGAAGGCAAGGAGAGCCTCTCATCCTCTAGATCTCATCCATAGTGATGTTGCTGGGACATTTCCAGATCTATCTCTAAGCAAAGCAAGGTATATACTCACTTTTATTGATGATTATTCCAAATTTACATGGGTATATATTCTTAGATTGAAGTCAAAAATATTTGGATTCTTTAAGTTTTTCAAGTCTTATGCAGAAAAGTTTTCAGATAGAAGGATAAAATACATTCGCACTGACAATGGAGGTGAGTACATTAAGGGTGATTTTCAATCCTTTTGTGTTGAAAAGGGCATTGAGATGCAACATATTGTTCCCTATACACCACAAAAAAATGGTGTTGCTGAAAGGAAGAACAGAAGATTGAAAGAAATGGCCACATGCATGCTAAAGTCAAAAGGGTTGCACCCCAGTCTTTGAGCAGAAGCCATGAACTGTGCCTCCTATCTTCATAACAGAGTTCCTCACAAAGGACTCAATGACATTAATCCTTTCGAAGCATGGATGGGATACAAACCTGATGTATCTCATCTTAGATTGTTTGGATCCAGAGCATGGGAAAGGATTCCAACTGACAAAAGGAGAGAACTAGATCCACAAAGAAGAGAGTGCATTATGGTGGGCTATGCATTGGATGCAAAGGCCTACAAGCTTCTTGATCCTACTACCATGACCACATTCCTAGAAAGGAGTGTATAGTTTGAGGAATGGCCTCTCCATGATACTCTTTCTGTTGAGCAAGATAGCTCGACTACCACTCCTCCTTTGATTCATGATCAACAGAGTGAAGCATAATCACACGAGATTTCAGATTCAGAATCTGAAGATGGAGATGATGAAGAGCAAATGCTAGACCCAGATACACAAGAACCTGAAGGTCTAGCAACTGATGATGAAGATGAGCGAATGGGAGATCCAGTTCCACAAGAACCTGATGATATTTCACATGATGATCCTGCTCTTCCTCGATGGGAATCCATTACTCTTACATCTTCCGGTGATTTGGTTGGCAATCCAATTGATTGACGGAGAACCATATCATATTTTCAGAATGTAATTTTTCATCCTTCTCACATTACTGATCCATTTTAGATTGATCGATCCTTCTTCGGAAAAGAAGGACACTTGCCTCCTTCTCGAGTGAGTGATGACATGCTACACTAGCATCCTTCAGTCTATTTTGAGGGAGGGATTTCTTCCCACTGGGTTTTCCCTCTTTCCTCATTTATTATTTAGATTTTTGTACGGGGTGACCTTTGGTCTCAGTCACCAGGGCCCTATTTTTTCAGTTTTCAATTATTACCTCATAGTATAGCTTGCAAGGGGGTGTTGGAATATTCTCCCCATCATTTTTCATATTTGCATGCTTGCATGCATTTTGCATGCATCCAATAATCATGCATTCAATTGCATGCATCCAGACATCATTTTGGTGGTCTCCCAGCACTTAGAGCCTAATTTCAGCTCCCTAGAGCCTGTCTTCAGACACCAATAGCTTTCCTACCTATCTGATGCACCCTGTTTGACTCACCTGCATGACATGTGCACCTTTTCTCACCTACCAGGAGTTATCATTCAGTTAGAGCGCCTTATCTCACCTTCCAGGAATCTGACAGTCAGTTAGAGCATTGATTGAGTAGTTCTTCCACTGATTGCTCATCCTAACTTCCTATAGCTCCTAGTTAGCTAGTTCTGGAGTGCCACTTGACCTTCTGACAACCTCATGCACCCTCCTTAGAGTCTGTCTCCATCCCTTGATTCATGCATAGATGGTTCTGTTAGACTCATTTGACTGACCTTTGACCATTTATGACTGATACTATTGATTGGCTGATGTCTCCAATTTTGTCCAAGCCACACTTTGAGAATGATTCGAATGACCTCCTTGGTTAATTCGAATTCTCTTGACAGTTATTGTATTGTATTCATTATTCACAGTGAAAACTCAGTTGATGTATGATTATACTGCTATTATCCATTTTATGTGTTCATGAGTGATTATTGACTACATTCTTCTCTTCTTCTCTGCACTTCTTGAGTGATTTTTGTGTGAGGTTTGTTACAGCTGTGATATCTTCCTGCATATTATCACATGGTATCAGAGCTTGCAGCAGCTATTTGAATTGTAGCAGTTGCAGCATTTATTTGAGCAGTTGTCTTTCAATGAGCACCATAAGCCTTTGAGTTTCCATAGCAAATTCTGGTGCTATTGCCTTGAATTCACTAGAGCAATCCAGTGATGTCTATCCAGGTGTGAAGGACTTAGTCATATGTGCTCAGTGTCCTAAGGTAGTTTTCATTCGAAGTGTAGAAAATATCCATCAACAAAATTCTTCTTGTTTTGCAGGTTTATTCATCCATTCGAATTCCTCTTCAATTCGACCTCCACTACACCAAATGGATCTAAAACTCAATTCTTCACTCTATGTCGAATGGAAGGCCAAGATGACCTTCTTCATGAGGTCCAAGAGCTTCACAAGGATATTGAATGGAACTATGGTCGAACCCCTTAGTGCAGTAGAGAAATCCAAGTACCTGGATAGGCTTGATGAAGCAGTAGGATTACTTCTTCTCTCAATTTCAGAATATCTTCACTTCCATGTCATTGATCTAACATCTCCAAAACAGTTTTGGGACAAGCTCGAATCCCTGTTTGGAGAGAAAGATGATTTGAAAGGTCATACATTGGAGAATGAAATCATCTCATTGAGTCCTGAAGCTTCGAATCCATCAATTCTTTCCTAACCAAGTTCAAAAGCTTGATTTCATATTTGAAGAGATATGAGATAGTGAAAGAAGACAAACAACTCATACTTGCCATTCTCTCAAAATTGGGGCCAAATTTCTCAGTTTTTGTCTCCACATTTCAGTCAGCTATGTCCATTCCAAAATGGAATTTTCCTACACTTGATGACTTCATCCAATCTCTCACACAAGAGGAGGAGAAGTGAATCTCCATGGGAATGATAAAACCAAAGATGGATTCGGCCCTTACAGCTACTGAGGCCAAAAGAGCGAATGCAAAAGGCAAGCAAAAATATTTTGAAAAGAGAGCGAATGATACAAAGCCAAAAGATCTTCCATATCATACTGATGGGGCTTCGAATTCAAAAAAGAACAAGCAATCTCAGAAAGATATATCCAAGTGCACATACTATCATCAAGGATTTCATCTTGAGAGTTCTTGTATGAAGAAGACTATAGATTTAATGGCTCAGTTACTTGAGAAGAACAATCTCTCTGTAACTGCATGTGCAAGGAAGAAAGATACTGATACTGAACCTTCTAGATATGAGGACAAAGAGAGATGACATTCCCTCATGGCGAGTGCATCAAAAGAATCCTCATTCATCATAGATTCAGGAGCATCAAGACATATGTATTCCTCCAAAGATCTCTTCTCCAACTTCGAATGCTTAGTTGGCCCTTCCATCATGTTCGGCCATGATTCTGAAGTCTCCTCTTAGGGGATTGGAAGAATCAATCTTGATCATGGCTACTTCTTCGATGTGATTTATGTTCCTTTCTCACAACAAATTTACTTTCAGTGTACCAAATGACTCATATTGGAGAGCCCAAGAGAGTGACCTTCTCTCCAAATGAAGTCGAAATACAAAACATGGTTTCAGGTTAAATCATTGCAAAAGGTGTTGCAAATCACAACTCTAAACTGTATGAGTTCTCACACTTCTTACCTCTCTCAACGAAATCAGCTCTCCATACTCATGCCTATGAAGAAAGCATATTGTGGCATGCAATATTTGGGGATATTAACTATCAATACTTGCATGACTTGCATACAAAGGAGATGGTTGATGGGTTGCCCAAGATCAAGTTTGCCAAGGGCAACTTTCATGGTTGTTTGATGGGAAAGCATCCTGAGAAGAAATTTGAGAAGGGGAAGGCAAGGAGAGCCTCTCATCCTCTAGATCTCATCCATAGTGATGTTGCTAGGACATTTCCAGATCTATCTCTAAGCAAAGAAAGCTATATACTCACTTTTATTGATGATTATTCCAGATTTACATGGGTATATATTCTTAGATTGAAGTCAGAAATATTTGGATTCTTTAAGTTTTTCAAGTCTTATGCAGAAAAGTTTTCAAATAGAAGGATAAAATCCATTCGCACTAACAATGGAGGTGAGTACATTAAGGGTGATTTTCAATCCTTTTGTGTTGAAGAGGGCATTGAGATGAAACATATTGTTCCCTATACACCACAAAAAAATGGTGTTGATGAAAGGAAGAACATAACATTGAAAGAAATGGCCACCTGCATGCTAAAGTCAAAAGGGTTTCACCCTAGTATTTGAGCAGAAGCCATGAACTTTGCCTCCTATCTTTAGAACAGAGTTCCTCACAAAGGACTCAATGACATTACTCCTTTCGAAGCATGGATGGGATACAAACCTGATGTATCTCATCTGAGAGTGTTTGGATCCAGAGCATGGGCAAGGATTCCAATTGACAAAAGGAGAGCACTAGATCCACAAAGCAGAGAGTGAATTATGGTGGGCTATGCATTGGATGCAAAGGCCTACAAGCTTCTTGATCCTACTGCCATGACCACATTCCTGGAAAGGAATGCATAGTTTGAGGAATGGCTTCCCCATGATACTCTTTCTGTTGAGCAAGATAGCTTGCCTACCACTCCTCCTTTGATTGATGATCAAGAGAGTAAAGCATCATCACATGAGATTTCAGATTCAAAATCTGACGATAGAGATGATGAAGAGTGAATGCTAGACCCAAATCCACAAGAACCTGAAGTTCTAGCAACTGATGATGAAGATGAGCGAATGGGAGATCCATTTCCACAAGAACCTAATGATATTTCACATGATGATCCTCCTCTTCCTCGATGGGCAGCCATTAATCTTAGATCTGTTGGTGATTTGGTTGGTGATCCAACTGATCGACGGAGAACCAGATCAGATTTTCAGAATGGAAGGTTTCATCCTTCTCACATTACAGATCCATTTTAGATTGATCGATCCTTCTTCGGAAAAGAAGGACACTTTCCTCCTTCTAGGGTGAGTGATGACATGCTACATTAGCATCCTTCAGTCTATTTTGAGGTAGGGATTTCTTCCCACTGGGTTTTCCCTCTTTCCTCATTTATTATTTAGATTGTTGTATGAGGTGACCTTTGGTCTCAGTCAGCAGGGCCCTATTTTTTAGTTTTCAGGTATTGCCTCATAGTATAGCTTGCAGGGGAGTGTTGGAATATTCTCCCCATCAGTTTTCATATTTGCATGCCTGCATGCATTTTTCATACATCCAGTCATTATGCATGTATTGCATGCAACTACTTGCATCCATTCATTATTTTGGCGGTCTCCCCAGCACCTAGATCCTAATTTCAGCTCCGTAGAGCCTGTCTTCAGGCCCCATTAGCCCTCCTACCTACTTGATGCACCCTATTTGACTCACCTGCATGACATGTGTGCCTTTTCTCACCTACCAGGAGTTATCATTCAATTAGAGCGCCTTATCTCACCTACCAGGATTCTGACAGTCATTTAGAGCATTGATTGAGCATTCCTTCCACTGATTACTCATCCTAACTTCCTGTAGCTCCTAGTTAGCTAGTTTTGGAGTGCCCCTTAACCTTTTGACAGCCTCATGTGCCCTCCTTGGAGTCTCCATCCCATGATTCATGCCTATATGGTTTTGTTAGACTTAGTTAGACTCATTTGACTGACCTTTGACCATTTATGACTGATACTACTGATTGGATGATGTCTCCAATGTTGTCCAAGCCACACTTTGAGCATGATTCAAATGACCTCCTTGGTTAATTCAAATTCTATCGACATTTATTGTATTGTATTCATTATACACAGTGCCAACTCACAGCTGATGTATGATTATACTGCTATTCTCTATTTTTTGTGTTCATGAGTGATTATTGACTACATTCTTCTCTTCTTATCTGCACTTCTTGAGTGAGTTTTGTGTGAGGTTTGTTACAGCTATGAGATATTCCTGTATATTATCACAATGGATGCGTCTAAATGGAATGGATTTGAGCGATAACACCATGTGAATTCTTCTTAAAGATCTTTTCCAGGCTATGTGAACTGATGATGCAGAGTGACCTTGGTTATAAACCCATAAATGTGTGTTTTCTCCCATTCACTGAAAACTGCATCCAAAGTGCATCAAAATCCCATAAGATGGGGCCAAGTGTGCGTAACCATTGAGCACCCAAAACCACATCACATCCTCCTAAGGCCAAGGCAAACATGTCAGAGCGCAGGTTATAATATTTCATAGAGATACACACATTGTGACACTTCCCCTTGCAAGGTAAGGTGCCCCCATTGGCAATCATGACTTCAAATTTGGAGCAAGGATGGATAAAACAATCATCATGTTTGGCGATCCGAGGGTCAATGAACTTATGAGTGCTACCAGAATCAATGAGTATTGTAAGAGGGAGCTTCTTGAAGTAACCCCTGACCTGCATTGTTTGTGGGGTGGTGACTCTGACTAAAGCATGGAGAGATATCTCTGGTTGTTCGTTCTGAGACGGAGGGTCAACAGGCGGTTGTTGAATGTCGACCTGAGCATCTATTGTATCTGAAGTTTCTTCACCAAGTTTAGTGGCAGGCGGAGAATCCACATCCAAGAGAAAGAGGTTTTTCTCAACACATCTATGTCCTCAAGTGAATTTCTTATCACAATTATAACAAATCCCTTTTTCTCTACGTGCTCGCATCTCTTCTTCAGAAAAATGCTTGATAGGAGTTTGTCGAGGAGCTAGCGTGATGGGAGGTCGTTGGGAAACCATATTTCTGAATGGAACAAAAGTGGATTTGGAGAGTTGTTGGGCTGTGATCTTATCCTCTAAAAACTTATCCAACCCTAGGACTTCCATCATTGTGTTGGGACAAAACATTTTAACCTCTAAGCGGATTTCATCCTTAAGACCACTAATAAAACAACTCTTGTAGAATTCATCAGATAATCCTTCCGTGTGATTGGCCAAGCTCTCAAATTATGTCTGATACTCTCTCACAGTGCCAATTTGGTGAAGTTTAGTGAGTGCTCCTGTGAAGTCATCAAAAGTACTAGGACCAAATCGTTGCAAAAGGAGTTGGAAAAAATCTGTCTAGTTTGGCTCGTCATGAGATTTGATGTACCAATGGTACCATTGAATGGATTCCTATTCCAAATGCAAGGATTCAAGTGGATTTTTGTGGACATCAAAAGTATTATGCAAACTAAAATATTTTTCGGCCCAGTATATCCATCTAGTCGAATCATTACCATTGAAGCAACAAAAATCAAGTTTCAACCCACAAAAATTGTTGGAAGAAGAGAACCCAATGTCTGTAGAAGATTCTAGTTGTCATTTATTGTTCATGGTTGAATTCTGAAGATGGAGGCTGAGAAATTTTTCATCTAGATCTTAGAGTTCTTTTTTGAGGGTTGCAAGTTCTTCATCCATGATTTGTGCTCCTGCACGGGTGACAACCATAACCAGGAGTTTTTTTTTGTGAATTCGTAGAAAAAAAAAACAGAAGCTTCTTTAGTAATGGAAAATTTGGATTTGGGAAAAACTTTGATGGGTAAGTAGGTTTTGACTAGGTTTTGGACAATTTTGAATGGACAGGGAAGCAAAAAATGAGGATTTCAGAAGCGGGGTGAAAGAATGGGAAAATTTGTCAGAGAGGGACAAAGAAGCACACATGAGAAAGGAACACTAAGGCAAAATGTGAAGGTGATTAGGTGAAAATCGATGAAGTTATGGAAAACCCTAAAAATAGACAAATGTGGGATTTCTTGCTTTGGGAAGTGGAAGTTGGGATAGGGTCCTCAAGAATGAAATATGCCGAATGGGATTGCAGGGGTTTCAGTGAAGTTTCAAGGGAAACAGAGTTAAAAAAAATAAGATATGGCAAAAAAACAGTTTTTATTTTCTTATTTTTTTTCAGAATGGATCTGCAACAGCACAGAAGTGATCGAAAACAGTTCTGGATAGATGTAATATGCGATTTATCAACTGGAAATATATATGGAACCCAGGTATGTGTAGATTCCTAAAGGATCAAGGGATTTACTCGGCCATCAATGTTGTCTAACGACTTGCATATTGGGGCAGTACCCCTCACTCCACGGCTCAGGTAAAACTGATAACTGCTTTGCCACAAACGACAGCTCTTAGTTTACCTCACGGGTGGGAACTAGTCAATCAGGTAGGGGTCATTGCCCTTTTCACTGGCAGGTCCTCTCAATGGACCAGCTACTTCAGGGTTCTTGTAGTACTATTCACAATGAGTTTTAGGGATTATTCCCAAGTACTTCCCATAATTAAGCGGATAGGGATTAATCTCAGATCCGAACCGGCAATTTATAGGAACAAATACAGATGCAAAAAAAAAAATTGGCAGAAATTTCACCCAACGAGCCCAAGAAAGTGCTCTAATACCAGATGTGAGGAACCTGCAACAATTAATTGATAAAATGCATAATATATTAGAACACAGAATATTTTTATTGATCGCGGGCCACTTCGAGGGGAAACCTCCTTTGAGCAATCTAAATACAAATAACTTCTCGATGCCTTCATTGGACGCAACACGTACTTATATACCAAGTTTATGCACCAATACTATGGATCAATACAATGGAACATATTATACTACGGGACGACTTACAAAGCATATGTGTCCAATACTATGGATTAATGCCATGGAACATATAATACTATGGGCTAATACAAACTATGGATCAATACCATGGAACATATAATACTACGGGATGACTTGCAAGGCATATGCGTCCAACAACAATATACTAACAAAGTAAAGAGAAGGGTTGAAACGGGTTCCTAACACTTTTAGTGTGTTAGGGTCTTATCTTGATTTTTGCTTATATCATCTTCTACCTGGATGTGCAGATGGAAATTTGCTATGGATTCGAGGACGGCGCTAGCCGGAACACCCGAAACCTCACCTCGATAGCATGGGAACTATATTCCCCTACCGGTGAGCTAATGAGCTTAGGAGGAACTTGACTAGGTCTTGCAACCAATAACATCGTCAAATATTATGTAGTGATCATACTATTGACTGACACTTTTTCCCTTGGTGTGGACCACGTTTTCATCTACCTCGACTCTCAACTAGTGGTCTCTCATTTAAACTAAGTCTATGCTATCTGTGACCCTATGCTTCTCCACTTGTTTCAGCGGGTACGTCTCTTGGAAAGGTCTTTTGAGTCCATTCAATACCTACACAATCCAAGAAATATGAATACTGCTATCGATTCATTGGCTAATTTTTTATTAGATTGGCACATTACACATTCATAAGCACTTTTATTGAATATGCATAATCAATATGACATGTAAATTATCCATAGTGTATAAACAAGCATGTATAAGATCCATATCCATCATAAAAATACAGTATATAAACCGCTAGATAGTGTTTCATATATCAATTCTGGAAAAATATCATACAAAAAGGTACTAATACAAAATATGAATCTCATGGCTTTCAGTATGTCGAATACACAAAATATGAATCCTATGGCTTTCACTACATCATAACAGATGGCTCTAAGGGTGCTCGTGGTAGCATATGATGGCTCTAGCCACCCGGCATAGCAACCGTCCGAAACGCCCTGAAAATACAGATGTCCTATGCTGGTAGTATTGGGGAAGATAATCTATGGAGATGTTTGGAATATCAGCAATTAGTCGGTGGGTGTTCTCCTCCAACTCATCCAGATCCTCCACAACCTCTTGATGGATCGCTTCCATCTCACGAACCACTCCTCACCTCTCGACAGGTGAGGACCCCGCCGATCTAGATGGGCCAATGTCTCCATAAGAAAAATATGAGATATCGGTACTACACAAAAGCAATAAAAAATCATAATATACATAAAAATAAAAGAGCATTTTTCTTACCAATATCCCCCCACTGCTCTCCATCTGGAAGAGCTAAATCAAGATCTCCTCGAAAATCCACCCCCCCATAAGCATAATCCTCAACCATGAGGAGCTGACCACGTAACCATCTGAAGAAATTCATCCCATGTGTGATCATTGGCCCACCGCCACCATGGCGAGCCATCACCTATGCATGCACGGATATTGGGTATCACGATTGTTAACACTCGAAATGTACCTTAAGGTTGTGGGAAAGCCACTTCGAGGTAACCAAAAAACCAACTTTAGGAAAGAGAGCTGGCTTCTTTCTTTCCAGAGAGGGATCTCTCACTAATTGTTTAACAGATCCAGATATATGAATAAAAATTAAGATCATATTTATTGTTTGGTGTAAACAGGGTAAGCATTCATTGGGCGATGGAGTCAAAATACAAATATATCAAATTACAGTGCTGCTGCATGGAATGTTATAACAAAGGAAAGGTAGCCATTCAGTCACAGTCAAAATGCTTTGGTCTGGTGGGAAAGAAGAAATAAAGAACAATCCATTAACATGAGCATCTAACAAGGATGAATTCAATGTTAACTTTAGTGGAAATACTTAATGAATATCTGAAACAATAGACAGAGCATATAAGCATGAATTATGTATTATTAAACACTTATTTCAAACATGAAGGGAAAACATTATGGAAGTAATAAACAGGATACACATTCACATAAGAAAGGGAAAACAGACTGCAACATAAATAACACATGAATCTCTGCAAAATGCCAGCCTCGGCTCTGTAATTTTATTCAAGAGGGATCCCAAATACAAAACTCAAGTCTCACGGGTTCCAACCCTTTTTCCTTTCTAATACATGTGAATATATAGATATCTTACAAGTGCTGACAACTAGGCTTAACTTCCTTTTACATGTGTCAATGAATATTTACTGACTAGTAACAGACCCTAGTAATTAAACAAAATCCTAAGTAACTAATTTTTCAGATTGCAACTCCCCATGATCTTCAGAATCTTTATGCATGCAGCGTTAGCTTGGCTTTTCCATATTTCTTTACAATCTTCCATTGGTCAGCGGCTGGCAAATATCAACTGGCAACCTATTTCAGCAATACCCGTAGCTCTACATGATCTCTGTATGAATAGCTCTGTAGGTGTGCACATGTCTCTTTGAAAATCCATACCAACTCAAACTCCTTTGCCAGCTTGTCCACAACTATTTTACCTAACAGTGATTGGTTCATGTCAGCAAAGTTTGCATGATCCAACCTGCATTCCATCAATCTGTCTTGATAATCCTTCTGTGTCAGCATGGTACCATCCTCTTTCCAAAAGAGTGGAAGTCCTTTCTTTAACAATGGATCAAACATATCTCTTAAGAGTGTTAGTTTTTCAGAATTTACTTCAATATGATCTAGGATCTTAACTGAGAGAACAACATGTACAACATATCAATCATGGACACAACAATGCAAGCACACAAGAGACACAGAGTTTACTTGGGGAAAACCATAAAGGTGAAAAACCCCAATAACTTACTCAGAGATAGATAGAGCAATGATACAACCCAAGCATAAGAGATAGACATCTCCTAGCAGTAGATTCTCCTCCTCCACAAGTGTGCCACTCTCCAAAAAGTGTGTGTGAGAATAGAATGATCAAAGAGAGTGCCTCCTGCACTCTATTTATACTTGACTTGACTTGCCTAATAACCTTTACTAGGTCGGCCTCAACTTAACCACATAACACAATGCTGACTAGGTCGACACCCAATAGGGTGGTCTAATAACCCTTTGACCCACATGGCCGACCCCCAATAGGGTGGTCTAATAACCCTTCGACCCACATGACTTATACAGGGCCAACCCCAACAAGGTGGTCTAATAACCCATCAAGTATAAGTTATGACACTTACAATATAAATGACGACACTTCCGTATAAAGGAATAATAACATCTCTATAGGAATACAAACACTTCCGTATAGAGGAATAATACCATCTCTATAGGAGTACAATATACATATATGAAATACATTCTAAAGTTACATATACATCAAAACTCCCTCTTAACTAGGAAGGTATTTCTCGACATAGGTCTTATAGCACAAGTCTTCTTCTCTGGATCATCGTCATCGATGCATCATCCTTGAATCATCGTCATCATCACTGCTGCTGCTATCTCAATCAATCTTTGAATCTACTCGTCATAGGAAGTTCTACAGAGCAAGTCCTTTTTCATACTAGATGTAGGCCCACCATTTGCAGGTCTTCATCATCACTAGCCATACTATGGAATCCTCAGGACTTGTTACGTGTGTCACAAAACCTGAGTGCAGCATCCCAGGATGATATGAGGACACAGCTCTACCTGTCGGATCTCCCAGGGGCACATTACATGTGACTGTTACAAAACCTTAAAAGAGTCTCTTGACTAGCAAGAACCCTAAAGAGCATATGAGGCCTTTTTCATCCTGTCCAGATCTCTAGGACTTATTACATGTGACCCCCACCATAAAACCTTAAAAGAGTGTCTTGTTAAGCAAGAACCCTAAAGAGCATTTGAGGCCTTTTTCATCTTGTCTAGATCTCCAGGACTTCTTACATGTGGTCATGGCAATGCCTCGAAAAAGCGTCTGAGGTCTTTTTCATCCTGTCCAGATCTCCCAGGTCTACTTACATGCCATAGGACAAAACCTCGAAAGAGCGTTTGCCAAATCTCCCAGGGAGATATTATATGCTAGCGGCAAAACCTAGCGAGAGAATCTGCAAACCTCCCAGGGTGCTATTATATGTCCTCCCAAAGCAAAACCTTGAATGAGCATTTGCCAGATCTCCTAGGTAGCTATTATATGCCAGCAGAAAAACCTAGCAAGAGAATCTGCAAACCTCCCAGGGCGCTATTATATGCTTATCTGCACAACCTGTCCATGGCCATAGAGTATAACCGTGATACTCACCATACATCATCCTGATGTACACATGATCATCATGATCATCATCACTGCATCGTCCTAACGCATGTCATCTGGAGCAACATCCTGAAGCTCATCATCCATGATCATCCTAATCATACAATGCATCCACCTGATGCATACACGGTAATTTCTTGATACATGTCATCATACATGATCTATCTGATCATAAAATGTATCCACCTGATACATATACAAATACATGATCCACCTGATCATACCTGATACATATCAACATACATGATCTACCTAATCATACAATGTATCCACCTAATACATCTACAAATACATGATTCACCTGATCATACCTGATACATATCAACATACATGATCTACCTGATCATACAATGTATCCACCTGATACATATACAGATACATGGTCCAAGCATCCAACATGATTCATACATACATAAATGATCCAACTGATCATATCCAGCATCCAACATGATGCATACATACATAAATGATCCAACTGATCATACAGAGCAGAAACTAGAACATCATCCTGATGCTCATCATCCAACGCTTATATCCATAGACATGTGAAGGATCCTCCTTCCACCATGCTTGGATGGCTTCAGCAAATGTCTCCATCACTTCTTCCTCGAATTGTCATCAATCTGAAGAACACCAAGCCTCTCTCTGAAGTACTCGAACTTCACTCTGGCTAGTGGCTTCGTTAACATATCTGCAATCTGCTCATCGGTCGCAACATACAGGAGCTTCACTTCTCCTCTCTCCACCATATCCCTGATATAGTGATATTTGATCTCAATGTGTTTCGACCTGTCATGGAACACCGGATTCTCAGACATCTTCACACAACTCTGGTTGTCACAAAAGATACCAGTAGCCACCAGCAGGAGATCAAATAACTCAGATAGTAGCTTCCGAAGCCATATTGCCTCACAATTAGCTGAACAAGCTGCAACATACTCTACTTCAGCTGTACTCAATGCTACATAGGACTGCTTCCTACTAAACCAAGAGATCACACTTGATCCCATACTGAAGTAGCACCCAGAAGTGGTCTTCCTATCTGCAGCACTGGCTGCCCTATCTGAATCAACATAACCCTGTAGGTTAAACTTTTGATTCGCATCATACTTGAGCCCATAATCAACTGTACCCTTCAGGTACCTCAGAATATGCTTTACAGCAACCAGGTGAACATCTCTCAGATCCATCAGGAACTAGCTCAATGTGCTCACCACAAAGCAAATATCTGGTCTTATGTTTGTTAGGTATATCAAGGACCCAATCATCTGACGATACACAGTGACATCAACCGGATCAGATGAAGCATCACATAGAAGCTTTAGGTTCGATGCCATAGGTGTGGCCATGGCCTTGCAGTCCATCATCCCGAACCTCTTTAGGATCTCTATTGCATACTTCCCTTGTCCAAGGAAGATTCCATCTGCACTCTACCACACCTCCATGCCTAGAAAGTAGTGCATCATCCCCAAGTCCTTCATCTCGAACTTGGCAGCAAGCTTCCACTGTGTGTCGGCAATCAATCTATCTTCACCTGTAATAAATAGGTCATCCACATACAAAAGTAGTATCACTGGATTGCCTTCCTCAACCTAATAGTAAACGTTGGAATCCGCTTTACTCTTGGTAAAGCCCAAACTGGATAGAAAGTTGTCTATCCTACCATACCAAGTTCTGCACATATATGAATTCCTGTCATTTGTTTCAAAACCAAGTGGCTTCTCCACATACACTTCCTCTTCAACTACACCATTCAAGAAGGCTCTCTTGACATCCATCTGGTGTGTCTTCCATTTCATCACTCGTTTTGTCTTTCTCCATGCTACCATCTGCAGCATGCTTGATCTTATAGATCCATTTGGAAGTCACAACAGACTTCCCTTCAGGTCTTGGAACTGCATCCCAAACATCATTCTTCATGATCGACTGTTATTCCTTGATCATGGCTTTCTTTTATTACTGCATCCCAAATCTTGGGAACTTTAGTATCTTCAATATCTTCAATAGATAATTTTGTTGCTGAACAAATGTTGTAATCCTTCTTTTGTAGGTGATGGTATACGATCTTTCCTAAAACAAGTTAAATTGCATGATTAGAAACATCTCATAGTTTTTAGAACAAATTCTTACACATAAAGAAATATCCCATACAATCATGCAATTATTTTAGCCAATGCTTCAATACAACATTTATCCATATCCCGTAACTTTCCAGATGCCTTCCAATATCTACCAGAACATTGTTAAGAGTGTGCACAAATCCCAACATGTCAGCAAAGAGGTTTCATTCTGGATAAGTAGCAATGGAATGTTGTACAGTGACATAGGCCACTTACCCATTACATGCATAGTAGTAGTATACTGTTCATTAATGCAATTATTCTAATATGCATAATACACAACCTAAGTCTAGGAACATAAGTATATATATCATTGAACAGTATTATTTAAACAATCAAATATACAAGAAATGACAATTCAAATACTTATCTTTGTTTGTTTGTTGGGTGGACTCCCTCTGAATCTTTGCAACTCCATCATGATGTGGATTGTGAGAAGTGATCGACTCCCTCTGAATATCTGCATCCTTGTAGAAACTACTGGAGTGTGCCCCCTCTTGATCTTTGCTTCCTGGATTACCTGTCCTTGAACTTATATCCATCCTCGATCACTATGCATGCTTACAAGTATCATTATTGTGATATCCTCGAGATCTCATACATAATCATACATTTATTAGTATATTCTCAATACTATCAAAACACAATAATCTTAAGCATGTATATTCATGATCATTTCAAACAGAAATAATAAGCATTACTATTCAAGGACTCTTATGGTTAGTCATATCATAAATTAAAGTAAGAAACATAATATGCCTAAACCCGTGATTACTCAAACCTATACTTTTATGACTATTCTGGTTAGTCATATCATCAATTAAGGTAAGAAACATAATATGCATACACCCATGATTATTCAAACCTATGAATAATAATTATCAATCATGCCATGTATACTTATATAAGAGATCCTATCACAAGGTAGGATTCTAACTTGATATAGGAAAAACATACCTGGATTAGTGTGTTAGCTAGTTATGTCTAACATACCCACATGATGTCTTCTTGTTCTCTTCAATGACTTGTGCTAGTAACCTGCATATCTCATAAGTTAACCATTATAGAACCAAGTTATACATACCTCGTAAATAGATCTTCTAAGTGATCCATGACAATGGATGAATCTTTTTCTTCATGTCACCATGATCATATGTTATTGAACTAGAACATGATTTGTCTTTCTTGGTGTACCTTTCATGTTAACGGACAACATAAACCTCATACAACACCATAATGCATTAGTTCAATCATAAGAGTCAACACCCTAATCAATGAATATCTTCTATCATGCATTCATAATTTTATTAAGGTGATACGACAAGTCTAAATTTAATCAATATTGTACTAACCGTAATAATATGAAGACAAACATATCATAAGCTTAACCATGAACAGAATTTGAAACATACCTGTAAGTCATACCTGTCGAGATTGCTTGTAATCTTCTTAAGGCCTTAGCCTCATCTCCCTCTGAAACAGGAACTTCTTCACTTATGTAGGTGACCAATCCATTCTCTTCTAGGATTAACCCAATCCACTTGATTTACAGGAACTGGATCTGGAGCTGGATTAGGGTTTGTCAGAGAAACACTAAGAATTCAAACTTTGAATTTCAAACTTCTGAAAGGATAGAAAGATGCGCCTTGATGAGCTGATCAAGCCGGTATATTCAGAATTTGAAAACTGCAAAGTTTCACCCCTCAAATTTGCCTTTGAAACTTTCGGATTCACTAACATGACCCCGAACTAGGGTTTGATAAAGCCCACCCTTCTTCCCAATCAAAAGGTTCGATCCAAATCTCTAAGCTTCTATTTTTCTGAGGAGCTTCCAGCCATGGTCACAGATTTCAAAAATTCCCATTTTTGCAGAAGCCCTAATTTTCCACTTTTCCAATCAAAGTCCTGAACTAGGGTCTAATCAAGCCCGACCTTCTTCCCAAACAAAAAATTATGATCTTGGTCTCTAAATTTCTATTTTGATGAGTAGCAATCAGCTATGGTCTCCGATTACAAAAATTTCAACTTTCTCCGAAACCCTAAATTCCTGAAGCCATGAATGAAGGTGCTCAAAAATAATTCTGTTTTGACAGAAATATGTACCTGATTGTTTCTAGTGTAACTCTGAACTTTCCAATCCCTAGGGTCTGAAACTTCTACCTGTGATAGCTTGAACTGTCATATTTCCAACCCCATAGGTATGACCTCAATTGAATTTTCTTAGAGAGAGTTATGCCAAGTGTCGCAACGTGACCTGTTTATGGGATAAAACAGGAGAGTGAACTTGTACGGTGTTCCATGTGTCATGGGTTCAGTTTCGGCCTCTATAAAAGTTACCTGAGAAAGTACAGTCTGTGCAATACCTATCACTTTTTACAAAATTTAATTTGGAGCTTCCTAGCCCAAGTTATGACCTTTTTTCCTAAGTCACCTGTTTATGACTCAGATCTGGAAGAGGCAGAAACTCTAGATTGTACAGATCATAAAACACAAATTAAAATGAAATAGAAGTTTTCGTTTGTACAAAAGGTACATGGAGATCTGATCTTCGACCTCTAAAATTTTTAGATCCGAAACCTTTTCCAAAATGGATTTATAGCGAAAGTGCTACGATGACTAGTTTTTGCTATATCAAGCCCTAGCATCGCAAGTGCAACAAGTGTCATACATGCCATACCATGCCTTCTTTCAAGCTAGCTTTGATACCATGTTAGTTTTTCATAATTTACTTCAATCTGATCTACGATCTTAACTGAGAGAACAACATGTACAGCATATCTACAGCATATCAATCATGGACACAATAATGCAAGCACACAAGAGACACAGAGTTTACTTGGGGAAAACCATAAAGGTGAAAAACCCCAATAACTTCCTCAAAGATAGATAGAGCAATGATACAACCCAAGCATAAGAGATAGACATATCCTAGTAGCAGCTTCTGCTCCTCCACAAGTGTTCCACTCTCCAAAGAGTGTGTGCGAGAATAGAATGATCAAATAGAGTGCCTCCCGCACTCTATTTATACTTGACTTGACTTGCCTAATAACCTTTACTAGGTCAGCCTCAACTTAACCACATAACACAATGCTGACTGGGCCGACACCCAATAGGGTGGTCTAATAACCCTTTGACCCACATGGCCGACCCCAAATAGGGTGGTCTAATAACCCTTCGACCCACATGACTTATACAGGGCCGACCCCAACAAGGTGGTCTAATAACCCATCAAGTATAAGTTACGACACTTACAATATAAATGACAACACTTCCGTATAGAGGAATAATAACATCTCTATAGGAATACAAACACTTCCGTATAGAGGAATAATACCATTTCTATAGGAGTACAATATACATATATGAAATACATTCCAAAGTTACATATACATCAACAAAGAGTTTCAATTGGTGTGCCATAATATCTATCTTAGCATGAATTGTATCTAACTGCTGATGTTTTTTTGCCACCTTCTTGGCCCAAATAATGGTGGATAACTTGTCCTTTATGCATGCTGCTTTCAATTCATCCTCAGTCAACCCATTTAAAAACTCTATAGCATTTTCAGCACATTCAATGGGCTTCTTATTCAACTTTTCTTTCACTGCTATTACACTTTGTTTGGCCAATTTAATTACAGCCTCTTTGTCCAAAACAAAGCCAAGATAGGGTCTGAATTTGTCTGCCTTTGCAATGATATCATCCCAAATTATATGCTTTTCTTCCTGCAATGATGTTTGACCTGTAACTTGTTTCATCAATTCATCATTTTTAACCTTTAACTCTTGGTATTTGGCTTCCCAAGCCCTTTTCTCTTGTTCTTCTTTCGAAACCATGCTCTCCAAATTTGTATTATGTTTCTACAACTTTTCTAGCTCTGAGTCCTTCAGACTTACCTTTCCCATAGCTTGAACAATGGAGAAATCTCCATATTCAATGGAAGAAGAGGTGATCACATTCTCCAACTCTTTACCTTTCTCTTGCAAATTCTTTTCCAAATATTCAGATTTGGCCTTTAGACTCTTCTCGCTTTCCACTATAAGGGACATATCCTTTTGCCATTGCTTTTATTTCTCTTCAAACTTCAATAATTTGGCTTTACAATCTGTCAGTTCATTTTTCAGCTCCTCTTTCTTCTTCTCAATCTCTGTCAACTCAGATGCTTTTATCAGTTGGTTGGAGGGAATCTTCAGTTTCTTCTTTAGTGTCTGAATAGTATTCTCCTTCTCATCCAATAGGTTTTTTATGCTAGCCTTTTTATCTTCTTGGCTTTCAGTAGCCAACAATGATTCCTGCAATTTTTTTATTTGTGCCTTGTGAGCTTTGTTCTACACCTTTTCCTGTCTGATTTGATTCTCAATCTTGCTCTTTCTGGACTGTAATTTGGACAATTCCAATGCAGCCTTTAACAATTTGGCATAAATAATGTCTCCAGTTTCCCTATGCAGATTTATCATGTCAAGAACAGGAATATCTTATAGATTCATTACACTTCAATGGCCTTCTTTTTGGTGGCTAGGGCCAAATTCAAAGTGTCCTAAGCATGGCTTCTGGCAGTGACTAGGGATACATCCTTGTTAGAGATATTTCTAACCTCTGCATACAAATTTGATTCTTCTGAAGCTGCATCTTTACTCCCTTTATATTCACCCAACAGTTCTTCCCTACTTTTTCCTTGTGTAGCAGACTCAGTAGCTTCTCTATCAAATACATACTCCTTGATTTCAAAGGCAGGTAGTTTGGCCTTCACTTGCTTCTTCTTACTTTGATCAGTATTCACCTGTACAATCTGCTTCCCTGCCTCTTCTACCTTTTGTTTATTTGGGTCTCTTTCTGTGTCTTTATCTTCTATATCCATAACCTCAAGGGAGTCGCTTTTATTGTTCTTCTCAGAGAAGCTAGCTAAGGGTGCAACATTCTCCATTGTTGGAATCAAGCTGTAAATATCAAACTCTGATGAAGTGACCCCTTCTACTGAAGTAGTGGGATCCCCATGTGTATTAGCATCTCCTTGAATCTTAGAGGGATATTCCAACCAGTTTGCAGTCTCTGCTAGACCTGCAAGCTCAAAGTGTTCAAAGCCCTTTCTTTTACTATCTTGTCTTCTGTTTGAGATAATGTGATGGGGATCATAGTTGATGGAAGCCTTTGTTTGAAATCCCATTTCTCTTATCACACACTCAATGGTTGAAAGGGGAGCTTTATTCTTAATGATGAATGGGCCTACATCCCATGGAAAGGTAATGTCTAAATCTTTCTTATGGTCTAGGAAATGTTTAATTTCTGCTATCAGCTTCTGCCTGATCAATTCTAGAGCAAACAATCTAGGAGTTAAGAATGTTGGTAGCACATAAAGTGGATGAGTAAACCCATATACTCTGATTATTGTGTTGTGTTCCAAGAGAAACCAGTCACCTATTTTCTTTTCAGGAGAAGGTTGAAACATATCCTTCATCTCTGTTAACACCCTGGGAAATCTTTGCTGATAAAAAACATTGTAAACCTCTGACATGAGGTTGTTCATGAACTTGTTGTAATCTGTGTGCATTTTCTTTGTGAGCATCATCTCAGGAAGCTGCAAGTTTTCTTGATTAAATGACAAGAACATCCTCAGCAGATATGCTTGAAACCTGAAACTTCTGGTCTTGTGGAAGTCCACTAGCTGAGAATGGATATTTTCAGCTAGGGACTCATAAAACTTAAGACAAGCACACCGGACTGATTGGTTAGGCTCTTTAGATTCTAATGGGAAGGTGTTAAGGACGAACAACAGACTCATCAAGGGTTCAGTGACACACATATCTGTGTCTAATCCTAAGAATTGGCTTATCATGGTTATGACACACTTCGATTTTTTCAGTAAAGAGACTACTTTGACTAGGAAAGGCTGGTCCTGCAATGAGACACTAGGTTTTAGGAAAACCATGAAGAAACTTTGCTTTAAATCAACTATAGGCTGTCTAAAATACTGAATTAGGGATTCTTCATTGTAGACTGAATTCATCAGGAATTGACAGGGCTTTGCTTATAACGACAGGGCAAACATGACACAAGATCTTTGAATTGGATGCATCCATAATTACCCTCTCATAGGAGGAGTAATTACTAGCGCACCAGTCGACGAATTCAGGGCAGTTTAGGGTTTGGTCGACTGGGAAAAACTGGAAAAATGACCTATATACCTTATGCACATCTATACCCTGGTCCCTAATCAATTTTAGTCTATCTTTTACTACTTCAATAGGTACATTTAGCAGTACTGTGTCATAAATCTCAGCATCCATGTTTTCTAACAGTTCCTCTATCTTCTGGTGTTCGAAACCCGAGGGTTCTACTTCTCCAAGTATGATGACAAGAGGCCTACCTGGTTTACTGACAACTATTCCAAGATTCGTGACTAAGGTGGCTGATTTCTACACAGTCGTTGGCTTTCGCTTTCCAATGTATAGGACAAACAATAACTTGAAACTCTGTGCATTTTATTTTTATATAATTTATCCTTTCATATCAGTCTTGCATCTCTTGCGACAAAGGATTTATTTGAGCCATCCATCTGCATGATCAATCTCATGTCGTTGATCTTTTTCCCTGTTTAACTCCGCAATCCTTCGCAGTATTCAACCTTTCAAATGTTGTCTTCCTTGCACCTTTATCTCGCAAATCCAATGTTGACCACAGATCTGAGCTTTACCCGCATCTCAGTCGTCCAAAGGTGTGGTCTCTACCAACTTCTCCAATTTGTAAAATGTATTTTGTCCACACATGTTGTATTTGCGAAGTCCATAACCACCATTGATGCTCATATCCTCCAGATCTGCACCATCAAATTATGTGGAGCCTACCATCACTTCATAGATTTTGAAAGTTCGTTTTTCCACGCATGTCTAATCGGCAAGCTGTTTCATGACCGTAGATCTCTTTTCCCTCCCGTTTATCTAACCACCAATTTGTTTGCGGGTTAGCAACACTCCTCCCATATCCTACTATGCATCTTACCCTTGCGAACTCACTTGTAGTCGTCAATCTCCGTAGCCATAGATCTGCTCCGTTCATTGGTGCCTTCATATAACCTTGAGTGGATTTTTCACATTTACTCTCATTTGCAATGTTAAAACTTAAGCTCTTCAATCATTTTCATTTCGAAACTAGATAGAAATATTCAGAGATCTTATTTGCAGCCTTCTAGGTCATACAAATCAGAACTCTAAGACCTTACCCACCATTTGCAGGGATCAAACCCTTTCCACCTATTTAACCCAAAACTAGTGCTAACAACTGGCTCCAATTGGGGATGTTATCCTCCCTGCGAGGTAGAAAAGAAACCCCATAAACCAAGTGCCTAATCCATTGGGTTGTTCTGAAAAACTTCAAACCACCGCTTTTTGCTTTTTTTTCTGCATATAAAAATAAAATAAAGGAAATGGCTATCCCTCCATATCTCAAGTCCTTCTCCTCGGGATTCCAATCTCTTGGTTCACCTTCTGTACTGATTCAAATGCAAAGAAATATATACACCTATGTTACAAAGGTTACCTATCATCTTCAGGACAAGTAATGCTTCAGAAATCTTCCATTTACTGGGCCACTTCCTAGCTAAGACCCATCCTGATGCTGAAAAATGAATGAATTTGCACCTCTATATGCTGCAATGATGTATGGACCTACCGACATATGATCAAGCTTCCCATGCTTATCTTCTCTAGGAGCATCCCACTTTAAGACCAAATCATCAATTTGGAATTGTTCTTCCTTAACCTTCATATTGAAAGTATTTTTCATTTTCACTTGATGTACTTGTACTTTGTCATAGGCTTTATCTCTCATCTCATTTAGTTATATTATCTGGTTTATCCTTCTCTACATATGATTTGGTTCATATTCATGTCCCTGCAACAATTTCATGACTGGCAATCCTAAAGATGTTGGAAAACAACTTCAACTCCTTATACTAACTGGAATGGTGACATTCCAATTTCCCTTTTTGCGCTAATCCTGTCATCCCACAAAGCATTTTTCAGATTTGTATGCCAAGCTCTTTTGTTCTCTTCTACCAATTTCTTAATTATTCTCACCAGACTTTTATTAAAAGATTCAGCCAATACATTCCCTTGTGAATAGTAGGCGGTAGAATGGTTCAAGTTGATGTGATATTTGTGGCAGAAACTTATCATCTTCTGGAAGTAGTTGCATTATCTGTCACAATCCTTATGGGACATCCAAACCTGGCCAAAATGTTATTCTCTAAAAAATCCATGATCACGGCATCAGTGACTCTTCTTGTGGGTATAGCTTCAATCCATTTTTTGAAATAATTTGTTGTTGTTAGAATTCATCGGTGTTGACCTGAAGAATTTGGGTTGATTTCCTCAATGAAATCTAACCCCCACTACTGGAAGGGTGCCTCTATTGGAATTGGGTTAAGAGGAAGTGAAACCAATTTCCTCTTATCATAAAAAATATGACATTGATGACATGTGGTAGTCTCTTTACAGACATCAGAAAACATAGTGGGTCAGTAGAAACCAGCTCTCAAAATTTTATTTGTTGTTACCTTCCATGAGTGGTGTCCTCCACAATCTCCTTTATGGAATTCCTTCATCATTTGCTGAGCTTCATTTTCCAATAGGAAATTTAACAATATACCACCAGGGTCCTTCCAATACAAGTATTGATTTATAATACAGAACTTCGCATCCTTTAGCTTCACAGATCTAGCTCTTGTTTTATTCAATCCTGCAGGGGCTTGTAGGTTTTGAAAAACATAAACAATATCGGTGTACCATGGCGATATAGAAAAATATAGCCTTACTTGTATCCCTGTGTCGAGCTAGTTTGAATGACTGTTCAGGAAGTTGAGTTGCAAAGATTCACAATTAGCATATGTTATCATTTTGGCAAGTCCTTATCCTTTAATCATCTTGGTAGGCTTGATTTCAAGGTCATACTCTAATAATACAGCAATCCCCTTTTCTCTCTTCCCTTCTGGATCTAGTTGGGTAAGAATGCTCTTCACTACATTAGTTGGAACATATGCAACAATGTGTGATTGTAGAATGTACACTCTGAAATCTTTCAAATACTTTACCAAGGCATAGGCCTGCTTTTCCATGATATCATATTTCAACTCTCCATCTCTCAAAACCTTACTGAAAAATGCTATAAGTTGCTCAACATTTTGACTATTTTTCTGCAATAGGACTCCAGCTATAGTATGCTCAGATACATAAGAGAATACTAGAAAATCTCTAGTGAAATCTGGACTCGCCAAGACTGGAGCTTCAGTGATGGACCTTTTAAAACCTTTGAAATATTCTCTAGCACCCTCTGTCCATTTTATTTGACTCTCTTTCTTCAGCATGTTAGTAATATTTCTCAGTATTTCAACAAAGCTGGGAATGAATCTCCTCATGAAACCTACCTGTCCAATAAATGACTGCACTTCCTTCTTGCTCCTAGGCTCCTCCACCTTTAAAATTGCACTGACCCTTTCTGGATCAATCTTAATACCATCCTTCGAAATAATATGTCCAAGCAATTTTGCTTCTTCTAGTGCGAAATTAGATTTTATGGGATTTAGTGAAATACCATATTTTTTGCACTTCATAAATACCTTCTCCAAGTGCTTGATGTGTTCCCTGTCAGAACTGGAACAAATAGTGATATCATCCATGTAAACAACTACAAATTTATCATTTTCTTCTGCAAAAGCAATGTCCATAGCATGTTGAAATGTAGCTCCTGCATTCATCAGCCCAAAGGGCATTTTGGCATACATGAATGTACCCCGTGGTGTAGTAAAAGCAGTCTTCTCTTGGTCCTCTGGGAGTACTTTAATCTGGTTATAGCCTGAGAACCCATCCATAGTTGAAATCCTTTCAGACCCTACCACTCTTTGAAGAATGTGCTCTATCTTCGGCAATGGGTAATTGTCCTTCAAAGAAACTCTGTTGAGATTTCTGAAATCAATACAAATTCTAATCTCACCGTTTTTCTATCTAACAGGAACCAAGTTAGATACCCATTTTGAAAACCTCAAAGTTACAATAATCTCAACATTGAATAATTTTTTGATTTATTTTTCTATCACAGGAAACAACTTGGGGTTTACTCTTCTCAACTTCTGCCTAAAAGGTTTTTCTCCAGGTTTTATTGGAATGGTATGCTATATGATAGAGGTATCATACTCTTTTAGGTCTTCATAGCTCCAGGAAAATACATCTATGTATTTCTTCATCAAATTGACATATTATTCTTTCTCCTTTGCAGGTAATTTCTTGGACATCTTTACGATTCGTGGTGCTTCTTCAGTTCCTAAATTCTGATCTTCAATGGTGTCATCAGCGGATTTAACTTTAGAATCCTTAGAAACATCATTCTAATCAAACAACTTCTCTTGGGGAATCAGGCCTCTTGGAATAAAATTTCTCTTCAGCTGAATTATGTCTTTTCCTCCTAACATATTCTGCCATTCTTTGTTTTCAGCTTTTTCATCTTCAGTTGATTCATTATCTTGGAATCTCTCTAAATTTTCATTTTCTGTATCAATTTGAGTATTCACAAATTCATCATACATTTCCAAAAATCTCTTTATTTGCATATCATCATCGAAAACTTTCCAATATTTGGATTTGTCTGGTATCGAGTACCTACTCACAATTTCAACTTTATACTTTTTTCTGAGAATAAATACGAGTTTTGAAACCACTAGCAGTTGTAGCCAAAGAGTCTGCTACTTGATTTTCCATTTTGGGAACCACTCTGATTTTATGATCTGTAAAGTAATTGCCAAACATGTCCCAAACCTCATTCTTGTATGCTCTCATTCTGGGATGTTTGGTTTGGTAACTATCATTCACCTAATTTACCACAAGTTCTGAGTCCCCAAATACTTATATTCTTTTTGCCCCCATATCTTTCAAATCCTGCAAACCTAGCAGCAGAGCCTCATATTCAGCCACATTATTAGTACACTCAAAAGTCAATTTATAAGATAAAGCTTTAAATTATCTAACTGGAGATATAATCCAAACACCTGCCCCAACCCCATTTTTACTTAAAGACCCATCAAAGTACATAGTCCACAGTCCTTCTTCATCTTGTTTCTTCCCCAAGGATTCTTGTCTTTTTACAAATTCCTTATCCTCCTTAAATTCAATCTTATAGGAACTTCAGGATCAGTGTGTTGTCCATCATTGAAAAATATAGAAGATCCCAAATCAGTATCAACAGCATAAATATGATGATTTTCAGGCTTATCTGGACTGCTGACCACATAGGCTAACCTCTTCTCTCTATGTAACCTTTTGTTTCCTTTGAATAAAGGTATAGTGGCATATGACAAATCCATTTTCATAGTTCCCTTTAATTTTGATGCCTAAGATCTTGATAACAACATACCAAACTTTGCAGGAATATAAGCTAGTACCACATCCATCACAACGCTTTTAGCTGGAAGTTGTGCAAGAGTTACCACCATATCCTTTATCAATCCAAAACACCTAACCTTTCTAGAATCAAAAGAATACAGGTCTTTATAGGGCCTAGTAACCTCCAATCCTAGACTTTCCACTATTGTCTTTGGCATTAGATTATGAGATGCGCCAGATTCTAGCATGGCATTGTGCAAAATCATATCGTGGATATTCAAACTCAAATAAAAAGGAGGGACTTCCTCATCGTCTGTATCTTCAATTTTAGGCCCAAAGGCAATAGTGGAAGAATCGTCTGTCACCTCTAAAATATCTGGTTGATACTCACCTTAATTCTTGACCATTTTAGTAATTTCTTCTCTGTATTCATTATTCCTCAACAACTCATTAAAGGGGATAGAAATATCAACCTTTCATAAATATGACTTCATATTGAAGGATGAAATTGGTCTATCCACATCAATTGGCCTTGACTGTTTACTTTCCTTTGGCTGTTGTTCCTTATTTTCTGGGTTCTCTGCACAATAGCATCCTCCTACTTTTCTTTTTGTTTTTCTAAATTTTGTTTGGTGTTGGAAAGCTGGTTTGGACTGGGCTTTCCTCTATTTGTTATTACATCACGATTTCTTAGCTTTAATTTTATCTGAAAATCATCAATGGAATTTTGATATCCTCTTTGATATTGTTCTGAATCTAGCTCTGAAACAGGACTATCATTTTCCTAGGTGAAGAAATTATGTTCTTTTTCAGTTAAGTATATTTCGGAATTAACGTGATCAAAGTGATGAATCTGGTCATCCATTGGATCTTCTTGTCTTTCCTCATCAACCAAATTTTCTGGGAATGGTGGTCTTATCTGCTAATCTTCATGATTTCTTTGGTTTCTTTGAGGAAATGGCCTCCTAAAATTCAGATTCCTTATTTGAGTTTCAGGTGGCTCCCTACTAGGTGGTCTATTATCTAGGGCTAACCTGTCCATCAATTACTCCATAGTATTCATTATCATTTCGAACTTAACATCACTTGCAGAGGAAGAAGCAGAAGTGGCCAGTTGTTTTTGTTGTCTTCTCTTATCTGCTTCTACTCTATTTTTCAATTTCCCTGAGGCCATTAAATTTGCTTCCACTTCTAGAGCATCCTTCAACATAGTTGACAAAGTATTTGACTTCCTCTCTCTAAACATACATGAAAAGTATCCATCAAAGGCATCTGCATAATGAAGTTTAGCAGCACCTACCAAAGGCTTAATATCAATTGGAATAGATTTGTATACCTTCATAAATCTGCTAGAAAACTCATGTATAGACTCAAAATTCCCTTTCTTTAAATGGTCATATTGAGATAATATTTGTAAGGGACTCTTCTTTTCCTCCCACCTATCCAAAAAGAGTGTTTGAAAAGTTTCAAAGGTAAGGATAGATGTTGATGGTAGATATTTAAACCATCTCTTTGCCTCTCTTGACAAACTCTGAGCAAACAACCTCATTTTCACATCATCATGATCTACTTCTTCCAGGTCAATGAAATCTTCAAATCTATCCATATGCTATCTTACTGTAAAATTTCCATCCCCATCATATAAAGAAATTCTCTGTGAGTAATTCTGAGGGAGATCATGCAAAGCAGCTGGCAAAGCCAAGGGTGAAAACCTAGCTTCCATTGGTCTAGGTGGATTTTGTGACACAGGAGGGTTCTGAGGAGGATTTTGAGGATTTCGAGGAGGATTATCAGCAAGGTTTCTAGTATGAAGCTGAGAGGTTTGAAAATGACGGTTACTCTCTTCAACTTTTACAATGTTTTGCAAGTTATACCACAGGGGATCTAGCAAGTATGATTCAAACCTATTTGGATTGATTTCAGTTTGCTTTAGGTCTGACTCTATTTTTTATCTTAATAAAGACTTTCCAACACTTACTTCTAGATCCAAATCTTGAAAACCATAAAACCCTTCTTGAGATAAATATCTTTCAGTATTACAAGTGCTAGCTTTTTCTTTTCTACTTCGATGTCTAAGCAAACTTTCTGGATTTTCCACACTTTGTAAAATTTCAAAATTAGGATTACCTCTTGTATGTACCCTTCTAGAGGCCAGGATGTCTTCAGAAACCTTCTTTGGAAATCAACATGGAGTTTCCAGGGAAAATGTACAACCTTATCCAATGCAAGAATTTTTGTTTTCCCATAGAAATCCCTCTCCCCTTGAAATATGGAACTCTTTGTCGTTTCTCCGAGGGATAATATGACTTTAGCTCCCCGGCAATGGTGCCAATATGTTAGCACTCAAAATGTACCTTAAGGTTGTGGGAATGCCACTTCGAGGTAACTACAAAACCAACTTTAGGAAAGAGAGTTGGCTTCTTTCTTTCCAGAGAGGGATCTCTCATTGATTGTTTAATAGAGCCAGATATATGAATAAAAAATAAAATCAGATTTGTTGTTTGGTTGAAACAGGGTAAGCATTCATTAGGCAATGGAGTCAAAATACAAATATATCAAATTACAGTGCTGATGTATGGAATTTTATAACAAAGGAAAGGTAGCCATTCAGTCACAGTCGAAATTCTTTGGTCTCGTGGGAAAGAAGAAATAAAGAACAATCCATTAACATGAGCATCTAACAAGGATGAACTCAATGTTAACTTTAGTGGAAATACTTAGTGAATATTTGAAACAATAGATAGAGCATATAAGCATGAAATATGTACTATTAAACACTTATTTCATACATGAAGGGAAAACATTATAGAAGTAATAAACATGATACACATTCACATAAGAAAGGGAAAATAGACTGCAGCATAAACAACATGAATCTCTGCAAAATGCCAGCCTCGGCTCTGTAATTTTATTCAAGATTGATCTCAAATAAAAAACTCAAGTCTAATGGGTTCCAACCCTTTTCCTCTCTATTACATGTGAATAGATAGATATCTTCAGCCCTTAGGCTCGATTCACTCTAACAGAAAGTTGTTGCAACCATGATGACACCTATACAGATAAGTCCATCATCTTTGAGAATCAGTTACAACATAAATAACAAGTGTTGACAAGTAGGCTTAACTTCCTTTTACATGTGTCAATGAATATTTACTGACTAGTAACAGACCCTAGTAAATAAACAAAAGCCTAAGTAACTAATTTTTCAGACTGTAGCTCTCCACGATCTTCAAAATCTTCATGCATACATCGTTAGCTTGGATTTTCCATATTTCTCCATAATCTTCCATTGGTCAGCAGTTGGAAAATCTGAAGTGGCCACCTCTTTCAGCAATACCCATAGCTCTATATGATCTCTGTATGAATAGCTTTGTAGGTGTACACATGCCTCTTTGAAAATCCAAACCAACTCAAACTCCTTTTCCAGTTTGTCCACAACTGTTTTACCTGATAATGATTGGTTCATGTCAGCAAAGTTTGCATGTTCCAACCTGCATTCCATCAACCTATCTTGATACTCCTTTTGTGTCAGCATGGCACCATCCTCTTTCCAAAAGAGTGGAAGTCCTTTCTTGAACATGTAACATCCCCATCTTGACCCCATTGCATTAAAAATGTAAATAATGTAATATTGTTATAAAATCGTGGTGAGGAGCTCAAGGCCAAGGCCCTGCCATTGATTTATTGATGCATAGGGTTTATGTGCTATCCAAGCACATTGGAATTGTAAATATCCTGTAAATATGCATTTTAATCACATACCCACAACTAGCTATGCAATGCAACAAGAGATGGGGGCATGATTTTACAAGGAATTGGGAGGGAAATATTCAAACCCTTGAGCTAATCAAGTCAAGCCAAGTGTCAATGAAATAACCCATTTTAACCCTCAACTACCCATGTTGACTTTTGTACCCAATCATTCATTTCTCCCGAGAATTGGTTGAGGTAGTTAATGCCTTGGGAATGGAGAGGTATGGCTGTCCAAATTCGAGTATGGGCAAGCCACCCTTCATAGAAAATCGTGTTTGGCTTCCTTGGCAAGAAAACAACCATGAATGTGCTCCCCAAGCCATTACCCATCAACCAGTTTTGCCTCTCTCACGTTTTTGGAGCTGCCTAGGCGTTTTTCCTCCATGTTTTTCCTATGTTTCCTTGTTTTCAGTTGGGAAGAAGGCGTTTTTGTGTTCCAGAGCTGTTGGAAGAAGAGGGAGCTCAATTGGGGTTTCAATGAGGCCATTTTGGCAATTTGAAATGCTCATAACCTGTGGGAGAAATCAGGTTTGCTCCCTATGGTCGAATCCCCCTTTTCACAGTCCATTTTGGTGTGCCCACGATTTGGGGAGAACCCATGGCCATCCTGTTTGTAAATCCCATTGCTGGAAATGTGTATCAATGCCCAGTTTTTGAGTTTGTTGTGTGTAAGGGTATGTTGGGGTATGGGTTATGGGTATTTGTTGCTTTGGCTGTGCATGAGCTTGAATGTCCCCTTTTCCTTGTAAGAATCATGCCCATCTCAGGGGTGGCAGTTGTGTTGAGATATTGATGAACAAAAATGGCCTATGGTTGGGTGGAACGTTGCAGCAACATAGCTAGTTGTTTGGGACAATTCCACAATGAAGATAAGTGTTTTTTTGTCTTTATATTTACTTTTGCAATGTTTAAATTGATGATTATTTTCGATATGTTGTATGCATATGATATGTGTGTGGATAAGCTATTAAATTTCGCTATGCATATTTGTTTAATTTGCATCTGCACACATTTATTTAATTGTTGTGAATCTAATGAATGGGATGAGTTGTGTGAAAGCCCCATATTTGCATCACGTTCCCTTCTTGGAATTGGATAGATGGGAGGGTACGTTACAAAACAATGGATCAAACATATCTCTAAAGAGTTTCAATTGGTGTGCCATAATATCTATCTTGGCCTGAATTGTATTTAACTGTTGATGTTTATTTGCCACCTTCCTGGCCCAAATAATGGTGTATAACTTGTCCTTTATGACTGTTGCTTTCAATTCATCCTCAGTCAACCCATTTAAAAACTCTATAGTGTAACATCGCCTCCCCTTCTATCCAACACAAGGAAGGTAACATCACTACCAACATCTAGGGCTTTTACATAAACTTAGCCCATTCATTAGATTCATAAAAACAAAAACACATATGCAGGTGTGTAATTCAAATAAACACTGTAGAAGTAAGATCCACTACATGCATATCCAGCATGCATTTCCCTTCATAAACATAACAATCAATAACGAAATAACATTGCAGAATTAAATACACATAAGAATATACTCATCTTGATTGTGCAATTTCCCCAAGAAACTAGCTATGTTGCTGCAACGTTCCACCCAACCATAGGTCTCTACCAAGCCTGTATTCTTTCAGCACTCAAAGACCACCCCCGAGTTGGGCATGATTTCTACAAGGAAAAGGGGACATTCATACCCATACACATCCAAATAATCACTGCATCTAATCCAAGCCAGTCCACAGCAAGCACAATCATTGGGCATGGTTACACATTCTTAACAATGGGATTTACAAACAAGTTGGCCATGGGTTTTCCCCAAATCATGGGCAGCCCAAAAACGGATTGGGAGAGGGAAATTCGACCATAGGGAAGAAAATGATTTTTCCCACAGATATATAAACATTTAGTCGGCGAAAACAGCCTCTATAGACCCCAAATCAATTTCCCCTTTCTTCCCAACTGGTATATAACACAAAAACGCCCTCCTCCCAGCTGAGAATGAAGCAAAACACAAAAAAACCATGGAGGAAAACGCCCAGGAAGCTCCCAACTCGTGAGAGGGAAAAACTGGTTGATGGTTAATGGCTTGGGGAGAAATTCATGGCTCTTTTATTGCCAAGGAATCCAAACACAATTTTCCATGCAGGGTGGCTTGCCCATACTCGAATTCGGATAACCATACCTCCCATTCCCGAAGGCATTAACTACCTCAACTAGCTCTTGGGAGAATAAATGATTGGGTACATATTCAACATGGGTAATTGAGGGTTTGATGGGTTCTCTCATTGACACTTGGATTGACTTGATTGGATCAAGGGTTTGAATGTTTTCCCTCCCAATTCCTTGTAAAATCATGCCCCCATCTCTTGTTGCATTGCATAGCTAGTTGTGGGTATTTTATTAAAATGTATATTTACATGATATTTACAATTCCATTGTGCCTGGGTAGCACATAAACCATATGCATCAATAAATTGATGGCGGGGCCTTGTCCTTGAGCTCCTCACCATGATTTTATAACAATATTACATCATTTACAATTTTAATGCAATAGGGTCAACATGGGGACGTTACATATAGCATTTTCAACACATTCAATGGGCTTCTTATTCAGCTTTTCTTTCACTGTTGTTACACTTTGTGTGGCTAGTTTAATTACAACCTCTTTGTCCAAAACAAAGTCAAGATAGGGTCTAAATTTGTCTGCCTCTGCAATGATATCATCCTATATTATCTACTTTGCTTCCTTCAATGATGTTTGACCTGTAACATGTTTCATCAATTCATCATTTTTAACCTGTAACTCTTGGTGTTTGGCTTCCCAAGCCCTTTTATCTTGTTCTTCTTTCGAAACCATGCTCTTCAGAGTTGTATTCCATTTTTGCAGCTTTTCTAGCTCTAAGTCCTTCAGACTTACCTATGCCATAGCTTGAACAATGGAGAAATCTCCAGAATCAATGGAAGAAGAGGTGATCACATTCTCCAACTCTTTACCTTTCTCTTGCAATTTCTTTTCCAAAACTTCAGATTTGGCCTTTAGGCTCTTCTCGCTTTCCACTATAAGGGACATATACTTTTTCCATTGCTTTTCTTTCTCTTCAAACTTCAATAATTTGGCTTTACAATCTGTCAATTCATTTTTCAACTCCTCTTTCTTCTTCTCAAGCTCTATCAACTCAAATGCTTCTATCAATTGGGTGGAGGGAATCTTCAGTTTCTTCTTTAGTGTCTGAATAGTATTCTCCTTCTCATCCAGTAGGTTTTGTATGCTATCCTTTTTATCTTCTTGGATTTCAATAGCCAACAATGTTGTTTGCAGTTTTTTTATCTATGCCTTGTGAGCTTTGTTCTCCACCTTTTCCTGCCTGAGCTGATTCTCAATCTTACTCTTTCTAGATTGTAATTTGGACAATTCCAATGCAGCCTTTAACAGTTTGGAATAAATAATGTCTCCAATTTCCCTATGCATATTTATCATGTTAGGAACAAGAATATCTTCTAATTTCATTATCACTTCAGTGGCCTTATTTTTGGTAGCTAGGGCCAAATTCAAAGTGTTATGAGCATGGATTTTGGTAGTGACTAGGGATACATCCTTGTTAGAGATATCTATAACATCTGGATACAACTTTGATTCTTCTGAAGCTGCATATTTACTCCCTTTATATTTACCCAACAGTTTTTCCCTACTTTTTCCTTGTGTAGCAGGCTCAGTAGCTGCTCTATCAAATACATACTCCTTGATTTTGAAGGCAAGTACTTTGGCCTTCACTTGTACAATTTGTTTCCCTGCCTCTTCTACCTTTTGTTTCTTTGGGGCTCTTTCTGTGTCTTCATCTTCTATATCCATAACCTCAGGGGAGTCCCTTTTATTGTTCTTCTCAGAGCAGCTAGCTAAGGCTGCAACTTTATCTAGTGCTGGAATCAAGCTGTAAATATCAAACTATGATGAAGTGACCCCTTATACTGAGGCAGTCGGATCCCCCTGTGTATTAGCATCTCCTTGAATCTTAGAGGGATATTCCAACCAGTTTGCAGTCTTTGCTAGACCTGCAACCTCAAAGTGTTAAAATCCCTTTCTTTTATTGTCTTGTCTTCTGTTTGAGATAGTGTGATGGGAATCATAGTTGATGGAAGCCTTTGTTTGAAATCTCATTTCTCTTATCACACACTCAATGGCCGAAAGGGAAGCTTTATTCTTAATGATGAATGGGCCTACAGCCCATGGAAATGTAATGTTTGAAGCTTTCTTATGGTCTAGGAAATGTTCAATTTATGCTCTCAGCTTCTGCCTGATCAATTCTAGAGCAAACACTCTAGGAGTTAAGAATGATGGTACCACATAAGGTGGATGAGTAAACCCATATACTCTAATTATTGTGCTGTGTTCCAAGAGAAACCAGTCACCTATTTTCTTTTCGGGAGAAGGTTTCAACATTTCCTTCATCTCTGTTAATAGCCTAGGCAATCTTTGCTGATAAAAAACATTGTAAACCTCTGACATGAGGTTGTTCATGAACTTGTTGCAATCTGTGTGCATTTCCTTTGTGAGAATCATCTTAGGAAGCTGCAAGTTTTCTTCATTAAATGACAAGAACATCCTCAGCAGATATGCTTAAAACCTGAAACATCTGGTCTTGTGGAATTCCACTAGATTAGAATGGATATTTTCAGCTAGGGACTCATTAAACTTAAGGAAAGCACACTGGACTGACTGGTCAAGCTCTTCATATTCTAGTGGGAAGGTGCTAAGGATGAACAACAGACTCATCAAGGGTTCAGTGACATAGATATCTTTGTCTAATCCTAAGAATTGGCTTAGCATGGTTATGACACACTTAGATTCTTCAGTAAAGACACTGACTTCGACTGGGAACAGCTAGTCCTGCAATGAGACACTGGGTTTTAGGAAAACCATGAAGAAACTTTGCTTTAACTCAACTGTAGAGTGTCTAAAATACTGAATTAAGGATTCTTCCTTGTACTCTTTGGAATTCAGACTGAATTCATCAGGAATTGACAGGGATTTTCTTATAATGACAATGCTGACAGGACAGAAGATCTTCGAACTAAATGCATCCATAATTACCCTCTCAGGGGAGGAGTAATTACTAGTATGCTATTCGATGCATTTAGGGCATTTTAGGGTTTGGTCGACCGGGAAAAACTAGAAAAATGACTTGTATACCTTATGCACATCTATACCCTGGCCCCTAATCAGTTTCAGTCTATATTTTATTGCTTCAATTCGTCCATTTAGCAGTACTATGTGATAAATCTCAGCATCCTTGTCTTCTAACAGTTCCTCTATCTTCTAGTGTTCGAAACCCGGGGGTTCTACTTCTCCAAGCTCAACCATCTAAATAGTTTTATATGAGGACAAGAGGCCTACCTGGTTTACTTACAGCTGGTCCAAGATTCATGACTAAGGTGGCTACTTTCTGCACAATCGTTGGATTTCGCTTTCCAATGCACAAGACAAACAAGAACCTGAAACTTCGTGATTTTCAATTTTATATTATTTATCCTTTCATATCAGTCTTGCACCTCTTGCGAAAAAAGGAGTTCTTTGATCTGTCCATCTGCATGATCGATCTCGTGCCGTTGATCTTTTTCCCTATGTAACTCTGCAATCCTTTGCAATCTTCAACCTTTCAAATGTTGTCTTCCTTGCACCTTTATCCCACGAAGCCAATGCTGACCGCAGATCTGAGATTTATCTGCATCTCAGCCGTCCAAAGGCGCTGTCTCTACCAAATTCTCCAATTTGGAAAATGTAGTTTGTCCGCACATGTTATATTTGCAAAGTCCATAACCACCATTGATGCTCATACCTACCAGATCTACACCATCGAATTATGTGGATCCTACCACCACTTTGTAGATTTTGAAAGTTAGTTTCTCTGCGCACATCTAATCAGTGAACTATTTCATGACCGTAGATCTCTTTTCCCGCCCGTTGATCTGACCACCGATTTGCTCGCATGTTAGCAACACTCTGCCCATATCCTACCATGCATCTTACCCTTGCGAACTCGCTTGTAGCCATCGATCTCCGCAACCATAGATATGCTCCATTCATTGGTTCCTTCATATAACCTTGAGTGGATTTTTCACATTTACCCTTATTTGCAATGTTAAAATTTAAGCTCTTCATTCATTTTCATTCCGAACCTAGATAGAAACATTCAGAGCTCTTATTTGCAGCCTTCTGGGTCATACAACTCAGAACTCTAAGACCTTACCCACCATTTGCAGGGATCAAACCCTTTCCACCTATTTAACCCAAAACTAGTGCTAACAGAGATCACCAATATCAACCTGAGGATGAAGAAGTGGAACCCTTTCCAGGAATAAAGAGACTATGATGGATTCATATCCGAACTGTTTCAAATCCCCTCTACGACATTTGGTGAGTTGGTCCTTTAGGTCTGCGAGGAGCCCCTCGCACTAGCTGAACACAGTAGGCACCATACCCTCGATGGCATACAACATATGGGCCTTGGTGGCCTGATGTGAGGCCCTACTTCCCTCCACTCCCTCGATGGTAAATAGTACAGTCCTCAAAGGACAGCCCTGAACATTTTTTATTGGAATTTTACGCCTAACATCTGCGTACCCAGAGTACAGAACTGTTCTATGAGGTTCTTAGTAGACTGATCACTACCCCTAGGTCCGGATAGTGATATTGAGGCCCCACGCCTGGATAGTCCTGTCAAAAAGTATATGTCCTCAACATCCAAAGTGAGAATATGTGCCCCTACTCTGAAGTATTGTTGTTCTGGGTCCCATAACCGAATCAAGTAGTCTAGCAACAGTATTTGGGCCCTCATTCCTTGGACATGGAAGAATTTGAGTAATCCACACTCCCTCGGAGCGTTAACAGAGTGAGGATCATTTGTGGCTTGTAAATCCTCCAATTCGTGCTCATGCTCTTTCCACTGCACCATTTTGATGGCTAAACCTTGCATAAACACCAAAATAATGGACATTAGGTCATTTTCATTACTTCAAAATTTGTGTTTTGGGCCCCATTCCCAATTTTGTGGACCAAATTGTGTCAACGCACCCTGTCTTTGCAGACAAGGCGTCATCTACGGACTTTCCCCATAGTGAAGGCGTGTCACTGCTGAGTGATGCACTTCCTTAAAGGGGAAAGCGTGTCACCCAAGGCGCATAATTCCCCTTTAGAATGAGCCCCAAAACCCCAAAAACTTGCATTAAAAATAAAAATTCAACCATTAAGACAAAGAGAATGTGGTCTAGGATTACCTGGAATTGACGGGAGGTTGAATGACTGACCGAGGCTCCCACAATCGTCATCGGGAGATCAATATCCAAAGAGGTTTTTCTAACTATTCAACTTGGTAAAAATAAAATGGTAAATAATTTTACTATTCACCCTTTTTATATAAAAATGGAATATTCCTTTTTCTATTTTTTGTAATTTCATGGGTTTTTTACTATAGTTGATTCCATTTTTTTTAAAACCTTGAGATGGATCCTAACTTGGTTCCCAGAGCTTGCATGTAGAGGAAAGTGGTGTTTTGACTATGATGGTAATCATTGTTGACTTTTCATACTCCCGATCAAGTGTGAAAATCTAGAGCTTTTTTTATATCATTATCATGCTCATTAAAACTAAGTATTAAAGTTATTGAGCTGAGTCTTTGTTATTTATCGTGCTCGTAAATACATGAGAATAAGTCACCAAGTTATCTTTTATCTCTTTTTGGGATCGTAAAACTCCTACGGAAAAGGAACCCCCTTGGAGTTCTTCTTTAAGCTCTTTTCAGACTCCCTAAACAAGAAAATATTGCCAAGTGAACTTGATTCTTTCATGCTTGTAAAATTATTGGAAAGGTCGTCTTTTTGGTGATAATTTACCCCTTTTCAAACCAACGAAACTATTTATGAAAAAATGAACACTCTAGTTAATCATGACTAGAAGAGTTCTCTCTCACATTGTTTTATCCTTTTTCAGGTTAGGATACTAAATTTTACGAAAAAGTACTCATTGGAGTGTTATTTATTCCTTTCAAACTCTCTAAACATGAAATGGCGCCGAGTTTACCTTCTTTGGACTCGTTAGAATATGAAATTGAAGGACCCTTTTAGGGACGAACCCCTCCTATCTCAGGTTCGTTAAACATTGGAGATCGGACTCATCCTAAAGATGAGCTATACCAAGCATCTCTTATCCTCCTCAAGCTCGTTAATAAACAAAGAGGTACTCATCAATCATGATGGGGAATAAGGAAATAGTTTGCATTTACTTGTAGTAATGGCAGTACATAGTTTCTCTTGAACATGGCACTCGTTTGCATTTCATTCAAATCACTTGGATAACATGCTTGTCCTTGAGTCTCACCAATTCGATGAATCATTATACTCCTTTGGGTCGTCTGAAGAATGCATCAATCATTAGTTGCATTAGGCATCGGTGTCAATCTCGTCGTGTCAATGCTACCAAGTCATGCCATTCCATGTTCAAGATAATTAGGCTGATCGAGTCAATCTCTGTAGTCATTATACCTTCCATTGTGTCGTTCACCCCTGAGTTAGTTTCAAACATTGATCTACAGTCTGATCTACTCCAAAACATCTTTGATATTTTTCATGTCGATGATGGGGGAAACACCATGGCCCTCCTTCGATGGGTTTATCCTTGTCAACTTCAACACATCATCCAAGGATTGAACCTAGAAACTAGTCTAGTACCTTGGGCCTGCATGCCTTAATGGCAGGTTACCTCACTTTCAACAATAAGTTCACATCATTGACTTCTGATTGAAAGATTCCACCAAATTTTCAACCTCAACTCATTGATTCACATTCGATAGTATGCACTATGATACCTTGGGAATCATTGACATCAATGGTGATTTCCCTCACACTTGTTAACGGTATACATCAGTGATCGATAATCAAGTGGTTTCTACAATGTTCGACTTCAAAACATTGTAGTCACATGGTTAGATTCGTATCATTGTGGGTTCGGGTTGAAGACCCTGGGTTAATTTATCTATATTACCCAGGATGCGATGGAGATATTTTTTAGTAGGTTTCACATAGATATCATGGTCGAACCATCATACTGTTACATAGATCCACATTGTATTGGTCTATGGTTGTGTTTCGTTCATCTAGTAGATCTGTTGTGTATTGTCTCGTGGCTATGATCTGGTCTTGTCACGGATGTATGTATCCACGGTTGTATTCCTATTGGCCATACTTTTTATTCAGTGTTTCATGGATCTACAGTGTATTGTTGGGCAGCCATGGTATGAGTCATTTGAGACATATATCTTAGATTCGGTTGTACTGCGTGAGACTTTGTTCGGCACTCCAACCAATGGTCCTTGCCTCGAACTTCCATATTTCAAAGCACCTCACCTACCTTATTTCGCTAGATTCATGCTTTTGGGGGGCATTTTGTTACACCAAATTCTCGTCATCATGAGTTATGTGTCCTCCATTTGACATAATTCATAAAGCACTTGAGCCAAATGATTGAAAGAATATTTTTTGTTGTTCCTTTTTACCTTTGTTGCCACCCCGACACACTCTGCGTGTTGATAAGGTGCATCAGATCCCTTGGTGATGCGCTCTGCACATTTCCAGAGTGCATCAGTGACACATTCTTCCTTTGGAAAAGGTGTGTCACCCCTTAAAGACGCGACTTGTTTGTGTACAAAGTGTGGAACTATTGGTTTAAAAAGAGAAAAATAAGGTTCGAGCGGCTTCTGTAACCCTTGGTTACATGGAAGCTCATCCCTATGAACTAGAAAGGGTTGCATTCGATCCCCTTACCTTTTGGGATGATCCCTTGAGCTTCTCCCATAAATCTTCAACCTCTCCTATCCCTTAGGCCTATAAATACAAACCCCCTCTCCATGGTTAATGGGAGGAATATATAGCACTTAAATGCTAGTGAAATTTTACTAGGATTGACTCCCTTTCATCCATTAGGAGGAGAAATCTTGGATATTTGAGGCTAGGATCATTTGGAAGGAGTTACGACGTCAAAGCTCAAGTGCAACCTCTCTCTATGTACTTCTTATAATTACATTAATGCATATTCTTTCCATAAACATCTTATTATTGTATGGTTTTTAGGATTTTCTTCTTTGACTGCTAGTTTAGATTGATCTATGTTTATATGTTATTAGTACTTGCTTGTTTCCACTTGTTATAAATTGTTTTGCAACTGAAGATATGGAGATCAAAGAGCTACATCAAGCACGGAGACAATATTGTGCTCATAAGGTGAGTTATATTCTGACAC
Organism: Larix kaempferi; assembly: GCA_027924585.1. Lineage (NCBI taxonomy): Eukaryota > Viridiplantae > Streptophyta > Pinopsida > Pinales > Pinaceae > Larix > Larix kaempferi. The sequence goes on from BSBM01000047.1 coordinate 41,159,617, forward strand.
CCTTCATAATTTGATCAATCTAGGAAAGTAATTTTTATTGTGTACTAATTTTGTTCTAGATCTAAACCATTTGGACTAGAGAGATCGGTTAGTTTCTGGACTGACGGATTGCTCGCAAACAATATTAGGTTCCAACACTGCGACTGTTGGGCCTTCCACAAAGTTATAAATCTTTTGCTTCTATGCATTTGGAGATCATAAATGTGCATAGTGAAAGAAGTTTAACCTCCCTTATGTTAATGGAAGAATAAGAAGCTCCACTTCATAGATAAGTCTGTTGTATGCTTTATAATTAATTAATATTGCATATTTATTGTTCAATAGATTGATTGGTAAGTACTATGTGGTGCATATCTAATAATCAAGTAGATTGATTGGTTGATGCATGTTCACCTTGCATTGCCTCTTTTATTGTTCAGTGATTTGATTGGTCGATGTGTGTGCATTGACTATTTTATTGTTCAATGACTTGATTGGTTGATGCTTGTGCATTGCCTCTTTTACTGTTCAATTCCTTGATTGGTCGATGCTTATTCATCGTGCATTGCCTCTTTTACTACTCATTGAATTCTTAATATTGAAATGTTTCTTGCGGCATGATTTATTTATTGGTACATTATGATTATTAATTAATAAGTAAATAGTTGTCATTATAAGTATGCACTATGTACCATGAAAAATATTAATTTAATGATAAGTTATTAAGATGATATTGTTTTATTATTATTAAATATTAATATGATTTATTAAGTGGCATTTATACCCTATGTGGATTTTTGATTTTCTATTGATGGTATGATTTTATAGGATTATTTATGCCACTTGGATGGTGGTGGTTATATTGATGAATAACTCCTTGTCTATTTTGGGGAAATATGCCACTTGTCTTAATAATTGTTCTACTTTATTTTTTATTTTATTTTATTTTATTTTCAATGTATATGAGTAAATCCTTGTCTATTTTGGGGAAATATGCCACTTGTCTTAATAATGGTTCCACTTTCCTTTTTATTTTATTTTCAATGTATATGAATAACTCCTTGACTATTTTTGGAAGAAATGAGTCACTTGTCTTTAATGGTTAATATTCTCTTCCATTTTATTTATGGAGATGTAACTCCTTGTCTAGTTTTGGAGCAAATGAGTCACTTGTTTTTAATGGTTCATATTCTCTTTTATTTTATTTATGGAGATGTAACTCCTTGTCTATTTTTGGAGGAAATGAGCAACTTGTCCTTAATGGTTCGTATTCTCTTTTATTTTATTTTATTTATGGAGATGTAACTCTTTGTCTTCTGTTTTTTTAGGAAATGAACCACTTGTCCTTAATGGTTCATATTCTCCTTTATTTTGTTTATTTTTTCTATGAGAATATAATTCCTTGTCTATTTTTGGAGGAAATGAGCCACTTGTCTTTAATAGTTCATATTCTCTTAATTTTATTTATTTTATTTTATGTGTGTTAAATAGGTAGTATAGTAGTGTATCATAATATTATATATATGACATAAATTTAAATATGCATAACATAATATGTGGTGTAAGATAGATGAGGGATATATGATATTGAATATAGCATAATATAAATGTTATATGTGTGGTATACATATAGTTGTTAAAAGTATATATAGATATGAATCGATATATATATGTATGTATGCATGTTTGTATAAATTAGAATATGTATTTTAAAATATGCAATAATTATTAGTATTGCGTGTATATGATATTGTGTATATACTATATGTATCGATGTGAATGTATGTAATGAAGTAAGTGTAAAGTATTTGGAAGTGTTTGGGAGTATTTGGAAGTGTTTGGATGTATTTGGGAAAATTCAAAAGTGTTTGAAAGTATTTGAGAGTATTTAGAAGTTTTTGAAAGTATTAGGAAGTATAGTGTGATCAGAAGTATATGCTAGTATATATGTTATAATGTGCACCTAATATGATAGCACTGGATTAAGTAATTATACCGCTATAATTGTATGGATATTATGGTATAACATAATAATTATACAATGTATAAAAATACAGGATATATAGGTTATATAACTAATATATTGTTTATATGATTAATAATAATATGATATATGATTGAAGAATTATAATATGTATGTAGACAAATGGGAATATGTATAGAAATAATACATAGTAATAGTAAGTATGGTGTATGGTATGAGTGTATGATGGTGTGTTGTATAGCTAGTAATTATTATTTTTTATTAGAAGATTTTGGTGGTAGGATGTTTGGTTGTTTGAGGTGACTATGTATTTACTTTGATTGATATAGTAAGTATGGTGTATGGTATGAGTGTATGATGGTGTGTTGTATAGCTAGTAATTATTATTTTTTATTAGAAGATTTTGGTGGTAGGATGTTTGGTTGTTTGATGTGACTATGTATTTACTTTTGTTGATAACATAAGTAGTGTGCTACGTGTAAATAATTAGTAACGTAATATATGGTTAGTATTTGAGGACTAAATGGAATTTTCGTCAAAGTATGTATAACATTTCTATTGATGGAGTATGTATGCAAGAAAGATGTATGATTGTGTATGTGTTGAGTGTTTACATAAGTGAAGTATTAATAGTGTTTGTGTGATGTTGTTGGTTGTATACATGTATTATTAATATATGGATATTATATATATCGTCATGTGCTAATAATTATATATTGTTGATGTATTTGTAGCTTCGGAAGATATTCACTTGTATATTGTATTTGTACTGTATTGTATCCCCACCGGAGATGTATTATTCCTCCAATTGGAAGTGTCGTCAGTTGTACTTGCATGTGTCGCAAGTTATATTGTAAGTATCGTAACTTATACTTGATGGGTTATTAGACCACCTTGATGGGGTCGGCCCTGTATGAGTCATGTGGGTTAAAGGGTTATTAGACCACCCTAGTGGGTGTTGGCCCAGTCAACATTATTTTAAGTGGTTAATTTGGGGTCGACCTAGCTAAAGTTAAAAGACAAGTGAAGTAGTGTATAAATAGAGAGTGTGTCTATCTCATTTTACACATTCTATTAATCACTCACTTCGCATTAGTGAGAGAGAGGAGGAGTGCGCACAAGTGGAGGAGGAGCATGCTGCTGAAGTTATCTATCTCTTGGGTTTGATCATTGTGATACTTTTATTGATGCTTATTCTATCTCTGAGGAAGTTGTGGGGTTTTTCACCTTGGTTTTCCCCGGTGAAATGTTTTGTGTCTCTTGTCTCTTACACTTGATATGCTGTACATGTTATTCTTTCAGTTAACATCCTAGATATATTGAATTAAATGATGAAAAACTAACATGGTATGAGAGATAGCCTGAAGGAAGGCATGGTATGGCATTTATGAGACTTGTTGCACTTGCGACAAATTGGAAGCTAGGGCTTGATATAATAGAAACCAGTCATTGTGGCACTTTTGTTATAAATCCAGTTTAGTGAAGGCTCAGGTTCTGAAACTTCGAGAGGTCATATATAACATCCCCATGTACCTTGTATCCAAAGCACAACATCTAATTTGTTGTAATTTCTGTTTTATGACCTGTACAATCTAGTGTTTCTGCCTCTTCCAGATCTCAGTCATAAACAGGTGACCTAGGAAAAAAGGTGACAACTTGGGCTAGGAAGCTCCGAATGCAATTTCGTAAAAAGTAATAGGTAGTGCATGGACTATACTTTCACAGGTACACTTTTCAAAGGCCAAAGATGAAACAATGACACATGGCACTTCATACAATTTCGCTCTCCTGTTTCATCCCATAAACATGTCACATTGCGACACTTGGCATAACTCTCTCTCAGAGAATCCATTTGAGGTCAGACCTGTGGGGTTGGAAAGATGACAGGTCAGGATACCAGAGACCAAAGTTTCAAACCCTTTGGATCCAAAATTTCGTAGTTACACCAGAAACAATCAAGTGCATATTTCTATCAAAAGAGAATTGGATTCTGAGCACCTTCATTCTTGGCTTGTCACTGCTACGGGAATTTAGGGTTTCAGCGAAAGTTTGAATTATTGGAATCGGAGACCACAGCTGGATGCTCCTCATCAAAATCAGAATTTAGAGACCAAGATCAAATTTTTTGGTTGGACAGAAGGTCGGGCTTGATCAAACCCTAGTTCAGGATTTTGATCGGAATGGTGGAAAATTAGGGCTTCTGCAAAAGTTGGAATTTTTTAAATCTATGACCATGGCTGGATGCTCCTCAGAAAAATCGAAGCTTAGAACACAAGATCAAACCTTTTGGATGGGAAAAGACCGGGCTTTATCAAACCCTAGTTCGGGATCTTGTCTAGAAGATACGAAAGTTTCAAAGGAAATTTTGAGAGGTCAAATTTTGCAGTTTTCAAAATTGAATTATACTAGCTTGATCAACTCAGCAAGGCACATCCTTTCATCATTTCAGAAGTTTGAAATTCAAAGTTTGAATTTTTAGGGTTTCTCTAACAAACCCTAATCCAGCTCCAAATCCAGTTTCTGCAAATTAAGTGGACTGGGTTAATCCTAGAAGAGATGAATTGGACACCTGCATAAGTGAAGAAGTTCCAGTTCTAGAGGGAGATGAGGCTAAGGCCTTACATAAGAACGCTACAAGCAATCTCGACAGGTACGACTTTAGGAGATACAAGTATGTTTTGAAATCTGTTCATGATTAAGTTTATGATATGTTCGTCTTCATATTATTGAGGTTAGTAACAATCTTGATTAATTTTAGAATTGTATTATCGCCCTAGTAAAAGTATGAATGCATGTGAATGATAGAAGACATTCATTGATTAGGGTTATGACACTTATGATTGTATTAATGCACTGTTGTGTTGTATGAGGATGATGTTGTCCACTAACATGAAAGGTACATCAAGAAAGACAAATCAAGTACTAGATCAAGAACATATGACCATGGTGACATGAAGACAAATACTCATCCATAGTCATGGATCACATGGAAGCTCTACTTACGAGGTATGTATAATTTGGTTCTACAATGGTTAACTTATGAGTTATGCAGGTTACTAGCACAAGTCATTAAAGAGAACAAGAAGACATTATGTGGGTATATTAGACATAACTAGAAATCATGATAATCTAGGTATGTTTTTCCTATATCAAGTTAGAATCCTACCCTGTGTTAGGATCTTATACTATTGTATGAATGATAATGATTATTCTTGAAGTTAGAAGTTTAAGTAATCAAGGGTTTATGCATATTATGTTTCTTACTTTGATTGATGATATGACTAACCAGAAGAGTCATATGGTCAAATAATAATATGCATGAGTAAAAGAAGTCTTCCCTGAAACCTTGAATACTAACGCTTATTACATGTGTGTGAAATGATCATGACCATACATAATATTATTTAAGATTATAATGTTTTGATAGTATTGAGATTATACTAATAGATGTATGATTATGTACAAGATCTTGAGGATGACACTATCATGACACTAGTGCACACTTAAGCATGCATAGTGGTCCATGATGGATATAAGTTCAAGGACAGGTAATACAGGAAGCAAAGTCAAGAGGGAGCACACTCCAGTAGTTCCTGCAAGGAAGCAAAGATTGAGAGGGAGTCCACTCAACAACTAAACAAAGATAAGTATTTGGATTGTCATTTGTTATATATATGATTACTTAAATGATGTTGTCTAGTAGTGTACATACTTATGTTCCTAGATTTAGAATGTATATTATGCATATTAGAAAATTTGCATTAATGAACAAGATACTATTAATATAGTAATGGGTAAGTGTCCTATGGTACTGTACAACACTCCATTGCTATTTATCTAGAATGAAACCTCTTTGCTGACATGTTGGGAGTTGTGCACACTCTTAACAATGTTCTGGTAGAGATGGAAGGCATCTAGAAAGTTACAGGATATGGATAAATGTTGTATTGAAGCATTGGCTAAGATGATTGCATGACTGTATGACATATGTAGTTATGTGTAAGATTTTGTTTTTGAAAAAATATGAGAAATTTCTAATCATGCAATTGAATTTGACTTGTAGGAAAGATCGTGTACAATCACCTACAAAAGAAGGGCATCAACATTTGCTCCAGCAACGAAGTTTGAGAAAACTATCTATTGAAGATATTGAAGAATCTAAAGTTCCCAGGATTCGAGATGCAGTATTAGAAGAATGCAATGATCGAGGAATACCAGTCGATCCCGAAGAATGATGTTTGGGAAGTGGTCCCAAGACCAAAAGGGAATTTTGTTGTGACTTCCAAGTGGATCTATAAGATCAAGCATGCTGCAGATGGTAGCATAGAGAAATACAAGGCGAGGTTTGTAGCTCGTGGCTTCTCCCAGAAAGAGGGAATAGATTATGAAGAGACTTTTGCTCCTGTAGCCAGATACACTTCCATCAGAACAATACTTGCTCTGGCTGCAGTGATGAAGTGGAAGATACACCAAATGGATGTCAAGACAGCTTTCTTGATTGGTGTAGTTGAAGAGGAAGTGTATGTGGAGAAGCCACTCGGTTTTGAGACACGTGACAGGAAGTCATATGTGTGCAAGTTGAAGAAAGCCTTATATTGCTTGAAATAAGCTCCTAGGACTTGGTATGGGAGGATAGACATTTTTTTATCTAGCTTGGGCTTTACCAAGAGTAGAGCGGATTCCAACCTTTACTACTAGGTTGAGGAAGGCAATCCAGTGATACTACTATTGTATGTGGATGACCTACAGATGATGATAGGTTGATTGTCGACATAGAGAGGAAGCTTGCTTCCAAGTTCGAGATGAAGGACTTGGGGATGATGCACTACTTTCTATGCATGGAGGTGTGGCAGAGTGCAGATGGAATCTTCCTTGGACAAGGGAATTATGCAGTAGAGATCTTGAAGCGGTTCGGGATGATGGACTACAAGTCCATGGCCACACCTATGGCATCAAACCTTAATATTTTGTGTGATGCTTCATCAGAGTTGGTTGATTTCATGGTGTATTGTCACATGATTGGGTCCTTGATGTACCTGACAAACACGAGAACAGATATTTGTTTTGCGGTGAACACATTGAGCCAGTTCCTGACGGATCCGAGACATGTTCACTTGATTGCTATAAAGCATATTCTGAGGTACCTGTAGGGTATGGTTGATTATGGGCTCAAGTATGATGTGAATCAAAAGTTTAACCTGGAGGGTTATGTTGATTCAAATTGGGCAAGCAATGCTGCAGATAGGAAGAGCACTTCAGGGTTTTGATTTAGTATGGGATCAAGTGTGATCTCTTGGTTTAGCAGGAAGCAGTCCTACATAGCACTGAGTACAGTCAAAGTAGAGTATGTCGTAGCTTGTTCAGCCATTTGTGTGGCAGTATGGCTTAGGAAGCTACTGTCTGAGTTATTTGATCTCCCGTTGGATGCTACCTGTATCTATTGTGACAACCAGAGTTGTGTGAAGTTGACTCAGAACCTGGTGTTCCATGACAGGTCGAAGCATATCGAGATCAAATATCACTATATTGTGGATATGGTGCAGAGAGGAGCAGTGAAGTTCCTGTATATTGCGACAGATGAGCAGGTTGCACATGTGTTGACTAAACCACTAGCCATAGTGAAGTTTGAGTACTTCAGAGAGAGGCTTGGTGTTCTTCAGATAGAAGATACTTCAAGGAAGAAGTGATGGGACACATTTGCAGGAGCCATTCCAAGCATGGTGGTAGGAGGATCCTTCCATGGCTGTGGATGTAAGCATTGTTTGATGAGAATCAGGATGTTGCTATGACGATGATTAGGATGATCATGTGTGATGAGTATCAGGATGATACTATGGATGATATGCTTCAAGACGATGCTATGATGATGATAAGGATGATCATGTGTGATGAGTATCAGGATCATACTCTGGATGATATGCATCAGGACGATGTTGTGGCGATGATTAGGATGATCATGCGATGATGATGTGCATCAGGATGATGTACTATATGATGATGATCAGTATGATCATGAGTATCAGGTTGATACTCTGTGGCCGTGGACAGGTTGTGCATGTAGCATAGAAAAGATCCTAGGAGATCCGATAGGTTGAGTGGTAAGCTCGTAAATCAATCCTGGGATGCTCTTTCGAGGTTTTGCTACTAGAGGCATGTAATCAGTCTTGGAGATCCGATAGGTTGAGTGGTAAGCTCGTAAATCAGTCCTGGGATGCTCTTTAGATTTCTTGTGGGAAGCAAGACACCCTTTAAAGGTTTTGACTAACCACATGTAATCATTCCTGGAGATCCGATAGGTTGAGCGGTAAGCTCGTAATCAATCTTGGGATGCTCTTTAGAGTTCTCGCAGGAAACAAGACACTCTTTTAAGGTTTTGTGGTGGAGGTCACATGTAATCAGTACTGGAGATCCGATAGGTTGAGCGGTCACATGTAAATCAGTCCTAGAATGCTCTTTAGAGTTCTTGCAGGAAGCAAGACACTCTTTTAAGGTTTTGTGATAGTCGACATGTAAAAGATCCTGGGAGATCCGAAAGGTTGAGCGGTAAGGTCGTAAATAAGTCCTGAGGATTCCACAGTATGGCCAGTGATGATGAAGACCTGCAGGAGGCTAGACCTACAACCATCATGAAAAAGGGTTGGCTCTGTAGAACTTCCTATGATGAAAAGAATTCAAAGATAGCCCAATGATCGATATAACGGGTACAGTAGCAGTGATGATGATGATGCTCCGTGATCCAGTGATGATGATCCAGCTCCCGAATTGAAGACTTGTGCCTATATGTATTGATGACTTGTGTCATGAGAATACTTTCCTGGTTAAGAGGGAGTGTTGATGTATTTGTAACTTCGGAAGACATTCACTTGTATATTGTATTTGTACTTTATTGTATTCCCAACGGAGATGTATTATTCCTCCGATTGGAAGTGTCGTCAGTTGTACTTGCATGTGCCACAAGTTATATTGTAAGTATCGTAACTTATACTTGATGGGTTATTAGACCACCTTGATGGGTTCGGCCCTGTATGAGTCATGTGGGTTAAAGGGTTATTAGAGCACCCTAGTGGGGGTCAGCCCAATCAACATTATTTTAAGTGGTTAAGTTGGGGCCGACCTAGATAAAGTTAAAAGACAAGTGAAGTAATGTATAAATAGAGAGTGTGTCTCTCTCATTTTACACATTCTATTATTCACTCACTTCGCATTAGTGAGAGAGAGGAGGAGTGCACACAAGTGGAGGAGGAGCATGCTGCTAAAGTTATCTATCTCTCAGGTTTGATCATTGTGATCCTTGTATTGATGCTTATTCTATCTCTGAGGAAGTTGCAGGGTTTTTCACCTTCTTGGTTTTCCCCGGTGAAATGTTTTGTGTCTCTTGTCTCTTATGCTTGATATGTTGTACATGTTATTCTTTCAATTAAGATCCTAGATCTATTGAATTAAATGATGAAAAACTAACATATATAATGTTATGATAAATAGTAACTATTCAAAATGATTGCTATGGTCAATGTATGATGTTTGAATAGTTGATGTATGTTGTTTGATACTATTGGTTGTTAATGATTGGCGTTGGTTGATTAATGGTTGATACATGTATGATATTGTTATTATTGTATGTATGGCTATTATTGGTTATTCTTGGTTGTTATGGTTGTTGTGTGTATGGTTGATGAACGATGGTTGATGTTGAGTGGATGATGTATGGATGATATTGTTATTCATATGGTTTCTATTAGTTTTTATTATCGTCATTGGTTGATATTGGTATGATTGATGTGCTTCGGTGATGTTATTGAGAAACTAATCGATGTTTATAAGATGTGGGATAGATGTGATTGTTAAAGATTAATGTATTATAATTGATGTATTCTGATTGATGTATTTCGATTAAAGTATTATGATTGATGTATCCTGAATTTGATTGATGTATTCTGATTGAAGTATTATGGTTGATGTATTTTTATTTCGGTTGATGTATTTTGCTTCCGGTTGATGTATTATGATTGATGTGTTCTAATTGAAGTATTTTTCTTGGTGCATTATGATTGATGTGCTCTGGTTGCTGCATTATGGTTGATGTATTATGATTGATTTATTTTGCTTTTGGTTGATGTATTTTTCTTCTAGTTGATGGATTCTGGTTGTGGTTGATGTGTTCTGGTTGATGTATTCTCGTTGATGTATTTTGGTTGATGTACTATTATTTATGTTTGTATCGTCAGTTGATGCATGTATGGTTTTCATTGGTTTATATTGGTGTATGATTGATATATGATCAACATATGATTGATATATGGTTGAGGTATTATGAATTGATGTGTTATGGACTATCGCTTGTATGACTGATGTATGATTGATATTGGTTAATGTTACTAGTTGATACTAATTACTATTAGTTGATGTATATTGACTTCTTTATTGTTCTCTAAAGAATACTTATGATTTGTGTGGAGATGAAAGGTAGCATGTTTAACTGCTAGTCGTTAGGCATCTCTTGGTTTCTTAGTTAGATTGGGATTGTCGCATATAAGTTCTCTTACCTGTTACATTAAGTGCATAAAATGTCTAGGTGATCTTTGCGATCTTTGCTAGAAAAATGTCTTTGTGATATTTATCTTTGCGATCTTCATTAGAAAGGTATCTTTGTGATATTTGTTGAAAGGTATTTTGGTGGTATCTTGGTGACATTCATGTGTAGGTATCTTGGTAATATCCTGGTGGTATTTCATATATCTTGTTGAAAAGTATGTACTAACCGTGTGTCTGATTAAAGCATGATTCAAGTACCTTTGTTGAATATCTACTTCATGTATCCTTATATATCCAATACTAATACAAGTACCCTTGTTAGAAAAATATCCTTGTGATCTTTGCTGAAATTATCTTGTTAGGGTATCCTTATGGTATATCAAATACCTTTGTTGAAAGGTATCTTTGTAAAGTATCATGGTAAATCTCATGCATCCCTGTATGGAAAGTATTTGGGTGATAAATCATGTAAAAACATCTTGGCAATGCATCTCATGTGATTTACTAATTGGAATGCATTTCATGTATTTTGTTGATAGAACATATGCATGATGCATTTCATGTACTTGTTGGTAAAGTATATTCATTTAATATATCTCAGTTGCATTTCATGCATATTTTTGATAGAGCATATGCATGATGCATTTCATGTATCCGTAGGTAAAGTATATGCATTTCATGTGATTGATTGACTGGAATGCATTTCATGAAGAAATAGTACACACTTGATGCACTTCATGAGACTGAATGGTATACTTGATGCACTTCATGAAATTGATTGATACACCTGATGCATTTCAAGTATTTTTTTGAAGTATCTATATCTTGTGTACCTTGTATATACTGATGTATTTCGTGTGATTTATTTCATGCATCATGTATCTTGAATATGTATATATATATAGATAGATAGATAGATAGATAGATATGATGCTAACCATGTGTTGTTGGAATGTGAAGAAAGTATCCTTGATGAAGAATATCATGTATCATATATTTTAATGCCTGATGTTAATCATATGGATGATTGAAATATGATTTTCAGGTGAATGTATCCTTGTTGAAGTTTGAAGGTCTTGTAAAGAGGATTGAATACCTTGTGATAGGTATTGAATATCGACCCTTGATTCATTGAGTCCACTCTACTAGTCTCGGTTCTCCCATGGGCAGTGGAGACGGACATGAAAGTAAGTGGTAGTGGGAAGTATTGTGGTTAGAAAGATGTTATCTTTCTGAGGCATATATGGGCATGTATGTGAGAGTTAGAAATATGTTATCTTTCAGAGGCATGTATGGGCATCTTTGTTATCCTTTTGTAAAGGCATGTATGTAATATGTATCGAGGACGGTGCATGGTTTAAGGGGAGGGGTGTTAATTTTTCAGAAATTTCAATCTGATCTAGGATCTTAACTAAGAGAATAACATGTACAGCATACCAATCATGGGCACAATAATGCAAGCACACAACAGACACGGAGTTTCATTGGGGAAAACCAAGAAGGTGAAAAACCCTGCAACTTCCTTAGAGATAGATAGAGCAATGTTACAACCAAAGTATAAGAGATAGTCTTCTCCTAGCAGATGATCCTCCTCCTCACAAGTGCACCACTTTCTAAGAGAGATAGAAGTGATTAATGAGAGATGAAATAGAGATCTCCCGATCTCTATTTATACTTGTCCTATCCTGCCCAATAAACTAATGGGGACGACTTGTCTAGCTTACCCTAATAACCCATGGTTAACTTAATCCGGGCCAACCCCACACTTGGTGGTCTAATAACCCATTTACCCACATCACTCATACAGGGTCGACCCCATCCAGGTTGTCTAATAACCCATCTAGTATAAGTTACGACACTTACAATATAAATGATGACACATCCGTATAGAGGAATAATAACATCTCTATAGGAATACAAACACTTCCGTATAGAGGAATAATAACATCTCTATAGGAATACAATACACATGGGTAGAATACATTCCGAAGTTACATATACATCAACACTCCCTCTTAACTAGGAAGGTATTTCTCGACATATATTTGCTAGCACAAGTCTTCTTCTTTAGATCATCATCAACGAATCATCATCCTCGAATCATCGTCATCGTCACTGCTGCTGCTATATCAATCAATCTCTTAATCTACTCGTCATAGGAAGTTCTACAGAGCCAATCCTTTTTCATACGGGATGTAGGCCGACCACCTGCAGGTCTTCATCATCACTGGCCATACTGTGGAATACTCAAAACTTATTACGTGCGTCAACAAAACCTAGCAAGAGCATCCCAGAACTGATTACAAGCACACTACTCAACCTATCATATCTCCCAGGGAGCTATTACATGTGACCAAGCAAAACCCAGTAAGAGCATCTCAGGACTGATTATGTGCCCAACACAACCTGCAAGATCTCCTAGGGAGACATTATATGCTACCAAGCATAACCTAGCAAGAGCATCTCAAGACTGATTACGTGCCCAACACAACCTGCAAGATCTCCTAGGGAGAAATTATATGCCATGGACAAAACCTAGCAAGAGCATTTGCCAGATCTCCCAAGGAGCTATTATATGCCAGCGGAAAAACCTAGCAAGAGCATCTACAAATCTCCCAGGGTGCTATTATATGTCCCTCCAAGCAAAACCTCGAAAGAGCATTTGCCAGATCTCCCAGGGAGCTATTATATGCTAGCGGCAAAACCTAGCAAGAGCATCTGCAAATATCCCCGGGCGCTATTATATGCTTATCTGCACAACCTGTCCACGGCCACAGAGTATCAACCTAATACTCATCATACATCATCCTGATGTCCATGATCATCCTGATCATCATCTCTTCATTGTCTTGATGCAAGTCATCCAGAGCATCGTCCTGATACTCATCACACATGATCATCCTGATCATACGATATATCCACCTGATACATATCATGCATCCACCTGATGCATATCACATACATGATCCACCTGATCATACAATATATCCACTTGATACATATCATGCATCCACATGATGCATATCACATACATGATTCACCTAATCATACAATGTATCCACCTGATACATATCATGCATCTACCTGATGCATATCATATACATGATCCTACTGATCATATCCAAAGTAGTAACTGGAGCATCGTCCTGATGCTCATCACATGGCACTTACATCCACAGCCATGGGAGGATCCTCCTACCACCATGCTTGGAATGGCTTCTGCAAATGTGTCCATCACTTCTTCCTTGAAGTGTCATCAATATGAAGAACACCAAGCCTCCCTCTGAAGTACTCAAACTTCACTCTGGCTTGTGGTTTCGTCAACACATCTGCAACTTGCTCATCCGTCGCAACATATAGGAGCTTCATTGCTCCTCTCTGCACCATATCCCTGATATAGTGATATTTGATCTCTATGTGCTTCAACCTGTCATGGAACACCGGGTTCTCAGACAACTTCACACAACTCTGGTTGTCACAAAAGATACCATTAGCATCCAATGGGAGATCAAATAGCTCAGATAGTAGATTCCTTAGCCATACTGCCTTACAACTAGCCGAACAAGCTGCAACATACTCTGCTTCAACTGTACTCAGTGCTACGCAAGACTGCTTCCTACTAAACCAAGAGATCACACCTGATCCCATACCGAAGCAGCACCCGGAAGTGCTCTTCCTATCTGCAGCACTGCCTACCCAATTTGAATCAACATAACCCTCCAAGTTAAACTTTTGATTCGCATCATACTTGAGCCCATAATCAACCATACCCTTCAGGTACCTCAGAATATGCTTTACAGCAACTAGGTGAACACTCCTCGGATCTGTCAGGAACTGGCTCAATGTGTTCACTGCAAAGCAAATATCTAGTCTCATGTTCGTCAGGTACATTAAGGACCCAATCATCTGAAGATACATAGTGACATTAATCGGATCATATGAATCATCACACAAAAGCTTCAGGTTCGATGCCATAGGTGTGGCCATGACCTTGCAGTCCATCATCCCAAACCTCTTCAGGATCTCTACTGCATACTTCCCTTTTCCAAGGAAGATTCCATCTGCACTCTTCCACACCTCCATACCTAGAAAGTAGTGCATCATACCCAAGTCCTTCATCTTGAACTCGGCAGCAAGCTTCCTCTTGGTATCGGCAATCAATCCATCCTCTCCTATTACAAACCAGTCATCCACATACAAGAGTAGTATCACAGGATTGCCTTCCTCAACCTTGTAGTAAAGGTTAGAATATGCTTTACTCGTAGTAAAGCCCAAACTGGATAGAAAGATGTCTATCCTACCATACCAAGTCCTAGGAGCTTGCTTCAAGCCATACAAAGCTTTCTTCAGTATGCACACATATGAATTCCCGTCATGTGTCTCAAAACCAAGTGGCTGATCCACATACACTTCCTTTTCGACTACACCATTCAAGAAGGCTGTCTTGAAATCCATCTGGTGTATCTTCCACCTCATCACTACAGCTAGAGCAAGTACTGATCTGATGGAAGTGGATCTGGCTACAGGAGAAAAAGTCTCTATGCTGCCACCTACAACATGCTTGATCTTATAGATCCATTTGGAAGTCACAACAAACTTCCCTTCAGGTCTTGGGACTGCATCCCAAACATCATTCTTCATGATCGACTAGTACTCCTCGATCATGGCATTCTTCCCGAATCCTGGGAACTTCAATATATTCAATATCTTCAATAGATAACTTTGTTGCTGAAACAAATGTTGTAGTCCATCTTTTGTAGGTGCTCGTATATGATCTTTCATACAAAACAAGTTAAATTGCATGATTAGAAACTTCTCATAGTTTTCAAAACAAATTCTTACACATAAAGAAATATGTCATACAGTCATGCAATTATTTTAGCCAATGCTTCTATACAACATTCATCCATATCCTGTAACTTTCTAGATGCCTTCCAATCTCTACCAGAACATTGTTAAGAGTTTGCACTACGCCCAACATGTCAGCAAAGAGGTTTCATTCTAGATAAGTAGCAATGGAATGTTGTACAGTTCCATAGTCCACTTACCCATTATATGCATATTAGTAGTATGCTGTTTATTAATGCAATTATTCTAATATTCCAAAATACACAGCCTAATTCTAGGAGCATCAGTATATACATCATTGAACAATATTATTTAAACAATCAAATATGCAAGAAATGATAATTCAAATACTTATATTTGTTTGTTTGTTGGGTTGACTCCCTCTCAGTCTTTGCTTCCTTTCTCCAACTCCATTCTGATGTGAATTGTGAGAAGTGGTCGACTCCCTCTGAATATCTGCATCCTTGCAAAAACTACTGGAGTGTGCTCCCTCTTGATGTTTGCTTCCTGGATTATCTGTCCTTGAACTTATATCCATCCGCGATCACTATGCATGCTTACAAGTATCATTATTGTGATATCCTTGAGATCTCATACATAATCATACATTTATTAGTATAATCTCAATACTATCAGAAACACAATAACCTTAAACATGTATAGTAATGATCATTTTAAACACAGATAATACACATTAGTATTCAAGGTTTATATAGGACTCTTATGGTTAGTCATATCGTCAATTAAAGTAAGAAACATAACATGCCTAAACCCATGATTACTCAAACCTATAACTTCATGAATAATAAAATCAATCATGCCAAGTATACTTATATAAGATATCCTAACACAAGGTAGGATTTTAACTTAATATAGGAAAAACATACCTGGATTAGCATGTTAGCTAGCTATGTCTAACATACCCATATGATGTCTTCTTGTTCTCTTCAATGACTTGTGCTAGTAACCTGCATATCTCATAAGTTAACCATTATAGAACCAAGTTATACATACCTCGTAAATAGATCTTCTATGTGATCCATGACAATGGATGAATATTTGTCTTCATGTGACCATGGTCATATGTTCTTTAAACTAGAACATGATTTGTCTTTCTTGGTGTACCTTTCATGTTAGCGAACAACATCAACCTCATACAACATCACAATGCATTAGTACAATCATAAGTGTCAAAACCCTAATCAATGAATATCTTCTATTGTGCATTCATAATTTTATTAAGGTGATATGACAAGTCTAAAGTTAATCAAGATTGTACTAACTGTAATAATATGAAGACAAACATACCATAAACTTAATCATGAACAAATCTAGAAACATATTTGGATAAGTCATACCTGTCGAGATTGCTTGTAATCTTCTTATGTAAGGCCTTAGCCTTATCTCCCTTTGAAACAGGAACTTCTTCACTTATGCAGGTGACCAAACAATTCTCTTCTAGGATTAACCCAATCCACTTGATTTGCAGAAACTAGATCTGGATCTGGATTAGGGTTTGTCAGAGAAACCCTAAAAATTCAAACTTCTGAAAGGATAGAAGGACGCACCTTGATGAGCTGATCAAGCTGGTATACTCAGAATTTGAAAACTGCAAAGTTTCACCCCTCAAAATTGCCTTTGAAACTTCCAGATCTTCTGGACAGGATCCCGAACTAGGGTTTGATAAATCCCACCCTTCTACCCAACCAAAAGGTTTGACCCAAAGCTCTAAACTTCAATTTTTCTAAGGAGCTTCCAGCCGTGGTCACAGACTTCAAAAGTTCCAACTTTTGCAAAAGGCCTAATTTTCCACTTTTTTTATCAAAGTCCCGAACTAGGGTTTGATCAAGCCCGACCTTCTACCCGACCAAAAAATTTGATCTTGGTCTCTAAATTTTGATATTGATGAGTAGCATTCAGCCGTGGTCTCCGATTACAAAAATTCCAACTTTCTCCGAAACCCTAATTCCCGGAGCCATGAATGAAGGTGCTCAAAATCCAGTTATGTTTTAACAGAAATATGCACCTGATTGTTTTTGGTGTAAATCTGAAATTACGAATCCACAAGGTCTGAAACTTCTACCTGTGGTAGCTCGACCTGTCATATTTCCAACCCCACATGTCTGACCTCAATTGGATTCTCTGAGAGAGAGTTATTCTAAGTGTCGCAACGTGGCCTGTTTATGGGATAAAACAGGAGAGCGAACTTTTACGGAGTACCACGTGTCACTGGTTCCCTTTCGACCTTTGAAAGTACAGTCCATTCCCTACTATAATGTTTTATGAAATTTCATTTGGAGCTTCCTAGCCCAAGTTATGACCTTCTTACCTAGGTCCTCTGTTTATGACTCAGATCTGGAAGAGGTAGAAACCCTATATTGTACCAATCATAAAACACAAAGTACAACGAATTAGAAGTTTTGATTCTGACACAAGGTACATAGGGATCTTATATTCAACTTGTAAGAGTTTCAGATCCTGAAACCTCGCCAAAATGGATTTATAGCGAAAGTGTTACGATGACTAGTTTTTGCTATATTAAGCCCTAGCATTGCAAGTGCAACAAGTGTCATACATGCCATACCATGCCTTCTTTCAGGCTAGCTATGATACCATGTTAATTTTTCAGAAATTTCAATCTAATCTAGGATCTTAACTACGAGAATAACATGTACAGCATATCTATAGCATGTCAATCATAGGCACAATAATGCAAGCACACAAGAGACACAGAGTTCCACCGGGGAAAACCAAGAAGGTGAAAAACCCCGCAACTTCCTTGAAGATAGATAGAGCAATGATACAACCAAAGTACACGAGATATTCTTCTCCTAGCAGATGATCCTCCTCCTCACAAGTGCGCCACTTTCTGAGAGAGATAGAAGTGAGTAATGAGAGATGAAATAGGGATCTCCCGATCTCTATTTATACTTGTCCTGTCCTACCCAATAAACTAATGGGGTTGACTTGTCTAGCTTAGCCTAATAACCCATGGTTAACTTAATCCGGGCCGACCCCACATTTGGTGGTCTAATAACCCATTTACCCACATGACTCATACAAGGTTGACCCCATCCAGGTGGTCCAATAACCCATCAAGTATAAGTTACAACACTTACAATATAAATGATGACACTTCTGTATAGAGGAATAATAACATCTCTATAGGAATACAATACACATGGGTAAAATACATTCCGAAGTTACATATACATCAATAAGGAGGATGTAATACCATCTAGTTTAGCCCCTGGACATATTATTATTGTTGTTATGTTGGACATAGTGGCACAAAGTGCCCGGACTATGGTTTGCACATTATTATTATTATTATTATTATTAACTTATAAAATCATTAAAAAAAATTTAAAAAACGAACGATCGATGCCACGAAAGAGAGTATGAGGAACCATGATGTTTCGTCCAAGGGGTTGTGGAAAAGTGTTTACCTATGTGTGTTGAGCCTAAGTTAATGTTGTACACCCTTCTTATGTACTTGACGGATGCTATTGGTTATGCACCTTGATGTGTAACTCCAGTTTACTATTCTGGGAATGTAAGTCCAATTCTTTTGTCCCTCTCCCTCTCTCTCCCAATTCGAATTGCTCATGAAGGAATTTGATTTGGTGTTGTTGGTTAGTTACAATTTTGTGTGCTTTCATGCTTTTGCTCATGTGCTTGTGTTTGGAACTCGAGGTTCAATTTTGTTGCTCTTGGTATGAGATACTTGCTGGTCATTACACCCTTGTGGAGCCTATTCCCAAGCTAAGTTACTCTAGAGCCACTGATGTATGTCCAAGAATTTCCTCTGAAGATCCTGGATTGGAAGCAGGGGCGAGGTCCACTGCCATTGGATTTTAGATTGGATAGAGTTGTGTATTTCCTACGGAGATTCGGGTTTGGTAGCAGGGGCAAGGTCCACTGAATTGGATTCTAGGTTGTCCTAGAGACACTAGAATTTACCTGGATTGGAATTTATGCTTTCCATTGGGTTGTGGTTGGACTGTTGTTCTGGAGCCACTAGAATTTCCCTGGAGTGGAAGTAGAGGCCACACTTTCATTGGATTGTGGTTGGACTGGTTTCTTGAGATAATTTGTGGTTGAGTGCGCTCTTTCTTGTGGCATCATGGTTCCATCTTGGTGGTGACCATTGCAAAGTTATTTTTGGCTTGCATTGTGTCTACAGTTGGGTGGAATGTGGCACGGATGATTCCAGTTGTGTATTTGGAAAAGATAAGTTATTTATCTCATGTTTATTTAATTTATTTGAATCTAATCTGATTTATTTATGGATGCACATGAAATTTTTTATGAAATGCATGAGCTATTTGTGGAATAAATTTCTCGTGGAATTCAATCTATTTATGCAAGTAAATTTTGTGAAGGAATTGGAAACTAGTTTTTGGGATTTTGTGCACAAACTGTTTGAGGAAATTATTCTTTGGAACCTTTGCTACAAAACTGATATTGCTTCCCCCGTTCATTATATAATTTTTATTTTTATGCTAAAGTAGTCTTTGAATGGTTTAAGACACTTCTCTTTGATGCTAGCTACATTTTATTCGAAAACTAGTTCTTCGATTGGATTGTTTTGCATAGTTTGGAGACTTGGCACATGAAGTGTTTGTAAAAATTTCCGAGTGTTATTTTTATGCTTATGTATGATAAATACACTTGAAATTTGTTTGATAATGTGAGTGGAAATATTCTTGATAGTGTTCGGGAAATGTCTACCGAATTTCTAGATCAATTTCCCATTTCTAGCTCCTTCAGTGGATTTGTGACTTTGCATATGAAGTGTTTGAAAAAATGTTAAAATGAGATATACCTTTGTTATGGCTGTTAAAACATGTTATTTATATTTTGAAATGAATTTGAATGATTCTATGAGCCGTGGATTTAATTATTCTAGCAATTCCTAGAATTACTAGTCAATTAGGATGAGTAGAATTAGCTAGTTTTGTGAATTATTTAATGGACTGTGTATGGGAGGAAAAATAAAGCCATATGAATGTAGGTGAACTATCCTATTATTTCAATGAGATATAGTATTCATATATTTCTCTTTATTTGGAATTTGGAAAGTTAAATTGGAAACTAGGTACATTGTGGAGAAAATTGATAACTAGTTGTGGATTGAAATCTCTATTTTCGTAAAAATGGAATTCTACAGACATGTGCTCTGTTTATAAAATTTTATTGTGTTGTAGGTGGATACTAATTAGGTGTGATCCTTACTTATGGATTCATTTTATTTTGGTTCAATTATTTAGACTCAATTCCTTACGGTGAATGTTAACTAGTTTCATTTGAATTGATGGAAAATATCACCTTATGTGCAATTGGAATGATCTACAAATAAAACTTTAATTTGTTGTAGGTGCATGATTAAATATGTTTTCAATGGTTGTAGGATTTGTTTTTGGTTTAATGGCGTGGTTACAAGTCGATTTTGTGCAACACTAACTGCATGTATTGGAAAACTAGTTAACTAGTCGTGTGGACTCTCTTTCATATTTACCATGCTCAATTATTGTAATTTTGGTAATTAGGAATTATTTACATGTAATTAGGTATTATTAATCCATTGGGATTGATAATTCATGGTTATTTTTTAAACAAATGGATTTGTGATAAGTGTTGTCATTTGTGCCTAAGTATCGTTAAGTGTCGTAATTAACACCTTGATTACTAGTTAATTGTGATTAAGAATAATTAGCCTTTAGAAATGGTTGTCATCTATGATATGGCTTGGATTGAAGGTTTGATAATTTTAGATGATGTTAAGAATCCTTCCCAGCCCCTAGATTGGATGTTGGATGTGTTAATGAATTGATATTAAAATATTGTTAATTTTTGGATTTTGTCTCACAATTAATTTTGGAAAAATAGAATTTAAATGCTTATGGTTTATCCGATGCACTAAAAATAAAGTAATTATTCTCTTAGAGATAATTATATGTCCATAATTCCATCTGATATCCCTAGGGGACATTACATTGTGCCATCTATCTCAACTCTTGGAATTCATGCTATCTCCCTCTCAAACTTCGACTTCACCTCTCATGAACTCAACCTCCTCTCCAATTCTCATGGTTGAGTGAACAAATGAGAAATGAGGTGCATTTTTATTGTTTTTCCCTTTTATTTTTGTTTCACCTTCCTCGGGTATCTAAAAGGACACTAGATCAAGGGCCCACATTTAATCTCTAAGTGTTTTCTCATCAATGGATGAGAAAAGTCACTTTTTGCTCCATTAAATATTTTCTTTCTCAACCACAACTTAAATAAATTGAAAATTCACTTTATAAATCTAAAGTGACATTAATTACTTTTATCAAGTAATTAATGCAAGGGTCATGTCATTTGTCCCTCTTTAGTGACTTAGGCACAAAGTCACTAGGGGAACACTTCCATTGGTACAAAATTCAACAGAGAAAACATGAACCTAGGAAATTCATTGAGGATAATTTCAAATCTATAGTGTTAAACCCCATATACAAACATGAAGAAAACCCTCTAGATATTCTCTTTGAAGGAATGGTTAATTTTGTTCAAGTTTTTGGAAAATTTTCTGATGTGGCACAAAGATTGGAACTGCATAAACAACAGATGGCTCTCCAAGACACGGTCAAGTCTGAAAGGAAGGAAACCTTTGAGGATGAGGCAGCATGAGAAAAACTGTCATGTCCCCCGGGGATATCAAAGGGTCTTAGGGACATATCATTATCTCTCTAGGACTAATTAGAATATTTTAGAACAATAGAATAATTTTATAAGTATTTAATTTCATTTTCTGCAATTGAATTATGACAATTATCGATAATTCCAAATAATTTAAAATAAAATTCATAACTGATTAAGAAAGTTGAACCAAGGTTTTTAAAGCTTATCCAACACTATCTAACATCATTATGCATCCATAAAAATCCATAACATAGGTTACTTGCACCTAAAAAGGTCATTTTCACTTAATCATGATTAACTAGTAATTAGTGTACTAATTGCAACACTTAGCGCATAATTGACACCACTTAACCTAAATTCATTTTATCACCTAATCATAATTTATCAAGAAAAATGGTTAATTAAAACCTAATACCATGTAAATAAGGCCTAATTATCATTTTCCAATTTATTAAACAAAACAATTACGAAAATGACTCCACACAACTAGTTAACTAGTATTTAACACAAACAACTAGTCTTGCACGAGTTCAACACACAACCATGCCAATGAACCAAAAAGTGAACCTACATACATTATACACATATTTAAGCATTCACATACATCCAAATAAATTTTCGTTTGCAAGTCAGATCCTTTTGCATAAACAATGATTATTTCAAGCTAAATCAGTGCCACTAGTTAATAAACACTGCTACGAATTTAACCCAATCAATTGTACTGAGTTCCGAAGAACACGGAGGAAAGGGTAAAGGTATAGAAAATAGAATTATACAGAAAAATTAAAGTATGAAAAACAGAGCATATGGTTGTACATTCCAAAAATTACGAAAACATAGATTCAATCTACAAACTAGTCACCAATTTCCATCGATTGGAAGCTAATTTTTGTTTCTAGTTTCCAAATACAAAACAATAAGAAAGTATTGAATACTATATATCATGGAAATCATATCAGAGGTCCACTACGTCCAAATGGATGTAGCTTTCCTCTCATAAACAATCCTCTTATTAATTCACAAAACTAGCTTATTCTACTCATCCAAATTAACTAGTAATTCTAAGAATCGCTAGAATAATTAAATCCACAGCTCATAGAATCATTCAAATTCCATTAAAACTCCAAATAACATGTTTTATCAGTCATAAAAGAGGTATATATCATTCAAACATTTCATCAAACACTTCATATGCAAAGTCACAAATCTACTCAAACAATTCCATTGAAGGAGCTAGAAATTGGAAATTGATCTAGAATTTCGGCAGACATTTCCCAAACATTATCAAGAAGATTTACCCTCACATTATCACACAAATTTCAAGTTTATTTATAATACATAATAATAAAAATAACACCCAGGCATTTTGCTATATCCGTGTCCGGATATACTCAATGATTATTCAAGCGAATAATCCTCCAATGGAAAATAACTCCATTTGATAAAATAATAATATATAATTGATAATGGATGATTAATAATTTACAATGAGGCTCGCTTTTATAAGCTTGAGCGTGTATAGTGAAGGGTTACACCCTTTCACTTAATAATTAATAACTTTAATTAACATACATATAATATTCATAGCATTGCCACTCTCTTAGAAAGGCTTTGTCCTCAAAGCCTTATAATTTTGTCGCATTGTTCTTTGCGATGTCATGGCTGATGAAACATGTTGATACGAACTGCTAAGTGTAGAGCATAACTTCCGATACGTCGACGGATGAATCCATCCCAAATTGATTTGTTGTGGATTGATGGGATTCCCTACTGATGTGTCGTCAGGAGATTTGATCACATTAGTACCATTATCTTTCGACGTTTCCCACTTTTTCAAATATCGGTTTTTATGGTTGGGGTGTCGATAAGGAACTTTCATGATGTCATTTTCATTTACTAATGTCGCCTTTAGAGCATTGATCTGAGTTGGAAGTTTTATTTTCGTCTCTTTAGGTTTTAAGGTTTCATTTTGTATCTTTTCCAACTTGTTTCCTAACTGCCTGTTATCATTTTGAAACTTCTTGATCAATTCGACCTGCGATTTCCTGTCATCTTCACACTTCTTAAGTTGTTCCTTAAGATCTTCATTATGACTTCTGATGCAGCTATTTTCTTCCTGCTTGTCTAGAAGTTTTCCTTCAATGTCTTCCGTAGATGGTTCTGTCTTCCGACTATTTTTCAGCTTCTTAATTTTTGTGACTAGTGTCTTGTTATGATTTCTTAATCTGAAAATTTCTTCGGAATTGTTGGATAGTGTTTTATTACTCTTTGCGATCTCCAATTTGTGTGCCTTTTTAGAGTCATCGTTTTGTTGTTGAAGAACTTTTATTTGTTGTCGACACTGGCCGACCTCTAATTCTTGACTTTCTAATTTATGTCGTAACTGCATTAGTTCTTCATCTTTGTCGCTAACGATTTTGTTCAAGCGTATTATTTATGCTTCGTAATTAGATATTTCCTTCTTTATATCTTGATTTTTCAACCTCTGATTGAAATCACTTTCATCTTTTAATTCCTTGATTTGCGCACATAATTTTTCTATGTGATTTTTCTGGTTGGACATTGTGTGTTCCTTGAACCGTTCTTGTATCTTATATAATTCAATCTTTATTTCTGATTGTGTGTTAATGTCTCGTAATTCTTCATTGTCTTTTCGATAGCGCTTTAACTTGGCTTCTAATTTCTCTCGCAAATCGGCTTCCATGGTTTCTGTCTTCTTCGACGGTGGAATGATCTTCTTTGATTTCTTTGATGAGTCTTTCTTAAACTTGGTCGTCCTTCTTTGACTTGACTTATCCAACGATGGATAGTCTCTGCTAGATCTTCACTTCTTGTTTTTCTTCGATTTGTCTTCTTTGTCTTTTTTCTCGATTTTCTTTTAGACTTCAATACTTTTTTTTTTTTAAATAATTATTATAAAATAATAATAATAACTATTTTACTTTAACCTTTTTGACTTTGTAATTTTTTGCTAGTAAAAAGAAGGTTTATAAATAACTTTTTAAAACCCTTTTCCTTAAGGTATTTCTTTATATATATATAATATCTTATATCCCTTATATCTCCTTTCCTTTTCTAGATATAGGGATAAACACTTTTTCAATTTTTTTATAAAAGTATATTTTCTCAAAATTCTTATAGTCCACGAATATCATATATAATAATGTATTATTATATATTTTTTTGTTCTAATATTATAACAATAACTATATTATTATAATATTTTTTGTTTTTTTGGTTGCAGGTTTTAGGGTTTGTGTGGATGGATGGCGTGGAGGTGGTGGTTGGGGTGAGAGCCGAGGGGAGCTGGATGCAGGAGGGCGTGGCCGTGGGAGTGTGCGCAGAGAGAGGTGGGGCTGGGAGTGGAGATGGTGGGAGGGTGCGCAGCCGGGAGGGTGGGTGAGCGAGCAGGTTGGTGGGAAGGTGGTTGGCACGGCGTCGAAGGTGGAAGAGGGCGTATGCAGCAGGGAGCAGGCGTGGAATGGATGCAGCAGGGAGCTGCGCGGAGAGGCGATGCAACAAGGATGCAACGGGGAAGGGTTGCAGGGTTACAGGCGTGGAAGGGAATGGGGGAGGCGAGAGCGTGAGGTCAAGCGTGGAGCAGGCGGGAAAGGAGGATGGAGGGCAGGGAGGTGGAACTGGGCGGAGGGAGGGGCCGTGGAGGTGGAGACGAGAGGAGGGTTGGAAGAGGAGGGCGCGCAGGGAGAGGATCGAGATTTGCAGGTCGCGGGTGAGCGGAGGGTGTGTGTGAGCGAGGGTGGACGTGTGAGCAAGCGGGGGTGAACGTAGGTGGAGTCTCGGTGAGTAGAGGAGCATGAGGAGATGCAGAGGGGAACGCAAAGCAGGGGCTGCGTGTTCGTGAGGGAAGGCAGAGTGGAAGGTGGATGGAAGAGTGCGCAGGAAGGAATGGTAGAGAGTGTGGAATGCTGGGGGTGGAGCGGCAGGCCGGTGAGTGCAGGTGGTGGATGGGAGGAGCGAGTAGATGTAGGTGGCTTTACGAATGTTAAGAGTTTGACCCAGCGGAGGGTGTGTGTGAGCGAGGGTGGACGTGTGAGCAAGCGGGGGTGAACGTAGGTGGAGTCTCGGTGAGTAGAGGAGCATGAGTAGATGCAGAGGGGAACGCAAAGCAGGGGCTGCGTGTTCGTGAGGGAAGGCAGAGTGGAAGGTGGATGGAAGAGTGCGCAGGAAGGAATGGTAGAGAGTGTGGAATGCTAGGGGTGGAGCGGCAGGCCGGTGAGTGCAGGTGGTGGATGGGAGGAGCGAGTAGATGTAGGTGGCTTTACGAATGTTAAGAGTTTGACCCAGCTTCAAAGGAAGCTAGGTTATTTACTGGATTGCAGCTCACTTTCTTTACAGCTGTGATGCCTAGGCAGCTTCCTTTCAATTGAAATCTGAAAATGGCCAAAAGCCAAGACTGGTCAAGGACCAAGTGCACAGAGAAACTCTGAAATGGGTGGCCAAAGGCCGGATCAGGGAGGGCCGAGAGGCTCTGATACCAATGCTATATCCGTGTCCGGATATACTCAATGATTATTCAAGCGAATAATCCTCCAATGGAAAATAACTCCATTTGATAAAATAATAATATATAATTGATAATGGATGATTAATAATTTACAATGAGGCTCGCTTTTATAAGCTTGAGCGTGTATAGTGAAGGGTTACACCCTTTCACTTAATAATTAATAACTTTAATTAACATACATATAATATTCATAGCACATTTTTACAAACACTTCATGTGCCAAGTCTCCAAACTACGCAAAACAATCCAATCAAAGAACTAGTTTCCAAATAAAAGGTAGAAGCATCAAAGAGAAGTGACTTAAACCATTCCGAGGATACTGAGGCATAAAAATACACATTATATAATGAACAGGGGAAGAAATATCATTTCTATAGAAGAGGTTCCAAAGAATCATTTCCTCAAACAATTTGTGCCCAAAATCCCAAAAACTAGTTTCTAATTCCTTCACAAAATTTACTTGCATAAATAGATTGAATTCCATGAGAGATTTTTTCCACAATTAGATCATACATTTCGTCAAACATTTCATGTGAGCCCATAAATAAATCATATCATATCCAAATAAACTAAATAAACATGAGATAGATCACTTATCTTGCAAAATACGCAACTGAAATCGACTGTGCCACGCTCCACCCAGCCCTAGACACAATGCAAGCCACAAATCACTTTGCAATGGTCACCCCCGATCCGGAACCATGATTCCACAAGAAAGAGTGCACTCAACTACAAAATCCATCTAGAATTTGTCCAAACACAATCCAATGGCAAGTGGAATCCACATCACTTCCAATCCAGGATCTCCAGTGGCAATTCCAGGACACAACCCGATGGCAAGTCTTTATTGACTTCCACTCCATGGCAATTCCAGTTTAACCCAAGTTGGGAAAAAGCTCAGCAAGGGCACACCAACCATACAAAAACTCATTTCAAGATCCACCAAAACCAATTACACCAGTACCATAGCAAAACAAGATCCAAGGTCATGCATAACACTCCACCCAAATCCCCTTTCCCAAGAGCAATTCAAATTGGGGGAAGAGAGAGAGACACAAGGGAGGAGTTAAATTCCCAAAATAGTAAATTGGAGTTACACATCATGAGACTACACCAAGAGACACACTAATCCAACTCAAGAGGGCACACTAGGTGAGAGAGAGAAATACTAATAAAAATTAATCCCCGAACAAAATAAAAACGAAGGGGTATCATAACACATGAGGGTGCATAAATCAAGAGGGTGCATCAAGTCCACAAGAAGGGTCTATCACATCCACATAAGTCAAAACACAAGGTAACACTTTTCCCACAACCTCTTGCTTGTAACATCATGGTTCCTCATACTCTTTTTCATGGCATCGGTCGATCTGATTATTTTATTTTATTAATTATTAATGTTCAACATAATAAAAATAATAATAATGTGAAAACCATAGTCCAGGCACCTTGTGCCACTATGTCCAACATAAGAACAATAATAATATGTCCAGGGGATAAACCAGAGGGTCATTACATCCTTCCCCCCTTAAACCATGCATCGTCCTCGATGTATACACATACATGCCTTTACAAAATGTAGCAGGTTTGTCCTGCATTTCATATTTTACTCTGGTTTTCAGTACCGAGTCCCTTGGATTCTACAAGTTGCTCCTGGTGGTTTTGACCTTCCAACTCCATATGTGGGCATTGTTCCACAACAATTCCTTCCTTTTGTTTACCTTCCAGCTGATCCACAAGTCTGTAACTTTATGGCTACTATCTTTCTTGTTGTATTTTTTGGTCTGCTGCCATGGTCAATGTGTACAGCTGGTTCTCACTTTTCTCACTAGCAACATTGGGTTGTAACAGCTGCAACCGATTGCTTTAATTTTCACCTATGAAATTCATCAATGCAATCTGGTTAGGCCAAGCATATCATAAGAATTAATACAAGTCAATTACTTATCCAATTGACATGGAAAGTTCATTCCTTATCCATGAGACTTCCATACATTTCATGCTTTCTCAACATACACATGAACTCATTCATGTTCATCCTTTCACATGGAATTAACTATTTCAGCATTCACAATTTATTTCAAGCAAATAAACACAATCAACTTTCATCCATAACATCCATTCAACAATTTTATGTTTCTAAATGCATCAATCAAAAAGGAAAGAGAAGAGTAAGAGTTTCCCCCTCTTAGTCTTGTTCCAATCTGAAGTCACACCACAACTTTGGTTCCATGCTCCTTGGTCTCTTTCACCTCAAATGTGAATGCTTGACTCGCCCTTTTCCTTGTTTTTTTTGGCAATGACACCTAGTGTCTAAGGTCTGTCCAAGGCCTCTCAACCAAGGAACCTTTCCCCATGGTTTCCTACGGAACCTTTGGCTTCTAGGACCACATAAGTCCACTAGCACCATCTTCCCTTGTTTCTCATACTAAGTGTTCTAGGATAGTCACATGTCCAAATGTATCCTTAGGATGCCTTCAAAGTTCTTGATTTCCGAAATGACCTGGGTTTCAACAAAGAAACAACAATGTATCAGCTTGGTTGTTATAAGACTTGTACATGACATTTTTCATTTTTCGGAATAAGAACTAGATGAAAATTAAATACTTATCTGCATGAGAATATTCTTTTATCTCCACAGGTATCCCGCATTAACTTCAGACAACTATAGCACCCACAAGAGCTGCCCCACCCAACACAACGATGGTACATCTTCTCTGCTACACAGTCCCTCGAGCGTACCCACCTCTTCCAATGCTCTTCAGGGTGTGCATCGAAAGGTAACCAAGTTTCTGCAATCCTCAGATAACCTATGCATACAACAATGAATGTTTGGCCAGCACGTAGGCTTCTCCACAACATCCAAATAACCAATGCCAATCCAGTATGCCGGCTGGGTTGATATGGCATTCCATTAACCAGTATGCTAAGCCAGTTCTCTGACTGGGTTTATCAAGCATACAAAAACCATTGCCAAGCCAGTTCTCCAACTAGGTTTAAATCAGGAAATGAAACAAAATAATACAATCACATGGCTCCTTCTCCTATGCAAACCAGTGGTTGCATCCAGGAAATCCATGGGTGACTCACATGACTGCAGGATAGCATGGCCCCACAATACCCACTCACACCACACAAGGATGATACCCCTTATCTGCTACACAGTCCCTCGAGCATATCCATCCCTTCCAATGCTCTTCAGTGTGAGTGTACAAAGGTTACCATTTCCCATACAATCATCTCGAGTACTTTTTCTTCACTTTTCCTCTTTAGCATGTAGCACCAACTTGCATGTATAATACCTGACAATCACAAGATGGATAAGAAAGCTCATCAGTATCGCTGATATAAAATTGTAAACATATTTCATAAAAAAATTCACTCTCTAATATTGAAACACCAGGAATGCGTCCATTCCCTTAAGGTGTAGTAAATGTTGACAACCATAGCACAACCCAACATTCGAAAGGTGTGCACCCCTTTATGATGTGATCCATGTAGGCCCTAATCACATTCAAACAATCTAGAATAAAAGAAACATGTTCTGCATATTAATTCCAACAATTAGACATGCATAATTTTAGCAAGGGTTACAAAATACTTATCCTTTTTGTAGATGTATTTTCTCTTCTTTTCACGAGGAATGGGGTTTCCTTCTCTGAGTTAACAATACCTCGGGATTGTTACCTGAATCCATTTCAAGTTCCATAAACAACATATGCCCTATTGACATAATTTGAGAATCTCATGATGTCTATCTCTTGCAGGCCATAACACATGGCCTTCTTGCATGTGTCCTCATTGTTTGGATCTTGTAAGTGGTATCACTCTGTCCATTATGGATTTACCTAAACCTCCACCTACAACATGTCCTCTTGACACAATTCTATATTAGCCAAACAACCATTAGTAATTATTATCAAAGTTCCAAATCTGAAATTTACAAATCTGATTTGTATTAAAATTCACAACCATGAGACCCTTATCATAACTTAGATCATAAATTTTATAGCTCTGTTTCATACAAAAATCAGATTTCACAACCATGCATTCACACAATGCCTCTCAACATGGTCACTCACACCTATGCACAAACAATCACAAGTTTACATAAACTTTTAATGTGCATCTTACCATAATAAAATCGCAACACACAGTCACATCATCTATGCAATCAAATAAAACTTTAATTACCCATTACTGCACAGCCATATCCTTTCAGGCAACTTTTTCCTCCCAATAGAGCATCGTAGTAGCCCATCAATCATGACTACCTTCTTCATGCAATCATTTCCCTGCCTCTATGGAAGCTCATGAAATGATATCATAATGGTCAATTCATCCTTTCAACTATTATCTAATTACAATGAAATGTATATCACAATCATGCATTCACACAATGCATAACTACATGTGCACTCACACAGATGCATGCAAATTCACAACACTTACATAACTTTTAATGTGCATTCAAAATCACATTCATATCAATTTATGATGATTAAAACTATGTTTGAAGGGATTCTTACCCATCATCTTTCAACACTTGTACAATTAGCATAAATAAAACATTACATGCATGGCTTCCATTCACATATTTGATGTTACCTGATCAATTTGTCCTCTTACCAAGGGATACACAGTCCTTCCACCATCCTCTTGATCATATATTTGTCGCACCAACTTTTCTTCATAAGGTTGTTGGTCACATGCAACAACATCATCAACATCTTCAACCATGCTTCAACCATCCCTGGCTAGACAACCATTATCAATCACAACAATTGTCATTAGTGGCTCATTGCATATGTAAAACCTTACTAATTTTACCAATACGCAACATCCTATATATACACAAACATTTTCACATGCACTATGCAATATCTAGCAATATGCCCACTAGTGCATATGTATTTCAATTATCTAATCACTTGCATTTTTAGCGTTCCTATGCCCTAGTTTTATGTATATAAAGCTCATTAAAAATAAATACAAGAGCAAGACAGGGTTTAAAGAATTCTCCCTTTCCAATCCCTCATCATAGCATGCAATTTATGTTCCACATCATAGCTAATCCAATTTCATTGCCTCTAGCAAGCACACAAGGAATCATTAGCTATGATTTTCTCACCAAGCAACAACTCAATGCATATACTCATGGATAACATTCATATTTGCTACTTTCCAAGCATACAACAAACTGATCTTTGAAGTGAGGCTTCTTATTCTTCCATTAACATAAAGGAGGTTAAAATTCTTTCACAAAGAATATTTATAAATTCTCAATGCACATAAACATAAAATTATGAGTCTGTAATAGGCCCAATAGCCACAGAGTTGGAACCATAGCTATGATACCACCTGTCATGTTCCACGGGGCTATCAAAGGGTCCTAGGGAAATATCATTAGCTCTCTAGGACTAAATAGAATATTTTAGCATAGTGGAATAATTTTATAAATATTTAATTTCATTTTCTACAATTGAATTATGACAAAGTATCGATAATTCCAAATAGTTTAAAATAAAATTCATAACTAATTAAGAAAGTTTAACCAAGGTTTGGAAAGATTATCCAACACTATCTAACATCATTATGCATCCATCCAAATCCATAACATAGGTTACTTGCACCTAAAAAGGTCATTTTCACTTAATCATGATTAACTAGTAATTAGTGTACTAATTGCAACACTTAGCACATAATTGGCACCACTTAACATAAATTCATTTGTTTATCCCCTAATCATAATTTATCAATAAAAATGGATAATTAACACCTAATACCATGTAAATAGTGCCTAATTATCATTTTCTGATTTATTAAACAAAACAATTACGAAAATGACTCCACAAGACTAGTTAACTAGTATTTAACGCAAACAACTAGTCTTGGACGAGTTCAACACACAACCATGCCAATGAACCAAAAATTGAACCTATATACATTATACACATATTTAAGCATGCACATACATCCAAATAAATTTTCATATGCAGGTCAAATTATTTTACATAAACGATGATTCTTTCAAGCTAAATCAGTGCCACTAGTTAATAAACACTGCTAGGAATTTAACCCAATCAATTGTACTGAGTTCCAAAGCACACGGAGGCAAGGATGAAGATCTGGAAAATATAATTCTACAGCAAAATTAAAGTGCCAAAAACAAATCATATGGCTTTACATTCCACAAATTACGAAAACATAGATTCAATCTACAAACTAGTCACCAATTTCCACCGATTGGAAGCTAGTTTCCGTTTCTAGTTTCCAAATAGAAAACAATAAGAAAGTATTGACTACTGTATCTCATGGAAAACATATCATAGGTACACTATAGCCAAATGGCTGTAGCTTTCTGCTCATAAACAGACCTCTTATTAATTCACAAAAATAGCTAATTCTACTCATCCAATTTGACTAGTAATTCTAAGAATCTCTACAATAATTAAATACACAGCTCATAGAATCAGTCAAATTCCATTCCAAATCCAAATAACATGTTTTATCAGTCATAATAGAGGTATATGCCATTCAAATATTTCATTAAACACTTCATATGCAAATTCACAAATATACTCAAACAATTCCATTGAAGGAGCTAGAAATTGGAAATTGATCTAGAATTTCGGTAGACATTTCCAAAACACTATCAAGAATATTTACCCTCACATTCTCACACAAATTTAAATTTTACTTATTAGACATAATAATAAAAATAACACTTGGGAATTTTTACAAACACTTCATGTGCCAAGTCTCCAAACTACGCAAAACAATCCAATCGCAGAACTAGTTTTTGAATAAAAGGTAGAAGCATCAAAGAGAAGTGCGTTAAACCATTCCGAGGCTAATGAGCCATAAAAATACAAATTCTATAATGAATAGGGGAATAAATATCATTTTTATATCATAGGTTCCAAAGAATCATTTCCTCAAATAATTTGTGCCCAAAATCCCAAAAACTAGTTTCTATTTCCTTCACAAAATTTACTTGCATAAATAGATTGAATTGCATGAGAGATTTGTTCCACAATTAGCTCATACATTTCGTCAAACATTTCATGTGAGTCCATAAATAAATCATATCGGATCCAAATAAACTAAATAAACATGAGATAGAGCACTTATATTGCAAAATACACAACTGAAATCGACTGTGCCATGCTCCACCCAGTCGTACACACAATGCAAGTCACAACTCACTTTGCAATGGTCACCCTCGATCCGGAACCTGATGCCACAAGAAAGAGTGCACTCAACTAAAAAATACATCTAACATTGGTCCAACCACAATCCAATGGCAAGTGGATTCCACATCACTTCCAATCTAGGATATCCAGTGGCCATTCTAGGACACAACCCAATGGCAAGTCTTTCTCAAATTCCACTCCAGGGAAATTCCAGTGTAACCCAACTTGGGAATAAGATCAGCAAGGGCGCACCAACCAGCCAAAAACTCATTTCAAGAGCCACCAAAACCAATTACACCAATACCATAGCAAAACAAGAGCCAATATCATGCATAACCCTCCCAAGAGAGACCAACTCCCCTCCACCCAAATCCCCCTTCCCAAGATAAATTCAAATTGGGGGAAGAGAGAGAGACACAAGGGAGGAGTTACATTCCCAAAATAGTAAATTGGAGTTACACATCATGAGGCTACACCAAGAGACACACTAACCCAACTCAAGAGGGCGCACTAGGTGTGAGAGAGAGAGAGAGAATAACAAAAATTAATCCTGGAACAAAATAAAAACCAAGGGATATCATAACACATGAGGGTGCATAAATCAAGAGGGTCCACATAGGTCAAAACAAAAGGTAACACTTTTCCCACAACCCCTTTCTCGTAACATCATGGTTCCTCACACTCTTTTTTGTGGCATCGGTCAATCTGATTATTTTATTTTATTAACTAATAATGCTCAGCATAATAAAAATAATAATAATGTGCAAACCATAGTCTAGGCACCTTGTGCCACTATGTCCAACATAAAAACAATAATAATATGTCCAGGGGGTAAACCAGAGGGTCATTACAAAAACAAAAATGAAGTAGATAAAATAAGAAGAAATGAAACAGTTAGAATTTTTTTAAAGAAGAAGAAGAAGAAACCGTCAATAGGTCAAACAATTATCTTAAGCAGAAACTGCGAAAAAAAGAAATAATATACAAGGATTTCCAGGAAGCCTTGAAGCAATAAGATATGAGGAAGAAATAATCCAATTTGAAAGCACTACAAGAACTAGAAGAAGTTCATAAGAAGAAGCATCTCAAAAGGAAACGGATGAAGAAATAAAGAGAAAAGAAGAAGCTCAAGTTGAAATTATTCAACAACAACTAGTACAAGATACATTGCATAGAGAAAATGAATGCCTTGCAATTCTGGCAGAGAAGAAAAGGAAGAAAGATGAAGCTCAAAAA
This sequence comes from Larix kaempferi, assembly GCA_027924585.1. Taxonomy (NCBI): domain Eukaryota; kingdom Viridiplantae; phylum Streptophyta; class Pinopsida; order Pinales; family Pinaceae; genus Larix; species Larix kaempferi. The sequence goes on from BSBM01000047.1 coordinate 41,194,604, forward strand.
GAAGCAGATGAGGAGAAGAAGAAAAAAGATTCAGATGATACTGAGGTTCTAAGAATACAACTTCTCCAGAACAACTACAAAAAGACAAAAATGTCGTAGTTTCCAAGGAACATAAGAGAAAAGAAGAGGAGGAGGAACACGAAAGACAAAAAGAGACACATAATGCTAACCAACTAGCCTTGCTTATGTCTTTGATAAAACTCGGGACTCCTCTATCACTAAGATCGGGGGATTCTTCCCAATCAATGGATATATACAACACATTTGTCTCTTTAGGTGACTACTTCCTTAGTAGAGAAATCAAAAGCATCTCGAAAACTCAAAATACCCTCTAAGTGTAGAAAACTCGAGGTGTTTCCAATAATCTTATGGTGTTCGAAAAGGCAGGTAAAGAACCTCAAGAGATAGAATCTGATGTTGCCTCTTCAATCGTGGTGTTAGAAAATGTGAATGTTTCTTCCACTAATGATGTAATTAATTTGATGGAGAAATATAAGGAGCAGGTAGAATAGTATGGGGCACAAACATAGAAATTAAAGAAACAACTTGCTAATATTGAGCACTAGTCTCTCATGGAACAAGAACAACTAAAAGTTGAGCACGATAACGATGTTGATATCCTAAAAGAAGGCCATCAAAGGAGCTTGAATGAAATGAAGAGGCTAAATAATACACAAAGTTTGAACTCCAAATATATCAAAAGGAAAATGCCTTACCTCTTAGTATCTTGAAAGAAGAAGCATACATAGTCAATCAAAGATTGAAAGAAGCACGGAAAAATCTCTTTATACAACTAGAAGAATTGTAGCAATATCATGATAGTATAACCAGGTTAAGTATCATGATAGTATAACCATGTTAACTGATAAAGCTGAACTATTTGAAGATGAATCAAAGATGGTTCAGAGTCAATTTGATGAACTCATTGGGTGGAAAAAGTGTTATAAAGAAGCTCCTAGGAATCTCTCAAGGATAGAAAAGAAAGAAGTAGCTAAAATAATGGCGTGGAAGAATGCATGTGAAGCTACTCTGGCTTAAACTAATGAAACTATTAAAAACGTTAAGTAATCATGTGCTAAAATATGGAATTCCATTGATAGTGTGATGGATAGGTTCAATATGCCAACCCTCGACGAGTTGGACAATGCAAAGCTAATTCAAATGAAAATAATTAATGTTGAATAAGATAGAGAGCAGAGAGAAGAGGTGATAAATCAGACCACGAAAGTGGATAAGAAGCTTTTCAGTAATTACATATATCAACCCATTGAACTGGCCCTCCTAGACAGATTCCTTTGAGACAAAATCAAAATCGAGCTTGATAAATAAATTGAGCCAAAGGTGATAAATGTTGAAGTTAAATTTGAGAAATTATGAGATGAACGCAAAACAAATATTATGGATTGGCATGCTCAATGGAAAAAGTTCCGTGAGGGAACTAGTTAATTTCCTATGTTAAGTTAGTTTTATTTTTGTATATTATGTTAAGGTGAAACACATAGTATTTTTGAGTAGTTATTTCAGTTGTCCCCTAGCTTTGGGCTATCAAAGAAATGTTTTTGAAGCCGAAAGGTGGGGTGGTGGTGGGAAATCCTTATATATTTTATTGTATACCATTGCATGAATGGGGCAAAAAGGAAGTCTAATATAGTTTCTAAAACTGATTTTCAAAGAAATGTTTTTAAGCCGAAAGGTGGGGTGGTTGTGGACATCCTTATATATTTTATTGTACACTATTGCATGAATGGGGCGAAAAGGAAGTCTAATAGAGTTTCTAAAAGTGATTTTAATAGTGGAGTATTGTTGATTCTTCTTCAATTTTATAGGTGATGATGTGAATGTTTTGTTTTCATATTAATGTATTTTAGAATTATTTAATTATTACTTAGTATGAATACATTACCTAGTCTATTAGATATTTATGTTTAAGTTATAGGAACATATATGTTTGATTTCAACAATTCATTTTTTATTTGTATTATGTGTTTTGGTATTAATCTGTTGAGCATTGTTAATTATTTCTCCCAATTAGCGATACATACTAAAACCTATGACTTACCACTATTTCTAAAATGAAAATGAATGTGTAGATGATACATACTAAAACCTATGACTTACCACTATTTCTAAAATGAAAATGAATGTGTAGATGATACTGGTAAAATAATATCAAATTAATTGATTGATTTTATATATTTTATGGTATTGATGTTTCAACTTGATGTTGGATGTAAGGAATTGTTCCCTTAATTTTAATAGTAATATCTTTCATTATATTTGTTCTATCAATTAAAAAATTTCTCCTAATCAGGATAGTTTTAGTTTCCTATTTATTTTTTATATTTTAGATTAATCCATAGAATAAATTTAATATAAATGAGAAAAGAACTCAAATAGAAAAAAGAATAAAAGCTTTTAAACAAACCCCAAATTATATTGGCAACTTGGCCCTTAACTAGTTGGAGGCACCATACCAAACTTGATCGAGTCTATTTTGGGACTTGCAATCAGGTGTTTTCTCTTATTTTTGATGTGGTCACATTGACCCATCAATAGAATGACTTGAACATCTTGTCTCATTTCGTCTTGCAGTCGACAATTGTATTTCGGGTGGCCTTCTGCGAGAAATTCGTGCACCATAAGTCTGTATTCCTTAAGGTGAGGTAATGAATAGATTTTTGCATGATTTTGAGCTTTTATTCTAGTCTTTTGTTGACAAATGTTGTCAAATCATCATCATCAAACTCGATATGTTGTGTTTTCTTTAAGGCATCTTCATATGTCGAAAATTCATGATGTCTTAATGGTGTTCTACTTTTATACAACAATCCCGTGAGGAACCATTGTATGAGAAGGTTTTCATGAATATGATATGATATCTAGCTAAGGAGGTCTTTGAATCTTTTGTCACATTCTCGTATTGTCTCTCCTGGAATTTGTGTGATCTCGTTAAGCTTCTTAGATGTTAGATGCCTACTATCTTTCATTCAGAAGAATGCGAGAAAATTTTGTTTTATTTAATTCTTTGTTCTAGACTGCCTCTCGATAAAATTTATGTACCAAGTGAGTGCACATTTTCTGAGAGCACTAGCAAAATGTTCCATTTGTCTACCCTCGTCGGTAATAAGGTTGGCCTCCCAGATGGTTTTGCAAATGAACTAATTCCTTTTAGTATCTTTATCACCCTCATATAATGGGATATGTACTTGATGATTATGAACCATTTTGGAAGAATTTTGATTTTTAGTAATTATTGGAGAGGAAATATTGTACTAAAGTGTACTTACTTTTTCATGTTAGGTTTCGTAAGTCTAGGTCATTCGAGCATCTTCTAACTATGTTTCTTCATCGTTTCGATCAATCAATGGACTATAAGCTTCAATCAATATTATTGCTAGAAGGGGGATTGCTTCCATGCGATCTAAGTAGAATAAGAAAAAGTTGGTTTCTTCTGAATTCGGGGGTAAAAGTGATCCAATTACCTTATGTCATTCTATGAATCATTAGTCGATCCATTATTAATCCCTAGTTGTATAGTCAACTCCATATGCTCCCTTGGACAGGTCCAATATGCAAGCCATGCTCGATAATTTCTCTTATGGATGGGCCACAGGACGGCAAGATTGGCATCAGGTCTACGAAAATCATGCTTTCAGTTACTGTTATTTGTAGGGCTCCAGATCCTACCTCTAATTAATGTAGTTCTTCATTCAATATCGAATCCTCATCCTTTCTCTACTCTAGTTGAATTTCCATTAACTCAGGGCCTTTTGGCTACTCGACTTTCTCTACCATCTTTTTCAAATTCCTTTTGTTCCGGAGTGGACTAGTAATGTCCTTAATCTTTTCCCATCGATTCTGTCATTTTTCCCATTCAATTCATTGAACATCAATTGGATGCTTCTGATTGGCCATCTTGTTTCCTCAAAAATGTGTTTGAACCTTCATTGGATTCTTTGCTTCTTCACTTGTTGGCTAGCACTGCCTACTCATTCTCGTTGCATGGTCAGTGCCCCCCAATGCCGACCCGAATTACTTTTGTTCAACGAGTTTGGACTTGTTTACTAGCATTGTCTACTCACTCTCGTTGCATGGTTGGTGACCCCCAATGTCGACCTGACTTACTATTTTTCAACGAGGTTGGACTTGATGATTAATCTCATTTGTTGAGGAAGTATTCCCACTCTCTTTCATTAATAAAGTGTTCTCAGTCTTTTGTTGTTGTTCCCAGTTTGTACAACAAGGGGATAATGGCAGTCAGGTTTTGACTATGTGGCTAACGCCTTTTTAATTAGGAATTTATGAAGCAAGGAAGGAATTGTACATAAAAACTATCATGCAAGTCATTATAAAGCCTAAATTTTATGTTTTCAAGTGAAGTTCATTGTTATATTGCTTGATCTTCACAAAATTCTTCAATTGTCTTTTCGACCCACTTAGACAAGTTCATTTGACTGTCGTTGAAAATTTTGTGCATCAACAATGCTTCTTCATGATCTTTCAGTGTGTTCATGAGTGTTATCAAGGAATTTCTTGATTTATTTAGGGACAACTTATATAAATTTATCATGTGATTCTATGAAGAATTTTTATTTGGCCTATGCAAGTGTTAACTTGTTTCTTTTGGCATAATTCTAAATATAATTTGCAACTTGTCTACTCCACCATTCGTTGATTTACTCCTCACTCAACATTCATGTATAGATGCTCATACTTTATCCCAGTTCAATACTACCAACAATGGAACCAATGTTGTAATATGAGGTATTACATGCAATTAGTAGTAGTGCACAACAATCATATAATCATACATGAAAGCATACATACATAAAGAGAGTAAGGAGGAAGTAATGGTCACACCAACAACAATTCTATATACTATATCACACTTCCATACTGTACAATGGAGGACAATTCTTATCTCTTCCTATATCACTAGCATATATATATATATGCAGTTAGACATTTATAATTGTGTAATTGTTTGACGATCTACTTAACCGACTCGACTATATGCAGTTAGACAGTTATAATTGTGTAATTGTTTGACAATCGACTTAACCGACTCGACTAGACTGGGCCAACATGTGTGTGTGTGTGTGTGTGTGTATATGTATGTGTATAGATATATGTATAGATATATGTACATACATATATACATATATATGTACAGAATATGTACATACATATATACATATGTACATATATATGTATATATGTATGTACATATATCTGTACATATATCTGTACATATAGCTATACACATTCATATACATAAATATATATATACATATGTATATATGTGTGTGTGTGTGTGTGTGTGTGTGTGTATGCAGTTAGGAAGGTTATAATTGTGTAACTGTTTGACAATTGGCTTAACCGACTCGACTAGACTGGGCCAACCTAATGGGTGGTCAACTGGGAGGACCTAGTTAACTCGTCAACTAGGCTCCTCCAACAAACACCAACTCTCGAATACTGGAAGCTACTCATTTCCAAGACCGACGTATCCCTTTCACGTGAGGAGAACCAAGCATTTGAACATTCCACCCACTTGTTCTCGTATAACAACTTTATAACCTTGCATAGCAAACAAATACTCAAAAACCTCAACATGCAAGTCGCACATTGTTATGCAAAACAAATGAAGCAACAACTACTTATAGGAAAGGAATATGAACAACTGACCTTGACAATTCTTGTATTGGCCAACAAGTTATGTTGACTACCAGCTTGTGGATTGAATTTTAGCTTGTTAATGGAGGTATTGGGAATTTTTTTTCCATTCTCTACAACAACAAGACTCTTCCACATAGCCTATCATTGTTTTTTGTTGTCAAATTTATCTGGTACAAAGGCCCACCATGGGATGCTTCCAACCCAAACTATGTGCCAACCTCCCCCCAGTAATAAAGGGTCCTTATAGGAAACTACCACTTTGCATGGCTTTGGGTTTGACAATTCATAAATCACAAAGAATGCGTGATGTTTTTATATAGCTAAAGTATACTATGCATGCATCCTAGATCGTTATGCTTTCTTATGTAGCTATCGATACTTTATAGACTTGATGTTGAATATCAAAACATGTGCTAACTGTTTGTTTTTCTTATTGATGATGAAGGGCTCCTATGGGCACCCCGAGGCTTACTTAGCTACTAGCTAAAGCATTTGAACCTTTTTCATAGATGGCAGGTAAGAGTGAAGCATCCTTTCGAGTATTACGAAGTATTTAAAGAGGTCTTGCTTATACTTCAATTAGCCGTCAATGATTTTAATAATAAAACCGGAAATACTCCATGATGAGAGCTATTTTTAATTTGAAACTTCAGATTAAGTCCTGTATAGTGCTCTTATAAAATTTCCTAATTACTATGCTTGCAAACTCAGAAATTGTATTTGTTATTATTTACTTAGTATTGTAATGAGTCATCAAGGACGGTGAAGAGTTTCAGTTTTCGGACTTTAATCCTTCAAACCCTACACTTTGGATTAAATACTATGTATTCGTTTGTGAAATGCAATAGTCATGTTCCTAAATACTTACTAAAGGTATCATCATAAACTCTATGTTTCCATGTTTACCCTTAGTATTACATATTATATGTTCCAAACTTACTTATTGTTTTAATATGGAAAAACTTGGACTTTTATGTTTGCAAACTATGCAATACCTAATTATTAAATTTTACATTTGATATAGTAATTCTAAGGCATTAAAAATTAGTATTACCATAACCTTGATGTGTGCTCTAAAGTTAATTACAAGGTTTGATTCTTAATGTTAATCCACGTGGAGATTCCAATGTTAAAGTTTACCATGCATTGTTTGTTGGACGAGGGTCATAATATGAAATCTTATTACCTAAGGTAGTGAGGCATTACAATGTTAATTGATCAATGCATTAACCTAAGTTATGATGCAATAACAGGTTCTACGTATCACGATGATGATATCAAAACAATGTTTGACATTAATACAATGTAACCAAGTTATGCTAAGGATGAGGGCTGAAATATTAACCGTGCAGTTGATTATGATGGTAGGTTCCACACATGATAGTAGCTAAGACATTAAAGTGCAATTAAAAGCGCAGATGGTGGAATGCATGTTGGCATCCACCGTGGAGGTCTTCACGTGCTATTTCTTGGTAGTAGTGATACCCTAACTGCCTCGAGTATCACTTCATCGAAGTCATGACTTGGACATTCATTTCTTTGCGGTGAGTGGGGTTTGGGAGAGGCCGAAAGGCCTGCGATTTCTTAGGGTTTGATAACAGTGTTGAGGGAACTTCCCTGGTTTCAATACTACGACCTGTGGCTAAGTAGAGTGCCTTTACAGTTATAAAAGCCGAGCTTTTCCTTTAATGAGTTTGCTAACGGTGTGCTCAGTTCTGGTTCTCGTCGAGGATGCAAGAGTGTTTAATCTAGAACAAGTCTTTCTCTGCAACGTAAGTGGTAAGTTCTTTCTTTCCTTTCTACGATAGTGAAAATGTACAGCAACATATGTTCTGAGTTATTGAACTTTGTCATACAAGTTTTAACCCTATTGTATGTTACTGTCGCAGGTAACTCTTCGGTTTGGTCTTCCATATGCTAAGAAAGTGGAGGCAAGGCTTTGAAACCGGTAAGCCTCGGTGATTCCCCGTGAGGCGCAACTTGGAAATATGCCGACCCTTGACTGGTTTTTAGGAGAACCTTTGGTTTTATGGTCTAGCTGTGAATTATGTTGCAGTTGTAATGTTTTGAGCCATATGGCCTGTTTGGGTAGAGAGGATTGAAACCTCAGCCTACCTGTGCATTGGCTTCGCAACGTTTTACTATGTAACTGTTTTGAATTATAATTATACTCAGTTTGTTTGAAGGGTTTTACCCTTACCCCAACAATAGAAAGATGATAATTGTTTAGGATTTACTGATATTTGACTTTGTGTAAAAATAAATTATGATTGGGGTTTTGAACGCTAGACCTCGTATTAATCTTTCAAGATACTGTGTTTTCCCAAGGGATAAAATTGTCGGTTAAGAACAATAATTTGTAGATAAATAATATGTTTAAGTTGAAAGGATAGTTTTTGCGGTATTTTGTTATGATATAAGAATATGCAGGGTTCGTCATGTACAAAGCTATGAGTTGAGAAATGTAAAAATGTTCAGGTTGTTGAATTTGGTCTTCGTTATTACCATAAATATTTTATCAAAGTAAGGGATGAGATGTTGGAATGTAACTGTGTTAAAAACCAATTGATATCATAGGCAATGCATCTTTATTTTGGGAACTCTACAGAAAAAGGTTTCTATGCTAGCAAAGATCTAGGGTTTTTCAGTCGTCAAGCTAGTTGTGAACCCATGCCCAAAATAATTTTGATCTTCTTAACTATATAAGTAAAAAGGGTTTCGACTACAAGCATTTGACTAGTCTCCTGAACAGTCTAGAATGAAAGAAAAGAGCTCTATCTTGAAAAAATTCCCTTTTATTATGGTAATTAATTAACTTAGTAATATATTTGAAATTATTAGAGTTGAGACTTGGGACCTTTCATCTGAAATGGAAATATATTTAGTTAAGGTATAATAGTAATACTAAATGAAATAATAGTATTGTAAGGTAGATATATTTGACTTCTGTTTAAATTGCAGAAATCTTCAATTCGTGTTTTGTTGATGGAAAAATTAAACTATATGTTTTGATTGGAAAAAGTAAAGTAGGGGGTTAAGATGTATTAGTAGGACATTTATTTAAAGAATACTAAAGGTTATAAATTCATTGTTTTCTGAAAAGCATAGATAACCTATAGTTGAACTTTACTGTTTGTATAGAAGTAAGGAATTATTTGTTAATGAAACACCAGGTTAAAAACAATGTTTTTAGTATTGAAATATATACTGAAACAATTTCCTTTATAAAGAAATGCAGTTTTTCTGTTATAAATGAGTCCTTTCTCTAGATATTACAGAACTCTATCCTATTTATACTGTTTGTAGAATAACTACTAATCTTCTAGAAAAAATGAAATTTTATTTAAATGAAAACATGAATTAAAATGGTTATACTATCATTCTATGTGCATAAATATAATCTATTCAATGTTCAGATCTATCTTTAAACACCCTTCCCTGTACTAGAGTACGACACAAGAACAGTGCGTGGAAAAATATAGGGAAGTAATTTAATCTATCATTGTCATATTTTTTCTTCATACAGTTCAGAAAGGCATTCATTTCAATCTTAGTAGTAATACTAACAATATTCAGAAAACAGTAAGCCAGAAATATAATAAGTAATAATTACTATAAATGAAATAACAAGTAGAACCTGATAATGTAGATAGGGTGGAAAAACACCCAAAGCGGCATGTTCCTCCCAACCTTCTCCAGAAGAAGCAGCCAATATCTCTTGCTCCTTTGGACCCCCGAGCTTGTTTACTGAACCACTTGGTAGAAGACTCTGTGTAAAAGCAAGGCACTCAGGTTGTACTTCCAGCAATCAATGGAGACTTGCAATACACCTAAAAAAAAAACCTCTGCACTCAGCAGAAGTGAAACAGACTTACACTACAACTCAAAACATAGTTTCCCCTGATCAAATCTCTTGTGTGCATACAGCAGAACCACAAGGTAAATTTTCTCGTCAGAAAAAGTGTGAGCCTCTGCTCAAATTCGATGGCTTATAAAGATGCCTAGGTATTTTAGTGGTTAGTTTCCAAATAAATGAGCCTCAAACTCCAGTCCCATCTTTCAGGGAGCTTTGACCACAAATCAAGGGAGTTGTCCCATAACAACAGCTAGTTACTGAGTTCCTGATGCTGCCACTTGTCCATTGCCTTCTACCCCAGATTCCATTCCACCTAGTGGGTCAGTAAACACTCTTTCAACACTCTCTTTGGGTGAGTGTTTCCTATTTTATTTTATTAAATAATAATATTGCGCAATTACAGTCATCCTTGGCCACTTGGCCAAATATAAAATTTTACAATAAAAGTTAAGATAATATTTTTCTCAAACATAAAATGTTTCAAGAAATGGGTATGTTACAGCAAGCCTATCAAGAAGTCATCTTCCATCTGAATAAATTCTATGACTATATCATGTCCTATAACATAGCTAATAGATACATTATGAGGTATACCTGAGACTTTTAAAACCTTCTAAAAATATAGATGAGTAAAACAACTCAATCAAAATAAGATATGTGAACAAGAGGGAAACAAAAAAGGAAATCAAAGAAGGCATATTAGTAGTCCAAAAAACTAAATCGAACATCAATGAATTTGGATGAGGACTCATGTCATGTTTAGTGACTCTATTGTCCAATCCTTCCCAAACTCTCCACATGCCCTCTGTCACCTGTAATCTCTACTTGGAAAGAGAATCTGCTATGTGGTTCATGTATCTGTAGATATGATTAAATGATATCCTCTAAAATAGTCCCATATATATGAAAATGTCTTAAAAAAAGACTTTAAGATAATATTTTTAGGAGGCTTCTTCTAAATGATTGTTGTTTTCTTTTTTTAATCTCAAACAATTGACAGTTATTATCTTATCTTGTTTATGCCTAACAAATGAAATTAAGTTGATATCGAACTATTTAGAAATAAAAATAATAAAATCAATCTCAAATATTATTATGTTTGTTCTTTATTTTACCATGAATAGAACGGAACGCTAACCATAGAAAACTTGTATGCCATATATAAACCTTCATTTCTTACCACCTTTATAGGCTTTATAAAGTCCCATATCTACATATTTTTTATTTGCATAAACTCTTTATGGCAAGTTGCAACATATCCGATGTTTCCATTCTTGGCTTCGAAAGTACCTATTAGTACTTTTAAATTCTTGTATTTTTTCTTTGCTTTGAGTACTTTTGAATTCTTGTATTTTTTCTTTGCTTTTAGTACTTATTAGATTCCTTTTATGTTCACCTTTGAGTTTAGTTGACTTGATAGCAAAATAATATGTATATTGCACTTTTCATAGTGGGTTTAAGATGGGTTTGAAATAAACTCCCCCCCTATCATTATGGTACACAAACGAAATCCCATATCATTATGGGACAAACAAAATTTATGTTATCATGGATAGAAGATTTATGTTATCATTGATAGCCATCTTCTTATGTTACAATATATGACACAATAGCCATCTTCTTTTAATTGAATCTCATTTTCATTATCAACAATTTAACTTTTCATATTCATTACCAACTATATAAATTTTTATCCTTTTGGTTTAAAGTTTCTATGAAGTCTACACTTTTCAAGCTTCTCTGAAGTTTACACTTTACACTTGTAGCAATCCTTACTATTAAAAAAATTATACTCCTCAACACTTTACACTTGTAGAAATCTTTTCGCTAACCATATGGTTTCTTTCGTGCTCTTTTGCTAACCTTTTTGGCTAACCATGCGGTTTCTTTCGTGCTCTTTTGATAACCTTTATGGCTAACTATATGGTTTCTTTCGTGCGTTTTCGCTAAACCTTTTTGGCTAACCCTATGGTTTGTTTTATATTTTTTTGGCATTTTCTTACTATTTGTTTAATCATTAATTCCATCAACAATCTAATCATATGGTTTCTTTCGGGCTTTTTTGGATATGGTTTGTTTTATTTTATTTTTGACATTTTCTTACATAATTGTTTAATATCAACAATAAAATATTTTATGGTTGGTTTTAAAAAGCATTTTCATACACATTTCTTTTTTTTAATGCATTTTCTTACATATTTCTTTGTTTAATCATTTTAATTCCATCAACAATCAAATATTTTATGGTTTGTTTTAAAAAGCATTTTATACACATTTCTTTTTAATTTTTATGCATTTTTTTACATATTTCTTCAACTCTTCAACAAAACTTTTCTTTTTTGTTGCAAAATCTTAGAAATATAATCAAGCGCGCCGTCTGTGGGAATCGAACCCACGACCACGTGGTTAAAAGCCACGCGCTCTACCAGCTGAGCTAAGACGGCATTTGTGATTACCTTTAAATCATCATAGTCAATTAAAATATAAATCTCTCTGGAGCGTATAGCAATAGTGTTTTTTCAGCTTTTAACTTACTGGGTATAAACTTAAAAGGTTAAAAACTACAAACTGCAGTGAAGGTGATCGATTACCCAGTGCGATGAAATGGGAGGAAACGGAAGGATTCCATTCAATAGGTGCCAGACTCCTGCGGCCAATGCCCGGACGGGTACGTACACTCATTCTCTGCTTGTTCTCCATTATAATCGGAGGCAGCTCTTTTCTATATAAAAAAACAAAACAAAACAAAAAATTATACCGCACTCCCAAAACGAACAATACCTTGCATTTTCGTTTACTGCTAATTGAAATCCCTATTGGATGAAGATGGAAACAAGGCATAAGTGACAAGCTCACTGGCCCTTTCCTTGAAATCATGGATGGGAATAGTTACCATTACAGGTTATTCATTGGTTGGTATTCCAAAGCTCCTCACATTATTAAAGCCATTTTGAACAATGATAACATTGTGCATGAAACGCAGCTGACATATCTTTACTAATTCTTTCATTCCTTTCCCAATACATATACATTATGTTTAACTCTTGTCGATCTAAGATATGTCGACAATGGTAATTGTGATCTCTCCAACTAACCAAAGTTAACAATTTGCTACATTTCAGCTATAAGGGACATTGCCATCTCTCCGCTAATTTCAACTATCAGGGACACTGCCACCTCTTAGCTAACTCTTTGTTTTGTTATTGCACCTCTACATTTCAGCTATCAAAGACATTGCCACCTCTGGACTAATTTCACTATCAGGGACATTGCCACCTCTCGTCTAACTCTTGTTTAGTTATTGCACCTTTCGACTAGCTCTTGCAATGGTAATACATATCCATTATGCTTAGCCCTTATCAATCTAAGATATGTAGACACTGGTAATTGCCTCTCCAACTAGCCATTTTCTAGGCCTATGAAATCCCCTTGGTTTTTACTTGTTTCTCTTCCTCCTTTTCTACTTTAATGTCTCTTTTTTACTCCCTTTTCTTGTAACCTAGATCCATTTTCTAGTCTCTCCCTCTTAAAAGAAACTAGAAAATACTTCCTTCTATAACTAAACTGCATGTCTTGTCCAAGCCAAACAATACCTTTATTTTCACCTTACTCATCATTATCCCATAACTTCATACGTATTATTATCATTGTTGAATTAATGTAACTTCGAAGAATATTCTACTTGTATCTTATTATTGTAACTCTGTTGGGGTTGTTTTACCTTCGTTCAGGGATGTCATTATTATATTTGGTCATGTAAAAGTCATGAGGTAAAACCTCCATTGTAAGTTGGGTCGTTAGTACCAAAAAGAATGTAATATAAATATTATTTGAGTCTTTCTAGAGAGGTCGGCCCAGTTAAGTTAGTGAGGCTGACCTAGTTAGGTTAAATGTCTAAGGGAAAAGTAAAGTATAAATAGAGGAAGTATTTCCCTCATTTGTACCATTCACTCACTCATTCATTGCGCATTAGAGGAGACAGGCAGTTTGTGAAGGAGGAGGAGGATTGGCTCGACTCTAGAGTTTGGGTTTTGTCTCTCTTATTTGTGAGATTTATTTTTGGGCATTGTACTTTGGTAATCTATATTGAGGAAGTTCTTGCTGGGTTTTTATCCCCTTGAGGGTTTCCCAGGATAAATTGTTGTGTACCTTGTGATTGTGTGTCTTTTATAGATCCTATTTATGTTGTTGTTATTGTGAAAATGTATTAAATGATAATGAAGTAGGAATCTAAGTTATTGCAGCATATAAACTTAACATGGTTTCATAGCTAAACTGAAAAGAGCAACTCTCACTAGGTAAATCTCTCTCTCCTTCTCCGGACAAGAAAAATTAGGGCCTTCTACTGAAGTGGAATTTTTAGTGCAAGTGGCATAGGGAAGTGTGCCCCTCCTAGGCGCATCTATTGCCACCAAGATCGAAATTTTTCAGTGGGTGAATCTTCCAAAAATTCAAACCTTAGTTTGACTTTAAACCAAAAAAACAGAAAAAGCCAGAAACTGTAGACTAGAATTTCGCAAGTCAAATTTCAAGGGTGAAATTTTGGAATCTTTAGAAACAAAGTGTACCAGCATACTCGCCTCAATTAAGTGCATCTTTTGGCAGTTTAGTTTTTACTTTTGAGAAATTTTATTTTTTGGTTATTCTCTGATCTCCGGGATAAGATGGCCCCAAGCACTAAGCTTGATGACAAGTTGGAAGGCATAGAAAACTTTTGTGCTTGGAAATATAGGATTGGACTCATTCTAGAAGAGAATTATCTTTCAAAGTTTGTTAAAGAAGTTTTACCAAATCCCGAACAAGCTGAAGCAAAGGAAAAGCATAATAAGGACATGACTAAATCCAAGAGGATTATATTAGACTCCATCAAGGATCACTTGATTCCTCAAGTGTCCTCCAAGAAAACTCCAAAGGATATGTTTGATGCCCTATCAAGAGTGTATGAAGGAAGAAACATCAATCGGAAGATGAACTTGAGAACTCAACTCAAAATCATGAAGATGAATCAAAGTGAATCTATCCAAGAATACTTTACAAGGGTCTCTCAGTTTAAAGAACAACTAGAAGCAATTGGAGACAATATTGACGAAGAAAAATTAGTAATGACTGCTCTCCATGTTCTTACTAGACCCTGGGACTCTTTTATCCAGACAATGTGTGCAAGAAAGGAAAGTCTACAATTTGAAGTTGTATGGGAAGAATGTGTTCAAGAGGAAGCTAGAGTGGAAAATCGAGAAGCACTACTTTGAGATGATGATCAAGCCCTAGCTACTCATACTAAAAGAGGAAATGGAAAATCTCATTTCAAGAAGGAAACTCATAAGGAGTTTCATCCTCCTAAGAAGTTTCAAAAGTACAAGAAAGGAAACTACAAGCAGAAAGACTTCTCTTCTTATCAATGTTATTATTGTGATAAGATTGGACATATTCCAAAGATTGTCCAGTGAGAAAATAAGAATACAAGAAGAAGAGTAACAAAAGACATCATGCTCAGGGGAGGCAGGAGGGGGAGGGGTGCTGTTTGACCCCGCTGGAGACTTGGTTTTCACTTACTCCTGGAAATTGGGTATCGAATCCAACAATATAGCTGAAGCATTGGCTCTTTGGCAAGGATTAAACCAAGCCCTCCTTCATGGCGCCCAGGTCCTCACCGTTGTTGGGGACTCAAGGATGATCATCCAATGCATCAATTCTAAGAACGTTCCCACTTCTAATCGTCTTTGCCAAGTTCTCAGAAGAATTTCCCTGCTCATCCCCCTCTTCCGGGATATCGAATTCTATCATGTCTTGAGAGAGCATAATGGTCAAGCGGATAAAGCGGCAAACGAGGCTATATCCCTGGGTAAAGGGGCTCTTAAGATCAACGATGTATTTAGATGGACCCCCATTCCCTAACTTTCTGCGGGTGGACATGCACTCAAGCGCAGGGGACACGTGGAGAACGGATTATAATCCTGTTGTCACGACTTCCCGCTTCCGGATGGTTTTCAAACGAGGCGTGGCATGCACTGTTCAGGATTTTAAAATCTATCAGCTCGTACTCCCTCCCAGCTCCAAAATGATGTCGTTTTCGCTCATGCTGATGTGGGAGAGTACCAGCATCTGTACTTCCGGGCATGGGAACTTAACGGGAAAGATCTCATTTAAGCCGAGGAGCTCTTGCAATCATAGCAGGTCCCTTCACTGGGCTGATTCACTTGTGGTTAATCCCCTCGCTACCATTAATTCTGGGACGGATGGTACCTGGTCTGGCGATGATGACGTTTTCTCTCCGGTTCCGCATAAGGATTCATTAATCAGCAATATGAGCCGGTATGTAAAAGGTAGTACGGGTCTGGTAATCGACGATCCTCGTATTTTGATGATGGGCCCTGAAGCATGCCCCAGGCTTAAGGCATTTAAGCTCCCTATTTATCACATGGTAATCCAACGGGGAAATTTACGAAATCTCCATCGAGTTGCTTCTGAAAGCTTAATCCACTTCCTGCTTGAGCTTTCTTCTGGGTGGCGAAGGCCCTGGGTGCCTCGTTTCGAACCTTTGGTTGTTTATCCCCCCAATTCAGAGCAGGCGGTAGGAATGGCGGACTCAGGGGAATTGGCAACCTCCTCCCCGGATCCATTGCAGGAACTGGAAGTCGAAGTCCGTGTCTTGCGGCGAAGGGTACGTCGCCAAGGGAACTTCATGCAGCAGCTGGACCATCAGGGAGGGCGACGCCTGGACAGAATTGAGGACAAATTAGTGCTCATTCGCTCAGATTTCAAGGCAGCCTTCGAGGCTCTGGAAGAAAAAGTTATGGTTGCAGCGGATAATCTGGACCTCAGGCTGCAACGGGCGGAGGCAGTTCTGGCAAACCTGCGGAAAGCCGAGATTGCAGGACATGAAAAGAATCAAGCGGCCAACAAGCCAGCTCCTGGGGCTCATCATCGTTGACATCAGTCTAGTCTCTGTCTTCTTTTGCTCTCTTTTACTGTTTCCATTTTACAAAAGTCCTGATTTTGTTATTTACAGGCACTTGTACTTAAAGTTTGAACGTTCATGTGGTTTTCCCCGTTATGGAATGTAAACTCTCAAGTGACTATGTCACTGTTTTATTAATATAAAGCCTACCCGTTCTTGTCAAAAAAAAAACAAAAGACATCATGCTCATTTAGTCGAAGAAGAAGAAGAAGAAGAAGAAGAAGGACCTCCTAGGAAGTTACCAAAAGAAGAAATTGAAGAATATGTCCTATAATGGTGGTGCTTCAAAGCACTCTCTCCAATTTTGAAGAAAAGGAATCCCCTCAAAAACTTTCACTAGGAGAATAGGAGAAGCCACATACAAGCTTGATTTAGGAACTCTGATGATGAAGGAGGAAGTACTATAGAAAGAATTTAGAATTACCTTTATATAAGATGCAGTTGTTATTGGGACAAAATAAGGTGGCTCACATAAGATCACTCAGAAACAACTTTGATCTATGGTAGAAGACTTGATCAACAGCAAGAAAGGCACAGGACCTCAGAATCAAATGATGGAGTAAAGCTCACCATTAGACATTCCAATAATCCTTGTAAGGATACTAGGATCAAAAGAGATCCTACCAAACAAACAAAGATAAGTATTTGAATTGTCATTTTTTAAATGATTTTGTTCAGTTGTGTACATATTTATATTCCTGGATTTAGGTAGTATGCATGTTAGAATAGGTGCATTAATGAGCATTTTACTACTAATATGTAGGTGATGGGTAAGTATCCTATGGTGCTATACAACATTCCATTGCTACTTAGCTAGAGTGAAACCTGTTTGCTGACATATTGGGAGTAGTGCACCCTCTTAATAATGTTTTGGTAGAGATGGAAGGCATCTAGAAAGTTACCATATGAATGCGGGATATGGATTAATGTTGTGTTATTGGCTAATATAGCATTATGACAATGTAACCTATGTTTTTATGCATGGTGTTTGGAAAATATGAAATGTTTCTAACCATGCTATTGAATTTGACTTGTAGGAAGTATCGTAGACGATGACCTACAAATGAAGAATGATGAGACTTGTTTCGTAGAACAAGTGACAATGGTTCAACTATAAACAAGACTAATGAAATCAAGCAGAGGAAGTCGACTATGATGAGATGTTTCTCTAGTAGCCAGACTCATAGTGTAATCGAAGTAGAATAATATATCGAGCAACCTCCACAACTCAAAGAACCACATGTGTACAGATTGAAGAAGACTTTGTATGGGATCAGAATTCACCCATGGATAGAATGATGAGATCGAGGATCACCTAGAGTGATGAGACATCAACCTTTTCTACAAGGTTGAAGATGAGAAGCTCATAGATGGGTGCAAGAGAGAAATTACAACAGAGTTCGAGATCTTGGTATCCAGTGACTTAGAAAGATGAAATAAATGGATACACAGAAGATTATCAGAAGAGAAGGCTACCAGTCACTCCAGTGAAAAATGTCTCGATACAGAAAGTATAATATGCAAAGGGAGGATAGTGCTCAGTTATAGAAGGAGCATGAAAACTCCCCTTCATAGGAAGTGACTAAAGTACAGATAGAGAGACACTTTCACTTAGTCTCTATTTGCAGCAAAGGTTGTTTCTCCCAGTATGTAGTAGAAATCCTGAAAAGGTTTGATATGTTGGAATGTAAAGCCATGGCCACACCCATGGATACAAATTTGAATTTTATGACTGATGCTTCATCGGAGTTAGTGGATGTGACACTATAGAGGCATATTATTGGGTCATTGATGTATTTAACGAATACCAGGCCAGATATATTCTTTGATGTGAACACCTTGAGTCAGTATTTGGTTGATCCCAGACGTGTTCACCTTATATCTACAAAGCATGTGATGAGGTACCTAAAAGGTACAGAAGACTATGATCTCAGCTATGCTAGAGATCATGACTTCAGAATGTATGTTTATACAGATTCAGATTGAAAGAGAACTTCAAGTGGATGTTATAGTATGGGTTCATTCATGATTTCATGGCTAAGAAGGAAGCAGACTAGTGTTTCTCTCAACAGTGCAGAAGTGGAATATATTGCAGCTTGTTCCGCTAGTTGTGAAGCCATATGGATTCGGAAGTTGTTAGCAGGTCTATTCGATATGGAGTTGAATACCATAGTGATTCTATTTGATAACCAAAGTTGTATGAAGATGGCAGATAACCATTCGAGATATGGTGCAGAAGGAAGTTGTAAAGCTCCAATATGTGAGCACCGATGATAAGGTTGCAGATGTATTGACTTATAAGCCTTTGTCTCGTGTGAAGTTTGAGCACTTACGTGAAAAGGTTGGTGTATTCCATAAGGACTTCCCTCGAAAGGGGGAGTAGAGATGATGATACTATGGTGGTGCAGTCGGGATTGATCATCCTTAGACAGTGATCCCGTAATTCGGAAAGGAAGGATAGTCTTAAATGTTGATCCCTAGACTAAAATCTCGTAATTCCGAAAGGAAGGATTGTCTAAGATGTAAGTGGTGGAAAATGATCCAGTAATTCTGAAAGGAAAGATCGTCCAAGTGTGTTGTAGCGGTAGCTTTGTAAAGATCGGGTCTTGTAATTCCGAAAGGAAGGATTGTATGAGCACCACCAGTGTTGATGGACTAGAGTCCCGTAATTTCGAAAGGAAGGACTATCCATGATCCCGTAATTCTGAAAGGAAGGATCACCAGAGTTGATGGACTAGGTCCTGTAATTCTGAAAGGAAGGACTGTCCATAATCCCATAATTCTGAAAGGAAGGATCACCAGATTTGATGGACTGGGTCTCGTAATTTCGAAAGGAAGGACTGTCCATGATCCTGTAATTCTGAAAGGAAGGATCACCAGTATTGATGGACTAGAATCCTATAATTCTGAAAGGAAGGATTTTCCATGATCCCATAATTCCAAAAGGAAGGATCACCAATGTTGTTGGACCAGAATCCCGTAATTCCGAAAGGAAGGATTGTCCATGATCTCGTAATTCCGAAAGGAAGGATTGTCCATGATCTTGTAATTCCAAAAGGAAGGATCACCATTGTTGTTGGACCAAAATCCTGTAATTCCGAAAGGAAGGATTTTCCATGATCCCGTAATTTTGAAAGGAAGGATCACCTGTGATGAACTTGATCCCGAAATTCCGAAAGGAAGGATCATATTGGTTGTTGATGCACCTATTGACAATGATGATGTTATTCCAACTTTATGCTGATGAGCCAGCCTCGTGTTTTCATTGTTGTTGTTGTTTCAGTATTTACTTACTGATGTTTGATGTAGTTGTTCCAGTATCCACTTACTAATTATTGATATCATGTAGTTTCAGTATTCATATACTAATGATGATATTGTTCCAACAAATTCTTGTTAACAATGATTATGATGCTGGTGGTGATATTCTAGCAGATGATATTGATGTTCCAGCAAATTCTTGCTGGAGATGATGATACTTCAGCTCTCTACTGAAGATGATGATGATGATACTTCAACTCTGTACTAAAGACGATGATTATGATAATTCAGCTCTATATTGAAGATGATGATGATGATACTCCAGCTCTGTACTACAGATGATAATGTTCCAGCACTGCAAATGATGATGTTCCAGGACTGCATATGATGATGTTCTAGTGCTACATATGATGATGTTCTAGCCTCGTGCTGCAAATGATGATGTTCCAGCTTTGTGCTGCGGATGATGATGTTCCAGCTTTGTGCTGCGAATGATGATGTTCCAGCTCCGTGCTGCAGATGTTGATGATGTTTCAGCAAGGTGTTCCAGTTGTTGATCTTGATGTTGTTGAATAACTTCCAATGATTTATATATGTACCAACCAATGATCCAGATGATGTTTTTGATGATGCCTCCTCCTCCCTCCTTCCGATGATGTTGTGTAGAGCCACACCTATTTTTGTTGTTGTCAGTAGAATACCCTTCTTTTTAAGGGGGAGTGTTGAATTAATGTAACTTCGAAGAATATTCTACTTGTACTTTATCATTGTAACTCCGTCGGGGACTTTTTACTTTCGTTCGGGGATGTCATTATTATATTTGGTCATGTAAAATTCATGAGGTAAAACCTCCATTGTAATTCGGGTCGTTAGTACCCAAAAGAATGTAATATAAATATTATTTGATTCTTTCTAGAGAGTTCATCCCAGTTAAGTTAGTGAGGCCGACCTAGTTAGGTTAAATGTCAAAGTGAAAAGTAAATTATAAATAGAGGAAGTCTTTCCCTCATTTGTACCATTCATTAACTCATGCATTGCGCATTATAGGAGATAGGAAGTTTGTGAAGGAGGAGGAGGATTGGCTTGGATCTAGAGTTTGGTTTTTGTCTCTCTTATTTGTGAGACTTATTTTTGGGCATTGTAATTTGGTAATCTATATTGAGTAAGTTCTTTTGCTGGGTTTTCTTCCCCTTGAGGGTTTCCCAGGATAAATTTTTGTATACCTTTTGATTGTGTGTCTTTCAGAGATCCTATTTATGTTGTTGTTATTGTGAAAATGTATTAAATGATAATGAAGTAGGAATCTAAGTTATTGCAGCATATAAACTTAACAATCATCACTCAGGTAAGCACCATCATTATTCATAACTCCAAGTTCTCATTTTACTTGATCTAAGATTATCTTGATATCTTAATGATTTGTTGGGGATTAGGGGTTGGTTATAATCAACTTTCAAGGTCAAGACCAACCCTTATGTTTTCTCTTCCCCCTGCTAATGATTTAAACATCTTTTTAATATGAATGTTCAATAAATTTGGTACCATGGGGTACATATCCTAGCATACTCTACCAAATCTTGAAGCTTCCAATTTTGAAAGTACTAGTCGAAAGATTAGACGAATTCACCTTGACTTTTTGGTAATTTTTTTCCTAGAATCCAATCGGAAATTTTTGAATTCCAATCATAAATTGTTAAAATTGTATACTTACGGTGCCACATGGGTTTTTGGGTGTGCTTCAAATCCATTTCTGCAATCAAAACTAGATTCTGAGAAAGGAAAAATTATGATTTCTCCATATTCAAAATGTTGGATTCCGTCAAACATCTGCCAAAAAGTCAAAATCATCTAGTAGTTAGACAACTCCATTTTGAAAAGTCCAAATTCCCTTAAAAATGTTTATTTACTAGCAATGATTCTATCATTATCTTCAACCTTTAATGCTTTATCCTAGGAGGGTTTACGTATTGTCACAACTTCATATTTTGTTTCATTTCTTAGGGAGGAGGACATAAACAAAGAACTATTCAATTAATTAACTGCTCCACCTTTCCTTTCCCTTCTTGGGTTCTCTTAGAGTTTCTCGACTAAAATAGGGTATTTCCACATAGGTTAAACACCTTAAGCAACAACTCAGACAAACAAATAATATACCAATACATTTATATTTTATATGCTTAAAACCCTCAAAGAGGGAAACGATCCACAACTCTATCCAAATAGCTACTTGAGGCAACATATTAATGAAAAAAGGAAAAAGTGTTTACATATGAGTTCTTGCAATTAATCATCAAGCAAATTACCCTTTATGCTCTTTAAGTAAAGATCGTGGACAAATCGGGCACTAAGCCATAAATCGATAGCAGTTAAGATCGAGGTGAATATGAACTATTGAATCACTCTATGTCTAGAACATATTGCAACCATCGGATTACATACGTACAAATGCATAATAAAGAAACACACTTTAGCTAAAGACACATTAGATCAAGTTGATATTAACTAATTCTAAAGTGTCTAAATATCCTAACATCCCTCCTTAAGAAAACTTGGGATAGGATTGATGGATTTAAAAAGGTGACACAATAAGAGAAGGAAGGAGGCATTAAATCCTACCCCCATTTAATGACAAATTCCTAAACTCCTAACATAGATCAAACTTTAGAAAACTTCACTTATATATGAGTTTTTTGTGAATATGTTTGCAACTTGATCATCTGTAGATAAAATAACACTTTGAGAACGTGAGCTTAAATAAACATTCCAATGAAGTGCATATGTAGCTCAACGTGTTTGATGCACTGATGTTGAACTAGGTATTTGGAGAGCTTGATGGCACTCTGATTGTCACACCATAGGGTAGTCATCTGACACTTCTGATCAAATACAAACTCTAAAAGGATATGTTGAATCCATAGAGATTCTTGACTCGCATTAGTTATGGCTTGATACTCTGCTTTTGCTAAAGAAAGAGCAAGAGCTTGTTATTTATTACAAGCTTAAGTGACAAGTTTGGAACCAAGTCTATAAACATAAACTACAATACACTTCTAATCAAATTAGGGTCGCTATCCCAATAGAAATCAATGAACCCAACCAACGAGTACCCCTTTAACTATAATGTATCCTAAATTGAATTGTACCTTGGATATACTAAAGTATATTTTTTGTTTCTTTCCAATGACTATCATGGAGAATTTGCATATACCTAGAAACAAGACCAATGACAAAGGAAATATTAGGATGTGTATGGGTCAAGTAAAAAATATTGTGGACTAACTAACAATACAATGTGGCATCTACTTTGGGGTTAGTGCAAGTGTCAATAAGTTTGACTACATACTAGAAGGAAGAAGATGTTGGTTTACAATATTCCATGTGAAAGTGATGAAGAAGGTCACATGCATACTTAGATTGAGAACGAAAAAATTATTGGGTTTGCAAGACTTGGAGATCAAGAAAATAATGTAAATTTCCTAAGTCAATCATTTCAAATTATTCTTAAAGCTAGATTTCACATGGGTTAAAAGTTTAGGGTCACTACCAGTAAGAATAAGGTCATCGACATAAAGAACAAGAATTATGAGATGACTTCCTACTTTCTTGGTATAGACATTGGGGTCAGAATAACAACTAGAGAAACTTGTGTCAAGGAGAGATCTATCCATTTTGACACGCCAATCCCAAGCAGCTTGCTTAAGGCCATAGATATATTTCTTTAGGCAACAAATAAGTCTACTATCATATTGAACATAGAATTGAGGTTGTTCCATGTAATTTATTCTTCCAAATCCCCCTGCAATAAGGTGGATTTGACATCCATTTGATGGATCTCCCATTTATGTGAAGTGGCACTTTTGTAGAGAACAATGAATATGGAGTTTATTTTGGTGACATGGGAAAATGTTTCATCATAGTCAATTGCTTCAAATTGGGAAATCCTTTGGAAACTAACCCTGCACTAATTCCTTCAACACTTCCATTTGATGCATACCCATTTACATTTTAAAAGTTTTCCTCTTTTCAAAAGAGATACAAGATCCCAACTATTATTCACCACTAAAGAACAATATTCTTCATTCATAGTTGCATCCCAAACTAGATGGCTAGAATCCTCTACAAATGTCTTTGGATCACGAGTCTTTAAAACTTGACCAAAAGAGAAGAGGTTTGCTAGAAATATGAATGTGTGTGATGTTGATTTATAAAATCACCAACAAGATCACCAGTTGTTTCTCGTGTTGAATGGACACATCTAGGAAGCAGTGATATAGGTGCATATCCATGTTTAATGGACCCAACTATGAGTGGGTGGGGATAGATTTTCATCCTCTCTATCACCATATGCAGAAGAAACTAGAATAGGATTAGTTTAGTAGAGAAGTTGGGAATAGAAGGTGGCATAATCACCAAATATGGCTCGCAGGACGAAGATAATACATATGTTAAATTAGGCTCACATGCCAATAGATTTTAATCAAAATTAACATATCCTTGAATAATAATGTCATTGGATTTAGGTTGAAGAAGTAGATGAACATTTTACGTCTTCATAATATACAACAAATATACACTTCTCACTCTTAGGCTATAATGCTTTCTATTTTTATCAGGAATGTGATCCCGTGCATCACTACCAAACACACAAAAGTGGCTTGCATCAAGTTTAATTTTAACGTGTGTTTTTTTTTGTTGTTATATATTTTAAATCCTTTGTGGGAGTGCAATTAAATATGAAATTGGCATAATTAATGACATCTATAAAAAATGGAGGACTTAATTCCTTAGATTAGATCATACAATTTTTCATTTCTTTTAATGTGAGATTATTTCTCTCCACAACACCATTTTGTTGTGGTGTGTAAGGAAAAGTATGTTGCATTTGAATGCCCTATGTAGTGCAATAATTTGTAAATTTATTGTTTACATATTTTCCTCCACTGTGTATTCTTAAATTGTGTATTTGTTGTCGAAATTGTTTTTCTACAAGGGCCTTATAGGAAAAAACATGTCAAAGGGTGAAAACGTGAAGGTGGGTAACACTTTCGTGAGAAATCAGTGCAAAATCGTCTTAGCGGAAGTTATTCGGCCGAATAAAAATATTAATCGGCCGAATAAAAATAATTGTTCGGCCGAATAATTGAAATTATTCGGCCGAATAATTTTGAAGTTATTCGGCCGAATAACCACAAACAGTTCTCCGTCCCGTTTAACGGAGACTCTTGAAATTTGTGCAAACGGTTGCCGGACGGAAAAAAATTTCGGGCAATAGTTTATTCGGCCGAACAATTGTTCGGCCGAATAATTGTTCGGCGGAATAATTGTTCGGCCGCATAATTGTTCGGCCGAATATTTATTCGGCCGAGTAATTGTTCGGCCGAATATATATTCGGCCGAATAATTATTCGGCCGAATAATTATTCTGCATAAAAAGACAGCATCGGCTGCCATTTGTCATTCCCTGTTGGAATTATTTGGACCCCGCATGGGCCCGCTGTAGTCCTCTGCCACCCTGCCGACGCCCCAATCTGCTGCTCGCCACCCCGCTGCTCGCCGCGCTGCTTGTGTTTCACGGCTGGCTATTTTTCCGCGACTCGCGTCTGCTCTATTGCTGCTGTCGTTCGTCTTTTCTTACGTTTCTTCGGGGTGTGATCTGCCCTTGCTCTGTTCGTTTTTAGCAGCGAGTTTGTTGGTTGGCATTTCTGCTGTCGATTGTCGGTTTTCACGTTTCGTCGGGTTGTGATTTCTGCTAGTTGCTGCTCGTTGGTGGTAGCGTGACGGTTGGTCTGTGTTCGTTGTCAGGTGTGTGTTGGTGGGTGGCTGCTTTGAAGGTGTTGCGGTTTTAGCTGAACGGTTGAAGGTGCGTTTTCGCCTTTGTTTTTACTTAATATTTCTGTTTGTTAATGTTATAGGGCTTATGTAATGACGTTAGTTGTTGTTTGTGAAGAAAATAGGTGTTGTTTTGAGCGTTGCTGGGTTGAATAGAGGCGGCGTTGGGATCGACGATTCTTCACTGCATTTTTATATACAGGTATGCATCGTCGTAAACTTTGTTTTTATGTTGTTGGCAGTATTAGAATTCAAAAAATCTGTAGTGCTTTTTAATATTGGAAGGTTAAATGTTTTAAAATGCAGTTTTTATTTTAGATAATCAGTTTTCTGTCCATGAACTCTGTTCATGAACAGTTCAGTTCATGAACAGTTCAGTTCGTGAACTCTGTTCATGAACAGTTCAGTTCGTGAACTCTGTTCATGAACAGTTCAGTTCGTGAACTGAGTTCATGAACAGAGTTCTGTTCGTGGACTGAGTTCATGAACAGAGTTCTGTTGGTGGACTGAGTTCATGAACAGAGTTCTGTTCTTGAACTCTGTTCATGAACAGAGTTCTGTTCTTGAACTCTGTTCATGAACAGAACTCTGTTCATGAACAGAATACCATTACTTATAGGTTAGATATGAATATGAATAATATAATAGTACTAGCTATGATTAGTTAATGATCTTTAGCTGTAATAATGTTGTTATCATTGTTCAAAGGGTATTGGTTCTCTGATTGACGTAAGCTTTTAGATAATTGAGATGAACTAACCCCATTAAAGTAGGCGGTCGTTTCGATTCAATCTAATCACATGCATTCAACAATGAATCTTAACCTCCTACTTGGAATTGGGTATCTGTATAATATTATGGAAACTATGAACTTACTACTACTCCATCAACCATGAATGTTCAATGCTATCATAGAAGTTTTGTTCATGAACAGAGTTCTGTTCATGAACAGAGTTCTGTTCATGAACAGAGTTCTGTTCATGAACAGAGTTCTGTTCATGAACAGAGTTCTGTTCAGGATATGCTATGATATGCATGAAATTATTGCTTCTTTATATATATGGATATTTAAACCTTAATCCCTGACGAGTTTCATATTAAGTTTTCCAAATTCTCAATAAAGTGATGATAAAGGATATATTAAACAACTTTATAAATGATCAACATGTGGTGTGACGATGTTAAGTCAGGTACAAGAATGTCAATTGAGTTCATGAACTCTGTTCATGAACTTTGTTCATGAACAGAGTTAACTTAGAAAGTCACTTAAAAATTCAATATTGTAAGTTATTAAGTATTTTTTTTATAAAAATTAAGGAATGTTTGTTTATTGAGATATAGAATGAAAATATAAGTGATAGTTTAAAAATTAGGAAGGTGATTGAACTATTACAATATGGGATGATTATTGATGTCATGTTTATGCTGCAATATTGTTCTTAGAGTTAGGAGAGTAACTTACAAAAGAAAGTAAGTTATAATATTTTAGGTGGCTCTACATTTTTTACGCGGATCTTAAGAGATATGTTTTTAATTTTGTAGAATGAACATGTACAACATCAATGTTTGTAAATTGTTTTATCAAAGATCTTAACTAGAAGTTTCTTAATAAGGGTATATTTATGTTATACTATTTGAGGAAGCTTTGCATTTTGTATGCAGATTTTTAATAGATATGTTTTGAGTTTGTAGAGTTAACATGTACAACTTCAATGTGTGTAAATTGTATTATCATAAATATAAGTTAGAATTCTTTTAATAAGAATACATATATATGTTTAGTGATATGTTTGTTTGTTGACATATATAATTCAAACATATTTGTTGGATTAAAAGTTTTTAAGGTTATTATACTATTTCAATTAATTGTGTTTTATAATGAAATGATTATTAGATATGTTCTTTATGTTGCAATATTAGGTAGGGTAAGGAATTTTAGTTAATTAATTAGAGTTAGGAGGGGGACTTAAATTTTGTTGGAGTTTTTAATCAAATGTTGGCTTGATGCTTGTAGTGGTAGTTATGTACATTTTCAATATGTTAATGTTTGTGTAAATTTAGAAGTTATATCAAATGGAAAGAGAGTCTGCGAAGGGAAAGCGTAGGAGGTCATCACAATCTTCAGGAATTGGTGTTCCAATTGGTAGTCGAAGGTTGTCGAATTCACCGCAGGGTTCAGGTTTATTGCATGGGTCCCAGTCGTTTGATCACCAACAAGTTCGAGGGGGTACAAATGATTCTCCTTTGTCTTCTGTGGGAGAGCGTCGATCCCAACGTTCTGTTGGTATGAACATTAATGTTTAATAATGTATAATTTGTATTTTTTGTGTGTTGAATTTATGGAAAAAGTTAATTTTTGACTATGGCTATATTTGAAGCAGAGCGATGTTCAGAAGATGTGCGTAATTCGATGGAGCGAGGGGAAGATCAAGATAGGAATATAGATGATGGAATAGGTGTGGGTGGAGAGCAGGGTCCTGAAGTTCCTCCTAGAGCTAGGACGACATATGTTCCACTAGCTGAGGGGTGTACACCCATATCAACGTATCCGTCTGATTTACCTGATGAGCTTCCATGGCGAGGTGTTGTGCAACAAACTATTCTTGAAAGTTGTAAATCCCACTATGACAGGTTGAACAATGATCTTTGTTCTTTGGATCTCCCTCCAGAGAGTCGACAAAGTCTAGAGGTTGTTTTGGCATCTTTGCAAAAATTCATTGATGCATACGATGAACTTGGACCAACTACAAATAGTTTTGTTCATTTGATGCGGATGCGAAAGGAGCAAGTTATGGGTCCAGATAAGTGGGAGGTTGTGAAGGAGAGAGTCAGTAGAGAACAAGCCAATTCAATGTTCAATTTCAAAGAAGGCCTTAAGCGAAAAATGTTGAAAGTGCAATATTTCAAGCATCCTCAAATTGCACATTTCATATATGATCGATTTCTTGCAGCTTATGGTCGATTGCCTTGGAACGATGAGGTTCCTAATTATTTTGCTAGATTTTTTTATGCGGAGTTTTTTCTAGGTATGAAGCCTAACTATACTGATGTTCCCTCTGACTTTTATGGAGCTGGAAAGGGTAGAATATATAATCGAAAAGGTGCTCTTAGAGACCCTGCCACTATACAACCTCCACCTGAGATACCTCGTCCACCAAGGGTTGTGGCTTTAAGATCAGAGATGGAGACAACATCTCAACTAGGGACAATTGGAAGGGAATCAGTAGGTGATGGTTTAGCTTCAGCTCTTGTAGGAGTAGAAGTTGGTTTGGGGCGAGAGAAGGCTCGCGCTATTCTTCGTCAGAGTTTTGTCTACAAGACGAATGACGAGGTAGATGCATTGAGCATTGATGATCTCAGGGCTTATGCTAAGTTTTGTCGAGATATAGCTTCAGATGTGTTATCTAATGACACATCGAGCATGGGAGAGGTTTGTTGATTATGCTATGATAATCTATTTGATTTTTTATTAATCATTTTGAATTGAATATTTTGCTATATGGGAATAAGTATATTAAGCAAATGTATTTTGTTTGTAGTTTACGAGAATGTTAAATGCAAATAATTTTCGAGTCTCCAGTAGTCAAAATCAAGAGCATCCTAGTCAAAATGAAGAGCGCTCAGGAGAGGTATTTTAATTATAATATTTATGATTGAACATGATATTTTTTTTGTTTACTTGAATTTTAATAAATATCAATGTATCTTATTGTTAATTTGACTTATCTATGCAGGTTTCATTAGATTCCAACTTTTTAGATGGTTTACCATCTCTTGTGAGCTAATGATTTTAATTTTTTTGTTTTGGTTTTAAGTTAATTTGCTTAATTTATTATTTGTATCTACTATGTTTTATTTACTAACAAAATTTAAATTTTAGGAAAGAGACCACTTGGAAATTGGGGGCGAAGATGTGGGGTCTTTAATGAATGCCGATATTGGCACTGAGGTAATTTTGTCGAACTAGAAATGATTTTTGACATAAGTTTAATGTTTTATATTTTTTTGATTTATTTGAAAATTGTTTTTGTACATGTTGCAGCTTGGCTCTTTTAGATCTTTTGGAGCCAAAGGAAAGTCTCTAGGGGAAAAAAGTGGTGTACATGCATCCAAAGAATTTGATGTACGATTTTTTTAATAATTGAATTGTTTTGTAGATGAGTTTAATATCTTAATATTTTGAATTTAGTTTAAAATTGTTTAAATAATTTATGATCTAAATTTATAATTTGTTTTTCTGTGTGTTGTAGGTGGAGTTGAGTCCCAGGGAAGGTCCTAGTGGAAAATAGTGGAAAGATATTGGTCGAGATGGATAGTGGTTCAGACTTTATAGTTTTTGTTGATATCTATATATTGGTGTTGTTTTGAACATGGAGGGTATTTATTTTTTGATTATATATATATGTACATTGAATTCACAAGTTCATCAACTCTTTTTTGGATTATATACATGAGTACATGTCCATTATTTCTCATTTGGTAAATGTTTAGAATATGTTTTGCATGAGTTTTGATAATATTTATAATATGTTTTGCATGAATGTTTGAAATGTTTTTATAGGTGCAATCCAAGGTTAGGAAATGTTGAATGATGACAATGAATGTTATGAAGTTAGAAAATGGGAAGTGTTAGGAATGTTTGAAATGTTATTTCAAGTTGGGAAATGTTGAATGTTGAGAATGAATGTGATGGTAAGAATCAATGTTGGAAAAAAATGAATGGGAGGTGTTAGAGAAAAAGAAATGTTGGGAAAGAATGAATGGGAGGTGTTATGGAAGAATGAATGTTTTCAATTTGTTATGTTGAGAATAAGTGTTATTATAATATGTTTTGCATGAATGTTTAAAATGTCTTGATAGGTGCAACCCAAGGGTAGGAATGAATGGGAGGTGTTGGAAATGTTTTTAAAATGATAATCTAAGTTAGGAAATATTCAATGTTGAAAATGAATGTTAT
The DNA here is from genome assembly GCA_027924585.1 of Larix kaempferi. Taxonomy (NCBI): domain Eukaryota; kingdom Viridiplantae; phylum Streptophyta; class Pinopsida; order Pinales; family Pinaceae; genus Larix; species Larix kaempferi. Next base: position 41,225,144 of record BSBM01000047.1, read on the forward strand.
GGTAAGAATTAATGTTGGGAAAAATTAATGGATTTTTAATTAATTTAATTTTTATTTTCAATGTTCAGGTACATTTGATGAAGGCTGAAATCATGGCAAATGGGGGTAACGGTTTTTTGTTTTTTAATCATAAGCGAAGATTCCAGGATTGTGAAGTTTGTGCTAAATTAGAGCAATGATTTTAAACAACAATTTGATGAATTTTCATTGATTTGTTGTAAATAATCATTTCTCTAATTTAGCATAAGCTTCACAATCCTGGAATCCTTGCTTGTGATTAAAAATCAAATGATCGTTATCTCCATTTGCCATGATTTCAGTTATGTGAATTTGCACAAGCGATATTTTAAATTAAAGATTTGGGACGGAGAACTTGGTTACAATTTTAAGACATCTATTTAAGATCATATTTATGGTGAAGTATGTATTAAAGAAACATGTTCGATGGATTAATATACTACAAAATTTAATAGGTCTTTTTGTATTTTTTCGTTAGTATTAATCAACCAAAAGTAAAAATTCGGGGCGGAGTGGGCATAGCCACATCCGTTATCTCATCCCTTAGTGGTCTAATAGACATATGGGGACCCGAATAAAGTACTTTTGAATTTTTAAATTATATTTGAATTCATTTTTAAGCATGTTAAAGTACAACCATTTAAGCTTAGTTGTCATTCAAGAAAATATTCATAAAATCTCAATGAAAAAATATATTGGGCACAACAATTTTGATAATTGGACAAAAAATATATTGCACACAACAATTGACATGGACAAAAATATAGATCAATTTATTTTTGATATATAGTTAAAAACATCGTAATGGAATACCATCTTCAACTATCCGTTCATGGTCACATATGGATAGTTTCCATTTTTTGGTTTTCAATTGTTTTTTTGATGGAACTTGTATCAATTTTATTCGAGATGCACATACTAAATGACTATATTGACAACATATAACATCAGGCTCATAATCCTGAAAGTATACATAATTTTTAGTCATATGCGTCTGCTGAAAAAAGTAGCCTTTTAAAATGATGGATCCTCTTTCGTATGTAAATCCGTTGTCGTTGTAGTCCTCCAATAATTTCATTTTTCCTTCGGTGCATCGCATCAAATAATATTTGACATTTTCGTTGTTGTCTATAGGTGCAATCACAGCGAAAACATCTCCTGTGCAAGTTATGATTGGTGTTAGCGTATTTAAATGAATTGAATTGACCACTTATGGCGAAGGATTAGAATGAACAATTGATTAAAAAGTCAAAAACAAGTTTATTACCTTCTCTTACGAGATCTGAAATTCTATCGCCATCAGATGATATTGCTATTTCTTCTGATTCTAATTCTTCAACACTTGCCAGTGGCATTTTTCCTTTTGGATTAATCTCTGTGTGTCTCCAAGCTTTTACGTAGTTGTTTGTTATGTTTTCACAAACTTCTGTAGATTCGACATTTTCAATGCAAATATGACAAAAGCATGATTGCTTTCTACTGTCAAATGCAAACACGTTGTGAAATGATTTTGTTTGAATAGAGTGAAGATCTCTAGTTCCATGTATGGTGCTAGCGTCATATGGTATTGATCTATTTATATCTTGGACCCCAACAAGCCAAAAAAACCTACACAATAAATAGTGTACATGTGTACTTAAATGTTAGTATATACATTTTTTTTAATTTTAAGAAATAATATAAATTAAAAAAATAGTGGACATACCTGCGCACGTCTTTTGATTGTTGATTATAATCATGGCTTAGATTTAATTGACACCATTGGACAACCTCTGCAGCTGAATGAAACCGTGCTGAAGAATAGTTCATTTGCCATCTTCGAAGTGCTCTTTTCACGCATGCTCCTGCACCATCATGCTCACCTTTTCCATGCCCAGTTTCAAAGAAATTCCAGCGATGTTTGATGTTCAGCGCTTTATGAAGTCGACATAACCAAAAAAATGATCGTGAAGATTTAAATTGACCCGCACATCCATGAGACCATATCCAATGCTTTTTGAATTTGACTTCGCGTTTTTTCAGTGAGTCATAGAAAATATTTTCTATACAATGTTGGACAAAATGTGTGTCGTGTGTACGATCATCGCTGATATAGAAGTGATATTCTTTAATCACATCTCGATTGTCACATGTGCTTTCAATGCCATCGATATCCTGTTGAGAATGTCTATATACAACATGGACAAATATCGAAACTTGGTCAGAGTGATAGTATTCACTCTGTATTTCGTTTTGTGCAGCAAATGTATAGTTTTCAGCAAAATCAACCACCGACAAAATTGTTCCGGGTGGAAAAATTTCACGAGACTGTTTGAATTGAAGATCTTGCCATCGTGCTCTATGTGAATGTTGGGTGTATTTATAAATTTCGTTTTCAAATTTTTTGAGAAAATCTGTGACGCATATCTTGTCTTCTAGCAAATCAATTCTTTTGGAACGTGAATCACTAGAACTTGTAGTATAGTTGATGTATTCGTATCTCTTCCAATCAACATTTACATTTGACAACGATTGATCATTATCGATAGGGTATTTATTGTGGAATAACACCAAATTTCCACAATGATGACAATGTTTTCCATTGACACATTTCTTTGAATAAAATACTTCATCGTGATTTCTCTCACATAAAATTTGAGATATGAATTCACGTATCGTCGGCGGAGGTGGTGAATTTGTCCAAAACATTTTACCAAATTCAAGAAACGTGTCATAATATAACTGAAATTGCACATGATAACGGCAACAACATGTATCACGTATAGTTATAGGTCGAACATACCATGGTTTTTGTTGCACAAATGTAGTGATTGATATATTAATTCCACGATGATCTTCCTTGAATTTATTGAACAATTGTACTTGTGTCATGTCCATTATATGTTTTGGTTGGCTTTCATATACATTTCGTGATATTCTTTTGCGTATCACATCTCTTGCATTTGGTGAAACTCGAGCATGTTCCAACCAATATTCTCGTACAATATCTTTAACCCCTGCTCCTAATCTATCTTTGTAAGGTTGTCTACAAATAATTGCCCAACAAGCAAGTTCATTATTTTCATCTATTTGCATTCTGAATTTGCTATGTTTGTATAATGTTTTTCTTGATGTTCCAACTGCTTTTGCTAGTTCTGTTGTCAAACGCTTTTGTTTAGTACTAGCTGAAAGAATTGCTGTATGAATTGCTTTACGTGCAGCACTGATATCTTTCTTCCTGGATTTTCCAAATTTTTTTATTGCATCGCCTATATTTTCCATCACATTTTGTTTCAATTTCGACTCTTTTGTTACTTTGTGAATACCCAATAACGATGTAGCACCTTCTAATTTCTTGGACACTAATAAACATCTCAAAATTTGTGCTTGTCCTGCTATTGAGTAATCTTTGAGAACTTCATCATAAAATTTTGTAGCACGATATCGTGCAACATGTACTGGTAGTTTTTCTCCATATTTGTCGCAATCAATGTCTTCTAACATTTCATCATCAATAGTAAAAGTACCTATACATCAAATTAAATTAAATTTAACATATATCAAAAAATAAAATTCATTATAAAAAAATGAATTTGGAAAATATATGATATATACATACCAGGTTCAATTTCTGGATTTTGAACTTGATCTTCAATATTGATTTCATCGACATTAGCATGTAAATCACTATTTACATCTTCTACAATGTTCTTTTCAACTTCAATTTGTTCTTCTTGTACTCTATTTTCAATTTCCATTTCTTCAACATTGTCATGTAAATCTGTATTTATATCTTCAATAGTTCTCTCTTCCGTTTCAGCAACCCTTTGTTTTTTGGCAATATATCTGAGTTTTTGTTTCTCTCTATTATCATCATCATCACGTTTACGATCAGCTTTTCTTTTACGATTTCTCTTATTGCCCATGGTTGTTTAATCTATAGACGATAAATTAAAGAATCATGTTACTTTATAGTAAAAACAAATAAATTAAGATTTAAAAACATTTACGGAATTTATAAAAACATGAACTGAAAACAACTATTTGAAAAAAACCTCTTTCAATTAAATAAAAAGTGCAAAGCTACTTTGAAAAAAAAACATCCTTGCAAAGAACCTCCTTGCAAACATGTCTAAGAAAAGAAATATTTTGAAAAAACTCCTTGCAAATATCCCTTAAAAAAAACACTTTCAATGTGTTTTGGAAAAAAGAAGAAGAAACATACTTTGTAAAAATCTTTTTTTCAAAAAAATGTTTTCTTTGCAAATATACAACAAGAAAATAAATATTTGGAAAAAACTTCTTGCATTTATATGCCTTAGAAAAAAAATTTCTTCAATGTGCCTTTGGAAAAAAGAAGAAACATACCTTGTAAAAACCTCCTTTTGCAAAAAATGTCTTCTTTGTAAAAATGCAATAAAAAAGAGATATGTTGGAAAAACTCCTTCAATGTGCCTTTTGTAAAAAAGAAGAAGACATAGTTTGTAAAAACCTCCTTTTGCAAAAAATGTCTTCTTTGTAAAAATGCAATAAGAAAAAAGATAGTTTGGAAAAACTCCTTGCAAATATGCCTTGGAAAAAAAAACTCCTTCAATGTGCCTTTTGTAAAGAAGAAGAAGAAACATAGCTTGTAAAAACCTCATTTTGCAAAAAATGTCTTCTTTGTAAAAATGCAACAAGAAAAGAGATAGTTTGGAAAAACTTCTTGTAAATATGCCTTAGAAAAAAAAACTCCTTCAATGTGCCTTTTGTAGAGAAGAAGAAGAAACATACCTTGTAAAAATCTCCTTTTGCAAAAATTATATCCTCCTTCCGAAATTAGTTTGACAAAAAAATGCGAAGTTCAAACATGCGAAAATAATGAATTAACTTTATGTTTATTTATATGAGTATAAATTTTTATTTTTATTTTTTTTCCGGCCGACGAAATTTTTTTTCCGTTTAGTTATTCGGCCGAATAACCTTCGCTATAAGTTACGGCGCCGTTACGGAAAACAGTTATTCGGCCGAATAATTATTCGGCCGAATAATTATTCGGCCGAATAATTAATTCGGCCGAATAATCTCTGAAACATGACCGATTCAGATCTCTGCAAAATTTTCAGGTTTCTCCATTTTCGGAAGGAGAAAACCACCTCTTACACAACAAAACGAATGTCGGACTTCATACCAGTAGATTCATTATTGAATCTACTTTACGAGGGTATAAATTTTGTTGTATATAGATAAGAACTGATATTTTTTAAGTTTTATATTTGTAACATGTGTCGAGTTATGATTCAGCTCTTTAAAAAAACAGCGAAAAGAAAAATCCATAACTTTGTAAATACAACACCAAAAAAATCGAAGAAAATGTGGGTCGATTCATTGACGTGTCTACTTCAAAAGGGTGGTCTTAGATTTTTTGATTTTATAGCGGGTTGAGAGAAAAGTGGTGCAACAAAAAGGTTGTTGAAAATCGACTGAGTTTCCCCATGGATCGACTTTAAAAAAATATAATAATTAGTATAGAGGTCCATTGGATGCAAACTTATAGTCACGCGTTAGTACATTGTGTGTAGATTGTCGTAGCATTTTCAGTTTTTGCAAAACACAAGTCTAACAACGATTTTAGTGGTGCAACAAATCATAACTCTTTTGTAGTCTTTTCATTTTATAAGAACACACTGTCAAACATTTGCGAGATCGACATATCAAATCTTAATAAAAAAAATTGAAAAAATTATGAGTAGAAAGCTAACATAATTATACAAAAGTTTTCTTTTTACGGCAAAGTGAAATTTTAAATAAAAATATCACTTTTGTTCGCCCGAAGTTGGAAGACATGAAAAAAACAGAATTATTTTCTCACGAGACCCCCCAAAATAGACACCCATCTTCATTTTTTCACCCCAAAACAATCACTCTTAAGTTTGAAAAAGTAAACCCAAGTGCATCTAGAGAAGTCATTGATAAAACTTAAATAGTACTTGAATCCAATGGAAGAGGTAGAAAGAAGAAGGCCAAACAAATCACCATGAACAACTTGCAATGGGGCCAAGGAATGCCAAGAGGCATGTTTTTCAAAACTATCACGATGATGTTTGCTAAGAACACACTTGGGACAAAAACCATCTCCACAAGAAACAAGAGGAAGACTAGACACTATTTTTTTATTACATAGCTACTGTAACTAGTGAAATTTAAATGACCAAATCACTCATGCCAAAGTTTGCTTAATTCATTATTATGAGCATTAATAAAAATAGAGGGAAATGGTGATGACCTAAAGTTGTTAAATCTGTACAACCAGGTAATATCATCAATAATTATGGTTGCTAAGACATGCTTATGATCTTTGAAATCCTTGATTACAACTTTGTGAGGTGTAAACTCTATTACTATAGTCTTACCTTCATCAAAATGAGTGATTCGATAGATTGACAACAAATTGCAAGAAATCCTTGGAACACATCATACATCTTGGAAATGACCATCATCTAACCAAACTATTACAGATCCTAACACTACTTGAGATATATCATCACGAGAAGATATTTGTTTGGTGTTACATTCATCTAGAGGAAAAAATGGTTTTATCTTTATCCATATGATAATATATTTGAGAATCAATGAGCCACTCCGTACACACTCTGTACAAGAAGAAGATGCATTAAATGAACAAATAGAAGTAAAAAGTGCATGTCCATGAGAAAAGGAGTTAGAAGAAGAATCAAGATTGATGTTATGCTTCTTCATTGTTGCTTCTAAGACTTCCATCTTCTTGAAACACTTAGACTTCACATGACCATCTCACCCACAAAAAATTGCAATGCCAATTAGTCTTCTTAACTTTCGATTTAGTGCCTTTATCACCATTGGGTGTAGGAACTTGAGCAGAGGGCTCGAGACCCTGGTATTTCTTATTATTGTGAAGGCTTGGTGTTATAGGTCAAATATGCACTTCTCCGTCCGTGATCACATTACGTTGTCGATCACACAAAAGGACAACATGGATTGAAGATCTAGGTTGACCTAGGTGATGTATGAACTAGACTTACTCCTCTGCAGCTGACAAAACACTGATTTTTATCTTCATTTTGACATGTGCGCTACTCCAAAAGCATCAAACCAGCACACATCAGGAAGTGTGCCCTACTCTACAGGAATAAGAGGGGCGCACACCAGCTAGTATGCCCTACTTTACCTCTTGCATAGTAGCGCACACCTCAAAAAATCTTGCAAACGCTGGTTGTAAAGCACTGAAGTTGCATATTGTGCGCTACTCTACTATGGAAAACTCGCGCACATCTTAAAATGTAATAAAAAATATATTAATTTGACGAATTCGGATTAGTTGAAGTTGGTTTTGCAACTTCCCCACCCTCCCAATCAAACTACCTCTCGATCCAAACTGCCTACCTTGTCCCATAAATACAAGGGGGATGCATGAGAGAGTGGGGGAGAAACTATGCATTAAGGGTTGTTATGCTGGAGGAATTCCAAATTTAGTGTGAAGAGCAGGAGCCCATAATCCGGTTGCACAAGCACTCTGAATGATCAGGTATAATTGTACTGATTATTTGCTTCTGACAATAAAGGTTGAAATACCCTTCCTGTCCCAATCAAATGTCTAATGGATTGTTTTACTTATTATTGTGAGTGCTAGTACACACTTAGTATCTTTGAAATTGTTGATTACAACTTTGTGAGGTGTAAACTCTATCGTATTACCTTCACTAGAATGAGTGATTCGGTAGATTGACAATAAATTGCAAGAAAGACTTGGAACACGTCATGCATCTTGGAAATGACCATCATCCAATTGTATTATTACATATCCTAACACTACATGAGATATATCATCACCAAAATATATTTGTTTGGTGTTACATTCATCTAGAGAGAAAAAATGGCTTTATCTTTCGCCATAGAGATGCTTCAGAATCAACAAGCCACTCATTAAAAGAAGAAGAAGAAGAAGATGTATTAAAGGAAAAACTATAATCAAAAAGTGCATGTCCATGAGAAAAAGAGTTAGAACAAGAATAAATATTGATCTTATGCTTCTTCATTGTTGCTTCCAAGACTTCCATCTTCTTGAAACACTTAGATTCCACATGACCATCTCGCTCACAAAAATTGCAATGCCAATTAAACTTCTTACCTTCGATTTAGTGCCTTTATCACCATTGGGTATAGAAACTTGATGAGAGGGATCAAAACCCTTGTTTTGCTTATTATTGTAAGGCCTTTAACTTATTTAGATGCTTGTACTTATCCTTATGTTGTTCCATTAAGACTTCATTAGATGTACTTGTAGTGTTGATCATTCCAAGATGCAAGAGCTTATCTTTCTCTCTAATCAAAGCATCACAAAAATATTCAAGAGAGTGTTCTTTATAAGTAACCCCTTAGAAATTCTTTGATGGAGTAAAAAGTAGATACAAAAACAGAATAAGTAGTACCAAGCTTAACAAGAATAACATAAATACATTACTTTTATGGCTTAGGTATCTTGCATTCTTCAACTAAGAGTCGGTAGGTTTTGAATTGAGATAGATAGTCTTGGATGCAAGAGAAATCACTTGGATTTATAGAAACCAAATGATTTTCAAGATGGTGATCTTGAATCTCATTGTGCTTACCAAATACAGTTTCAATTTTCCCCAAGTTGCATCTGGTGTCAATTCCTTGAAAGTGGAATCGTAAGTCATTAGAGATGGACATCTTCATTAATCCACGATCTTCGTCATTTTTATTATGCCATTTTACTTTCTTATCGACATTAGTAGGGGCAATTTATTTTCTCAATGTAACCTAGTAAAGTCCCCTATTTTGTAGGACATCCTCCATACAGGATCTCCATGAGAAGTAGTTGGTAATTGATAAGTAGAATATCACTTAGATTGAAAATATTGTAATATGTAGGTAATATGAATTCAAAAGAAGAAATTGATGGTCTAGATGAAAAGATCTCAAAAAAATAGTTAGTTTTAAAAAAATGACACCGAACTTTGGATGTCAAAGTTAATCATTTTTTAAAATAAGAAAGAAAATGAAACAAGGTGCCACATGGAAGGCAGAGATTGAACCACGTGGTGGTGGGTGCTCAATGCAGTAAATAATTCCCCTATACTAATATTTCCTATAAGTTCACTTTTACAAAATACACTTTTATAATGAAGATACTTTATAGCATAAAGTTACATGAACTTTTTCAATAAGTAACAAAAATAAGGACTCGAACCCATGACCTCTTACTTATTAAAGTAACTTTCAAGTAAATGAGTTAAACAAAAGGTGTAGTTATATTATGAAGGAGAATGGAGGTGTTATTGTTGGAGTGCATACCTACATAAAAAACCTTGATTTTGGCCTGCAAGACATTTTTACACAACCACAAAAAAGAAAAAAATAGAATTTTGAAAGCATAATTTGTCAAATTTGGGGTTAGACCTTCATTAACTTACCCATAAAATGCAAGTTTTCTCACTTTTTATGGTTTATTGAGTTCACACAAGGTGCACGACAAAGAGTATAAATAATGAAGAAAATGTTTTTTGCTCCATTTATTATTTGCCAAGTTCACACACCTCGCATGGGAAAGAGAATACACGGACCAAAAAGGTAATAAACCAAGAATAAAATAGAAAACCAGGATATCATATGAACAATATGAGAAAGATTTTTCTTTTTTTAATTGTAAATGTAGATAGTTGTCTCCATATCTGGTAAAATGGTCATATCTTGGGCAATCAAAAACCTTTTTGAGTGAAATGAAAAGTGTTTCCAACTAAAAGAAGCACTCTGGACTCTATGGAACAGTTATCTCATCCCATAAATGCATAGAAATAGTAGACTACAGAAATCCTTTGATGCATGCAACTACACTTGTTCAAGATCTCAATCAACAATGAGAGTGGGTCTTCATAAGCGCTCTGATACCATTTTTGTAAAATAGGGCGTTTCCACCCATGTCAAATAGCTTAAGAAATAACTCAAACAAATAGATTGCATGTCAATACACCAATGTTTTACTTGATTAAACCCCTCAGAGAGGGAAACAATCCACAACCCCAACAGAAGAACTACTTGAGGCAATATATTAATGCAAAAGGAAAAAAGTATTTGCATATGAGTTTCTCACAATCAATCATCAAGAAATTGAATCCATGAACCTTAAATTGAGATCATGGACCAATTGGGTGTTAATCGTTGGATCAATAACTATTAAGATCAAGGTGAAGATGAACCATCAAATCACTCAATGTCTAAAACAAATCATGATCATCATATTATATAAGTACAAATGCATACTCAATAAATACATTTTACCTAAAGACACATTAAATCAAGTTGATCTTAACTAACTCTTAATTGTTTAAATATCCTAACACGGGTTATTAGAATCGATCAGTTTCAACCAAATTGATAGTTTCCAACAAGTTTCTTTGAATTGATTTTCGACCAATTCAAGATTGAACTAGTTAGTTTGAGGCCTAACTTGGCCAGTTTAGCGACCCCCCAAAAAATTTGTTGTCTAGTTATGAATAAACCCAACATTGTTTGTCGTCTAATTGACCACCATTAACGTAGTTAGGTTGTTTAGTTCATCTCCTTTTTGAAACTGTATATAACTTCTAATGTTAATATTTACCTTATATTTTATTTTAATTTTAAAAGTTAAAGTAGTATTCCATTTATTTTAATTTAAATATTTAAATTAAACTTTGAAGAGTTAAAGTAGGATTCCATTTCAAGATGTTTCGTGATGTAATCAAATCCAATAAACCTCATGGCGAAAAGATATAAATTGGATTTTTTTTTGTGTTCTCAACATACTTATCATTGTTTTCAATAGTTTAGTGTACACATAAAATTTCAACCTTGTACATCTTCCTCCCACACTCTTTGAGATAGGAATTATTGGATTTGAAGATTAAAACTAAGAAGAAGAATATGCTTCTCAATGGTGTCAATTGATTGAAACCTTCTAGTGTTACAGTTGCACTTCAAAATATACAACTAGGTAAAAGGAACCAACAACGTAAATATCACATTCATTTAACAATCATAAATTTAATTTTTTCATAAATTATTAAATGTTGTCACAAAATATCATTTCACTATAAAAAAAATCATAATCTTAACACATTGTAAACCATGCAACATCAACTAGACATTACTATGAATAATCTACAAAAACATATCAAAATTATTTCATAGGCTAAAAGCTATTATTTCCACTCAGAAATTCTTACAACAAAAATAACCAAAAGCAAATGCCCAACAACCATATATAGCCAAACCTGATAAAACCAATTCCAAAATATCACATCAAGACTACAACCAAACCTTAACCAATGCCAAGAAATAATCATTACATCAAAACACAGGCTTACATTTTTTCCATCACAAACCAAAAACTCCCTCTTAAGCATCCCTTGCATGCTAAGGACAACAATTCTGTTGGTTTTGGGGTTATTAGTGAGCATTTTCACCTAGATCTTCTACTCCACGTGAAATCTATTTGCCTAGTACGTACAATTGACTGAATTTGCAAGAGAGATCTATGTTCCTAGTACGTAGGGCACCAATGTGACTACTCATTTCATGGTTGATTGTTTCTTGCATTATGATCGTTATTGAAGTGTATATTAATTCACTACCTTGTTGGTTTTTTCCCTTAGAATTTTCCCATTTTCCTGTACATGGGTTTCCCATGGAACTTGTACTATAACTACACCAACCCAATTTTCCACATTTCTCATATCCCATTTCCTTATTATATATTTTCTTTTGAGTTGAGTTTATGAGATATGAAAGAAGACATTCAAGTAGGTGTCTCTTTGCCTCCTTATGTGTCCCTTTACATACCATTTGTGTCTCTCTCTTTTTTTTGGTATTATACTACATTTTTTTTCTCTTTTATGTCCTTTAGCCTCCATGTATGTCTTTGTAGTATACCAGTGGCTACCCTTTTTGTGTCTTGAATGGGTTTTTATTAGTGTCTTCTTTGTGTCAATTATTGCATTATCTTAGCATCTTAGATGTGAATATGTTGTCATCTTCTCAACATTCATGTAGTATCTTGTGAGTATTTTTGTTGTAGCCCATTTCATGTCCTCATAGCACTTTCTTAGCATTTTATACATGTCTCAATGGTGTCTAACTAATGACCAAGTGAAAACATGAACATGGGTAACACATTTTTCTTGTTTTTTACAAAGAAAACAAAAAAAAAATTATTTCTTCAACTTCAACCCCTCTAAACTTGTTCTTTTTTTTATGCGAAACTTACTTTGAAGTAAAAAAAATATCAGTAGAGAATTGTCTTACCTCAATAATCATATTTGTTTTAAAACATTTATGGACATATAGTGGAATAAATATGATGTTCCCTATTTAACATTAGCGCACCAAGAAAGTGGATAAGCTTTTATCATTATCTGTAATCGATGTGTCACTTGTACAAGGGCACCAACACCTAGACAGTGTGCCTTGTAGGCCCCAACACACCGCCAATAGCATGTTCATACATTTTGAAACATATCAATAACAGTGTGCCTTGTAGGCCCCAACACACCGCCAGTAGCATGTTCATACATTTTGAAACATATCAATAACTTTCAAGATGTTTAATTTATACCTAGGAATAACAATGTGCTTATAATCTAAGAAAGCATCATTAAAAACACTTCCATAAATCCACAAGAGAACCAAATAAAGTGAGAAGTTTTTAATTTTAAACAAAGCCTATTAGTGTACTTGCCATTGTTAATGATTCATTCATACATTTCAAAGAGCATCAGAAAGCCCTTGATATTTCGTAGATAAGGTGCACATAACAATGTGTTTATAATATTGAGTAACATTAAAAGTGATGCCACCTAGTATTATGAAGAGCACTAACAAAGTGGGGTAATCATATTAATTATGAGTGTTACATGGTACACTTATGATGTATAAGCACATTTGAAGAAGTGTCATTGAACATTTAAAAATGCATCAAAAAGCATGGGAAAATGTTTTATTTAAACAAAATTTGTTGATATGCGTGATATATAAGGAGGCACTACTAATGATGCATTTGAACATTTCCTGGAGCACTGAGAAGTCCAATATAGTTTTCATAGTGTGAACTCAATAGTTTATTTTTAATATTGAGAAGCATTGAGCACAATGCAACGACGAACCAATTCCATTAACAAAATGAAGAACTCAAGGAATATGACAACACAATAGCATTGACAATGGAATGGTGACATAAATGTTAAAATGAAGAACTCAAGTAATATGACAACACAATAGCATTGACAATGGAATGGTGACATAAATAAGGTGAGTGTTAGTGCTTATATGGTTGGAGCATCGAAAAAACTGTATATGAAATAATAGTTTGGTATTAAAAAATACTATATCAATGTACCAAAAAATCAAACATGTCATTTTATTTTATTTATTCATAATGTAAAATTAATTTTTAATTATGAATTTATACATTTTGTTAAACTTATCTCAATTATTAAATGCACCACTTAATTTGTTAAAAAAAATCTATATTTTACTCACCAAATTCTATCAAATTACTCACAAAGAAAGACAATTATTTCTCAAATAAACTACTCCCACTCTCATAAGATTTTAAAATTGTAAAATACAATCTTAATTTATTAGATAGAGGCATAAATCTTTGAATTCTATATTCAACTAAACATAGTCTAAATGGGTGCTTTAAAAAAAAAAAATCATTCATTTTTTCCATGGAAAACAAAGCGTAATTCATTATATTAAAATTAACCACATTCTACAAAATAGGTTAGTAGCCTTGCATGAAAGAAACTTTCATCTAGGTATGTCTAGGACAAAAAATTATATCAAAAATTTCTTCTGTCATGTCACACTTAATTCATGTATTTGACACAACAACTATTTTATGTAACCAAAGTAACTTATAACAAAAATACATCACGTATATGTATTATGTGTAGGAATGACATCAAAAAAGAAGGTCAAGACAATTGTAGAGTATTTCCTTTTGAAAGATTGTTGGAGTCAATATGGATGAGGACTCAATCCAAGCTCAATGACATAATTCTCTTTACCTTCCCAAATTCTCCACATACCATTTGTCACATGTATTCCCTCCTTGGAGAGGGAATCTGCTTCCTGGTTTCTTTCGCTATATATGTGGTGGAAGGTGATCGATTGAAACAATCCCATATATCTGAGGATATCTTCATAGAGAGGCCTTAGGATGATATTTTTTGGAGGCTTCTACAACTTAAACCGATCTACCACCAAAAGGGAGCCACCAAATACTTGAATATTTTGTACTCTTTTAGTCAATGCCAACTTCATAATCAGTTTGAGTGCCTTCATCTTTTCATGGTTGTTTGTAGCTCTACTAATCCTAGCAGCAAATTTAAACCAAGTAGAATATGAAAGAAACAATATGCCTCATGCCCCTCCCTCCCCAGGCCTACCTTGGGAGGATCCATCAAAATAAAACCAACATCCAGTCTTATCTATAGCCTCCTCCATGATGCTTCTAGTCTTTATAATACCTAAAGATTGTAGAAAATTATCCAAAATAGCCACAGATTTTGAAGCATAATTCATAGTTGGGATGTTTACTTCTTGAAAATTGGACTTATTTCTGGCAATCTAGACTCCCCAAACCATAAGTACAAGAAAATATCTATAGTCAACAAAAGAGGCATTATTAGTCCATGACTGTAAAGTTTCTTCTAAACTAATCCCCTGCCAAATAAATTGAATGCCATAAAACTGAGAAGCAAATGCCCACATATCACACATATATGGACAATGAACAAAAAGATTAATAATGGATTTAGAAGCAACCTAACACAATGGACATCTACTGGGCCATATGCCTAAAAAAGAGCTCATTATGTCCCAGATAGGAATTTCCCCTTTCAAAGTAAGCCAGAAAAATAATTTAGTCTTCAAGGAGCACTACAACTTCCAAGTGGTCTGATTCCACCACATTGGTTTTGGGAGGTCTTCTTCTTCCCTAACCACTTTATATCCCAAACATGAAACATAGGTGCCTCCTAAATTCCTTGTACATACCAAAGAGTCTTCCTTTTCACTTAAGTATATATTATAGGCTTGCCAAAATCCTTGGTATATGTATCCCATCATATCCTATGATCACCCTCAAAGCTCATTACTTCAATTGAAATCCATCTTTTCCTAAGAGGAGTAATATTATGTAGATCATGTAAATGTGATAAATAAATGATACCTATGTCCCTGATGTATTCAATCATCACTTCAGGGAGAGAATAAGCTGCTAAGTAATCAAGCCATGGATCTTGTCCAACTCTAACTTTTCTTCTATTTCCAATATCCCAGGCAATCCACTGACTAATGACATCATAAGCATTGAGCAGATCCTTCCAAATAGTAGATGCATTCCTAGAGGCCTTATTCCTTTTTCTGACCCACTCATCAATGGTTAGTGGGTGAATATCTTTATGTTGATTTAATTTAACCCACAGTCCCTATCTAGTAATCAGTCTCCCTATACCTTTAGCTACAAAGGCCTTGGAAAAACAAGGATAGTATTCCAATCCCCAACTTCCTAACTCTTTAGGAATATTAAGTTTCCTCCAAGCTATCCAAGGAAAAGATATAGCAGCACATGCTACTATTGTTGTTCTTAAAGTTGGTAATTAAATAACCAATTTGGGCAACCCAGTCTCTTGCATAAACCCATGCTATCCCATATATCATATATGTATCAAACTAACAATTAATTCATAAATTAGTGCCTCATTGCTTATCCTTTTCTCTTTTGATTTCCATGACATGAGGGTAACTTTAGTATCACAAGTATTGGCTCGCTTATCTATTCATCATGTGCATGTTATCCATCTCTATTCATCATGTACATGTTTAATCCATCTTTTCATTTAATCATAAAGTAAATTGGTATCCATGTGCCATGCGATTGTTTACTTTTGCTTATTGAAAGTATCCAATCACACTATGTCATCATTAATAAGATTAACTATAAACTTAAAATATAACTATTGCATATATAGATAGGATCATAAATCCACAAATATATAATTTTTCTCAATAGAGCTTAGTCCAACATATAATAAACAAAGAAATACAAGAAAAATATTTACATAATGTTGATTTTTGTGTTGATGTTAGACTTTAAGTTTTATGTTTATGATGATAATTATGTGATTCCATCTAAATATACAATTAAAATGTTAATTTTGATGTGTGGTTACTAGTTCAAACTTATATTTCCAATGTACAAAACATGTGAGTCATTATATAAATAAACATGTTGTGAATAATATGGTTTATCAAATGGAAATTTGTCATTCATATATATATATATATATGAATGAGTTATTGGTGAGCTTGGCATGCTATGCAATAGCTTAATGATTGATTGTAATATTGAGGCAACTTGGATAAAATAGTGTATACTAAACTTTTATTTTTAATTTAATTTATTATTTCATACATTACTATCATCTCAAAACCACATTTACTTTTAGATTATAAGAATGTATGAAATAATAAATTAAATCAAAATTATAAAAATTATAGAATACATTATCTTCCAAATGTCTACAACATCCAAGTTACCTCAATACGGTAGCCATTTGTTATTGTGTAGTAGGTTAGCTCCCAAGTAACTCATATCCATGTATATCATTGTATGTATTAAGGTTCAATTAAGTTAATTATTTACACTATGATTATGATTCACATGTGTTGTACATTTGCATTATAAATTTGAACCAGTAACCACGTATTAAAACTAACATTTTAATTATTTTTTATATAGAATCATATAAGTATTGTTATTATAAACATAAAATTATAAAACCATATATATAGTATACACATAAATTGTTATGTTAATTATTTATATATTATCTTTAACAATGAATTCATTTAATTACTTGTAGTCAATTAATATTTTGGAAGATTTTTTTCTTAAATTTATTATGTCCAAACACTTTTTAAAGTCTAAATAAATGAGATATGACATATCTATAACACATGTCAACTATATTATTATATATATATATGAAAACCTCAAAATTCAAATCTTAATTCTTTTCAACCTATTCAAAACTTTGTTGTTTGGGTGAAAAAATGAAGATGGGTGTCTATTTTGGGGGGTCTCGTGAGAAAATAATTCTGTTTTTTTCATGTCTTCCAACTTCGGGCGAACAAAAGTGATATTTTTATTTAAAATTTCACTTTGCCGTAAAAAGAAAACTTTTGTAGAATTATGTTAGCTTTCTACTCATAATTTTTTCAATTTTTTTTATTAAGATTTGATATGTCGATCTCGCAAATGTTTGACAGTGTGTTCTTATAAAATGAAAAGACTACAAAAGAGTTATGATTTGTTGCACCACTAAAATCGTTGTTAGACTTGTGTTTTGCAAAAACTGAAAATGCTACGACAATCTACACACAATGTACTAACGCGTGACTATAAGTTTGCATCCAATGGACCTCTATACTAATTATTATATTTTTTTAAAGTCGATCCATGGGGAAACTCAGTCGATTTTCAACAACCTTTTTGTTGCACCACTTTTCTCTCAACCCGCTATAAAATCAAAAAATCTAAGACCACCCTTTTGAAGTAGACACGTCAATGAATCGACCCACATTTTCTTCGATTTTTTTGGTGTTGTATTTACAAAGTTATGGATTTTTCTTTTCGCTGTTTTTTTAAAGAGCTGAATCATAACTCGACACATGTTACAAATATAAAACTTAAAAAATATCAGTTCTTATCTATATACAACAAAATTTATACCCTCGTAAAGTAGATTCAATAATGAATCTACTGGTATGAAGTCCGACATTCGTTTTGTTGTGTAAGAGGTGGTTTTCTCCTTCCGAAAATGGAGAAACCTGAAAATTTTGCAGAGATCTGAATCGGTCATGTTTCAGAGATTATTCGGCCGAATTAATTATTCGGCCGAATAATTATTCGGCCGAATAATTATTCGGCCGAATAACTGTTTTCCGTAACGGCGCCGTAACTTATAGCGAAGGTTATTCGGCCGAATAACTAAACGGAAAAAAAATTTCGTCGGCCGGAAAAAAAATAAAAATAAAAATTTATACTCATATAAATAAACATAAAGTTAATTCATTATTTTCGCATGTTTGAACTTCGCATTTTTTTGTCAAACTAATTTCGGAAGGAGGATATAATTTTTGCAAAAGGAGATTTTTACAAGGTATGTTTCTTCTTCTTCTCTACAAAAGGCACATTGAAGGAGTTTTTTTTTCTAAGGCATATTTACAAGAAGTTTTTCCAAACTATCTCTTTTCTTGTTGCATTTTTACAAAGAAGACATTTTTTGCAAAATGAGGTTTTTACAAGCTATGTTTCTTCTTCTTCTTTACAAAAGGCACATTGAAGGAGTTTTTTTTTCCAAGGCATATTTGCAAGGAGTTTTTCCAAACTATCTTTTTTCTTATTGCATTTTTACAAAGAAGACATTTTTTGCAAAAGGAGGTTTTTACAAACTATGTCTTCTTCTTTTTTACAAAAGGCACATTGAAGGAGTTTTTCCAACATATCTCTTTTTTATTGCATTTTTACAAAGAAGACATTTTTTGCAAAAGGAGGTTTTTACAAGGTATGTTTCTTCTTTTTTCCAAAGGCACATTGAAGAAATTTTTTTTCTAAGGCATATAAATGCAAGAAGTTTTTTCCAAATATTTATTTTCTTGTTGTATATTTGCAAAGAAAACATTTTTTTGAAAAAAAGATTTTTACAAAGTATGTTTCTTCTTCTTTTTTCCAAAACACATTGAAAGTGTTTTTTTTAAGGGATATTTGCAAGGAGTTTTTTCAAAATATTTCTTTTCTTAGACATGTTTGCAAGGAGGTTCTTTGCAAGGATGTTTTTTTTTCAAAGTAGCTTTGCACTTTTTATTTAATTGAAAGAGGTTTTTTTCAAATAGTTGTTTTCAGTTCATGTTTTTATAAATTCCGTAAATGTTTTTAAATCTTAATTTATTTGTTTTTACTATAAAGTAACATGATTCTTTAATTTATCGTCTATAGATTAAACAACCATGGGCAATAAGAGAAATCGTAAAAGAAAAGCTGATCGTAAACGTGATGATGATGATAATAGAGAGAAACAAAAACTCAGATATATTGCCAAAAAACAAAGGGTTGCTGAAACGGAAGAGAGAACTATTGAAGATATAAATACAGATTTACATGACAATGTTGAAGAAATGGAAATTGAAAATAGAGTACAAGAAGAACAAATTGAAGTTGAAAAGAACATTGTAGAAGATGTAAATAGTGATTTACATGCTAATGTCGATGAAATCAATATTGAAGATCAAGTTCAAAATCCAGAAATTGAACCTGGTATGTATATATCATATATTTTCCAAATTCATTTTTTTATAATGAATTTTATTTTTTGATATATGTTAAATTTAATTTAATTTGATGTATAGGTACTTTTACTATTGATGATGAAATGTTAGAAGACATTGATTGCGACAAATATGGAGAAAAACTACCAGTACATGTTGCACGATATCGTGCTACAAAATTTTATGATGAAGTTCTCAAAGATTACTCAATAGCAGGACAAGCACAAATTTTGAGATGTTTATTAGTGTCCAAGAAATTAGAAGGTGCTACATCGTTATTGGGTATTCACAAAGTAACAAAAGAGTCGAAATTGAAACAAAATGTGATGGAAAATATAGGCGATGCAATAAAAAAATTTGGAAAATCCAGGAAGAAAGATATCAGTGCTGCACGTAAAGCAATTCATACAGCAATTCTTTCAGCTAGTACTAAACAAAAGCGTTTGACAACAGAACTAGCAAAAGCAGTTGGAACATCAAGAAAAACATTATACAAACATAGCAAATTCAGAATGCAAATAGATGAAAATAATGAACTTGCTTGTTGGGCAATTATTTGTAGACAACCTTACAAAGATAGATTAGGAGCAGGGGTTAAAGATATTGTACGAGAATATTGGTTGGAACATGCTCGAGTTTCACCAAATGCAAGAGATGTGATACGCAAAAGAATATCACGAAATGTATATGAAAGCCAACCAAAACATATAATGGACATGACACAAGTACAATTGTTCAATAAATTCAAGGAAGATCATCGTGGAATTAATATATCAATCACTACATTTGTGCAACAAAAACCATGGTATGTTCGACCTATAACTATACGTGATACATGTTGTTGCCGTTATCATGTGCAATTTCAGTTATATTATGACACGTTTCTTGAATTTGGTAAAATGTTTTGGACAAATTCACCACCTCCGTCGACGATACGTGAATTCATATCTCAAATTTTATGTGAGAGAAATCACGATGAAGTATTTTATTCAAAGAAATGTGTCAATGGAAAACATTGTCATCATTGTGGAAATTTGGTGTTATTCCACAATAAATACCCTATCGATAATGATCAATCGTTGTCAAATGTAAATGTTGATTGGAAGAGATACGAATACATCAACTATACTACAAGTTCTAGTGATTCACGTTCCAAAAGAATTGATTTGCTAGAAGACAAGATATGCGTCACAGATTTTCTCAAAAAATTTGAAAACGAAATTTATAAATACACCCAACATTCACATAGAGCACGATGGCAAGATCTTCAATTCAAACAGTCTCGTGAAATTTTTCCACCCGGAACAATTTTGTCGGTGGTTGATTTTGCTGAAAACTATACATTTGCTGCACAAAACGAAATACAGAGTGAATACTATCACTCTGACCAAGTTTCGATATTTGTCCATGTTGTATATAGACATTCTCAACAGGATATCGATGGCATTGAAAGCACATGTGACAATCGAGATGTGATTAAAGAATATCACTTCTATATCAGCGATGATCGTACACACGACACACATTTTGTCCAACATTGTATAGAAAATATTTTCTATGACTCACTGAAAAAACGCGAAGTCAAATTCAAAAAGCATTGGATATGGTCTCATGGATGTGCGGGTCAATTTAAATCTTCACGATCATTTTTTTGGTTATGTCGACTTCATAAAGCGCTGAACATCAAACATCGCTGGAATTTCTTTGAAACTGGGCATGGAAAAGGTGAGCATGATGGTGCAGGAGCATGCGTGAAAAGAGCACTTCGAAGATGGCAAATGAACTATTCTTCAGCACGGTTTCATTCAGCTGCAGAGGTTGTCCAATGGTGTCAATTAAATCTAAGCCATGATTATAATCAACAATCAAAAGACGTGCGCAGGTATGTCCACTATTTTTTTAATTTATATTATTTCTTAAAATTAAAAAAAATGTATATACTAACATTTAAGTACACATGTACACTATTTATTGTGTAGGTTTTTTTGGCTTGTTGGGGTCCAAGATATAAATAGATCAATACCATATGACGCTAGCACCATACATGGAACTAGAGATCTTCACTCTATTCAAACAAAATCATTTCACAACGTGTTTGCATTTGACAGTAGAAAGCAATCATGCTTTTGTCATATTTGCATTGAAAATGTCGAATCTACAGAAGTTTGTGAAAACATAACAAACAACTACGTAAAAGCTTGGAGACACACAGAGATTAATCCAAAAGGAAAAATGCCACTGGCAAGTGTTGAAGAATTAGAATCAGAAGAAATAGCAATATCATCTGATGGCGATAGAATTTCAGATCTCGTAAGAGAAGGTAATAAACTTGTTTTTGACTTTTTAATCAATTGTTCATTCTAATCCTTCGCCATAAGTGGTCAATTCAATTCATTTAAATACGCTAACACCAATCATAACTTGCACAGGAGATGTTTTCGCTGTGATTGCACCTATAGACAACAACGAAAATGTCAAATATTATTTGATGCGATGCACCGAAGGAAAAATGAAATTATTGGAGGACTACAACGACAACGGATTTACATACGAAAGAGGATCCATCATTTTAAAAGGCTACTTTTTTCAGCAGACGCATATGACTAAAAATTATGTATACTTTCAGGATTATGAGCCTGATGTTATATGTTGTCAATATAGTCATTTAGTATGTGCATCTCGAATAAAATTGATACAAGTTCCATCAAAAAAACAATTGAAAACCAAAAAATGGAAACTATCCATATGTGACCATGAACGGATAGTTGAAGATGGTATTCCATTACGATGTTTTTAACTATATATCAAAAATAAATTGATCTATATTTTTGTCCATGTCAATTGTTGTGTGCAATATATTTTTTGTCCAATTATCAAAATTGTTGTGCCCAATATATTTTTTCATTGAGATTTTATGAATATTTTCTTGAATGACAACTAAGCTTAAATGGTTGTACTTTAACATGCTTAAAAATGAATTCAAATATAATTTAAAAATTCAAAAGTACTTTATTCGGGTCCCCATATGTCTATTAGACCACTAAGGGATGAGATAACGGATGTGGCTATGCCCACTCCGCCCCGAATTTTTACTTTTGGTTGATTAATACTAACGAAAAAATACAAAAAGACCTATTAAATTTTGTAGTATATTAATCCATCGAACATGTTTCTTTAATACATACTTCACCATAAATATGATCTTAAATAGATGTCTTAAAATTGTAACCAAGTTCTCCGTCCCAAATCTTTAATTTAAAATATCGCTTGTGCAAATTCACATAACTGAAATCATGGCAAATGGAGATAACGATCATTTGATTTTTAATCACAAGCAAGGATTCCAGGATTGTGAAGCTTATGCTAAATTAGAGAAATGATTATTTACAACAAATCAATGAAAATTCATCAAATTGTTGTTTAAAATCATTGCTCTAATTTAGCACAAACTTCACAATCCTGGAATCTTCGCTTATGATTAAAAAACAAAAAACCGTTACCCCCATTTGCCATGATTTCAGCCTTCATCAAATGTACCTGAACATTGAAAATAAAAATTAAATTAATTAAAAATCCATTAATTTTTCCCAACATTAATTCTTACCATAACATTCATTTTCAACATTGAATATTTCCTAACTTAGATTATCATTTTAAAAACATTTCCAACACCTCCCATTCATTCCTACCCTTGGGTTGCACCTATCAAGACATTTTAAACATTCATGCAAAACATATTATAATAACACTTATTCTCAACATAACAAATTGAAAACATTCATTCTTCCATAACACCTCCCATTCATTCTTTCCCAACATTTCTTTTTCTCTAACACCTCCCATTCATTTTTTTCCAACATTGATTCTTACCATCACATTCATTCTCAACATTCAACATTTCCCAACTTGAAATAACATTTCAAACATTCCTAACACTTCCCATTTTCTAACTTCATAACATTCATTGTCATCATTCAACATTTCCTAACCTTGGATTGCACCTATAAAAACATTTCAAACATTCATGCAAAACATATTATAAATATTATCAAAACTCATGCAAAACATATTCTAAACATTTACCAAATGAGAAATAATGGACATGTACTCATGTATATAATCCAAAAAAGAGTTGATGAACTTGTGAATTCAATGTACATATATATATAATCAAAAAATAAATACCCTCCATGTTCAAAACAACACCAATATATAGATATCAACAAAAACTATAAAGTCTGAACCACTATCCATCTCGACCAATATCTTTCCACTATTTTCCACTAGGACCTTCCCTGGGACTCAACTCCACCTACAACACACAGAAAAACAAATTATAAATTTAGATCATAAATTATTTAAACAATTTTAAACTAAATTCAAAATATTAAGATATTAAACTCATCTACAAAACAATTCAATTATTAAAAAAATCGTACATCAAATTCTTTGGATGCATGTCCACCACTTTTTTCCCCTAGAGACTTTCCTTTGGCTCCAAAAGATCTAAAAGAGCCAAGCTGCAACATGTACAAAAACAATTTTCAAATAAATCAAAAAAATATAAAACATTAAACTTATGTCAAAAATCATTTCTAGTTCGACAAAATTACCTCAGTGCCAATATCGGCATTCATTAAAGACCCCACATCTTCGCCCCCAATTTCCAAGTGGTCTCTTTCCTAAAATTTAAATTTTGTTAGTAAATAAAACATAGTAGATACAAATAATAAATTAAGCAAATTAACTTAAAACCAAAACAAAAAAATTAAAATCATTAGCTCACAAGAGATGGTAAACCATCTAAAAAGTTGGAATCTAATGAAACCTGCATAGATAAGTCAAATTAACAATAAGATACATTGATATTTATTAAAATTCAAGTAAACAAAAAAAATATCATGTTCAATCATAAATATTATAATTAAAATACCTCTCCTGAGCGCTCTTCATTTTGACTAGGATGCTCTTGATTTTGACTACTGGAGACTCGAAAATTATTTGCATTTAACATTCTCGTAAACTACAAACAAAATACATTTGCTTAATATACTTATTCCCATGTAGCAAAATATTCAATTCAAAATGATTAATAAAAAATCAAATAGATTATCATAGCATAATCAACAAACCTCTCCCATGCTCGATGTGTCATTAGATAACACATCTGAAGCTATATCTCGACAAAACTTAGCATAAGCCCTGAGATCATCAATGCTCAATGCATCTACCTCGTCATTCGTCTTGTAGACAAAACTCTGACGAAGAATAGCGCGAGCCTTCTCTCGCCCCAAACCAACTTCTACTCCTACAAGAGCTGAAGCTAAACCATCACCTACTGATTCCCTTCCAATTGTCCCTAGTTGAGATGTTGTCTCCATCTCTGATCTTAAAGCCACAACCCTTGGTGGACGAGGTATCTCAGGTGGAGGTTGTATAGTGGCAGGGTCTCTAAGAGCACCTTTTCGATTATATATTCTACCCTTTCCAGCTCCATAAAAGTCAGAGGGAACATCAGTATAGTTAGGCTTCATACCTAGAAAAAACTCCGCATAAAAAAATCTAGCAAAATAATTAGGAACCTCATCGTTCCAAGGCAATCGACCATAAGCTGCAAGAAATCGATCATATATGAAATGTGCAATTTGAGGATGCTTGAAATATTGCACTTTCAACATTTTTCGCTTAAGGCCTTCTTTGAAATTGAACATTGAATTGGCTTGTTCTCTACTGACTCTCTCCTTCACAACCTCCCACTTATCTGGACCCATAACTTGCTCCTTTCGCATCCGCATCAAATGAACAAAACTATTTGTAGTTGGTCCAAGTTCATCGTATGCATCAATGAATTTTTGCAAAGATGCCAAAACAACCTCTAGACTTTGTCGACTCTCTGGAGGGAGATCCAAAGAACAAAGATCATTGTTCAACCTGTCATAGTGGGATTTACAACTTTCAAGAATAGTTTGTTGCACAACACCTCGCCATGGAAGCTCATCAGGTAAATCAGACGGATACGTTGATATGGGTGTACACCCCTCAGCTAGTGGAACATATGTCGTCCTAGCTCTAGGAGGAACTTCAGGACCCTGCTCTCCACCCACACCTATTCCATCATCTATATTCCTATCTTGATCTTCCCCTCGCTCCATCGAATTACGCACATCTTCTGAACATCGCTCTGCTTCAAATATAGCCATAGTCAAAAATTAACTTTTTCCATAAATTCAACACACAAAAAATACAAATTATACATTATTAAACATTAATGTTCATACCAACAGAACGTTGGGATCGACGCTCTCCCACAGAAGACAAAGGAGAATCATTTGTACCCCCTCGAACTTGTTGGTGATCAAACGACTGGGACCCATGCAATAAACCTGAACCCTGCGGTGAATTCGACAACCTTCGACTACCAATTGGAACACCAATTCCTGAAGATTGTGATGACCTCCTACGCTTTCCCTTCGCAGACTCTCTTTCCATTTGATATAACTTCTAAATTTACACAAACATTAACATATTGAAAATGTACATAACTACCACTACAAGCATCAAGCCAACATTTGATTAAAAACTCCAACAAAATTTAAGTCCCCCTCCTAACTCTAATTAATTAACTAAAATTCCTTACCCTACCTAATATTGCAACATAAAGAACATATCTAATAATCATTTCATTATAAAACACAATTAATTGAAATAGTATAATAACCTTAAAAACTTTTAATCCAACAAATATGTTTGAATTATATATGTCAACAAACAAACATATCACTAAACATATATATGTATTCTTATTAAAAGAATTCTAACTTATATTTATGATAATACAATTTACACACATTGAAGTTGTACATGTTAACTCTACAAACTCAAAACATATCTATTAAAAATCTGCATACAAAATGCAAAGCTTCCTCAAATAGTATAACATAAATATACCCTTATTAAGAAACTTCTAGTTAAGATCTTTGATAAAACAATTTACAAACATTGATGTTGTACATGTTCATTCTACAAAATTAAAAACATATCTCTTAAGATCTGCGTAAAAAATGTAGAGCCACCTAAAATATTATAACTTACTTTCTTTTGTAAGTTACTCTCCTAACTCTAAGAACAATATTGCAGCATAAACATGACATCAATAATCATCCCATATTGTAATAGTTCAATCACCTTCCTAATTTTTAAACTATCACTTATATTTTCATTCTATATCTCAATAAACAAACATTCCTTAATTTTTATAAAAAAAATACTTAATAACTTACAATATTGAATTTTTAAGTGACTTTCTAAGTTAACTCTGTTCATGAACAAAGTTCATGAACAGAGTTCATGAACTCAATTGACATTCTTGTACCTGACTTAACATCGTCACACCACATGTTGATCATTTATAAAGTTGTTTAATATATCCTTTATCATCACTTTATTGAGAATTTGGAAAACTTAATATGAAACTCGTCAGGGATTAAGGTTTAAATATCCATATATATAAAGAAGCAATAATTTCATGCATATCATAGCATATCCTGAACAGAACTCTGTTCATGAACAGAACTCTGTTCATGAACAGAACTCTGTTCATGAACAGAACTCTGTTCATGAACAGAACTTCTATGATAGCATTGAACATTCATGGTTGATGGAGTAGTAGTAAGTTCATAGTTTCCATAATATTATACAGATACCCAATTCCAAGTAGGAGGTTAAGATTCATTGTTGAATGCATGTGATTAGATTGAATCGAAACGACCGCCTACTTTAATGGGGTTAGTTCATCTCAATTATCTAAAAGCTTACGTCAATCAGAGAACCAATACCCTTTGAACAATGATAACAACATTATTACAGCTAAAGATCATTAACTAATCATAGCTAGTACTATTATATTATTCATATTCATATCTAACCTATAAGTAATGGTATTCTGTTCATGAACAGAGTTCTGTTCATGAACAGAGTTCAAGAACAGAACTCTGTTCATGAACAGAGTTCAAGAACAGAACTCTGTTCATGAACTCAGTCCACCAACAGAACTCTGTTCATGAACTCAGTCCACGAACAGAACTCTATTCATGAACTCAGTTCACGAACTGAACTGTTCATGAACAGAGTTCACGAACTGAACTGTTCATGAACAGAGTTCACGAACTGAACTGTTCATGAACAGAGTTCACGAACTGAACTGTTCATGAAGAGAGTTCATGGACAGAAAACTGATTATCTAAAATAAAAACTGCATTTTAAAACATTTAACCTTCCAATATTAAAAAGCACTACAGATTTTTTGAATTCTAATACTGCCAACAACATAAAAACAAAGTTTACGACGATGCATACCTGTATATAAAAATGCAGTGAAGAATCGTCGATCCCAACGCCGCCTCTATTCAACCCAGCAACGCTCAAAACAACACCTATTTTCTTCACAAACAACAACTAACGTCATTACATAAGCCCTATAACATTAACAAACAGAAATATTAAGTAAAAACAAAGGCGAAAACGCACCTTCAACCGTTCAGCTAAAACCGCAACACCTTCAAAGCAGCCACCCACCAACACACACCTGACAACGAACACAGACCAACCGTCACGCTACCACCAACGAGCAGCAACTAGCAGAAATCACAACCCGACGAAACGTGAAAACCGACAATCGACAGCAGAAATGCCAACCAACAAACTCGCTGCTAAAAACGAACAGAGCAAGGGCAGATCACACCCCGAAGAAACGTAAGAAAAGACGAACGACAGCAGCAATAGAGCAGACGCGAGTCGCGGAAAAATAGCCAGCCGTGAAACACAAGCAGCGCGGCGAGCAGCGGGGTGGCGAGCAGCAGATTGGGGCGTCGGCAGGGTGGCAGAGGACTACAGCGGGCCCATGCGGGGTCCAAATAATTCCAACAGGGAATGACAAATGGCAGCCGATGCTGTCTTTTTATGCAGAATAATTATTCGGCCGAATAATTATTCGGCCGAATATATATTCGGCCGAACAATTACTCGGCCGAATAAATATTCGGCCGAACAATTATGCGGCCGAACAATTATTCCGCCGAACAATTATTCGGCCGAACAATTGTTCGGTCGAATAAACTATTGCCCGAAATTTTTTTCCGTCCGGCAACCGTTTGCACAAATTTCAAGAGTCTCCGTTAAACAGGACGGAGAACTGTTTGTGGTTATTCGGCCGAATAACTTCAAAATTATTCGGCCGAATAATTTCAATTATTCGGCCGAACAATTATTTTTATTCGGCCGATTAATATTTTTATTCGGCCGAATAACTTCCGCTAAGACGATTTTGCACTGATTTCTCACGAAAGTGTTACCCACCTTCACGTTTTCACCCTATTATAACCCATTATTTCCAAAAGTACTTCTATTTTTTACAAACCTGTACACGAGTTTTTAAAGTAACTTGATATATATATATATATTAAATTGTATAGCACTATATTAAAGAGATTGTAATATTTATTCTATATGGTGATTTGATATAATATTTTATCAAACTAAAAATAAAGTAATAAATTTTTAGGAATTAAAATATAATAAAGTGTATATATATTTTATGAAGAAGTTGGAATTCTAAACTTATTCAAACTTGGAAAACAAAAACAATAAATTTATTATTGTTCAATCAAATGTGTCAAGATATGGTCAATTTGATCATCACTAGATATTCATGAGCAATTTACAATGGGGTTACTAAAGCTTTTAAATAGACTCCATCACATGCAATACCATGAACCAATAATATGAGACATTCAAAACCATAGACCCATAAATCACCAACCCCTTTAAATTCACTTGGAATAAAGACCAGACCTCCTCAAAATTGTAACTAGATATTATTAATAGATAACTAAAAAACTAACTATATGCATGCATAAATAAATCTTACAAGGCCATACTAATTTATATTATAATTAAATCAAACTCAAAAAATAAAAAACTTCACGTAAACCTATCACATCTTCATCCTCTTATTCCATGGAGCCAGACGTCTTTTGGAATGCATCTTGTAGACTTGTAAGCTTTTCCTCGGGTTATCATCTTTCATGGCCGTCAATGGGAGAATTGAAGTTCAAATATCATCAAGCAACTTTTCCTGATCTTTTTAGTGTAAAAATGCAATGAAAAAAAAGAAAATAACCAAGCTACTTTGCCGTTTTAAATTTCATCATGTGTCGGCCTAATTTAACCTTTAAATTTTGAATAGTAGCCATTTGCAATCTTTTGTAGTTAACTAAGGCATAAATGTATACACAATTTAAGTATTTAGTGTTGGATTTAGAGACGTCTAAATTACAATAATTAAGTTGGACATACGTGCATTATGATTATGATATCAAATACTGTCGAAAGATTACATCTATGTAATGATTAAAACATGCCAAACAATGTGATTAATTAAGACATGGCATTATACGTATTTAATTAAGGATTTGGATACAAATACATATAGAATAATGTTAATCAATTATAATTGTTAATGGACCGATTATAGTTGATTAAAATAATAGCAGTAAATTGGGCTAAATAAGGAAATCAGAATTTATTCTGATTTATTTCAGTTTTTTCTGAAGTTTCCCGATTTGAAGTTTTTTTTGTAAAATCGGAAACTCCAGATTTCTTTTGGACTTGTTTCCAAAGTATTAGCTAAATTTCAGCAGCCCCAGGATTAGAATCCTTTTCTTTGGCACTGTTATAAAAGGGCTGAGTCTCCAAGGCTTGCAATCATCCAGAAATATTTGTCTGCTCCATTGAAGACAGGATACTCTCCAGAGAAAAGGATGGCAAGTTCTTGGAAGGATTCGAGAGCCAACAACTCAAGTCAAGACCAGAAGCTGTCCGCGACCTTCGAAGATGGAAAGTAAGTTCCGCTGTGCATTAAACTTAATTTCTAAGTTCCGCTGTGCATTAAGTTTAATTTCTTGCATAGGAGTAGATCTTGGTTAGGGTTTAAAGTATTTAGTAAAACCCATCAATTGGTATCAAAGCCTCTCTTATGTGAGAATTGCAGTTTGAAATCTAGTCTCCATGGCTGAAATTGCTGTGTGTGAAAACCCATTTTTTTTTCAATATAAGTTTTACTGTGCACTCTCCACTGTTGCGCCCCTCTCCTCCAATGTGGAACCTGCAACGTCCATCTTAAGCTCAAAACGAGACTGTATTTCATTGCAGTTCTCGGTTGGTACACAGATCGTATTCCATGCTTAAAATTTGAAGAGCTGAAAAACGATCTGTATGGCTCACGGGTTCGGTTGAAAACGTTCTGGTCATTCTGTATTTTCCATTGAGTTTGAAATGATTGTCAAGTATTTCTAGCAATTCATTTCTGAAAATCCGTGTGCCCCCAGTCTCTGAGCAGTGTCTGCAACTGCCATAATGTTGGCGACTTCCAGGTCGAAGTCTATAGTATAGCTACAGATTAAAATGTTTCCTTCAACCACTTTCGCTATGAAGGCCTCCGGATACTGGCAAGTATTCACTCCGTTGTAAGAGCTGTTCACGTCGAATGCGTCCAGAGCAGTGACCATCTTGTAATATACTGAATCTCCTCTAGTGGGTGCTAATGATCGGAAATTTTAACTACCCATGTTAGATTTCGTGTCAGCTGTGAATAATATTGAAAAATGAATGCATTTACAGGCATATTAAGCATGACAAAGGCAGTGACAATAGCAAATCTGTGCTATTGAATAACTGAACTGATTTAGTTAACCTACGAGAAAGACCAACCCCAGCATATTTTTGGCCATTGAAAATCCGTGTGCCTCTCTAGGAGTCTCGACCTGGGGACCTCTGCGTTTATGTTTCAAAGTAGAATATCCTGACATAAACTGAAATTTTGCATCTTGCTTTTATATCTCTGTGTTTAAATGGAAGTTGAAAATTCTCTACGGAGATCGAAACTTGAATCTTATTATATATTCTGAGATCTTTTGCGTTTATGTTTAATATCGAATATCCTGGCATTAACTGGAATTTGCCTTTTGTTTTAAACTCTGTGTTTTAAAGTTTTCAAATTGAGAAAGCGTTTGAGGGACATGCTTCAGTATTCATTTCGATTTCTTGAAATAAACGGTATACGTGCTGAGATACCATCCCCTTGCATTCGTTAAACGGTCCCTACGTAGAATATTGCAGTATGAATACACACTATGTGATGGGATACCATACTTGCAAGTTTTCATCGGCTTTTGCACATGCGATCCCAGTATAGCATGATCCTTTCAAACTCTGCTTTTGATAGGTGTTGTAGGGGTTTATTTAACAGAAATTTTACTGGTTTGAAGTATGCATTTAACACCTGTATGTTCCCATTTAAAAATAGTTGTTTATTAAAGTGTTCAACTCTACCAACGCCCTGTGCGTTTTCATTTTGAAAATTGATGTTTCCAGTTTTATTTTTACAAATTGATGTTGAACTCTGCGTTGATCCCATTCATTGATGTTTCCAGAATTCTTAGAACAATTGATATGTTTCCAGATTGATATTTGGAATCCAGGGATCTATATGATCTGCTATTTAAACTGTGAATTTGTGCAGACGGCCATTGGTAAAAGCATATTAACTTTCTGCATGCTTCAAAGTTCAAGTAATTGCTCAGGATTGAGTACATACATATAATTTTTTGGTTTTTTCGCAGAACAAAATTTTGTTATGGTTTATTATTTTTCGAAATACTTATGACGCAAATTTGTTACAATGTGATATTTTCTTTGAGAAATGTTAATATTTTACTTGAACAAGCACATATTATCAACTGTTAAGTTAACAAATAAGGGTGATAATTTTAGAATCTAACTAAAGGCATTTTATGTATACATGTGTTGTTTTCGCATGAGTCAAGCATTGATGTTCGCAAAACGAACCGCTCTGTGTAAGACGATTGCAAGGATGACTCATGACAAGCTCAATGGACGTAGGTGTTAGCTTTCCCAAAGGAGGGTTGGCACCTGCTAAGTTGTTTGGTGCATAAGGGTGATGTATAACAAATAAGTTGCAACACACATATGCTGGCAATGTCTAGAAAAGCATTTGGGGCTTGGTGCACCAGGTCCGTTAGTGACCTGCCTTCCCCACTTGACTGGCCTGATAGTTAGCAAATGGATATGTCAATCTGGCCCAAAGGCGGAAAAGACAATAAGGTAATGATTGCGCCCAAAGGTGTTTTTTCATTATTGAGTGGTGTTTTGGCTAAAAGATTCAATGGAGCACATAATTTAATTTAGGCCTTTAGATGGATTTTAGAATTATGATTAAAGATCAAATCGTGATGCATAATATCTAATTTTTCTTTTGTTCTTCATTTTTTTTTTTTTCAGATCTAAACATAATGTCAAATCTAAGTCAAATTAAGCCCCTCATGGGGAACAATTTCAAACAATGGGAAGAAAAGCTGAAATTAGTCTTAGGGATCATGCAATTGGACACTGCACTGAGATTTGATCGCCCCAAGCCCAATAAAGAGGGTGAAGAAACTCCCCAAGAGAAGGCTGATATTGAAAGATGGGAGCATTCAAATCGCATGTGCATAATGGTGATGAAGCAAACGATCCATGAGACTTTTCGGGGCATAATACCTGATACAGAGACCGGCGCTATTAAATACCTTAAGGCCCTTGAAGAGAAATTCACAAAGAGTAAAAAGACTGAAGTTAGTACACTCTTTGTGAAGTTGGCAACAATAAAATACAAGGGAAAAGAAGGGGTTAGAGAGCATGTTATTGAGATGACAAGACTGCAACATGCCTTGAAAGGGCATAATTATGACATCTCTGATGAAGTCCTCATTGAGTTCATTTTTCTGTCTCTCCCGTCCAACTTTAGTCAATTCAAGATGACTTATAATTGTCAAAAGGGGACATGGACACTACCTGAGTTTGAGGCTCAGTTGGTACAGGAGGAAGAGAGACAGAAAATGACTAAGGGGGAAAGTGCTCATGTAGTAACATCTAATCATAAGGGTAAAGGCAAGAAGCGCAAGTTTGCTGCCAAGGTAGCTGCAAACAATGCCGCGCAGAAAAGCAAGAAGGAAGATACTTCTGCGAAAGCAGAAGAAAGGAACTGTTTTTTCTGCAAAGCGTCAGGACATACAAAGAAATTCTGCACTAACTATCATGCATGGTTGGCAAAGAAAGGTATGTCTCTTACCTTAGTTTGTTCTGAAGTTAATTTAAGTTCTGTATCTAGATACACTTAGTGGATAGATTCAGGTGCAACGACTAACATTAGTATGTCGATGCAGGGTTGCCTAAGCCATCGCAAGCCAAGTGAGGCGGAGCGCTACGTTTACGTAGGAAATGGAAATAAAGTAGAAGTGAAAAGCATAGGAAAATTTAGATTATTATGTAAGACAGGATTTTATTTAAGTTTTGATGCTTTAGTGGTTCCATCTTTCAGAAGGAACCTAATTTCTATATCTTATTTGGACAAAAATGGTTATGTATGTTCATTTGGTAATGGAAAATTCAGTTTGTGTCAAAATTCTAAGCTTCTTGCTTCTGGTATCCTGTCTTCTTATGATAATCTTTATTTTCTAGATATAGACACTTCACATTCAGAGGCACTGCATGTAGATAATAGAAAACGTAAATTAACTTGCGAGAAATCTCCAACATTATGGCATAAGCGATTAGGACATATCTCTATGAAAAGGATAGAACGTCTTGTGTCTAATGATATTCTCAAACCTTTAGATTTTACAAACTTAAGTGATTGTGTGAATTGTATAAAGGGAAAACAAACTAATAAACGTAAATATGATGCAAAAAGATGTAATGATGTCTTAGAATTAATTCATACGGATATCTGTGGTCCTTTTCCAAAAGCTACAAGAAATGGTCACCGTTACTTTATCACATTCATAGATGATTATTCAAGATATGGTCATATTTACTTAATAAAAGAAAAGGCAGAAGCATTAGACGTGTTCATAAAGTTCAAAACGGAAGTTGAGTTACAACTTAACAAACGTATAAAGTCCATTCGTTCTGATCGTGGTGGTGAATACTACGGTCGTTATGATGGATCAGGAGAACAATGTCAAGGTCCCTTTGCAAAATACTTAGAGGAATGCGGAATTGTGCCTCAGTATACGTTGCCAGGTTCGCCTGCAATGAATGGTGTTGCTGAACGGCGAAATCGCACCCTTAAAGACATGGTGAGAAGTATGATTTCTCGTACAACTCTACCTGAGAATTTGTGGGGAGAAGCCTTAAAGACTGCAGCATACATACTTAATAGAGTGCCTACTAAAGCAGCTAACAAGACCCCTTACGAGTTATGGGTTGGGCGCAAGCCTAGCTTGAATCATTTGAGAGTTTGGGGATGTCCATGTGAAGCTAGGCCTTATAAGCCAAATGAAAAGAAACTGGACGAAAGGACCATTAGTTGTTACTTTATAGGCTATTCTGAACGATCTAGGGGATACAAATTCTATAATCCAACAGAACATACAGTTTTCGAGTCAGGAAGTGCGAAATTTTTTGAGGATAATGAGTTTGTGGGGGGAGATATGACAGAAGATAATATTTTTGAAGAAGAAGAGACGAATGCGAACGAGACTATGGACCAAAGTCCTGGTTTTGTTCAAATTCCGATTATGTACAGAAATGAGACTATGGACCAAAGTCCTGGTTTTGTTCAAATTCCGATTGCGTTTAGAAATACATCTTCTGACAATATGCAAACTTCATCATCACAAATAACTCAGTTAGAAACTCAACATGGAATAGAGAACACAAATGGACCTGAACCCAACCCAAACCCTGACATTGACATGACAAATGTTGATGGCCTAGGGCCTGTGGGAGATTCAGAAATTGATAATGATGTTCCTCCTCCTGTTGAAGATCAAGTTGTAAATGAACCTCAAGAAAATCTAGTACCTGTGCCAATTAGGAGATCTACTAGAGAGAAAAGATCTACACAATCTAAGGATTATGCATATCTTCAAGAACATGAGTTTGACATTGGCATGTTTGAAAATGATCCTGTTAATATCAAACAAGCTATGGAAAGCTCTAACTCTCAAAAGTGGATTAATGCCATGAATGAAGAGATGAAATCTATGTATGACAATGACGTTTGGGATATCGTTCCGTTGCCTAAAGACAAGAAACCCGTTGGTTGCAAATGGATATTTAAGACTAAGCGGGATTCTAAAGGCAATGTTGAAAAATACAAGGCACGTCTTGTTGCGAAAGGTTTCACACAGAAAGAAGGCATTGATTATAAAGAGACTTTCTCTCCAGTTTCATCGAAAGACTCTTTAAGGATTATATTGGCGCTTGTAGCACATTATGATTTAGAACTTCATCAGATGGATGTAAAGACGGCGTTTCTCAATGGTGACATTGATGAAACGATCTATATGAAGCAACCAGAGAACTTTGTATCAGGTGATGCAGGGTCTATGGTTTGCAGACTTAAGAAATCTATCTATGGGCTAAAACAAGCATCTCGACAATGGTATCAAAAATTTCACAAAATTGTTAGCTCATTTGGTTTTGAGTCTAACATAGTAGACGAATGCATATACCTTAAGTTCTGTGGGAGTAAAATTATTTTCTTGGTTTTATATGTAGATGACATATTGCTTGCCAGTAACGATAAGGACATGTTGCATCAAACTAAGAATTTTTTATTTAAGAACTTTGAACTGAAAGATCTTGGTGATGCATCATTTGTTCTAGGGATTGAAATACTTAGAGATAGATCTCAAGGTATTCTAAGGTTATCCCAAAGGAACTATATCGATAAGATTCTAACAAGATTTGGCATGGAAAACAGCAAACCAGGAGATACCCCTGTATCAAAAGGAGATAAGTTTAGTCTAAAACAATGTCCCAAAACTGACTTAGATAAAAACATCATGAAAGATATTCCCTATGCCTCAGCCGTGGGTAGCATCATGTATGCACAAGTATGCACGCGTCCAGATATTGCGTTCATCACTGGAATGCTAGGGAGATATTTGAGTAACCCAGGTATGGAACACTGGAAGGCAGCCAAGCGAGTGTTGAGATACCTAAAGAGAACAAGGGACTATATGCTCACGTATCGGAGATCGGAACAGCTCGAGGTCATTGGATATACTGATTCTGATTTTGGAGGATGTGTCGACAGCATGAAGTCAACATCAGGAAACATCTTTATGATGGCAGGCAGTGCCGTGTCATGGAAGAGCGCTAAACAGTCATTGGTGGCCTCCTCCACTATGGCAGCTGAATTTGTTGCATGCTATGAAGCATCTAATCATGGCGTATGGCTGAAGAACTTCGTCACAAGTCTGAAAATTGTGGATTCTATTCAGAAACCACTCAAATTATTATGTGACAACAATTCAGCATAGTTATACGCAACCAACAACCGAAGTTCGTCAAAGTCAAAGTACATCGATATTAAGTTTTTGGTTGTAAAAGAGAGAGTGCAGAATAATGAATTATGTATAGAACACATAGGTACAGACTCCATGATTGCTGATCCTCTTACTAAAGGATTACCACCCAAGAAGTTTCACGAACATGTTGCCCGTATGGGTGTAATTTCTATTTAGGATAGTTAGAAAATGTGGGAGTCTGAATATGTTTTAAGTTTTGTTTTGATGTTCTATGTAATGCAATTGTAAACATTTTTGATGATATATACAAGTTGCATTCAGTTTCGGTTTCATTATTTCTTTCTTTAAAGTTTAATTTTTTGACCTCATACAGTAAAGTAAAGGTGACTCAATTAGAAATAGGCACGTATAATCACACTTGCGTGTAATTTCTAAACTATATGTCCAAATCAGATTCATGTCATTCAGTTATGTTGGCAGCGTGATTTATGTCGGTTTAGTTACGAATAAATGTGACAAGTGCTGCTTAAGTCCTTTGTTAGCATAATTGATGGACGGAATTGTTTAAAGAAATACGATAAGAAAGACAGAAAAGTTGCATGCAATAAAGTTAAGGATATATAATCAAAAGGTTGCACTTGTCCATGTGGGAGATTGTTGGATTTAGAGACGTCTAAATTACAATAATTAAGTTGGACATACGTGCATTATGATTATGATATCAAATACTGTCGAAAGATTACATCTATGTAATGATTAAAACATGCCAAACAATGTGATTAATTAAGACATGGCATTATACGTATTTAATTAAGGATTTGGATACAAATACATATAGAATAATGTTAATCAATTATAATTGTTAATGGACCGATTATAGTTGATTAAAATAATAGCAGTAAATTGGGCTAAATAAGGAAATCAGAATTTATTCTGATTTATTTCAGTTTTTTCTGAAGTTTCCCGATTTGAAGTTTTTTTTGTAAAATCGGAAACTCCAGATTTCTTTTGGACTTGTTTCCAAAGTATTAGCTAAATTTCAGCAGCCCCAGGATTAGAATCCTTTTCTTTGGAACTGCTATAAAAGGGCTGAGTCTCCAAGGCTTGCAATCATCCAGAAATATTTGTCTGCTCCATTGAAGACAGGATACTCTCCAGAGAAAAGGATTGCAAGTTCTTGGAAGGATTCGAGAGCCAACAACTCAAGTCAAGACCAGAAGCTGTCCGCGACCTTCGAAGATGGAAAGTAAGTTCCGCTGTGCATTAAACTTAATTTCTAAGTTCCGCTGTGCATTAAGTTTAATTTCTTGCATAGGAGTAGATCTTGGTTAGGGTTTAAAGTATTTAGTAAAACCCATCATTTAGGGCATTTTGAATGTCCCATTGAATCCAGAATCCATAACATCAATAGTACAAGGATCTTTGGTTCAGACAAGTAAGTATAAGTCAACAATATAATATTTCTAGGAGCATCTGAGTGGGCCTAATAGTTAAGAACATGTGTTATTTTCGAGAAAGTCACAGGTTCAAAACTGATGGGGGGTAGAGTTGTTCATTGGCCCATTGTGACAAGGCTCAAAGGGTAGACGACCCCTAGGATAGAGGCTCTCCCCTGGGATAAAGGGTCTCGAGACGTCTCGGCCCCTACTAAGTCACAAGTTTCGGGTATATCTGGCTTGCGAACTATTGGATATACCCTTGGGAGGTTGTTGTTTCCATGGTTAAAAAAAACCAGTATAATCTTTCTTTATATGGAGGATTCTCTTATATATCTCATACATTAATTTAATTTAGAAATATTATGCTGTGATTTTAAAATTAAATTATTACTCTACATTATAGGAACAATTTTTTTTTTAAATTCAAAATTTTATGTTATTCTTATTCTCTCTTGCTTTTTGCTTTGTTGTTAATGAAGCTTTAGTACCTATGATATATGGGATACTATCAGCATAGAGATCCATCTTAAACCTAGATTTATCAAGTATCCAGAGGGATCCAATTTCTTGAGGTGTAAAATTTAAACTCAAGAAATTTGATCACTCTCTTGCTTTGTGCTTTGTTGTTAATGAAGCTTTAGCGCCTATGATATTTGAGATACCACCAGCATAAATCCATCTTAAACCTAGATTTATCAGGGATCTAAACGGATCCAATTTTTTAAGACGTAATTTTTTTTTAAATTGTAAACTTAAGAAATTTGATCACTCTCTTGCTTGATAAAATGACAACATCTCCCCCATAATAACACCTCACTCCTCATCCATCAGTTAGATCGCTCATTCCCATGAAAGTGGATGTATAAAGACTCTCTAAGGATTTTGAATCCCTTGTAAGGTCTACGAAAGCTTTGGCCAGACTTCATAATAAGCGCATCATGTATCCTTTTAATCTTTCTTATTGTTATCAGCTCTTTGTGTGAAATCTTGGGGAGGTATGGACATTTTAGTTAAACATATTTATTCGATTCAAATTTTTAATCTAGCATGATGTTTCTAGTCCACTTTACAAGGAGCTTGTGTTTAGTGATGTATGTATGTTAAGCGTTTAAATAAGAGACTATTGATTTGTGTTATTATTATTATGTATGTCGAGAGTTTATACAAAGATTGTTGATCTGTGTTATTTGAGAGTTGTCTCAGAGTTTGTTCATTATAAAATATTCAAATTTTATTAACTAATATATTATTTGTTATGTCTTCGATGGAGATATATAAATCGAGATTTTGCATTAGCATTATTTATTTTCTCAGGGGCTTGATTTTTGTGTTTTGTTGAAATTTGGTTGGCCAAGAGGACATGACGCATGCTTTGGGAATCATTGATTTTTATAATTATGCAATTTTGATGAAATTTGGTTGACAAAGAGGACACGATGTATTCCTTGGGAATCCCTTCCCAGGAATTACTGACCCGCATATGTCATCCTAAATTGAGGTGCTATTTAATTTGGTGCGATGAGTTAACATGTGGCAAGGATGCAATAAAAGCCCTGGGCATCTCCTCTATGCAAATTGGATGATCCTCATGGAGCTATTAAATCATATTGATATGGTTGGGTTCGATATGATTGTAAATGTGAAGGTCATCACGGAAAATAATAGATCAAATACATTGGATCCCGCACTTCTGCGCCACGGAGGAATCCATACGAAAATTAAATTTGACTTTCCAAATAAAAAGAAAAAAGAGTCTCGTTTTCAAGGTTTGCACAACAAAAATGTACCTTAGTGACAAAGTGGACCTAGAAAACTATGTATCTCTCCCTAATAAAATTGGTTTTTCAAAGGAGATTTCTTTCAAGGAGTGCAAAAGGAGTTTTTTTCCCAATGTATTTTTCCTTCTTATTTCTTTCCAAATGGTATATTCAAAGAGGTTTTTTCCAAGGTATTTTTACAAATGAGTGTTTTTACCAAGGTATTTTTGCAAAGGAGTTTTTATTCCAAAGTGTTTTTCCTTCTGATTTCTTTCCAAGGGCTTTTTTCAAAGAGTTTTTTTTCCAAGGTATTTTTGCAAAGGATTTTTTTTTCCAAGGTATTTTTCCAATGGTTTTTTCAAAGAAGTTTATTTTTCAAGGCATTTTTTCAAAGGAGTTTTTTTCCAAGGGGTTTTAACAAACAAGATTTCTTTACAATGTGTTCTTTTTTCTTTCCAAGGGGTTTTTTCAAATGAGATTTATTACCAAGGAGTTCTTATTTCTTTCCAAATATTTTTTCTTCAAAGGAGATTTCTTTCCAAGGATTTTTTTATTTCTTTACAAAGAGATTTTTTATTTCTTTTCAAGGGGTTTTT
This sequence comes from Larix kaempferi, assembly GCA_027924585.1. NCBI lineage: Eukaryota > Viridiplantae > Streptophyta > Pinopsida > Pinales > Pinaceae > Larix > Larix kaempferi. The sequence continues at coordinate 41,265,721 of BSBM01000047.1, forward strand.
TCAAAGGAAATTTCTTTCCAATAAGTTTTTATTCAAAGGACTCTTACAATATATCTATAAGGTGAAGTAAATTTCAGTTCATGTTTTTATAAGTTTCGTAACTGTTTTTAAATCTTAATTTTTATTTTTTTTACCATAAAGTGATGATTCTTTAATTTAACCTATATAGATTAAACAATCATGGGTAGCAAGAGAAAATGCCAAAGCAAAAGTGATCATAAACATGATGATGATGCTCATAGGGAAAAACAAAAACTCATATATCAAGCCAAAAAAGCAAGGGTTGCAAAAACAGAAGAAACAATTATTGAAGATATAAATATAGATTTAAATGATAATGTCGATGAAATGGAAATTGAAGATAGAGTACAAGAAGAACAAACTGAAGTTGAAGAGACCATTGTTGAAGATGTAAATAGTGATTTACATGCTAATGTTGATAAAGTTAATATTGAAGATCAAGTTCAAGATCCAGAAATTAGACCTAGTATGTATATATCAAGTATTTTCCAAATTCATTTTTTATAATGAATTGTATTTTTTGATATATGTTAAATTAAATTTAACTTGGTGTATAGGTACTTTCACCATTGATGATGAAATGTTAGAAGACATTGATTGCGATAAATATGGAGAAAAAATAGCCATACATGTTGCACGATATCGTGTTACGTAAATTTATGATGATATTCTCAAAGAATATTCAATAGCAGGACAAACACAAATTTTGAGATGTTTATTAGTGCCCAAGAAGTTAAAAAGTGCTACGACATTATTGGGTATTCACAAGGCGACAAAAGAGTCGAAATTGAAACATAATGTGATAGAAAATATAAGTGATGCAATAAAAAAAATTGGAAAATCCAAGAAGAAAAATACCACAGCTGCACATAGAGCAATTCAGACAGCAATTATTTCAATTAGTACTAGACAAAATCGTTTGACAACACAACTAGCAAAAATAATAGGAACCTCAAGAAAGACATTATACAAACATAACAAATTCAGAATGCAAATAGATGAAAATGGTGAACTTGCTTGTTGGGCAATTATTTGTAGACAGCCTTACAAAAATAGAATGGGAGAAGGTGTTACAGATATTGTACATAAATATTGGTTGGCACATGCTCAAGTTTCAACAAATTCAAGGGATGTGATATGACAAAGAGTATCACGAAATGTATATGAAAGCCGTCCAAAACATATAATGAAAATGACACAAATACAATTGTTCAATAAATTCAAGGAAGATCATCGTGGAATTAATATGTCAATCACTACATTTGTGCAACAAAAACCATGGTATGTTAGACCTATTACTATATGTGACACATGTTGTTTCTGTTATCATGTGCAATTTGAATTATATTACAACACGTTTCTTGAATTTGGTAAAATGTTTTGGACAAATTCATCACCTCCTCCCACAATACGTGCATTCATATCTCAAATTCTATGTGAGAGAGATCACAATGAAGTATTTTATAATAAAAAAGTGTCAATGGAAAACATTGTCATCGTTGTGGAAATATGGTTTTATTCCGCAATAAATATCCTATTGATAATGATCAGTCGCTATCAAATGTAACCGTTGATTAGAGAAGATATGAATACAACAATTATGCTACAAGTTCTAGTGATGCACATTCCAAACGAATTGATTTGCGAGAAGATAAAATATGTGTGACAGATTTTCTGAAGAAATTTGAAAGTGAAATTTACAAATACACCAAGCATTCACATAGAACATGATGGCAAGACCTTCAATTCAAGTAGTCTCGTGAAATTTTTCCACCCGGAACAATTTTGTCTGTGGTTGATTTTGCAGAAAACTACACATTTGCTACACAAAAAGAGATACAAAGTGAATACTATCATTTTGACCAAGTTTCAATATTTGTCCATGTTCTATATAGACATTCTCAACAGTATGTTGATGGCATTGAAAGTACGTGTGAATATCGAGATGTGATTAAAGAATCTCACTTTTATATCAGTGATGATTGTACATAGGATACACATTTTGTTCAACATTGTATTGAAAATATTTTCTATGATTCACTAAAAAGATGTAAAGTTAAATTCAATGAACATTGGATATGGTCAGATGGATGTGCAGGACAATTTAAATCTTCACGATCATTTTGTTGGTTATGTCAACTTCATAAAGCATTGAACATTAAACATTGCTGGAATTTCTTTGAAACTGGACATGGAAAAAGTGAACATGATGGTGCAGGGGCATGCGTAAAAAGAGCACTTCGACAATGGCAAATGAACCATTCTTTTGCATGATTTCATTCAGCTTCAGAGGTTGTTCAATGGTGTAAATTACATCTAAGCTAATATTATAATCAACAATCAAAAGATATGCGCAGGTATGTATGCGATTTTTTTAATTTATATTAATTGTCAATTTAAAAAAATGTTATTTACAAGTCTATCATTTAAGTATATGTACACTAACATTAAAAGTTGTCCTTTGTGATTTATCATATATTGTGTAGGTTCTTTTGGCTTATTGGAATACAATATATAGATAGATCAATCCCATACGAGGCTAGCACCATACATGGGACTAGAGATTTACACTCTATTCAAACAAAATCCTTCCAAAACGTGTTTGCATTTGATAGTAGAAAGCAATCATGTTTTTGTCATATTTGCACTGAAAATGTTGAATCTACAGAAGTTTGTGAAAACATAATGAACAACTACGTAAAACATTGGAAACACACATAGATTAATCCAAAGGGGAAAACGCCACTAGCAAGCTTAAAAGAATTAGAATAAGAAGAAATAGCAATATCATCTGATGGAGATAGAATTTCAAATCTTGTTAGAGAAGGTAATGAACTTACAACTTATTTGTTAATTGTTGATTGTTGTCCATCACCATATGTGTATATTCAATTTAATTGATTTAAAAACCCTGACGTCAATTGTAATTTGCATAGGAGATGTTTTCGTTGTGATTGCACCTTTAGACAACAAAGAAAATGTGAAATATTATTTGGTGCGATGCACTGAAGGAAAGATGAAGTTATTTGAGGACTACGATGACAAAGGATTTACATACGAGAGAAGATCCATCATTTTAAAAGGTTATTTTTTTTAGCAGACTCATATGACTGAAAATTATGTCTACTTTCAGGATTATGAACCTAATGTTATATGTTTTCAATATAGTCATTTAGTATGTGCATCTCGATTAAAATTGGTACAAGTTCCATCGAAAAAAAAAAAACCAGAAAATTGAAACTGTCCAAATATGACCATGAACAGATAATTGAGGACGGCATTCCATTGCGATGTTTTTAACTATATCAAAAATGAATTGATCGATGTTTTTGTGCATGTCAAATGTTGTGTATAGTATATTTTTATATTGAGAACTATGCCTATGATCTTGAATGGGAACTAGAATAAGAGTTTAAATGATTGTATTTTAGCATGTTGAAATCAATTCGATAATTATTTGGTAATGAGAACTTTAATAAAAGTTGAAAAATGTTATATTTCAGCTATATGGAATGTTGACCAAGGATACATGCACAAGGATAATATCACTTCTGTAAATAGAATTTAGTTCCATTTGACCTAGGTTATATGAAGATAATATCACTTGTGCAAATGGAATTTAGTTCCATTTGATCTAGATTATATATGAAGATCTAATTTTTTATGATGATGGAATTGAACATAAGTACAGTTAAGTTCACATAACTGAAATCATGGCAAATGGAGATAACGATCATTTGATTTTTAATCACAAACAAGGATTCTAGGATTGTGAAGCTTATGCTAAATTAGAGCAATGGTTATTTACAACAAACCGATGAAAATTTATCAAATTGTTGTCTAAAATCATTGCTCTAATTTAGCATAAACTTCACAATCCTGGAATCCTTGCTTATGAGTAAAAAACAAAAAATCGTTAAATCCCCATTTGTCATGATTTTAGTAGCATTTGTAGTTCACCAACTAACAAAAGTGTGGTACCTGAACATTGAATATATGAATTATTAGTTAAAAATTGAAAGTATAAATCATCTATATGAAATTCAAGTTTATATTGGAAACCAAAATCATATATTATCATACAACCAAGAGGATTGAAACCTTCACTAAATTTTATTTACATCTCTACACTGAAAATATTTTACATTTGCACTCACAGATTTTTATATCTGCACTGAAAAATTGTCAATACTACAAAAAATTTGCACTCAAGGGTTAAATCCTATAGGTCTTAAAATTTGTAACTTAAGATTGCACCTATCAAAACTTAAGGCTATCATATACTAAAATTCAATAAAAAAAGCTTCGGGAGTGCAAACTATATTAAGCTTCTCTAAAAAAAAAAAATTTAAACCATTTCAAGATTGAACATACATTAAACATATGAATCATTAGTTAAAAAATGAAAGCATGAATCATTTATATAAGATTCAAGTTATTATTTATATGAGATTCAAATTTATTGTTGAAACCAAGATCATATATTAAAATATAGCCAAGAGGGTTGAAACTTTCACTAAATTTTATTTACATCTCTACACTGAAAAATATTTTACATCTGCACTCATAAATTTTACATCTTCAAAAATTCAAATTCAAATATATGCACTCAAAAATTCTAATATATTATTCATAAAATAAAGTAGTTTAAACAGTAAAACATGTGTACTAATATATTTTAAAACCATTTCAAAATTGAACATACATTGATGAACATCATGCAAAATCATATTCTAAACATTTACCACACAAAGTATGCTATGTAATTAGCCAAAAAAAAAAATGTTAAATCATTCAAAGCAAGTACATAATATATGCCAAGATCAATGTACAGGTATATAATCCAAAAAAATGTTCATGAACATGTGATTTCAATGTACATGTATATAATCCAAAAATAAAGTTCCTAGATGTCCAAATGAGTTACATCATATATATCAACATGAAAATGTATGCAATATGGTAGTATGGAAAAACAAAAAAAGACCAATATAAATCATTCGTATCAACATGAAAATGTACGCAATATGGTAGTACGGAAAAACAAAAAAAGACCAATATAAATCATTTTCTGAATGAAAGTCCACCACTATAATCCACTGAGGTCTTCCCTTTGCCTCGAAGAGACCCAACCTGCAGCATGTATAAAAGCAAATTATGAATCTCGTAAATTATTCAAACAATTAGGAACTAAATTCAACAAACAAAATATTAAACTTATAAAAAAATTTGAAAAGAATAGTTCAATTATTAACAAAATTACCTTAGTGCCTTTGAATGAAAGTCCACCACTATCATCCACCGGGGTCTTCCATTTCCCTCGAAGAGACCCAACCTGCAGCATGTATAAAATAAAATTATGAATGTCATAAATTATTCAAACAATTAAGAACTAAATTCAAAAAACAAAATATTAAACTTATAAAAAAAATTTGAAAAGAACAGTTCAATTATTAACAAAATTACCTCAGTGCCAATATTCACATCCATCAAAGAACCTATATCCTCACCACCAATTTCCATATGTTCTCTTGTTCCCTAAAATCTAAATTTTGTTAATAAATAAAACATTGTGCAAGCAAAATAAACTAAAATTAAGCAATTAACTTAAAACCATAACAAAAAAAATTAAAATCATGAGCTCACAAGAGATGGAAAATCATAAAAAAAGTTCAAATTTAAATGAACCTGCATTGTAAGTGACATTAAAAATAAGATACATAAATAAATTAAAATTCAAAAAAAAACATACAATATCTTTCAAACATAAATATAAATATGTAAATATGCTCTTCTACATTTTCACTAATGGAGAGTCAAAAATTATGTTCATTCAACATTCTAGAAAACTGCAACCAATAAAAATTTACGTAATATATTTATTACTATACGTAAAAAAATACATAATGTCATAGATCTATAATGTCGTTCAAAAAGTTCAATTCAAAATGAATAAAACAATTAAATAGATTGTAGGTACATAAACAACAAACCTCTCCTATACTCGATGTTTCATGGGATAGGACTTCCGAAACTATATCACAAAAAACCTTAGCATAAGCCCTAAGATCTTCAATGCTCATTCCATCTACCTCATCATTCGTTTTGTAAACAAACTTTTGATGAATAGTGGCTCGAGCCCTCTCCTGAAACAATCCCACATCAACTCCTACAAATGTCGACGTTAAACCTTCAGCAACAGAATGCCTTGTAGTTGTCCCAAGTTGTGATGTGGGTTCCATCTCCAATTTGTAAGTCACAAGCCTAGTTGGGTGAGATATCTAAGGCAGAGGTCGAAGAGTAGTGGGATATCTAAGAGCACCTTTTTTATTGTATATTTGCCCCTTTCCAACTCCATAAAAGCTAGAATGAATATTGGTTTAATCTGGCTTCATATTTTAAAAAAAAATGGCATAAAAAAATATGGAAAAATAATTTGGAACCTTATCGTGCCATGGCAACCGACCATAAGCTGCAAGGAACCGATCATATAATATATATGTGCAATTTCAGGGTGCTTAAAATATTGCACTTTCATCATTTTTCGCTTTAGGCCCTCTTTAAAGTTGAACAGTGAGTTGGCTTGTTCTTTGGTCACTCTCTCCTTCACAACAACCCACTTGTCTGGACCCATCACTTGGGCCTTTCTCCTCCGCATAAAGTCAACAAAACCATATGTTGTTTGTCCGAGATCCTCATATACCTCAATGAATTTTTGTAATGATCGCAAAACAATCTCTAGACTTTGTTTGCTCTCTGGAGAGATATCCAAACTAGAAAGATCATGTTGCAGCTTGTTATAGTGCGATCTACAGCTTTCAAGGGTCGTTTGTTGAACACCACTTTCCCATGAAAGCTCCTCAGATAAATCAGATGGATAATTCGTTATGGGTGTACAACCTTCAGCTAGTTCAACGTATGTCGTCCTGGTTTGACCTTCATCACTCTGTGTAGAAGGACGAGCCTCTTCGAAACCTTGCTTTGCACCCACATCTATTTCAACATCTGTCCCCCTTGCTCGATTGTCCTCCCTCTTTGTAGAATTGCGAGCCTCTTCCGAACCTTGATCTGCTTCAAATACAAACACAATTGTGTGTAAACATGTACAAAGTTTTTGAACACACAAAAATACAATTGATACATGTATTAAAACATTAATGTTCATACCGACAGAAGGTCGAGATCGACGTTCTCCCACATAAGATAGAGGGGAATCATCTGTACCCCTTTCACCTCACTGATAATCAGAAGAATGTGAACTATACAATAAGTTTGAATCCCGAGGTGAAGTCGACAAACTTCAATTATCAATCGGGACACCAACTCCCGATGAACGTGATGACCTCCCACGCTTTTGCCTCGAAGACTCCTCTCTTTCCATTTGATATAATATCTACATTTACACAACTATCAACTCATAACTTATTCAAATTCTACATGTTTCATTGAAGTACCATTAGATTAGGCCCTTAACAATTGTTATAGGATCTAGCTACTAAAGAAACCAAGTTCTTAAATAAGGACCTATTTACCTAATATCATCCAATAGTTCTTAAAATTAGTAGAGATAATATTGTTGGATGTAAGAGGAATTAATGTGTCAATATTTTAAGTGTTTTTGATGTCTTAAATTAATGGAACCAATATGGTTAAATGTGAAAGGTTACACTTCTTTATGTCAAGGAATATAGTTTAATTGTTATATTGACTACCATAAAGAGAACTATATATTATTTCAATATAATAAGGAGTTTAAATCTGGTATCTCTTAAATGTTAATCTAAACATGGTCATATTGTACTAAATTTGAAACATATAAAAAAAATTCTATAGAGACAACCTAGCCATAATAGCTCATAAATTCAACCTCTAATAGAGACTTCTATACATGTTGGCACCAAATTAATATTGTAATTTGTGAATATAAACAAGATATAATCAATTCGGTTGGATAGAATTTTTCTAAAACTGGACATTGAAAACAGGGCAAGAATCAACAGACTAGTTACAGAAAATTCAGCCATGAATCATGGAAACACAGGCATTATTACAAGCCAATCTTTCCACCTATTAAATACGAAGAGTTCACCTATTAAGATATGGTTCTTAAAGCTAACAACATGATCAATTAGGTGGAATAATACTATGGTGAGAATAGAGATTAAGAATTACCGTAGTATATAGTTCAGAGCTTACTCATATCTATGGGATACTATAGCTATAACGTAACACACTAAACAATGGTGATCATAATAAGCATGATGATGTTACTAAACAAGTAAAGCTGTTGTAATTCAACTCAATAAGCTAGTACCATTAGTTAGGGTTAAATGAAGGATATGTAAGTAGTTAATTACCTCATGAGCTTTGGATAACTAGTGTAATCAGTAACCAATGAAAATACTACTATGCTTTCCATATTAGAGCTTATGCATATTATAATTGAGCTTAAGCTCTCTTAAAGCCCAATGATTACGATAGCTTACTTATGTCGACATATTCAATCACAACCAGTACTTAACTAGTCTGGAACCCATTAAAGCAGAGTACATTAAAAGCTATAGAAGTTGTTATAGTGAACGAGCTGTGGATTACAAGTAGAAGTGAATCATTGATTATAATTATATAAAATAAGCTTATTTCCATTTATATTATAGTACTAACAAGAGATAAGAGCTTACTTGGAATTGAACCACTAGTGCTTTGATATCATGATTCGAACAAGGTTACTGCTACTAATCAGAATACATATGATATGTTAATACTGATCATACCTAAGCTTTTAATAGTGTTAATTAAATACCCTACTAGTTCTGTCCAATACTGGTAATAGAAGCAAATAAATAGTTATAAGTATTAGATGTATACTAGTCTCTATGTAGGTGTAAGCCGTAATAAACCTAATAGAGTAAGTAACTTATATGACATTGTTGTTACTATCCCAATCAAACAATGGTATTACCTTATCACACTTACTGTATCTATGAGGTTATTGGAATTACAGATAATAACCTAGTTGATGTCGAAGCTCTAAGCTGGATTACTAGTTACTATGAGCTTAAGCTATAAGGGTATATCTCTTATTCAGTATGATTACCATTGAATCTAAACACTACATGATTTGCTTTACTTGGAACATATAGAATGAACTCCATTGGTTCTACTTAATAGAGGTGATTTATTAGAGTGATATAAGGGATATCATCATGGTGTTTATTAGAGTTCACCTCATTGCTTAACTAACTACAACGCATCTCTATTGTTTACAAGCTTATACATAGTTAATGTGATTGAATATGCCTAAAAGCTATTATAATACATATTCTTATTACCATCATTTTTGAAGCGTATGCATGGTTCCCTATTGTTCGAGTTCCATTAGGTGAATAGTGTAATTAAGTAATACATATTATAGGCTTTATGTGTAAATCATAACCTACTAAATTTTCTTCCATGAAATTCACACTTTTCCAAAAGCATTCTAATCTTCTAGCCTTGCAATTGATCGCTTTCTCTTGAGAAAGAAAAATAATCTCATAACTATTAGCTAAATCATCAGCCTAAAGTTGATATAAAAGTAAAACTTTCCATTTTCAAAAAAACAAAATATAAAAAAATCAAATTAATATGTTATTTTTCATTTAATTTTAATTTTGATTTTTTAAAACAATTATGTTGCAATTCTGGCAATGTTAAGAGAGAGCCTGCTCTGTAATATTTTTGACATACATACCCAGGATTAAATCGGCCTATTAGGAGGGTGAAAGCTCTTGAAGTGTAGACTACAAATGAGGGGGTTAAACACTTCTCTCTCCCTATATTATGCATTGTTCTGGTATTAAGTTGTGAGTATAGAACGTTGATTCTATCTCTGTTTACCTTATATATATATATATTAATTTTGTCTTGAATGATTGATGAGGGCGTGTAGCCTATGACCTACTTGAACTGTATATTATTGATATTTATTATCCATTATGTTGGATTTATGGATGGGCATATGGACTTAGAAATAGAAAAAATTCATTTGTAGTTTGTCAATAAAGCTATTAAGAGAGTTGTTGCCAGTGAAAGACTAGCAACTGAAAACAATTGATGTAAGCCATTGAAGAGGAGAGCGTCCTTCTCTGATTATGATATTAATTAATAATTATGCTATGTCTTCCAAGAAGACTGAACTTTTGCGATGGTAATAATAGTTCATTTTGGCATTAGAAGATCCCTCGATTAATTCTCAGTTTTCTTGAAGTCTAAAATACAGTGGTTAGTATTTCCGTAAGGCCCAGAAGGGGTCTCTTTGTTGAATCGGGGTGTAACGATATATTATATGTTAATAATTGTACTTAGTAAGAGCAGGGCGTAGTCCGCTCCTTCTTGATGGGACTATATCCCTTACTAATGTATAAAATACAAAGTTTAAATATTGCTAAGAAAAGGCTCATCCCACAGCTTAAGAGCCTCGCTTAATTCTTTTACATAAAAATATAAAGTTTGAGAAAATAGTGAAGCAAAAATCATAACCTTCATATTATACAGGTTAATTATATGAAGTTAAGTTAGGGCTTTGGTCAAACACACATGTACTAATATCCTTTATGGCTTATATACGTTCAGTGTTTTATTAACACGTTGTTTTGAGAACCTTGTTCCCTAAGAAAAATTAAGTGGATCCTTAGGACTCTAATTTAGTGGATTTGTTGCCCAGTTTGAGGTGACCTCTCTGTGGGAAAACAGACTCCATACAAAGGATCAAACTTGTCGTCAAGCTTCCAGTAGCATGAGTCTGCATGAAAGCACACAAGTAGTTTTAATGGAACCATTTCATGTATGGTTATTTTTGTACATTTTGTGAAAAAAATATTCTCTTATGTCAAGTTAATAAAGTTTGTTCATTTACATTCATTTATATTTAAGTTAATCTTTTAATGGTAAAGAGATTTTGGTATGCTTTATTAGATTATCAGAAATTCATAATACGATTATGAGCTTAACAGTTATTCTTAGATTTCTGTAAAAGCATGAAGCAAGCTTTCTATCATAAACAAATAATGGTGATCTTGATTAGAAGATTTGAAATGAAGTTAACTAGAAGTATTGGATAATAAATTAATTACTCATTTATACCTTGTATTAAGTGTAAATCTCTTAATCAAATTCGACCTCAACCATAGTAGTCCTTCATTACCTTTAGGCAAATACACTACAATTTAAGGATTATGTGTTCATGAACAGAGTTCTCCGTTCATGAACAGGTTCTCTGTTCATGAACAAAGATGGTAAAACAAACTTAATTAAAATTAAAATTAAGAAACTAACTTAGTTTAATTTAAATTAATTGTAATATATGTAATCTAAAATTGTAAACTAAATTAATTTAAATTAAAATTACGAATTTCAGTTAGAATTAATTTACGTACCTGTTAATAGAATCCCAATGAAGAATCCAAACACAATCGACCAAACCGAACACCTATTCACCGAAACCGAAAATTGCACGCAACAAAAAACAAATTATTAACATATAAAAAATAACAAAAAAAATGAAATCCAACTCCACACCAAACACTTACCTGCAAACATAACGTTGTCCAACTCCACATTGAATGCTAATGCTATCAACTTCGTGATCCACGTCGAGAGGGTGACGGAACCAAGTCGAGACGGTGGCAAAAGGGGTGACGGAACCACGTCGAGAGGGCGGCAGATCTCCACAACAAAGGCAGCAGCAGGTCTCCACGTCAAGCAACCAAGCAACCAGCGGGGTACAATAGGCGGGGAAAATAGGTGAGGATAACAGGCGGCGACAACAGGGAGACAGGTGGGGTTCGGCAGCTGCTGGCGGGGAAACAAGCGGGTACCAGCCAACTACAAAGCGAAAAATGAACAATGTGGGCTGTAGCTGAGCTTTTATGCAGAATAATTATTCAGCCGAATAATTATTCGGTCGGCTCAATAATTATTCGGCGGAATAAGTATTCGGCCGAATAATTATTCAGCCGAATAAACATAAAACTGTGAGTCAAATTAAACGGTTCACCGTTAAACATTATTCGACCGAATAAAGTATCGCTTATTCGGCCGAATAACCATATTTATTTGGTCGAATAACCATAGTTATTTGGCCGAATAAATATGGTTATTCAGCCGAATAGCTTCCGCTATGTTTCTCTGGCACCCGATTCTCATGAAAGTGTTACCCAACTTCACGTTTTCGCCCTGTTGTAGAGATAGCCGCAATTTTCCAAGAAGTAGGTACACATGTGATACTGAAGAACTGCTATGTAACTATGGCTAAGGATTTTGAGAAAGGCTATAGATCAACCGTTGTTCAGAAACCAAACACACACTTTGGTTTTTACAAGTAAACAAACTTTTCTTTTTATGCACAAATAGATAAATCATTTTGTTTGTCAATAATTTTTTATATTTGTTAAATATTATTTTGTTGAACTTTGGTTGTCATTGATGTCAACTAATGTCAAAGAGGAATCAGTATTCATGTTCCATTTTAAAGAAGTATATGAAAGCCACTTTGAAGAAGTATATGTAAGCAAGTTTGAAGAATTATATGGAATCCAGTTTGAAGAAATATATAAGAAGTATATCAATCATATCGACTTTAAAGAAGTACATATGTAGATATTCAGTCCACCTAGCTATGTTACTTCAAGGAAAAACCAAAGAGATGGTTGGACAAGGTTTGGGAGTGTGCAAGTGGCTTGGAGACAAGAAGTGGTAAAATAGCCATGCAATTCTTGAAAGTATGCAAGATACACCAATCAAAAGAAGTATGCAAGTCCCAGAAGTGCGCAAGTTACACCAATCAAAAGAAACATACAAGTGGTTAAAGCGTGCAAAAGTACCAAGAAGGAACTAGCGGTTGTAGAAGTTAAGTGCACAAGTCCCAGAAGCAATAGTACATCAAGGGCACAAGACCACAACGCAATGGCTCAAGATCAAACTACAAGGGCGCAAGTCCCACTAAGGAAAGGACCAAGTATGTGCAACCCACAAGAGAAGACACATCAACGACGCAGATCATGACAAGTTGTGGAAGTGTGAACCATGAAGCAAAGAAGAAGGAAAGCCACAACCAACTTGTGGGAATCACCATCCGCGCAAATCATTATAAATAATAAGCCAAGTTGGAGAATTTGGTAAGCTTGGAAGAGGAAGCTTGGAGGTGGAAAGTTGGAAGATATATATTTATCAATCTTCTAATTTTTAGGGCATCAAGGGCTCGAGGAACCAAAACAGTATGATCTAGACAAGAGTAGAGTGCGCACAACCAAAGGAATGGAACTATTGATGGTTCGTAGAATGATGTAAGTCTATATGTGAAAGTTGTGCAAAGATAGAGTTGCATATCTATAGAGGATGTTCAAGTGCATGAGACCAGAATGATAGTATCGCAGACAGCTCAGGTTCAGTCGCAAATGATCTAAGATAGAAGTGCAAAGACTAACTTGAAGTATATATTATGTTGTGAAGAAATTTATTAGATGCGTAGAGAAAAAAATTTCGCACAGTAAATGATGCGCAGAGACAAAATTGCCCCACAGTAAATGATGTGCATTGTGATAAGGATGATCTGAAACAAGTGCAAATGAACCGAAAGGTCGAACTGTAGATGATGCATAAAGGGTCATAGATTATCTAAAGACTATTGCACTAAGACAAAATAGACACATTTTAAAAGGTGCGTAGACTTGTTTAATACTGATGCGCAAAGTCAGAACAATAGTTCATTCGTAAATGCACAGTATCAGTTGAAGTGCAGAAGTGCAAAAGAAGAAAGGCACACAAAATTTGAGTGTAGACTTTAGAATATGAAGAAACAGCACACAGTTTGTGAAGTGTGAATTCAATTGTAAAGTGGTGAAGTGTTCAAGTAAAGTTCTTCGCACAGAACAATAATTTCAAGATATCAAGGTTTTCGAAGGTGCACATAGCACAGTGGATAGTAGTTTATCGAAATATTACACGAATCAGAAGAACAACAAGTCATATCTTCTTTTTATATATCAGGGTGGTAGGACGGGGAAAGAATTAGGGGGTTGATGCCTCCTTCTTGTTTGAGATGGTAAATCAAGGATTTGAATCTTCCTTCAGGTTGGTTCCTGTAAAACCAGGGGGTCGGTTCCTCCTTCCAATTGGTGCTGGAAAACTTAGGAACTTGGTGCTTTCATGAATGTAATCTTTATATTACAAGAGAGTATTCAGTGGTTTTCTCCTATTTGGGTTTCCACATAAAAATTATGTGTGTTTTTTGTATTGCGCACATGTGCATGAATGTTTTATTTATGGTGGATGCTTAATTTAAGTTCATAATAAATCAGTTAAGAAGTTAAAAATTGTTCACAATTACGCTAATACTAATTCACTCCCCTCTCAGTATTAAATAGATTCCAACAATTGGTTTCATAGTTGGTTTCTTCAGTAACAGCTTAGCATCTGGAAGATATATACTTGTGTAGTTATGGGAAGAAGTCCTCTAGTCAAAGCAAAGCACCATGGTTACAAGAAAATGGTTGTCTATACAATCTCTTTGTTGCAGAAGTAAGAGATATTATTCGCACACAAAGGAAAATAATAGAATAATTAAAGCAGGTAGAAACGAATATTATGCAAATTATGAAGAAGAAAGAAGAAGAATCAAAAGGATTGGAAACATACTTTAGTAGTCAATTATAGGAAAAGGATAAAGCTTTCCAAACTGAAAAACTGAGGAATGACATTCTAGAAAAAAAACTGAAGAAATCAATCATGTAGAGAGTCAAAGGTTATTCAATGAAATCATGCTTATGAAGAAAGAATTGGAATATGTTAAAGAAGGAAATGTAAAGGAAGTCTTGTCTTTAAAAGACCAACTCCAACAACAACATGATAATCATCAAATTCAAACTCAAACAAACTGTTAAGCCCTAAATATGGGTACATTTCCCCCTATATTGTGGTTCATTACATTAGTTTTGATGTCAGATTTGGTCCCTTAGTGGTGATTGGCATTAGTATGGTTATATTAGTTATGTCGGTTTGGGTCAGTTAGTTGGGATTGTACCCCTTAGTCTCCTATATATAGGAATGAGGCCTTTCATTTGGAGTATCTTATCTTATCTTGGCATGTCTTGTGTACTTAGTACATTGTATAAGGAGGTTTCCCCCTCAAAGAGGATTGTTATTCAACTATTTTCTTCAATCAAGTCATGGATTACTATTTTTGATCTATTTCTTCTCTTTTCATAGTATTATTAGAAATTTGTTGCATAACATTTGGTATCAGAGCTCTTTTCTCGGGATTGGGTTCTTTAAAACGAGTCATATTAGAATTTTCACTATTAATTTTTTTATACAAGGATTCACATATAAATATTAAAAACCCACTTCTGTAACAGGCCGAACTATCTGTGGTCCAAAATTCAGGTCCTGAGACATCACAGGTTCGGAGATACTGGCCTCAGAATCTAGGGTTTTTTACTGGTAAAAATAATACTCTAAAATAGGTGTTCTATGGGAAAAGGTCATATTTGGGGAATGCGAGGTCAAAATTGAGTGATATCAGTTGAATCCGAAAGATTATGGACCAACATATCTGTGGTAGAATATTCAGACTCGGATCCAAAATAATTGACACGGGGCAGTCTGTACAAGTTGGATATTCCGAATGGACCAAAAATAAGAAGTGTTGGGAGATTCACAATATCTTTCTATTGGCATGTCAGAATTAGGTCAAACCCGCGGCATCGGAAATAGGACACATAATAATACAACAGGATGAAGTTTCAGACCTAGAGGAACCGTAGTTTGAATTTTATCTCAGTTGCAATTCGGCCCAAAAATAATCTTCCAATCAGGGTATGAAAAGGTATGTCGTTTTTAATTTTGATTAACTTTTAGTAGAAGGATCTAATTGTGGTGACACCTAAGGTGTGATATCTATTTATATCGTTCAAAATTCCACCAAAAGGAAGTATAAAGTGTCACACTCCATACAAACCACCTGAGGATCCATCCTCGACATATGATGAAAGGGAAGACCTCTCTTTTTGAGTGTCCCGGTTGGAAGATATGATTAAAGGGTCTGTGAAAAAAATTTGATTTGGATAATTTAGAGGAGAAGTTGAATAAAATGGAGGAAAATATGAAAGGTTCGTTGAAAACAACTGATTTACTCAATTTAGAGGAGAATTTGAACAATATTGTTAATCTCATTCAAAATTCAAGGGATACTCTTCCTAGAGGTGATGATGTGTTACGGGATACTCTAGAGGATAAAGATAATTCTCATGTTCATTAACCTTCCATGAATAAGAATATTCCAAGGGGAAATTATTCTGGTAATAGAATCCATCAAGGATGGTCACCAAGGGGTACCCAACTTCCCAAGATTGACATGAGAAATTTTGATGGCAATGATCCAACAACATGGATATTCCAAATGGAGCAATTCTTTGATCTACACCAGGTTCCAACTTTGCAAAAGGTAACTATTGCATCATTATATTTAGAGCCTGATCAATTTGTATGGTAATCAATGGATTTGTGACCGTAAAAATGACTCTATTCTATATTGGTCTATATTCATTGAAGAATTGATTGCACATTATGGGGATATTAATAGTATTACCTTCTTTAGGCGGTTAATAAGTGTCAAGCAAAAAGGTTCAGTTGCAGAGCACATCAAATAGTTTCAGAATCTAAATCTTAGAGTGAAGAACATTTCAGAAGATAGTCTGTTGGATCTCTTCATTGGCACCTTGAAGGATAACATTCAACATGAGGTGTGTCTCTTTGAACCACCATCCTTGGAGAAGGCGTTCATAATGGAAAGGAAGGTTGAAAGTAAAAATATGACGATGGCTACTAGAAAGAGCACCTTCAACAACACATACCGAGAGAATACCGTTACTTATTCTAACCCACCTCAAAGGTTGACACCTCAACAAATAGAGGAAAGAAGAGCAAAATTCCTATGCTTTAATTGTGACAGCAAGTATAGTAAGGGACATAAGTGTGATGAAAATAAATTATTTTACATAGAATGTGAAGAGGAAGAACCAAAAGAACAAGAACCATCTCCAGATGAAGAAATAGAAGATACTGCTACATAAGAGATTACTCCCACAATATCATGTCATGCATTGGATGGAATTAACACTCCTCAAACTCTCAAGATCGAAGGATTTATCAAAAGGAAAAAGGTAACAATGTTGATTGATTCTGGTAGTACTCATAATTTCATTCACTATAAATTAGCAAAATCTCTCAATTGCTTTGTATATACAGCACCAGAGTTTCAAGTAATGATTGCAGATGGAGGAACTATCAACTGCTCAAGAAAATGCCATAATACAAATCTTACTATGGGATAATATGCATTGAATAGTCCAATGATTGTTATTCCCATGGGTGGTGTTGATGTTGTATTAGGAGTTCAATGGTTACAATCCTTGGGAACGATGGCTTTTAATTTTCAGAAACTTTTCATGATTTTTTTATGGGAAGGAAAGGAATATGAATTACAAAGTATCACAAAGAAACCAAGAAAGGTGATAAGCTCTAATGGTGTGACAAAATTGATGAAAACGGGACATCTAGGTGTAATTGCACAATTATGCTCATTAGATGTTCAAACATCTAAGCCTCCTATTTCCCCAGATCTCCAAAGGGTCATTAATAAGCATTTCAAGGTATTTGAAGATATTCCTAAAGGTATTACACCTGTCTTATATTTTGATCATGCTATTCACTTAATCCCAGGAAGTGTTCCTCCTAACATCAGACCTTATAGATACCCCTATGGGCAGAAGAGTGAAATTGAGCGTATGGTTGAAGAAATGTTAGAGGTTGGCATAATTAGACCTAGCCAAATTTCTTACTCTGCACCAGTGGTAATGGTACACAATCCGGATGGATCATGGCATATGTGTCCAGATTATAGAGAGATCAACAAGATCACCATTAAATATAAGTTTCTCATTCATGTCATTGATGAATTGCTAGATGAATTACATGGAGCAATTGTCTTCACAAAGTTGGATCTTCATTCTGGGTATCATCAAATTAGAATGAAAGATGATGACATCCCAAAAACAACATTCAGAACTCATGAAGGTCATTATGAATTTCTAGTTATGCCATTTGGTCTCATGAATGCACCTTCCACATTTCAAGGTTTGATGAATTCCATTTTCAATCATTTTCTTAGAAAATGTGTGGTAGTATTCTTTTATGATATAATAATCTATAGCAAGTCTTAAAGAAGAACATGTTCAACATGTTGACAAGGTACTACAACTACTACAAGAGCAACAACTATATGCAAAAACTTCCAAATGTTTCTTTGGGGTGAAGGAGGTAGAGTATTTGGGTCATATTGTATCTCATGAAGGTGTCAAGGTAGAGCCTAACAAAATTAAATCCATGATAGACTGGTCGATTCCCAAAAACCTGAAGAATATTCGAGGATTATTATGTCTGACAGGGTACTACCACAAGTTTGTTCAAAACTATGGAATAATAGCAATGCCTCTAACAACATTATTGAAGAAAGATGCATTTTCTTGGACTCCAGAGGCAACTCAAGCTTTTGAACAACTTAAACAGGCAATGTGCACAACTCCTATATTGGCCACACCAGACTTCACAAAAACCTTTACTGTGGAATGTGATGCTTCAAGAAATGCCATTGGCGTTGTTCTAATGCAAGAAGGACACCCACTTTCTTTCACAAGTCATCCAATCAAGGGAAAGAACTTACAAAATCCCATTTATGAGAAGGAAATGTTGGCAATACTACATGCTCTTAAGAAATGGCGTCCTTACCTAATAGGTAGGCACTTCAAAGTCAAAACAGATCATGATAGTCTTAAATACTGCTTGGAACAGAGACTATCTTCAGAAGAGCAACAAAAGTGGGTAACTAAGATGTTGGGATATGACTTTGAAATCATCTATAGAAAGGGGAAACATAATGTGGTGGCAGATGCACTCTCCAGAAAAGAGGAATATGTTGGGATATTACTTTGTTCCATTTCCATTATTCAACCAAATTGGATAGTAGCAGCAAGGGAAGAATGGAAAAAACACCTATATGTGTGGACACTCATTCAAAATGTACATAATTATCCCAGTG
Source organism: Larix kaempferi (assembly GCA_027924585.1). Classification (NCBI taxonomy): domain Eukaryota; kingdom Viridiplantae; phylum Streptophyta; class Pinopsida; order Pinales; family Pinaceae; genus Larix; species Larix kaempferi. Next base: position 41,284,877 of record BSBM01000047.1, read on the forward strand.
TATCAAATACTTTTGTGTGGAAATATGATTCACTATGGTATAAGGATCACTTATATTTGTGCAAAAACTCCCAACTTAAGCAGAAGGTACTTTCAGAATTAAACACCTCTCCTATAGGTGGGCACTTGGGATTCCTGAAAACATACCACAGGGTCAAGAAGGAATATTTTTGGGAAGGTCTTAAATCTGATGTTCAAAGGTTCGTGGTTGAATGCTTGGTTTTCCAACATAATAAGGGTGAAACAATTAAGACCCCGGGACTTCTAAAACCATTAGACATACATTTCCAGCGTTGGGAGGAAGTCTCCATGGATTTTATCACAGGTATACCCAAGTTTGAAGGAAAGAATGTTATTATGGTGATTGTTGATAGAATCACAAAGTATGCACACTTTTGTGCACTCTCTCACCCTTTTAATGCAAGTACAGTAGTTGCAACCTTTATGGAAACAGTTCAGAAGTTACACGAAAATTCAAAGATTATTGTAAGTGATAGAGATCCAATTTTCACTGAAAAATTTTGGATTGAATTATTTTCCTACTTGGGCACTCAATTGGCTCACTGTTCATCTTATCACCCTCAATATGATGGGAAAACCGAGATAGTGAACAAGTGTTTGGAAGGCTATCTTCGTTGCTTTGCATCTGATAAACAAACATAGTGGGTGAGATTGTTGTCTTTGGAAGAATGGTGGTATAATACTTTCTTCCATACATCATCAAAAATGTCTACATTTATGGAGCTTTATGGGTACCAACCTCCATCTATCACATCTCCCTTAAAAGGAAAATCTAAATTTCAAGCCATGGAATAACACATAGAGGACCAGCAAGAAGTTCTCCTGATACTTAAGGACAACTTGACTATGTCAAAAAACAGGATAAAACAACAAGTTGATCAACATCGTAGTGAAAGGAGTTTTGAAGAAGGGGATTGGGTATTTCTCAGGCTACAACCTTACAAGCAGATATCTCTCAAGCTATTAAAGAAGGACAATAAATTAGCACCCTAAGTATTATGGTCCTTATTAAGTGTTGCAGAAGATTAGTAGTATGGATTACAAATTGGAGCTCCCTTCATCTTCAAGAGTACATCTAGTTTTCCATGTTTCTTGCTTAAAGAAGGTAATAGGAGACAAGATCTAGATTCAAACAATCTTACCAGAGTTTGATGAAGAAGGAAAAGTCATATTGGAACCCGAACAAATCACTGAAACAAGGACTAAACAACTACGGAATCAATCTATTACTGAGTACCTCATAAAGTGGAAGAACTTACCAGTTGAAGATTCGACATGGGAAGATGAGTCCTTCATACAGAGGAATCAACAACTAATAAAGCATTGAGGACAACACTTGTCTGAAGGGGAGGGACATGTTAATCCTTAAATATGGGCACAATTCCCCCTATATTGTGGTTCATTACATTAGTTTTGATGTCGGATTTGGTCCATTAGTGGTAATTGGCATTAGTATGGTTATATTAGTTATATCGGCTTGGGTCATTTAGTTGGTATTGTACCCCTTAGTCTCCTATATATAAGAAGGATACCTTTCATTTGAAATATCTTATCTTATCTTGTCTTGTCTTGTGTACTTAGTACATTGTATAAGGAGGTTTCCCCCTCGAAGAGGCTTGTTATTCAGTTATTTTATGCAATCAAGTCGTGGAGTAATATTTCTGATCTATTTCTGCTCTTTTCATACTCTTTTTGGAAATTTGTTTCATAACATTTTGAGATCATCTCTCTAAAATAGAAGAATTTCGAGTATGAAAAAATGTTTGATGAATAGAGGACTCAATTACAGGAAAAATAACAAGAAGTTGAAAGACTGCAAAATCAACACATGACAAATGAGAAATTTGTCAAAACACAGAAGTATTGAATGAGATTCTAAGAAAGAAATGATCACCACTTAACAAAACTAGTGTAGGCTACAAAAGTGGTATCAAGAACAAGGAAAAAAAGGAAACTGATCAGGAAAGAAGGAATACTGCTCAATTAAGGAGGTATCTCTGTGCAAAATTGTTCAATGTTGGAAATGCACAATGACTGGACATATTGGAAAATAATGTAACAATTTAGTTTGTTACAAGTGGATAAAATTGGTCACAAAGCCCGGAACTGTGGAGAGTCAAGAAAAAATGCCAAATGCTAGAAGAAGAAAACAAGTGAAGAATGTTAAAAGATGTAATACCCCTGCAAATCAAGGAAAAGAATAACGCATAATGATTTCGAAAAAGAAGACTATGGACAATGGCTTAGAAACTGTCAAATATCTAGATGAAAATGGGGAGTGCTTGGGAAACCAATCCATATCCACTCCAACACGAAGTTAACTCAGACAGTTTGACCTATCGTAGTGAAATATTTGTGCACCAAAATAGACTTTGACAAAAGGTAACTGTTAATGACTTTGGAAAAAGAATTTATCAAATCAATTACACCTTATCAAAACGTTTTGATGTTGTTTGTAAAGAAGAAAGTAATGCAATGATTACTAATTCTTAAATAAGATGAACATGGAGAATCGACACCTCTTTCCAAAAACAGATTCTCAAAATTAGATTTGAGTTCCACATATCACTAAATCTAGATAATGGAAGAAGGTATGTAAAAACACAACTTTCAAAACACGTTATGGTTAGTCTCTAGTATCACCTTTTGGACTTACCTATATACTTGTAGCATTCACATGTTTGATATATGATTTGATATTATTGATGACATTATGAGTTGTTACCAAAATAAAGTAATAGGAAGAACATTTAAGGATGATGCTATAATTTTTATGAGAGCATAACTCATATAAAATGCTATATTTTTTATTTATTGATATAATGAATTGCGACTTTTTTTCCATGGAAAAGGTGTGAGTTTAATAAAAAGAAGATTCAATACTTAATTTTTATGAGAGCATAACTCATATAAAATGCTATATTTTTTATTTATTGATATAATGAATTGCGACTTTTTTTCCATGGAAAAGGTGTGAGTTTAATAAAAAGAAGATTCAATACTTATGTTATATAGTCTTTAAAAGGAGTCATAAGTTGACACCCAAGAATGCAATTAAAGTAGAAAGTGTTAGTCTTAATTGAATACAAGATGAGATTTGTTGCATGGTTTTCTAAGATCGCTAACTTGTTGTCCTGATTATGTTAGAAATTTCCTCAAGCGATGTAAAATACTTCGTCGTAAATAGGAATAATGTGACATCCATTTGTCAATGAAATTGTATTTTATCATAATACACTCAGAATTTGGATTGAGTTTTTCCATAGTATAATTGGTGATTGGATTTCTAGGAAGAATTAAAATTTTGTTTTACCTTACTACCACTGGTGAATGGATTGTATTTTACCATAATACAATTGATGATTGGATTGTATCTTACATAATACAACTAGTGATTGGATTTGTAAGAAGAAAGCTTGACTTTACCATGATGCAAGTGGCGATTGGATTTGTAGGAATACATTATGCTTGAATTGTTAGAGTGAGTTATGTGTCTTTATTGTATTAGTATGTTTTCGAAGGATGATAGGTTGGGTCTTCAAAATACTAGCCTTAATTTGCAAATAGCCAATGATAATTATTTGGTGGTCTTCAAAATACCATTCTTAATTTGCAAACACGGAATATTAATTATTGTATAACCTTTTATAGTTTTTTTTGCATTATAGTTGGAGAGTCAATCATATATGGTTTTATTACAAACTTGTTTCACTTTGATTGTGATTTCATTTCTTAGAAGGAATATGTTCATTTTATTGATCGAAATCGACCTTGAAAATAGAGATAGAGATCCATTACTTGTATATTTTCTCGATGGTAAACATATATCAAAATTGACCTTGAGAGTAAAGACATAAATCCATTACCTTCGTGCTTGATCTTTAATTATGAATTGATTAAGAAAGAAATCAAACCTAAATGAGGTTAGAATGGAAAGAGCAAATACTTACCAAAAAAATGTAGCAATTTGATTCAGTCAATAAAAAATAACAAATTCAGAGAAACAACAAGAACCAAAGCAAGCTCTGATTAATTTTAAAGCTACTTTAAAACTCAAATTAAACTTTAAGGATTAATGGATTTAATGAATTCACCCAATAATTCATAAATAAATTAAATATAATAAATCAAATTAGCTCATCCTAAGAGTTTATAAACACTCCCTTTCCAAAGATAATAACAACTTCTAATAATAAAATCTAGAACTCATGAATGCTATGGACACTCTGAAATAGTTGATTATGTTATAGATTGGAGTTGCTCCCAGCGAGAAATAATTTATTATGTTATAGATCGGAATTATAGATTGAAATTTTGAATGCCGTGGACAACTAGAAATAGTTGATTATGTTGAATTGCTCCAGACAGCCAGAAATAGTTGATTACTTTATATAGTTGATTATGTTATAGAACGGAATTATAGGTTGAAATTTCTCCGTAATTATATAGAGATCAAGGCTTTCTAACACCATATTGAACAAGTGCCATGGGATGGCAATGTCCCTGCCGATATTGTCAAAGATTGAATTTATGAAAAGATTAAATTGTTATATTGTCGAAGATTGCATTTTTTATATTGTTTATGTATAATTTGGTACTATGTGGTATTGCAATAAAACTGTGACTGTGTCCGACCAAAACGAGACTTCTTGTTTCCTTAGAAGAAGAGACATTCGCAATCGTCCGACCAAAACGAGACTTCTTGTTTCCTTAGAATAAGAGACATTCACAATCGTTTCATTAGGTATTTCCATTGCTAAAAAGTTTCAACATAGGACATCGATGTGTTTGATGTGTTGCCATTGATTTTGCATGTAGGGCCATTGACGTTGATCAGATGAGTAGATGAGTACCAGTTGTACAAGCCTCAACTGGTTTGTAAAAAAAATGAATACTTCTTTCAGGTCATTGCATCAATTGTGATGTTGGGTTAAGAGGAAAATGAAGATGAGATTGTTCGACAAATTGCATCTGAAGTTTAGATATGGTTGCATTGCTATTCATTGAGGCTGAGATTGCGATATCATTATGGTTGCATTGCTATTCATTGAGGCAAGGATTGCGATATCATTAGATTCTATTTGATTTGAATCTATGTTGGCTTACTAGGTTTTGTTGGACTCTATTATACTAATTTCATTTGACCCTGTGGCTTGGGTTGAAGTTTTACGTGTTTTCCCACTTGCATTGGTTGAGGAGGCATGTCTTCCCTACATGTTCAATGATAAGTCTGCTTATCCTTTATTTTTTCAAGTTAAATAAGGTCATGCACACATAGAGGTGACTAGCACAACTAATGTAGCTTAAAGTAACTTGTATATATCACGATGTACTAAATACAAAGCAAGCAAATATAGGGTAGTTAACATCAATTAAATTAAAATGTAATTTAATAGATATCGAAAGAAATGGCGTGCATAAAGTTAACATGATCCCACGGACTCAAGCAAGTGTCGACTTCTTTTGCCAGTTGCAAACAAGATTTGGCATTTGAATTATAACACAGCCAGATGTATTCAACACGCGAGACGAATGTTAGTGCACAACTTCCAGAGACAATAATTGCACCCACGCAGGGCCCGACAGATAATACTTTTTTCTTCAAATACAAGAATCGATACTTGTATTATATCCTCTGCAGGTCGCGGACATAAAGGTATGGCTCACAAAACTAGTCTTTTAAAAGAAAATTAATGAACGAGATTTTTTAGAAAATCCTGCAAACTCCATCTACAAGCGTAAAACAAAGCATCTTAGGTAAGAGTACTGATTTTTTAGAAAATCCTGCAAACTCCATTTACAAGCGTAAAACAAAGCATCTTAGGTAAGAGTACTAAGTATTAATATTCCTAAATTGCCATAAAATAATGCAAATCAGTGCGTCCATTTATAAATATAAACCATAAAAATCTAACGAAAGAGCACTTAGTATTAAATATTTTTTCCCTAATTTACACAAGGATGTGATTCAGTCCACCTATAAACATAACATGCCACAAAATCTAAGGAAATGGTACAACAAAGAGGCCTATTCACCTAGGCACAACACCGGCGGAATCGACATATGGATTGGAATTCCACCAAAAGGCATACATGCGTGTTGCATGGTAATGCCCGTGAGGCACCTGTTCACATGACATATATAGTATATAGTATAGATGGATTAGGAGATATGATTAGTTAATTTCATAAATATCTATTTTCTATGAGTTTTGAATCAATATACGTTTAGAATAAATGGAAACACATGCTTACAAGAATTCTTATTTCCTTCACAGAGTTTAGTTGCCTTGAAATAAAATGCCTATTTTAAAGAAGCATCCTCGCAAGACCCTTTGCATGCAAAATTCATAGAACGAATTCTATAAGTTAGAAAATATATTAACTTCGTTGCTAAAATCTGTATAAAAATAATTCTAGAGAGTCTTGCAATGCCATAGAATACAACAAACAACCTCGATACCTTTTGTTGGTCTTCTAGAGAGTCTTGCAATGCCATAGAATACAACAAAGAACCTCGATACCTTTTGTTGGTCGTGAAGAATGCGTGAATATGGTGCTCATATTCAAATGCTCAGCAACATTTCATAATCTTTGTTGTTCTATCTGTGGCTAATAAATGCACAAACCCTCGGCAGGTGATGTTTCATCTTCCACAACAAAACCCCAAAAGACAAAAACGACGACAAACTAATAATATAAATCATGCTATTATGTGTGTAAGGTGATTGCAATACACTTGTCATATATGACATGCCTAAGAATAATATACAAGGAAGGGTTAGTGTGAAGGACGCTTGTTCTGTTGGAAGGCTTTCTGCACCTCATCCCAATCCATTTACAGACTTGTCATATCGTTGACATGCTCCAACGTGAAGGAGTAAGACTGGTCTAGCCACGGCTTCCCCCGGTGTACCCTGCTAATACAAAATTTTATTATGCACTGATGGTAATGAGCCGAAATTTGGAACCTCCAAAAATTTCATTAGGGACGAGACTTGCAATAGTTGGAACTCATCTAACACATTCATCCGCGTCCCCCTGTGCTGAGTGGTACTTTATGCATGTAACAATGTTTGTTGAGCACACCGATACCAACCATTTTGTATGGATCAAACACATTTACCAATATAATGAGGAGAAGACCAAAAATTGTGACCTCTGTCATAAAAGTCCTAGAGGTCATAAAAGTTGTGGGTGAAGCATTGGCTTGCTTTTATCGAATGAAATTGTTCAATTGCAAACCGTATTCAATCACCTACAATACCATTATCAATGCTCTTTGTAGGGTGGGGAATCATTCTAATAGTGATATCATGAATGAATTCAAAACAAGCATATGTTGAGAGTTACGAGAAGACCACTAGCGACTTCCATAAAAAAAATGCAAGATGCCAAGTGTCAATGTGCATGCAAGCTGCACTTTGCCTGAGTACGAGAAATAATATTCAATGCTCTACAAGTCATCCTGCTCACTTAACTATGATTTTTGGATCATAGCTATTATTGAAAATTTATTATGATATCCTAATGCTATTGAAAACATTTCTTATGATATATTAAAAAAAAGACTAACTAGAGTTCCCTTATAATTATGTGTAATACATACCATCTAGTCGGAATTGGCATTAACTTTCACCACGCATACCAACACGACCGAGGTGCAGGAGTATTGACAAACGTTAGAAAGATATAAAAGAAATTGCCCGGGAAAGGCACGTGCATAGCGTAGAAAGCAAGCAGGTCATACCTTATTTTCATGCATCCTTGGGTTATCAGACACCTTATTTTCATGCATCCTCTGGTTATTAGACTCTAAACTGCATTTCCAGCACAAATTTTCCTGCGTTGGGATTTCTATTGGCAATTTTTGAAGTTCATCTTAAGGCAACTTGATTACTGAAATCTATGAAATCTACTTCGTTAAAGCAAGATATCAAAGTAATGTCATGCTCTATAGTATATGAAAGGGGTTGGAGCGGTGGCTGCCAGATCTAGCCAGCCAGCCAGCTATAAGGCTCGGTTTGCGTTATTGAATGCACCAGTAGCTAACTAAGCAAGCCCGCCCTTGCTAGTTTTCTATGTTTTTAGTTTTCAAAGTAAAAAGCATTGTAGGTAAAGAATCTTGTAAGCGGGCTTACCCTAGTACACTAATCAATATTTGCACAGCTGCCATTACTGGTTTTATGAATTGAAATATAAAAATAAATGTTAATGTGCCTCTGGTTCATGCACGTTTCAACCATCTTGCAGGGAAAACAAGAGACAACTGTATGCTTTTTTTGCAGGAGCACATATATTGATGCTGGGCTTCTATGCAGATTCTGGGATGCATTAAGACCAATACAAATGGCTTGAGGTAGGGACTTGATTTATCACATTTTGTCAAATTTTTATACTTATGAACTGATTGCAAACTACATAAGCATCAGTTGCAAAACACTTCCCGCATCCTTTGGGTAGCTTTGAATGAGTCACATACAGATTTTGATTATAATAACATTAGACAAGGCCATAGATGGCTAGTTCTACTACTCTCCAAGGCATTTCTCTTCAGGAATCGCGATATAATAAATAATCTCGTGATTAAGAAAACAACACATGTCTTGTTTATGTGTTTAATGGAATCTGTGTTGCTCAGAATGCTAAACCCTTGGGCGTTAGCTTGAAAGCGCATTCATTCAATTTGGTTAGAAAACAGAGTAGTAAGATGGAACATTCACGAAGTCAAAGAGCTATGCAATTCACTCACATATCGAATATGCAGTCAGTATTTTTGCAATTGACAGATATCTCTAGACATGGGTGAGATTTCTTTGAATAGAGAACTATCCCTAGCTTGTAGAAGAGAAGAAAAATCTTAAAATATTTCCCATTAGTTTTGTATCACTGGTTTTCTATGTACAGGATTGGCTATGTACAGGAATGATTCTTATTGTTATTGTTTTCCTTATAATACATATAAGGAATGAATTTTATCAAGCTGCATATTCATTCATTCATTTCCTAGTAATGCATATAACAAATAAACACAATAACATTTCGAAGAAGGGCAACGCCTATCACTTAGTCTTAACTGCAGATATAGATGGGCAGAGCAACACCGCCAAGCTAGAGCGAAGGTAGAGTAAGCAGCACCGCACAACTAGAGCGAAGGTAGAGTAAGCAGCACATAGCATAGGTTATGGTAGTAGCAGCAAAGCCCCCATTTTATCGGGATAAAGAGCCATCTTAGGTAATAGTAGATTCACCAGTGGCTAAAGTGGTTTAACTGGCATAAGCAAAAGAAAAAACATTGGAAAGTACAGCTAAGGGAAGCACACTTGAAGTTTATTCGCCGCCATCTACGGGATCCCTTAGGGTTTCATAGCCATAGCTTGTTCCAGAACCCATTGTAGTTTCATCCCTTTATCCATACCCAAGGAATGATCCCACCGAGGCAGAAGCAGCTACCATTTCCCTAATTTATCCCGCAAAGGTGGAGGTAGTACTGAAAGGTGCAGTTCCAAATCCATACGCCTATCATCCAGCAACAACTTCTTCTCTCTACAAGATGCACGAACAGTTAAAGGTGCAGCACGAGAGCTAATTGTTCCAGGTGCAAATACATAACATTATAGGTTTTATGCGCAAAATTACTCCAAAATTACAGTGGAAGCTGCTCAAGGGGTATCCAAAGATGCTCCAAAGGTCTCCAATATACACATATATTGCAGATTCTAAATATTAGTATGCACGAACCAAACAGGTGGTGAAGCTAAAAGGCGGTGGCCAGCGGTGGCCATGGCGATGGTGGTCTTGTTGCATTTATCCCAATAAATAAATGCTTATGCTATGCAAACAATGGTGAATCCGTAAAATACTTACGTTATGAATTAATGCTAATGGGAATCCTAGCATTAATCCACTTGCAGGAAAATCAGTATTTGACATAGTATAGCAGGAAGCATAGTGATGGAGTCATTAATGCACCTCTCTAGCAGTGGCGGTGAAGGTCTCTTGGGCACTGGAGGGGTAGACGTGGTGTGAGAACACTTGGGCAGTGGAGGCGGTAGACGGTGAAGCAGGAAATAGTTTCAAGGATGTGTATTTAATGCAAGCGGTATGCCAGTGAAAGAGGCTGTAGTTTTAACGTTGTGTATTTATGGAAGCATGAACTAATATCCCAACTTCCAATAGCTCCGCCGCCGGCCCAGCAATAACACTTCAAATTATCGCCCAATAGAATTGCAATAAAATAATATGTTATTGAATTAATAATGAATATATTTATGAACTATATGAAAAAAATTTAGGATATATGAATGAAACATGTAAAGTCAAACGCAAACTAATACTAAGTCAAAACGTGTCGAATACAAGAGATACCCTTGTCTTCGGCGGGGACTAATAAAGAAATAAATTTCCATTCTTAAAATACAAAACTCATATTCGATAAAAAAAAAAATAGACCTCTTAAAAAAAAAAATAGACCTCTTAAAATTCATGGATGGATGAAAAATCTCCTAAATATACCCAACGAAAACATGTCAAGGAAAAAATAGTGACATTAATTTATTATAAATATATTACTTCAAACAATAAATTTATTATAAATATATCACTTCAAATAACAGTCAAATTTGACTTGACACCTATTAACGACTCCATAGTATCATGTGCAATCGTAGCAATGCCAAGTGTTAAGAGTAGCTACCATCGAGTTTTTCTTTTTCATCACTATGCGTTTGACACTTTGGAACTGCACATGAAATACAAAGTGCCAAGCGTTGCTACCATTGAGCTTTCCCTAATTACTAATTACAAATCACTAATATTGCATGCATTAATTAATGCATATGTCGTCAAACTTTATAAATATAATTGAGATTGTGTCCATTCCATCCACTCTACTATGGATCGCCTTGAGATTTCGTCCATTCCATGCACCTTACTATGGAAACATGTTAACTACCACACACGATGGTCAATACAACTGTCATGTGCATACCATTCATTAATACATATGTCATGTGAATACGAGTCGTGAAATATGAGATGGCAACGAGAATCACTAAATAATTAAAGAAGATAAAGGTTGCACATGAACTGTTTGTTAAAGAAATTTCCTTCAGTATGCAAATGGTGGAATAGTTTTCTATAGAATATTATTACGCAATATAGATTTAAGAGAAAATAATGCCTAACTAATTTTGTTTTTCTCGGATAACAATGCTAGCTATTTTAAGGGTTTTGTAAACATGAAGAATTTGGGTTATGACTCTATTTGTTGATGGGAGATTTATAAGTGACCACTGAGATGAATAGGAATAATGTGTTGGTCTACAAGCAAGCATTGAACTTACTTAGGCTGATTATGGTAAACTACTATGGGAGCTTGAGCAGAAAATTGCTACAAATGGTCGCATTGATCCCAGTATGCTTAATTGTGATCAGGTACTCATTCATGATTTTATATATTCTAGGGTGATTATTGGAGTGATGTTTGTGCTCAGAGGAAAGCATAACATCTCTAGGAAGGTACTCATTCATGATTTTATATATTCTAGGGTGATTATTGGAGTGATGTTTGTGCTCAGAGGAAAGCATAACATCTCTAGGAAAATAATTTCAGATATTCTACACTTGCAAGGTATTTAAAAAAAAAATCACAATGCATATTGTTTATTAACTGTTTGCATCTTTCTCTTCTTCTTTTTTTAATGTTCAATGTACTTGTCTTATGTCCCAAATTCTCAATGTGCAAAGCATTAAATTCAGTGCAACTGAAAAAATGAGTAATTGCATACCATAAATTAAAAGATAGATTAAAAATGGTTCATGTAGCTTAATATACAACAATTCCAATTACAGGTGTTTTCCTAACCAACCTGTTACAATGTGGGAAGGCAAGGGAGTGTTTCTTTTACACACAGCAACACACACAGATCTCAAAGCTCATAAATTTTCACCTACAGGACTATTGCAGCTGTTTTGCAGCTGACTGTTTAGCTAACAGTAATCTACAGGACAGTTGCAGTTGAGTTGCAGCTAAGTGTTTCAGCTATGGTTTGATGACCCATGCATTCATAAACTTGACTAATACTATATTTCAACAATTAAACACATTTAACTCACAAAATAAATCTACTCTCTTAACTTGCTACAGCAAAAATAACTTCAAAATGAATATGAGTTTTTAAACTCAAATAACAGAGTACACAGTAACACAGGGGCTTCACTCAATAAACAACTATCATAGCACGTTTGTTCGTGGCATATGAAACAATATCCCACTAAATATTGGAAAATACCTTCCAAAATCGGTTTTTTTAATCCCCTCCCAATATGGCTTCCTAATTTTAAAAAACCCTCATTTTCACTAGATATTGTATTTATCAATTTTTTCATTAACATTTTTAATATCCCTTTACATTTCTACCTAGTATATTAATATGATACCCCTTTTATGACCCCACATGCATTCTACAATGCACCTTACTTCTTTCGATGTATATCGTGGATGCACATTACTTCACCCACAATGCAATTACTCAACCACATATCATTATGATTTGCAACATCTAATGGTCTAATGAAGAGATAGGAGATCACTTCTTGTATGTCAATAGAGCCAATGCACATAGTAGAACATTTAGATTGCATGTTGTAGTTCCCCAATCGCCGACTCAGCCTGTTGTGGGCTAGGTATCCAAGGCCCCAGGGCCTGTAACAAGCTTTAGGAGGCTGACTAAACCTCCCAAGGCCTGTAATAGGCACGAGTGTTTGGGTATTCAATCCCCCAAGGCCTATCGAGGGCCTATAACAGGCCCTGGAGGCTTAGAGCGTCCGAAGGCTATTGGTAACAACTGGTTGAGTGCTATTGGTAACAATTGGTTGTCAATGACCACTGTCTCTCGACTATGATCGACTGGAAACCCACTTCACCACGAAACCCCTGGCCTCAAGCACGCCTCAAGACGCGATTCCCCTACGTACTGGTAAGCCCGAGCCTTGCCTCAACCTAATTTCTCATCTGGCCGTGATCCCGCCATCTCCATTTGGAGGATATTTGTCAGCCCGCCCATATAAAAAAGACCCCAAAGTATTTTTGTATTGTTACATTAAATAAAAAAAACCTTTGCCCCTTAATATGTAAGCAATATAATTTTTAGGTTTTCATGAATTATTAATACCGCAATATGAATGAACGTGATATTATATTGCCTTCTAGTGAAGCCCCTGTGCACAGTTAAAATTCTAAGTTTAGCTTCAACTGATCATCGTATTCAACTCTGTATTCAAATCACGATTACAAGGATGAGTATTTATAGTGCTTCAACATAGTCGGTCATTAACTGGTAATTGACCCTTCATTACAAAATTTTAACTGCGGAAATAAATGCTCTGTTACAGGCTGACAGAATGAAGACTGTGTTGGCACTTCATAAATGTAGTGAATGACATGCGATTGCTGGCCCGATTCTGTAGAGTCAAAATACATTAATGGTAATGGCTTTTAACAATTTAATAATCTGATCCAAGTCAGTGACTTTCTCTTCAAATATTAAAATGGGTAAGGCGGTGGAGGCTCTTCAAAACTTGGCAGTTACAAATCTGGGTGATGTTGCCTTTTAGAAATCGCAGCGGCCATCTATTAAGCGGTGGAGTAATTAATCCACTTCCAGCATTCTCTCCCTTAACTACTACAACCAAAAAAACAAAACTTTTGAAATAATAGATTTATGTTACAGCTTACAAACCCCAATGTTTTTTCTATGAAACTCAAACATCTCTTTCCCCAAAGGTTTTGTAAATAGGTCTGCAAACTGATTTTCTGATCTGCAAAATTTCATATTGATTTCATTCTTGTTTATCAATTCTAGAATGAAATGATACCTTGTATCAATATGCTTACTTCTTTTATGAAAGACGTGATTTCTTGATAGTGCAATGGTTGATTTATTATCACAAAAAAATCTAAGTTGGTTCATCTTGTTCATGCTGCAACCCAGAAAGAGTTCTTCTCATCCATACAATTTGACATGCAGTTGTTGTTGCTGCAACATAGTTTTCCTCAGCAAAGGATAATGTCACTATGGGCTGCTTCTTTGAAGCCCATGCTATTGATCCCGATCCAAAACTAAATACATATCCATATGTGCTCTTTCTATCATCTGTAGAACCTGCAAAATCACTGTCAGTATATCCAATCAACTTAAAATTTGAGTTTGATGTATACTGGATACCAAACTTTGTTGTTCCAGCAGTATATCTCAGGATCCTCTTTCCATCTTGCCATTGGGTGTTCTTTGGAGACTCCATAAACCTTGAAATCATACTTACCCCAAACACTATGTCAGGTCTTGTTGCATTCAAGTACATGAGACTTCCTACCAGTCTCTTATACAACGTTGGATCAACTTTTGACCCATCATCCTCCTTACTAAGTTTTGTACCAGTTGCAATTCAAGTTACAGTTGGCTTACAATTCATCATTTTGAATCATTTTAGTACATCAATTGCATACTTAGTTTTATTGATAAAAATACCATCCTCAGATTTAGTTACTTCAATACCAAGAAAACATTTCATCATTCCTAAATCATTCATATCAAATTATGTTTTCATGGATTTCTTAAACTCATCTACTAAAATATCTCCAGTGAAGATCAAATCATCAACATATAAGCAAACAATCAATATTTTACTTTCTTGGTTTACCTTTGTATACAAGGTTGGCTCACTTGGACTTCTACCAAATCCTTCACCATTCAAATATTCATCAATCCTGTTGTACCACACTCTGGGTGCCTACTTCAATCCATACAATTCTTTCTTTAATCTGTAGACTTTGTCATCCTATCCATCAATTTCATATCCAGGCGGTTGTCTCACATAAACCTCTTCTTCTAAAGATCCATTCAAAAATGCAAACATTACATCCATTTGATGTACATACCACTTATTATGAGCAGCAATAGCTAATACCATTCTTACCGTATCAAGTCTGGCTACAGGTGCATAAGTCTCATTGCGCCGAGAAGCGCTCTACAGCCCAGTATGAGGGAGATCTTGTAACATGTGAGTGTTTGTCGAGTTTGTCGAGTGTTTTCCTAGTAACAAAATAATACAAAGTAAACAAAAAAGAATAATACAAAGTAAAAAGTAATAAATATTATGTCGGCCATAAACAAAAAAGAATAATACAAAGTAAAAAGTAAATATGAGACTTAAACTAGAGACTTTAGAGCTTAGGATTAGGTGATAAATATTATGTCGGTCATGAACAAAAAAGAATAATTCAAAATAAAAAGTAAATATGAGACTTAAGCTAGAGACTTTACTTTTTACTTTTAATACAAAGTAAAAAGTAAATATGAGATTTTAGAGTGTTTGTCGAGTAACAAAATAATACAAAGTAAAAAGTAATAAATATTATGTTGGACATAAACAAAAAAGAATAATACAAAGTAAGAAGTAAATATGAGACTTAAACTAGATACTTTAGAGCTTAGGATTAGGTGGCTCAGGTATTGCACTCAAGGAGAGGTTTGCACCTTGGGAGATTTGATCCCTCTTGACGCTTGATAGAGCCTAGGATTTGGATCTATGCTAGTTATAATCAATACCAGGTTGTTGACTAAACCCCTAAGCTACAAGTCTTGCTTTGTATTTTTCAACTTCACCATCAACATTTAACTTAGTCTTATAAATCCATTTGAAACAAATACAATTTTTATTATCAGGAAAATCTACAAGATCCCAATTATTATTTCTTTCTATGGCATCAATTTCTTCATCCATTGCTTTTATCCAAACATCATTTTTAACGGTTGCATCAAAATTTACAGGATCATATGCTATCAATGCAAAATTTGAAACTCAATCTACTTCTTCATTTTGCTCATACAGTTCTCTTAAACTTCTAGTCTTCTTACCTCTAACTTTGTTTCTTAATGAAGCTAATGTAGGATTTGATTCATTACTTACCTCTGATCCTGTTCCTTGTCGTCCACCAACACTTGATGGTTCACCATGTTCTTGAGTTATGGGTGTTTTGATAGGTGTTCTTACTATTGGTGTACACATTTGTGGAGTTAATTGTCCTCCATGTATTCCCTGCTCATCTTCTTCATCTTCTGCATGATGTGTAACATCATCTTCTTCTTCCTTAAACACCACATCTCTGCTGATGACATACTTTTTAGTGATGGGATTATAGAGTCTATATGCTTTAGATTCTTCACTATATCCAACAAAAATACATTTATGACTTTTGTCATCTAACTTTCGCCTCATCTCTTCAGGTACATGTGCATAAGCTACACACCCAAAAATCCTTAAATGAGATATGTTGCTACACTTACCACTCCATGCTTGCTGGGGAACTCGATCCTTCACACTCTTAGTTGGGATTCTGTTCAAAATGTAGATTGAACAAGTAACAGCTTCTCCCCAATATTCATCTGGAAGATGCTTCTCCTTCATCATACTTCGCGCCATGTTCATAATGGTTCGATTCTTTCTTTCTGCTACTCTGTTTTGTTGTGGAGTGTAGCGATTAGTAAACTGTCTTTTAATTCCATAATATGGACAAAATTCCACAATTTATCATTTAACATATACTCACCTCCTATGTCTGATTTCAAGAATTTAATAAATCTGTCACTCTCCTTTTCAACCATAGATTTAAAGCTTTTAAACACATCAAAAGCTTGAGATTTATGTTTCAGCAAATACACCCAAATTTTTCGACTGAAATCATCAATTAAAGTCATAAAATAAACATTACCAGTCAAATAAGGTGTTTGCACCGGTCCACACAAATCTGTGTGTACCGGCTCCAATGGTGCTTTTCCCAAGTATGAGACTCCATAGATGAATTTCTCTCTATGATGCTTTGCCAATATGCAACTCTCACATGAGCTTGTTGGCTGTTGAATACTAGGTAACCCTTTTACCATCTACTTCTTCTATAGAAAATCTAAGCCACCAAAATGTAATGGCCGTACCTCAAATGCCATAACCATGATTGGTCTAAACTCTTATTTTTATAAGCATTCAAAGAGTTAGTCAAATCATTCCTCATAATCAACGGAAACATTCTATTCTTTGTCATATCTACTTTGGTTATCAACTGCTTACTTTGATATTTGTCATAAATAGTACCTACCTTGTTCTTGAAGAACACTCTGTACTTCTTCTCTAACAATTGTCCAGCACTTAATAAATTACACATTAAACCAAGAACATAATAAACATCATGAATTCTTCTTGTTTTACCATTCTTAGCATATATAGCAATCACACCTTTACCATTAACTTTTACCTTACTATCATTACCTAACTTCACTTCAGACTGAATGATTGTATCTATACTTAAAAATAACTCCTTATTTCCAGTCATATGATTATTGCATGCGCTATCCAAGAACCATATATCATTTGTACTTTCCTCGGTGACATTACAAGTTAAAAACATAGGGTTCTCCTCCTTTTTAGTCTCCTCTGTAACGTGTGTAGACAACTTACTAGTATGTGTTTGCTTCTTCCAACACTTGTTAGCAAAATGCCCAAATTTCTTGCAATAGAAACATTGAACTTTAGATCTATCGTACCTTTGATTTCTTGGTTGCCATGTTCTGTTGCTACTCCCCCTTATGCAAAGAGTATTCTGCTGTAAATTCTCTTCATATTCTGAAGCATTTCTGTTGTCACTATGATCAATAGTTCAGCCTCCTCTTCCTCTACTACTAGACCTTCCTCTACCTCTACCTCTAGTAACATGTAACTGAGATTTAAAAGCATTTTCTAATGAAGTATCATCATACCTGTCCATTCTTTATTCATGAGAAATCAAAGAACCAGTCAGCTCATCAATGTGAATTTTACTGAGATCTTTAAACTCTTCAATTGGAACAACCACTGCTTCAAACTTCTTTGGAAAACATCTCAGCAATTTTTCAATCACACGCTGATCTAAGAGGTCTTCACCATACTGTCTTGGCTGTTTTACAATGTTCATAACTTGAGTCATAAAATTATCAACAGTCTCATTGTCCTTCATCTTCAAATTCTCAAAGTCCCTTCTCAAGTTCTGCAACTTAAAATTCTTCACCTTGGTCACACCTTGATAACAAGTTTCAAGAGTGTCCCAAGCTTTCTTTGAAGACTCAGCACTTGATATATTCAAAAATATAGATTCTGTTAGGCCTTGTTGAATAAGGCCAAGAGCTATGTTGTCCTTCTTCCTATTTTCCTTCAACAGAACATGCTCATCATTTGACAAAGCCAATTCAGCAGCTTGATCAACTGGCTCTGGGTAGCCAATCGTAACAAACTCCCAAAGATCCTGAGCACGAATGATAGTTCTCATCTTAATAAACCATGTATCATAATTTCTCTCAGTCAACATAGGAATTTTTGGCTGCACTACACTGATGTTAGTAGCCATCACTTATTAAATTCCAAATTATTCAAAACAGAAAAATGAGAAAGAAAACTTGACCACGCTCTGATACCAATGTGGGAAAGTAGGGGAGTGTTTCTTTTACACATAGCAACACACACATATATCAAAGATCAGAAATTTTCACCTACAGGACTGTTGCAGTTGTGTTGCAGCTGACTGTTTAACTAACAATAATCTACAGGACAATTGCAGCTAAGTTGCAGCTGACTGTTTCAGATATGTTTTGATGACCCATGCGTTCATAAACTTGACTAATACTCTATTTCAACAATTAAACACATTTAACTCACAAAATAACTCTAATCTCTTAACTTGCTACAACAAAAATAACTTCAAAATGAATATGAGTTTTCAAACTCAAATAACAAAGTACACAGTAAAAATTCTGAGTTTAGCTTCAACTAATAATCGTATTCAACTCTGTCTTCAAATCACGATTACGAGGATGAGTATTTATAGTGCTTCAGCATAGTCGGTCATTAACTGCTAATTGACCCTTCATTACAAAATTTTAAGTGCATAAATAAATGCTCTGTTATTGGTTGACAGAATGAAGATTGTGTTGGCCCTTCAGAAATGTAGTGAATGACATGCGATTGCTGGCCCGATTCTGTAGAGTCAAAATACATTAATGGTAATGACTTTTCACAATTTAATAATCTGAGCCAAGGCAGTGATTGCCTCTTCAAATATTTAAATGGGTAAGGCGATGTGGCGGTGGAGGCTCTTCAAAAATTGGCGGTTACAATTCTGGGCGATGTTTCCTTTTCGAAATTGCGGCGGTCATCTATTAAGCGGTGGAGTAATTAATTTGCTTCCAACATACAACACATGAATGGAGATCTATACTAAGCTTTTCCTTAGACTCTGAAAAGGTTCCTCGTTTCAAATGGAGATGAAGATAATTAGTCCATCTAATCCTACAACTCTTTCCACTCTTTCCATATTTCAAAAGCCCTGTCATTCAATGAAAATTTAGTTTAGTACAACAATAGCCGTGAAACCTTCAATTACCCAAGGTTAACACCTCGATATGGTTGATGAGAAGTTCCCCACTAGCTTGGAAACAAGAAGTGTATCGTAAAAGGAATCCAAAATAAAACAAATAACCAACGAGATAGCATATAACCAGTGAAATTAGATAGCGAATAGCAAATAAAATGCATCCATACTTTCCTCTAAATGTTATAACATGAAAATATTCTGTAAAAAAATTGTAAAAGATAGATGATCGGGTTGATAGATGAGTTGCATATAGAAATGTAGCAAGCCAGATCTACAAGTGATGTAGATAATCAAAGAATACATGTTCGCGACCTAGTAGGTTATTTAGGTGAAAAGAATAAGAACCAAAGTGATGTTGAAGAAAAGATGTGTATGAAATATCCTCTTTCTCTAGACCTGCCAAGGACATAAATAAAGGTAAATCCTAGGTGCTAAATAGCGAAAAATCTAGGCAATCCTTAACAACAGAAGCAGAAACCCTCTCATATACATGATTCATGTCTGGAAGATTAGCCTTGAATATGTGTGTGTCGGAAGTTTCCTTCCAGACGAGCTGAGTGTTGGCAATGGTTGTTACACCATCCCTTGAAAAGTGCCCTATATCCCCCAAAAATGGAGAATTCCCATGTTCAAAAGGATCCCATAAATCCAACGAGAACGAATAATAAACGTTGGATCTTCTTCCAAAGAAGTGAGGAACAAGAGAAATGGTTTCCATGGATATCGAGTTTACAATTGCAAACATGAATGTAAGATCTTCTATGACTACAGTGAGCTTCAACCTGGCTTATGCAGTCACATAGGTAAGCATTCCATCTTCTCATAAGACCTAAGAGCATTGGAAAAACTGCAGCAAATGGACATATGCACCAAAGGAAATTAAGCATCCTTCATCTCGAAAGTTCAACAGTGGAAGTGAAATTTACAAGTTAGTAGTTGAAATGAGTGTGAAATTGAGTGCCAAAGGATACCCTCTCATTTAACTCAATATGTAATATCCCTTTTTCAAATTTTATTAAAATGCCCAATTTTCCACTTTTTTTTCCCAATTTCGACCTTTGACTAGTTTTACTGTTTTGACCTCCGAATCAACCCAAATGCTCCCAAATCTTCTGTAGGAGTGTATTAATAGTATTTAGACTTGAATATTAGGTTCAAGGATGTTTTATGGCCCTCCAAATACTGCTGCAAACTTGATTTGTATTCTGATCAATATATGTAATTTTGACTAGTAATTTGTGCATCAAATCCCCCCCGGGTAACACTGCAAATGGCCTTCCAAATGCCTCCAAACTCCCACAAATTTATGAACGGAGGTATATAATGTGTTAAGTATGTGATTAAGGTCTCATATGCACCATTAATTGATTTTTACTACTGTTCTAACTCTCTCACATTCAACAGCAAAAACCCCCAATTCGACCCTTGGGGAAATGGCACTATTTCACCTCCCAATACAACTAAACTGAGTAAAAATGCTTCAAATTCTCAAGTACAGTACATGAAACTTGTAGAAGACATCCATGGCAGTATATTGATCACAAATATATCAGAGAATCATCCATCCATTCGAAATAATCAACATTATAGTGTCATACATCAATGCATTGGGGAAATGGACATTGTTTGCTCATTAATCAATAGTTTTGCATACAACCAGTGGGTATTTCGACCTGAGACTTTCTGAATATCAATAACAGAGGATATGAAGCTATTACAATCAGAAATATATAATGAGAAGCTCTCTCAAGAAGCACAAGTGCTCACCAAAAACGCCCTCCCTCAAGGAGCACGAATATGCCTTCAAAACTGGAAACGGTGGAGAGAAAGTGCTGCACTAAACCAAACCATGAAACTTCCTGTAGCTTCTACCTGCAAATACAAACTCCATTAAAGCACCATGAAAGACCTGAGTGGCCTCTCCAAACACCAACTTGGATGGGAATCTTTCACCCTCGAAATTGGCTAAGGCAAGAAACTAGTCATCCACTAGCTCTCTCTTCACAAATGCAATTTTTCTCAAATCATCAAAAGCCATTCTCATTCTTCATTTCTACATTTTATAACCAACATTATCCTTCTAAGGGTCGAAATCCTCTCAATAGATTCAATAGATTTCCATTTAGGAAATATTCCACATTTGCCACTTGTCTCCTAGTTCTAACCTTCCATCTTCTCCCAAATTCGATTTTGAGTCTCTTTGGCTTCTCCAACTCCCAAATTTGCCTTCTTTGAGCCTATTTTTGGTTGTGACATGTCATAGTGGTCAGATGTCAGAGGTCAGGTCTGAAATTTGTCATAGTTGTCATAGATGCTCCATCATTGGTGTCATAGGGGCTAGGGAATCTAGCCCAAGTGTCCACAAACTTCTACTTTGACTCTTTATCTTCCATGGAGGTTACCAATCCTTCCCAATTCGACCTAAGATGCTCAATGACATGTGTTATGACTTACCAACTCACCCAAGAGTTTTCACATTCCCATTAATTCGAATTTGCAAAAGAGAGATACCATGTATTATGAAAAATCAAGCTAGTGTGGGTCCCACTACCTCCATATGTCTCCAAAACCACTTGCCACTTAGAATTTATCTTGAATTTATTTATTCACCATATTTATTAAATTCTTGAACCCCTCTAATGTCTAAATATCATTTATTAGCTTCCTTATTACCATCCCACATGTGCCCATCCAACCTAGGAAACTAGTAGGATTGATGGGATTGTCTTACTATGCACTTATTTGAATGGGGACATTACACAATAGTACCTTCCCCTCCCATGTGTAGTGATTAGGAATTATGTAAACCGAGAAATGTTGATTTTAATTAATTCTCAAACCCTCGTAATCAACAACAATTAACACCTCGTGATCTAGGAGGATCTCCATAAGTCGAAGAATGCAGAAGGTCTCCATTAGCTTCAAAGGACTTCAATCGACGAAGATCTCTCATAAATCTTCCTGATGCAATTTGAACGGATTCGAATGGATTTTGTATGAGAAAGAAATTGCAAGTTGAAATTACGACTAAAAAGTAGGTTTCTCCAACAACAACAAAAGTTTACAAAGTATTTTTACACATTAAAATCGAAGTTCAATGAAAAACTATGTAAAAGGGAAATTGATGAAGATGCTCATATAAATTCTCATTTAATTTGTAAAAAGGAAATTAAAAAAGTGTGAGAATACACCTCACCAATTGGTTTCCTAGTCATAAGGGGTATTGAGATCTTCATGGAGGAAGATGAGACCTTTTCTCCACCTATCCCTTAAGGTGTCTCTTGATCCTAATTTAGAGGATCATGGGAGAGATATTCCCCTTAACATGTGTGATGAGTAATCATCCATGACAAGGCTATAAAATCCTCTCATTTGGAGAAGGAAAGAAGGCTTGATTTTGAGAGAGTTTGTAGTAAGCTTTGTATGAATAATTTCATCCCAAGATGGGAGAAACATTTCAGTTCATGTGAGAGCTTTGGTTCTTCTTAGTGAGGAAGGGAAAAACATCCAAGGATGGGAAAGAGCCACTTGAAGTGAGAGCATGCAATTGTACTTATGATAGCTACATATCTTTGAAGGATATAATAAAGCGACTCAAAATTCCAATGAATCCAGAGAGGAGGCCTCACGAACTCTATTAACAAATCTAGTTTGTGTATCTTCTTATGAGTTGAATCATTCATTTCAATTTGATATATGTATTGCCAAATTTTCATGTTATCGATGAGAATTTGAGATCTAATAAGGTATCTGAAATTGGCTAATAAAACTGAAATAGTTTTATAAACATTCATTTTGGGATCACCTCGATATGGTGGGAGGACGGGTGTAAATTTCAGTACCATACATCAATATGGTGTGAAATTATAGGTATCACCCATCTATTGCTTTGGTCAGACTTGAAAGTTACCCCAACTTAATGCATAGATGATGCAATGCGTGTCATTTGACATTAACTCGTAAGACACTTGTCACGGTTATGCATTTTGTATTTAAATTTTAATTTTAAAGATTTTTTTATGTATAACAATTTCGTTTCAAACCAGATCAAAATTGTCTAATCATAAAAATAAGCCAATCAAAAGACATAAAAATGTATTTTTTTAAATGAAAAATATATTTTTTAAATTTCTTAAAATTAATATTAATTTTACAAAATTTAGAAAAACCTTAGATAAAGTGAAGTAAAAGTTGTTTACTCGAAAACGATTGCAACATACCTGCATAGGCAGGTATAACAAGATGCGTTTATAAAGAAGTTTGGTCAAATCATTTCTTCCACAAACTTTTAAGTCGTCACAATGCTTTGTCGAATGAGGGAAGTCAAACTATCATAATCTAACAAAATAAACAAAATAACTCTTCACAAACTAAACTTTTATCTAACTAGGTGAGCTCTATACACACAATGTATGCTTTGTCGATTATGCTGCTGAATTCTGAACGAGAGATTCAAAATGCCCTAAATACATAAACTGTGTACAAGTTGGGACGTGGATCCAGTTGTATGGAGGAAAATTGTAGGTTAGTTTTTCTATCTTTTGTGCAATTTTGCACTAAAGCGATCACGAAAAGTAGCTTGATGAGATTCGAACTTCAATTCTCCCATTGCCGGCCATGAAAGATTACAAGGCCACGAGATGCATTCAAAAAGACGTCTCGCCACAGTCTTTTCGGCAAATTCTTGAAATAATGCTGACAGGTCACAAGAATAACGGGAATGTTCACTAAAAGCACTTCAAACTTTGCCGGAATAAGGAAGACGTTATCTGTGCGCCGTATAAACCATTATCTGAAAAAAACCTTTTACAGAGTCAAACATTTATCTCGGTTACAGAGCTCCACAACAAAATTAAAAGACAAAATATAAAGCAGGCCACCACGTCACGTTTTTTATACCTCAAAATCATGGCATGCGAGGTTTGAGTCTAAAAGATGAAAACTTCAAAGCAAAGAAATCAACCTTTAGACTCATTCCGACGGCCTAGAATGTGCAATCTATCAAGCTATCAACATTCCGTGTCCAGGATAAGGAAAAATGCATACGCAATCTATCAAGCTATCAGCATTCCGTGTCCAGGATAAGGAAAAATGCATACGCAACCTATCAGCATTTCGTGTCGAGGATCAGGGAAGATGCACAGCAACATCAAAATGAAGACTTTAGGGTTTCGACTTTAAAACCTAGAAAAAGAAAACAGTACTCCAAACAACACGCATAGAATTACACATATCACCGACCTTAATTCTCATTAAAAATCATTCTTCACGTCAACCTTTAGACTCATTCCGACGGCCTAGAATGCGCAATCTATCAAGTTATCAGCATTTCGAGTCCAGGATAAGGGAAGATGCATACGCAAGCTATCAGTATTCCGTGTCGAGGATCAGGGCACAGCAACATCAAAATGAAGATTTTAGGGTTTCGACTTTAAAACAATATCACACCGCGTCTAGAAAAAGAAAACAGTGCTCCCGAATTACACATATCACCGACCTGAATTCTCATTAAAAAGAATTCTTCAGGTTAGGTGCCACCTCAACAACCCATTCTTCCAATGCTACGTTTAGTATCTTGACTTAACGCAAGTGGTAAGAAACAAGAAAGCGTGAATCATAAACCTACCATCTTCCGATGCTGCAACATTAAATTATGTTAATTATGACACCACATTAAATTATGTTAATTATGAAGTTGAATGGTTCTTCCAATATTTGAATTTGATTAGTAGAGTTACTTAATTTGTTGTTGGTGAATATGTATAAGTCAAAAGTTAAGTATCATGCATAAGTTATTAGTTACTCATTCTTCATGCTTAGTTGTAATTACCTTTTGTCACTACATATTATCCATACATGAGCTATGAGATATCCATCCATTATTTTTTATTTTGTATGTTTCTTTTTTTTATAATTATTTATTTTGAATTTTAAATGACGCTCATAAAATTAAAGTAGAGAGTACACTTGTTTCATCCTCTTCCAATCTACTAAAAATATAAACGATAGTCCACCCCAAATCCTAAGATATAAACACCTATCAATGTAATTATAATAATGTATTTAATTTGTTTAGGTTTATTAAAATATGTAGGTTTATCATTAGAATTGCAAAAAAAATCATAGTGAGCAT
Organism: Larix kaempferi; assembly: GCA_027924585.1. NCBI lineage: Eukaryota > Viridiplantae > Streptophyta > Pinopsida > Pinales > Pinaceae > Larix > Larix kaempferi. Next base: position 41,310,489 of record BSBM01000047.1, read on the forward strand.
ATTGTATCCATTTAGAAAAAGTATACCCTGCATTGCATTTAAAAATTCTTTGGAGAGGAATTAGAGATGAAGGCCTTTGGGGTAAGATAATCCGGGATAAATATCTATATCCTAATACGGTGATTGGCTCGATACGTTCGGTGAAGAAGACTAAAATTCATTGGTCAGTTATTTGGATGGGATTGGTGGAAACATTACCATACCTTCAGTGTTGGCTCTCCTGGATGACTGGTAATGGTTTTCAAGTCGTGGTAGGCAGGGATCGGATCCATGGAACAAATCACTCTGGTATTCTATCTTACCATACTTTCAGCATTATTCAAAGGAAGGGAATATTCTTTCTTAATCAAGCGAAGAAGAATCCACATGCACAACAGGATGGAAACTATTGGTACACGACTCGCGACTTGCATCTCCATCGGGATGTGATAGCATAATGGGATCTATATATTTCGGGATTGATTCACGCAGGTATTACTCTTAATGAGGACCTGGATAATATCTATTGGGCTTATGATTGTGGAAACGGTTTGCTCACCACGAACCTTGCTTACGGGGCTATTGCATCCGATCAACGATTTTCATCTCGAGTTTGGTGGAGTAATATAATATGGCAATGGAAGGTTCATTAGAGGAAATTTCAATTTAAAATGGGCCTTCCAAAAATAATACAAATTCCATGTCATCATGTATTAGCCAATCAAAATGCTTTAAAATTCGAAAAGGGAGCACCTAAAAAAATTAGAGGTAAAAAATAAAAAACTACTTTTTTGGATCGTATTTTCAACTTATCTCCTTGTAGGTCTACTCAAATTTCAAGCAAGAGGACTCGTTGGATGCATAATTAAATTATGCATCCAACGAGAACCCATGTATGCAACATGGGTATATGCATCCAACGAGAATCCATGTATGCAACATGGGTATATGCATCCAACGAGTACCTACAAGGAGATAAGTTGAAAATATGGTCCAAAAAGTAGTTTTTTTACTCTCTCTCTACTATTATTTTATTATTTTCTTATTATTTTCCCTATGAACCCCATTTTTACCCAAATTTCCTCTAATGCTAAGAAAAATTAATATTTTCCTATGGTTAGCACTCAATTATCGCATTAACACAGGTGATAGATATCGGATTCATGGAGGCATTGGCCCGAACGTGTGTCATCTTTGTTTCATAGTTGAAGAAACTTGTGATCACCTTTTCACACAATGCATTTATACTTTACATCTTTGGGACAGGATTTCCATTTATCACTGTCAAGTTGGATCTTGGTCGGGAAGTACTCTGGATGAGAGCTTAAAATATTGGTATACTAAACACAGAAATCAGATGTCATATCCAGTGTCTTTCATTTGGGGTCTATGGAGACTCAGGAATTCTATTATGTTTGATGAAAATTTGTATACACTGCATGGGTTTGTTGCTTTCATCTCACACTTTATGAAAGATATAATATGGCATCCTCCTGTCATTATGAGTCAAATTTGTGATATGAACTTATTATCAATAACCTATCACCTGTGGGATTTTTTGATGGGGCTACTCAATTGGAAAGATGTGGTGTAGGTTGCATATTGATCTTGGATCAGGAACAACACTTGGAGATGTCTTTTGGTTGTGGTGTGGGGAGTAACTCAAGGGCAGATTTACTTGCATTATGAGGATTGATGACTTTGACAATGATATATGGGATTCATAGGATAAACATATATGGTGATTCCACGGCTATTATAAATTGGATACCAGGGAGTCACAAATTACACGTTTCAAATTTGACATATTGGAAGCAAAGGATTATGAGTTTACATGAGACATTTGAACATATTTGTTATAAACATGTGAGAAAAATCTATAATATGCAAGCAAACAAATTATCAAAAAGAGGCCTTATTTTGGAGGAAGGAATGGCACATATTTTCCATTTTTGTAAGCAATAGGTTATGGAAGAACATGTTTAATAACATGTACTAAGCAGGGAATATTTTTTTTGGATACATTATTTGCTATATTTTCTTATAGTAGTTATTCAAACAACATAATTTTCTTACTGCATAATAGTTAGAAGGATAATTTATTTTTTATTCGATAGAGCTATGAAAAGATAAAATATGATATGGCTGGATGAGAAACATTAGTTTATCATGATAAAACAGTGTACCAAATGGCATATGTCTAATGTTGAGACATGATAATCATATGTAAAAACGGTTGTTATGATCTTTTTCTATCTTTGGACAAGAACAATTGTGTAGTTTCTTTGATTCATAATATGAATAGCAAGAGGCTTTTTTTCTTTTGGAGAAAAAAAGAAGAATACAATTTTTATTGGATAATTAAGAAAAAATAAAGCGTGAATCATAATTTTTCCAAATACTTGATAATAATCCTGTATTTAATTTGTTTATGTTTCATAGCTATTAATCACATATTTAATTTGTTTATGTTTCATAGCTATTGTCTTCAGTGATAGTGAATGTAGGTTTATCGTCCGAATCGTCCAAAGATTTCATAATTAGAAGTGGTCTTCTCACTAACACATAACCTAAGAAGAAAGTTCAAATCATTTTTTATTTATGATATAGATATTTAAATCAATTAATTAAATCATAATTTAGCAACAAATTGATAAATGTTTTCACATTTTTTTACCTTTAACTTGTTGCATATATTTGAAAATTGTCAAAACAATATATCCTAAAAAATTTCAAGACCATTCCCCAAAATATATACTATTTATGGAGCCACATGCAAAAAAACAAAGCAATAGAATTAAAACATTCTAAAATGTATTAAAGAATTAATTCAACAAATAAGTCTTTGATTTATCAAGATATTCAACCTCGTATTTCAAAGTCAATAAATGGTAATGGCGATTGTGGTTTTAAAACAAACATTTATGATTAGGGGAAAAAATTATTGCCCAAGACCAAGGAAAAATGGTTATTCCTATGTTAGAAGATATAACAATGGTCAAGTTAAGTAATAAAAATATATAAAACTAATTTGAAATGATTGATGTTAAACCATTTGATCCTATGGTTTTTATTCAATGTTTTTCGCAAAAGATGATGATGACAATTAAATTTGCAGATATTTTGCTTTCCTACTCCTCCCTTGTCCAAGTTATTTGTATAGTACTATTGCTCGCACTTTCAAGCTGTTGTGGTACACAGGGTACTACCAAAGGACCGAACACCAAGAGCAACCACTTCACACAAACAGATCACAGATCAACACACTGATGTTTTGACGTGGTTTAAACCCTCTTGAGGGAAACACTCCACGGCCCCGGCCAAATAGCTTCTATGAGAAAATTTATTATGCAAAGAAAGAAAGTTACAAATGAGATTCTCATAATCGATCAACTAAACAATGACCCTCCATGCTCTTTAAATAGAGATCATGGACCAATCGGGTGTTAAGCCACAGATCAAGGTTAGGTTTGATCTAAGAGAAGTTGAGCCGTCGGATCACTCTATGTCGGGAACATATCGTGACCGTCGGATTAAGTATTTACAAATGCATACTAATGCATACTAACGCATACTAAAGAAACACACTATCCCTAACGGATATATTACACAAGTTGATCTTAAATAACTCCTAAGTGTCTAAATATCCTAACATCCCCCCTTAAGAACAACTTGGGATAAGATTGAAGGATTTACAAAAGTGACACTATTAGGAGAAGGAAGGAAGCATTAGAGCCTATCCCCCCTTAATGACAAGTTCCTGAACTCCTAACATAGATCGAAGTTTAGAAAACTTCGCTTCTGTAAGAGACTTGGTGAAGATGTCTACAACTTGATCATCTGTAGGGCAAAAGAGCACTTCAAGAACACGATCATGAATAAGATTTTTGATGAAGTGCATATGTACCTCAATGTGTTTGCTGCGTTGATGTAGAACTGGATCTTTGGCAAGCTTGATGGCACTTTGATTGTCGCACCAAAGTGGAGTAGGTTGTTGCTACTCAAATCCAAACTCTGAAAGGATCTGTCGAAGCCATAAAGCTTCCTGACTGGCATTAACTGCTGCTCGATATTCTGCCTCTGCTGAAGAAAGAGCAAGAGCTTATTGTTTCTTACAAGCCCAAGTAATAGGTCCAGATCCCAGACTGAAAACATAACCTACAGTAGACTTTCGATCATCAAGATCGCCGGCCCAATCTGAATCAGTGAAACCAACCAACAAAGGTTTCCCCCTGTACTGTAATGAAACCTAAACTGAATTGTACCTTGAATATATCGAAGTATTCTTTTAGCTGCTTTCCAGTGACTTTCATGAGGTGTCTGCATATAAAGGGCAACACGACCAACGGAAAAAGAAAGGTCAGGACGGGAATGAGTCAAATATAAGAGACTACCAACAAGGTGACGATATAAGGTGGCATCGAATTCAGGTGAAGTACAAGTGGCAGAAAGTTTGACTCCAGACTGGAAGGGAGAAGGGGCTGGTGTACAATCTTCCATGTGAAAGCGACGAAGAAGGTCACAAGCATACTTAGACTGAGAAAGAAATATTCCTTCTTTGGTTTGCAGGACTTGGAGACCAAGAAAATAATGCAAATGTCCTAAGTCTGACATTTCAAAATTTTGTTTAAGACTGGATTTCACATGGGTTACAAGCTTAGGGTCACTACCAGTAAGAATAAGGTCATCAACATATAGAACAAGTATGATGATATGGTTCCTACTTTCTTGGTATAGACATTGGGGTCAAAATGGCATCTAGAAAAACCAATGTCAAGGAGAAAGTTATCCATTTTGGAATACCAAGCTCTAGGAGCTTGCTTAAGGCCATATAAGGATTTCTTAAGGCGGCAGACAAGGCTAGAGTTATTCTGAACATAGCCAGGAGGTTGTTCCATGTAAATTTCCTCATGTAAATCACCATGTAAGAAGGAAAACTTGACATCCATTTGATGGACTTCCCAGTTGTGTAAGGCTGCAAGGGAAAGAACAAGGCGGATGGAGTTCATTTTTGCGACGGGAGCAAAGGTTTCATTGTAGTCAATCCCTTCAACTTGGGAAAAACCTTTGGCAACTAACCTTGGATTAAGTCTTTCAACACTTCCATTTGATGCATACTTAGTTCTGTAGACCCATTTACATCTGACAAGTTTTCTTCCTTTTGGAAGAGGTACAAGATCCCAAGTATCGTTTGCCATTAAGGAACGATATTCTTCATCCATGGCTGCATCCCAATCTGGATTCCCTGAAGCTTCTGCAAAAGTTTATGGATCATGATTCTCAGAAACTTGAGCCAAAAGAGAAGAGGCTCGCTGAAACTGAGAACGTGTTCGACGTTGATCTCTAGGGTCACCGACAAGATCACTAGCTGCTTCACATGTTGAACGGACCCATCGAGGAAGAACTTATGCTAGTGCAACTGGAGGAACATGAGCAAGCGGAGGTGGATTTTCATCCTCACTGTCATCATCAGAAACTGGAGCTGGAAACCTGTCAAGGAAGTTGGAAGAAGAAGAAGAAGGCACAAATGTCGAATCAGGCTCGTAGGCCAAAGATGGCACAATCTCCAAGTTAGGCTCTCAGGCCAAGAGATTTTCATCAAATTTAACATCTCTTCTAATGATTATAACATGAGAATGTGGTTGAAGAAGTCTATAACCTTTTACATCTTCATAATATCCAACAAATATGCACTTTTCACTTTTAGGCTGCAATGCTTTCCATTTTTCATCTGGAATGTGAGCCCATGCTTCACTACCAAACACACGGAAGTGACTTACATCAGTTTTAGTTTTACTCCATGCTTCTTCCGATGTTATACCTTGTAATGCTTTAGTGGGGGTGCGATTAACTATGTAATTTGTACAATTGATGGCTTCAGCCCAAAATTGAAGGCTTAGTCCCTTAGATTGGATCATACAATTAGCCATTTCTTTTAAGGTGCGGTTCTTATGCTCAGCTACACCATTTTGTTGTGGTGTATATGGAACAGTATGTTGTTGTTGGATGCCTTGTTCAGTGCAGAAAGTAGTGAACTTTTTGTTAACATATTCTCCTCCATTGTCAGATCTTAACTTAATAATTTGATGACCAAATTGTTTTTCAACAAGGGCCTTGTAGGCCAAGAACATGTTAAATACTTCACTCTTAAGTTTGAGGAAATAAACCCAAGTGTGTCTGGTGTAATCATCAATGAAAGTTAAGAAATATTTTAAACCAGAAAAGGAAGCAGATGGAAGAGGACCACACAAGTCACTATGCATAAGCTCCAAGGGAACCGAGGCATGCCAAGAGGCACGTTTGTCAAAACTGTCCCGATGATGTTTTCCGAGTACACAACCAGAACAAACACCATCCCTGCAAGATACCATTGGAAGACCTGTCACCATATTGTCTTTACATAATTGTTGCAATGAGCGGTAATTTAAGTGACCAAATCACTCATGCCAAAGTTTGCTCAAGTTATCACTATGAGCAACAAAAACTGAAGGGAAAGGTGATGACCCAAAGTTGTTAAACTTGTACAACCTGGTACTATCATCAACAATTCTGGTAGCTAGGACCTGTTGAGGATCTTTAAAATCCTTGATTACAACTTGGTGAAGTGTAAAGGTCACAGTTTTACCTTCACTAGAATGAGTGATCTAATAGACTGATAACAAATTGCAGGAAATTCTTGGAACACATAGTACATCACTAAAATGACCATTATGTACGGGAACTGTTCTAGCTCCTACAACACTTAGAGATCTATCATCACCAACAAATATTTGTTTGGTGTTACATTCATGCATAGTAGAAAAGATGGCTTGATCCTTAGCCATATGATAAGATGCTCCAGAATCAATGAGCCATTCATTTGAAGTAGAAGAAGAAGATGCATTATAAGAATAACCAGAAGCACAAAGTGCATGTCCATGAGAGGCAGATTCTGAAGATGAATCTAGGCTGATGTGGTGCTTCTTCATTGCTGCTTCCAAGGCTGCCATCTTCTTGAAACACTTAGATTCATCATGATTATCTTTCCCGCAATAGTCTCAATGACACTCAGTCTTCTTGCCTTTTGGCTTGGATCCTTTGTCATTTTTTAAAAAAGGAGCTGACTGAGAGGGTTTTGGACCCTTCTTTGACTTATTATTGTGAAAATTTTGTTTCTTGGGAGGCTTGGATTTTTCTTTTTGTTGGGACAATAAGGCTTTCCCAGATGTATCTGCATTGTTGATTATTCCAAAATGAATGAGTTTATCTTGCTCTCTAATCAAGGAATCATCAAAGGATTCAAGACTAGGCTCTTGATAGCTAGCTGCATTCAAGGATTCTTTCATGGAGTAAAATGTAGATACAAAAACAGAATATGCAGGTCCAAGTTTGGAAAGAATATGATAAATGCATTATTTGTCTTCCCTCTTAATCTTACATTCTGCACATAAGAGTTTAAGAGTTTTGTACTTAAATAAATAGTCTTGAATGCATGGAAAGTCACTTGGATTTAAAGAAATCAACTCATTTTCGAGTTGGTGACCTCGAATTTCATTGTGTTTACCAAACACAGATTCCAACTTGTCCCAAGCAGCATCAGGTTCATCAATTCCAGATATGTGGAATCGCAAATCAATAGAGATTGACATCCCAATCAATCCACGAGCTTCGTCACATCTATTTACCCATTTTATTTTCTTATCATCATCAGTGGGTTCAGTTTCTTTCCCTAAGGTAATTTTGAAAAGTCCCCTACTTCCTAGAACATCCTCCATACAAGATTTCCATGAGAAATAGTTGGAACTGTTAAGTAGAATATCACAAGGGACGGCCATATTTGTAATTTAATGGCTATAAAAGTAGAAACCAATAGTCTGGATGTGAAGAGCTCGAAAAAATAGGTGGTTTCAAAAAAATGTCACTGAAAACTGACTCTGTATGATGAAGTTATGCTTGAACAAAGAAACTGTTGAAGATGTCCCAATAGTGACGTGGCAGCTAGAGAATGTCTAGCAAAAAAAAGAACCCCCATCTTCCCAAGATGAACCTTTTGACAATCACTTTACAAGAAAGTTGCTTTAAGTGAACCACTTTTGTAAAATAAGTGATTTCACTTTTACAATGATATTACTTTTAAATAGTGCAACAATAAAAAAAACTTAAGTGACTCACTTGTATTTTTATTTTTTATTATTTAAGTGAGATGCACTTTTACAATTAAGTAACTTGAAAATAGAAATTGCAAGCACTTTTTCTTTTAAAAGTAACTTCCTAAGACTTGAACTCAAGACCTATTAAGAAATAAAGCAACTTTGAACTAAGTGAGCTAGATTAAAAGGTATGTAAAATATGGGAATGAGGAAGGAGACTTTTTTTTTTTTTTTTACTCTTCTTGCTCAGTTTGCGTGCTTGCCATTTTTCCTGCAAAACACACCACAAATCAAAACAAAACAAAACAAAAATTCACACTTGTGGAGTTAGATCTCATTAGCTTTCCCGGAAAGTCTACGTTTTCTCTCTGTTTCTGATTTGCCAAGATCGTGCAAGGTGCACGGCAAAGAGCTTACGCAGCCGAGAAAAACCCTTTCCCTTTTTGTTTCTGATTTGCCGAGATCGCTCAAGGTGCATGGAAAATAGTATACGCAAACGGGAAAGCAACAATCCGAACCCAAAAAAAAATCTAACAGTAAAAAAATAATAAAATATGAGATTTTTTCTTGTAAAAACAGAAAATTAAAAAATGCGTCACTGTAACATTATACCTTCAAATCTGATGAATACATGTTTCTGGAGCAACCGGGAACCGTTTTCGATCAAACGAAAATTATTTCCCAATGGAAAATACGCTCCAGACGCAATGGAACAACTTCCATAGCCCAAAAATGCACAGAAATACCAGAACCAGAAACCCTTTCGAGTTTTGGCAACAACAGTTCAAGATCTAGATCATAACCGGAAGCGGCTCTTCATAAAAGCTCTGATACCATGTTCGAGTACATAGGGTACTACCAAAGGACCAAACACCAAGAGCAACCACTTCACACAAGAAGATCACAGATCAACACACTGATGTTTTGACGTGGTTTAAACCCTCTTGAGGGAAACACTCCACGGCCCCGGCCAAATAGCTTCTATGGAACAATTTATTATGCAAAGAAAGAAAGTTACAAATGAGCTTCTCATAATCGATCAACTAAACAATGACCATCCATGCTCTTTAAATAGAGATCATGGACCAATCAGGTGTTAAGCCATGGATCAAGGTTAGGTTTGATCTAAGAGAAGTTGAGCCGTCGGATCACTCTATGTCGGGAACATATCGTGACCGTCGGATTAAGTATTTACAAATGCATACTAATGCATACTAAAGAAACACACTATCCCTAATAGATATATTACACAAGTTGATCTTAACTAACTCCTAAGTGTCTAAATATCCTAACACAAGCCACCTATAATGACCATGTAACTAGATCAAATAAGTCAATATTAAAATGGAATACATATGTCATCCCATAATAGCTCCTAAAAACTAGGTTTACATTAGCATTATGGTTTTCCAACTCATGCCAACTTCAAACTAAACAACAAGTATTCAACCAAAAAACTTAAAACCAAGCCCCATGTTCAATCCCATCCATGGCTTTTGAAATTAAACAATGTTTTAACATTTTCATCTACTTTTTGTTCTTCTCTCTATAAATATGATAAAATCGACACATAAGAGAATGTTGAGTTTGTACAAAGACATACACATTTTTTTATTTGTTTTAGACTAGGGAAAAGAATTTTTATTTCATGCTAACACATTGCCCTGAAGATGTTGTTGGTTCACATGGCATTTATAATATACTTTAAAATTGTGGAAGTCAATCTCAATTTATTACCTGGAGACAAACGCCTTTGAATTTAATATTATTCTTAGACTTCACACATGAAGGGAGGAGGGGCGGCCTTGTAGCGTAGCTTTGCTGACGTAACAGATGCCCAAAACCCCCTCTCACACACATGTGATTTTATCCTAGAGCCAACTCTCTATACAATCAATGTTGATGGCTAAATAAAATTTAAAATTTCAACGGTCATCTGTGAAATCAAAATGTAATCAACGGTTATTATAACTTGATTCAATGGAATGTTCACATCACAGTACAATAAGGCTATCAAATTGCAGTACATCCCGTTAGGGGTTATGCTTGGGCTGAGGCTGCATCCAAGACCTTGGTGAAGACGCCATCATTACAAGGAAGAGGGCTAAGAGCGCACTTTAAGCCTGCTTTTTACCTCCATGTGTGAACCCTATCTGTCACTCTTTTACTATACCTGCCTCAGGTAGGTATATAGTAATATATCAGTGGTCACTTGTTCATAACTTGCCCCTTCTCCAGGCGTTTATGGTCCGCAATTTACCTTCTCATTCCAGTGCTATCTTTTTGGTTTGGGTATTTTGTTCTGATGTGTATTCAAAATTGGGTCCGGAATAATCTTGAATATATCGCCATTGCTGCCTCTATCCTTTGGGAAAACTGGTTAGCCAGGAATTCCAGCATTTTTTATGACCTGGTTCCCTCCGCAGAGTGCCTTGCGCGGAAATTCTTTGCCTTCTACTTGGATACTCTGCATTTTTCCAGGGGTACTTCATCTACTAGGTAAATTTGGATGATCTCCCTCTCCCACTAGCTAGGGAGGAATCTTTCACCCCCGAAACTAGTCAACACACAAATGAAGAGATTTTGCCAAGACCCCAACGAAAACCTTGGCTCCAAGAGCACATCAATAACAGATCAAATCATAATGAGGAAGGTAAGATCTTGTTCTCCTTTTTATACTTTTTCTTAACTACTTCTAGAACCTTCCTTTTAATTATTCACTTAAAATCACTTTATAAACCTTTTTACTCCTTTTTACTCCTTTTTAATGCCAAAACGTGGTTAATTCACTTTTGATACATTTCCGGACATTGGAAGCCCCTTTTTCATCATCCATCCTTTAGTTCTTTTCGTTATGGTTCCAACGAGCTATTATATGAAGGTCTTTCCTTAGATAATAGGCTCCAAATAGTACCTTTTTTGTATTTAATTAAAATATGCTCAATAATAACGTAAAAATTTCGGAATGACACGGAACCACAAGCGAATTGTGTGGAAGTGCTCCTGATGATGAAATATAGTGGATGGACTAGCCTAGTCCTCTACAACTCCTTTGAAACGCTCAAATCCACTGTTATCCTTATTTTACTACTCAAAAAGCCACCACTGACCATCTAACGGGTGAATCCAAAAACAGGGACATTACAGAGGGTTAGTTGTGACGAGGGACAAGATAGATAGGGAAAGGGGGAAAAGGGGGAATAGAAATGGACGGGAAAGATGCTACAGGGAGAACCGAACATGATAGGGAGGAGAAAAAGATCAAATTCCGCACAATAGGTAAATCTTTCTTTGATGAGAGAAGTTATGCATTGTTATGATCCAATTTCTTCTAATGAAGCAAATCAGAAACAAGAATGGAGAGATGTAATACAAGTAGAATATGATGCTTTAGTGAAAAAAAACACTTGGAAGTTAGTTGAATTACCTCCAAATAAGAAATCGATAGGTTGTAAATGGGTATATTGAAATAATTTTAAGTCAGATTGATCTATTGAGAAATACAAAGCCAGGCTATCTGCAAAATGATTGCACAAAAAGAAGGTATAAATGACAAGGAAACATTTGCTCTCATTGCAAATTAATCACAATCAAAATGTTGTTAGCGCTTGCAACACAATTTGGAAGGAAGGTACACTGGATGTATGTCAAAAGTGCATTCCTAAAATGGGGATTTGCAAGAAGTGTATATGGAGCAGCTTTAAGGATTTGTAGTTGAAGGAGAACTAAAATTGGTATGTAAATTGGTGAAGGCGTTATATGGATTAAAACAAGCCCCTAAAACATGGTATGAAAAGATTAATAAATGTCTTAAATCAAGAGGTTTCAAGAGAAGCATTTTGATCCTAACTTGTATATCAAAGAAAAAGGTGAAGAAATTATCATTATGGTTGTATATGTTGATGACTTGATCTTTACAGTGTGCATTAATGACTTGATTTAGAAAGAAAAATATAGTTTTTGCTAATCATTTGATATGACTGACTTGGCATTATTGCATTATTGTTTGGGTATTGAAGTTTGGAAACAACCAAACAAGATTTTCATCTCACAAGCAAAGTATGGTTCAAAATTGTTGAATGAGTATATGATGGAAGAGTGTAATCCCAACAAAACACCAATGGAGGTAAACTTAGAACTTTTGAAAGATGATAAATCTGAGTTGGTTAATGAATTTCTTTATCGTCAACTTGTAGGAGGATGGATCAAAGTTTTTAAACTGTCCCAGGGAGATTGGAATGTTGCAAAGAGAGTGCTTAGGTGTATCAAAGGTACCTTACAGTTTGGTATTGTACTTGAGAAAAATGTTAACTTTATGTTGAAAGGTTTTTCAGATGCAGACTAGGTAGGTGATACATATGAAAGGATATCTACAACAGGTTATGCTTTTACTCTTGGTGGTGGAGAGATTACATGAGCATGTAAAAAGCAATATTCAGTATCTCTTTTGACAATATAAGCAAAATACAAAGCAACTATTGGAGCAAGATGTGACGCAGTGTGGCTATGTAGAATTTTATGTGATTTGAAGCTTCCACAAATGCAACCAACATCTTTACACTATGATAGCCAAAGTGCCATCAAGATGATGAAGAATCCAATTTAGCATGCAAAAACAAAACATGTTGAATTCAACATCACTATATCAGAGAACAAGTGCAAAACAAAGAGATATAACTGATTTATTGCAGGTCCCAGATCAAGTGGCAGACATCTGCACCAAAGCACTCAACAAGGATAAGTTCAAAAAATTTTGAGAGATGTTAGGAGTTGTGGAAAATGAAATAAACATTAAGAGGGGGTGTCAGATATTATTATGTTTATTTTATCTAAGGAATATTTAATGTTATAATGTCATGAAGTGGAAGTAAGTCATACATAATAAATAATACTTATTTTAATGTATTTATGAAATCAGGTAAATTAGGTGTGTGGTTCGTAACAAGAATAACAAAACTTGCTAGATATATATACGACACCACTTTATTAATTTGACACATTAATGATAGTACATCTCTCATTCAATCTGTTTCACTTGTTTCTTGCATATTCTCCATAGCATAGTTTAACATTATGGGTCCACAAAACAAGGGCACTCACACCAAGACGGTTATTGAGCCTACATATCAAGTTTGACTAGGTTGGTCTCAACCATAAACACATTATACAATAAATGAAATAAAATATGGTCTTAGCCATAGTTACAAGCACATAATGATACGCATGAATGGGCCATGGCCAGTGGCCACATGTAAGGATTGAACCAATAATTGCAACATATAGAGCTAGACCAAATGTCAATGGAAAATCCTTTTAAGAGGGTCTATGGAATGAGGGATCCGATCAAGGAGAAGTCTTGGTAGATAGTTTTGCATATGTGAGAGCCTCCATTTGGAGGAGACTCAAATATGATTTTTTGTCTATTAGCGTGATTGGTCATTGAAGTACTTTTTGACCAAAACATCCTTCCACCATTTCGGCTTGCCACTTATGAGGTTACAAAGTATTGTTTCTCCCATGGCTGTATTGAAAAGAGAAGGGTCCCTGATCCCTAATCCTCTGAGGGAAAGAGCTATCCTAATTTTCCTCCAAGCCATCCGGGAGAATTTTTTCTTTCCAAACTGCTTGCTTCCTTTCCATAAAATTGTTCGATGGATTTCCCCATATCATTTAATTTTCCCACAGGGGCTGTGGGAGTAGTAAAAAGAAACAAAGGAATGGAAGAAATAATGGACTTTATGAGAATACACCTCACAAGCATGTTCAACCATTGGGATCCCCATGTTTTCATTGACTCATTCTCCTTTTGAATATTTCCAGAACTGGAGTTCATTCCTTTTCTCCCAATCTACCTGCCACAATGGGCATTTTGTGATATGTAAAGGAGGTCCATTTTGTCTTGAATGGGAAATTTAAATTTTTTGAGAGCATGGAGTCTTTGGTGTTTTCTCCAAATATTGTGGAATTTTGGTTATTCACTTTGCCTGCTGATGCTATCGAGTAAGTGTCCAAGATATCTTTAGATATATTTTCTAAGAGGAGGGTATTGTCAATGAATTGAGAGTGCGACATAGGTTAGATCCATTTACCACCTCAATTCCTTGTATCTTGCTTGTCAATATTTTTGCTTCTAAGGCCCTTCCCAATGGTTCAACCATGATAATATAGAGAAAGGAAAGAGAGGACATCAAGTGTGCAATCCAGGCAGAGGCAATGCATGCACTTACCCATTATATGAAATTCTCACTAAATCCAAACTTTTCTATGATTTTATAAATGAAGGCATAATTGGAAATGTGGACCTATCAAATGCTTTGGGGATAGCTAATTTGATGATCATATGCTGTCTTGAAGAAATCTTGCTCAATGAATGGCTTCTTGGACCATGATTATGTTTTGAAAGATGAGCCTCTCAAGAACGAAGTTGCCTTGCTCTTCAGAAATCAGTCTGCTAATAGTCTTTTTAATTCTTAATGCTATTATTTTTTAACATATCTTGTAGGAAACATTGCATAATGTGATGGGTCTTGTATGTATTCCTTTCTTTAGGATGAGGGAACAACAGAGGTAACGAGAAAGCCTTGGTTAGTGGAACACCAGACTTCACATTTAGTCACATAGATCATTCTCATGAACTAGGAGACAGGGCCATTCCTATTCATTTATACTCCTTTTGCAGCCAATTTCTCCTGAAGCTTAAGCTTGGGCCATCTGTATATAAGGCTAGGAAAGAGAGGAAGAATGGGAAATGTTCTTCACCACTGCTGCCATGGGAGCAGGTAGAAAAGGTGAGATTTGAAAAAACCTAGCATAAGAGAAATTTTTCCACCATTACACTGAATTTAGAAAATTTCAAAAGGGCTTTTAATTATTACTTAGCTTTATTATGTAGTCTAATGACTAATGTCTACATTAATACTAAAACTAGTGTAAAGTTTAAACACGATTTATATATAAACTTAAGATTGGCCATTAATCTTTATCATAGTTATCTTCCATTTTAACTGAATATTTGAAGAAGCTAGGGCTTGGCATGCATTTCAAGGCAGCAGTCAAGCATTAATGAATAGTACTGATTCATAGCTGGGTGATTTTTTCAGTGGCACGCATCCCGAGGCAGTAGAAGTGAAGCACGGTTCTCAAGGTACCATACAGCTGCATTTATTGTAGGCCATATAACACAGAAATCGAGGAGCTTAGTTTAGCAGTCTGTTGGCACAGTTTTCAAGGTAACGCTCTGCACAAATTTTGAGGTTATTTCTGGGAACAGTTTCCCAAGCAGCTGCACGCAGATCGAGGTGACTTTTGGGCACAAATCTCGAGATATCTTGCATAGTTATCGAGGAAAAAAATTGGCACAGATACCGAGGACTGTTGGCACGGTTTTCCTAGTAGTTTGGTGGCACAGAAATCAATATTTTCTGCACAGTTTTCGAGGAGGACAGTACAGTACGAACTATGTACTTCTGCACATAAATCGAGGCACTCTTTTGTACATAAATCGATATTCCAGATTGGCACAGATTTCAAGATTTTTGACTGAGTGAAATTTTCACGGTGGAGATAAGTAAAATTTCTGCTGTAAAATTTATGTACTAAATTACTAAAGAAAGAAATCTCTCTCTCTCTCTAACTGGTTTTCCCAGTGGGGATTTTTCCAGGGCTTGATTTTGGCTAAAAAATTTTGAGTCTATCATTTAATGGTGTGATTGTTAAATGTGTTTTTTAGCCTATTAGTGTATTTTTACTGTGTGTTTAATTGTTACTGAAAGTTTCATAAGTAACTTACAGCCAATGCAAAACCAGTTGTAAGTGAAAACCACGAAATGTTGACATAAACCAGCAAACAGTAAATTGCAAAAAATCTTCATGGTATCAGAGCAAGGGGGCAGAAAACAGTGATAGTTTGCAGACACATAGAAATTTTCAGATCTCAGAAATTTCAGTATTTCTTATCTTCTGTTAGTGGGCAGCATCCTGTTGGTTTGGTGTTGAGATGGCTACAGGTCTAAGGATTGAGGATAAGCTGAATGGGACAGAAATTTTTTTTCCTTGGAAGGCCAGAATTTTACTGATATTGGAGGAGAATGAACTATGGGTGGAGGTGGTGAGAAATACTACAGCTAACTCGGTTACCATTCCCAATGCCACTAATGCAATAGCACTTTCAGCCTTCAACAAGAAGGACTGTAAGGCTAGGAGGATTATCCTTGATGCAGGAAAAGACCACATAATCCCTCACATTTCCGGGAATACCAGGGCACATGAGATGTGGAGTGCCTTGACCAGCTTGTATGAGAGTTCCAATGAGAACAGAAAGATGGTTCTCAAGGAGAAACTCAAGAGTATCAACATGAATGGAGGAGAGGGAGTCACAGCTTACCTCACTAGGATTTCTACAATTCGGGATGAACTGGCAGCGGTTGGTGAAGTGGTATCTCCTGCTGAGCTAGTACGCACAGCAGTGAACGGGGCTTCAAAGTCCTGGAGTGTATTTGTGCAGGCCATAGTGGGTAGAGAGAACCTACCATCTTGGGAGAGACTGTGGGACGACTTTGTACAGGAGGAGACCAATAGGGGTCTCGTACAGGGCAGTTCATCAAATGGTGGGGCAGATGAGGAGAACGTGGTGTTGATGTATATGTAACTTCGGAATGTATTTCGTCTGTGTATTATATATATATTTATTGTACCCTTATAAGAGATGTGTTATTCCTCTATAAGGAAGTGTCGTCATGTGGATTGACAAGTGTCGCAAGTGAGTGTACTTGCCGATGGGTTATTAGACCACCATATGGGGTCGGCCCTAATTAATATATAATATAATGTGGATGTATCTAAGTAGACAAGTCGGCCCCAATAGGTCACTGGGCAAAAAGGTGAGTATAAATAGAGATAGGAGATCTCTATTTTACTCACTCGGAAAAGTAACTCACTCTCTCTCCGAAAAGTGGTGCACTAGTGAGGAGGAGGAGGATCATCTGCTAGGAGACTATCTCAGTGTTATTTGGTTGTATTTTGGTTGAGCCATTGCTCTCTCTATCTCTGAGGAAGTTGTGGGGTTTTTCACCTTAGGGTTTTCCCCACGGAAACTCTGTGTCTCTTGTCTCTATGCTTTTGATTCTTGTGATGCTTGTGATGCTTGTCATATTATGATTGTCATGCATTGATATACTGTAGATGTTATTCTCTCAGCAAAGATCCTATAGTATTGTGATTTAATACTAAAAATTTAACATGGTATCAGAGCCAAACTGAGAAGAAGACATTTTGCAGTGACAGAAGCTTGTGTTCCTTGTTTATTGGGTTTCTCTCCACAGATTTTTGAAATTCGGTATAGTAGATTGTATCTACTCATCAAGGCACATCTATCTGTCCAATCAGAATTCAGTTCCAAGCATTTTCAGATTTGGCCCTAAAAATTAGGGTTTGCACAAAAATAGGAATTTCTGGAAATTGAAGGCACAGCTGGAAGCTCCTTGCAAAAATCGAAGGTTAGAGCTTTGGATCGAGATTTTTGGCTGAGTAGATCTCCGGGAAACTCAAACCCTAATCCAGGGCTCTCCCCAGTGAACCCAGGAGGACAAAAAGACAATTTTGAAGGGCAAGACTTTACTGATCTCAAATTCTGAATATACTAGGCTGATCAGCTCTCCAAGGCGCATCTTTCTATCCTTCCGGAATTTTGAAATTCACATTTTGAATTTTGAGGGTTTCTCTAACAAACCCTAATCCGGGACCAGATCCAGTTTTCAGCACTCCAAGTGGTAAGTCCTAAATCTTTTCTATTTCCATTTGAAGTAATCTTAAAAGATGTCTCTCCACACCAAGCTTGAGGATAAGCTTGACGGGGCTGATAACCTCCGAGCCTGGAAGTACAGGATTGGGTTAATCCTGGAAGAGAATGAGTTGGACTCATATGTGAAAGAAGACATCCCTATCCCAGAGGATGAAGAAGCCAAGGCATTGTACAAGAAGAACTTGGTCAAGGAAAAGAGAATCATTGCTGATTCTATCAAAGACCATCTCATACCTCATGTGTCTTCTCTTAAGACACCCAAAGAGATGTTTGAATCTTTGACCAAGCTATTTGAAGGAAAGAACATAAATCGGAAGATGACCCTACGGAACCAATTGAAAGCAGTGAAGTTTCAGAATGGAGAAACCATTCAATCTTACTTTTCAAGGGTCTCCCAGATCAAGGAACAATTAGAAGAAGTAGATGAAATGGTGGAGAATGGTGAAGTGGTGATGACCACTCTAAATGGCCTACCCAGGTCATGGGATTCCTTTATT
The DNA here is from genome assembly GCA_027924585.1 of Larix kaempferi. Taxonomy (NCBI): domain Eukaryota; kingdom Viridiplantae; phylum Streptophyta; class Pinopsida; order Pinales; family Pinaceae; genus Larix; species Larix kaempferi. Next base: position 41,328,893 of record BSBM01000047.1, read on the forward strand.
CAAGGAATTTGTGCAAGGAAGAAATTGATCTCCTTCAACAGATTGAGGGAAGAATGCTCTCAAGAAGAAGCTAGACTTATAGCTCGTGAGGAAAAGATGGGAGGAGAAGATCAAGCTCTTGCAGCTCACACCAAAAGAAGCAAAACCAAGAAGGATCACTCCCACCACAAAAGATTCCATCAAAAGAGTAAGAAGGACCTAAGATGCTTTACATGCAATGAGAAGGGTCACTTTGCTTCAGATTGTCCCAAGCACAAAAGGGATAATAACAACAACTCCAGTAAAAAGAAGAAGGGCAGCAAAAGAAGGTTTCATGCTCATGCTGTCGAAGATGATGAACCTCCAAAGAAGAAGGCTAAGGCAGAAAGTAGTAGTGATGATGACTCATCAAGTGAAGAAGAATATGTTCTAATTTATGCTCTTACAGGTACCATCTCCCATGGATGTAATGATTGGTTGATTGATAGTGGGGCTTCCAAACACATGACTGGGTTTAAGGAATCCTTTGTGAACCTATCTGAACATGAATCACCCCATAAGGTGAAACTTGGGGATGATTATCAATACACAATCAAAGGAAGTGGTGAAGCCTCCTACAACCTAGATTCTGGAAAATCATTGAAGATGAAAGAAGTACTTTATGTACCTGGGCTCAAGAAGAACCTACTCTCCATCTCTGCATTGGATGCAAAAGGTATGAGGGTTGCATTTGTGGATGGCCAAGTCCTAATGTGGCCAAAGGGAAAGACCATAGATGATGTAGTAGTAATTGGAGAGCAAGAGGGAGGCTTGTATAAATTGAAGGGACAACCTGAACATGCCATGGTGCATGAATCCATGGAGCCAAGTGAACTTTGGCTTAGAAGACTGGCTCACATGCATTATAGAGCACTTCCAATTGCAAGCAAGGCAGTAGAAGGTCTTCCTGAAATTAAGACCAAACATGAAGGTGTTCGCAAAGGATGTGCAAAAGGTAAGAACATTAAGAAGGCTTTCCCAAGCAGTGAAAGCAAGGCAAAAGACATCCTGGAAATCATCCACTCAGATGTATGTGGCCCTATGTCTTCCAGTTCCCTGAGTGGGTATGTTTACTATGTACCATTTATTGATGACTTATCCAGGAAGAATTGGGTATACTTCTTTAAGGGCAAAGATGAGGTGCTTGATAAATTCAAGGAATTCAAAACCTTGATGGAGAACCAAACTGACAAGAAAATCAAGACATTCAGATCTAACAATGGTGGAGAATTCACCTCAAGTGACTTCAAGAAGCTTTGCAGTGATTCAGGGATTATGAGGGAGTTGACTGCTCCTTATAATCCTCAACAGAATGGAGTTGTAGAAAGGAAGAAAAGAACTATCATGGAAACAACAAGGGAAATGTTGCATGACCAGGATCTTCCTATGCATCTATGGGCAGAAGCAGCTAGAACAGCTGTATATGTGCAAAACAGAACACCCCACAAGATATTGGACAACAAGACACCAGAAGAGGTCTTTTCTGGTAAGAAACCTGAAGTCAGTCATCTCAGAATATTTGGTTGTCCAGTATACACTCATGTCCCAAAGGAAAAGAGGACTAAACTAGATCCTTCAGGAAAGAAGGGTATCTTTGTGGGTTACAGTGAAAGCTCGAAGGCTTACAGAATATACTTTCCAGGGTTCAAGAAGATTGATGTCAGCAGGGATGTAACATTTGATGAAAACTCAGCATTCATCAAATCAAGGAAGGCACCTACCGAAGTTTATGAAGAACCTAAGGAAACAAGATTTCAGGATACTACCATGACTGAAGCAGTTCCAGAAACTGTTCGTAAGTTTGAAGATCCACAAGAACCTGTAGATCCACCCCGTGAGAATAACTCTCACAAAAGGAAACCTGTATGGGCTAGAGAGCTCATTCATGATGCAGAAAGATTTGGCATTCTAGAAGAAGAACACAGAGCAAAGAAGAGAACCAGATCACACACCAGTTATGTTGCTTTACTCTGTGACATTATGAACAAAGAGCCTTCCAGTTATGAAGAGGCAGCAGAAAAGAAAGAATGGAAGGATGCTATGGTTGAGGAATACCAATCAATAATGAAGAATGATGTTTGGGATGTTGTCCCAAGACCTAAAGAGAAGTCTGTTGTGACTTCCAAGTGGATCTACAAAATCAAGCATGCTGCAGATGGTAGTGTGGAAAAATACAAAGCAAGATTCGTAGCTCATGGTTTCTCTCAGATAGAAGGAATAGATTATAAAGAAACCTTTGCACCTGTAGCCAGGTATACTTCCATCAGAACAGTACTTGCCCTGGCTGCAGCAATGAAATGAAAAATACACCAGATGGATGTCAAGACTGCTTTCCTGAATGGTGTAGTAGAAGAGGAAGTATATGTGGAACAGCCACTCGGTTTTGAAATACATGACAAGGAATCATATGTATGCAGATTGAAGAAAGCCTTGTATGGCTTGAAGCAAGCTCCCAGAACCTGGTATGGTAGGATGGACAGTTTCCTATCTAGCTTGGGCTTTACCAAGAGTAAAGCAGATTCCAATCTTTACTAAAAGGTTGAGGAAGGGAATCCAGTGATTCTACTCCTGTATGTGGATGACCTATTTGTGACAGGAGATGACAAACTGATTGCAGATACTAAGAGGAAGCTTGCAGCTGAATTCGATATGAAATATTTGGGAATGATGCACTATTTCCTAGGTATGGAGGTGTGGCAGAATGCAGGTGGGATCTTCCTTGGTCAAGGGAAGTACACAGTAGATATCCTGAAGAGATTCAGGACGATCGATTGCAAGGCCATGGCCACACCGATGGCATCGAATATGAAGCTTCTATGTGATGCTTCATCTGAGCCAGTTGATGTCTCTATGTATCGTCAGATGATTGGATCCTTGATGTACCTGACGAACACGAGACCATACATTTGCTTTGTTGTGAACACATTGAGCCAGTTCCTGACGGATCTGAGGAGTGTTCACCTGGTTGTTGTAAAGCATGTTCTGAGGTACCTGAAGGGTACAGTGGATTATGGGCTCAAGTATGAAGCGAATCAAAAGTTTAACCTATAGGGTTATGTTGATTCAGATTGGGCTGGCAGTGCTACAGATAGGAAGAGCACATCTAGGTAATGCTTCGGTATGGGATCAGGTGTAATCTCTTGGTTTAGCAGGAAGCAGTCCTACGTAGCACTAAGTACAGCTGAGGCAGAGTATGTTGCAGCCTGTTCAGCTAGTTGTGAGGCAGTATGGCTACGGAAGCTACTGTCTGAGTTATTTGATCTCCCGTTGGAGGCTACTAGTATCTTCTGTGATAACCAGAGTTGTGTGAAGCTGTCCGAGAACCCAGTGTTTCATGACAGGTCGAAACACATAGAGATCAAATATCACTATATCAGGGATATGGTGCAGAGAGGAGCTGTGAAGCTTCTGTATGTTGCGACGGATGAGCAGATTGCAGATGTGCTGACGAAGCCACTAGCCAGAGTGAAGTTTGAGTACTTCAGAGAGAGGCTTGGCGTTCTTCAGATCGAGGACACTTCGAGGAAGAAGTGATGGACACATTTGCTGAAGCCATTCCAAGCATGTTGGAAGGAGGATCCTTCACATGGTTGTGGATGTAAGCGCTGGATGATGAGCATTAGGATGATGTTCTGGTTTCTGTTTGGATATGATCAGTTGGATCATTTTTATGTATGTATGTACGCATCATGTTGGATGCTGGATATGATCAGTTGGATCATTTTTATGTATGTATGTACGCATCATGTTGGATGCTGGATATGATCAGTTGGATCATTTTTATGTATGCATCATGTTGATGATGGATATGATCAGTTGGATCATTTATATGTACGCATCATGTTGGATGCTGGATATGATCAGTTGGATCATGTGTATGTATTTTGTATATGCATCATGTTGGATGCTTGGACCATGTATCTGTATATGTATCAGGTGGATACATTGTATGATCAGATGGATCATGTATGGTGATATGTATCATGTATTTGTATTTGTATTAGGTGGATACATTGTATGATCAGGAGGATCATGGATGATGATATGTATCAGGTAGATACTTGGTATGCATCAGGTAGATGCATTGATGATCAGGTAGATCATGCAGCAGGATGCTGCAGTGATGATCAGGATGATCATGGATGATGAGCTTCAGGATGTTGCTCCAGATGACATGCAGCAGGATGTTGCAGTGATGATCAGGATGATCATGGATGATGAGCTTCAGGATGTTGCTCCAGATGACATGCAGCAGGACGTTGCAGTGATGATGATCAGGATGATCATGAGTACATCAGGATGATGTATGTTGAGTATCAAGTTGATACTCTGTGGCCATGGATCAAGTTGTGCAGATGAGCATGTCTGGGAGATCCTATAGGTCGGAGTTGTGTACCCGTAACAGCCTGGGATGCTCTTTCGAGACATTGCTCTGGGAGGACATGTAATTTGTGCCCTGGGAGATCCTTCAGGTCGTAGTTGTGTACCCGTAACATCCTGGGATGCTCTTGCGAGGTTTTGTCCTATGGCATGTAATTTGGGCCCTGGGAGATTTCAGGTCGGAGTTGTGTACCCGTAACATCCTGAGATGCTCTTTCGAGGTTTTGCCATGACCACATGTAATTTGTGCCCTGGGAGATTTCAAGTCGGAGTTGTGTACCCGTAACATCCTGAGATGCTCTTGCTAGGTTTTGTGGTGGACCACATGTAATTTGTGCCCTGGGAGATCCTACAGGTCGGAGTTGTGTACCCGTAACATCTTGGGATGCTCTTTCGAGGTTTTGTGACACACATAATAAGTCCTGAGGATTCCACAGTATGGCCAGTGATGACGAAGACCTGCAGGTGGTGGGCCTACATCCAGTATGAAAAAGGACTGGCTCTGTAGAACTTCCTATGACGAGTAGAGACAGAGATTGGTTGAGATAGTAGCAGCAGTGACGATGATGATGATGATGCATCAATGACGATGATCCAGAGAAGAAGACTTGTCTAGCAGATCTGTGTCGAGAAATACCTTCCTAGTTAAGAGGGAGTGTTGATGTATATGTAACTTCGGAATGTATTTCATCTGTGTATTATATATATATATTTATTGTACCCTTATAAGAGATGTGTTATTCCTCTATAAGGAAGTGTCGTCATGTGGATTGACAAGTGTCGCAAGTGAGTGTACTTGCCGATGGGTTATTAGACCACCATATGGGGTCGGCCCTAATTAATATATAATATAATGTGGATGTATCTAAGTAGACAAGTCGGCCCCAGTAGGTCACTGGGCAAAAAGGTGAGTATAAATAGAGATAGGAGATATCTATTTTACTCACTCGGAAAAGTAACTCACTCTCTCTCTGAAAAGTGGCGCACTAGTGAGGAGGAGGAGGATCATCTGCTAGGAGACTATCTCAATGTTATTTGGTTGTATTTTGGTTGAGCCATTGCTCTCTCTATCTCTGAGGAAGTCGTGGGGTTTTTCACCTTAGGGTTTTCCCCACGGAAACTCTGTGTCTCTTGTCTCTATGCTTTTGATTCTTGTGATGCTTGTGATTCTTGTCATATTATGATTGTCATGCATTGATATACTGTAGATGTTATTCTCTCAACAAAGATCCTATAGTATTGTGATTTAATACTAAAAATTTAACACGTGGCTCTGACAACCAAGGGTAAGAAGAAGAAGGGTCCCAATAAGAACGGGGCCAAGAGGCAGTAGCAGCAGCAACTGCAGGGTGGACAGAAGAAGGACTTGAGTAAAATCAAGTGTTATTGTTGTCAGACGTTTGGGCACTATGCATCACAGTGTCCAAGAAAGAAGAAGAAGAAGGGATAGGGACAGCATACAGCAGCCTCAGCAAATGTTGATATTTTGGTGACAGGTTTCAGAGGGAGTTTTCCCTATATGCCGGACAGATTGAGAGAGAGAGAGTCTCCTTAGCCACCAGCACAGACATGGATATGGAGAGTGAGCATTCATTGTTGACAGGGCATCAGACAGGTCCATCCACCACTGGTACGTGTTACATTGACAGCGGAGCCTTGAGACACATGACAGGTACTCGGGAGTTGTTCTCCGAGCTATCACGGACAGCTAGAGAGGTGGAGGTGGTACTTGGTGACAACACCATTGTTAGAGCAGTGGGTCAGGGGACCATTACACTTGAGAGGGAGTCCATGAGTCCCATGACCTTGAGGGATGTGTTGTACGTCCCTGGGCTGAAAAAGAACCTTGTTTCAGTTTCCACTATTGAGGACAGGGGTCTTGGGGTGTGTTTCTCAGATGGGAGAGTGCAGGTATTTCCCAAGACCAAGGGTGTATCTACCCCCATGGATATTGGAGTTAGATGTGGATGACTGTACAAGTTATTGTTTCAGCCGCAGCATGCTCTAGCACACAGCAGCAGCAATGAGCTATGTGAGTTATGGCACAGGAGGATGGCCCATTTACATCACCCTGCTCTGAGATTGTTGAGGAGCATGGTCACAGGTTTACCTGAGTTCGACACTGAGCAGAGTGATGTGTGCAGAGGGTGTGATTTGGGAAAGTACACCAAGACTGCTTTTCCTAACAGTGACACGAGAGCAGCAGGAGTGCTTGACTTGATTCATTCTGACATTTGCGGTCCTATGTCTTCAGTATCTCTGACTAGTCACGAGTGCTATATTAGCTTCATTGATGACTACTCCAGGAAGACCTGGATCTACTTCTTGAGTAACAAGAAGTCCCCACTAGTATTGAGTGTCTTCCAAGGGTTCAAAGCCCTTGTGGAGAAGCAGACGGGGAGGAAGATCAGGATGTTGAGATCAAACAACGGGGGTGAGTATACCTCCAAGGAGTTCAATGCTTTCTGCAGTCAGGAGGGTATACAGCGACAGTTGACAGTTCCCTACACGCCTGAGCAGAATGGAGTAGCAGAGAGAAATAACAGGTCGATCGTTGGAGCAACGAGAGCCATGCTTCATGATCAGGGGTTACAGTTATTTCTATGGGCTGAGGCTTGCAACACTGCAGTGTATCTGCAGAACAAGAGTCCTCACCGTGCTTTGGGGAGGATGACTCCAGAGGAGATGTATTCAGGCAAGAAGCCTGAGGTGAGCCATTTTCGGATATTTGGCTCTTTGACTTACTCTCACGTCCCTTCTGAGAAGAGGACGAAGTTCGAGCCCACTGTAGAGAGAGGTATCTTTGTGGGTTACGATGAGACTTCGAAGGCATATCGGCTTTACATTCCTGGCCAGAGGAGAGTGGTAGTTAGGCGGGAAGTGAAGTTTGATGAGGAGAGGGCCTTCAGGAAGTTGAGGGAGATGGAGCAGGGGGAGCCACCAGCTCCCACACCTCAGATGATACAGGCTTCTTTGATACAGGTTTCAGGTCTGCAGGTTTCTGGGGTGATTGGATCACAGGGTACAGGCACAGCTTCTATAGGATCAGTGATTCATATTACAGGTACTTCAGGGACAGGTACAGGGATAGGTTCAGGGACAAGCACAGTTTCAGGCTCACAGGTTACAGGGTCCTCTGGGACTAGTTCATCAGTTACAGGTCCTCGGGGTGTTAGACCTTCTGCTTCTGGCACTTCCTCAGATGAGGATACACCAGTTTGGGAGGAGCCTTCAAGGAAGAAGAAGCCTAAGTGGCTTCAGGACACCCTGAAGGAAGCAGAAGCATTTGGTAGACCTCAGGAGGCGATCAGATCAGTGGTTGAGCCAGACAGATATGGGATGGCCCTTGTTGCGAGTCTTCGTGACTCTACGCCTTCTACTTTTGAGGAGGATTCTCAGCATCAGGTATGGAGAGATGCCATGATGGAAGAGTACCATTCCATCATGAAGAATGATGCTTGGGAGATTGTGCTGAGACCTGAGGGGAAGTCAGTGGTGACTTCCAAGTGGCTTTACAAGATCAAGCATGTTGTAGATGGCAGTGTGGAGAAATTCAAGGCTCGGTTTGTGGCTAGGGGGTTCTCACAGGTTGAGGGAGTTGACTATGATGAGACATTTGCTCCAGTTGCCTGGTATTCCTCTATAAGGGCAGCGATATCTATAGCAGCAGAGATGGGTTGGAAGATCCACCAGATGGATGTGAAGACCGCGTTTCTCAATGGTCTTCTGTAGGAGGAGGTGTATTTGGAGCAGCCACAGGGATTCGAGATACATGGGAGAGATTCTCATGTGTGCAGGCTTAGGAAAGCCTTGTACGGTCTGAAGCAAGCTCCTAGAGCTTGGTACTCCAGGATCGATGCATATTTGACTTCGATAGGATTTCAGAAGAGTGAGGTTGATCCCAACCTATACTACATTGTGGTTGGTGGAGATCCACTCATTCTTCTATTATATGTTGATGACTTATTTATCACTGGAGATGAGCGTCTTATTTCACAGTGCAAGAGAGATCTTGCAGTTGAGTATGAGATGACTGATATTGGGCTGATGCATTACTATTTGGGGATGGAGGTTTGGAAGGAGCTTGGACATATTTTCCTAGGACAGGGGAAGTATGCAGCGGAGATTCTGAAGAGTTATCAGATGGAGGACTAAAAGCCTATGTCTACACCTATGATCACCAACTTGAAGCAACTTCATGCTTCAGAGGGTAAGTTGGTGGATCCCACACTATATCGTCAGCTCAAGTCCATACTTATTACCTCCCATTTCCATTTTGGAACGGGTAAAGGTTGAAGTAGTCCGGAGGGGTGTTGGTGTTCTACTTTGACCAATTGGCACTCCTGACATTTCGCGATGAACATTGCGATGTCAGCTTTCAGCTTAGGCCAGAAGTAATGTTTCTTTACGACCGATATCATCTTTTGATATCTGGGATGTCCTAAATAGGGTTTCTGGTGAAACTCGGTGAGAATGTTTGATCTAATGTCTCCACTCTCTAGGACGTAAAGTCGGTATTTCGACCACAGTAGTCCCATTTCGTCTATCTTATATTCTTTCTGCTATTGGAAAAGTCTGTCTTCCTGGATCTTTGCGAGGATTTCCATGTAATAACGGTCACTCTTACATGCCGTTTGAATTCTATGGTGTAAGTCTTAGTCGGTTTGGCTCACCGTGACCTCATAAAGCATATGTGCTCGACGGCTCAAGGCATCCGCAATCTTTTTTTCCTTGCCTTTTATATGCTTTAGTTCGAAATGGTATTCACTAAGGAAGGCTGACCACCTGGCCTGCCTGGCATTTAGGTCGGGTTGGTCGAAAAGGTATTTCAAGCTCATGTTATCCGTCATCAATAGCAATTTCTTTCCCATGAGATAATGTCACCACATTTTAAGAGCATGGATGATGGCGGCTAGTTCGAGGTCATGACTAGGGGTAGTTCTGTTCTTGTTCTTTTAGTTTCCTCGATTCATAGCATATGGAAAAATTGTCTTGCATAAGGACCCCCCCGAGTCCTTCCTTCCTTGCATCCATGCAAACGATGAAGTCCCCATTGGGATCCGCAACACGCAGACTCGGTGCACTAATTAGTAGTTGCTTCAGCTTTTGAAAGCTTTCTTCGCACTTATCCGTCCAGATAAACTTGTTTTCCTTTTTCTGCAAGGCGGTCATGGGACATGCAATCCGTGAAAAGTTTTCAATGAAAATTTTGTAGTAGCTGGCTAATCCTAAGAACGATATTATATCGAATACGCAAGTAGGTGTGGTCCAATCTTCGATAACTTTGAGTTTTTTGGGGTCAACGGCTATTCCCTTTTCGGAAATGATATGTCCTAAGTGTTGGATCTGGGGTTTGTAGAAATCGCACTTACTAAACTTGGCGTAAAGATGTTGTTCCCTTAGTATCCGTAAAACAATTCAGAGGTGCTCCTCGTGTTCTATTTCATTCTTGGAGTAGATCAAAATGTCGTCAATAAAGACTAGAATGAATTTATCGAGGTATTTACTAAAGATACTGTTCATCATGCACATAAAGTTGGCCGGTGCATTCGTCAACCCAAAGGGCATCACTACGAACTCGTAGTGGCCGTAATGGGTTCGAAATGCGGTCTTGTTGATATCCTCATCACGGATCCTCACCTGATGGTATCCGGATCGTAAGTCGATCTTCGAGAAGATCTTTGCCCCTCCGACTTGGTCAAACAAGTCGTTGATCCTAGGGAGTGGGTAGCGGTTCTTAATGGTCATCTTGTTGAGTTGGCGGTAATCGATGCACATACGCATCGTGTCGTCTTTATTCTTGATGAAGAGTATCGGTGCGCCCCAAGGGTGCACACTAGTTCGGATGTACCTTTTGTGAATTAGTTCTTGTAACTGAAGTTTGAGCTCCACCAATTCTGGTGTGCTCATGCAGTACGAGGCTTTAGAAGCTGGTATTGACCCGGGTGTTAGTTTGATGGAAAAGTCTAAGTCTCATTTAGGTGGTAATCCTGGTATTTCTTTGGGAAATACATCTTTGAATTCTATGAGGAATGGAAAGTCTTCGATCTTCTATTCCCTATCAGTTTTTATGTTTTGGATATTGACGGCAAAGAGTTTGCAACCCTTTCTGATACATTTATTTGCTTGTAAGGTGGATATCTGTCTTACCGATACTTTCTTAGGGATACCCTGAATCATCTTCTGAATCCCTTGGTCATCCCTGTAGAGTAAGGATTTGTTTAAGCAATCTAGGAGGACATGGTGTTCTTCCAGCCAATCCATGCCGATGAGTACATCGTACGACCCTAGGGGTAGAATGTTTAAATCTAGCCTAGTTTGAAATCTGTTTAAGTTTATCTCACAAGTTTTAACTAACTCGGAGACCTTTCGTTTGATACCAGTGGCTAGTTGTACCAGCCACAGTTTCTCGTGAGGTTCTCGGTTCAAATTACAAGTGTCCACTAAATTAGGGGAGACATAACTTCAGCAAGCGCCGAGATCTATTAAAATTGAAACGGCAGTGTTAGAGATCTTACCCTCTATTTCCACCATTGTGGCTTGGTGATCTGCCTATCGATCGTCGAGAGCGGCATAAATCCTTGGTGTCTTTTCCATGTCTCCTACGGTAGTCTCTGTTTGGATGTTGTGTAAAACTCCATCCATTTTGTTGGGGCAGTCTCTTTAGTAGTGGGGCCCTTGGCATTTCTAGTAAGAAACAGTTGGTGGGACTGCTTTGGTCCCTTTGTTGAATGCTGGCATGTTGACAGGTGGTGGGGGTGCACTTGGTCGTGCTTGGGGTCGGTTGAAGCCTTTATTGGGCGGAAAACTGTTGTTATGTTTCCGATAAGGTGGAGGCCTAAAACCCAGTTTGCGGTTGTCCGAGAAGGTTCTGAACCTATCTCTATTTCTGTTGATGTTGTCATTCCTTGGTTGTCCGTGTTCATAACACATCCTTGCTTTATGTAAGGTTATATCAAGGGTTTTGGACATGTCGAACTCTATCTTTTCTCTAAAGTTTGGTGGCATCCCTCCCAAGAACTGCTGAATTTTGACCTTCTCGTCTTTAATGTATGGCACATAGTGCAGCAAGTCTAAGAATCAGTTTATGAATGCTTCCATAGTCAGGGAGCCCATTTTTAATTCATGAAATTCTTTTATTTTATTGTCAAAGAATCTTTCAGACATATACTTTTCCTGGAATATTTTGTTGAAAATATCCCAGGTTATGTCTCTCAGTTCTTGTCCTTTGGTGTGTTTCAAGTCCCGCCACCATGTGGAAGCTTTACCATTCAGGTTGTATATGGCTAGCCGAGCTTGCATTTCACTGGAGTAGTTGTGAACTTTAATGTATTTATTCATCCCTAGTAGCCACTCCTCATCTTTTTCCCCATAGTTAATCTCTCGGTCATAGGTTGGGACTTTTATCTTTCTGAATTCCCCTTGTAGACTGTCGTCACATTTTCTCCTTTTCTTGCAAGGAGGTGGTGAACCTTTATCGTTGGAAGAGCTCTTACAATCTCTTTCCATTGATTTAGGTATGTGTTCTCCCTGCTCTTCTCCCTTAGGGCTGGAAGTCCTTTTGTGTGACTGTTTCCCTTTTTGAAGGTGTTGACTGAGAGTGTGGGCTGTCCGAGAGGGTTATCCTTTGTTGAGGTCTGAAGCAGTGCCTCATTTATGGCTTGATGTTCTCTTCTTTCCTGCATGTTTTCATCTCGGAAACTTTGAAACTCTGCATGCAGGTTTTACATAGATTGTTTCTAATATAAGTTTATTTCAACCACCACCTCCTACTCTTGGGGTGGTGAGTCCAGATTTCCGTGAATGTTGTTTCCTTGTTCTGCATTCATTTTTTCATACAGTGTTTGTACCTAAAATGTTATATAAGTATAAAGAACAGAAAATCATGTTAGTTTATTCTCACATAAAACAAAATAAAATGTAAATGTGTGTTTATGTTTACTGTGTATCTGCAGTGGATGTTTGTAATGAGCCCAATAGGTCACTTAGTTTTGTAACTGGGCTTTGATACCACTTGTAATGTCCCTTAAAATAGCAAAAATTTCAAATTTTTTCGATACTAGATTAAACTGATAAAGATATGAAGAATAGTATTTTATCTACAGTAATGATAAGCACCTACCATATCGGTATTTTTTTTCTATTCTTTGAAGTGTCTTAGTTTCATAAGTATCAAGGTTTGGTGATTGTAACTTCTACATCTTTACGGAAGCGATTAAATGAAACTCTATCGTAAGTGAACAAGCATTTAAGGTGTAATAATACAAATCCTTTTCTTATTGTTTTAAGAGTTTGTGTGCATAATTATAAAATTCTAATTGACCATTCAAGTGGGACAGATCCCTAATGATAGTGGTTGATGACCCGTGATGAGATGCATGGTCTTTCAAGAGATACGTACCTGGGCAGAGCTGCCGAGAGGTAGGGTGTAAGAATTTGGAGACTTCTGACTTACTTAGCGAGTTTCGCTAATGCATTCAATTTGTACTTGTTTGCAGGTATACCTTTGAGGCATCTACCGAGAATGCCTATTCCACCTTTCTAGCAATTGTTTAAGTCTCAAGTGTGAGGGCCTTTGAAGGTTGACACCTTTTAAAAGACTTGTTGGGGTTGTAATACTTGTGAAACTACACCACTTGTTAACCTTGTAATTTAAATGGAACTGTGTAATGTTTTGGGTCATTGTATGGTTGATTGTATTTGCAATACATGTGGATTTAAAATGGTTCTAAGACTATAGATTTTTTGAGTCACGTCAAAATATTTGGAGTGGGTGGTAGCATTGAATGTAGTTCTGCGATGGCACATGGCCAACGCTGCCAATTGTTCTGGGGGTTTCTTCTAGGGTTTTGCACCAATGAAGAGGTATTTTTGTGGTTCAGTTCTCCTGCCTGCTATGGATGCGTTGAGGGTTTCGTTACTGACCTGAGTTGTGGCTCATGGTCAGCACACTATATGGAGTAGAGATGGCGACTGAAACATTCGGAGGTAATTCTTCTCAGATTCATACTACACCCTTGCTATTTGCATTTATATATATATATCGTGATATATGGTTCTAACTTCATATGGCATGTTTGGTTGCAGGTGTTGTGTAACATCCCTCAAATTCGACTCCTATTGTTATTATATTTCTAGATGTAATTATGATTGTATAGCGGCCCTAGTGAGAAGCTCAAGGCCAAGGCCCCACCAGTAAACCTGGAGCTAGTGTAACATTTATAAGTCTTAGTTTAAGCCTAGAATATTAAGAGAGCAGTAATGCGACTAAACAATCAGTAACTAAACCCTCCAAGGAAAAAGGTAAGGTGACTAGGAAGCTTTGAAAGTCTTGTTTTAAATCATAGACGTTTTAGGGTGAAGAGCTAGTGATGATCTTTTTAAATCCACCCAAGTAGAATCTAACATAAAACCCTTAAATGGATGATATATATCTATATATAAGAGTATTGCTCACCCTATATATCTAGCTATTATACTATGGCCTAAAGTTATTCTACTCCTACTAATAATTTAGCCATAAAGATAAATTATATATATATATATATATATATATATATATAAAATAGTTAAAGTCACTATTAAAATAAATATGATGTATTTATGAGTGTGTCTTGTAGATTTATGAAAGTTAAAAATAGTTGAGATAGCTATTTAAATATTATAAGAGAGTCATATATATGCGGGAAAGATTTATAAAAGTGTTAATTATTAAAAGATAGTTTTACACTGTTAGATATAATAATTTCTTGAGATTTAAAGATTATATTTGCAAAGGTACTAGTATGCAAATATATCAAAATATGACTATATACTATGATGTCTAAAAAATTAAAAGGAATTTATCCAATACTTTATCAAAGAAAATGTTATAAAGAACTCATTTAAAATAAGTGAGAATCACAGTAAACTATTTTATAGATATATAAATATACAGATCTACATGAAAAGACTTATAAACATACAAAATGTGTTTATAAAATATTTTTGAGAGCATACATTATAAAACATTAAATAAATATACATATTTTTTTAGTAATAACTTACGATTTGAATATAATAGATGGTAATACAGTTACATTCTAAATATTTAGAAATAAATGGTTATTTGTTATACCTAAGGTATTATGTACCTAAAACTATGCCTAAATATACATAGACTAATATTATCCTTTTAAACTCCCACTTCTCAAGGAAACAGTTATTTTCCCGTATATATATACATAAATAAACGAAATGAGTATGATTGAAGACATGATAAGTAATACAATATAGTAGTATCAAAAGTTTATTATAGGAAGGTAAAACTTTTTAGCATAAAGAAAACGAACCTTATTATGCTACGAGGTTAGGAGGTTAGGAGGTGACATGTATATATATATGCTACGAGGTTACGAGGTCTTTATTTTATTGAGAAAGACTATTTTTATTTTCATAGGGTTTTTCAGTTATCACTTTAAATTACGCTAACAGGTTTTGCGTAAGTCCAGTAAGAACTAGATTATTATTGTTTGAAAACCTTGAGTTGGAAGCAGGGTCATGGTGGTACTTCTTCTCTTGCTTAGTTCGATCCTCCTGTGCAAACTTTGAGTATGTATTAATTTTCCAAAACCATAAGCTGCCAAAAACGTAGAAACAAAACTTAGACATTGGGTTTTAGTTATCTGGATTTATATTTTTAAGCTGAGTATAACTTATTTTAAAGGTGCTCGAAATAATTCTTGGCAATCTATCTGGTATCCGCTGTTAGGGTTGATTGAATACTTGTTATTCTGGTTTGATGTATTTAAGTTTTCAGTAATATACTTTTGCGATAATTAAAATTAGCATTTATTACTCCATGGAAAATTTTATGAAATTTGGGTACATGACATGTTGGCTGGCGTTTCTCTTCTGTGTGGCGAGGACTCGACAGTGGTGATGTTTGAAAAATGGTAAGTCTAGAATATGCCAATTCTTATTCCCTCCTTTCGCCTCTGTGTGGGGGGTACTATTGATGTGTGCTTCTGAGGAACTTGTGAACTTGTTTGGGTTCATTGTGACAAATGTCGAGTTCCTGGAAGTCGCCATTTGGCTGGACTGTTGTGAGAAGATGTATCTATTGTTATTTACAGACCCTAAAAGATTTTAGTGCGAGTTTTTGGTTATCTGGCTCTATGTTTGAATTTTGTTGAACTCTTGCTATTTGGCAATAATACCCAAGATGAACTAGGGTTTACATTAAAGACCTATGTTTGCGAAACATATTTGTATGGGCCCTGGAATGTCCTTTTGTGTAATATTTATAAGGGTTTGGTACCCTATCTAATCTCTGCGTTTTTAATTCATATGAATGTTATCTATATCAAAGGTTATTGTGTTTTCAAAGATGTTGGTTGTCAGTATCACTATTTAGATGGCACGAAACGTAAACTTGAGGCTAAAATAAAACGCCTGTCATGATCTAAGATTTGGGTTTTTACTACTATGTTTCTAGTTATTTGAAGTAGGTAGAAAGACAAAAGGGTCTCAAATGAAATGGTGGTGGGAATCAATCCATGTACCATCGTTTGTGAATAACGCTTTTTTGTATAATGAGATGGTGGTGAGAATCGATCCCTGTACCATCATTTGTGAATAACGCTTCTCTGTATAATATCGTGTAAAGTTTGTTTGATGAATATGGTGTAACCCTTCTGCGTTTTATTTAAGAGTCGTAACCCTAGCTACTGTTTTGATTGACCCTTGAGAGGGTATGGGTTGCTGTACAATCGCTATACTTGTGGCATCTAGTAATATTGTAGAGCTTTGGATGGGGTTCGATCTCCCAACCCGTGGAATGTTATGTTAACGATTTTGAATGTTGTGGATTGTTTGATTTCTGAAATGCAAATCGTTGAGTTTCTTTTTCATAGTTTAGTTTAGATTAGTTAAACTGAACTGTTGTTTGATTGTTTATTACTTATTATATTTCTTTGTACCTCCATTGTACTTGCTTGTACCTCCTAAGGGAGAAGAACCTTATGTAAACAATTATGTAAACACATGAAAGAATCAATGTAAGCCTTGGGGTGCAAAAGGTATTAATAAAAAGATTAAAAATAAAATATTTATTGCCCCCAAGACAAGTCGGCCCTGTTACCAACTTATTTGTACCATAGTTGGCTTATCTGAAGAGCCGCCATTTGACAGACATGATAAGTGTTTGACTCCAGTGTATCAGATGATCCAGCATTTGTGACTAGCCAGTTTTGGCTAGCCTGTTTTGTTTTTTGAGTCGACATGACCATGGCCCCATGGGGTTTGTAATAAAGTGTGCTAGTAGGATCTGAGTGTCTCGGTTACCCATGACTTGATTAAGCAACTAAGGCATTCTAGGGAGTTTTTTCCCTTGTCAATTATACTTTGCTTATAGCCGAGCTATAATCGATGAGGTTTTCTCCCGCTCCTCCAAAGCTGGAATGCCCGATTTTGAAAATTTTAGCCATGGGGGGTTATTAGAGTCCAACTGATGTATATAATCCTACTAGACATTGTTAGAATAGGTGTCGGTCATGTCCTAGGTCCATAAAACCCTTGAAAAAAATTTCGAAAAATTTTTACCGAGTCTGTCGAATTTGGGTTTTTAATTATTTTTTTAATTTAATAAATTTCTCTATAGTTTAAATAGAGAAATAGTAATTTGTAATATATCAGTCATCCGGGATCCGAATTTGATGATTGAAGGCTCTAACCTTAAGCCAAAAACCATTCATGATCCCCGGTCCAATTTATCCTAAGTTTCGGATGTCAACTAGGCCTCATAATTAATAATTTCTCAAAAAAACCAGTTACAGAGAAATTATTAATTAAAATAATAAAATTGATTATTTTTGAGATAATCCAAATCTCTCTAAAATAATACAAAAAGAATAAAATAAAAGGCTAGTTGACATGGCACCTGGCATTAAGATGATTCCAATCAACTTCACTGAGCTTCAGTCAACCGTACAGTCAGCACAAGTCAAGACTCTTCAAGTGAATTCGCCCTCCATGCATGCAAAGTCGAATTGGTGATGTGGAGCAAGGAATTAATTGAGTTTTGGTTGGTATGGAGTTGCATTGAATGGAGTGGGGGCGCCTTGCCTAGGTGGAGGCCACCTCCCACTTCCAACCACCATGATTGTAATCAAATCTAAGTAAAACTCCAAGCACCTACCTCAATCTCACGCTAGCTCCAAGTTTGCTCACGTCATACTTCTTTGGGAACTCAATTTTACCACATGGCATGGTGTTATTTGTTGGAGATGTTACCAATGTGGAGATGAGGGGCGCCTTGCCTAGGTGGAGACCACCTCCTCATCTCATTAACTCAACTTGACTTTGTAATTGGATACAACTCCAAGATCTTGCAATTCGATTGGTTGAAGACCGGATGTGATTGGATCTCAATTGGTGTTAGGTAGCATTTGGCTCTCTTATGGCTAATTCGACTTAGGGTTTTGGTAGTTAGTTTAGCTATTTAAGGGATGGCATTTTGGCCATTCTCTTATGGAGTTTTTGGCATAGAAACTCTGGTGAAAATTGTAAGCTCTTTGATTAATAAGATATTTTGAGACTTTGGAGGTCATTTGATTGGGTTTCTTGGCATTGTGTCTTCATCTCATATGAAGTAATATCTCTCTCACCCTACCCTTATTTGCAATTTTGATTATTATGCTTATTGAGGACTAACAATCTAGTACTTAGGCTTTTAATCTCTTGCTTTGAGTGTTTGTGTTTTCAAGGAATTCATCTATTGAGAGCATTTGGCATCTAATACCTTCACCATTCAAGTGTTCCATTTTTTCTTTAATATTTTGTTTTGCAGGGTTGCGAGATTCTCCAAGTGTTTTTTGGCTTCTCCAACAAAGCATTCTAAAAAATTCTTTCGGTTACTTGATCTACCTATCTAAACTGTGGAGATCCAAAGCCCTATTCCTATCCAAGTTTGGTTATTGTCTAGCTTGCTTTCAGTTTGTAGCTTGCTTGACCCTTTGCCTTCTTGTTTGCCTCCTCTATCCATCTTTTCCCTCCTCTTCACCTAGCTCTCGTCTCCCCTAGTTTTCTTCCCTCTTTCCATTCGTCCCTCCTCTTCCTTTGGCTTTCGTCTACCCTCTTTTTTCTCCTTTTCCTCCTCTCGTCCATCTCCATTTAGGGTCCCTTTCTCCCTTCGTTTTCCTTCCTTCTTTCCCTTTCGTCCACCTACAAAAAAGACCAAACAAAGAATAAAGCATAATTTTTGTTGGTGTTAAAGTTATTTCATAGTTTAGATATTAGATTTTGCAATAGCTTAGATCTCTTAAGTTTTGGTTAAGTAGACTCTAGTTCATGCTTTGAAAAGTAGTATTAGGGCAGCTTAGATCTCATTTTATAAATCTCAAAAGCTTGCATTGGAAAAAGTGTTTTGCATATAGATTAGATCTTAGTTTTTTGCACCTAGTTTCAAGTTTATTTGGTTTTCATTAACATTTAATGGGTGCATTGTTGAGATTGGCTAAGCTTGTGTAGGTCTCTTGAAGGAGAAGAAAGATTAGTCAGAACAATACTTAAAGAAGAGCAAAACTTATATTCAAGGAGAAGACTTAAACCAAATCAGAGAATCAAAACCACTCTCCTTTTTGTATTAGCCATCAAGGGATTTCAAGTTTTGTTTCAATAAGTTGTTTTACTTCTCTCAAAAAGACCTTTCAAGGGTTTAATTCCCAAAGGCACTTGTAATTCATTTAATAAAAAGGATAGGTGGGATAAGGCCTCCCACACTTAGTTTTTCCTTCCCCATTTGGGAAAGTTTGTTCATGCATGATTAGATTAGTTTTATTTGTTTACATAATGGTCAAGCTTTTGGTCCATCTTATAACACAGTTCCGTTTAACCAACCTTTTATGAGAGCTTATAATCCTGCTTTCTATCCACAGCTCCCGTTCCTTGCACGCTTGAATCTCCCAGATCTTTCGAAGCTCACGAATGATCCGGTGTGTCATGACCCTAATTGGTCCCCGGTCCCTACCAAGCTCCCTTCGGACATTCCGAAGTTTGAGGGGAAAGGTGGTGAGGACCCGGGAGATCATGTCAGGACGTTTCACCTTTGGTGCTCCTCCAACTCTTTGAATCATGATTCCATTCGATTACGACTATTTCAACGCACCCTCAAGGGGGTAGGCGCGAAGTGGTATGTGGAGTTTCCTGGAAACATCTATAGGGGATTCAACGAGATTGCTTTGGTTTTCTTAGACCATTTCCAGTTGCCGGTTCGTTATGATACTGGTACTGAGTTGTTGTCCACCTTCTGTCAGAATAAGGCCACACATATTTCTGACCACATTCAAGAGTGGCGTCGGCGGAATAGATTAGTGAAAGCCAACATTCCTCCAGAGTTCCTGTTGGAATGGTTCCTTAAGTCTTTACTTCCATACATTGCTAAGGATGTTTCGATGTCTGGAATTATGATTGAGGAACAAGCTATCTTGAAAGTCCAGCAGTTAGATCTACTTTATTCTCAGTTTGGCATTTTGTATGAGATTATCCCTGATGCACCGAGAACAAGACATGAGCCTACGTCAGTTCCTGGACCACATGCCGATGGCATCGTGGGGTCCACATGCCCTCGCCCTGTAGACTTGGTAGCTAATCAAATGCAAAAAAATTTAGCTAAACTAGTCTGATCCCGGTCAGGTTCACACCATGTCCACTTCCACTCCGTCGTTTGATGTACACAATGTGCAATCAATGAAACCGTCGGGTAACCAACAACCTGGTGGTAAGAAAAAGGGGAGAAATAATCATAGGGGTGGAAACAATGGAAGTAATAACAATAGCAATTGTAATACTCCTCGTAAAGAGAATGCCAACCCTCCTCAGGAAGGCGGTAATGCTGGCGAGGATCGTAAACCTGGGCGTAAGGTGAAATTCCTTTGCAAGCTTTGTGGGGAGGATCATCTTACTCACTTATGTCCTCGAATTGAAGAAGCATCGAAGAATTTGGCATAGAGCCCAGCTGTGTTGAAGGATCCCCTTCCTCATCATCAAAACATGGCTTCACATGCTCCCACCACTGGTTATGGTACTAATGAAACGACCACGTCTTCTTCCAATACTAGTGGTTATGGATGTGTGAATATGGTTCAGTCGGAGGTTTGTGTTGCTACTTGTCAGCGCGATTATGGTTCACCAAAACCTAATTTGGGGAATGATCCTCCCCCTCCTCCTGACAATTCTTTGCATATTGAGAAGCCCTCTATTATGCTGCGGATATCGAAAGGTGTTCTCAAGCGCTCCACGCATAATCCTAATGCTCGAGCTGCCAAGAACTACTCCATTGTAGAAGATTTGGGCCAAACTCCGTGTGCCATGTCGGCTCTTGAGGTTTTGCAAGCCTGTCCTTCTAAGAAGCATGCCCTTTTGAGTGCGTTAGGAGTTCAGGATGGGGGAAGTCCTAGTGTTATGAAGTTCAATAATACTGATATCTAGCCTCGCTTACCTTACCACGTGGCTTTTCAAATCCAGGTGGTTTTCCTTAAGAGCTTCATCAAACGTACTATGGTTGATGAAGGTGCCTCTGTGTCAGTAATGTCGTTAGCTTGTTGGAAAGCTCTTGGCTCTCCTCTTCTACTCGCATCTAGAACTACACTCACTGCATTCGACGGTAGGTCTTTTACGCCACATGGAATTATCCCTTCCCTTGTTGTCTCCTTGGGAGGTAAGTCTGTGCCTATTGAAGTCGAAGTGGTTGATGTGCCCATCGACTACAACCTTTTATTGGGTCGGAACTAGATGTACGCTATGAAGGCTGTCGTTTCTACTGTATTTAGAGTTATCTGCTTTCCCCATGAAGGCAAGATTGTGACGATCGATCAGTTGGATTATGTTGGCACTCCTTCCATGGGATCCGTAGTCCCGCAAGTTTCTAATTCTCAGCTGGCAACTGGGAACATAGGTGTTGGAATGTACCCCTCATTGATGGGAACTTTTAACCATTCTGCACCTGTGAATTTTATTGGAACCATTACCGATAATGCGTCTCCTCCTTCGAATATTATGTTATTCCGGACCTCCTATTTAGATGATCCGTGGACTTTACCATCCACGAGTTCCACGTCTGGAGACATTGTACATGTCAGGATGTCTATGCTTTTATCTATAGCGGAGCTCGCTTACGATCATATCCAACAAACCACTGCAGATTCGGATCTCTCTTCTTCCCAGACAGTCGAAGAATATCCCGTTACGCTGTCAGTTTGGGAAGCCAACTCATCTTGCTCTCACGATTTCCTTGATGATACTTTACCATCTGATGAAGCCATCCTCGAGGCCATGTGTGGTAGTGAGAGGCCTTGGGAAGATATGCACCATCACTCTTATTTCCTTCCCAACCTCGAGCTTGTTGAGCAAGAGAAGTTTAGGATGACTCTAGTAGAGATGGTTGGTCACCCTATGGCTCTTTTGGAGTCGCATGATGTTTTTATGGAGGGGAATATGGACAATATTTCCCCAACCATTTCGATCAACATCTCTCGCATTCCCAGAAATGTGGAGAATGTTTACGTCGGTGCCGATTTCACTCTTGAGGAGATTGCTATTTACACTGACTTGTTTACAGAACTCCAGGAAGCTTTCGCCTAGTCATATGAGGAGATGCCAAGAATAGACGCCCGCATTGTTGAACATGAGATTAGAACGTATCCCGATGCTAAACCGGTTCAACAATGCTTACGTGTTGTGAACCCTCGGAAGGAAACCGCTATTAAGGTAGAAGTGGAGAAGCTACTCAAAGCTGGTTTCATCTACCCCGTTCCCCTTACCGAATGGGTGTCAAACCCCGTTCCCCTTACCGAATGGGTGTCAAACCCCGTTCCTGTGGATAAGAAACAGGGAACGATCTGTGTATGCATTGATTTTAGAGATTTGAACCGTGCATGTCCGAAAGACAACTTCCCCACACCATTCATTGATCAAATATTCGATGCTTGTGCGGGGAGTGAGATTTTTTCATTCATGAACGGCTTCTTAAGTTATAATCAGATTCAAATCAAACCCGCGGACCAACATAAGACGGCATTTATTTGTCCATGGGGAACATTTGCGTACCGAAAAATGCCCTTCGGCCTCAAAAACACCGGAGCTACTTTTCAGCGAGCCATGACCTATGCCTTTCACGATCTTAAGATGATTATGGAAGTTTTCTTGGATGATCTTGCTGGCCATTCTCGCAAGAGAGTGGACCACCCCAAGCACCTCAGTATGATTCTCGAACGATGTATCCACTACAAAATTCGATTGAATCCAAACAAATGCATCTTCGTTGTTAGGACTGGTCTCCTTCTAGGATTCATAGTTTCGAGGGAGGGTATTAGAGTCGATCCTCTCAAAGTTGAGGCAATACTTCAGTTGCCTCCTCCACGTAATTTGTTACAACTTCAGAGCCTCCAAGGGAGAGATACTTTTCTGGGTCGGTTTATAGCTAACTATGCTAGTATTACTAAAGGTTTCACGTGCTTATTGAAGAAAGACACGCCTTTTATCTGGGATGAGCGAACCCAACAATCTTTTGACGTCCTTAAGAAAGCTTTGGTATCGGCCCCTGTGCTTAGTCCACCGTACTTTCCACAAGATTTCATTCTTTATGTGGCCACGTCTCAAGAGACTATTGGCATGGTCTTGGTTCAGGTAGATGATGCGCTTGTCGAGCATATTATCTATTATCTCAATCGAAATTTAGTAGACGTTGAGCTAAGGTACACCCACGTAGAAAAGCTGGCACTTGAGACTGTCCACGCAATCCAGCGGTTACGGCATTACATTTTGCTTTGAACAACCATCGTTGCAGCTCACATCAATCCGTTTCAGTTCATGCTATCATGACGCCTTATCGGGGGTAAGTATAATAAATGGATTGTGATCCTTCAGGAATTTGATCTCGATTTTGCTTCGGCAAAATCGGTGAAATCATTGGTGTTCATTGAGCTTATGTCGGACCTTCCACGGCTTGATGAGGATGTCATTCATGAAGATTCCTTTGTGGATGGACACTTATTTCTTATCTCGACCGAGGACCCTTGGTATGGGGATGTCATTGTATATCTCCAAACTTTGAAGTTTCCTCTGCATTATTCACGAGATGAGTGACGGCGTGTGAGACATCACGCTAAAGATTATACTATCGTCGGTGACACTTTGTATCACCGAGGAAAGGATTCCATTCTTCGTCCTTGCTTGACTCACGAAGAAGTGGAACAGGTACTTAATGATTGCCATGCAGGGGCATGTGGCGGTCACTTATCCGGGCTTGCTATAGCCCAGCGTATCATGCGAGCTGGTTATTTTTGGCCTACCATCTTTAAATATTGTATTAACGCTGTGAAGAGATGTCACCCTTGCCAGGTGTTTTCTCGGAACATACACTCGCATCCAGTGCCCCTCCATCCCGTCGTCACTGTCGATCCCTTCACTAAGTGGGGGGTAGATTTCATGGATTGCAAACCAGCTTTGGCTGGGGGGCATCACCATATTATCGTGGTCGTGGATTATTTTTCCAAGTGGGTTGATGCCATGCCTACCGTAAAATCCGACGGTGCTACTGCAGCCCATTTCGTGTTCAACCAGATTATCACTCAGTTTGGTATCCCGAAAGAGATTGTCACTGACCATGGCAGTCACTTACAAAACAATATGATGGAGGATTTGTCTCTCAAGATTGGGTTTCGTTAGGAACACTCATCTTCCTACTATCCTCAAGCGAATGGTCAGGTTGAAGCAGTAAATAAGTCTTTGAAGACCATTCTCCAACGTACCATCCAACAAAGCAAGACCAATTGGCATATCATGTTATATCCTGCTTTGTGGGCATATCAAACTGCAATTAAGACTGCCACCGGGTTCTCACCATTCCAGTTAGTTCATGGTGTGGAGTCACTTTTATCGATTGAATGTGAAATCCCTTCACTCAAGCTAGCCATAGAGCTCCTCCCTGATACGACAGAGATTGAGCAACGTTTAGTACACCTCGAGCAACTTGACGAGCACCGTCGAGATGCCGTTGTGGCCATTGATGTTAACAAGCGTCGTGTTAAGGTCCAATATGATAGGTATGTCCGTCCCCAGCAATATGCTGAAGGTGACTTGGTACTCTTGTATGACCAAGCTAAAGAACCCTTGGGGGCAGGCAAGTTCAATCCCATGTGGCACGGTCCTTACATTGTGAGGCGTGTCCTTGAAAAAGGAGCTTATGAGTTAGAAGACTATGAGGGAGTTGTCTTGAAGGAGCCTAGAAATGGGCTCTACCTCAAGCAGTATTATGCTTGAACCTTTGGTTCGAGCTGATACTTTTGTACACTATTGTATAGTTTTGTTGTACATAGTTTAGATTGCCTTTTGGTTGTCGGGTCTACTGATTAGCCTCTGTTTGATTGACAGATGTCAACGGAATTTCCTACGTTCTTAGGTTTCGTGGATGGTGATAGCCGACAGATGCAGCAGCTTGCTTCTGCTACCTGGGTTATCTTTTCACCTGACCACCTAGTTGTGTCTTAAGGAGCTACTTGTCTTGGTCCTACATCTAATAATGTGGCTGAGTATAGTGCCGTTATTGAGCTACTTCAGGATTCACAACTAGTTGTGTCTCAGCTGAATGGGAAGTACCGTGTACGAGACCCTACATTACTACGGATATTCCTTAAGGTGCGACTCTTGGAGAGACATTTTGTTTCAATTACATATATTCATATTCCGAGAAGTCTTAACTATATATCTGATGCATACGCTAACTATGTATTAGATTGGCATTTGTCACATTCATCATGAAGCACATAAATACAAAGACATTTATACATTTGTACATATACACATGTAGTAGAACTGAGAACCAAAGTTGTATATATATATAAATATGTCCAAAAATGGTGGTGTCATACAAGACTGGAGCCCGTAGCCCTCAAAAATATACATATCGATACAAAATAATGAGACCCTGGGATATCTATTCCCTCCGGGGAGGCCGAGCTGCCGCCTCGACGGGATGTGTCTCATAGAAGTACTGTACTGCATTGGCCACCCGCTGCAGTAATCGCACCCACTCACCAGGAACACCCACTACCTGGCGTTGCATGGCCTCAGGTAGTCGGGCTACCTCTATCTGTGGTACTCGGGAAACCATCCGTGATATGTTGCGCCGCAACGTCTGAAGTGTGCACCTTGCTGTAGCATCTGCTGCTACCTCATCTCTACCCCGATGACCATGTCTCGGGAAGCCCTCAGGTCTCACTAGGCCTTTGTCTGCGAGCAAACAGTCACCCATTAGCACATGACACTACCACCAAAAAGATTTTTGCATTTCAACTATAATAAAAAAATCCATAAAAATTTAATAAACACAAAACCAAAAGAGTACTCACTGATGTCTCTGAACGCTGCGCTTGGTGGCAGCGGCATGTCACAGTCCTATCTGAAGTCTATCCCCGCATAGGGGTAGTCCTCTATAGCGATCACCTGTCAACTCCACCAGCAGAAGAACTCCTTAGTATATGGTGACGCCAGATGGCCACCACCCTGTCGTGTCAAGATCTTTGCCCATCGGGTCAGGGTTGGATCACAGAGGCTGAGAGGAGGGACATCCACCCTCAGACTAAGTCCTGGAACCCTCTCAAAGAAGAAGCTGCATAGGATGCTACCATACCCGAAGTTTTTGGGCTTCCCCTCTTTGCATTCCGTCAATTGTGTCTTCATAGACACCAGCAGAGTAGTACACCAGTCGAATATAGTAGGTTGCATGCATTGTGATGCGTAGAACATCACCGGTCTACATGCCTGGTGCAGTGCTTTAGATCCAGTGATCCGCACTAGGGTAGCCACAATGATCTTTGTACTCAGATCCACTATGGCGTTGATGGGCACTTGGCTTCCCACCACTCATGTGTTTGTGGGACAATACCGCGCTATGTAGTCCTGAACAGTGATCCCACCACCCACGGTCCGAGACCAAAGACTAGCCACCTCCCCTCTATGGGACAAACCGGTAATGAAATAGATATCCTATACTTCCAATGTCAGAGTTTTCCCGTTGAGGATGAAATGTTGAGCATCCACATCCCAATAGTCTATCAGATGACGGAGTAATAGGTTTTGGGACCTTAAACCCCCTATACTCCATTATTTATATAAACCACATGCTTGCAATGCCTGTTGCGCTTGCAAATCATTGCGCACGGCCTCATCAACCTGGTCATGCTCTCTCTCCCTCCACTCTAGAACCATCCTGGAGTGCAAAGCAATTAAATTTTGGTCAGTTTCATGATTACAAATTTCTTCACGGCCATACCCACGGGCTAATTTGTATTTTTCAACTGGCGCGTTTGGTGCCCTACCCGCATAGTTATAGTCCGCGGGTAGCGCCGAAGCCATCTAGGGCTTGGCCAAACTAAAAAATCCACCGACAAAAATTGAAATAAAAGCATTAAAATGAAAGGTATGGAAGTAACTACCAACCTGCTCCGGACGGTTCACTGAAGAGTCGCTTGTAGCTCCCACGATCGGCAACTGAAGTTTCAGGTGAAAACTAACCACTAAACTCCAAATTGGTGAATAATGCAAATGAATTGTAATTTGGAAAATTTTATTACTATTTATAATTCTCTAGACCCACTTCTCTATAGTTTTTGCCATTTTGAGCCGTTATGAACTAATATCGTGTCATGGAGTAGTGTTTTTTAATCAGATTTCCTCGGCGAGAGTTGTTCTGAACCATTTCACACCTACAGCAGGTACGTTTCACACCTGGCATATAGGTTAGAGGCCATTTCTGCATGCATTATGCATTTGACCTGTTGACCATGTTCATAAACCCTAGGTGCGACCCCGCTTCGTAACTAACATAGAACCTTCACACTGCTTTAGAAGTGTCATTATGTGGCGGTAGGGCTTTTTCGAACATGGGTACCCTAGTTAGAACCCCTTATGCATTTCGGTGCCCATGTCGTTGTTTGTCCTTACGATTGGGAGTCCTTTGTAGTTACGCCATGACATTGCGATAAAGACTCATACTCTACTTTGTCTTATGCTGGCCATCTCCCTTAAGGACTCCCCTCAGTTATATCATGTTGTGATTGCATTACTGCTTGCTGCTTGAGCCTTGTGCTGGCTCTCGCTTACTCAATTGTTAGCTTGGTGCCTAAGCACTTTTCCCTGTCGAGCCCTGCAGAGCTTATATATTTTCCCTTCACAATTTGATGACCTTTTGACCCTGAGGGAACACACCCCCGAGTGTCCACATCCTGCACGCACTTCCTTGCATTGAGCATAGGTATGTTCCACTGCTTAGGACTAGTCTTCTAGCTATTTGACACTCGTTCCCTCACATGTTGTACTATAAGCAATTTTATTATTTTTCAAGCTTTTCCCAAATATGAAAAAGACCAAGAAAATCAAATATTCCAAAAATCCGGACGGGATTATGGTCACTATTTCTTGTTGGTAGTTGTTGTGTTGCCTTTGAACAGAGCATTCATTCCACTCCATACATTATGAGTCAGGACTATAGTTGGGCCTTAGGAGATGTACTTGTTTCTCAATTTTCTCCACCGATTGGTTAAGTTTCCAGTCATTATGGAGCCCTCTGTAATGCTTCCTGCATTGCACAGTTTATGTCAAGTCTATGTTGCCTGAGTCTATCCATATGCTCATGCTCTTGTTCAAAGGAAGTCCTGAAACCAGTGTCGACCACTCCTCAGTTCTCTTGACTATTGCATGTCGGCCATCCTTATTGAGTCAGTCCGTTTTACATGAGATCTTCCAAATCTTTCAGCATTGCTGGCACCTCGTGCTGGTTGATGGGGGATGCCTTAATGCCCTCCTTCCAGCGAGTCTCGTTCCGTCGACTTCAATTCATTTATTCCGGGACTTGAGGCTTAGAGTTCAGTTGAGTACCTTGAGGCTTGTAGTCATTAGTGGCAGGTTCTCTCGCCATTGACAGTTTTTGGAATACATCAATGTCCCCTGATCGATGGATTCATCCTAGTGTTCAACTTCAACCCATTTATTCACACTCTGATGATTGTGCTTTGTGCCTTGATGCCCATTTTCATTATTGGTGGGTCATCTCGCGTCTATTAACATTATACATCGTTGACCGGTAATCAGACGATGTCTCATCAGGTTCGGCCCCAACTCCTTTATTCACTT
Organism: Larix kaempferi; assembly: GCA_027924585.1. Taxonomy (NCBI): domain Eukaryota; kingdom Viridiplantae; phylum Streptophyta; class Pinopsida; order Pinales; family Pinaceae; genus Larix; species Larix kaempferi. Next base: position 41,357,459 of record BSBM01000047.1, read on the forward strand.
GATGGGACTTGCACCATCGAAGACTTGTGTAGAAGACCCCAGGCGATTGTGGCATTTAGTATGCTACATATGACTTTGACTTTACATCTGAGATATCACCTCTCAGATTTTAGCAATTTGTACCTCCAGTTTGCACCAATTGTCTTCTTTTCAACAGAATACCATATATTACTATAGAGGGATCATGGCTATGATCACTTATGACATATATTCACTATGTACTGCCTATTCATGGCCATTGTATCAGATTGTTGTACTATACCAACATGTATTCAGAGATACTATTGTATTATGATGAGTGAGCTGCTCTTTCCACTTGTGTCTCTATCACTCCACTTCTGAGTTTTATAATGTATTTCAGCCATCGTAGCACATTCAGTCTCTGACCTCACACATTAGGGGGCATCTGTTACATCGTAATGTTCCACCCTGTGAGCATCAGCATTCTTTGGCCTGTAGGATCCATTTCAGTGACTCGGATCCATTTATATCCTTCAGTGATACTATTTTTCCATATTTTTATTCCTACCCGCATGTTGCATCATTATAGCATGCGTACCCGTGAGTTGCATCACTATAGCCCACAGGTATCAAGTAAAATGGTAAAAACCACTATTAATTACTTTTTACTCCCAAAAAGCGGTCTTTGGGTGACCTTTGGCTCTCCATCTGCCCGAGTAACATCTTGATGTGTCCTTTCACCTACCTTTGAGAGGACTATATATTGAGCACATATGGCTTATGGACGGGAGGAAGAAGAGAATAGTAAAGGAACTCTAGTGGATTTTTTCCCTATCTTGAGTCTGCACTCATTGATCCTTGTAGTTGTGAACCCCTTATGTTCACCTTCCAAACTCCTTCTAGTTTGAGTTTGCCATTCATGGAGGATTGAAGTGGTGGAGGCACAAGTGGATTGATCTAGATCTTGGTTCAGATTGGTTGCCGGCAAGAGGTCGTATCACTTTGTACTTCTTCTTGTTCATTAATAGAAATACTCATATTCTCGTCCATCATGTTGTGAATGTTGTTTATTATACATTGGGTTACATTTGCTTATGATATTATGGACCATTGTTATTGATAATGTTAATGTCAATTATATATTATATGTACTTGTTGGATATTGGTTGTCAAGACTAATTTGCAGATTTCAAGTGCGTGGATTGAAAGCTCAAACGGGGATCTACTCCAAACATTTGGATCGAGGTTGGTTACATTTCTCCATTATCTTAGCATTGTCATTTATAATAGCATTGTTTTGATAATTGAGTTGATTTCTGGTAGTCATCTGTCTGTTGTGGTATTCCCAAGCCATAGTGAGTTTTCTCCAATACATGGCTCGTTTAGATTATGTATAGATTATAGAGGATTAAACAAAATAACGATTAAGAACAAGTTTCCAATCCCTTTCATCGATCATATGCTGGATGAACTTCATGACGCAAAATATTTTTCAAAACTCGATTTAAGGTCAGGGTACTATCAAATCAGGGTCAGATTAGAAGATATCGCAAAGACTGCTTTCCAAACTCATGAAGGACATTATGAATTCAAAGTAATGCCTTTTGGGTTAACTAATGCCCCTGCCACGTTTCAAGCAACTATGAATGAACTATTTCAGCCATACCTAAGGAAATTTGTGTTAGTATTCTTCGATGACATCCTTATATATAGCAAGACATGGAAGAAACATTTGACGCATCTGGAAAAGGTTTTATCTCTTCTGAAGGAAAACCAGTTCTATGCAAAAAATCAAAATGCACATTTGGGAAGCAAGAAGTGGAGTATCTCGGTCATATAATCTCAAAGGAAGGAGTTAAGGTGGACCCAAGGAAGATCCAGGCGATGAAGGAGTGGCTCGAACCAAAGAATGTTTCAAAATTGCGAGGATTTTTGGGATTAACAGGTTACTATCGAAGGTTCATTAGGAACTATGCACACGTCACTGCTCTGCTAACACATCTCCTAAAAAGAAATTCTTTTCAATGGGATGATGAAGCAAGAAGATGCTTTGAAACATTGAAACAAATTATGTCTTCAACTCCCGTTTTGGAAACACCTGATTTTGCAAAACCATACGTAATCGAATGTGATGCTTCAAGGTTTGGGATAGGAGCTGTGCTAATGCAAGAAGGTCATCCAATCGCTTTTGAAAGCAGGAAGTTGAACAAAAGAGAATACCTACAGTCTACATACAACAAAGAAATGCTTGCCATCATGCATGCATTAACTAAATGGCGACAATACCTTTTGGGAAGTAAATTCCTGATCCGAGCAGATCATAATAGTCTACAACACTTATTACAGCAGAAGACATTAACAACCGAACAACAAAAGTGGATCGAGAAAATATCTACCTTTGATATGGATATCTTACATAAAAAGGGGAAGGACAATGTAGTAGTTAATGCTCTATCAAGGAAACATGAAGAGGTACAAGTCTACGCCGTATCCATGGTGATCCCGAAATTTTTGGACGAAATTCGCAAGGAATATGCCAAGAATTCAGAGGTTTGCTCCATAATTAACAACATAAATCAGTATCCGAAGTTTGAATGGAAGAATGACCACTTATGGTACGAAGGACGTATTTACTTAAGTTCCAACTCCAGTTTTAAAACCAATGTGCTTAAAGAGTCACATGACTGCCCAGCCGTTGGTCATGTAGGATTTTTTAAAACCTACTATAATGCAAGGCGGTCATTCTTTTGGAAGGGTATGAATGCCGACATTCACAAGTATGTTGCAAATTGTGACATTTGTCAGAGGAATAAAACTGAGAATGTCTCAAGTTCGGGGTTACTCCATCCGTTACATATCCCAAATCAGAAATGGGAGGAAATTTCAATGGATTCCATTGAAGGTCTACCCATATCATATGGAAAAGACAAAATACTAGTTGTGGTAGACAGGCTAACCAAATATGCACATTTTGTTGGAGTGAAGAAAACTTATTCGGCAAAAGAAACACCTGAAGCTTTCTGTAAAAATGTCTACAAGTTACATGGTTTTCCCAAGATTATAGTAAGTGATAGGGATGCCAAGTTTAAAGGAAACTTTTGGAGAGAGTTTTGCAAGCAAATTGGGACGTCTCTTAACATGAGCTCAACTTATCATCCCCAAACAGATGGACAGACAGAAGTCGTCAATAAATGCTTAGAAACCTACCTTCGTTGCTTTGTAACTGATAAGCAAAATAAATGGTTCCAATGGCTACATCTTGCGGAATGGTGGTATAATTCCACTTATCATACATATGCAAGAATGACACCATTTCAAGCCCTATATGGATATGAACCCCCAAAATGGAAGGATTTCATTACCAACCAAGCAAGGGTCGCATCAGTAAATGACCAGGAATAGAATGAGACAACAAGAAGATCGACACCGAACAGAACGAGAATTTGAAGTTGCAGATTGTGTATTTGTAAGACTACAACCCTATAAGCAATTATCACTTAAACAAGGTGGAAAGAATAAATTGGCTCCACGTTTTTATGGGCCATATCAAATCAATAAGAAGATTAGTCAGGTGGCATATGCATTGGAATTGCCAACTACAAGTCGCGTCCACAATGTTTTTCATGTTTCATGCTTGAAAAAGATGATAGGTCAACACCAAAAGGCACCAACAATACTTCCCTTGTTAGATGAAGAAGGAAGAATCATATTTGAGCCAGAATCTATCATTGCTACTAGAGAGAAGAGATTAAGAACACGAGACATTAAAGAGTACGTCATAAAATGGAAAAATCTTCCCGAAGAAGACGCAACATGGGAATTAGAGCAATTTCGACAACTACATCCCTCATTACCATTGCTTTGAGGACAAAGCTCCTTAAAAGGGAGTGGCAATGCTATGAATATTAAATGATGTATTAAATTAAGCAGTAAATTAGTAATTAGTTAATTGAAAGGACGTAACCCTTCCTTAAGCACGCTCAAACCCTATAAAAGGCGAGCCCTTGTAATACATTAATCATCTTATCAATTCAATAATATATCTTTTATTCAAATATGGATCTCATGTCCTAGGTTTTTTTGTTGCACCCGGATTCAATTCTGTTGAGACATCTTCTGGCTTGGATGACCGGCCAGAATAGAAGGAAGGTGAACTCATTGTCTTACACATTTTATATATTATTTTGTACTAGTCCAGTTTGATTCATTTTCAATGCCTTATATCACCATTCTTATTTTTGTACTTTTTAAAAATCCAACAACTACAAAAATATAGTTTTGATATGATCCACTAACCAACACTTAATGTGTCCCCTAAACATTGATCAACCAACCCATCAATGTACATGTGCCCTAAAAAAAGCTACCAACACACTAATACCTAATGCTACATATTAACTTATTATTGTTTTTTTTTCAATTTTTTAAGCGTTGATGCACTAACTCACATTACCCTAAACATTGATTATCTAACCCATTATGTGCATGTGTCCTAAAAAAGGCTACCAACTCAAAAATACATAATGATACATATTAACTTATTATTGATATTTTTTCAAAAAATTTAAGAGGCAGGTACTAAGTAGCTTTGCTACTCATTCCACCAAACAAAATTATTTTCTAATTAAAGGTAAAATTTAACTTGGGCGTCATGCTTATTTATTAATTTCTACATTTTATTATAAAAACTTTACTAAATTGGAATTTTTCTAAAGAGACTGGCTTTACTGCTAATTTCATTTGTTTTAATAAGTACTGTGTTTTATGAAAAAAAAATTATTATATTATTTATATAATTTTAAAAATGATATAATATATAATTGAATTGATAAAACTTAATGATTTACACCATCAACATATTTTCAAAAATAATATATTATATGTTGGATTGTGAAAGTCCACTTAATAAAAAAACTCTAAAAATATCTAACTAAATAATTAATAAAATATAGAAGACGGTCGGAGTCGGTCCGACCTTCACCGCTTCTGCGCTAGGGATCTGAAGACGGCCATGTGCCCGCGAGGAAACCCTTCATTGTCCACCGAGCCTGGTCTCCACGCAGGAGAATGGCAGCCAGTTACCTCTCTGTCAATCACGCCTCCTGTTCGTCTCCAACCGGGGGAGTTCCTTCGATCCTGGTTTCGCTCTTCAAAGGGGGAAAGGCTGTCAAAGGGGGAAAGGTTATCAGTCTCCAGCCGCCCTTGATTGTTTAGGAAATACCAACACCCTCCATTGCGGTGGTAGCAGAATCTTTGGTGGAAGCAAGGAATTTCGCAGAGTCAGCCTTGGTTTGTCGCTTCAATGGGTTTTGGCCTCACCTGGCTGATCTCCATAAGTAGATTTATGAGGTATGGAAGCCACTTGTTTTTGAGGAAATTTCTATTTACCCCTTTGCGCGGGGTTTTTTTGTTGTGGATTTCGATTCTCCTGAGGAAAAACAGGTCATTCTAGATTCAAGTCCGTGGTTTTGGGGAAGTGCGGGGCTCTTTATGGAACCCTGGAGCCCTCTTTTTGACCCAACTACTGACCAGATCTCATCTGCTCCAGTTTGGGTTTGGCTTCCAAATTTACCCTTCCATCTCTGAACTATGCCTCGCTTGAAGCTATTGGCAATGCATTGGGCTCCTTCTACGATCAAAGTCTAGAAACAAAGGATTACATAAAAACTACCTTTGCTCGCATATGTGCGAAAATGGATTTCAGCCATGGATTTCCTGCTAAGATCCATTTGACGAGTAAGGATTATGTGTGGGTGCAAAAGCTAGATTATGAAAATGAGATGTTCAGATGCAGATCTTGCTTTGCAACTGGACATCTTGTCAAAGATTGTCCAAAAGCCTCTCAGATCCCCAAATCCAATAAGTTTCATCGCAAATCTACCTGGTGGGTTGGATCAAACTCCGAGCATTATACAGTAAGCAGAAATGAAGATCTATCCGAAGAGGCACCATCACAAGATAAGGAATCTCCTACGGATTAAAAAAAGGACACTCTAGAAGAACAAAGGATCCCCGCTATCGATAATGAATCCACCTACAGATTCACGGGATAGTGTGATCCAACAAATGGAACCAAAAAATCCAGCTCCACAGGATGCACCCGAAGATGCAGTGCCCATTCTCGAAGCTTATGTCGAGCCTTCAGATTGGACCAAAGTTGGAAAAAAGAAAAAAGGAGCTTCACCCTCTTTGAAGCCAAAAGAAAATTCAATCTCTCCAAGAAAAACAAGAAGCCATCAAACTTCAAATCGTTAATATATGGATTCCATCGAGATTTGTATGTAAGAAGTAGGACAGCAACAATTTTGGTCTTGCTAGTAGTAGATGTAGCTCAGAAATCCTTCTTGGGCAATTTGTAAAGGAGACATAGTCTCCATAGAATAGGAAAGTATCAGGATAAGTATAGACTGGCTGAAGATGAACAAGGAGTCATGGACATAGTCCTCTATTGGGATCAGTCTGTCTTCAGAACTTGGTAACCTTTGTTTCTCTTTTTTCTTTTTATAAAAGCTTCTTAACCATTTTTGTTAAAAAAATAATAATAATTAATAAAATATAATTTTTTGTTAAGAAGAAAAATTGTATTTTTATTATTCAATAGAAATAAAAAAACTACAATACTAATCGAGTTCATGTGGAATTTTAATCCGTTCTACAAGAATATCATTATTGTATATCCACCAAGAAATTGGAACTCAAAAAAAGCTTATAGAGCTCATCATAAACCTAAAGGCTGAGAGGATCATAGCACAGTCCAACAATACTAAAACCTTACCAAAAAACAAAAAGATCAAAGAGCATATATTTAATACCACGGTTAACCATGTCACCATCAATCCATTCCTCCCAAGTGAGGAATCCTTCCTCTCTAGTGAGAGTCTCTTTTGATAATGAATCTGTCGGTAAAAGACTCCAATTGCACTGCAATTCTCTAGCACTAGCTTGATCAATTTTTAACCCAATTTACAACCATCAAAGAATCACCAAATATTTTAATGCAATCAATTCCAAAAGAACTAGGAGTTTGTGTTAAGCACCATAGTGCCAAAAGTTATGCCTTAGTATTTAAACCCTATCCACAATTCATTTTCATCTTAAAAAATAGTCTTTATTAATGATTAAATTTAAACTAGCTCCTATCGAAGAAACTTGTAACCCTTTTTGAAGCAATTACTAAAACACAATATCTATTAAGGTTTTGCAAAAATGTATTGAGATCAATCAAATTTACAGTATAAACAAGTGCCATAGGGTGGCAATGTCCCTACCATAAGTTTTAAAAAGCAGAATGCATTGTAAAGGTGTGAAGTCAGAATTGTTAAACGTGTTGCTAAAATTACTTGTATATGTACCTAGATAGAAAGTTGCTAGTATATGTACAAAGTTACAAAGCTATATATGTTCAGAATATATACATAACAAAAACTGTTATATACTAGTTACTACTAGCATTAACATTTTGAAAACATTTTATAATCTGCAGATCAAAGGAGAATAAACAAAGAAGATAATACTTTGCACTGCAGTGCATTTTATGCATCCTCTTCCTGGACATTGACATAGATTTATTGCATTGGTTCCCCATTGCAAAGTTTTACAGAGTCAATAATCAATGTTTTATGTGTATATATTCTATGGTACAAAGGTTCAATAGAAATGGCAGCCAATGAGAGAATTGAAAAAAAGCGAATACCTGGAGGTGACTCATAATTTAAAACTGGACTTATAAAAGCTAATTTCCATAATTAATACAAGCAACAAAGAAAACATACAACACTTGCTGGAAAGAGGAAAGTTGTTTAGTACACATGAGTTGGCAGGCTGTGTGCTACGTGGCTTACAAGCAAAGCATTCGTATTGCTAGAGCTGCAATATCAGAGATGCGAGCATTAGTCAATGTAAGAAGATACAGTGTTATTCTACAGGAGCCCTTGGGGACATTACTGAGACACTGGATGTCATTTGTTTTCCTTGGTTGTAGTCAATATAGCAAGTTCTGAAGATACAGTGTTATTCTACTTTGAATGTAATGAGCATAGGCTTTTGACGTAGATTCTGGTATTAGGTCCATAGTTATGTTTGGAGCGTCCAGTGGAAAATGTATTGTCTATTTGACAAGAGATATTGTGTAGTTTCTTTCATTCATCAATGAATAGCAAGGGACTCTTTTTCTTTCTGGAAAAAAAAAGAATGTTTGTAAACTGGAATCTATAATAATTACTACCATGCTTCTTTGGTTGTAAATTTACGTTACTTAAATTACTTTGAGGAAGTCTAGTATAAAAACAAGGCTATGCTCGGGTCCATCGAAGCTTTAAAAACAATTTTGATAGCAAGCACCATAATATTTTTTTCGAAAAAAAGGAGGTTTTTTAAAACAAATAGGAGACTTTTGGACATTTAAAAATAAATTGTGATAGTTATTGAAATTAATTTAGAGTTAAATAATAGTAGTTATTAAAATGAGTGGATTTCACGATATCTCTATCTCTATGCATATTTCCATTTTACATTTGTGTCTACATTTCAATATCTATATAATCCACATCATTATATATACAAATATTGTGAAGAGGAATTAAGTTGTAAACGGAAAGGTTATATTATGCAATGTTACATATTAATATACAAAGTATGCACGAATTGCAAAGAGCCTATTTATTAAAGCCCTATCTGATTTACCTTAAAAAACCCTTGCCAATGTAGTGATATCTTTTACAATGTCTTTAGTTTTCATATGATTTTTATCGAGATACGTCCCCACAATATGATCCTAAAACATGATCTAAAGTTCAACTTAGGAATATGTATTGTGTATAAGAGAATAACTCAATTTGAATGGTTTATGATGTTTTCAGTTGTTCCGGAGGTATCTGGCTCAAACCTAGGTAGTAATATATAAGTATTTTTGGCAAGAGATGAGGGTTGTCGGGGATGGCCAGGGTATCTCTAGCAAGCCAGGGATTATTTGGGAGCTGAGCCATAATGAGAGGGATATCAGGGTTAAGCTGCTGCTTACTCCCCTGTTTTTTTTTTGCAGGCGCTATGCTAATGGATTAATGGATTCCATCCATCCCTGGGGTCAGCCGCGTGCCGGCAGGGATACTGGGGGTTATTCATTCTAGGGTTGTTTCGTTCTCTCTCATTGTAATAATGATTTATAGATGCAGATAAACAAAAGGGCATGTGACTACTTTCAAAGTTTATGCCCGTCAGTGCTAAAATCTATACCGCAAATGAAAGGAAAGAAAAATCCCAAGCCATTCTTTATCAAGGGAGCACCTGTATATGGAAGCATATTACATGAACAGTTTGACATTAACAGATACATACCATTATATGGAACCTAGAAGTAATAAATATATTACATACACACAATACTGGTATATTATATCCAAGAATATTATGAAAAATATGTGAGGTGAGCTGATTCAAACCAGTTTTTTGTTCCAGCTACCGCTAAATATACCTAGCTACGTGCAAAACCATTCAGCCTTGCTTGCCCAGAACGAGATACGATTTTGAGATGTTAAAGAGATTCAACCATGCCATGTTACACCTAGACCTGAAAAACATCATGAGCAACTCTCACACTCATCATGGTTCCTGCTAAACATAGGAAGACAAAGTTGTTGAATTCGCTATCAACAAATAATGGGAGTTGTAGTTGGACTACAGGTGTCACAATTGTCCCATGCAATAGCCTCGTATATGCTCTCTTCTACAGGTAATTGAACAAGCAAATGAGGAAGTAACTATTGGCGAAGGGGTTCTATGCATAAAGGGGGAGCATGCCAACATTCTCCACGTATCCCCCACCATGAATGAAATTAAGGACGTCACACTACCTTACCACACGCGTCTTAGCATGCAACCGACGGGAAATAACTCCATCATGCCTTGCGGCTAACAAAAAAAGTACATGCACATGGACAAATCTCAAAATTGTTCTATGTACTCCATGCATAGCCTCGTATATGTTGTGTTCCACGCCCCATAAAAATTAATTAATTTAAATGATTAAATCACTCCACCACCTGGATGATTTGTTACTAAATTATTTTATTATCAATGTACCTAAAAACTTTTACTTCTTGTATTAGAATCGGTATCAAGGTCTAGCTGCTATGGAAAATTTACAGGTTTCATTGCCAATAGCCGGTAGTCATAGAGCCAGGAAGCCTAGCCTAGAGCCTGTGTATTGGGGCATCCACATGGACTACCTGTGCAGAAGGATCGGTTGCACAGGAAATGAGCAAGCAAGAGCATAAGGGGTACTCCAAATTCTCCACAATCAGGCCATGAGGAGGCTGTTTCACAAACTAGATGGAGATGAGACAATAAAAATGCACTGTAGGTGACCGCAATGAATATTGGTAGAGAGTGATAATGTAGAAGAGAAGGTCGTAGTAGCTCAAGGAACATTATGCCATCCCTAAACAACTGACATGATAGTGCAAAAATGCAGTTGAAAAAGCCAACAGAGAGATTGACGGACCATGTGCAGAGCATACTCAACACGTTGGAGGCAACACACAGAGGAACACCGGAGCATTGGGAACAACTAATAAGGAAAATAAAAATGTTTTCATTGCTAGTAGTCATTGTTGAAGGTTTCATTGCCGATAGACAATTGCTCATAGCCAAACAGGTCATAGTCAGTGCTGCCAATCATAGATAAATTTGATAACAGGCATCAGCATTGGTTTAATTCCATATCCTTACTCTTTTATTTGCCATAGAATCTAATAAATAAATTCCTATATAACTATAACCTCCTTTCTTTGTTGCTTTGCTTTCAATTAGGACTGACCCAAATGCTATTTACAAACTATCTTGGCCGCCAACAACGGGATTATACCAGGTAGGGCTTTCTTTGTGGGGCTTGCTTATGGTGGGTGTTATTTCCTACGCGCTAGCTGTGTTGTGCATCACGATGACAGCGAAATTTTAAAGCTTTCTTTCAGTTTACTAAAAGAATAAATTTACCCAGCTTGAATCCCCACCGTGTAACAACCTAGCCTTCCTGGCACACAACCTTCCTCCCTTTCCCGGGCATACCTTTTCTGTGTATACCTTAATAGGGGATTGTGTTGAGGCATATCGTTTTTTAAATCCTTCTTATTTATGGGTATTCTTCAATGGGATCTTCATAAATGGGTTATAGGTCAACAAACACATATGGATAAAATGGTTTTACTTGTCCCTGTGGGATCCTGTTCACACCCACTCTCTTTTTTATTTATGACCCCAACTTAACTGAGAAAGTAACGTTTGACTCTCATAAAATGCCGCGCCAACTTGGTAATGGACGCTACCTGCCCAAAAAAGGCAAAAAGGTAAAGAGCCTGCGTAAAAAGCCTGTAGCCTGTATTCGGTAACTAAAAGCCAGGAAAGACGAGTCTCTGTAACGCAGTCTTTCCATTGGCAAATTTGGGAGGGCAGAAAACTAGGGTTGGAATCAACTTGTCTTTAAACTAACCCCCTAAGACGTGGGCAAAGTTTGCTCTACGCCCTATGTAACCAAACGAAGGGATTTTTGTGTCCTTTCACCAAGTTCTCTTCTTTTCATGTACAGTTCTGCATCCAATTTACATGTAAATGTTTTTAGAGATTTTACAGCAGACGATTTCTTCTATATATATCTACATTTATTATTCGATTCTTTGTTCATGACATGTATTTTTTTATTGAACGGGCTTAGATCATGAATTGATTCATTAATTTCAGTTTTTATGTTACAAACAACTAAAATAAGCCCTTTCAACATTTAATGTCCATCGCAACTGAGGCAAAAAAAAATTTCCAACTCCGATTCGTTATATACAGTCTCTATCAGTCTGGAATGATCTGGGATGCCAATGAAAATATATGATCTGCATATTGATTTTAAGCGTCCTGGAGTTGTCCTAGCCATAAATTCAAGCGTCATGGAGTAAGCTGGAGTGGTCTGAGAGTTCAATGGAAAGTTATGATTTGGTCATAGATTTCAACGTACTGGAGTCTTCTTGGCCATAGATTTATTTAAGTGTCCTGTAGTCAGATTTGAATGTCCTGTTGCCTTCCTGGAGTGGTTTGGCAGGGTAATGGAGTCAAAGATTTAAACATCTTGTTGCCTTCCTAGAGTGGTTTGGCAGGCCAATGAAAAGTTGTGGCCATAGATTTGAGTGTCCTGGAGTCTACTTGGCCATAGGTTTGAACATCCAGATTCGACTTGGTCATAAATTTAAGCATCCTGTAGTAGTTCCAGTGCTTTGGGAAATCAATGAAAAAAGTTATGATCTGGCTATAGATTAGATAGCCATCCTCAACTATTATCAAAACATAAAACACAGCTATAATAATAGTGTTTTCCAACTGCTTTTTATTATTTTAGGATAGATACTGGGAGCATATGTCAATGGATTATTATGCACCAAAGGTATTAGGTATTTTGTGCTATTATTCTCCTTTTACAAAATTAGAGCTAGCATATAATATAATTGCAGGGTTATAGTCAATAAGAAAGAAGAGAAAGCGTATGCGCAAAAGGTGAAGCTGACATACAACGGTAGTCTCTCATTTTAAAGTTACTGCCCTGGACTCCGATTTTTTCTAAATCCTTCGGTTGTTATTCAGAATCTATAACATTCAACCTTTCTGTAAAAAATATTTATAGTTTCAAAAATCATAACAACTAAAATTACGTTGGATAGAAGAATCTAATGTTCTTGGCATAGGAATACATCCACCCATAGTTCAGTACAGTAGATAATTTATATAAAAAGATTTGAACTAGTTCAGTTGTACAGAATACAAGCAAAGCTTTTCATGTAAACTAAATTGCTAGTAACATAAACAACATTAATACAACAAAAACACAGTTTCAGTTCCAGGAAATACCGTAGACCACGAATCCAACGGACCAGCAACAATAATAGCACTGTAATTCAAAAACAAAGCTTCAAACAAAGATAACTTAAGAATTGAAAGATGAGCTAACAATAGCTTTATAACACAAATAAATTCAAAAGAACGGTAAGCGGTGAGCAGTGAAGGGACAAGAGCGGTGCAAACGGTGAATGGACAAGGATAGTGCAAACTTGAAACTTCAACCTTACACATAGCCAACCGCATTAAGTAACCAACCCAACTTCCAAGAATTACGCGACCGACTTGACAATAACGGGTAAAACTGCCGACCGCATTAAGTAACCAACTCAACTTCCAAGAATTACGCCGTCGACCTGATAATAACAGATAAAACTATAGCCTAATAACAATCAAAAAAACAAAAATTATAATAATAAATAATTCAAAAATTACCAATCCAGGCCAAAAACTTTGAAATAGATGAGAAAATTTGAAAAATCAAAGACAAATTAATAGAAAGTCCAAGCTTATCGAATACCAGAGTTAAGTTACCCTGGCCTTTGGCAAACAGATTAAATATTCATATCAATATTATTTTTCAATTTGAATACTCATTTAATTTTATTTTTTATCAACCACGGATAACGAAATTAAAGCTTTGAACAAATATCACAGACAGCTCAACGGGTCTTAGATGTGGTGGGACTGACGAGTCAGACTGTACCGGTAAGTACGTAGACGAGCTCCACATGGCTTTGACAGGTTTCGAACCAGCGACCGGTCACTACCTACTCCCGAGAGCCCCACAGATTTCGCGTGTCCTAACCCCTCTCGAAAGGATTACGGGAATATTCACAAAACTGCCGTGCGGTTCGATCGCGAGACCATGGGTCTCTATGGAATCAGGTTGCATAATATATTCCAATGGGAATGGGGTCATCCATACATTCAATTATTTGCTACTAAAGTAAATGGATTATAATGGCTGAATCAGATATCATCAAGCGTGGATAACGTTAAACATCCACTAAAGTAAATTCAATGCTACTAAAGTAAATTCAATTTTATTTTTATAAATATACATTCCTTAATTTCCGCCGCCGTTAAAGAAGGGTCAACGCCACTAACATGAAGGCAGGTGAGTTCTTTGTAAGAAGATTATTGTGCTTGTGACTGGTTGTCATGTGACCCTTCCAAAAAACTTTTTTTTTTTTAATATATATAATATTTCAGATTCTTTTTCTAATAATAATAGAGTACTTGTTGAATCTACATATCTTGCGTCTATTCAATTAAATGGAGATATTGTTTTTCTTTTAAAATCAAAATTATTAAATTTATTGTTCCTTTTCAACTGATTCGACAAGTTGTTTATTAGGACTTCCTAGATGGAAGAAGATTTGCATCTACATTGTTGTACATGTTTAAAGGATTCCTTTACAAGTGGTTAGTAATGCTTTTTGGTTTGAGAAATGCAACAAAAAAAAATTATGCATTTAATGAATGATGTGTTGCAACGATTTTTAGATTCATTTGTCATAATTTATATGGATAATATTTTGATCTTTAGTTTTACTTGGAAGAGCACAAGTTATATATGAAGTAATTATTAGAGACAATAAGGAAATATTAGTTGCTAGCAAACATAATAAAGTGCTTGTTTTCTAAGTAGTCCTTGGTGTACTTGGGGCATGTGATTGGTGGAGGTAAGTTGAGTGTTGATTCTACAAAGTTAGTTTTTTTTGGCGTTACCTAATATTTAAGAAAGTTCACAACATCATTTGTAGTTGTGGCAGCACCACTTCATCTTATAATAACTAGGGGTAACACTTCCCAATAGGATAAGAGTTAGCAAACATCCTTTGAAGCATTGAAACATAACATTAGTCAAGCCCTAATCCTAACATTTCCTAACTACTCTTTTGAAATAGAAACCGATGCTAGTGGGTATGCCATGTGCTCATTCTTGATGGATGGGGGGAGACCAGTCTACCATCATTATGAGGTATTCCATGGCATAGGAACTACCCTACATATGGCAAGGAGATCTATGCATTGGTTCAACCAGTAAAGGAGTGGAAGTATTACCTATTGGATAAGGAGACCATCATCCACACTAATCAATAGTGTCTATAATACTTGCAAGCTCATAGTAAGCTCCAACCAATAAGACACTATGAATAGATGAGATTTCTATAACAATTTGATCTAGTGATTACATATAAGAAGGGAACCATAACAAGTTGGTTGATTTTCTATCCAAGCCACCAACACGAAAAATTACATCTCTAGGATCCATTATGCACATGGATCCATTTGCCCATGAAACACATGAAAGATCAGGACTCCAAGGGGTGTATCAATAGGTGCACGGACAAAAAGAACAAACATAAGTTGATTGTCATCTCCAAGATGGATTACTCTACAAGCAGGGGAAGCTTTGTGTAACAAAGGAAGAAAGATCAAAATTGATAAGAGAGACTAACATCTTTAAGGTTGTTGGTCATTTTTGTGTTAGGAAGATTGTGGCTAACTTGTAGAGGTATGTTTATTAGCCCAAGATGCAAAAAGAAGTAGCAATATTTATTAGAGGTTGGATTTTATGTTGTACCAAAAAATCTAGTAATAGGAAGCAAGGACTATACAATCTACTTCTAGTCCCTACAAGGCCATGGGAAAGCATATTGAATGGACTTTGTTGGGGGTTTTTAGAGGACAAGAAGAGGGCATGACTACTTATATGTAGTAGCATATGGGTTCAACAAGATGTGTGTTTTGATGGTTTTGTAAGAAGAACATCAAAGGAGAAGAAGTTGCGAGCATGTTCTTTGAAAATGTCTAAGTGCTCTTTGGGATTCCAAAGAACAACATTTATGATACATATACTAGATTCCAAGAGCGACATTTATTTCTATCAAATCATAAAAAATAAAATAAAAAGACTATTACACAGTCGAACATAAGTTTGTTGTAGATGTTTTATGTTTATATTTGTTTTGGTGAAATGACCATTAGAATATACAAAGTGGTTGGCGTATCAAATATCATTAATATAATTTGTTTAGACATATACATATATTTACTTTACTTTGGACTTTCAAATAGTTTTTGATATTTTTAATGTCATAAAATTTATCAACAACTTATATTCCTTTATATGTTGTGGACACCACAAAGGAGGGTTTACATTTTGTGATCGCTAAGAGGGATTAATAAAGTAATTGTTTGTATTAATGCTTACAACATCCATTTTTGTTTGTATTTCTATTAAAATTTAAAGATCAAAAGCATTAGATTCATCTCAATACCTTGATTTCAATGATAATATATTGCAAATAAAATTTGACACATTGATTCCAACATTGACACACTACCAAATGATATGAAGCATTGATTTAAACAACGATATGGTTCAAAACGATTATGTGTATTGATTTCAACAATGCTACACCATTCTCAGTCAACTTTGTTATTATAATATTACAATAAATATGGTTATTGATTTCAACGATCATATAGTGAAAATGAATCTAGTGCATTGATTCCAATAGTGATATAACTAAAAAAGAAGAGTAACATTATGGTAATTTTTTATTATTAACCAAATTTTTATTTTTTATATATATATAAAGAACTATACAATATAAAATGATTTCGTTCATTGATTTCTACAATCATGAGACTAGAATGAAGAGTAGGGCGGTTTGGTTGACATTGGGGGACGAAAACTCTGCCTACTTTCACAAAATGATTAATCATAGGAAAAAGGTTAACACTATTTGGGATTTACAGGACGGAAGGGGCGAAACTCTCAGTGGTTTCCAATAGTTGGCTACAGGAGGGGTGGAGTTTTTTAATGATCTTTACCGAGAACCACAGGGAAACAATCTGCAGGCTATTGTTTCGACTGCTTCTAAGTTCGACCGATGGGTTTCAGATGAAGCTAATGAAGCCCTATGTGGTCCTGTCACCATGGAAGAACTCCATACATCATTATTTAAGTTGAAAAAGGAGAGAAGCCCGGGGACGGACGGATGGTCGTCTGAATTTTACATAGCTTTCTTTGACCTAGTGAGTGAAGATCTTTTGAGGGTGGTAGAAAAGAATAAGTTGACAGGTAAAATGCTATCCAGCATAAACTCTACGTTTATTGTATTAATTCCTAAGTTGGATATGCCCAAGACATTCGGAGACTTTCGCCCAATCTCCTTATGCAATGCACTGTATAAGGTGATTTCAAAGATAATAGCTAAAAGGTTAAAGACTATTCTGGCAAGGCACATTACCCCGGAACAATTTGGTTTCTTACCAGATCGAAGCATACATGAAGCTATTGGATGTGCACAAGAATGCATACACTCATTGAAGACAAGGAAAATCCCTGCTAAGGTTCTGAAAGTATATCTTTCTAAGGCTTATGACCGAACCTGTTGGCTATACATAAGGATGATATTGATTCAAACAGGGTTTGGTTTGCCCTTTGTAAATTGGGTTTGGTCGTGTATGACTACGGTCTGCTTTTCTGTTTTAATTAATGGGACAGCCTCTAGTTTCTTCTCTCCTGCAAGAGGGATGAGGCAGGGATGCCCGTTATCCCCCTATCTTTTCTTGTCGGTGATGGATGGTTTGAGTCGTCTTATTAAAGAGGCTTTGGAAAGCAACCTAATTAATGGAATCAGTTTCAGTGAAATAAGGGTGACACATATATTCTTCGTGGACGACGCATTGTTTTTCCTTGGAAATTCAATTGAAGAGACTAGAAGCATTAAAGATATTTTTTGGTTATTCAATTCTACAATAGGGACGCAAGTAAACTTCGGGAAGTCATCTTGTTATTATAACGAAATCAACAATTCATATATGAATGGCTTTCTGGAGATCATGCCGATGGACATACAACCTTTACCTAAGGGTTTCAAGTACCTGGGGTTTCATTTGAAACCTAATTGTTATAGTAAAGAAGACTAGAATTGGCTCCTTGCTAAGTTGGAACGACATATCTATTTATGGTGCAACTGATTTCTCTCTAAGGGAGGAAAAGCAGTGCTTGTTAAGAGCATGTTAAGTGATATCCTAGTGTATTGGATGTTCATTGCCAAGATCCCTCAGGGGGTCCTGCACT
This sequence comes from Larix kaempferi, assembly GCA_027924585.1. Classification (NCBI taxonomy): domain Eukaryota; kingdom Viridiplantae; phylum Streptophyta; class Pinopsida; order Pinales; family Pinaceae; genus Larix; species Larix kaempferi. The sequence continues at coordinate 41,375,394 of BSBM01000047.1, forward strand.
CTCTCATAAAACTTTTTTCTCATATTTCTTTGGCACGGTAAAGTTGATTGGGGTATGCACTGGACGTCATGGAATTCCATCTCAAACCCAAAGGAGGCTGGAGGGTGGGGTTTCAAAGATTTATCAACCTTCGGAGTGGCGTTGGCTTCTAAATCCATTTGGCAATTTATCTCGAAGGAAGGGAAGTGGAAAGCTATCCTCTGTTACAAATATCTAGGAAATGGACCCCTGATTGAATGGATTCGGTTGCCTTGCAAAAATAGTCGAGGAGGGTCTCTTTTCTGGAAGGCAATAGTGGCAGCGTTTCCCGTTATAGGGGAACGGCTGGTTTGGGATGTGGGGAACGGACAAGAAGCTCGCATAAGCAGAGATAAATATAAGGGATTTAAACATTTACCAATGTTTCCTCATGCTTTCTTACATTACCTGGAAGAAAGGGGTTATTTTGTCTTAGCAGACGTAGCAGAAGGGAGTATAAGCTTTATTCAGAAATGGAAAACTGCAACAGAATTGCAGATACTTGAGAGATGGATAGTGTGTTAGACCCTGTTGATAGCAGAGATGACTAAAGGATTTATCAAGCTGAGAAATATTCTAGATTCATTACAGTGGCAGGGCAGTGATGAAGGAGGAACTTTTTCTGTAAAGGATGCATACATATCGCTTTGGAGGAACCGGCTACAAGGTTATTCCTGGTGGTGGAAAAAGATTTGGACAATTCAGACGACCTATAAAAGTAAGATCCTGATATGTCTCATCCTAAAAGGTAAGGTATTAACATGGGACAAGCTGAAAAGAAGAAACTATAAAGGACTTGATAGGTGTAGCTTATGTAGGATGGTCGACGAAGATGCAGAACATCTATTTCTGCAATGTCCATTTATACAACAGGTTTGGAAAGGTTTGAATAATAATCTCCAGCTGGGATTTGTGGGGGAAGGAGATTCTTTCGAAACAACAGGTGTGGTTTGGGAGGTATATTGAAACTTTCTGAGTCGGTCACTATAAGATTTCAAGCTAATGGAGGTGATGGAACCAACAATAGAGCTGAATAATAATCTCCAATAGCCTCGTATATGCTCTCTTCTACAGGTAATTGAACAAGCAAATGAGAAAGTAACTATTGACGAAGGGGATCTATGCATAAAGGGGGAGCATGCCAACATTCTCCACGTATCCCCCACCATGAATGAAATTAAGGAGATCACACTACCTTACCACACGTGTCTTAGCATGCAACCGACGGGAAATAACTCCATCATGCCTTGCGGCTAACAAAAAAAGTACATGCACATGGACAAATCTCAAAATTGTTCTATGTACTCCATGCATAGCCTCGTATATGTTGTGTTCCACGCCCCAGAAAAATTAATTAATTTAAATGATTAAATCACTCCACCACCTGGATGATTTGTTACTAAATTATTTTATTATCAATGTACCTAAAAAATTTTACTTGTTGTATTGGAATCGGTATCAAGGTCTAGCTGCTATGGCAAATTTACAGGTTTCATTGCCGATAGCCGGTAGTCATAGAGCCAGGAAGCCTAGCCTAGAGCCTGCGTATTGGGGCATCCACATGGACTACCTGTGCAGAAGGATCGGTTGCACAGGAAATGAGCAAGCAAGAGCATAAGGGGGACTCCACATTCTCCATGACTGGGCCATGAGGAGGTTGTTTCACAAACTAGATGGAGATGAGACAATAAAAATGCACTGCAGGTGACCGCAATGAATATTGGTAGAGAGTGATAATGTAGAAGAGAAGGTCGTAGTAGCTCAAGGAACGTTATGCCATCCCTAAACTACTGACATGATAGTGCAAAAATGCAGTTGAAAAAGCCAACAGAGAGATCGACGGACCATGTGCAGAGCATACTCAACACGTTGGAGGCAATGCACAGAGGAACACCGGAGCATTGGGAACAACTAATAAGGAAAATAAAAACATTTTCATTGCTAATAGTCATTGTTGAAGGTTTCATTGCCGATAGACAATTGCTCATAGCCAAACAGGTCATAGTCAGTGTTGCCAATCATAGATAAATTTGATAACAGGCATCGGCATTGGTTTAATTCCATATCCTTACTCTTTTATTTGCCATAGAATCTAATAAATAAATTCCTATATAACTATAACCTCCTTGCTTTGTTGCTTTGCTTTCAATTAGGACTGACCCAAATGCTCTTTACAAACTATCCTGGACGTCAACAACCGGATTATCCCAGGTAGGGCTGTCTTTGTGGGGCTTGCTTATGGTGGGTGTTATTTCCTACGTGCTACCTGTGCTGTGCATCACGATGACAGCGAAATTTTAAAGCTTTCTTTCAGTTTACTAAAAGAATAAATTTACCCAGCTTGAATCCCCACCGTGTAACAACCTAGCCTTCCTGGTACACAACCTTCCTCCCATTCCCGGGCATACCTTTTCTGCGTATACCTTAATAGGGGATTCTGTTGAGGCATATCTTTTTTTAAATCCTTCTTATTTATGGGTATTCTTAAATGGGATCTTCATAAATGGGTTACAGGTCAACAAACACATATGGATAAAATGGTTTTGCTTGTCCCTGTGGGATCCTGTTCACACCCACTCTCTTTTTTATTTATGACCCCAACTTAACTGAGAAAGTAACATTTGACTCTCATAAAATGCTGCGCCAGCTTGGTAATGGACGCTGCCTGCCCAGAAAAGGCGAAAAGGTAAAGAGCCTGCGTAAAAAGCCTGTAACCTGTATTCGGTAACTAAAAGCCAGGAAAGACGAGTCTCTGTAACGTAGTCTTTCCATCGGCAAATTTGTGAGGGCAGAAAACTAGGGTTGGAATCAACTTGTCTTTAAACTAACCCCCTGAGACGTGGGCAAAGTTTGCTCTACGCCCTATGTAACCAAATGAAGGGATTTTTGTGTCCTTTCACCGAGTTCTCTTCTTTTCATGTACAGTTCTGCATCCAATTTACATGTAAATGTTTTTAGAGATTTTACAGCAGACGATTTCTTCTATATATATCTACATTTATTATTCGATTCTTTGTTCATGACATGTATTTTTTGATTGAACGGGCTTAGATCATGAATTGATTCATTAATTTCAGTTTTTCTGTTACAAACAACTAAAATAAGCCCTTTCAACATTTAATGTCCATCGCAATTGAGGCAAAAAAAAATTTCCAACTCCGATTCGTTATATACAGTCTCTATCAGTCTAGAATGATCTGGGAGGCCAATGAAAAGATATGATCTGCATATTGATTTTAAGCGTCCTGGAGTTGTCCTAACCATAAATTTAAGCGTCCTGCAGTAAGCTGGAGTGGTCTGAGAGGTCAATGGAAAGTTATGATTTGGTCATAGATTTCAATGTACTAGAGTCTTCTTGGCCATAGATTTATTTAAGTGTCCTGTAGTCAGATTTGAACGTCTTGTTGCCCTCCTGGAGTGGTTTGGCAAGCCAATGGAGTCAAAGATTTAAACATCTTGTTGCCTTCCTGGAGTGGTTTGGCAAGCCAATGAAAAGTTGTGGCCATAGATTTGAGTGCCCTGGAGTCTACTTGCCATAGATTTGAACATCCAGATTCGACTTGGTCATAAATTTAAGCATCCTGTAGTAGTTCCAGTGCTTTGGGAGATCAATGAAAAAAGTTATGCTCTGGCTATAGATTAGATAGCCATCCTCAACTATTATCAAAACATAAAACACAGCTATAATAATAGTGTTTTCCAACTGCTTTTTATTATTTTAGGATAGATACTGGGAGCATATGTCAATGGATTATTATGCACCAAAGGTATTAGGTATTTTGTGCTATTATTCTCCTTTTACAAAATTAGAGCTAGCATATAATATAATTGCAGGGTTATAGTCAATAAGAAAGAAGAGAAAGCGTATGCGCATAAGGTGAAGCTGACATACAACGGTAGTCTCTCATTTTAATGTTATTGCCCTGGACTCCGATTTTTTCTAAATCCTTCGGTTGTTATTCAGAATCTATAGCATTCAACCTTTCTGTAAAAAATATTTATAGTTTCAAAAATCATAACAACTAAAATTACATTTGATAGAAGAATCTAATGTTATTGGCATAGGAATACATCCACCCATAGTTCAGTACAGTAGATAATTTATATAAAAAGATTTGAACTAGTTCAGTTGTACAAAATACAAACAAAGCTTTTCATGTAAACTAAATTGCTAGTAACATAAACAACATTAATATAACAAAAACACAGTTTGTACTATTTGATTCATTTTGAATATCAATAGTAGTTTTTTTTCACTAGAAAAAAAAAAACAAAAACACAGTTTCAATTCCAGGAAATATCGTAGATCACGAATCCAACGGACCAGCAACAATAATAGCACTGTAATTCAAAAACAAAGCTTCAAACAAAGATAACTTAAGAATTGAAAGATGAGCTAACAATAGCTTTATAATACAAATAAATTCAAAAGAACGGTAAGCGGTGAGCAGTGAAGGGACAAGAGCGGTGCAAACGGTGAATGGACAAGGATAGTGCAAACTTGAAACTTCAACCTTACACATAGCCAACCGCATTAAGTAACCAACCCAACTTCCAAAAATTACGCGGCCGACTTGACAATAACGGATAAAACTTCCAACCGCATTAAGTAACCAACCCAACTTCCAAGAATTACGCCGCCGACCAACTATAGCCTAATAACAATCGAAAAAAACAAAAATTATAATAATAAATAATTCAAAAATTAACAATCCATGCCAAAAACTTTGAAATAGATGAGAAAATTTGAAAAATCAAAGACAAATTAATAGAAAGTCCAAGCTTATCGAATACCAGAGTTACCCTGGCCTTTGGCAAACAGATTAAATATTCATATCAATATTATTTTTCAATTTGAATACTCATTTAATTTTATTTTTTATCAACCACGGATAACGAAATTAAAGCTTTGAACAAATATCGCAGACAGCTCAACGGATCTTAGATGTGGTGGGACTGACGAGTCAGACTGTACCGGCAAGTACGTAGACGAGCTCCACATGGCTTTGACAGGTTTCGAACCAGCGACCGGTCACTCCCTACTCCCGAGAGCCCCACAGATGTCGGTTCATTTGTCTATAGGATTTCGCGTGTCCTAACCCCTCTCGAAAGGATTACGGGAATATTCACAAAACTGCCGTGCAGTTCGATCGCGAGACCATGGGTATCTATGGAATCCAGTTGCATAATATATTCCAATGGAAATGGGGGCATCCATACATTCAATTATTTGCTACTAAAGTAAATGGATTATAATGGCTGAGTCAGATATCATCAAGCGTGGATAACGTTAAACATCCATTAAAGCTTTTAAATTCAATTTTATTTTTATAAATATACATTCCTTAATTTCCGCCGCCGTAAAAGAAGGGTCAACGCCACTAACATGAAGGCAGGTGAGTTCTTTGTAAGAAGATTATTGTGCTTGTGACTGGTTGTCATGTGACCCTTTCAAAAAACTCTTTTTTTTTTATATATATATGATATTTCAGATTCTTTTTCTAATAATAATAGAGTAGTTGTTGAATCTACATATCTTGAGTCTATTCAATTAAATGGAGATATTGCTTTTCGTTTTAAATCAAAATTGTTAAATTTATTGTTCCTTTTCAACTTATTCGACAAGTTGTTTATTAGGACATCCTAGATGGAAGAAGAATTGCATCTACATTGTTGTATCTTTTTAAAGGATTCTTTTACAAGTGGTTAGTAATGCTTTTTGGTTTGAGAAATGCAACAAAAAGAAATTATGCATTTAATGAATGATGTGTTGCATAGATTCCTAGATATATTTGTCATAGTTTATATGGATGATATTTTGATCTTTAGTTCTATTTGGAGGAGCACAAGTTACATATGAAGTAATTATTAGAGATAATAAGCAAAAATTAGTTACTAGCAAACATAATGAAGTGTTTGTTTTCTAAGTAATCCTTGGCATACTTGGAGCATGTGATTGGTGGAGGTAAGTTGAGTGTTGATTCTATAAAGTTAGTTTTTTTTGGCGTTACCTAATATTTAAGAAAGTTCACAACATCATTTGTAGTTGTGGCAGCACCACTTCATGTTATAATAACTAGGGGTAACACTTCCCAATAGGATAAGAGTTAGCAAACATCATTTGAAGCATTGAAACATAACATTAGTCAAGCCCTAATCCTAACATTTCCTAACTACTCTTTTGAAATAGAAACCGATGCTAGTGGGTATGCCATGTGCTCATTCTTGATGGAAGGGGGAGACCAGTCTACCATCATTATGAGGTATTCCATGGAATAGGAACTACCCTACATATGGCAAGGAGATCTATGCATTGGTTCAACTAATAAAGGAGTGGAAGTATTACCTATTGGATAAGGAGACCATCATCCACACTAATCAATAGTGTCTATAATACTTGCAAGCTCAAAGTAAGCTCCAACAAATAAGACACTATGAATGGATGAGATTTCTATAACAATTTGATCTAGTGATTACATATTAGAAGGGAACCATAACAAGTTGGTTGATTTTCTATCCAAGCCACCAACACGAAAAATTACATCTCTAGGGTCCATTATGCACATGGATCCATTTGCCCATGAAACACATGAAAGATCACGACTCCAAGGGGTGTATCAGTAGGTGCACGGACAAAAAGAACAAACATAAGTTGATTGTCATCTCCAAGATGGATTACTCTACAAGCAGGGGAAGCTTTGTGTAACAAAGGAAGAAAGGTCAAAATTGATAAGAGAGACTAACACCTTTAAGGTTGTTGGTCATTTTTGTGTTAGGAAGATTGTGGCTAACTTGTAGAGGTATGTTTATTAGCCCAAGATGCAAAAAGAAGTAGCAATATTTATTAGAGGTTGGATTTTATGTTGTATAAAAAAACCTAGTAATAGGAAGCAAGGACTATACAATCTACTTCTAGTCCCTACAAGGCCACGGGAAAGCATATACATGGACTTTGATGGGGGTTTTTAGAGGACAAGAAGAGGGCATGACTACTTATATGTAGTAGCATATGGGTTCAACAAGATGTGTGTTTTAACAAGATGTGTGTTTTGATGGTTTTGTAAGAAGAACATCAAAGGAGAAGAAGTTGCAAGCCTGTTCTTTGAAAATGTCTAAGTGCTCTTTGAGATTCCAAAGAACAACATTTATGATACATATACTAGATTCCAAGAGCAACATTTATTTCTATCAAATCATAAAAAATAAAATAAAAAGACTATTACACAGTCGAGCATAAGTTTGTTGTAGATGTTTTATGTTTATATTTGTTTTGGTGAAATGACCATTAGAATATACAAAGTGGTTGGCGTATCAAATATCATTAATATAATTTGTTTAGACATATACATATATTTACTTTACTTTGGACTTTCAAATGGTTTTTGATATTTTTAATGTCATAAAATTTATCAACAACTTATATTCCTTTATATGTTGTGGACACCACAAAGGAGGGTTTACATTTTGTGATCACTAAGAAGGATTAATAAAGTAATTGTTTGTATTAATGCTTTACCCATCCATTTTTGTTTGTATTTCTATTAAGATTTAAAGATCAAAAGCATTAGATTCATCTCAATACCTTGATTTCAAAAGCATTAGATTCATCTCAATACCTTGATTTCAATGATAATATATTGCAAATAAAATTTGACACATTGATTTCAACATTGACACACTACCAAATGATATGAAGCATTGATTTAAACAACGATACGGTTCAAAACGATTATGTGTATTGATTTCAACAATGCTACACCATTCTCAGTCAACTTTGTTGTTATAATATTACAATAAATATGGTTATTGATTTCAATGATTATATAGTGAAAATGAATCTAGTGCATTGATTCCAACAATGATATCACTGAAAAAGAAGAGTAACATTATGGTAATTTTTTATTATTAACCAAATTTTTATTTTATATATATATATAAAGACCTATATAATATAAAATGATTCCATTCATTGATTTCTACAACCATGAGACTAGAATGAAGAGTAGGGCGGTTTGGTTGACATTGGGGGACGAAAACTCTGCCTACTTTCACAAAATGGTTAATCATAGGAAAAGGGTTAACACTATTTGGGATTTATAGGATGGAAGGGGCAAGACTCTCAGTGGTTTCCAACAGTTGGCTACAGGAGGGGTGGAGTTTTTTAATGATTTTTACCGAGAACCACAAGGAAACAATCTACAGGCTATTGTTTCGACTACTTCTAAGTTCGACCGATGGGTTTTAGATGAAGCTAATGAAGCCCTATGTGGTCCTGTCACCATGGAAGAACTCCATACATCATTATTTAAGTTGAAAAGGGAGAGAATCCCGGGGCCGGACGGATGGTCGTCTGAATTTTACATAGCTCTCTTTGACCTGGTGAGTGAAGATCTTTTGAGGGTGGTAGAAAAGAATAGGTTGACAGGTAAAATGCTATCCAACATAAACTCTACATTTATTGTATTAATTCCTAAGTTGGATATGCCCAAGACATTCGGAGACTTTCGCCCAATCTCCTTATGCAATGCACTGTATAAGGTGATTTCAAAGTTAATAGTTGAAAGGTTAAAGACTATTCTGGCAAGGCACATTACCCCGGAACAATTTGGTTTCTTACCCGATCGAAGCATACATGAAGCTATTGGATGTGCACAAGAATGCATACACTCATTGAAGACAAGGAAAATCCCTGCTAAGGTTATGATATTGATTCAAACAGGGTTTGGTTTGCCCTTTGTAAATTGGGTTTGGTCGTGTATGACTACGATCTGCTTTTCTGTTTTAATTAATGGGACAGCCTCTAGTTTCTTCTCTCCCGCAAGAGAGATGAGGCAGGGATGCCCGTTATCCCCCTATCTTTTCTTGTCGGTGATGGATGGTTTGAGTCGTCTTATTAAAGAGGCTTTGGAAAGCAACCTAATTAATGGAATCAATTTCGGTGAAATAAGGGTGACACATATATTCTTTATGGACGATGCATTGTTTTTCCTTGGAAATTCGATTGAAGAGACTAGAGGCATTAAAGATCTTTTTTGGTTATTCAGTTCTACAACAGGGATGCAAGTAAACTTTGGGAAGTCATCCTGTTATTATAACGAAATCAACAATTCAGATATGAATGGCTTTCTGGAGATCATGCCGATGGACATACAACCTTTATCTGAGGGTTTCAAGTACCTGGGGTTTCATTTGAAACCTAATTGTTATAGTAAATAAGACTGGAATTGGCTCCTTGCTAAGTTGGAATGACGTATCTATTTCTGGTGCAACCAATTTCTCTCTAAGGGAGGAAAAGCAGTGCTTGTTAAGAGCATGTTAAGTACTATCCTAGTGCATTGGATGATCATTGCCAAGATCCCTCAGGGGGTCCTACACTCTCTCATAAAACTTATTTTTCATATTTCTTTGGCATGATAAAGATGATTGGGGTATGCACTGGACGTCATGGGATTCCATCTCAAAACCAAAGGAGGCTGGAGGGTGGGGTTTCAAAGATTTATCAACCTTCGGAGTGGCGTTGGCTTCTAAATCCGTTTGGCAATTTATCTCGAAGGAAGGGAAGTGGCAAGCTATCCTCCGTTACAAATATCTGGGAAATGGACCCCTGATTGACTGGATTCGGTTGCCTTGCAAAAATAGTCGAGGAGGGTCTCTTTTTTGGAAGGCAATAGTGGCAGTGTTTCCCGTTATAGGGGATCGGCTGGTTTGAGATGTGGGGAATGGACGAGAGGCTCGCATAGGCAGAGATAAATACAAGGGAGTTAAACATTTACCAATGTTTCCTCATGCTTTCTTACATTACCTGGAAGAAAGGGGTTATTTTGTCTTAGCAGATGTAGCGGAAGGGAGTATAAGCTTTATTCAAAAATGGAAAACTGTAACAGAATTGTAGATACTTGAGAGATGGACAGTGTGTTGGAACTTGTTGATAACAGAGATGACTAAAGGATTTATCAAGCTGAGAAATATTCCAGATTCATTACAGTGGTAGGGCAGTGAGGAAGGAGGAACTTTTTCTATAAAGGATGCATACATATCGCTTTGGAGGAACCGACTACAAGGTTATTCCCAATGGTGGAAAAAGATTTGGACAACTCAGACAACCCATAAAAGTAAGATCCTGATATGCCTCATCCTAAAAGGTAAGGTACTAACATGGGACAAGCTGAAAAGAAGAAACTATGAAGGACCTGGCAGGTGTAGCTTATGTAGGATGGTCGACGAAGATGCAGAACATCTATTTATACAATGCCCATTTATACAACAAGTTTTGAAAGGTTTGAATAATAATCTCCAGCTGGGATTTGTGGGAGAAGGAGATTCTTTTGAAAGCTTTTTAAAATCTTGGTATGATGAACCAAATTTGAAAATATTGAGATGTTTACCATTCTTGGTATCCCGGTTTGTTTGGATTGCTAGAAATCAATCAATTTTTGAATATACTCACCTTCCTAGTTATTTTGTTATGTCCCAGATACTTTCTATCTACAAATTATTTATGGGACAGGAATGAAAGATAAAGGAAAGACAGCCAAAAGATATAAAATTTGAAGAGGGGGACATAGTGGGTTTTTTTTATGGAGCTTGTGTAAACAACAGGTGTGGTTTGGGAGGTATATTGAAACTTTCTGAATCGGTCACTATAAGCTTTCAAGCTAATGGAGGTGATGGAACCAACAATAGAGCGGAAGGACTAGCGCTGAGATTCCTTTTGCAACTGGCTAAAGAGAACACGATGGAGTCTTTAAAAAATTTTGGGGAGTTAGAGTTGTGGATAAAACATATGAATCAGGAAAACAAGTTACGAAATCATACCCTACAGAATCTGGGAAGCAAGATATAAGGTGGTATTTGTTCACGTATACAGGGAACAAAATATACTAGCAGACGAACTCTCTAAAGCTGGATTACTTTTGGAAGTTGGCAAGTGCAAGATGATCACAAAAAGTCAGGCACAACATGAAATCAACTGAAAGTTACTGGATATTTTTTGATAGGATTAAAAGTTTTTAGATCCAAGTTTTGACAAGTATATATATTAATCTTTCAATTCTTCTTTGAAAAGAATGTTTACATTGTAACTATTAAAAACAAGTATAGGACATATTTTCAGTTTTCAATCGGGTTGTTTAAGCACCTGTGGAATGTATTCTCTGCTCATAATGATCAATGAATATGATTTTTTCTTTGGAAAAAAAAAGTGTTGTTCATTCCTAAAGATTTATGTGTGCAAAAAATTTTGTGATTTTCTTATTATTATTTGATGTTGAGATAAGTATGTTTTCAAATTCTAATTTTTATAGAAATGTGCAATTATTATAATTATAATTATAATTTATATGGTGTAGTTGTTGTTGTTTAATTTTTGGATATAACTATGTGTATATCTCATGTCAAGTTCCGGTGGACACTCCACCCATCATCACTGAATATGAAAGCTCAATAATCTTTCTCATGTTCAATGATGATGAGTGAAGTGTCCACCCAAAACAAACATGAAACTTTGAAATATACACATAGTTATATCCAGAAATTAAACAAATACAATTATATTCTATCTTAATTTTAAATTGATAAAATAATATTAAAATAGACGATGTCCATGAAAATATAAATTTCAAATCGTTAAATCTTAAAAAAAAGACTTAAACACTCCGAAACTTTGATCGCTTTCAGTATATCTAAATATTAAATTATCACATTTGAAAACAAAAATGACATTAAAATACATTCTTCATGCCCAACGCTGACGATGCTGCCGGTTCACATGGCATTTATGAAATACTTTAAAATTGTGGAAGTCAATCTCAATTTATTACGTGGAGATAAACGCCTTTGAATTTAATATTATTCTGTCATATTCTTTTACTATTTGAAAAAAAGTAACGTTACATACTTTATGAGATTATGTAGGTATACATGATATTGAGATAGATCCCGGGTTGCCTGTGAAACTGGATGGTAAATGGCAACCACGTATCAAGTGGTTTCAGAGTCATCCGTAATCTGACTGAGCACGTACGTGGATTACTTTTGTTGTCTCTTATCTTAGTTATCTGTATGTGGGAAAAAGATGTAATTATGTTTATGGGAAAAAGTAAAGTAATTAGTGGTTAATTGTTTTTTAAAAATAAATTTATTTAAAAGGTTGAATTTTCTATTTATTAATTATTATTTTGAAGAAAAGTTATTATTACATTGTGATATTAATCATATATAAAGATAATTAAAAATATTAAATTAATGTATTTAATTTTTTTCAAAAGGTATATAAATTTAACTAAAAAAAGAAGATTATTAAAAATCAAAGAGAGTAGAACAAACATTCCTCCTCACAACTTGACTTATACTCAATTGACATAAACACACAAGAAAAAAAATAATAAATTAAACATATTCTTTAAATGACAGATTAGCTTTTAGCTTTTTCCAATTAATGACTAAAATAATGGTCTAAAAATAATTAATAGTAATCAAAATCATAAACTCTTAGACTACTCTATTTAAAACTCAATATATATTTCCATTAAACATAATTAAAACTCAATATATATTTCCATTAAACATAATTAAAACTCAATATATATTTCCATTAAACATAGTTAGGTTAAGTGATTTTCTCTCATAAATGTAAGAAGCTCTCAAGTTAACCTCACAAATTTTTCTTTTTTTGGTTATATCTTTCGTTTCTTTTACTCAAAATTAACATCTTCAATACCACTTTTTCTCTACTCATTAATTGATAGAGAACTTTATATATATATATATTCACCAATAAGGGATTTGTAATTAGATCTCTAAAATTTCTCGACATTGTATAAAACTATTATTATCCTCCTTCTTCTAAGTATATATCAATGAAGAGCATACTTATGAATTCAATCTTCTCCTTTTTAATTATATAGGCCTGAATCATTTTCATGTTACATAGTAATTAAAAACATTGTCATATAATTGCACCGAGTGAAATGAGGTGCTCTACAGCCCACTATGGGGGAGATGTTGTAATGTGACATAAAGTTTGTAACAAAACAAATAACAAAATTCATGTCGGCTCATAAAATAAAAAATTATAGAAAGTATTTAAAAAAAATTCCATGTTGGTTCATGAATTAAAATATTATGAAAAGTAATTAAAAAATAGTTGTTAGTTTATAAAACAAAAACTTAAAACTTAAACTCGGATCTATCAATCAAGAGAGTAAATTTCTTGAGTTTAAATTTTAAAAAAAAAATACATCTCAAGAAATTGGATCCCTCTCGATGCTTGATAGATACAGATTTAAGATGGATCTAAGATGAATCTATGCTCCTTATAAATCAATTACATATTACTACAACTACCATGAGAAATATATATATATATACAAATCACAGTGGCTAAGTGTAATAGTTAAATATCACAATTCTTAAAAAAAACTAATTCATTGAAATGTATTTAGATTAGCATGGTTAGACTTTTATTATTCTTTATAATAATAAAAAATTGAGCAATGCTTTATAAATTTTATCATCTCAAAACATTCCAAATATTTTTTTTTTCATTAAAATAAAGCCACATTCCCCTAGGCAAAAGCCTTACATATAACCAGTATAAGATCTTATTGCTTAGAGCTTGCCTTACATATAACCAGTATTAAATCTTACTACTTAGAGCGTATGAGCTTACAAAAACAAAAACAAAAAGCAAGACATTTGTCTTTTAGACTTTTTTAGAGCCCTAACCTTCGACAAAACATTTTCATAATAGATTTTTCTATAGATTTGAACCTCTCCCAAAGTAAATTTTCGAAAGCACCAAGTCATTGAAAACTTATGACATCAAAACAAGAAAGCTATAAAAGGTCCACAACCAAACCATAATAGGACTAATTCATAAGGGGAAGCCCCAAACCCCTTCAAAAATAGCACATAAATAGTCATCTAGTGGGCGGAACTTAGGGTTTCCTTGCTCTTAGAGACCCCTTTATAGTTCTCTGACGACCTGCATAAATGTCCAGGACCATTTGATCCCTTGAATGAGCGAGGGCTAATTAACCGCCCCTAAACATGTATGGGCATTTGGGAGAATGACTCCACAAATGGCGATGAACCCCATCCACCAAAGAGGAAAAATACTTTCTAGATCTAAAGAAATAACTATATGTAAGTAGAATTCCAACAATATTAATTTTTACAAAAAGTGACAAAAAAACCTATTATAACTCAATTGTCAACTATCAAGTATCAACCATAAAAAAAAAAAAACAAATTATAAAACTCATCAATACTTTGCCTCTTAAGAAAAATAATTCATCGCTATTCATATATGAATCAAAGAAATTTTACATTTTTCCTATCTCAAAAATAATGACATCGATTTCTGATAGATTTGCAAACTACACATTGGTAATTCTGTAATATAAACTACTATCAGTAAATTTTGAAGTGGCTTTCTTCTGTTATCATCTTGTTACGGAAGCAAACTAAAAGTGCTTAGCCATCTTGTGAAGTCAAACGACACTTGGAGAGGCGGTCTTTTTGTTGGTTATAAACCGTGTAGTATAGAAGGAAGGAATAAAATATTGTAATGTTAGCCAAGCTAAAGAGAGCTTATGGGACAGATAACTTCACAAGCTGTTTTCTGCAACTGAGAAGTCTGAAAATGTAATATCTACAAAGTTGATAAGAAAATTATACACCATATGTTTCCAAAAATACCGCTGAGGAGTCTGAAAAGATGATTGCTTTATACATAAAGTTAAGTCACAAAGCTCCAAACATGTAATATTTATTTGAAAGAAAAATTGTTAACTGAATCCACTTTACCAAAAAGTCTAACGAACATGAGGAAGAAAAGTATACCCTAACATTGAGATGTTTTTGCCAAAAATAAATAGCAATAAATTATTTATGGGAGGTCTTGGCACCGAATCGCGCGGGTTGTGAAGATGTAGTACATCATATCTAATTCATATAAATAAATAAAAAATATTGGTGTATATAAAAAAAATCTTGTTGTAAAATCTTGTGGTACAAATAGATTTACGTAGCCATAACTGCGCTTGAGTTCATAGTCTCACGAGTCACAACACTATGACATTGATAGTTCGAATATAGTTGACGTGCACTTTTAACCACGGCCCTTTTAATGGCATTTTAATTTAAATAACCCATTTTTTTTTAAATGGCAAAAATTAAAAACTGCATTTTAAATGACGGGCATTTTTTAAATGCCACTTTTGAGACGGGCTAGGAGCCCTTTGACGGGCCATGACGGCTTCAATTTTGAACCCTGTATACACAACCCGCGGCTACTTTACCATACAAAATTAATGCGTCCGCTTAGTTTTTCCTCGCCTTTCACGGTCGAGAGATTTGAGGTTCAAATCTCATGAAGTGAAATTTATTTTTATTTTTATAGATGGCTTAAGCCGTGAATTTGCAATAGACATTTAACAAATAACCTTCAAATTTCCTGCCTCTCTCCTCAGAATCTGCAACTAATTTGCCGTTAAATTTAACTATTTTGCTGTTAAATTTAGGCTGGTAAAATGTGTCTTTCCCTCTTTAATGTTCGGTGCCCACTTCAACCTTAGTTAGTGATATTAAATTATCTACCCAATATTTCATAGAACCGTATAAATATCTAACACTTTTAATTATGAATACAACCACTTCCGTATAGAGGAATAATAACATCTCTATAGGAATACAATCTACATATATGTGAAATACATTCCGAAGTTACATATACATCAACACTCCCTCTTAACTAGGAAGGTATTTCTCGACACAGGTCTCTTAGCACAAGTCATCTTCTCTGGATCATCGTCACTGGATAATCGTCATCGAGTCATCATCATCGTCACTGCTGCTGCTATCTCAATCAATCTCTGAATCTACTCGTCATAGGAAGTTCTATAGAGCCAATCCTTTTTCATACTGGATGTAGGCCCACCACCTGCAGGTCTTCATCATCTATGCGAACGGTCTGAAAGAGGTGGCCTCTCAGAACTAATTTTATGTGTGGATGCAATACCGGAAAGAGTATCCCAGGAACATTTATGTGCCTAAGCACGACCGGCAAGATCTCCCAGGACTGATTACATGCATCTCCTCCACAATACCTTTAAAGATCATCCCAGGAACATTTATGTGCCGCAGCACGACCGACAAGATCTCTAAAGAACATCCCAGGACTTATTACGAGCACACAGCTCAACCTCTCAGATCTCCAGGATTGATTACATGTGGATAGACAAAACCTTTAAAGAGCATCCCAGGAACATTTATGTGTCGTAGCACGACCGGCAAGATCTCTAAAGAGAATCCCAGGACTAATTACGAGCACACAGCTCAACCTCTCGGATCTCCAGGACTGATTACATGTCTCCGTAGTAATACCTCATCCCAGGACTGATTACGAGGACATAACTCAACTTGTCGGATATCTGAGGACTGATTACATACTACATTGCAATACCGGAAAGAGTATCCCATGAACATTTATGTGCTGCGGCACGACCGACAAGATCTCCCAGGACTGATTACATGCTATTTGCACAACCTGCCACATATCATCTCTGACCTCCAAGTATCAACCTGATACTCATGATCCAACGGATCATCATCGCACAAAGCATCATCTTGATGCTCATGATCACACTGATCATCATCACTGTACCATTCTGATACATATGATCTGGAGCAACATCCTGAAGCTCATCATCATGATCATCCTGATTATACAATGCATCCACTTGATGCATACCAAGTATCTACCTGATACATATCATCATACATGATCCACCTGATCATACAATGTATCCACCTGATACATACAAATACATGATCCACCTGATCATACCTGATACATATCAACATACATGATCTACCTGATCATACAATGTATCCACCTGATACATATACAGATACATGGTCCAAGCATCCAACGTGATGCATATACAAAATACATACAAATGATCGAACTGATCATATCCAGCATCCAACATGATGCGTTCATACATATACATATAAATGATCCAACTAATCATATCCAACATCCAACATGATGCGTACATACATATACATATAAATGATCCAACTGATCATATCCAGCATCATCCTGATGCATATAGAGAACAGTAATCGGAGCATCGTCCTGATGCTCATCATCCATGATCGTCTTGATCATCACAACATCGTCCTCTTCAGATCATCTCATCATCCATGAAGTACAGCCCAGATGCACATCATCCAACACTTACACCACCGACATGGGAGAACACATCTACCACCATTCGGGGAAGGCTCCAGCCCTTACCTTTTCACCATCGGAGAACACATCTACTATCATGTGAAAAATGGCTCAGCAATTACATCACGACCATGGGAGAACACATCAACCATGTCAGAAAAGCTCATGTGCATCTGCATCTTCCAGACTCATCACTTCCCTTTGGAAGGAACCTCGATCTGAAGTGCACCAAGCCTCTCTCTGAAGTACTCAAACTGTACTCTGGCCAATGGCTTGGTCAATGCATCTGCAACCTGCTCATCCGTCACAACATACTATGCTTCGGCTGTACTCAGTGCTACGCAGGACTACTTCCTGCTAAACCAAGAGATCACACCCGATCCCATACTGAAGCAGCACCTAGAAGTGCTCTTCCTATCTGTAGCACTTCCTGCCCAATCTAAATCAACATAACCCTGCAGGTTAAACTTTTGATTTGCATCATACTTGAGCCCATAATCAACTGTACCCTTCAGGTACCTCAGAATATGCTTTACAACAACCAGGTGAACACTCCTCGGATCCGTCAGGAACTGGCTTAATGTGTTCACCGCAAAGTAGATATCTGGTCTCGTGTTCATCAAATACATAGAGGACCCAATCATCTGACGATACATAGTGACATCAACCGGTTTAGATGAAGCATCACACAGAAGCTTCAGGTTCGATGCCATAGCCTAGCAATCCATCATCCCGAACCTCTTCAGGATCTCTACTGCATACTTCCCTTGTCCAAGGAAGATTCCATCTGCACTCTGCCACACCTCCATACCAAGAAAGTAGTGCATCATACCCAAGTTCTTCATCTCTAACTCTGCAGCAAGCTTCCGCTGCGTGTCGACAATCAATCTATCCTCACCTGTAACAAACAGGTCATCCACATGGTAGTATCACTAGATTTCCTTCCTCAACCTTGTAGTGAAGGTTGGAATCCGCTTTACTCTTGGTAAAGCCCAAACTGGATAGAAAGCTGTCTATCCTACCATACCAAGTTCTACACATATATGACTCCCTGTCATGTGTCTCAGAACCAAGTGGCTGCTCCACGTACACTTCTTATTCAACTACACCATTCAAGAAAGCTGTCTTGAAATCCATATGGTGTATCTTCCCTATCATCACTGCAGCCGGAGCAAGTATTGATCTAATGGAAGTGTATCTGGCTACAGGAGCAAAAGTCTCTATGCTACCACCTGCAACATGCTTGATATTGTAGCTTCTCTTGGAAGTCACTATAGACTCCCCTTCAGGTCTTGGGACTGCATCCCAAACATCTTCGTGATCTACTAGTACTCCTCGATCATGGCATTCTTCCCAGATCCTGGGAACTTCAATGTCTTCAATATTTTCAATAGATAACTTTGTTGCTGAACAAATGTTGTAGTCCTTCTTTTGTAGGTGATGGTATACGATCTTTCCTACACAACAAGTTAAATTGCATGATTAGAAAACATCTCATAGTTTTTCAGAATAAATTCTTACACATAAAGAAATATGTCATACAGTCATGCAATTATCTTAGCCAATGCTTCAATACAACATTTATCCATATTCCGTAACTTTTTAGATGCCTTCCAATCTCTACCAGAGCATTGTTAAGAGTGTGCACAACTCCTAACATGTCAGCAAAGAGGTTTCATTCTAGATAAGTAGCAATGGAATGTTGTACAGTGCCATAGGCCACTTACCCATGTATATTAGTAGTATACTGTTCATCAATGCAACTATTCTAATATGCATAATACACAACCTAATTCTAGGAACATAAACATATACATCATTGAATAACATTATGTAAGAAATGACAATTCAAATACTTATCTTTGTTTGGTTACTGGGTGGACTCCCTCTGAATCTTTGCGACTCCATTCTGATGTGGATTGTGAGAAGTGGTCAACTCCCTCTGAATATCTGCATCCTTGCAGAAACTACTGAAGTGTGCTCCTTTGCTTTTCTTGCAGGAACAACTGGAGTGTGCTCCCTCTTGATCTTTGCTTCCTGGATTACCTGTTCTTGAACTTATATCCATCCTTAATCACTATGCATGCTTATTAGTATCATCATTGTGTTATCATTGAGGTCTCATACATAATCACACATTTATTAGTATAATCTTAATACTATCAAAACACAATAATCTTAAACATGTATAGGCATAATCATTCACAGATAATAAACATTAGTATTCAAGGTTTCAGGGAAGTCTTCTTTTACTCATGCATATTCTTATTTGATCATAGGACTCTTCTGATTAGTTAAATCATCAATGCATACACCTGTGATTACTCAAACCTATAACTTCATGAATAATCATTATCAACAACACAACAGTAGAAGATCCTAACACAAGATAGGATTCTAGCTTGATATAGGAAAACATACCTGGATTAGCATGCTAGCTAGTTATGTCTAACATACCCACATAATGTCTTCTGGTTCTCTTCAGTGACTTGTACTAGTAACCTGCATGTCTCATAAGTTAACCATTGTAGAACCAAGTTATACATACCTCGTAAGTAGATCTTCTATGTGATCCATGACAATGGATGAATCTTTGTCTTCATGTCACTATGATCATATGTTCTTGAAGTAGAACATGATTTGTCTTTCTTGGTGTACCTTTTATGTTAGCGAACAACATAAACCTCATACAACATCACAATGCATTAGTACAATCATAAGTGTCAAAACCTTAATCAATGAATATCTTCTATTAAGGTAATACAACAAGTCTAGTAATTAATCAAGATTGTACTGTAATGATATGAAGACAAACATATCATAAACTTAATCATGAACAAAATTCGAAACATACCTGTAAGCCATACATGTCTTGTAATCTTCATATGGAAGGCCTTAGCCTCATCTCCCTTTGAAACAAGAACTTCTTCACTTATGCAGGTGACCAATCCATCCTCTTCTAGGATTAACTCAATCCACTTGATTTGCAGGAACTGGATCTGGAGATGTAATAGGGTTTGTCAGAGAAACCCCAAAAATTCAAACTTTGAATTTCAAACTTCCGAAAGGATAGAAATATGCGCCTTGATGAGCTGATCAAGCTGGTATATTCAGAATTTGAAAACTGCAAAGTTTCACTCCTCAATTTTTCCTTTGAAACTTCCGGATTCATTGGACGTGACCCCGAACTGGGGTTTGATGAAGCCCACTCTTCTGCCCAATCAAAAGGTTTGATCCAAAGCTCTAAGCTTCTATTTTTATGAGGAGCTTCCAGCCGTGGTCACAGATTTCAAAAATTCTCATTTTTGCAGAAACCCTAATTTTCCACTTTTCTGATCAAAGTCCCGAACTAGGGTCTGATTAAGCCCAGCCTTCTTCCCAACCAAAAATTTTGATCTTGGTCTCTAAATTTCGATTTTGATGAGTAGCATTCAGCTGTGGTCTCCGATTACAAAAATTCCAACTTTCTCCGAAGCCCTAAATTCCGGAAGCCATGAATGAAGGTGCTCAAAAATAATTCTAATTTGACAGAAATATGTACCTAATTGTTTCTGGTGTAACTCCAAAATTTTCGATCCACAGGGTCTAAATTTTTTTTCCTGAAATAGCCCGACCTGTTATCTTTCCATCCCAACAGGTCTGACCTCAATTGGATTCTCTCATAGAGAGTTATGCCAAGTGTCGCAACGTAACCTATTTATGGGATAATACAGGAGAGCGAACTTGTATGGCGTTCCACGTGTCACTGGTTCAACTTCGACCTCCAAAATTTTTTCTTGAGATAGCCCAACTTGTTATCTTTCCATCCCGACAGGTCTGACCTCAATTGGATTCTCTGAGAGAGAGTTATGCCAAGTGTCACAACGTGACCTGTTTATGGGATAATACAAGAGAGCGAACTTGTACAGCGTGCCACTTCAGCCTCTGAAAAATTTTCCTAAGATAGTACAGTCTATGTACTACCTGTCACTTTTTACGAAATTTCATTTGGAGCTTCCTAGCCCAAGTTATGACCTTTTTCCCGAGGTCACCTGATTTTGACTCAGATCTAGAAGAGGTAGAAACCCTATATTGTACAGATCATAAATCACAAAGTACAATGAATTAGAGGTTGTCCTTTGGACACAAGGTACATGTGGATATAATCTTCGACCTGTAAAAGTTTCAGATCCGAAAACTTCTCCAAAATGGATTTATAGCGAAAGTGCTACGATGACTGGTTTTTGCTATATGAGGCCCTAGCATCGTAAGTGCAACAAGTGTCATACATGCCATATCATGCCTTCTTTCAGGCTAGCTCTGATACCATGTTAAATTTTCAGAATTTACTTCAATCTGATCTAGGATCTTAACTGAGAGAACAACATGTACAGCAAATCTACAGCATATCAATCATGGACACAATAATGCAAGCACACAAGAGACACAGAGTTTACTTGGGGAAAACCATAAAGGTGAAAAACCCCAATAACTTCCTCAGAGATAGATAGAGCAATGATACAACCAGAATACAAGAGATAGTCTTCTCCTAGCAGCAGAGCCTCCTCCTCCACAAGTGCACCACTCTCCAAAGTGTGAGTGAGTGAATGAATGTGTAAAATGAGAGAGACACACTCTCTATTTATACATTAACTTGACTTGACCTTTACTCAACTAGGTCGGCCTCAACTTAACCACTTAACATAATACTGACTGGGCCGACCCCCACTAGGGTGGTCTAATAACCCTTTGACCCACATGGCCGACCCCCAATAGGGTGGTATAATAACCCTTTGACCCACAGGACTTATACAGGGCCGACCCCAACAAGGTGGTCTAATAACCCATCAAGTACAAGTTAGGATACTTACAATATAAATGACGACACTTCCGTATAGAGGAATAATAACATCTCTATAGGAATACAACCACTTCCGTATAGAGGAATAATAACATCTCTATAGGAATACAATCTACATATATTTGAAATACATTCTGAAGTTACATATACATCAACAAAGACTGCCACCGGATTCTCACCATTCCAGTTAGTTCATGGTGTGGAGTCACTTTTACTGATTGAATGCGAAATCCCTTCACTCAAGCGAGCCATAAAGATCCTCCCTGATACGACAGAGATTGAGCAACGTTTAGTACACCTCGAGCAACTTGACGAGGCCCGTCGAGATGCCGCTGTGGCCATTGATGTTAACAAGCGTCGTGTTAAGGTCCAATATGATAGGTATGTCCGTCCCCGGCAATATGCTGAAGGTGACTTGGTACTCTTGTATGAACAAGCTAAAGAACCCCTGGGGGCGGGCAAGTTCAATCCCATGTGTCACGGTCCTTACATTGTGAGGCGTGTCCTTGAAAAAGGAGCTTATGAGTTAGAATACTATGAGGGAGTTGTCTTGAAGGAGCCTAGAAATGGGCTCTACCTCAAGCGGTATTACGCTTGAACCTTTGGTTCGGGCTGATACTTTTGTACACTATTGTATAGTTTTGTTGTACATAGTTTAGATTTCCTTTTGGTTGTTGGGTCTGCTGATTAGATTCTGTTTGATTGACAGATGTCAACGGAATTTCCTAAGTTCTTAGGTTTCGCGGATGGTGCTAGCTGACAGACGCAGCAGCTTGCTTCTGCTACCTGGGTTATCTTTTCACCTGACCACCTAGTTGTGTCTTTGGAGGTGCTTGTCTCGGTCCTACATCTAATAATGTGGCTGAGTATAGTGCCGTTATTGAGATACTTCGGGATGCTATTTCACATAACATCCAGTCTTTAGAAGTCCGCCTGGATTCACAACTAGTTGTGTCTCAGCTGAATGGGCAGTACCGTGTATGAGACCCTACATTACTACGGATATTCCTTAAGGTACGACTCTTGGAGAGACATTTTGTTTCAATTACATATATTCATATTCCGAGAAGTCTTAATTATATATCTGATGCATACGCTAACTATGTATTAGATTGGCATTTGTCACATTCATCATGAAGCACATAAATACAAAGACATTCATACATTTGTACATACACACATGTAGTAGAACCGAGAACCAAAGTTGTATATATATATAAATATGTCCAAAAATGGTGGTGTCATACAAGACTGGAGCCCGTAGCCCTCAAAAATATACATATTGATACAAAATAATGAGACCCTGGGATATCTATTCCCTCCGGGGAGGCCTAGTTGCCGCCTCGACGGGATGTGTCTCATAGAATTATTGTACTGCATTGGCCACCCGCTGCAGTAACCGCACCCACTCACTAGGAACACCCACTACCTGGTGTTGCATGGCCTCGGGTAGTCGGGCTACCTCTATCTGTGGTACTCGGGAAACCATCCGTGATATGTTGCACCGCAACCTCTAAAGTGTGCGCCCTGCTGCAGCATCTGCTGCTACCACATCTCTACCCCGACTACCATGTCTCGGGAAGCCCTCGGATCTCACTGGGCCTTTGTCTACGAGCAAACAGTCACCCATTAGCACATGACACTACCACCAAAAAGATTTTTGCATTTCAACTATAGTAAAAAAATCCATAAAAATTTAATAAACACAAAACCAAAAGAGTACTCACCAATGTCTCTGAACGCTGCGCTTGGTGGCAGCGGCATGTCACGGTCCTGTCTGAAGTCTATCCCCGCATAGGGATAGTCCTCTATAGCGATCACCTATCGGTTCCACCAGCGAAAGAACTCCTCAGTATATGGTGATGCCAGATGGCCACCACCCTGTCGTGTCAAGATCTCTGCCCACCAGGTCAGGGCTGGATCACGGAGGCTGTGAGGAGGGACATCCACCCTCAGACTAAGTCCCGAAACCCTCTCAAAGAAGAAGCTGCATAGGATGCTACCATACCCGAAGTTTTTGGCCTTCCCCTCTTTGCATTCCGTCAATTGTGTCTTCATAGACACCAGCAGAGTAGTACACCAGTCGAATATAGTAGGTTGTATGCATTGTGATGCGTAGAACATCACCGGTCTGGATGCCTGGTGCAATGCTTTGGATCCAGTGATCTGCACCAGGGTATCCATAATGATCTTTGTACTCATATCCACTATGGCGTTGATGGGCACTTGGCTTCCCACCACTCGTGTGTTTGTGGGACAATACCGCGCTATGTAGTCCTGAACAGTGATCCCACCACCCACGGTCCGAGACCGAAGACTAGCCACCTCGCCTCTACGGGACAAACCAGTAATGAAATAGATATCCTCTACTTCCAATGTCAGAGTTTGCCCGTTGAGGATGAAATGGTGAGCATCCACATCCCAGTAGTCTATCAGATGATGGAGTAATAGGTTTTGGGACCTTAAACCCCCTATACTCCAGTATTTATATAAACCACATGCTTGCAATGCCTGTTGCGCTTGAAAATCATTGCACACGGCCTCATCAACCTGGTCATGATCTCTCTCCCTCCACTCTAGAACCATCCTGGAGTGCAAAGCAATTAAATTTTGGTCAATTTCATGATTAAAAATTTCTTCACGACCGTACCCGCGGGCTAATTTGTATACAGTGGCGGGTACCCGCGGGCAGTCTATTTTTCGACTGCGCGTTTGGTGACCTACCCGTGACCCACATAGTTATAGCCCGCGGGTAGCGCCGAAGCCATCTAGGGCTTGGCCAAACTAAAAAATCCATCGACAAAAATTGAAATAAAAGCATGAAAATGAAAGGTATGGAAGTAACTACCAACCTGCTCCGGACGGTTCACTGAACGGTCGCTTGTAGCTCCCACAATCGGCAACTGAAGTTTCAGGTGAAAACTAACCACTAAACTCCAAATTGGTGAATAGTGCAAATGAATTGTAATTTGGAAAATTTTATTACTATTTATAATTTTCTAGACCCACTTCTCTATAGTTTTTACCATTTTGAGCCGTTATGAACTAATATCGTGTCATGGAGTAGTGTTTTTTAATCAGATTTCCTCGGCGAGAGTTGTTCTGAACCATTTCACACCTACAGCAGGTACGTTTCACACCTGGCATATAGGTTAGATGCCATTTCCGCATGCATTATGCATTTGACTTGTTGACCATGTTCATAAACCCTAGGTGCGACCCTGCTTCGTAACTGACACAGAACCTTCACACTACTTTAGAAGTGTCATTATGTGGCGGTAGGGCTTTTCCGAACATGGGTACCCTAGTTAGAACCCCTTATGCATTTTGGTGCCCATGTCGTTGTTTGTCCTTAGGATTGGGAGTCCTTTGTAGTTACGCCATGACATTGCGATAAAGACTCATACTCTACTTTGTCTTATGTTGGCCATCTCCCTTAAGGATTCCCCTCAGTTATATCATGTTGTGATTGCATTGCATCATCCTGCTTGCTGCTTGAGCCTTGTGTTGGCTCCCGCTTACTCAATTGTTAGCCTGGTGCCTGAGCACTTTTCCCTATCGAGCCCTGCAGAGCTTATATATTTTCCCTTCGCAATTTGATGACCTTTTGACCCTAAGGGAACACACCCCCGAGTGTCCACATCCTGCACGCACTTCCTTGCATTGAGCATAGGTATGTTCCACTGCTTGGGACTAGTCTAGTAGCTATTTGACACTCATTCCCTCACCTGTTTTACTATAAGCAATTTTATTCTTTTTCAAGCTTTTCCCAAATATGAAAAAGACCAAAAAAATCAAATATTCCAAAAAGTCGGACAGGATTATGGTCACTATTTCTTGTTGGCAATTGTTGTGTCGCCTTTGAACAGAGCATTCATTCCACTCCATACATTATGAGTTGGGCCTTAGGAGCTGTACTTGTTTCTCAGTTTTCTCCACCGATTGGTTAAGATTCCAGTCATTATGGAGCCCTCTATAATGCCTCCTGCATTGCACAGTTTATGTCAAGTCTGTGCTGCCTGAGTCTATCCATCTGCTCATGCTCTTGTTCAAAGGAAGTCCTGAAACCAGTGTCGGCCACTCCTCAGTTCTCTTGACTATTGCATGTCGGCCATCCTTATTGAGTTAGTCCATTTTACCTGAGATCTTCCAAATCTTTCAGCATTGCTGGTACCTCATGCTGGTTGATGGGGGATGCCTTAATGCCCTCCTTCCAGCGAGTCTCGTTCTGTCGACTTCAACTCATTTATTCCGGGACTTGAGGCTTAGAGTTCAGTTGAGTACCTTGAGGCTTGTAGTCATTAGTGGCAGGTTCTCTCGCCATCGACGGTTTTGGGAATACATCAATGTCCCCTGATCGATGGATTCATCCTAGTGTTCAACTTCAACCCATTTATTCACACTCTGATAATTGTGCTCTATGCCTTGATGCCCATTTTCATTATTGGTGGGTCATCTCGTGTCTATTAACGGTATACATCATTGACTGGTAATCAGACGATGTCTCATCAGGTTCGACCCCAACTCCTTTATTCACTTGATGGGACTTGCACCATTGAAGACTTGTGTAGAAGACCCCAGGCGATTGTGGCATTCAATATGCTACATATGACTTTGACTTTACATCTGAGATATCACCTCTCAGATTTTAGCAGTTTGTACCTCCAGTTTGCACCAGTTGTCTTCTTTTCAACAGAAGACCATATCTTACTGTAGAGGGATCATGGCTATGATCACTTATGACATGTATTCACTATGTACTGCCTATTCATGGCCATTGTATTAGATTGTTGTACTATACCAACATGTATTCAAAGATACTATTGTATTATGATGAGTGAGCTGCTCTTTCCACTTGTGTCTCCATCACTCCACTTCTGAGTTTTATAATGTATTTCGGCCATCGTAGCACATTCAGTCTCTGACCTCACACATTAGGGGGCATATGTTACATCGTAATCTTCCACCCTGTGAGCATCAGCATTCTTTGGCCTGTAGGATCCATTTCAGTGACTCAGATCCATTTATATCCTTCAATGATGCTATTTTTCCCTATTTTTATTCCTACCAGCATGTTGCATCATTATAGCATGTGTACCCGCGAGTTGTATCACTATAGCCCACGGGTATCAAGTAAAATGGTAAAAACCACTATTAATTACTTTTTACTCCCAAAAAGCGGTCTTTGGGTGACCTTTGGCTCTCCATCTGCCCGAGTAATGTCTCGATGTGTCTTTTCACCTACCTTTGAGAGGACTATATATTGAGCACATATGGCTTATGGACGGGAGGAAGAAGAGAATAGTAAAGGAACTCTAGTGGATTTTTTCCCTATCTTGAGTCTACACTCATTGATCCTTGTAGTTGTCAACCCCTTATGTTCACCTTCCAAACTCCTTCTAGTTTGAGTTTGCCATTCATGGAAGATTGAAGTGGTGGAGGCACAAGTGGATTTATCTAGATCTTGGTTCAGATTGGTTGCCAGCAAGAGGTCGTATCACTTTGTACTTCTTCTTGTTCATTAATAGAAATACTCATATTCTCGTCCATCATGTTGTGAATGTTGTTTATTATACATTGGGTTACATTTGCTTATGATATTATGGACCATTGTTATTGATAAGGTTAATGTCAATTATATATTATATGTACTTGTTGGATATTGGTTGTCAAGACTAATTTGCAGATTTCAAGTGCGTAGATTGAAAGCTCCAACGAGGATCTACTTCAAACATTTGAATCAAGGTTGGTTACATTTCTCCATTATCTAAACATTGTCATTTATAATAGCATTGTTTTGAGAATTGAGTTGATTTCTGGTAGTCATCTGTCTGTTGTGGTATTTCCAAGCCATAGTGAGTTTTATCCAATACATGGATCGTTTAAATTATGTATAGATTATAGAGGATTAAACAAAATAATGATTAAGAACAAGTTTCCAATCCCTTTCATCGATCATATGCTGGATGAACTTCATGATGCAAAATATTTTTGAAAACTCGATTTAATGTCAGGGTACTATCAAATCAGGGTCAGATTAGAAGATATCGCAAAGACTACTTTCCAAACTCATGAAGGACATTATGAATTCAAAGTAATGCCTTTTGGGTTAACTAATGCCCCCGCCACATTCCAAGCAACTATGAATGAACTATTTCATCCATACCTAAGGAAATTTGTGTTAGTATTCTTCGATGACATCCTTATATATAGCAAGACATGGAAGGAACATTTGACGCATCTGGAAAAGGTTCTATCTCTTCTGAAGGAAAACCAGTTCTATGCAAAAAAATCAAAATGCACATTTGGGAAGCAAGAAGTGGAGTATCTCGGTCATATAATCTCAAAGGAAGGAGTTAAGGTGGACCCAAGGAAGATCCAGGCGATGAAGGAGTGGCCTGAACCAAAGAATGTTTCAAAATTGCAAGGATTTTTGGGATTAACAAGTTACTATCGAAGGTTCATTAGGAACTATGCACATGTCACTGCTCCGCCAACACATCTCCTAAAAAGAAATTATTTTCAATGGGATGATGAAGCAAGAAGATGCTTTGAAACGCTGAAACAAATTATGTCTTCAACTCCCGTTTTGGCAACACCTGATTTTGCAAAACCATACGTAATCGAATGTGATGCTTCAGGGTTTGGGATAGGAGATGTGCTAATGCAAGAAGGTCATCCAATTGCTTTTGAAAGCAGGAAGTTGAACAAAAGAGAATACCTACAGTCTACATACAATAAAGAAATGCTTGCCATCATGCATGCATTAACTAAATGGCGACAATACCTTTTGGGAAGTAAATTCCTGATCCGAGCAGATCGTAATAGTCTACAACACTTATTACAGCAGAAGACGTTAACAACCGAACAACAAAAGTGGATCGTGAAAATCTCTACCTTCGATATGGATATCTTACATAAAAAGGGGAAGGACAATGTAGTAGTTGATGCTCTATCAAGGAAATATGAAGAGGTACAAGTCTATGCCGTATCCATGGTGATCTCGCAATTTTTAGACAAAATTCGCAAGGAATATGCCAAGAATTCAGAGGTTTGCTCCATAATTAACAACATAAATTAGTATCCGAAGTTTGAATGGAAGAATGACCTCTTATGGTAGAAAGGACGTATTTACATAAGTTCCAACTCCAGTTTTAAAACCAAGGTGCTTAACGAGTCACATGACTGCCCAACCGCTGGTCATGTAGGATTTTTTAAAACCTACTATAATGTAAGGTAGTCATTCTTTTGGAAGGGTATGAATGCCGACATTCACAAGTATGTTGCAAATTGTGACATTTGTCAGAGGAATAAAACTGAGAATATCTCAAGTCTGGGGTTACTCCATCCGTTACATATCCCAAATCAAAAATGGGAGGAAATTTCAATGGATTCCATTGAAGGTCTACCCATATCAGATGGAAAAGACAAAATACTAGTTGTGGTAGACAGGCTAACCAAATATGCACATTTTGTTGGAGTGAAGAAAATTGATTCGGCAAAAGAAACAGTTGAAGCTTTCTGTAAAAATGTCTACAAGTTACATGGTTTTCCCAAGATTATAGTAAGTGATAGGGATGACAAGTTTAAAGGGAACTTTTGGAGAGAGTTTTGCAAGCAAATTGGGACGTCTCTTAACATGAGATCAACTTATCATCCCCAAACAGATGGACAGATAGAAGTCGTCAATAAATGCTTAGAAACCTACCTCCATTGATTTGTAACTGATAAGCAAAATAAATGGTTCCAATGGCTACATCTTGCAGAATGGTGGTATAATTCCACTTATCATACATATGCAAGAATGACACCATTTCAAGCCCTATATGGATATGAACCCCGAAAATGGAAGGATTTCATTACCAACCAAGCAAGGGTCGCATCAGTAAATGACCATTTAGAAGAAAACCAAAAGGTTGTCCAAGTACTTAAAGAGAATCTAAATACTGTCAGGAATAGAATGAGACAACAAGAAGATCGACACCGAACAGAACGAGAATTTGAAGTTGGAGATTGGGTATTTGTAAGACTACAACCCTATAAGCAATTATCACTTAAACAAGGTGGAAAGAATAAATTGGCTCCACGTTTTTATGGGCCAT
Organism: Larix kaempferi; assembly: GCA_027924585.1. NCBI lineage: Eukaryota > Viridiplantae > Streptophyta > Pinopsida > Pinales > Pinaceae > Larix > Larix kaempferi. The sequence continues at coordinate 41,405,593 of BSBM01000047.1, forward strand.
ATCAAATCAATAAGAAGATTAGTCAGGTGGCATATGCAATGGAATTGCCAACTACAAGTCGCGTCCACAATGTTTTTCACGTTTCATGCTTGAAAAAGATGATAGGTCAACACCAGAAGGCACCAACAATACTTCCCTTGTTAGATGAAGAAGGAAGAATCATATTCGAGCCAGAATCTATCATTGCTACTAGAGAGAAGAGATTAAGAGCGAGTCATTAAAGAGTACCTCATAAAATGGAAAAATCTTCCCGAAGAAGACGCAACATGGGAATCAGAACAATTTCGACAACTACATCCCTCATTACCATTGCTTTGAGGACAAAGCTCCTTAAAAGGGAGTGGCAATGCTATGAATATTAAATGATGTATTAAATTAAGCAGTAAATTAGTAATTAGTTAATTGAAAGGACGTAACCCTTCCTTAAGCACGCTCAAACCCTATAAAAGTCGAGCCCTTGTAATACATTAATCATCTTATCAATTCAATAATATATCTTTTATTCAAATATGGATCTCGTGTCCTAGGTTTTTTTGTTGCACCCGGATTCAATTCTATTGAGACATCTTCTGGCTTGGATGACCAGCCAGAATAGAAGGAAGGTGAACTCATTGTCTTACACATTTTATATATTCTTTTGTACTAGTCTAGTTTGATTCATTTTCAATGCCTTATATCACCATTCTTATTTTTGTACTTTTTAAAAATCCAACAACTACAAAAATATAGTTTTGATATGATCCACTAACTAACACTTAATGTGTCCCCTAAACATTGATCAACAAACCCATCAATGTACATGTGCCCTAAAAAAAGCTACCAACACACTAATACCTAATGCTACATATTAACTTATTATTGTTTTTTTTTCAATTTTTTAAGTGTTGATGCACTAACTCACATTACCCTAAACATTGATTATCTAACCCATTATGTGCATGTGTCCTAAAAAAGGCTACCAACTCAAAAATACATAATGCTACATATTAACTTATTATTGATATTTTTTCAAAAAATTTAAGAGGCAGGTACTAAGTAGCTTTGCTACTCATTCCACCAAACAAAATTATTTTCTAATTAAAGGTAAAATTTAACTTGGGCATCATGCTTATTTATTAATTTCTACATTTTATTATAAAAACTTTACTAAATTGGAATTTTTCTTAAGAGACTGGCTTTACTGCTAATTTCACTTGTTTTAATAAGTACTATGTTTTATGAAAGACTTTTTATTATATTATTTATATAATTTTAAAAATGATATAATATATAATTGAATTGATAAAACTTAATGATTTACACCATCAACATATTTTCAAAAATAATATATTATATGTTGGATTGTGAAAGTCCACTTAATAAAAAACTCTAAAAATCTCTAACTAAATAATTAATAAAATATAGAAGACGATCGGAGTCGGCCCGACCTTCGCCGCTTCTGCGCTAGGGATCTGAAGACGGCCACGTTCCCGCAAGGCAACCCTTCGTTGTCCACTGAGCCTGGTCTCCACGCAGGAGAATGGCGGCCAGTTACCTCTCTGTCCCTCGCGCTTCCTGTTCATCTCCAACTGGGGGAGTTCCTTCGATCCTGGTTTCGCTCTTCAAAGGGGGAAAGTTTGTTGGTCGCCAGCCGCCCTTGATTGTTCAGGAAATACCAGCGCCCTCCATTGCGGTGGTAGCAGAATCTTTGGTGGAAGCAAGGAATTTCGCAGAGTCAGCTTTGGTTTGTCGCTTCAATGGGTTTTGGCCTCACCTGGTTGATCTCCATAAGTGGATTTCTGAGGTATGGAATCCACTTGTTTCTGAGGAAATTTCTATTTACCCCTTTGCGCGGGGTTTTTTTGTTGTGGATTTTGATTCTCCTGAGGAAAAACAGGTCATTCTAGATTCAAGTCCGTGGTTTTGGGGAAGTGGGGGGCTCTTTATGGAACCTTGGAGCCCTCTTTTTGACCCAACTACTGACCAGATCTCATCTGCTCCAGTTTGGGTTCGGCTTCCAAATTTGCCCTTGCATCTCTGGAACTATGCCTCGCTTGAAGCTATTGGCAATGCATTGGGCTCCTTCTACAATAAAAGTCCAGAAACAAAGGATTACATAAAAACTACCTTTGCTCGCATATGTGTGGAAATGGATTTCAGCCATGGCTTTCCTGTTGAGATCCATTTGACAAGTAAGGATTATGTGTGGGTGCAAAAGCTAGATTATGAAAATGTGTGGGTGCCAAAGCTAGATTATGAAAATGTGATGTTCAGATGCAGATCTTGCTTTGCAACTGGACATCTTGTCAAAGATTGTCCAAAAGCCTCTCAGATCCCCAAATCCAATAAGTTTCATTGCAAATCTACCTGGTGGGTTGGAGCAAACTCCGAGCATTATACAGTAAGCAGAAATGAAGATCTATCCGAAGAGACATCATCACAAGATAAGGAATCTCCTACGGATAAAAAAGAGGACACTCTAGAAGAACAAAGGATCCTTGCCATCGATAATGAATCCACCTGCAGCTTCACGGGATAGTGTGATCCAACAGATGGAACCAAAAACTCCAGCTCCACAGGATGCACCCAAAGATGCAGTGCCCATTCTCGAAGCTTATGTCGAGCCTTCAGATTGGACCAAAGTTGGCAAAAAGAAAAAAGGAGCTTCACCCTCTTTGAAGCCAAAAGAAAATTCAATCTCCAAGAAAAACAAGAAGCCATCAAACTTCAAATCGTTAATCTCTGGATTCGATCGAGATTTGTATGTAAGAAGTAGGACAGCAACAATTTTGGTCTTTCTAGTAGTAGATGTAGCTCAGAAATCCTTCTTGGGCAGTTTGTAAAGGAGACACAGTCTCCATAGAATAGGAAAGTATCAGGATAAGTATAGACTAGCTGAAGATGAACAAGGAGTCATGGACATAGTCCTCTATTGGGATCAGTTTGTCTTCATAACTTTGTAACCTTTGTTTCTCTTTTTTCTTTTTATAAAAGCTTCTTAACCGTTTTTGTTAAAAAAAAAAAATTAATAAAATATAATTTTTTGTTAAGAAGAAAAATTGTATTTTTATTATTCAATAGAAATCAAAAACTACAATACTAATCGAGTTCATGTGGAATTTTAATCCATTCTACAAGAATATCATTCTTGTATATCCACCAAGAAATTGGAACTCAAAAAAAGCTTATAGAGCTCATCATAAACATAAAGGCTGAGAGGATCATAGCAGGCACAGTCCAACAGTACTAAAACCTTACCAAAAAACAAAAAGATCAAAGAGCATATATTTAGTACCACGGTTAACCATGTCACCATCAATCCATTCCTCCCAAGTGAGGAATCCTTCCTCTCTAGTGAGAGTCTCTTTTGATAATGAATCTGTCGGTAAAAGACTCCAATTGCACTACAATTCTCTAGCACTAGCTTGATCAATTTTTAACCCAATTTACAACCATCAAAGAATCACCAAATATTTTAATGCAATCAATTCCAAAAGAACTAGGAGTTTGTGTTAAGCACCATAGTGCCAAAAGTTATGCCTTAGTATTTAAACCCTATCCACAATTCATTTTCATCTTAAAAAATAGTCTGTATTAATGATTAAATGTAAACTAGCTGCTATCGAAGAAACTTGTAACCCTTTTTGAAGCAATTAATAAAACACAATATCTATTAAGGTTTTGCAAAAATGTATTGAGATCAATCAAATTTACAGTATAAACAAGTGCCATAGGGTGGCGATGTCCCTACCGTAAGTTTTAAAAAGCATAATGCATTGTAAAGGTGTGAAGTCAGAATTGTTAAACGTGTTGCTAAAATTACTTGTATATGTACCTAGATAGAAAGTTGCTAGTATATGTACAAAGTTATATATGTTCAGAATATATACATAACAAAAACTGTTATATACTAGTTACTACTAGCATTAACATTTTGAAAACATTTTATATTCTGCACATCAAAGGAGAATAAACAAAGAAGATAATACTTTGCACTGCAGTGCATTATATGCATCCTCTTCCTGGACATTGACATAAATTTATTGCATAGGTTCCCCATTGCAAAGTTTTACAGAGTCAATAATCAATGTTTTCTATGTATATATTCTATGGTACAAAGGTTCAATAGAAATGGTAGCCAATGAGAGAATTGAAAAAAAGCGAATACCTGGAGATGACTCATAATTGAAAACTGGACTTATAAAAGCTAATTTTCCATAATTAATACAAGCAACAAAGAAAACATACAACAGTTGTTGGAAAGAGGAAAGTTGTTTAGTACACATGAGTTCGCAGGCTGTGTGCTACGTAGCTTACAAGCAAAGCATTCGTATTGCTAGAGCTGCATCAGAGATGCGAGCATTAGTCAATGTAAGAATGTTTGTAAACTGGAATCTATAATAATTACAACCATGCTTCTTTGGTTGTAAATTTATGTTACTTAAATTACTTTGAGAAAGTCTAGTATAAAAACAAGGCTATGCTCGGGTCCATCGAAGCTTTAAAAACGATTTTGATAGCAAGCACCATAGTATTTTTTTCGGAAAAAAGGAGGTTGTTTAAAACAAATAGGAGACTTTTGGACATTTAAAAAGAAATTGTGATAGTTATTGAAATTAATTTAGAGTTAAATAATAGTAGTTATTAAAATGAGTGGATTTCACGATATCTCTATCTCTATGCATATTTCCATTTTACATTTGTGTCTACATTTCAATATCTATATAATCCACATCATTATATATCCAAATATTGTGAAGAGGAATTAAGTTGTAAACGGAAAGGTTATATTATGCAATGTTACATATTAATATACAAAGTATGCACGAATTGCAAAGAGCCTATGTATTAAAGTCCTATCTGATTTACCTTAAAAAACCCTTGCCAATGTAGTGATATCTTTTACAATGTTTTTAGTTTTCATATGATTTTTATCGAGATACGTCCCCACAATATGATCCTAAAACATGACCTAAAGTTCAACTTAGGAATATGTATTGTGTATAAGAGAATAACTCAATTTGAATGGTTTATGATGTTTTCAGCTGTTCCGGAGGTATCTAGCTCAAACCTAGGTAGTAATATATAAGTATTTTTGGCAAGAGATGAGGGTTGTCGGGGACGGCCAGGGTATCTCTAGCAAGCCAGGGCTTATTTGGGAGTTGAGCCATAATGAGAGGGATATCAGGGTTAAGTTGTTGCTTACTCCCTTGTCTTTTTTTGCAGGCGCTATGCTAATGGATTAATGGATTCCATCCATCCCAGGAGTCAGCCGCGTGTTGGCAGGGATATTGGGGCTTATTCATTCCAAGGTTGTTTCGTTCTCTCGTTGTAATAATGATTTATAGATGCAGATAAACAAAAGGGCATGTGACTACTTTCAAAGTTTATGCCCGTCAGTGCTAAAATCTATACCGCAAATGAAAGGAAAGAAAAATCCCAAGCCATTCTTTACCAAGGGTGCGCTTGTATATGGAAGCATATTACATGAACAGTTTGACATTAACAGATACATACCATTATATGGAACCTGGAAGTAATAAATATATTACATATACACAATACTGGTATATTATATCTAAGAATATTATGAAAAATATGTGAGGTGAGCTTATTCAAACCAGTTTTCTATTCCAGCTACCGCTAAATATACCCAGCTACGTGCAAAACCATTCAGCCTTGCTTGCCCAGACCGAGATACAATCTTGAGACATTAAAGAGATTCAACCATGCCATGTTACACCTAGACCTGATAAACATCATGAGCAACTCTCACACTCATCATGGTTCCTGCTAAACATAGGAAGACAAAGTTGTTGAATTCGCTATGGGAGTTGTAGTTGGACTACAGGTGTCACAATTATCCCATGCAATAGCCTCGTATATGCTCTCTTCTACAGGTAATTGAACAAGCAAATGAGGAAGTAACTATGCATAAAGGGGGAGCATGCCAACATTCTCCACGTATCCCCCACCATGAATGAAATTAAGGAGATCACACTACCTTACCACACGCGTCTTAGCATGCAACCGACGGGAAATAACTCCATCATGCCTTGCGGCTAACAAAAAAAGTACATGCACATCGACAAATCTCAAAATTGTTCTATGTACTCCATGCATAGCCTCGTATATGTTGTGTTCCACGCCCCAGAAAAATTAATTAATTTAAATGATTAAATAACTCCACCACCTGGATGATTTGTTACTAAATTATTCTATTATCAATGTACCTAAAAACTTTTACTTGTTGTATTAGAATCGATATCAAGGTCTAGCTGCTATGGCAAATTTACAGGTTTCATTTCCGATAGCCGGTAGTCATAGAGCCAGGAAGCCTAGCTTAGAGCCTGCATATTGGGGCATCCACATGGACTACCTGTGCAGAAGGATCGATTGCACAGGAAATGAGAAAGCAAGAGCATAAGGGGGACTCCACATTCTCCACGACCAGGTCATGAGGAGGCTGTTTCACAAACTAGATGGAGATGAGACAATAAAAATGCACTGCAGGTGACCGCAATGAATACTGGTAGAGAGTGATAATGTAGAAGAGAAGGTCGTAGTAGCTCAAGGAACGTTATGCCATCCCTAAACTACTGACATGATAGTGCAAAAATGCAATTGAAAAAGCCAACAGAGAGATTGACGGACCATGTGCAGAGCATACTCAACACGTTGGAGGCAACGCATAGAGGAACACCGGAGCATTGGGAACAACTAATAAGGAAAATAAAAATGTTTTCATTGCTAGTAGTCATTGTTGAAGGTTTTAATTGCCCATAGACAGTTGCTCATAGCCAAACAGGTCATAGTCGGTGCTGCCAATCATAGATAAATTTGATAACAGGCGTCAACATTGGTTTAATTCCATATCCTTACTCTTTTATTTACCATAGAATCTAATAAATAAATTCCTATATAACTATAACCTCCTTGCTTTGTTGCTTTGCTTTCAATTAGGACTAACCCAAATGCTCTTTACAAACTATCCTGGTTGCCAACAACCGGATTATCCCAGGTAGGGCTTTCTTTGTGGGGCTTGCTTATGGTGGGTGTTATTTCCTACACGCTAGCTATGTTGTGCATCATGATGACAGCGAAATTTTAAAGCTTTCTTTCAGTTTACTAAAAGAATAAATTTACCCAGCTTGAATCCCCACCGTGTAACAACCTAGCCTTCCTGGCACACAGCCTTCCTTCCATTCTCGGGCATACCTTTTCCGCGTATACCTTAATAGGGGATTGTGTTGAGGCATATATTTTTTTAAATCCTTCTTATTTATGGGTATTCTTCAATGGGATCTTCATAAATGGGTTATAGGGAAACAAACACGTATGGATAAAATGGTTTTGCTTGTCCCTGTGGGATCCTGTTCACACCCACTCTCTTTTTTATTTATGACCCCAACTTAACTGAGAAAGTAACGTTTGGCTCTCATAAAATGTGGCGCCAGCCTGGGAATTGGACGCTACCTGCCCAGAAAAGGAGAAAAGGTAAAGAGCCTGCGTAAAAAGCCTGTAGCCTGTATTCGGTAACTAAAAGCCAGGAAAGACGAGTCTCTGTAACGCAGTCTTTCCGTCGGCAAATTTGTGAGGGCAGAAAACTAGGGTTGGAATCAACTTGTCTTTAAACTAAACCCCTGAGAGATGGGAAAAGTTTGCTCTACGCCCTATGTAACCAAACGAAGGGATTTTTGTGTCCTTTCACCAAGTTCTCTTCTTTTCATGTACAGTTCTGCATCCAATTTACATGTAAATGTTTTTAGAGATTTTACAGCAGACGATTTCTTCTATATATATCTACATTTATTATTCGATTCTTTGTTCATGACATGTATGTTTTGATTGAACGGGCTTAGATCATGAATTGATTCATTAATTTCGGTTTTTGTGTTACAAACAACTAAAATAAGCCCTCTCAACATTTAATGTCCATCGCAATTGAGGCAAAAAAAAATTTCCAACTCTGATTCGTTATATACAGTCTCTATCAGTTTGGAATGATCTAGGAGGCCACTGAAAAGATATGATCTGCATATTGATTTTAAGCATCCTGGAGTTGTCCTAGCCATAAATTTAAGCGTCCTGGAGTAAGCTGGAGTGGTCTGAAAGGTCAATGGAAAGTTATGATTTGGTCATAGATTTCAACGTACTGGAGTCTTCTTGGCCATAGATTTATTTAAGTGTCATGTTGTCAGATTTGAACGTCCTGTTGCCCTCCTGGAGTGGTTTGGCAGGCCAATGGAGTTAAAGATTTAAACATCTTGTTGCCTTCCTGGAGTGGTTGGCAAGCCAATGAAAAGTTGTGGCCATAGATTTGAGTGTCCTAGAGTCTACTTGCCATAGATTTGAACATCCAAATTCGACTTGGTCTTAAATTTAAGCATCCTGTGGTAGTTCCAGTGCTTTGGGAGATCAATGAAAAAAGTTATGATCTGGCTATAGATTAGATAGCCATCCTCAACTATTATCAAAACATAAAACACAGCTATAATAATAGTGTTTTCCAACTGCTTTTTATTATTTTAGGATAGATACTGGGAGCATATGTCAATGGATTATTATGCACCAAAGGTATTAGGTATTTTGTGCTACTATTCTCCTTTTACAAAATCAAAGCTAGCATATAATATAATTGCAGGGTTATATTCAAGATGAAAGAAGAGAAAGTGTATGCGCAAAAGGTGAAGCTGACATACAACGGTAGTCTCTCATTTTAAAGTTACTGCCCTGGACTCCAATTTTTTCTAAATCCTTCCGCTGTTATTCAGAATCTATAGCATTCAACCTTTCTGTAAAAAATATTTATAGTTTCAAAAATCATAACAACTAAAATTACGTTAGATAGAAGAATCTAATCTTATTGTCATAGGAATACATCCACCCATAGTTCAGTACAGTAGATAATTTATATAAAAAGATTTGAACTAGTTCAGTTGTACAGAATACAAGCAAAGCTTTTCATGTAAACTAAATTGCTAGTAACATAAACAACATTAATACAACAAAAACATAGTTTCAGTTTCCGTAGATCACGAATCCAACAGACCAGCAACAATAATAGCACTGTAATTCAGAAACAAGGCTTCAAACAGAGATAACTTAAGAATTGAAAGATGAGCTAACAATAGCTTTATAACACAAATAAATTCAAAAAAACGGTAAACGGTGAGCAGTGAAGGGACAAGAGCAGTGCAAACGGTGAATGGATAAGGATAGTGCAAACTTGAAACTTCAACCTTACACATAGCCAACCGCATTAAGTAACCAACCCAACTTCCAAGAATTACGCGGCCGACCTGACAATAACGAGTAAAACTGCCAACCGCATTAAGTAACCAACCCAACTTCCAAGAATTACGCCGTCGACCCGACAATAACGGATAAAACTTTAGCCTAATAACAATCGAAAAAACAAAAATTATAATAATAAATAATTCAAAAATTAACAATCCATGCCAAAAACTTTGAAATAGATGAGAAAATTTGAAAAATCAAAGACAAATTAATAGAAAGTCCAAGCTTATGGAATACCAAAGTTACCCTGGCCTTTGGCAAACAGATTAAATATTCATATCAATATTATTTTTCAATTTGAATACTCATTTAATTTTATTTTTTATCAACCACGGATAACGAAATTAAAGCTTTGAACAAATATCACAGACAGCTCAACGGGTCTTAGATGTGGTGGGACTGACGAGTCAGACTGTACCGGCAAGTACGTAGACGAGCTCCACATGGCTTTGACAGGTTTCGAACCAGCGACCGGTCACTCCCTACTCCCGAGAGCCCCACAGATGTCGGTTCATTTGTCTATAGGATTTCGCGTGTCCTAACCCCTCTCGAAAGGATTACGGGAATATTCACAAAACTGCCGTGCGGTTCGATCGCCAGACCATGGGTGTCTATGGAATCCAGTTGCATAATATATTCCAATGGAAATGGGGTCATCCATGCATTCAATTATTTGCTACTAAAGTAAATGAATTATAATGGCTGAATCAGATATCATCAAGCGTGGATAACGTTAAACATCCACTAAAGCTTTTAAATTCAATTTTATTTTTATAAATATACATTCCTTAATTTCCGCCGCCGTAAAAGAAGGGTCAACGCCACTAACATGAAGGCAGGTGAGATCTTTGTAAGAAGATTATTGTGCTTGTGACTGGTTGTCATGTGACCCTTTCAAAAAACCTTTTTTTTATATATATATAATATTTCAGATTCTTTTTTCTAATAATAATAGAGTAGTTGTTGAATCTACATATCTTGCCTCTATTCAATTAAGTGGAGATATTGCTTTTCGTTTTAAATCAAAATTGCGTCTACGACAAGTTGTTTATTAGGACATCCTAGATGGAAGAAGAATTGCGTCTACATTGTTGTACATGTTTAAAGGATTCTTTTACAAGTGGTTAGTAATGCCTTTATCGTTTAAGAAATGCAACAAAAAGAAATTATGCATTTAATGAATGATGTGTTGTATAGATTCCTAGATTTATTTGTCATAGTTTATATGGATGATATTTTGATCTTTAGTTCTATTTGGAGGAGCACAAGTTACATATGAAGTAATTATTAGAGACAATAAGCAAATATTAGTTACTAGCAAACATAATGAAGTGTTTGTTTTCTAAGTAATCCTTGGCATACTTGGGGCATGTGATTGGTGGAGGTAAGTTGAGTGTTGATTCTACAAAGTTAGTTTTTTTTGGCGTTACCTAATATTTAAGAAAGTTCACAACATCATTTGTAGTTGTGGCAGCACCACTTCATGTTATAATAACTAGGGGTAACACTTCCCAATAGGATAAGAGTTAGCAAACATCATTTGAAGCATTGAAACATAACATTAGTCAAGCCCTAATCCTAACATTTCCTAACTACTCTTTTGAAATAGAAACCGATGCTAGTGGGTATGCCATGTGCTCATTCTTGATGGAAGGGGGGAGACCAGTCTACCATCATTATGAGGTATTCCATGGAATAGGAACTACCCTAGATATGGCAAGGAGATCTATGCATTGGTTCAACTAGTAAAGGAGTGGAAGTATTACCTATTGGATAAGGAGACCATCATCCACACTAATCAATAGTGTCTATAATACTTGCAAGCTCAAAGTAAGCTCCAACAAATAAGACACTATGAATGGATGAGATTTCTATAACAATTTGATCTAGTGATTACATATTAGAAGGGAACCATAACAAGTTGGTTGATTTTCTATCCAAGCCACCAACACGAAAAATTACATCTCTAGGATCCATTATGCACATGGATCCATTTGCCCATGAAACACATGAAAGATCAGGACTCCAAGGGGTGTATCAGTAGGTGCACGGACAAAAAGAACAAACATAAGTTGATTGTCATCTCCAAGATGGATTACTCTACAAGCAGGGGAAGCTTTGTGTAACAAAGGAAGAAAGGTCAAAATTGATAAGAGAGACTAACACCTTTAAGGTTGTTGGTCATTTTTGTGTTAGGAAGATTGTGGCTAACTTGTAGAGGTATGTTTATTAGCCGAAGATGCAAAAAGAAGTAGCAATATTTATTAGAGGTTGGATTTTATGTTGTATAAAAAAACCTAGTAATAGGAAGCAAGGACTATACAATCTACTTCTAGTCCCTACAAGGCCACGGGAAAGCATATACATGGACTTTGATGGGGGTTTTTAGAGGACAAGAAGAGGGCATGACTACTTATATGTAGTAGCATATGGGTTCAACAAGATGTGTATTTTGATGGTTTTGTAAGAAGAACATCAAAGGAGAAGAAGTTGCAAGCTTGTTCTTTGAAAATGTCTAAGTGCTCTTTGAGATTCCAAAGAACAACATTTATGATACATATACTAGATTCCAAGAGAAACATTTATTTCTATCAAATCATAAAAAATAAAATAAAAAGACTATTACACAGTCGAGCATAAGTTTGTTGTAGATGTTTTATGTTTATATTTGTTTTGGTGAAATGACCATTAGAATATACAAAGTGGTTGGCGTATCAAATATCATTAATATAATTTGTTTAGACATATACATATATTTACTTTACTTTGGACTTTCAAATGGTTTTTGATATTTTTAATGTCATAAAATTTATCAACAACTTATATTCCTTTATATGTTGTGGACACCACAAAGGAGGGTTTACATTTTGTGATCGCTAAGAGGGATTAATAAAGTAATTGTTTGTATTAATGCTTAACCCATCCATTTTTGTTTGTATTTCTATTAAGATTTAAAGATCAAAAGCATTAGATTCATCTCAATACCTTGATTTCAAAAGCATTAGATTCATCTCAATACCTTGATTTCAATGATAATATATTGCAAATAAAATTTGACACATTGATTTCAACATTGACACACTACCAAATGATATGAAGCATTGATTTAAACAACGATACGGTTCAAAACGATTATGTGTATTGATTTCAACAATGCTACACCATTCTCAGTCAACTTTGTTGTTATAATATTACAATAAATATGGTTATTGATTTCAATGATTATATAGTGAAAATGAATCTAGTGCATTGATTCCAACAATGATATCACTGAAAAAGAAGAGTAACATTATGGTAATTTTTTATTATTAACCAAATTTTTATTTTATATATATATATAAAGACCTATATAATATAAAATGATTCCATTCATTGATTTCTACAACCATGAGACTAGAATGAAGAGTAGGGCGGTTTGGTTGACATTGGGGGACGAAAACTCTTCCTACTTTCACAAAATGGTTAATCATAGGAAAAGGGTTAACACTATTTGGGATTTATAGGATGGAAGGGGCAAGACTCTCAGTGGTTTCCAACAGTTGGCTACAGGAGGGGTGGAGTTTTTTAATGATTTTTACCGAGAACCACAAGGAAACAATCTACAGGCTATTGTTTCGACTACTTCTAAGTTCGACCGATGGGTTTTAGATGAAGCTAATGAAGCCTTATGTGGTCCTGTCACCATGGAAGAACTCCATACATCATTATTTAAGTTGAAAAGGGAGAGAATCCCAGGGTCGGACGGATGGTCGTCTGAATTTTACATAGCTCTCTTTGACCTGGTGAGTGAAGATCTTTTGAGGGTGGTAGAAAAGAATAGGTTGACAGGTAAAATGCTATCCAACATAAACTCTACATTTATTGTATTAATTCCTAAGTTGGATATGCCCAAGACATTCGGAGACTTTCGCCCAATCTCCTTATGCAATGCACTGTATAAGGTGATTTCAAAGATAATAGTTGAAAGGTTAAAGACTATTCTGGCAAGGCACATTACCCCGGAACAATTTGGTTTCTTACCCGATCGAAGCATACATGAAGCTATTGGATGTGCACAAGAATGCATACACTCATTGAAGACAAGGAAAATCCCTGCTAAGGTTATGATATTGATTCAAACAGGGTTTGGTTTGCCCTTTGTAAATTGGGTTTGGTCGTGTATGACTACGATCTGGTTTTCTGTTTTAATTAATGGGACAGCCTCTAGTTTCTTCTCTCCCGCAAGAGAGATGAGGCAGGGATGCCCGTTATCCCCCTATCTTTTCTTGTCAGTGATGGATGGTTTGAGTCGTCTTATTAAAGAGGCTTTGGAAAGCAACCTAATTAATGGAATCAATTTCGGTGAAATAAGGGTGACACATATATTCTTTGTGGACGACGCATTGTTTTTCCTTGGAAATTCGATTGAAGAGACTAGAGGCATTAAAGATCTTTTTTGGTTATTCAGTTCTACAACAGGGATGCAAGTAAACTTTGGGAAGTCATCCTGTTATTATAAAGAAATCAACAATTCAGATATGAATGGCTTTCTGGAGATCATGCCGATGGACATACAACCTTTATCTGAGGGTTTCAAGTACCTGGGGTTTCATTTGAAACCTAATTGTTATAGTAAATAAGAATGGAATTGGCTCCTTGCTAAGTTGGAATGACGTATCTATTTCTGGTGCAACCAATTTCTCTCTAAGGGAGGAAAAGTAGTGCTTGTTAAGAGCGTGTTAAGTACTATCCTAGTGCATTGGATGATCATTGCCAAGATCCCTCAGGGGGTCCTACACTCTCTCATAAAACTTATTTTTCAGATTTCTTTGGCATGATAAAGATGATTGGGGTATGCACTGGACGTCATGGGATTCCATCTCAAAACCAAAGGAGGCTGGAGGGTGGGGTTTCAAAGATTTATCAACCTTCAGAGTGGCGTTGGCTTCTAAATCCGTTTCGCAATTTATCTCGAAGGAAGGGAAGTGGCAAGCTATCCTCCGTTACAAATATCTGGGAAATGGACCCCTGATTGACTGGATTCGGTTGCCTTGCAAAAATAGTCGAGGAGGGTCTCTTTTTTGGAAGGCAATAGTGGCAGCGTTTCCCGTTATAGGGGATCGGCTGGTTTGAGATGTGGGGAATGGACGAGAGGCTCGCATAGGCAGAGATAAATACAAGGGAGTTAAACATTTACCAATGTTTCCTCATGCTTTCTTACATTACCTGGAAGAAAGGGGTTATTTTGTCTTAGCAGATGTAGCGGAAGGGAGTATAAGCTTAATTCAAAAATGGAAAACTATAGCAGAATTGTAGATACTTGAGAGATGGACAGTGTGTTAGAACCTGTTGATAACAGAGATGACTAAACGATTTATCAAGCTGAGAAATATTCCAGATTCATTACAGTGGTAGGGCAGTGAGGAAGGAGGAACTTTTTCTATAAAGGATGCATCCATATCGCTTTGGAGGAACCGACTACAAGGTTATTCCCAGTGGTGGAAAAAGATTTGGACAACTCAGACAGCCCATAAAAGTAATATCCTGATATGGCTCATCCTAAAAGGTAAGGTACTAACATGGGACAAGCTGAAAAGAAGAAACTATGAAGGACCTGGCAGGTGTAGCTTATGTAGGATGGTCGACGAAGATGCAGAACATCTATTTCTACAATGCCCATTTATACAACAAGTTTGGAAAGGTTTGAATAATAATCTCCAGCTGGGATTTGTGGGAGAAGGAGATTCTTTTGAAAGCTTTTTAAAATCTTGGTATGATGAACCAAATTTGAAAATATTGAGATGTTTACCATTCTTGGTATCCCGGTTTGTTTGGATTGCTAGAAATCAATCAATTTTTGAATATACTCACCTTCCTAGTTATTTTGTTATGTCCCAGATACTTTCTATCTACAAATTATTTATGGGACAAGAATGAAAGATAAAGGAAAGATAGCCAAAAGATATAAAATTTGAAGAGGGGGACATAGTGGGTTTTTTTTATGGAGCTTGTGTAAACAACAGGTGTGGTTTGGGAGGTATATTGAAACTTTCTGAGTCGGTCACTATAAGCTTTCAAGCTAATGGAGGTGATGGAACCAACAATAGAGCGGAAGGACTAGCGCTAAGATTCCTTTTGCAACTGGCTAAAGAGAACACGATGGAGTCGTTAAAAAATTTTGGGGAGTCAGAGTTGTGGATAAAACATATGAATCAGGAAAACAAGTTACGAAATCATACCCTACAGAATCTGGGAAGCAAGATATAAGGTGGTATTTGTTCACGTATACAGGGAACAAAATATACTAGCAGACGAACTCTCTAAAGCTGGATTACTTTTGGAAGTTGGCAAGTGCAAGATGATCACAAAAAGTCAGGCACAACATGAAATCAACTGGAAGTTACTGGATATTTTCTGATAGGATTAAAAGTTTTTAGATCCAAGTTTTGACAAGTATAGATATTAATCTTTCAATTCTTCTTTGAAAATAATGTTTACATTGTAACTATTAAAAACAAGTATAGGACATATTTTCAGTTTTCAATCGGGTTGTTTAAGCACCTGTGGAATGTGAATGTATTCTCTGCTCATAATGATCAATGAATATGATTTTTTCTTTGGAAAAAAAAAGTGTTGTTCATTCCTAAAGATTTATGTGTGCAAAAAATTTTGGGATTTTCTTATTATTATTTGATGTTGAGATAAGTATGTTTTCAAATTCTAATTTTTATAGAAGTGTGCAATTATTATAATTATAATTATAATTTATATGGTGTAGTTGTTGTTGTTTAATTTTTGGATATAACTATGTGTATATCTCATGTCAAGTTCCGGTGGACACTCCACCCATCATCACTGAATATGAAAGCTCAATAATCTTTCTCATGTTCAATGATGATGAGTGAAGTGTCCACCCAAAACAAACATGAAACTTTGAAATATACACATAGTTATATCCAGAAATTAAACAAATACAATTATATTCTATCTTAATTTTAAATTGATAAAATAATATTAAAATAGACGATGTCCATGAAAATATAAATTTCAAATCGTTAAATCTTAAAAAAAAGACTTAACACCCCGAAAATTTGATCGCTTTCAGTATATCTAAATATTAAATCATCACATTTGAAAACAAAAATGACATTAAAATACATTCTTCATGCCCAACGCTGACGATGCTGCCGGTTCACATGGCATTTATGAAATACTTTAAAATTGTGGAAGTCAATCTCAATTTATTACGTGGAGATAAACGCCTTTGAATTTAATATTATTCTGTCATATTCTTTTACTATTTGAAAAAAAGTAACGTTACATACTTTATGAGATTATGTAGGTATACATGATATTGAGATAGATCCCGGGTTGCCTGTGAAACTGGATGGTAAATGGCAACCACGTATCAAGTGGTTTCAGAGTCATCCGTAATCTGACTGAGCACGTACGTGGATTACTTTTGTTGTCTCTTATCTTAGTTATCTGTATGTGGGAAAAAGATGTAATTATGTTTATGGGAAAAAGTAAAGTAATTAGTGGTTAATTGTTTTTTAAAAATAAATTTATTTAAAAGGTTGAATTTTCTATTTATTAATTATTATTTTGAAGAAAAGTTATTATTACATTGTGATATTAATCATATATAAAGATAATTAAAAATATTAAATTAATGTATTTAATTTTTTTCAAAAGGTATATAAATTTAACTAAAAAAAATAATTAAAAATAAGAAGAGTAGAACAAACATTCCTCCTCACAACTTGACTTATACTCAATTGACATAAACACACAAGAAAAAAAATAATAAATTAAACATATTCTTTAAATGACAGATTAGCTTTTAACTTTTTCCAATTAATGACTAAAATAATTAATAGTAATCAAAATCATAAACTCTTAGAGTACTCTATTTAAAACTCAATATATATTTCCATTAAACATAATTAAAACTCAATATATATTTCCATTAAACATAGTTAGGTTAAGTGATTTTCTCTCATAAATGTAAAAAGCTCTCACGTTAACATCACAAATTTTTCTTTTTTTTGTTATATCTTTCGTTTCTTTTACTCAAACTTAACATCTTCAATACCACTTTTTCTCTACTCATTAATTGATAGAGAACTTTATATATATATATATATATATATATATATATATATATATATTCACCAATAAGGGATTTGTAATTAGATCTCTAAAATTTCTCAACATTGTATACAACTATTATTATCCTCCTTCTAAGTATATATCAATAAAGAGCATACTTATGAATTCAATCTTCTCCTTTTTAATTATATAGGCCTAAATCATTTTCATGTTACATAGTAATTAAAAACATTAACATATAATTGTACCGAGTGAAACTAGGTGCTCTACAGCCCAGTATGGGGGAGATGTTGTAACGTGATATAAAGTTTGTAACAAAATAATTAACAAAATTTATGTCGGCTCATAAAATAAAAAATTATGAAAAGTATTTTAAAAAAATTCCATGTTGATTCATAAAATAAAATATTGTGAAAAGTAATTAAAAAATAGATGTTACTACCATGAGAAATATATATATGTACAAATCACGGTGGCTAAGCGTAATGGTTAAATATCACAATTCTTAAAAAAAAACTAATTCATTGAAATGTTTTTGGATTAACATGGTTAGACTTTTATTATTCTTTATAATAATAAAAAATTGAGCAATGCTTTATCAATTTTATGATCTCAAAACATTCCAAATATTATTTTTTTTCTTCATTAAAATAAAGCCACATTCCCCTAGGCAAAAACCTTACATATAACCAGTATAAGATCTCATTGCTTAGAGCTTGCCTTACATATAACCAGTATTAGATCTTACTGCTTAGAGTGTATGAGCTTACAAAAACAAAAACAAAAAACAAGACATCTGTCTTTTAGACTTTTTTAGAGCCCTAACCTTCGACAAAACATTTTCATAATAGATTTTTCTATAGATTTGAACCTTTCCCAAAGTAAATTTTTGAAAGCACCAAGTCATTGAAAACTTATGACATCAAAACAAGAAAGCTATAAAAGGTCCACAACCAAACCATAATAGGACTAATTCATAAGGGGAAGCCCCAAACCCCTTCAAAAATAGCACATAAATAGTCATCTAGTGGGCGGAACTCAGGGTTTCCTTGCTCTTAGAGACCCCTTTATAGTTCTCTGACGACCTGCATAAATGTCCAGGACCATCTGATCCCTTGCATGAGCGAGGGTCGATTAACCACCCCTAAACATGTATGGGCATTTGGGAGAATGGCTCCACAAACGGCGATGAACCCCATCCACCAAAGAGGAAAAATACTTTCTAGATCTAAAGAAATAACTATATGTAAGAAGAATTCCAACAATATTAATTTTTACAAAAAGTGACAAAAAACCTATTATAACTCAATTGTCAACTATCAAGTATCAACCATAAAAAAACAAATTATAAAACTCATCAATACTTTGCCTCTGAACAAAAATAATTCATCGTTATTCATATATGAATCAAAGAAATTTTACATTTTTCCTATCTCAAGAATAATGTCATCGATTTTTGATAGATTTGCAAAAAAATAAAAGTTTTGGATTTAATATCTCCTACAAATTTGGTAATTCTATAATATAAACTACTATCATTTGAAGTGGCTTTCTTCTGTTATGATCTTGTTACGGAAGCAAACTAAATGTGCTTAGCCAAACGACATTTGGAGAGGCGATCTTTTTGTTGGTTATAAACCGTGTAGTATAGAAGGAAGAAATAAAATATTTTAATGTTAGCTAGGTTAAAAAGAATTTATGGGACAGACCACTTCACATGCTGTTTTCTGCAACTGAGAAATCTAAAAATGTAATATCTACAAAATTGATAAAAAAATTATAAGTTAATAAGAAAATTATAGACCATCTGTTTCCAAAAATACCGCTGAAGAGTCTGAAAAGATGATTGCTTTATACATAAAGTTAACTCACAAAGCTCCAAACATGTAATATTTATTTGAAAGAAAAATTGTTACTGAATCCACTTTACCAAAAAGTCTAACGAACATGAGGAAGAGAAGTATACCCTAACATTGAGATCTTTTTGCCAAAAATAATTAGCAATAAATTATTTATGGGAGGTCTTGGCACCGAATCGCGCGGGTTGTGAAGATTCCCTTGTGCTTTCACCAATCCCGTGTAGAACCGACCTCAACATCTCCCGTGCTCAGCGAGTCAGCAGTACCGGTCGCTGGTTCGAAACCTGGTAAATGCGTGGAGATCATCTATTGATTTGACGTACCGTCAGAATTGTCGGTCCAATCACATTTACAGCCCAGTGACCTGTGATATTGTAGTGTTTGTAGCACTACTTTCTATTCTTGTGTTTGGAGCACTACTTCCATGACGCGGTATATTATTATTAAAGTCGGGGACCTCTTTCTTTGATGCTGATCTTGCGTAGTTCTTTAAAAGCCTTTGGTCTGGACATGGAAAAGACAGGCGAAGATCGCTTCCGGGATGGCGATAGTTTACGGGTCGTCGGCCGTTGGAAGGAGTCTGACGCGTCGTCGGCCGTTGGAAGGAGTCCGAGGGTTGATGTTTGTGCTTGACAAATTTCTGAGAGTTGGAGATCAATTCTTCGAACGCCAGGGCTTTGAGGTACTCAAAACATGGCGAGCTCTTATGCTTTGCATCATTTTTTTGGCATATGGAGTCTGTAGAGCTCCGGCTCATAGATAAAAGCTTTATTATGTCAAGAATTGCCAGATTATGGTATATACCACACGGCAAAGTTTGAGCTGCATTTAGCAAACAATCCTGTTAAAGTTCAGCGTTTAGCGACCTGTAAGCATTATGCTGACTTAATAGTCTGTAGAAAACGCTTTGGCTAGACTTCTTTACAAATGCATCTTGTAGCTTTTAAACCTTTTCCTTGTTGTTAACTCCTTTCATTGCTGACTTAATAGTCTCTAAAAAAACGCTTTGGCTAGACTTCTTTACAAATGCAACTCGTAGCTTTTTAACCTTTTCCTTGCTGTTATCATCTTTCATTGCTGACTTAATAATCTGCAGAAAACACTTTGGCTAGACTTCTTTACAAATGCATCTCGTAGCTTTTTGACCTT
Source organism: Larix kaempferi (assembly GCA_027924585.1). Lineage (NCBI taxonomy): Eukaryota > Viridiplantae > Streptophyta > Pinopsida > Pinales > Pinaceae > Larix > Larix kaempferi. Next base: position 41,425,971 of record BSBM01000047.1, read on the forward strand.
TTCCTTGCTGTTATCATCTTTCATGGTTGATATTGAGAGATTTGTAGTTCAAATCTTATGAAGTGACTTTTCCGGATGGATTAGCTATAAATTTGTTGCGATGATAGAAGTAAATTAATGCCGAATTTCTATTTTTTTCACATGAATGCCGAATTTCTTCGCCAAATGATATATACACAACCCGCGGCTATATATGCGTACGCTTAGTTTTTCCTCGCCTTTCATGGTCGAGAGATTTGAGGTTCAAATCTCATGAAGTCAAATTTATTTTTATTTTTATAGTTGGCTTAAGCCGTGAATTTGCAATAGACATTTAATAAATAACCTTCAAATTTCCTGCCTCTCTCCTCAGAATCTGCAACTTATTTGCCGTTAAATTTAACTATTTTGCTGTTAAATTTAGGCTGGTAAAATGTGTCTTTCCCTCTTTAATGTTCGGTGCCCACTTCAACCTTAGTTAGTGATATTAAATTATCTAACCAATATTTCATAGAGCGGTATAAATATCTAACACTTTTAATTATGTTAGGTGCCCACTGCAACCTTAGTGATATTAAATTATCTACCCAATATTTCAGAGAGCGGTATAAATATCTAACACTTTTAATTAACTCGGTAACTCATTAAAAAATTTCAATCAAAAGAATTGACGTTCAAATCGCATAAAGCCAATTTTTTACAAATGAGCAAGTAAATTTGCAGAACACATTTAACACGTCAGTCCTTTTAACCTTTAATCTTTAATGAACCCCTTTACATGGAGTCTTTCGTCACGAATATGACTCTCACCACACTAAATAAAATTTACTCAGATTTAACGAATTGGCTTTTGTCTAAAATTAATTACCTTTAATCTTTAATGAGTCCCTTTACATGGAGTGTTTCGTCACAAATATGACGCTCACCACACTAAATAAAATTCACTCAGATTTAACAAATTTAATCTTTAAAGAGCCCAGTCTTTCGTCACGAATATGACTCTCACCACACTAAATAAAATTCAAAGATTTAACGAATTGCCTTTTGTCTAAAATTAATTACCTTCGAGTTCGAAGAGTTAAAAAAAATATAATTCAAATTAATTACCTTCCAATTCGAAAACTTAAATAAAATTAATTCTGTTTTATGTTTTATTTATTAGTATGAAAAATTATAAACAATTAAATTGATTTATCAATTTTCATCAGTTCATTTAGTTAAGATGTGGCTCTTGTCAGGTTAACCTGATTCAATTCTATTTAAATGTGAGCTAATAATTGAAAGAAAAAAAAAAACCTAAAATCCAACAAGTTGTAGAAGATTTATTTATTTATTTTAAATATATTTAAAAAGTATAGTACATTTATCTTTCTAATCATGGATAAAGAAAATTTATGATATTAAATTTAATATTTTAGTTCTTAAGTTATAAGATATAAAAAAAAAATATGTTGAATAATATTATATCTATAATAAATGTGTATTTGTTGTGTGTATCAATGTAGATTAGATCTAGATTTTTTAAATGAGTTGTCTAAAACTGCTATGATTTGGGGTGGAGAAAATCGTTGCATAATTTAGATGCCATGTGGCTGGATTCCGTCCAAATTTTAGCCGATCGAGCCAAATCGTCCAACTTTTAGACGGCTTCTTTTTTAAATATATATGAATATTGTAGTAAATCCAAATTTTGTTTTGATTACTTATTCTTAGATTGTTTAATAAGTTTGAGTAATTTTACTTTAAGTAATAAAAAAACAAAATTTCTTATAACTATAAATTTTAATAAACTATCTACTTATCCAAATTAGAAAGTAAAACATGAAAAAAGGAATCTAGTTAAATTACACATATCAATCCTACTTTGGGCTTCTTGCATTTCATTATCATTTTATTCTAGTTGGTCCTTTAAAGGACGATTGGCTACTTCCTCCTCCTTAACAAGGGCATGATGAATGATGCCATCCTCTTTGCAACCCTCTAAAATTGAGGCTACTGAAATTGAGAGTCATTACACCAATGACTACGTACTATGAGCTAATCTTAAAATGATGTTCTAATGCATGTCAAACTTTACAATTAGCTTGGATAACTCATTGGTGTTAATTTCCATTGCTCTTTCAAGATTGCTAACCTTGCTCTCGTGTGCTTCTATATAATGCTCTTGATTCTATCATTTAAATACCCGATGGAGGTCTAAAGAGCATTTAGTTGTTTGCTCAATGCTCTTACTATCTTCCTTTGCTCCATACACTCAAAATAAGCATACCCTCCACTATGCTCATGGTTGTCCATCCTATTGAAAAACACACTATACCATACACTCATTTAAATACACAATGGAGGTCTAAAGAGCATTTAGTTGTTTGCTCAATGCTCTTACTATCTTCCTTTGGTCCATGGTACTGAAACACACACTAAACCAGAATGTAGAATGCACCAACCCAAAGCCTATCCATAACTAACTTACTCTTACCATTTGATGAACACAACATAACCATTCAAAGTCTCAAACATAACAAAAGCATTCAAAGTTTCAAACATAACTAGGCAAGTACCTCCTTAAATTGACAAGATTGTGAATTTCCCCGTGACTCCACCCCGGATAGAGTCACATTGGAGTATTAGTCTGCAAAAAGGGAATAATAAACTGTGTCCCTCCAAGTGCGATAGTTCCCAATACACACATATATCCCACTTGCATCATTGTATTTGATCTCTTTAATTACATTAATGAAGTTCATGTTGCCCAGATTTTACAAGAATGTGAAGGGGATGAGGAATTTGGCACTATTAATGCCCTCTCATCCACACTATTGCACTTAACCCACATGTCCTCATATATGTTAATATCGATAGGTGTGATGCTTAAATTCATGTGATGTAATTTCAAGGGGTATAAAAATTAATGGGGTTCTCCCCCCTTTAATCAACACATCTTCTAAGCCAAGCACTCGATTAGCCATTGAATTTGTTCTTTCGTTGCACGTTCGAAAGATATGATTGAAACAAAATTTAAAAAAAAATAAATTTTCCCTTCTTTACCTTTTACCTTTACTATCATTTTGACAATGGATGATGATTGCCCTTCTCTTCTCATTTGTTCAGTGATGAATGTCGACTCGCCAAAAACCATTACCTCTCTTGCTCGGATCTCTTGCAAAATGGGAATGCCCTGATATAGTGCCAAGATTTCCACTTGGTTATTTGTTGTCTCACTTGAGCCCCAAACATAGGTCATCATCTATTTTCCTTTGGGGTTAATAATAACACCCCCTTTGGCACCTGCTACCTCTAATGCAGGTTAGCAATAGTTAGACAACGCTATACAAATGGATTTGTTGTGGAATGCCATATTTTCCTTCCAGTGATACATTTAAAGTTGTGTCATAATTATGTTTACACTAACAAAATAGTATTTTCCCAACTTCATAATATCCTCAAAAGAAACCCAAATACATTTCGGGTTAAATCGTTCGGGGATATTGAGTGAAATCCTCAACATTCACATTGGGGACTTGACCCGATGACTTCATAATTAAGCTCGCAATAATCAACAACTCGAGCTAACCCACTAAACTACAACACATTTTTTTCTCTTTATACTCAAAAGATTAAAATTAAAAATAAAAATATATTAATTATTATTTAATTTTTAATATTATTTATATTAACATTTCATCCTTGCTCACTAGTTTTAATCAATAATATTAGAAATATCACACATCTCATCTACTATATAAAATTTACTTGATTTTTTTATTTTTTTCCAAAGAAAAAAGAACGCTGCCACCTTTATATTTAAAAAGTCAACACATTTTACATGACCAAAAAAGATCCTCTTGATAGTGTATCCACATTCAGTGTTCATTACATGTAATCAACTTTCATGATGTAAGATATATCATTCTTAAAAGATGGAAAGATTATATAAAAGTCTATCATATATAGCTAAAGATCCTGTGAAATCAAAAAATTAAAAATTGATGGGGCATCCATCATCCACGATGATGGAGTTGATGGAGCCTTCCCATTTCTGCCATAGCTCGTCATAAAAAACAAGGCCTATTTTTGAAAGGCGATCAACCTCAAAATTTCTCTCTCGGATACCTGCAAGTTGTGGATGTTTTTGGAGATAGCAAGCTCCCATAGATAATTAACAGCCAACTGCAAGTTGTGGATGTTTTTGGAGATAGCAAGCTCCAATAGATATTTAACAGCCAAGAGCTCAACACGATTGTTAGTGTTGTGGCCTGTAGAAGCAACAAATTTAAACCATCGTTGAGAGTCAATGTAGATGATTCCGCCTGCCCCTTCTTTGGTGGGGCTCCCCTGTGCTGCTTCATCGAAAAAACCCCAAGGCAAGTTCTTATCGATGAAGTCCATGGTGAGAATCTGTGGGATATGTTGATTCTAGACCTGTTCCATAGAAAGTGCGATACCCATTCTTTTGTAAGCGAATACCTCAGGTGATATGTGTTTATCATCAAATATGGAGAGGTTCCTTGCAATCCAAGTGTGCCATATGATAATATATGGAAGAGCCAAAATAGAATGGGCGTGTGGCATCACATGCCATGATAATAAAGCATCTGACAGGGAAGGGCCATTCTAGTGGTTATGAATACCTGAGAGTAGTGATCTTTTTCCAAATGCGAACAATGTATGAGCAGTGAATCCGTAAGTGTTCAGTGCTCAGGAAAATATTTACAAAGAGTGCAATGGCCGGTCCCCTCGAAGATAATAGCTTGAAGTCCCGTCCAAATGGGGATTCTGCCAAATAAAGTGCCCCAATAGAAGATCTTCATCTTCAGTGGGCACTGGATTTTCCATAACTTATCGAACCACCATCTATGTTTTGGAAATTGCCTATAGGAATAGAGCACATCATAACCAACCTTTGGCACATAACTGCCACCAGCAATGTTAGGAGCCCATCTTAATTCGCCAGGAGCATGTCTCAATCTGATAGCCATCCCACGAAGGCCCTGCGTATATCTAGATATTCCATTGGTCTTTGTCCTCTAGGTGAAAATTGAGAAAAGCAACACTGATCCATCCTTGTTGGTGAATGTCTGTAGCGTGATGATATGCAATCTGGGATACAAAGTGAATGCCCCGGTTTTGAAGCTGGATGATCATGTGATCGGGAATCCTGTAGCAATCGGAGCTACCAATCCATGGATCTATCCTGATTCTTACCTTGTTTCCATCCCCAATCTTCCATTGCAAGCCACCCACAATCAAGTCAAATGCTCTCGTAGCGGCCTTCCACATCATAGAGGTGACCTTTGGTCGGGGGATCCTTCTTCTGAACCAGTTCTCGACCGAGAGAGGGTATATGTATTTGGAATAGAAGACCTTGGTCCATATATTGTCACATGTCTGAAGACGCCATCAATTCTTGGTTGCCATGGCTTTAGCGAAGTCATCCAATTTTTTATACCCAGGCCGCCCCATTTTTTTGGTAGAGTAAGCTTTTCCCCAGCGATCAAGTGGAAGGATGAAGTGATATTTTTCCCTTTCCATAAAAAATTACAACAGATCTTCTTGATAGTCTTGGAGATGCTCTACTTGATTTTCTCTTTATGCTTATCTTCTGTGAATGTAAACTTTAAAATAAATTTCACCTTGCTTTTCTCTTTACGCTTTTTCTTATGTAAATGTGAACTTTGAAATTAGTTTCCTAGTTAATGCAACCATTCTATTGCGAAACTCCACTACTTATGTAAAACAAACTTCAACCGCTACACCCCTTAACTACCACATAAACTCATGTTGAACTTGTAATTTTGTTGGTGTGAACTCATCACAATCATACATCATAGCCATTGATTTGATATATATAATTTAGTATATATGGATATAATTGTATGAAGTAGATATTTATATGTAACAAATTGAACAAGGGCATACTGCAAAGTAGAAAGTCCTTAATTTTGGAGGACGATACTTGAAAGGCATTGTAGATAATTGAGAATTCAAATGTGCATTATTGGATATCAATCTTTAACAAAAGTGTTAAAAGATTGCATTGAAATCGATAATTCAAATCTCTTAAATAAATCCCAACAGTAATTCAAATAACATCTTTGAAGGAGAAAACATTCTCAAATCTAGTTCAAGAACAAAAAGCTTGACAAGCATATCCAAAGCATCAATGAAGGAAATATTGCCAGGTTCTTAGGCATGCTATGAATGGTTTGAAAAGAAGGAAGTACCAATACAATTCAAATCCCTAATATCAGGTAGAACAAGAATTCAAATAATCCTTATAACTAAACATATAGTACAAGTCCACTTCATGAACAAATCCCTTTTCTATTGTAACTAAGAATAAATACATTAACTAGAAGGTAGTCCAGAGAATTGATGATGAAATGGCGCTAAGGTTTTGGTGATATTATGGATGGTTCAAGAAAATAGATAGATAATATTAAATAATATTAGAGGCCATATAGAGAATCAAGTGCAACATATAGGTGCAAGGTTTCTAGAGCACAACCAAGTATACGTGCTTCAAATACTTTCTAATAGCATGGTTTTATCACAAAGTTTCTAACATTGGTTAAGACATTTGAAAGAGGATGGGAAATAATGAAATATAGTGCTCACAACCCATTCTTATAATATTTGAGGTAATATTGTAAGCAATCAAAATCTTCACAAGTGTGGTAAAATCAACAACAATGGATATCCAAAGAATAAATTGATAGGTCTAGATAGGTTTAAATGTCCTTGCAATAGAGAGGGAAATGAAGGGGGGTTCCTTGGAGATTCACATAGGCTTCCATCCGATAGAAAGTAGTGAAGTTTCGTTGTCTTGTTTAGAGAATGTTGAATGGCGAGAAAGATAATTGATGTATTAGATCAATTGGTGGAGATAAGCTCTTCCCTTGATTTAGAGTAGAGAGAAAAACATGCTGATTAACTATTGCATTAAACATTAATCTCATTGCATTGAAGGGAAGTTAAATGTGTCAACTTCTTAAATTTTATGATTAATTTATTTTCTTATTAATTATATACTCATTAATGCATGCATGCTAGTTCGAGTTTTGCATTATGTGCAGAGAAGTTGCATGTTGCCCCCATCTAACCTACCTTTGCATTAGTTGTCGTGTTCCATGTGTAGAAGTTGCACCTACCTTTGCATTAGCTTCTTTGTGCATGCCATCCGTTAAAACATTTATACGCATATACGAAACCATTTCCACTTGGTCCTTGTTCCTTGCAACATTGTGTGTGTCTTTTGGCTCTCTGCAAGAGCCCCACATAGTAGTGGAAGCTGCAACAACTTGGATGATTATATACACCAAGACACAACATGAGAAAGATCTGCATTTAGGGGAATTTTGAACGATGCACTGGGAAAGGAGATATTGAATGCAAACATTTACCTCTGCAAAGTATCTCTATTGGCTTTCTTTTCTATAATGAGAATATGTAAAACGTTTGGATTTTTGTTAGAATATGAACTAGATGCATCTATTGGAGAGCTCAATGCTAAAAAGAGATAAGGGCATAAGAATAAGGTGCAATGACATAAAACATTGATGGCCTTATTATAGGTGACTCTTGATCTATTTGATGTCATATTACATGTCTCAGGTCTAATTTTAATGAAGAAGAGCACAATTATTCCCAAATTATCTATGTAACAAAGGCAAAACAAAGAATATAATTTTATTGAATAATTAAGACATAAAGTAGATTCTTATCCCAATCTTCCCGTAAAGGAGGTTTACAAGAGAAGAATGGGTAGGTGAGATATCAACCAACGTGAAGAATGCCTCCCTTATGTTCGTCATTCGGAATCGGATTCACCATGACGACCACTTTCTTAGCTTGGCGATCATTAATTTATTCGGGGACAGTCTTTGCCTTTTCCAAAGTATTAATAAAATCATATTGAGTTTAGATGATTTTGGATTTTTATTAATTAATTAATTTTTTTTTTAAAAGATATTTGACCTTAGCCATTGGTTTTGGTTTAAGATTTTTAAGTGTCGTGATTGATAATTAAGTTTATAGCATTTTGGATTTTTTTTTAAATCTTTTGAATAGTGATTTCTGTAGTTTAAATGTTCTAAGTTTTTAATTTTTTTAAAGAATATTTTCTATCTTATTTTGTTTGGAGTTTGGTTGGAAATCTTAAAAAAAAATAGAATCACATATATTAGTGATGAAAATTGTATGGTTTGAATGCTATGAGGGTATTAGAGGGTCTTGAATTTATTTATGGATTCAAAAACACAATTTAAACACTTCCAAATTTGAATTTTCTAGAAAAAATATTTATAAAATTTAACCAAAACTCACTGTAAAATCCAAAACATAGAATAAATAGATTACTACACCTTTAAATATAGAGTTTTTTTGTTGTATACAATTTTGTTGAAAACTCCAACTAACACATGGAAACTTAAATATATAACACTTAAACTTAGACCTAAAACTTCTTCAAACTCAAATAAAAAATAAACAAGAAGAAAGTAGCTTTGCCAACCCACCCACATCATTTTGAATGTAGAAGTTGTCCATTACTTTCGACACCATGATTTTTATTTTTATTTTTTACTTTTTTCAAGGAGAAAAAATCATAACTTGATACTTCTATTAAGAAATCAAAGTTACAACAAGTAGTACATATCCAAGTAGTCAATATTTCTTCCCAGATTTAAAAAAATCTAGGCTATCGAAAGTACTGAGAACATGTATGTTAGAAAAATACATAGTAACTGATACAACATAAGTCTCATAGTATCAGGTCAACAAAATGCCAAAAACAAATACCCAACCTAGGCAAGTAAAGGGACACATCTAAAGTGCACACATCGATCCCGAATCAACCAGAGAATCGCCCAAAAATTCCTCGAAGTGGAGAAAGCCATCCATAGGCCCCATCGCAGCCTTAGACAACCTGTCTGCTTCCTCATTTGCCTCCCTGTAGATATGTTGAAAATTTAAATGCTTGAATGATCTGATCAAGGCTTCAACATTTAAAGTCCACGGGGACAATGATAAGGCATTGATATCCAATTTCCTGTCAGCGCAAAGAATAATGACCTGTGAGTCACCAAAGAAGTCCAAAGTGTCAATACCCCTCCTCAGTGCAAACCACAACAGAGCTCTAAGGGCCAGCGGAATAATGACCTGTGAGTCACCAAAGAAGTCCAAAGTGATAATACCCCTCCTCAGTGCAAACCATAGAAGAGCTCTAAGGGCCAGTAGTTTTGCCTTCATATTGCTTCCTATGCCAATGCCCATCCTCAAACGGAACTTATGATTGCTACGAATATAGAGCGCCATACCTGCCACACAAGTATTGTTTTTTGTGACCCATTGAATAAGCCAAAAGGAACCCCAACCCTCGTCAAGGGGTAATTTAGCAATCTAGTTTTTTGTTTGGTAGCAAGCTAAGGATATTCATTCAAAGACCATTAGTACCATCCCGCATGTACCAAATATAGTAGGAACAACATTTTCAAAAATCACTTATTTCGATCTCCATATGACTCCAATCAAGAACAAAGGCAAGGATTTATATTTATTATAAACTATGTAGGTGAATATGTGTGTTTCTATGCCTTAATTTGTCGCAATTGCCAAATATCCTCATATACCAATAGTCAAATATTATTTCGGAGAAAGGTATTTTAAAATTGACTTTCATAAAGTTACGTAATATTTTAACCCATCTTGCGTGCAATAAGTTCACTCGACTAAAGATTTACCATTATAACATAAGTCTTTGATTATAACAACATAACGTTTCATTGTATGATTTGTATAGTCAAATATTATTTCGGAGAAAGGTATTTTAAAATTGACTTTCATAAAGTTACGTAATATTTTAACCCATCTTGCGTGTAATAAGTTCACTCGACTTAAAGATTTACCATTATAATATAAGTCTTTGATTATAACGACATAACGTTTCATTGTATGATTTGTTCTCATAATCATATTATATTTGGTGGATTATAATATAAGTCTTTGATTATAACGACATAACGTTTCATTGTATGATTTGGTCTCATAATCAAATTATATTTGGTGGTTATGAGTGTTTGAATATAAGAAGTTTATATTTGAATTTTATTGTTAAATAGTTTCAATAATTAAAAAAATAAATTAAGAAGATAATAATAGAAAAATAGATTTTATTAAATTATTTAAAACAAATTAAAAAAATAATAATAGATAAATAATTTTTATTAAATTATTTATATGTGATGGTTTTAAGTGTTTGAGTGTAGAGTTTCAAATTTGAATTTTATTGTTAAATAATTTTAATATTTAAAATAAATAAATTAAAAAGATGATAATAGATAAATAAAAATTGAAATATTGATATTAATAATTATGTTGAAGGCGTTTTTTAAGGGGCCTACTTGTTTCAGGCCTTCGTCGTCTGTCGATGACCTATGAGGAGCCACCACTTGTCGCTTGTCCCCATGTGTTTTCCCTCCACTCCATCATGCTACTTGTCACTACCCACTTTCTCCTCCTACTCCATCACCTCCCGACGCCCTCCCTGCTCCTTCCAGTCATCTGCGCATATCCCTTCTACACCCTCTTTCCATCACACATGCACCCTCTCCATCACTTCTCACTCCTCATCACCCCCACACCCCTCTTCACACCACCCAACAACGCACTGCTCCATCCTTGACCCACGCTTCCTCCTTCCATCCCGCGCCACCACCAACACGCCCTCCACATCTCCCTTCTCCCCACGCAGCCTTCCCTTTACCACCCAATGCCAAACTCCTTCTCCATATCCACGTTCTATGCAACTACTATGCCTCCCCACTCTTCTTGCACGCCCCTCTAACCACGCACATCCTCCCATGCACTCCCGCCTACTACTGAGCCTCCCCACTTCATCACACCTTGCTCATCTCCCCCACCTAATCCTAATCCATCCCCCTAACTACTCTCCCTCCAACCCTCTCCCCCAAAACCACCAACCCTCTCCACCTCGTTGCTCCACTTTGTGCACCCTTCATCCACTCCATCTCCACCCTGTCTACCACATCCACTCACCCCATGCTACAACCACCCTTCCAGTTGTCCCTTCCTCATCCATCCCGGGACCACTCCACTCTCGTCGCGGCTCCATGCAAGCCCTACACCAACCAATGTAAATTTTAATAAAAAACACCTTTCTGCAATCTGTCAGTCACAAAGAAAAATCAAAACCCCTTCCCAATGCATGTAGCTCAATCCAGAACGTGAAAACAGTTTTCAACAAACCCTGCCAAACTTAGAGCACCACGACCAAACCCAGTGAGAACAACCACAACCTGAGCGAATGCAGGAGGAAATGTGACCCCAAATCCAATTCTGATGAATGAAAATACAGAATGCAAATAGAGTACTCGACAACCCCTACCAAACACAAAGATACCAAGCACATAGAGCACCATGACCAAACCTAGCGAGAAAAACCACAACCAGAGCGAATGAAGGAGGAAATGCGACCCCAAATCCAATTCCGGTGAATGAAAATCCAATTTCAAGCGAAGGTTCAAGAACCCTAGTGAAAATGCAAAATGGTGTAGCAATGTAGAAATCCCCACAAACACTTAGGTATTTTACAATTTGGATCGGTATACCATCTGGAATCGTCATAAGCCAAAATGCAATAGCCAACTTCTCAGCATTGTGTTCTTCATACCTCCATAGCTCCTGAGAAACCAAGACAATCAATCAAGCATCCATAGTGATATATATAAGTTTAATGCAATGCTCACGCTATCTTGATCAATTCACCAAGAGTAGCTCGATGTGGACTAGTCAGTTCGCTAAACCGATAAACGAAAATGGAGACACAAGGCGCCGAGGCAGATGTCATTGTTACTGTGCGGTACATGGACAGATGCCAAAGGTTCTTTGAACATATGTACATTAAGAGAGCTAATGTCAGCTTGGGCAGTCTGCGATGTTGTGTTGTTGTTATGATCAAGTTTATAGGCCGCATCTTAACATTGACAACTAAAAAAGCCATCGATCTCATGATTATTTGTTGAAAGCTATTGATTATTTGTTGAGTGCCCTTCATGCATGGAAACCACGTTGCATATAATATGCTCAATTGAAAGCTAACTGAATGGGTAATGGCCTGACCCAACTCTCGCACCATCATCTGCGGACGTAGTAAGGAAGGGTACCCGCTAAAAAGAAGGGGCATATAATGCTCCTCGTGTCCATCTGACCATCACTTCATTGGATCAGTTTTCGTCTTCTCATAATGGGTGGGTTAGTTGTAAGGTATGAACTGGTGGACACAGAAATCAAATTTAGATGCTTTATTTATATACCACATTTTTTATTTTTTATATAAAATTACTATCTCAAAAAAGTCAGTTACTTTTGGGCAAGCATGATCTATCACTAAAAAAAATAATTCTGTTTAATATGATGGAAGGAAATTAAAAAATAAATAATTCTGTTTAATATGATGGAAGGAAATTAAAAAATAAATAAATTGTTATACATAAATATAAATAAAATGTAATGCCTTCTTATAATTTTGAAAATATAAATACTAGCAAGCCATATTAATATTAATAATATGGCTTATATCCACGTATATCAACCATGTCAATAGAGCATTTTATTGTGGTCCTATTAACAACAGCTGCATGATACTGGGCATTGAATTTTGTGTTGCGAACAGCACATTGGCGGTGTTTAAGTTACAGATTGCTCAAACTTAGCTATACTATCTATAGTATAGAAAAAAAAGCAATCATGGCTGGATCCATTCCTCATGGCATACTATATATTACATCATTGAATCGAAATTGTTTTTCTATTAATTTAATTAGGTATCTGATGTAACCAATAGAAACGCTTAATTTGTAAATGGAGGTCGAGCCGTGGAGCTTGGATGACCAGCGCATGCAAAACAACTAAGAAAGCCCATAAGAAAAAAAAGGATTGTTGTTATTTGAATTAGTTTAAATGGTCCATAAGAAAGCCCAAGAGATAGATATGTAGTGTAGAGAGTTAGTTGAGAACCAAAATAGAGCATTAAGGCACATTTTGTTAATCTATACCTACATCTTAATTTCTAATAATGAGAATGAACATATCTTATCCCAATCTATGATCTTGTTCTTAATGTTGTGTCATTAATTTCTTTTAGCATGGGGTTTCTTATAGCGTACCTATGTTATGATTTGTTTGTTGCACATCGTTTTGCTTAACTTGGGAAGTTAAACTTACTAGAGAAATGAGGTCGTTCTTCGTTCCGCTCCCAATTATGTCGAGATGATGGAGGACAAATATTTTGTCATATAAAATTAACACATTGAAGATCAAAGATCCTCTGGATAGAAATGGTAGGGCTCATTTCAACGTCCATAGGACAGTATGCCAAGCTTAGCACCACAATGGGACAATTTATTTATGACTGACACAAATTTGTTAGACCAAGATAGATACCTCTTAGCTCGACCGTGCAAGTTCATCATAAGCTTAAATAATTTACATATACACAACTTTCTCTCATTTTAAATATACTAAGTTATTTTGGGTGTTTCATTTCTCCCCCTTCTCATTTTAAATATACTAAGTTATTTTGGGTGTTTCATTTCCCCCACTTCTCATTTTAAATATACTAAGTTATTTTGGGTGTTTCATTTCCCCCACTTCAGGGTATGGTATTAAATATTAAAATTTAAATCATAGATTTGATTTACTCCACTCCACCCTAAAACTAGTTGATTGACCTTGACCTTTTATTTCTTTTCTAAATTTGAAGAATTAAAAATTCGATAATATTAGATTTAAAATGAAATTGAGTAGAGACAACATATCTAAAATAAAAATCTAAAATATCTTAAAAGTCACATCTTTAAAAAAGAATCTAAACTGTCACATCCCAACCATTCGAACACGACGATCTTTTCATAATCTTTTCATAACCTTGCGCTGGTGAACAACTCCTATTCCTTCATCCCAGTAACTTTATTGGTGAACAACTCATATTCCGTAATCTTAGTTAGTGATTTAAACTTTAGCTCAGACAAAATTCAGGAATTTATTTATAATTTTTTGAATAAATTTTGAATTTAAAGGTTTTGGGGATGCTTAAAGTTGTCCCGTGATGATAATAAAGCTTATCCGCCATTACCATATGAGAGCATAATCCATATTCTTGAGGAGCAAATAATGCAACACATGGATGGCCCCATTTCTGTAGGAGCATATTGTGCAACCAGATTCCCTAACTGGCAGTGGCTCTATTAATAGGTTTGAAGGACATTAATGTTAAAAATAAAAATAATAAAAAAACGACCTGCAACATGTACTGGTGATGGTACTGGTCCGACATAACGTCCAAGCATACCCAGAAATCAGACATGTTGGTAGAAGATCATAGCAGAAGATGATGGACCACTTTATGTCTTTACTTGCACAGCCTCCTAAGGCTGCTATAAACGTTTTCTGGGCAACCATGTAGATATTGAGGTCTTGTATTATTTGAAGTTGTTGAACTATTTCTCTTCAATCCACTTAAGAGCTACGTCTGGCGTCCGTAACGGAAGAAGCAAGCTCGGTAACATGGGATTTGCTTTCTTAAAATAGTCGTTAATGAATTATCAATTTATGAGGTTTCGCCATCGAACCACACGGCGGTTTTCTGCATATTCCCTTTATCTCTCGCAAGTGGTTAGGACACGCGAATTCTTATAGACAAATGACATCACGTCTCTGGGGCTCTCGGAAGTGGCCGGTCGCTGGTTCGAAACCTTGCAAAGCCATGTGGAGATAGTCTACTGACTTGACGGTACCGTCTGACTCGTCGGTCCAACCACATGTAAGCTCCCGTTGGAACTGTGGGAAATATTTGTTTATAGCTGTACATTCTGTCATCTGTGGGGTTGCTGTTTGGAGCACTGTTTTCTTGACGCGGTCTAAATATTATTTTAAAGTCGGAGCCCTGAAGTTTTCATTTTGATGTTGATATTGTGCAGTGCTATGCATCTTCCTTCCTGGACACGGAAAAGGCCGCCAAAGAGCGCCTCAGGGATGCCGATGGCTTGCGCATTGTAGGCCGTTGGAAGGAGTCCGAAGGTTGATTTCTTTGCTTTGAATGTTTTTTTGACTAGATCAAAACCTCGCTTGCCAGGATTTGGAGGTATCGGAAATTCGGCGTGATGACATGCATCAGATTTTGTTTGTTATGTTTGTATATGGCGTCGTTAGAGCTCCGATACTGAGATTAACCTTGACTCTGTCAAGAATTGTGAGGTTTTTGTCAGCTTATGGTTAATACAGTGCACATATAACGCCTTCCCTATTTCGGCAAAGTTTGAGCTGCGTTTAGTGAACACTCCCGTTTTCTGACATGTCAGCACTCTGAATTTGCCGAAAAGACTTTGGCCAGGCGTCTTTTTGATGCATCTCGTAGCCTTTTAAGCTTTCCTCGATGTTATAATCTTTCATGGCCGGGAATGGGAGATTTGAGGTTCAAATCTCATCAAGTCCCTTTTCCTGACGGCTCTAGTGCAAAATTGCATTAAAGATTGAGAAAATAACCTACAGATTTACTTTATTAAACTGGATACAAATCCCGTATCCCGGAGCTAGTTGGCCGTGTTAAATTTCGTCTGGTCTCTACCCTTTGCTCTTTAACGTTTGGATAGTAGCGATGCAATCTTTTCTAGTGAACGGAAGCAGAAACTTATATACAGTTTAAACCTTAACTGCATTCTGATTCTCTTTTCTACTTCAGAGCTGTAGCAGAAGGATCTCTGTTTCAGAGAAGCAAGGACACAGAATGGACCGAGAATCCCTTCAAACTCAACGGTTTTTCTTGTTCCTCTGCTTTTTGCTATTAATTTGTCCGCTGGCTGTGCATGGGGCGTTGGCGCCTACGAAGCGGAGCTCAAAAAATGCATATGCTACAATGATGTACATGGGGACGCCAAGAGACTATGAATTCTATGTTGCTATCAGGGTTATGCTTCGATCTCTCATTCGCCTGAAAGTGGATGCAGACCTTGTTGTTATTGCTTCAAAGGATGTTCCTCCGCAGTGGATAAGGACTCTGTAAGGATCTTGCATCTCTTGTAACCCTTCTCTATTTTTGGCTTTTATTTTGATCCGCTGTAGTTAGTTTATATACCAATATTTGCATCAGGACTCTCTTGTGATTTTGAAATTGCTTCACGCAATCTGCATATATTTCTCGATGTTGCAGTGCCAGATTTAAAGCTCTTACTGTTTTCCCCCTTGTTCTGCAGACAGATAGATGGGGTTATAGTTAAACCTGTGGACAACATAGAGAATCCTTACAGAAACCAGCCTGGATTCAACAAACGGTTTACTCTAACACTGAATAAGCTGTATGCGTGGACACTTGTGGAGTATGATCGCATTGTCATGCTTGATGCAGACAATCTTTTCTTGCAGAATGCGGATGAGCTTTTTCAGTGTGGGCAGTTCTGTGCTGCCTTCATTAATCCCTGTATTTTCCATACGGGGCTTTTTGTGTTACAGGTATGCTATTTCGTTTCTTCTTTTCCTTTGACAGCTGGCTAGAATGGCAAGATCCTCCCCTGGTTGAAAAACACTCCTGAAAGCATCGGCATCTTGGTTACTTGAAAATGAATAGCAAATTGTTTTCTGAAACCCTTGTCGGATGTGCCGTCATCTGTGTTTAAATTGTCATAGCTGTCCCTGAATGTGGTTTTTTTTTTTTTTTTTTTGCAGCCCTCAGTGGATGTGTTCCGTGATATGATGCATGAACTGAAATCATTAAGAAAAAACAGAGATGGTGCAGACCAAGGATTTCTGGTTTCATATTTTAGTGACTTGCTTGACAGTCCGATGTTTTATCCTCCTGCCAATGGGTCTAAACTAAATGGAATCTATCGACTTCCTTTGGGATATCAGATGGATGCTTCTTATTTCTGTAAGTATATACTGTTTAAATCAATACATTTAATTATATTCTAATCTTTAAGGTCTTCCATATCAGGGTTTTAGCTTTCTCCACCTATAGTAAAATCCACAGTTCTGTGTTTCACTTGTTAATTTCTCATGTCGGATCTACCTTCTGTACAAAAGGATCTTGATTTAGTCATCATATTACAGGTCATTTGTTTTTAGTTTTTTCAATAATCATACCCTCCTCTTTTGTAATGGAAGAAGGGTGCTTCTACTGTCTACATGTGTCCCTTCATGCCAGTGCCTCCCTTTCGATCTGCCACCAGTTCTTAAATTCGTTGTCTTCCAACTGAACTGATTTGTCAAGGTCCATTGATTTTGATTATGGTATGGCAAAGCTCATGTCCAGACATAACTCCATGCTTAGTAGGCACCCATGTTTTCACCATGGCTTGAGAGATCCGCATCATTACTCATTGATCAGAGGCTGCATTTATTGCTGTTGGTTTTTGTGAGTTTACCTCAACATTAGCCAGTGCTGATGGATAGTCTCTTTTCAACACCCCAGATGCACTTCCCCGGGATTGGATGTCTTCTTGGTCTTGGGGCACTTTTGTCAGCATTTCACATTGATTCTTTCAAGGCATTGAGGCAGATTTAAGCATCACAGTTAGCTTAGGGATTGTGTGTTAAAAGAAATAGAAGCTCTCTGCTTCTCTGATCAGTCAATTATGGGAATTACGAGGGCTTTGGAGGGCCTGCCTGTAAAGTTCCAAGTTACCCAAGGGCCAATATAGAAAAAAATATACCGAATATAGCGAGTATACAAAATCACTGCTGGAAGCACTGCTCCAGTGTACTACAAGGGTTGTACTCTTTCAAGGCATTGATGCAGATTTAAGCATCACAGTTAGCTTAGCGATTGTGTGTTAAAAGAAATAGAAGCCCTCTGCTTCTCTGATCAGTCCATTATGAGAATTACGAAGGCTTTGGAGGGCCTGTCTGTAAAGTTCCAAGTTACCCAAGGGCCAATATAGAAAAAAATATACCGAATACACCGAGTATACAAAATCACTGCTCCAGTGTACTACAAGGTTGTACAGCAACCTTAATCAATCAAGAAACGGAGAGAATATCTGCATAAAATTAACTCATTATGGGATGTATTAACTATGTGTCTTTGCCAGTATAATTACAAATAATCTCTATATATACTCAGTTGTGCAATATTTCCTATGTAGGTCACAATTCTGGCAGATATATGAGAATTTGATAACACATAGTGGGTCCTGACTTCTTACATTGGGTTAGAGAGGACACACCACTGTTCTCATGTTTCAAATGTTTTTCATTCTATAAGAGAGAAATTGTACTCCATAATAGAAATTGTCAAAATTTCATCAGATTAATTTTAATTTATGAGAGCATTTCATTGATATTTCGGGAGGATTTATCTGTCTTAATTTGTTGTTTTCTTAAATGACGGAGTTGGTTCTGTAATTGCAGATTTGAAGTTGAAATGGCACGTGCCATGTGGACCAAATAGTGTCATCACTTTTCCTAGTGTTCCTTGGATGAAGCCATGGTACTGGTGGTCATGGCCAGTTTTGCCCTTGGGGCTCTCTTGGCATGAGCAGAGGCGCCAGACAATAGGGTATGGATGCTTTCTTCCTTGCTGTATTGAACCATCTTGTTATTTGAGTATGGAGACCTTATTCTTCTAACCAACAAGATCCTTGCAAGTTGCAGGTATGGTGCAGAGATTCCCCTCGTTCTAGCTGAGTCACTGTTTTACTTGGTCACTCTGGCTCTGTCAATGATTGCTTGTAGGGGCTCCCAAACTGCTTCATCTAAGTTTTGCCTCTTGAAATCGGAGCAGGGTTTCTCGTTCTATTCTATTGTTCCCAAGCTGTTGGTTCTATTTAGTATGGTGGCAAGTTACTTGCTACCATTTTTGCTTGTTCCAAGAACAATTAATCCTCTGATCGGTTGGGGGATTTATTTACTGGGTTCCATGTCAACTGGGGTTCTCGTTGTAAATGCCTTCCAGCTCCCAGTTTTGCCTGTGTTTACCCCTTGGTTGGGTATATTCGGGGTTCTTCTTGTCATGGCCTTTCCTCTTTATACCAATGGCATAGTAAGAGCAATAGCAGTAGGAGCATATGCCGCTCTGGCTGCTCCCTTTGCATGGTGGGCTTTTGGAAAAGCATTGTCAACATTGTCAAGATCTGAGCCACAGTTTCAACTCACCAAAATCTGTTGATGGAAATCATTCTAAAACATTGTCATGAAATGCATTCTCATCTCAGAAAACACTTCGGAGTCCTTACAGTTTTTTCAAACAACTTATTGAGCTCATTTTGAGTTATCTTATGCACTCTTTCTGTGCCATATTACTGGACTCCTCCCAAGAAGTGAGCGGGCTGGATCAAGAGGCTTCAAATTTTGGTGGATTTGTAATACATTTAGTGATATGCATTGGCAATGTTTGGGTGAACTCTGTAATAAAAAGAGTTTAGTGTAATCTCAAACTTGTGACATTCTTAATGGGATATATATCCAGTTCCTGTTATCTTGCAGATGGTTTCCTCGTTACCAATTAATTTATTCTTGTGTATTGTTCACAAATAGGAACTGCGATTCTTACATGTTAGACATGTTTAACTGTCTTTTACAAATTTTCCAGTGAGAGCTGGGTTGAACACTTGGTATTTTGTTATTTGCCAGACAGTGCCACAACACTGTTGTTGTATGAAACGACCATATTTGATTCATATTACCAAATATTCAAGTTGACAAAGAAACTTGTTTAAACTGTCACTGCAGTTCAGTTTGGTGTCCTATTCTAGATTTAATGATTATGTGACAGTTACTGTAGTCACACTAATCCTACATTATATTAGAGTTAATGTAGTCACCAGGATATAAAAGCCAAAAAAGGAATTAAAACTTAACAGAGTAGCACATAGTACAAAATGTCTGCTAGACTGATGGTTGAGAAGGACCAACGAAATTTATTGATTGAGTTGCATTTTCCAAACGCAGGAGTTCCCTCTTGAGAGCCAGAAAATATTCCTGGAGATGAACTCCTATTTGAACATAATTCAATCTGATAACGGAGCTTAGGCAGAAAGATGCTAAGGCTGGCAAAAATTTATGGCAGAAGTCTAGGGCCAAGCCATGGGTAAACTTACGTGCCAGAGTCTCAAACTTTATAACGTTGGCTACTTTACTCCCTATATGTTCCCGAACATTACTAGGGTACAGGAAGATTACAAGAGGTCTCGATGAAGCTTCGGACATGCTTAATATGACCGTGGTGGGTTTGGAGCGCAGTTAAAGGACTGAACAACATCAGAAATCACTAAAATGTAAACCTTCATGAATGCTTTCTTTGCCCCAAATTAAAATATCAAAAATCTCCGGTCAGTGATTCCATAACTACTTTACCCAATTGCAACCTCAGTATGTGGATTATTACATCCTTTTTCTATTCTCACCACAAATTAGACAGCAAATTTCTAAATGACCAGCCCAAGCTCCTAAACTTTCTTGGCAGGAAAAGGGCTTTTGGGCCAGTCTCCAACGAGCTGCATTTTTTCCTGGGTGGGCATTCTTCCACCAAATCTCTTTCCAGTTATCCTCGAATTGGGCTCTGCTAATCCGAATTTGAGAGTAAATATTTTCATACAATTCACGGGTTGATAAGGAGGTAGGATGATCTTTCCATCTCAGTCCTCTTTTTGAAAGCAGGAAATTAAGCTAAAGCTTTGGGAGGGGTGCAGATAGTGGGATCTTTGAATTGTTTCTATTCTTGAGGGATCAATCTTAACTCCTTCCTCTGCTCCTTTGATATGACATGACCAAGTAACTTTTCTTCAGAATTCCAAAGACTAATTTCTTCGGATTTAACAAGGTGGAGGTGCTTTTGCACCTGTGTTTTCTATCCTGAATGGTTTTAATAAATCTGGGTTATGATGAATCTAAATATCGACAATAATTAGTTCTTGTGATTGAAATATCTAACTTCTATCCCTTGGATGACACATGTTTCTTGCAAAAATATTTACCAAATGTATACATGAAAGGATCAAGAGGACATCCTCATGGGAGGTTGGAAAGGCTTGACACATTTTTAGATACTAGAGTGTACAAGAAAGGACCAAGAGGACATCCTTGTGGGACACTAGAGGAGGTTAAAAGGATTTTGTTGGTGGCCATTAACTAAGATTGCAACATTTGCTTTTCAAATTGGTTATCCGATATGATTATACCTTTTGCTCTTACAATTGCCATTAGATTGGTATTCCTGAATATTCCTTGTTCCTTGAATTGGATTGTAATATTCTATTTGGGATCACCTTTGCATATGCAATACGTGGCGATGGAAATGATGATGTAGAATAATACATAATAAAATTATGATGCTATGTAGAATAAGACATAAAAGAAAATAATGCCAAGATGCCCATCCACTATAATGTTCAAATGCCAATAATGCCAAGATGCCCTCCACTATAATGTTAAAATGCCATTAGATGTTGATATTTTTTTAATGGAGAGTTTGTGATGCCACTAGACGTTCATTGATTCCTTTGGAATAAGAGATTTGTGATTTGACATGTTTCCTTTTAAATGAGCCTTTGTGATGTGACAAGCGGATGACTAATCACCGTATATTTTGTTGGAGTATTTAACATTCCAAAGACTTTATACTTTGTTGGAGCATTTAACACTTCCAAAACTTTGTTGGCGTATTTAACACTCCAGAGACTTTATACTTTGTTGGAGCAATTAACACGTCCGAAAATATGAAGAAAATTTAAGTGAAGTGATTTAATTAAGTAAAATTTGTAAAGTAACAAGTGAAATAAGCAGCAAAGCTGCTTAGTACCTGCTTCTTAAAAATAATTTGAAAATAATGAGAAGATAGTGATCAAAGTAATTTGTAATCTATGAATATTTTACACTAAATTATTGGTGAAATCAATAAGCTAACATGTTTTATATTATATATTTGATGAAATATATATAGTTATATTGTTTCTTATAATATATTTGATATAGATATGGTTGTATTGTTTCTTATAATATATTTGATATATTCAATACGACCTCATCATGTTTATTAAGATAAATTATTTTGTATTATGTTAAGTGTTAGTGGGTTAGTAGCGTCAATTATGGATAACTATATTCCACCATGTAGTCTTTCATGTTTGACTTAAATCAACCATAGTAGTTGGGGAGTTAATGGCATAGTAGTTGAAGCACATTAGTATGTTGGTAGGTCTTAGTATGCAATGGTTGGGGATATTTTGGGTTAATGGTTAAAGAGATAAAAAGCTAGATATTAGAAGTTCATGGTAATGGATTAGTGGTGAGATGAATATGTTTACATGTTTTGTATTATATAGTTGTCAAAATAGATATAATTATAATGTTTTTTTTTTATAATATATTCGATACACAACCATAAATATGTTTATAAAGAAAGATTATTTTGTAAAATAAATATTTAA
This sequence comes from Larix kaempferi, assembly GCA_027924585.1. NCBI lineage: Eukaryota > Viridiplantae > Streptophyta > Pinopsida > Pinales > Pinaceae > Larix > Larix kaempferi. The sequence goes on from BSBM01000047.1 coordinate 41,448,383, forward strand.
TTTAAAAAAACTGTATATTGATTAGTAGAATAAACAAAATAACAAATTTCATTTAGTGTTTTTTTCCAAAAACACTATTGTTCAAAAATTATAATGGTTAATCATAAATTAAATATCTATAAATATAGATTTTTAACTAAAATATAAATAGTTTATATTTTATATAAACTATTTATTGTTATATAAATATTGATTAGTAGAATAAACAAAATAACAAATTTCATTTAGTGTTTTTTTCCAAAAACACCATTGTTCAAAAATTATAATGGTTAATCATAAATTAAATATCTATAAATATAGATTTTTAACTAAAATATAAATAGTTTATATTTTATATAAACTATTTATTGTTATATAAATAGTTTATATTTTATATAAATTATTTTTTGTTATATAAATAGTGGGTCAATGATGAGGGTCTTAGTATACAATGATTGGGGATATTTTGAGTTAATGATTAAAGAGATAACAAGTTAGATATTAGGGATTCATGGTAATGGGTTAGTGGTGAGATGAATATGCTAACATGTTTTGTATTATATAGTTGTTAAAATAGATATAATTATAAAGTTTTTTATAATATATTTGATATATTCAACACAACCATAAATATGTTTATAAGGAAATATTATTTTGTGATATAAATATTCAATTAAAAAAAACTATATATTGATTAATAGAATACACAAAATAATACGTTTCATTTAGTATTTTTTTCAAAAAATCATTGTTAAAAAATTATAATTGTTCATCATAAATTACATATCTATAAATATAGATTTTTTAACTAAAACATAAATAGTTTATACTCATATCATTAATCTTTTATTTTGTTATATAATTTAATAAATTTACTTAAATTATATAACTTAAATCTTATTACATATACATATATAAATTCTTACCAAAACATAAAACAAATATCATTAAAATTATTCATAAATTCAATAATAATAATAATAATAATAATATACTATACATTCAAATAACTTTATGTCTCACATAGTACTTTTAAATTGCAATCTATAATTATTGAAATAATAGATTTTAAAAATCACAATTTTTACCATTAAAATTAAAATAAATTTTTTAAATTAAAAATATCTTAGTAATTAATAATTTTAATTGAAATTTTAATTACTTGAAAAATGATATAATACTTTTTAATTACAAATATTACAATTTTGTAATTTATAATGGTTAATAAATGATGGTGGTACACTGAAATGACATGATATAGATGTTTTAATATTAAATAAGACATTCAAAATTATTAAATTATATTTTAAATATTTTTTAATTAAAATTATCTAATTATATCATGTCAATGATATTAATGATAATAATTTATAAGACACTTGGCAATATAATGTATTTTTTATTATTTTTAATTGATTTTTTATATGTGATAATTTTATTGCACACCACATTAAATTAGTCAAATCATTAACATTAACCAATAAGAAAACATAAAAATGTATTTTAAAAAATAAAAAAATATATTTTAAATTTTAAAAAATTTAAATTAATATAGAAATTTTACAAAACTTAAGTAAAACTTTAGGAAGAAAAAAAAACTAACTAAAGTCAAAGCTTTTAGCATACCAAGTGATTGCTATATAACCTGCTGGAGGCAGGTATAATAAAGTTTTAATTTAATTACTATGAGTGTATCATTATGGTTTACAATTTATTTCAACTCAAAAAAAGAGAAATAGACATTTTATAGATATAAAAATGTCATATAATCATTCATTTTTTAATTATTTTCAAAATAATTATTAGTATATCATTATGATTTAGAATTTAGTTCGGTTTACATAAGGGGAATTAGACATTTTATAGATATAAAAACGTTATTGTACACCTTAGTATGAGGGAGATCTTGTAACGTTTGTCGATATTATGTAACGTCGAGATGTTGTAAGGTTTGTTCATAACAAAATAATTAAAAAAATTCATGTCTGCTCATAAAATAAAAAATTATGGAAAGTATTTAAAAAAAAATCCATGTTGGCTCATAAATAAAATATTATGAAAAGTAATTAAAAAATCAATGTTTGTTTATAAAATAAAAACTTAAAATTTAAACACGGAGAGATCATATTTTTTGAGTTTAAATTTAAAAAAAGAAATACACCTCAAGAAATTGGATCCCTCTCCGTGCTTGATAGATACGACTTTAAGATGGATCTATATTGATATAATCATTTTTATTTTTTAATTAGTCTTGAGATAACTATTCATGTCAAAATATAGACTTCATCATATAAATATTAATAAAAAAACCAACAAAACAATATCATATCAGATAATTAAATTATAAATAAAAGTTAAAAGTCTGTTCTTTACTTTTTATGGGTTGAATAGTATGAGCCATCATTTTCTATGCCTCTATACTAGTTACTATTGGTATTAACAAAAGAGGGAAGTGGTTGTACCATCTAGTATTTTAATACAATTTTTTTGGAATGAAAAGGTTCAAAATTCTTCAAATTGTACAAAATGGAATTGCTTGACTTCTCTATGTTCAAAGTTCTAGCCCTTTTGCCAAATAAAGGGTTTGTAAACATCATTTCAAGTTTATTTAAAAAAATTCACTTGTAAATATCTCAAAATTTAATAAATATTTTAGCCATACTTGGGATGGACATTTTTCTCCTTACTTGCAATTGGAGCATGATAGAAGGGTCATGGCGTCTAGTGTTCTTCCAGTTCTTCACCATCGTGTTTTCTTCTATTGTTACAACTTGACCCTGCATAGGGCAACCAACAAAGATAGTTGGATAGATAATGTTCCTTAATATTCATACCTAGGGCTTTGTTTCAACTCCAGATACATAGCACTTTGTCATATGTTAGTTCTTTTATTTTAGCTTCTTCCTCTAACTTTTCTTTGAGCATTCTTCCCCTACATATAGAAAAATCAATTTTCTTTTGTGCTTCTCTAATTGGGCCTTCAAGCTTATTAGTTGCCTCCTTGTTTCGTTGAGGTCCTTTTCATAATTTAATTCTGATTATTTTCTCCAAGACTTTCACCTTCTCATGGCTAAAGCCACACATTTTTTATTATCATTAGATGCATTTCACAATGTTGAATTGATCGACCCATCTTTGAGAGCTCATAATGAGCACAATGGTTTGGGTGCCCATGAGCCATCTACACCAAAGGATATTGATCAAAATCCCTTAGACAATTGCAATGCAAACCCTAAAGACAAGGAGCAAATAAATGGGCCCTGTAAAATGAAAATTAAAAAGAACAACCACACTTAATACTGTGCAGAGTGCACTAGAGGACTTGTGGAATCCCCACATAACTCTATTGCAATAGGCACTGACACTACAACAAAACCTTGTGATTAACGTTCTTTTTAGCTTCCATTAACCTTTTACGATTTTTTTTGTAGTTCTTAACAAAAATGATGTTATTTCACTAGTCGATGCTAAAATTGGTGTAAATGTCAGTGTTATTAGCGTCAACTTTAGCACCTGTAATAGCTTCCATTTTGGCGTCAACTTTAGATTCCATTTTAGCACCGAGTTTAACTTCTTTTTTAGCACCTACTTTAGCTAAAATTGGCTCTAATTGTGCCAACTTTAGCACAAGGAATAACTTCCTTTTTAGTGCTAGGTTTACTTTTTTTTAGTGCCAAGTTTAACTTCCTTTCCAGTGCCTTGTTCAAATTCCTTTTCAGTGTTGACCTTAGTTGCATTTTTAGCTCCAAGTTTAGCATTGAATTGCATGAGTAACTGAATAAAAGTATATGAAACTTTTCAAAACAAAAATTAAGAAATATTAAAGGATAAAAATTAAGCCACTTGTCTCAATCCTCAAGAGTGTGAGGGAATTTCTATTATTTTACTTATAATCTCTTATTTCCCTTCGTAAAAAACTCTCAATACCCACTCTCATTATTTTTTCATTTATTCTCATTCTATCTTCCCTTCTCCTCCTTTCTCCTTTTTTTCCCTTAGGGTTTCATCCTCATGGAAGCTTGGGTTTTAGTTTCATGGAAGAACCTCCATGAGGAAGGTAATAAATTCTCCCTTCCCTTCTCTTCATTCTTTCCTCTTTTACTTTGATTTTTCTTTATTGTTTTTTCTATTGTGTTTTTTTGTTGTAGGTTTAGGGTTTCATGCATGGAGGCTAAGGTTTCATGGAAGGACCCTCATAATGAAGGTAATGACTTCTTCCTTTCCTTCATCTCCTTCATTCATTCCTCTTTAAATTTACTTTTACTTTATTGTTTTGCTAATGTTTAATGTTCTTTTGTTGTTGCAGGCTTAGGGTTTTATGCATGGAGGCCAAGGTTTGATGGGGGGAATTCCATGAGGAAGGTAATGGATTCTCCTTTCCTGTCTTCTCCTTCCTTCTTCTTTTAATTTGTTTTCCTTTATTGATTTGTTAATGTTTATTGTTGTTTTGTTGTTGCAGGTTTAATGGAGAAAAAAGAAAAAATAACAATTTTGGGGTTTTGCTTAATTCACAGATCTAGTTCATGGGTGTGGCCTAAGAAAGGTCCTTGCATTCCTATGAGGATATCTAGATTCAAATCCTGACACTCCTATATCTCTTATTACTTAGCTTTCCCTTTGTATCAAATGTTGATATTTATTTAAGATCTGCATTATTCACTTGTTTGCATGCATAGGTTAGGCTAGTTTCACTTCAGATTTGCATTTTTAATGACAAAATTATGTGGTAATGTAGCTTAGGTAGAGTTCTGTCTTTTTGGAAAGTGATATGGGTTCAAATACCAACATTCCCTTACCATTTTCTATTTCTGTTTTCATTTTTTACCAATTTCCTATTATGTTTTCATAAATTCTAATTTGCAGTAGCTTAGTCTAGTTCCAGTTCAAATCTGCACTTTTAATGGTAGATTTTTCTATGAATGTAGCTCAAGTAGAGCTCTTGTCTTTTGGTGAGTGACCTAGGTTCAAATCCCAACATTCCTTTACCATTTTTTTGTTTATATATCTATATATTTTATATTATTTCATGTTTTTAGTTCTGTAACTTTTAGTTTACAGACATTTGGGGCTAAACTTGGTGCTAAAAAGGAAGCTAAACCCGATGCTAAAAATGAAGCTAAACTTGACGTTGAAAAGGAAGCCAAACCTAGTGCTAAAAGGGAAGCTAAAGTTTACACTAAAAAGGAAGCTAAATTTGACGCTATTTTGAAATGTCATTTAACACCAAATTTAGTGTCGAACAACTGTGCCAAAACAAATTTGGTGCCAAAATAAACACTAATGATTTGTTTTGTTGTAGTGTGAGAGTAGCAAGAAAACCACAACAAATTCCTAGCATAGGTTGGCTACAACAAACACAACATAGATCCATCATAAATATGAATCTATTAAGCACCAAGAGGGATCAAATTTATTGAGATGTAAATTTTTTTATCATTTAATTCCATGTCAAGTATTAGTTTCTTCATATTAAATGATACACAAATTTACATCTCAAGAAATTTCATCCCTCTAGGTACTTGATAGATTCAGGTTTCAGATCGATCTATGCTAGTTTCTTTTTTTTAGCTTTTGTGTAACTTTAAAATTGAGTCGACATATGCTTTCAAATAAATTCATTATTATTTTTGTAATGTAGATATGCATGTGACAACATCTCCCCATACTAGGTTGTAGAGAACCCCACTACTATTGGTGCAACCAAGATGGGTGCAAGGCAACCCTTCTAACTCCACACGATTTTAGTCCTTCCTCATATTGAATGAGCTATGAGAAAGGATGTATGGAGCATGGTTGAGCTTGTGACTGTAAATCATTGATTGCATGTTAATGTGAAGTTGACACATGGCTTATAATTTCATTGAGGTTGTATGGACATAAAAATTTAGGGGAGGTGGCGATGCACCGAGCATCCCTTTCTTTCCGTACTAAGCCAAAACTGAGATTGCACCCTTTATTTTCCTTTATATTGGCAACTTTATTTAGCCCTCTTAGGATGTGGAAACATTCTATATTCAAAGCCTTCCAATTTGCTTATGGATCATTGGCAAGACATTTTTTAGATATTGATTGTAGGGTAGGGACTTAGAAATAAGATGACGAATGATTAACAATGATACCTCCCATGACCATTATCTTATTATGTCCCAATTGCTTGATCAGTTATTATCCTTGTCATAATGCAAGTGTTTCTGCTTCGTTGTTTGATGTCTAGATCCTAATCCCCAAACACAAGAATATTATAGGTTTCCATTGGGGTGAAAGATGACCCCCACTACACCTATCACCCCTTTAGTTCCACTATTATATTAACAAATAATGAATAGTTGAAATGTTTACAATTGAATTACATTGTGAGTATTAACTATTTTACTTGAACTTCCACTCTTATCTTAAGAATTAAATTTTAATGAATAGTGTTGATCTTTAATTATTAAACTATAACATGAACACACATTGTGATGGTATCTTTGGTTTAAATTTTTAAATATTTTTCAACTTACATAATAACATTTTCTCCATTTTTAAAAGTTTAAAATTATAATTATATATAAACATTTAGTGAGCTTTACCATATTGGTATTCTGTGGAATATCCATAAAAAGTGACGATTTCTTAAATATAAACATTCAACTATATTGATTAAATAAACATAGTAACATTTCCTACATTTTTTAAAAATTAGAAAATATAAATACATTTAAGCATTTTATTAACTTTATCTCCAATATCCATCAAATTTTGAACTCATTGTGAATTTCTACACCAAAAATTGATACAACCTAATCTCGTTACTATGGTTTTAACAATATAAATTTGTTAACTCAACTTTTTTACAACTACTTAATGAATGAGTAAAATAAAAGAATTCACTTATGGATTATTTTTAATAAAGTATTATATCACATTTTCTTTGATATCTTAATATTCTTTGCATTTTGACTCCACAAATATTATTATTGATAACAAATCCATCCAAAAGATATTAGTTTGGTATAATATATAAAAATAAAATTTGTTGATACTTTATCATATGAGACACTAATTTGTGCAAATGCTACATCAATGTTCAATCTGATCAAAGTTGAAATTTGACATCTTATCTTTTATGTGACATAATTTAAACATGTTTGAAATGTCACAATCTTACAATGAAGTGGGCCATTTTCAAAAAATTATACAATTGTTGCTTGAGTTTTTTTCTTTGAAATTATATTCAATTTGTAACAACATAAATCAAAATAAATAAAAATTGTTTCATAAAAATTATTTTTAAAACAAGAAAAAGCTGCGTTGCAGCAATTCCTTGCCATAGGGATCTAGCCAAGGTAGTGGGGAAATGGCTTTGCTTGATTTACAGTTTTGATCATCACCTTAACTCTAAATTAGAGAAATTTGGGTAGCTAAATAGCCCACCTCGCCTTGAAGACAAGGAGGCACAAGCGTTGCTTTTGGATCTTCAGCACTAAACCTATTTATTTATGTCCCATTATAACAATATCTTAGCCAATCAAAATTAGTTATAGATCATTTCAAAATATTGTTTCAAGTTTCAAATTATCCCTATTTTAAAATTAAAGGAAAGGTCAATAGCTTATGGCAACTTTTAGAATATTAAGAAGCACATATATTATTAACCATTTAATGCACTCAAACTATATCTAAAGTTTTTTGGTCAAAGTTCCTTTTAATCAAATGGAACTATCATATTTATCAAAACAAATTATTGTTATTGTATTTGGGGAAGAATTTCTTAGAAAAAATGGTTGAGTTTGTACATTCCTTAATTTCTTCATTTATGTATTATGCAATTTAAAATGTTATTTAGAGGTTTTATATTTTTTTGTATTGAAGTTAGTTTGATTGTAAACATGAGGAAACTCAAGATTACATTGTTTTTTATTAAAAACACAAAACAATCATAAATTAGTTTTCAAGGTGAACCAGTAGAGATAACCCAACATTGTAGATATTTGGGACTAGATTTTAATGAGAAGATAAGGTGGGAGGCATGTAGGAGGAAAATATTGCAACTTGGGTGGGAAGCATTCTTCCTACTACAAAAAAGATGTAACACAACAAATGCAATTGCAACAATCATTCTTTCAAACATTGATAGTTACCACATATTCTTTTATGGATAGGAAGTATGGGAGTTGAATATATCCATAACCAAGTTTAGCTAATGAAAGAATACTTAATAACATGTTGTTTTAGAGTTAAAAACAACACTCCTTATGAGTTACTATCCTTGCGGAAACATAACTATACCCAATAGAATTTGAAGCCTTTAGAAAATTGATTTTGTACAAATAGACAATGTTAGTGATGTACACTTATATGATTATGATTAATATAAACCAAGCTGAGCTAAAATGAAGAAAAAAACATGGAATTAAAATAGTTTGAAGAGTGGAATACAAAAGAGAAAATGTGAACAATAGAGAAAAAAGCATTGAAAATAATGTACAAGAATGTAACACAAAGGGAAAATGGAGAAAACCTACAAAAAGAAAACAATAATTCTACATTGACAACTTCAATAGAATGTGCATATAAAGCACAACTCTACTTGAAGCTTATACCATGTCAGAAACATGTAATAGCACAACTAAGAACCAACTCACACAAGTTGAGATGTGGAACATGTAGATGAGACATTTAAGAAGTTAGAAAGTGAGCAATGTTTTTTCGATAGTGTGCAACATACTAATAAATAATATAGAGTTTGAATTTGCATATCAAAGATTGGGACATTAGTATCTAGTGAGAGGTATAGCAAAATTCATTGAGAAAATGATATGGAAAGAAGTAGATGCTTGAGAATAGAATCAACATGGAAACTAGTCTTAATGCAAAGAGAAGAGGATCAAATCCAAATGAATATGCTAAGTCCATATTTTGAATCCTACCATTGCACCACTAACTCTACTTATCATAATTTCTTAAAAAAACTATACAAAATATAAACTTTATTAAATCACATCATGATTCAATATAGTAATTGCACCAACTAGGTGCTTTACAACCCAGTATGGGGGAGATGTTGTAATGTAACCTAACGTTACCATAATTAAAAAAAATCACTTGGGCTCATAAAATATTTTTTTTATGAAAAATAATTAAAAAAACCATGTTGGCTCATAAAATAATTTTTTTTATGAAAAGTAATTAAAAAAATCCATGTCCAAAATAGAAATTTAAAATTTAAACCCGAATCTATCAAGCAAGAGAGAAAACAAATTTCGTTAATTTAAGATAAAAAAAAACTATACTAAGATGAATCTATGTTGGTGTAGAAGAATATATTATCTATTATCTTAGATCTATGATTTACAAACCCTTCTATTACTTTCCCTCATTCATTTCTAAAATAGTACCAACCCATCAAACTATGAAAATATATATATATTATTACTTTCCCTCATTCATTTCTAAAATAGTACCAACCCATCAAACTATGAAAATATATATATATATATAATTTTAATTTTAAAATTAATAATATATACAAACACATTATTTAATAAAACAAGTATTTTACAAATTTTAAAAATTATATTTCTTTTTTTTTTCCACCAAAATAAATTATATTTCTTTTTTTTTCTCCAAAAAAAAATAAATCTCAGGATTAAAGTTTAAACATTCCATAAGAAACATATGACCCTACAAATATATGTTTTCTTTTCCAATATAAAATATAAAAAAAAAAGATTTCTATTAGATTTATTAAAAAAAATGAAAAGATGTCCATTTGAAAAATTGAAAAAGTATTTATATTATTATCATAACATTAACTTACTTTTAAACAATTTTTTACACCCAATGTGATATATGGTCATATTGTATAAAATAATTTTACTGCTTTTAGTTTCTCTTCTGAAAAAAATTATATAATAAAAAAAAGCACAAGACACGATTAAAGAACATAGTCTCTATCTCTAATTATAGATTATTTGATGTGAAAAAAAAAAGATTATTTGATGTGAAAAAAAAATAGATTAAATACAATCTGTACCTACACACCGAAAGTTTAATCCGTATACTTAATTATGATGGTGGAGAATTCGACGAGTAATTTATAAAGCTAGAAAGCCAGCACGCATATATATGCAAACGCAAATTAAAATAAAATAAATACTAAATCCGCAGACCTAATTATGATGGTGGAGAATTCGACGAGTAACTTATAAAGGTAGAAAGCCAGCTTGCATATATATGCAAAGGCAAATCAAAATAAAATAAATACTGTATAACACATAACACATGTCATTTTTATAAATTTTTGTTTTTTTAATTAATTTTATTTATTTTAAAATTTTGAAAATAAAAATGACTCCATCAAGGTATCATGTCTCATCCCAATTGTATTTTACCAATCATAAAATCAAAATATTGCATTTTAAAAATTATTAAATTTATTTTTATTTTTCAAAATATTAAGTTTTATATGAAAATTATATAAAACATTAAAAAACATTGTAAAAAATTTTGTTTCAAAAACTCAACTAATGTAAGTCAATATTGTTTCTTTTTTTTATGAGAAAAAACTTATTTAACAAGAGCCACGTGGCAATGTCTTTGACATTGCCACATTCTCTTTTTGTAGAAAGTTGTATAGATGAGTTATTTACTTTGAGTTGTGGACAATTGATGGAGGTAAAAAATGGCTTAATTCAATGAAACAATTACCTATTGCTAATTTGGTAGAGAATATAGATACATATGCAATCAAATTTTTAAATAAGAGATTTTAAAAACATAATAAATTCAACTTTTTAAAAGATTTTTTTTAATTTCAATTATATAGATAGTTTTAAATAGACTAAAATCTATAAAACAAAGTTTTCAAATGATGATATTCCATCTTGATTTACTAGTTTCTTTTTAATTTCAACAATTTAAATATTAAATAATTGAAAATCTATAAAAACTAAATTCTCTTAAATAATTTTAAATGATTTTGATAAAGATTTTTTTTAAAATTGAATTTATATCAATAAATATAACCTAAGCTTTAAAATTAAAATTTATATCTAAAAAAATATTATTAAATTTGTTAAATCTTTTTATTTTTATTCCACAAAATTCTTAAATTAAATTTATATCAATGAATATAACATATTCTTAAAAGTAAAAATTTATATGGATACATTTTTTGTTGAAATTATAATCTTATTTATATGAATTTTGATTTTAAATCGAAAAATTATACATTACACAAAAATGTAAACAAATGAAAGCAAGTTTTATACTTAATATATAAAAAACAATTTTACAATTAAAAAGTAAATATTATTTAATTAACCATTTTATATAATATAGCACAAACCAAATCCATTAAAACAATAAATAAGACTAATATATGGAGGCAGCACATTACTAATTTTCTTGATGAATGAAATTAAACTTAGGGCCGACTTCACTACAGTTTCCATATTATGAAGAATGGGTTTAAATGAAGTGGCAGAATAATGTTGTTCTACCAAAAAGAGAGACAAATGGCAGAGTACACTTTAGGTCATAGATTGAGTACCTGGCAGGGATTTCAAGAGGTCCATCTCATATTTGAAGGAAACATTTGAGGAATTAGGATCAAGCCCAGATTTTGTTGATTTATTTCACCTTAACAATTTTTTTTCAAATCTCAGATTCCAGGACATGAATTGTGCAATTCTTTCTGAATTCGGGTACATGTGGAAATCCTTTAGCAGTTCATAGTTCATCAAATTTTGACATTCCCAAATATCCTCATTGAACAACTTGAAATCAACAAAGCAGCTGGAAGATAAAAAATAGGTGGCAGAGCATTTGGCAAAGGAATTGAATCATTCCAAACCTTTCAAAGTTGTGCTTGACATGAGTCTTAGCTATATTTATTAGTCTGTTAACAACTTGTTCACAACCCAAGGAAATCAGAGATTCAAAACGATGTTCACATCTCAACTTTGGATTATAGTCAAACACACAATGAACTTTAAAGTTTAAAATAAGTGGCCTTTACCATTTTCTTCCTCCCTGAGTAACATTGTTAGATCCATGTATGTGATCACTATAGCTAGAGGCTGCAGGTCTAATCATTCTCCATAGAAAGATGAAATACTTGACAACGCAGCTATGTTTGACATGTCGCAATCCCAATCAGCCATAAATGACTAGTTCCTCCATATCGAGCTAATAATGACTCAATTTCATAACAACTTGTTCCACAGAAGATGAGATTGACAACCCTATCGATGCTCCTCCTGCCTTGGGATGCTAGATACAAGCCACTTAAATCAGCAACTTTAAGAATTATACCCTTATTCAAACGCCCGCTCACCATTAAAATGAAAAGAAAAACGTATCTCTGGACATTGGAATCCCTTGTTCAGTTTTATCCCGTCTCGTAACCACAAATATGAAATGGACAATGAGTTGGCAATTGCATGGTGATTTCTGTTTGAGTTGCTGAGTTTGCTATTTAAAAATAAAAGGAAGGTATCTGATATCTGAAAATTCTTTAATCAATAAAGATGAAAGTTCATTCTTAATAAAGATGAACTCGATTGGGATTGTACAACGAATTTTAAAAATGAAAAAGATCGATATTCTCATATTATGGTTGGGATCAAAATTTTTATGACAGAAGCTTTAGCTTTAGCATTTACATGCGTTGTGCCATGAAGGCCACATGGCTGGGGTAAAGAGCGTATACCAGATACGATTCATCCTTCTGTCACCTCGACTAAAATTTTTCAGTCATGTACAGACCAATCCATCCATCTATTTTATTATATTTTAAAAATTTAAGATTTTTTATGAGATTATTATATTTAATATTTTTTAACGGGGCTATCAATGTTGCTACATAATTTGCATTTCGATAACAGGTGGGATGTAAACATCGACTATAGCTTTCTCGAAAGGGCATTTAAGTTATAATTAGGGTTCTTATAATTAACATCGGTTGTTTTAAATAAATAATCTTTAAATGGTTTCCAGGTTGAGATTGATCGCCAGTGTTTCAAAAGATCCAAATCACTGTTTGAATTTCTGTGTCTCAGCCAGTGCAGCACCCGAACCCATTCCAGAAAGCCAGTGCAATTTCAACATTTTTCTGTTAGTTAACGTTGTCTCTGGATTTTGCTCGTCAAACAACAATACTTTTCTGCTTGTGGCACTGTAGATCTCTTTGACTATTGTTTATAAAGCAATGAACACATTTGTAGAGTCTAGCGCAGATGTTTCCATGAAGAACATATTTTCAGACTAAGCAAGTGCCATTCCATCATCTACCATAACCTCTCTTGCCTCCTTTAGCTCGCACTTGTTTCCAACGAGCATTTCCACAATGCCCGTGTTGGAATGCACTACACATCATTCGAAATTAAGTTCATAAAAATTCATATGATTCATAGAAATTTCGCTACAGTAAATCAAAGCAATGAAGAAAAATGAACATCCTCATAAAATTCAATACCAGAATGAGAAAACATAGATAAAATAGAAGCAAGCAACATAAAATATTTCACATGGTGAAAAGATTTCGCTTATAAAGTCCAACTAAAAACTTTCAACGTGTACTGAGAAAACGATAGCCTTTACATTGGACAACAGGAAAATTAAGATTTACTAAACTACCTGAAGTTTCATCAAAATTTTAGAAGTATAAAAGAAAAAGAATTTTATATGTATTGCTAACCAAATTTCACCCTAGCAACGCTAAATTGGTTAGTTACGACAAGCATTAGTCTTTTATGCTCTGGTTAGGGAAGCTCTGGTCAGGGAAGAGAGAAATTGTTTGGTGATGGTGATTAGATACTTACTGCGGAGTTCTTCTAGCAGTAAAATACAATAAAAAAGATGGATGGATTGGTCTGTACATGACTAAAAAATGCAGAGGTTTACTTGCAGTGATAATTCCCTGCTATCGCAACAACTCTGCATAAACCAGCCCTAATTGTTGATCCATAAGCGTACTTGGAACTAGGGTTTCTTGATGATTTAATATTTTATTTTAACCATTGCATAGTCCATTTACTCTATGCAATGAAGATAAATCTAGTGACATCAAGAAAGAGTTACTTGTGGAATTCCATGGCCCACATTGCATTGACACAACATATAACTTTAACACCACCTGCAAATCCTCCTGCCTTTGCCAAATCTTGAAATTCTTGCTCTGTGCGCTCCTTGCCTCCTGGATTGTATGCCAACATCAGCAAATCTACGTGAAATCCCAGGCAAGAACACGGAGATGTGTATGCAGTCACTGGTAGAGTGGTGTCCACAACAATTACCTTCCCTTTCTCTGGCAATGCCTTGTGACAATTCTCCAAAAGCCTCACGCAATCATCATCGCTCCAATCATGCAGAATCCACTGCATTCAAACAACAGTCATATATAGAGTGACGTTCCTGTCCATTCATCCAATCCAATATTCTTATGAAACAATACTGTTACAACCCAACAGTAGAAACCCAGTGCCATACCTTCATAAAAATTGCTTGGCCAGTTGGTACGCTGTCAAACATGTTTCCAGCCACATTGTCACAGCTGAAGAAACACACATTAACCAGATTTGGTCAGCTACACAGAGATAACAAACTGATTTCAATGGTTGAACTTGGGGATTGGGGTTTACCTGGATAGTGAGGAGCATCAGCGAGCGCATGCGGCATGTCGAAGTTGATTCCTGAGATGTGCAGATACCTTGAGATTATCAGATTCAGAGTCGACCCAACTCCTCCTCCAACATCCACCAATTCATGAAGCTCCTTAAAACCTTGGTAAGTATCCAGAAGCTTGTTCGTCGACATGCGAGAATGCTCAGACATTCCCCTATTGAAAACCTTGTTGAATCTCTGGTCCATAACTGGGTACTCGAACGCAGTCATTCCATGGGCTTTGGTGAATGGCTGGGAGCCTTCAAGCACGGCATCCTTGAGATAATACCAGCTTTCCATCAACACCTTATCTTGATTTATCAAGATCAATGGAGCCAGAGAGACTCCATCGTGGTTCTTGACAAGATATTTGCAGACGGGAGCGAGACCATAGATCCTTTCTCCCTTCCCGTTCTCGCCCGTGATCACAGAGCAGATCAGAACCGAATGGCTGGCTAACACTCTAAGGATCCGATCGAGAGTAATGGCGGCGTCAGGGTTCCTCGTGGGTATGTAGGAAACGATTTGTCTGGGCGAGAGTTGGACGCCATTGCCGGCATTTGCTATAATTTGGAGGACATCGAGTTCAATGGCTGCCTTCATCGCCATGGGAAGGCAAGATAAACTTGCTAGTGCCATGCCCGCAAGCCATTCATCTTCATTCACAATCTTCGTATTCATATCTGAGTTTTCATAAGCTGATCCCATTTCAAAACCCATTTCGAGTTTTGAACAGCTGAAATCCAACACACAGAAGTTGGCAGAAAATAGCAGAGAATGAATAGATTCTTCTGTATCTGGACGAGGCCTGGGCACCAAAAATCCCGGGCACCAAAAATCGAGTGTCACGTTAGCAGTGAGAGTTAAATTTAATTCTGATACTGTCACAACTTTCAACTTTCAGGTCTACAATTTCGTGCGAGGTATATCTTAGTGACGTTAGCTGGTTGCTGAGGTTATCGAGGTTCATGTTAGCAACTAAAAAACCAATCAACATCCAAATAAATGTTTTTTATAAAATATGTTTAATACTAAAAATTATAACTTTACCATGAACTTAAAAAAAAAAGATATTTCTATCCTTTACTAACAAATTAATATAACTGATCAAAAAATATATGTTATCAAGAAAAATATAAAATGATGAAAGGTTAGGAAAAAACATAAATGATGATGACTTTTCTAAAGGATATTTTTAAAGCCAATCAAATAATTGTTATTTAGTATCGGGTAATTCTACTTTAAAGAGTTAGGGAACTCTTTTGATCAATACAAACTTAAATATTTGTTTTTATAATGCTAAGTTGGAGAAAACCCAATTCTACAAGACTTAAATTAACTAGATATTGAATTGAGTAAAAATTCTCAATGTCTTATGTATTACATGATTTCTTCATAAATATATTAACTTGATTTGAATTTATATAATTTTTTTTTGGATTATAAGATTATTATATATCATAGAAATATTTTTAGTTTTTTTTGGAATATTCTTAATTTTTTTGTAACATTAAACAATGTAGAATATAAAACTATTAAAAAAAATCAAAATATTGTTTAAATGTCTATTTAAAAACATGAAAGGGATGGAAAACTAAAATATAAGTCATTCAAATCAATAATTAAGGCACATAATTCAAATAAATTATTGGTAAATCCATTATAACAAGAAAATATTTATATGATGATGGCGATGATGATGATGGTGGTGGTCAACACCCATTGAGACCAAATTTGGTCTATCATACCTTAAGAGAAAAGATTACTTGGATTGCTGTAAAATTTTATTCCTATGTTCAAAAAGCTTAGAAATAAGCATTTCTAAGTTGCCATATTTTTGACATGCTAGAAGGTTATGGAGGTTTTATATTGTAGCAAAGATTATGAAATTGTGATCTAATGTGGGTGTACGTAGGTGACTTTAAGAGAAATTGACTTTCATTCTCAACGTTCATAGTTTCACAAAGATGGCAAATCCTTTCCACCCACGGTGTTTTAGGAATTTTCCAACGTCTTATTTCACTATGAAGCTCATGAGAGTTGGTTCTTATCTTGACTATATTGATTTTATTCTTCGAGATAGTTAAAACATAGAGATACTTTTGATCTTCCAGATTAGGGTTAATGACCTCCTTATAGTATCTGAATTTTCTTTTAACTTCTAATTCTTTCTCGCCCCACATTTTGTCTTTAAATTTAGATGTGATAATATTTCAAATGTTATTTATATTTTGCAAAGTGACATTTTTCATAAATCCCCCAATAGTTTAACAAAGCCATGACGTCCTTTATACCAGCCTCTCTTGAGTTCTAGGTTGTCTTAACTGGATTTTAAAGCAATTTTAGGAAATCTCTAGTCTCCCATGTGATTTATCATATTGATATATCATTCATTAGTAATGTGAAATACAATAAAATTATTTCTCATAGCACAATATAATTTTGGAGAGAAATTTTTTTGAAACTAAAGGTTCATAAAATATATTTTTAACATTTTCAAATGTTTAATATTATAAATCTATGTTAACATAATTGATATATTTTACACACATTTTTTTCTTCTAAATTCGTTGTCTTAGAATCATACTTTGAATTGCAAGATTATATGAAATTGTTAATGATAAATTGTTTTGTGAAAATTGTTGAGTCACCAAAATACTGCCTTTTCATATAATTTTCCCTTGATTTCAATCCTTTCCGTTTTCCCATAACCCTCCTTTAGTTCATTTTAATATTTATATTTGGGATTATGCACAGTATTTTCCAATGCATTTATTTTAGTATTTTAAGTGAATTTATAATTAAATGTTAAAAAACTAACATGCTTTCACTTATCTTTGAAAGTTGAGTTAGTTTGGTGATGATTATAGGTAAATTTAAAGTTTGCAATAAAGTAATTTTTTATCACTTAGCACCAAATTCGAATTTCCTCTTCAACCATTGAAGAATTGATGAGGATTTGCGATAATCACTCAAGTATCTTGGATGTGGATAGAAAATAATCACGGAGTATTGGATAAGTTTTGTTATCAAATATCTTAGAGATTTTTGGAAATATTTTGACTTGCTAATTATTAGCAAATAGATATAACCACATGCTAGATTTATGGATCTAATTTATTATCGGTTATCTTAGTTTCAAAGCAAATTTATGTATAAATAAGAGTGCCTTCTTTACTCCAAAGAGGAGGACTTTTATTAGAGCAATAATCCAATTCATGATGGAATTAATCATATTTTGCAAGATCTTGTTTCATTATGGGTTGTAGTTTTATAATTTATGTAGTTTGCAATTAGATCATTTTAATTATGTTGTAGACTAGTATCATCGCTCCATGCTAGAGAGTATGGGCCCGCTCTGGAAGGATGGACAGTCGATTCATGTATATTTTCTTTTATTGATTTCTACAAGAGTGTTATTTTCAATTATGCAAGCGTGTTTCCTTTTATCAAAGCGTTTTAACAACATGAGCGATTGTTCATGGAAATCATGCAAGGAGACAACTTGGTGACAATAGGGTCCCTACCCAATAACACGATCGGTGCCAAGTACATGATTATTGCCAAGAATGATTGAACTTGCTTGTAATTAGGTGTGGTGTGTTTAATTTATTTTCATGAAGTTGATTTCAAAAGTTTAAGCATAAGTAGAATAAGCATTACACATTTTGAAGTAGATAAATACTACAAATAATCTAATTATGCACATATGGTGTTTGCATTTCACAAGTTTACGAACTCCAGATTGATAATTTAATGTAATAGGACTTGCATATAAATTGACTAATACTTTTGGTGCCTCTATCGAGAAAATGCTAAAAGAATCAAGAAATTTGTAGTATATCATTTTAGCAAATAATTGTTTTTGAATTGACATTGAGAAGATTGTCGACTATTTTCTTTAAACCAGTTTTTAAACAAAACATTTTTCTGCATTTTATTTCTTATAGTATTGCATGAATAGAATTAAATGGATTTCTTGGTATTTTTTAAAAAATTCCCACTTGTGGTGCAGTAAGAACCACTCCATCCACCAACCCATTTGCAGGAAGATATACAAGAGAATGGATGCATATGAAGGAGGAAACAAATAAAGGATAAGTATTCTTCTCAATGGACAATCAAATACTTCAAGGTACACTCTTCCTTGTCCAAATTTGCATAATAAAGTGATAATGGAAAATATTTGCTATAAATTCATTAAATTACCACAAGTTTTCTAAAGGCTATATCTAAGATCTATGAGATGGGTATTAGAGATTTTTGTGGGGATGGAATCATTATCATCATAAATATGCCCACCAACAATCTCACATTCTTACATCACAATGTTTTGGAAAAATGGAAATTTTTAGATTTTTGTAGCAAGTTGACTTCGAAAACCTCTTCAAAACAGGGTTAGGACAATCAATATTTGAGGGAAAAAAGGGATTTTTTAAAAACTATTCCTATCGAAGATATCCCTTGGAATATATTTTACTTACCAATTTGAATCACCTCATTTCGATTTTGGATGAAAACGTTATGCCTAATTTAGTGGTTGCTTTTCATGAAATCAACACTGTAACAATTTTGTATCTTGACTATTCACTATAATATTTCACATATCAATTCATCACATATTAAAAACTTGTTTCTAATAGAGATAGGAATTGGATTCTAGTTTAATACACAATTTTAATCACTTCATTTGGAGTTTAGGTGAAAAATTTATACCACATTTACTAACCTCATGTCCTAAAACCAACACTGTTAAACTCTGCCTCCTAGGTCTGTTCGTCATTAGTTTTGGGATATCAAATCAAATAAATTCTAAAACCTATTTCTAGTGGGTATCTACATGAGTATACTTTAATTTCCCAGTGGAATCATGTTAATCGAGATTTAGTCAAAAAAGTTGTGCCAAAAACAATCACTGTTGGTTTAAACTATTAATCAAACCAACTCTCCCCTGAATAATTTTTGTCATCAAATTTGACATATGAATTTAATGAAAAATAAAAACATGTTTCCATTGGAGGTACCTACATTAATATACTTTAATCTCCAAATATAATCACAACGATTCGACATCAAATGAGGAAGTTATGCTCAAAATATTGACTGTTGGTCTAGGTAAAAATTTACAAAGAACTTGACAAGCAAGCTATTCCTAAGTATATTTGACACATCATATCAAATAAATTTGGAAACCTATGTATACTAGAAATATCCCTATGAATCCACTTCAAGCTAGCTTTGGAATCACTCCAATTATACTTGAGACGCAAATTTTATTGATGAAATACCTCCAGGCAGTCTACGATGTCCATCACTTCTCAGCAAGCAAATTTTATTTTCCTTGGATCTATTTTATTTGCATTGTTTGTAGTTGTTTTGCATATCTATTGGAGTAATAAAGATCGATCACCTTTCTTCTTCTATCATCTCACTTTTTATTGCCAACAAATGCTAAGTTTTTTTGCTGGTCTTGGAAAGATCGAGAAGGTCAACCTATGGATGAGTGATTCTCAAAATCAAATTTTGAAGATCTATAAGGGAGGGTGTGACATCTAGATATTCAAACCAACAAAGTGAAACATCATGTGATGTTGAATTCATAAATAAGCTCAAAATCCTTGGAGCCCACTACATAAGCATTTTAGCAGCTTACTAATAACATTGAAAGTACCAAAACTTTTCAAGATGGATCAAGATCAAGATGAAAGCAAATGGAAAATGATATGAAGACCAAGTGAAGAATACTATTGATGAGAAAAAAAATTCCATACCATGTCAAGTCACATCTACCTTACCAATGCTACATATAAGGTATTCGCAAGAGATTGACTACATGATAAAATTAAGTTTTTTAATCTATTGCATTCTCTAATGTCATTGTGAAATGTTACATGTTAATTATATGGATGATTAAATATTACAATAGATGCGAAAATTTATGATATGACAAATTAGTCCAAACATCATATCCAAATACAATAATTAAAATTCAAATGAATACTATTATAAAAGGTATTTCAATTTCTGATGAATAATGTAATTAACCAAAATAAAAATAAAATATAGATATTACAGTGCGATGTCAGTACTTCTCACCAAACAGAAAATCATCTTTGTTGCTTTCGATTATTCCTATCGTCCCGATGCATTTAAGACTATGTTGCACTGGTGTGTTTTAAGCAATGCAGCACCGGTGCACTGAAAGCAACTAGGGCTTGTTGCAACATAATACACGTTGCACGGCTCAATGCTTTTTGTGATACTAAGACCCGGTGTGCTACAATATATTAACAACACCATTAAATTTTAAAAATATAGCTACAGTCAATATTTCAGTCAACTTTATCGGTGTGTTTATATTCACTTATCACCCTGCTGCTTTGTAATAGTTAGGTTGCATCGGTGCATTTAAATAGTTAGTAAACACATGTGCTATTTTTGTTATATCGCACCGGTGTGTTTTGAAAGTACTTAAGCACCGATGCTATTTTTGGTAAAATGCACCGGTGCATATAATGTTATAAAACACCGGTTCTTTTAATAATTTTGGTGAGCATCGGTGCATATAATGGTTTCAAATTTTCGTGGGCACCAGTGCTATAATATTTGATTAAATGCACTAGTGTGTTGTGCATTTGATCGCACTGGTGCATTTGTGTGAATAAAGCACATCGAAAAAAAACCTCTTCAAAACCCTCCGGTCGTTGAGTTTTTTTTAGTTATAATACATTTCCGTAAGGAATTTCTCTAAAACATCCGATACCATTTACGAAGGTTGTAATGGAGGTTTTTTTGAGATTTTTGACCAATCTTGTAACACTAAAAACCTTCGCTATAAGACCTTTTCCTTGTAGTGTAAAAGTTGTGTGGATTGTCACAATCCAAACAAGTTCTTGGCTCATAGAATCAATAGTTTTCCTCAATATGTATTGACTTTTAATTAGCATTATTTTCATCTTTGCTAAGAAATTGTTGTAAGAAAGTTCTTAATTAATAATAAGATTTCTCTATTAAAAGCTTTTATCAATTGCTTTTCTACATCTGTGGATTGACTTTTAATTACTAATGCTTTCATGCTTATTAAGAGATATTTAGAGCCATCTGTAATCCTTTACATTGGCTTGAGAATAATTCATAAATAACTAATTATTCAATTTGGCTTGAGAATAATTCATAAATAACTAATTATTCAATTTAAATGAATATTAAATGAACAACTTTATTACCTTGATCTTTTATGTATATTGATCTTTTGTCAATTGCTTTTCAAGATATGTGTATTGACTTTTAATTACTAATGCTTTCATGCTGATTAAGATATTCCTTTATAATCAATCCTTCACATTGACTTGATAGTAATTCATAAATAACCAATTATTCAATTTAAATGAACAACTTTTGTTTATTACCTTGATCTTTTATGTATAAATCTTTTCAACATTGATCTTTGCTATATTTTTTATAATTAAAAAAAATAATTTTGTGCTCACTTTGAAAGTCCATATTTGGAGCTTTGCCTAACCTATGTATGTGAAGCGTGAAGCAAAGTTCTCTCACTTCTCAATATTAACATTACAAGAAAAAAACATATCATCAAAAGAGAACAAAGCAACACAAAGTATTGGCTCTTTGCTAAGAATGTACACTAACGTGAAGAGTATTTTGACTTTGAAATATATGAAGATGATTAAATGCTACTTAAAAATTAGCTAAAATATCAATAGGATTGATCATTTACTAGAGATTTTTAGTTATGAAGATGATTAAATGCTAGTTAAAAATAAACTAAAATATCAATAGGATTGATCATTTATTAGAGATTTTTAGTTAACCAATTCTTATGTCATTTATTTTCCATGTTTAAAATTTTGATTGATCATTTACTAGAGATTTTCGGTTGACCAATTTTTATGTCATTTATTTTCCATGTTTAATTTTTTTTAATAATTATATGCTAGTTAAAAATTATCTTTAAATATCAATAAGATTGATCATTTATTAGAGATTTTTAGTTAACCCATTTTTATGTCATTTATTTTCCATGTTTAAAATCATGTTTATTTTTTTTTAATAATTATGTCATTTATTGTCCATGTTTAAAATCATGTTTAATTTTTTTTAATAATTATGTCATTTATTTTCCATGTTTAAAATCATGTTTAATTTTTTTTTTAATAATTATATTTTATATTGATTAAATTCATAATTTTGAATTAAACTTTTGACTTTTGGTAATGTACTCTTTAGTGATTTGGTGATGTATCTTGTGAATTGTTTTCATGCAATTTTTGTGTTGAAATTCAAAAGTTTATAAAAGTCTTTTTAGCTTTTTATTGTTATTAAGCTAAAATATTTTCAATCAATAACTTGTTAAAGTGAACCAAACCTAAAACTATATTGGTAAATATGGAGGGACATTACCACCTAGTGGCTCTTGTTTATTTATTTTTTTATAAGCTAAAATGTTTTCAATTAATAACTTGATTGAGTGAACCAAACCTAAAACTATATTTGTAAATATGGAGGGACATTACCACCTCGTAGCTCTTGTTTATTTATTTTATATTTATAAATATGAAGGAACCTCGTGGCTCTTGTTTATTTACTTTTCTTTATAAATATATTTGTAAATATGGAGGGACACAACCACCTCGTAGCTCTTGTTTATTTACTTTTGTTTATAACTATATTTGCAAATATGGAGTGACTCTTGGCTCTTGTTTATTTACTTTTCTTTATAACTATATTTGCAAATATGGAGTGACTCTTGGCTCTTGTTTATTTACTTTTCTTTATAACTATATTTGCAAATATGAAATGACTCTTGTGACATTATCACTTAGTGGCTCTTGTTTATTCATTTTATATTTATAAATATTCATAAACCTCGTAGCTCTTGTTTATTTACTTTCCTTTATAAGTATATTTGTAAATATGGATGGACATTACCATCTCGTGGCTCTTGTTTATTTACTCTTCTTTATAACTATATTTGCAAATATGGAGTGACTCTTGACTTTTGTTTATTTACTCTTCTTTATAACTATATTTGCAAATATAGAATAACTCTTGGCTCTTGTTTATTTACTTTTCTTTATAACTATATTTGCAAATGTGAAATGACTCCTGTAACCCTTATTTATTTACTTTTCTTTATACAGTTTTTATTTACTTTTCTTTATAAGATTTATTAGCTTCTAAGGGAGTATAGCACTCCGTTGAATTCCTTCTTGTTTTAAAGAAATGTTAAAAAAAGTTTTTATATTTATTTTTGTTATTAAAATATTTTTTCAAAAATTAAAATAATTTTAATTTTTTTTTTTAAATTAGATTATTTATTATTTTTTTATTGGTGTCTTACAAAGATTTGACTATTTTTTTTTGTTGTACAAAATAATTATCAAATTATAAAAATAATAAAAATTTAAAAGAAAAACAAAATCATAATTTTGAAATTATAAAAAAACCTAGATTCATCAATTACAATTAATTACTGCATTACATTCAGATCTCATTTATGTATCCATAATTTTCTATATCCGTAATTTTGATGACAATGTATTTGTCAAAGCTCTCAAGATTTATGGATACTGATATATCCATTATTTCCCTTGGCCATTTGTTGAAAACTATTGGTGACCTAGCAATATTCATTAAAATTGATTTCAATTTTTAATTGTCCTTGTATTAAAACTATTCAAATATCTCAATGACCTAGCTAATTGCATTAAAACTCTGATTTAATCTTCTTAATGTCCTTGCAATCAACTCATTTATGATTTAATTTTCGTCGTTGGGAATGATGCAGGCGCTACTCAATCTTTTTTTGTCATAGTTGCCCCGCTTTCGATCCCCATGCCTGCCATCTGAACAATTTGTAAGTAAGAGCCACAAATGCAAAGCAAATAAGACCAATGGCCATGAATTGAAAAGTCGAGCGATGTACAGAAAGGACGTGCCTAGTGGTCTGAGAAGCTATTTAGCTTGAGGGAAATTTTGAGAGATACTTAAAAAGCAGTTTATGGCAAGGGAGTCCCAGCATGTCATGTTGACACATTGGAGGTTGAAAATATCGACAGTAGAAAAAGAGAAGAAAGAAATAGAGATCTAGCTAGGCCAATTTCATCACGATTTCAGCAATACTAAGTTGGTATAGGGTTTGGGCTACACTGGAAGATTGCATGCCCTAAATCTATGCGTCAAACTACAGGCTAATAGTCGCCCATCCTTTATGCATGCAAAGTGGAATCGTGGCTGGCATCTAGAGTGGATTAGTGGCACTTAATATATTTATATCTAGTTGTATTAACATTTAATATTTAATATTTTAGTATTAATCCACTCAAACTAAAATCATTTTAAATGCAGTGAAATATTAATGAAAATGAAAAATATCCCAATTACTTATACAGAATTATCTGAAATTTGTTCATTTTATATGCTATGGAATATTAATGAAATGGCTTTTTGAATTATTTAGCAATCTTGTATCCTATTTTTTCTTATAGGGTTGTATTATGTTTTCTTTTTGTTGATGTAATTATATACATTATGCATTTAATAGCATATATTTTCTTTGCATGAGAATGGTCACAAAATAAAGTATTTTTGTAATATTATATTTAAGTGTAATATTTTAGCAGATTATTTTGGATTGAAAAAAACATATATAAATAAATAACCTAATATTAAATATGAATCATACAATTTATTACTGAAAATTGTAATTTTTGATGAATATTATGATAAAAACATATTTTATGTAAATATATGCTATAATAAAGACTAAAAATAATCAAATAATAAATTTATGTTTTGAAAAAAACTCCAAAAATAGCCAATTGACTAAATTTAGCCCCTAAAAATTACCCTACCACAAGCATTATGTGTTCAATTATGTACATTCTCTATACATGAATGTAGGCAACATACATTCCACAAATGCAGTATGTATGAGAATGGCCATAAACAAAAAGCGGTTGTGTTAAAACTTAAAGAATATATTAATGATAGAATATATTTTAAGGTTATTGTTTGATTTTATAAATATTTTTATTGAGTAGAATCCTCACCCTACTTGTTTTCAAGTATATATTATATTTCTTAATAATATTATTAAACAGGATCAAATCATTCCTCAATTTAGTTATAGTTTTTTATATCTTAAATTATGTAATTTTATAATTTTAAATTAGTTGTCTTTAAAACTTACAAATTTAATTGTTGTGTGAATTTGGAGCAATAGCCAAGTGTCTGGAGCAATATTCAGTATTAGTATTTGAATTTGCTACTTATTCTTTATAGTTAGTTGAAGGCCAAAACTCGTATGGTCAATTGTGTTAAGAGTTGTAATCTCAATGGTCCTAAGTTGGTTAGTTAGTTGAGTCAATGATACTAAGTTAGTTGAGTAAGTTGTTGGTTAAGTCATTAGTCGACCCATGGTATACACTGGCCCATAATATTAACCAGTGATTTTGGTGTCATGTGAAACTATATATATATGTGTTTAATAATGAGAAGACAATGAATATGCCCTTTATATTTCTGCTCTTTATATTCTGTGTATTGCAAACTTTATCAAATTGCAGTCTAATAGCTGATGCCATTTATTTTGACCTGTAAGTATTTCTGACCATTCTTTACAGAATTGATATATAAACATGAGATTTAATCATGTATTTCCTGTTTTAAGTTCTGACATATTGATTTTTTATCTTTTAAAAAGGTGAAAGTCTAAGCCTATAATCCGAAGTTCATCATATAAAGTTCGTGAGTTTTATTAGTTCGCAACATGGGAAGAAGTTACGTTCTTCAGGCGTTTCAATCACTTTTTTAGATTTAATCTGTCGTTTGGCTAAATACAAAAGAATCATGGCCACTAGAACCTACCAATCAATTTTGTTTCAAAAGCAAAGTTGTGGTAGCTAAAAACCATTTTATGTTCATAATTAAAATTCAATTACTTATATATATATATATATAATTTAAACAGAAATCTTTTAATCAATAATACTTTGTAACGTTAATATTTTAAGTTTAAGTGGAAATTGATGATTAATGTTAATAAACAATCTAAAATGTTTTAAATTAAGTTTAGTTAAATATTGATGTTTTATCATTTTGGCAACAAAAGTTTTTAAACAAGAGCCACGAGGTGGTACTCTATTTGCTTGAAGTCGGAAAGTTTAACAATAGCATTCTCTAGTCTACATCAACAGAAACAATTTGAGTAATGATGTTTGTTCATAATGGTTCATACTTGTGTTTTTTTACTTGGTCAATATGTAATAGTACACTCTTAGAGATGATAAAAAAACCTTGGAAATAATCATTTTCATTTTTTCCCTTCAAGGTGTAATAGCATATACTCTTAGAAATGATAATAACAAGAATCTTGGACCTAATTATTTATAATAGTGTGCAATATTGGAAATGACAATAAGAATCTTAGAGATAGTCAATCAAGAAACTTAGATTTTGTTTAAAAGCCTAACACATAACAAGAATCTTGGAAATAATTATTTATAATAGTGTGCACTATTAGAAATGACAAGAAGAATACAAAAACCAATAAAAATCAAAATTGGTCTAATCAGGAGAAACTCCCTAACCTAAATTTGTTGCACATCTATATTCAATTCCAAAATAGAAACCAATGCACCTCATACACTGACAACTATTCAATATTCAACTGAAAGTTGACCTATTTAATATGCATCTAGTAT
Source organism: Larix kaempferi (assembly GCA_027924585.1). Taxonomy (NCBI): domain Eukaryota; kingdom Viridiplantae; phylum Streptophyta; class Pinopsida; order Pinales; family Pinaceae; genus Larix; species Larix kaempferi. Next base: position 41,475,736 of record BSBM01000047.1, read on the forward strand.
GGACTTATTTAATTTGGGCCTCCATGTTGCAAATCTCTCTCTCTCTCTCTATATATTTACAACAACGGGTAACGAGATTTTATATTAAAAAAAGAGACGAAATTACAATAAGATGGGAAGACTGATCCCAAAAATGGAGAGCTGTCAATACTAGCTCATCACACTCCAGTCTTTGCATGTCGTACATAACCCCTATTTTGCAATAACTAAAAATTCTTACAAACTTCCCTAGAAGAAAACTACAAAAGAAATACATATCAAGAGGAGAACCATTGGACAAGCTTCTGCAAGCATAAACGGAAAAAAGGAGAAGGCCATTACAAAAAAGTTCTGAAAAAACATGGACGAGATGATAGAGGAATCATCAGATGACATGGTGCTGGTGGACGTTCTTTTCCTTGCTCCCAGCCGCAGCACCGGCGTTATCATCATCGATGCCATGGAGGACAGTGGGGCTGTTCCTGTTGTTGGTCCTTATGCAGTCAATCTTTGCTTCGACGATTCTGAGACAACTATGAAGGGACTCAAACTTGCCAGCCATGATGTCAAAATAATCCTTCATCTTACCATTACTGTTGCGAACTTCAGTGTTTGATAACTGAACAAAAATGGAAAGATGAGAGATGGATTTTTTTAGGTTAGAGTTTTCACCTCCGAGCCAACGAACTTGAGTTTCCAGATCCCGAACATGCGAAAGGACCTCAGAGGATGGAATTTCTGGTGCTCGAGGGGAACCCAAATTAACGAACCCACTGTTGTCACCAGCAGAGTGCATCCAATTCCTTTCACTGCCCGGCTTGCCAGAGTTGCGATGAGAAAACTGCTGCGCAGAACCACCATTATTCTGGCCTTGTCCCACATCGAGAAGAGTCCAATTCCTGCCATTGCATGGCTCAATGGAGTGACCACATACGAAATGTTGCACTGAACCCCTTTTTCTCTGTCCCTACCCCACGTCAAGAGGAGCCTAGTTTCTGCCACTGCCAGGTTTTTGCCCACAAAAGGCTTGCTGCGCTAGACCACCACGAGAGGCCTGTTGCTTGGAACCACCATTGCTTTGCCTCTGCACCACATATAGAGCAGACAGGTATCTTTTCATGCCAACCCCCCCTGAATTAGCCTGGAGGTGTTTTCTGCAACGCCAACACTGCAATGAAGGGAGAATCTGCGTAGCATTGTTATCGTCCTCCATATTTACCTACATATACAAACCCAACACACGGTGCAAGAGGTCTTGTAGAGTACCTGGAATGCCACCCTTGAGCGTGTTATAAGCAGAGTTTTCCTGGGAGCCTGGTCACATTGAATTCCCGCATGCGAGATAGGTGGAGTTAGCCAGGAGAGGCCGCCGTTTGAGCTGAGAGGACGCGTGAGAGGATCTAGAGGGGTAGGGGGATCCCAAGAAAATCTTGACATTAATCACATTCATAGAAGGGTTGGGGCCATAGTTGGAAGGATAGTGGAAAGAAGAACCCCAAGCCGAGGGAGAGCACTTAGAAGGCGTGGTCATGAGATTCAATGGAAAACCATAAGTGGGGGAAGGGTTACAGGACCCAAGTGTTAACAAGGTTTTGTCCATTTTTTATCACTAAACCACAGTCCAAGCGAACGCCTATGTTGGCCATGGTGTCAGCTATCTGGTTGTTGAGCCTCAAGATGTGGAGAAAGGAGACAGAGTTGAAATCCTTATCCAGGAAGTTGAAATGATGTTGAAGCTTTGAGACAGGTTTTCGACGGTTTTTGGATAGAGCTCTGGCTTCCCTGATTACTAGTATTGAATCCCCAATGGCCACGAGATCCTTGACATCTTCATTCCTTGCGACATCCATACCTTTGATTAATGCGATCCATTCCGCATCGTTATTAGTCCTCCTGCTGATTCCCCAGGCAAAGTCTTCACCTTGTTTCCCTTGGAGTCCAGAAGCACTCCTCCCGCACCTACGAACCCAGGATGTTGCAAATCTATATTATCAATTGAAATGTATGTAAATTAAGGCTTGATATACACATTGATGCTAAAAGTTGGGTGTAGCCTATTTATCTCAAATTCCATTATAGATATCGATGAACTTAAACTGCATATTTAAGTTTGATATTTCAAATTCCAGTGTAAATATCAATGCGCTTAATAATTATATATAAATTTAGGTTGCAGAGTACATAAATCTTATAGTAAAAGGATCCTTTTACATACCATATCAAAAGGAGTAAGCTAATTTATGGATGTTGCATATCAATTACAAAATCCAATTTAGATATGAAGTTATCTAATCATGTAATAAACTTTTGGAATCTTGTCATGTAAATTTTCATCGATTTTTTAGTCATCTAGGACAATTGAGAATTAGGAAAAACCCATGAAACATTGATCCATGAATAAAACTCAATGCATGAAACTTAACTTAAACATGGAGAAACTCTGAACATATCTAAAATTTGAAATTTCTGGTGAGTAGCATTAGCTTACTCCATATAGATATCAATGTTCAGAATTAGGAAAAACCCTTGAAACATTCAACCATGCATGAAACTTAACTTAAACATGTAGAAACTCTAAACATCTCTAAAATCTAAAATTTCTAGTCAGTAGCATTAGCTTACTCTATATAGATATCAATGCACCCAATATAGGACAGAGTATAAATTCAATGCATTGTTACACATACCAAGTCTTGATGAAGCAACTCACTCACCTAGGAGAGTGGATGATTAGAATCGGAGTTGTGGGTGGTTGGCCGGGGAATGGTAAGGTGGTCCTTGTTCTTGTTGTGGTCCTCTTCTCTACAATCAGGGGGAGTCTCGAAGAGGGAGAGGGAAAACTGCTTGTAAACGAAAACAACATCGAAGTAGATGAATCTCGAATTGGGAATATCGACATAGATGCCTTTGACGGGGAACCAGAGAAACAACTCCTGCTACTCCACACTGGCGACGCCAACCTGCTGCCCGTAACTAAGACTCCCCTTTATCATTTTCTCGAAGTAGACCTAGTTCTCAAACTTGGCATAGTAGGGATTCTCTAGGTAAACTTCCAGCTAGCCGTCATCATTCATTGTGTAGGACTTCATCCCCTTGGGAAGCAACCCCTTGAGAAGGCTATTCTTCTTCAACACATCATAGATAATTTCTTCGGCCTTTGTGACTCCCCTGATCATCACAATCATCAACATCAGAATCAAAGATATCCATGGTTGGCTTTCCATTTGATTAAATGCAATGAGGGTTTTCAAATACAGGTAACCAATCACATTTGCAAACCATAGGGTGGCCTTCCATTTTTTTCCATCATCACATAATTATTGGCAAACCGGTCATACCCATTAACGATTTCAGTGCAAACCCTATACCCAGTACCAAATGCAGTGAAAACCCATCACAATTTCAAGTCACGAGGTAGTCATCAAACATAAACCATTCGCAGTGTAAACCCAATACTCCATGTAGTACAAAGCCGAATCAAATCATATGTTAAGTGCTCCAAATATGACTTGTCTTAGATAGACTTGGCATCAAATCCCCTTCCTTTCTACTACATTGTTAATTATGGAGCTAATTGAATTATTCTAATTTTAGAAGGAAAAGTGAAAGTCATTTTATTCTTAATGAATGATGCTGCGCAAAGTCATTTTATTCTCAAGAGGAATTTTTTACTATGATTCATGTTATTAATTGCGCCGAGAGGTGCTCTACAGCCCAGTATGGGAGAGATCTTGTAACGTTTGTCCATATTATTGTCGGCCATTAATAAAATGTAATAATAAAAAGTAAAAAGTAATAATATGAGGGAGATCTTGTAACGTTTGTCCATGTTTGTCCATATTATTGTCGGCCATTAACAAAATGTAATAATAAAAAGTAAAAAGTAATTTAATATGAGGGAGATCTTGTAACGTTTGTCCATGTTTGTCCATATTATTGTCGGCCATTAATAAAATGTAAGAAAAAGTAATTTGCACCTCAGGAGATTTGATCCCTCTCGGCGCTTGATAGAGCCTAGGATTTGGATGTTTAAAAAACAATTATAATAATATTTTTTCAAAATTGATTATAAACCTTTTCTCAAATTTTTTATTTGAACAACATAAATTTTAGGTGAATTTTGAAAATTTAATACATAAAAAGATTATACAATCATAAAAATATGGTTGAAAAATTAATACATAAAATTGCTACAATTATCGGATATTCTTGTGTTAAATACCTAAGTAAAACACAATGCCCTCTATCAAAAGAACTTTAAAATTTTATTATAAAAATATATAAGATATTTCCTTCTTTATCATTTCATTATAAAGAATGATTTGATTGTACAGAACATATTGTTATAATTTTCATTATAAAGCTATTTAGTTTCAAATATAAGATTCCTTGAGCTTCATGCCCACTGTTTTGCCTTATTTTTTTGAAAAGTGATATTTGAAAAACAAAATTGACTAGATTAAGTGCATCAACAAGTGAAATGTGTATTTGTTAATATAGAGAAAAGTTTCCCAAGAGTTTCGAATAGTAACCTATATATTTATGTTTTTGTTATAAGATTGTCTTTGCTTAATCCATCTCAAAAGTTGTGAAATCAAATTCTTATAAAATTGTTTTTGTTTAATTTAAAAGAAAACTTGTGAAACCAAATTTGTGTTAAAACCAAATTCAGCCAAATTTGTGTTAAAACCAAATTCTTATAAGATTGTCTTGTTTAATTTTAAAAAAAAGTTGTGAAACCAAATTTGTATTAAAACCATTAATTTAAAAGAAAAGTTGTGAAACCAAATTTGTGTTAACACAATTTAACACATGGAGGAGATGAAACTTTGCACCTCTTCCATAACATAACAATGCTTTTACCAATCTCTTTATTTTATTAACCCTTGGATACTTTAATTTTTGAAATTTCTCATTAATAATAGTGACTTAAAGCTTCATTACTTTTACTCCATGTCAAGCTTCGTTACTCTTACTCCATGTCAATGTAACATAAAATCAAGTTACAATGGCAGAAATATCGCCTCATAGAAAATCAAGTTACAGTGAGGACATATGCCATAATAAATACTTCTACTTAAAGGGCCTATCAGCATATGATATTTGAAAGAGGAATATGCCCTTTGAAAAAGGGTCTTATTGGAAAATTTATATAGCATGTCCCACAAAGTGAGTGTCAAGAAAGAAAAGAATATCACAATCTTGATCACAAAATCACAAAGTAATAGATATTTTATATTTTCAACATGAATAATGTGTCCCCAAAGGGCAGTAAGAACTTTGAAGCCAACTACTTTGCACATTCAAACTAAAACTTTAGAATGCATACTAATGTCATTAATCATAAACCAAAATTAAAACATAATCAAGAACAAGCAATGTATCCTAAAGGGCCTAACGATTTGATGCCAATAATAGAATTTCAATACTCTTGAAAATCCCTCAATTCAAGACCTCAATAAAATTAAATAAACATTTACTAGAGGGATGGGAAGGAATAAAGGCCTTCCAACAATGTAGTAGCAATTCCTCTTCACTTGGTATTTAACTGTGACTTTGGAGAAAATAACATGCCATGTCCTCTGGGATTTAAAGCAGTGAGTTTCAGGATAAACCAACATAGATCCATCTTAAACAACACCGAGAAGGATCCAATTTCTTGAGGTGTATTTCTTTTTTTAAATTTAAACTCAAGAAATTTGATCTCTCTTGATTGATAGATCCGGGTTTAAGTTTTAAGTTTTTATTTTATAAACGAACATATATTTTTTAATTATTTTTCATAATATTTTATTTAATGAAACAACATGGATTGTTTTTAAATACTTTCCATAATTTTTTATTTTATGAGCCGACATGAATTTTTTTAATTATTTTGTTAGTAACAAACGTTACATCACAAATGTTACAACATCTCCCCCATATTAAGCTGTAGAGCAGCTCGTTTCTCTCGATGCAATTACCACAATTAAGCATAATTTAGTTACAAATGACAAATTTACTGACATAAAAGTCTTGTTTTGAATCGAAAAATTCACTTAGGCTATTACAACATAGAGTACTTTGCAAGCTATCTAGAGAAGTAGGCATGAAGCATAATGCAGATTTGAAGCTAATCCTGGACACCAACAATGGGCATATTATCCATGTCTGGCTTTTCCAAGTGAGATCATGCTTGGTTCTGTCTATTACATATCTTTGGAACATATGTTTGTGTTTGTCAATTTCTTCAAGGATTTCATTCATTAGTATCGTTTTGTGAGAGGCACTTTGCAGCTTAAACATGGAGGACAACTATCTACTTCCTAGTTTCAAGCGAAGTACAGGAAAGGTTTAATGCCAAGATTGCAATTTTTCCATTGACCTGGAAGCGCAAATGTTCTCAGCAGTTAATGGGAACATTATCCATAGCATTTTGTGTTAGTCCTGCAAATTAAAAAAATCATGTTTCATACGCAACAACGATCACAAGTTGGCAAAAATTCCAAAACATATGCATTTCCACAAAATATTCCATGGTAATGCTGATATTAGGACAACAAAAAGTAAATGTGAAAGCTAAAGCTAAAAGGTTTTAAAAAATGTACAATCCCGTTCTTTATAATTGTGAGTTTGTTTGAGCTTGAGAGCCGAGGATGAGGACTCCCTCTTCCATCTGGCTTGTGGGGGCTTGTAAACTTCATATGGCGAATTCAATATATATAATGTAAATTTCACATAGTGAACTATATCTATATATAATCTATTCAAAGAAATTAGGGATCTTGTGTTTTCCTTTTAAATTCCTCTCTAGGAACATACCGAAGGGGTTCTCTTGGTTGATACGCCTATTACACCTGGTTTTATGGCGAACCTTAAACTTTGTCACTACTGAGTTTGGAAGACGGTAATACCTTTTTGGCTCCTCTACTGTCCATTCCGTTTGTCGACTGTGGTTTAGCCAGCCCAAGGCCTAGCAAATCTCTCAGAAAACATAAGAGTTTCATCAGGAAAAAATCGTCAGGACAAACTATTTCACTCTCTGCTTAGGGAAACCCTCGGGGTTTATGGGATGCGACAAATCCATATGCTCTGCATTCGAAAGGGATGATTGGATCTGATTCACCTGTGGGTACCATTGGGGCGGGCTCCTCTTCCCAGAACCATTCATGCCTGGCGAAGAAGAAACTTTTCAGGGAGGTAGGAGAAGGTGACTCGACAATGACTATGAGTTTTTCGGATCTTATTACTCCAAGGGCGCTTAGAGAAAATCCCTCGACTTTGGTTTCTTTATGAAACTCCTATCCTTCAATTGTCGAGGGTTAACTAGCAACCCTAAATTGCTAGCGTTCTGTAAAGTAGTAGATGTTAACTGTCCTGATATTATTGTCCTTCAGGAAACGATGTGTGACAGGGCTGCTTTGGTTATTCGGTTAAAGATGCTATTGAAGGAGTGGAATTTCGTCTGGGCCAATGGGATTGGTTTATCTGGCGGACTGGTAACAGGTTGGAATTATTCCATGAGGCTTTCGAATAGCTTTGCTTTTTGTTCGGGTTTGGGAACTTATTTATTTTTGCAAAGCCCTTGATCTTGATTTCAATATCCTGAACATTTACGGACCATTCAACAAGAAAATACTGTTTTGGAACAAGTTCTTCCAGAACTCTTTTCTTCGAGACTTGCCTTTCATTATTGTTGGGGATCTCAATATGACTTTGAACAGAGACAAAATTTGGGGCAGCAGAGCGAGAAATGACCCATTACAAAAAAAATTCCGCAACCATCTTGAGGAGGAGGATATTATTGATCTTGTACCTGCGGTGATGAAACCAACTTGGTTCAACAAAAGTGCAGGTTTGGTGGCAATTTCCAAAAGAATTGATCGATTCCTATGTGCAGGAGATTTTTTAAGGAAGATTGAGAGGGCACGATCCTGGAGAGTTACTGGAGGTGTCTCTGACCACTTACCGATTATTTTCCAATTTGAGAAAGGGGAGACCAAACCGAGAGCCCCCTTCAAATTTAATCCACATTGGCTTGCATCTAAAGATTACAACAATTTGATAAGGAAGAACTGGAAACCATTTGAAGCTTCCTCAATTTCTCCTTGTGAGTTGCACTTTGCAAATTCAATGAAAATAATGAAAGCAATTACTGTGGATTGGGCCACTCAACAATGCAGAAAAAGGGATTCACGTCTCAAACAGAAGGAAGCCTTGATCAATAAAATCTATGAGGATAGCATGGGCACCTTGAAAGTTGCATAAATTCAGGCTCTTGCGACGTTGGAAGGGAAAAAAATTGAAATTCTAAAGGAAAGGGATGCAGAAGTTAGGATGAAGAGCAGGGCAGTTTGGTTATCATTGGGGAATGAAAACAATGCATACTTCCATAAGATGGTGAGTTACAGGAAACAAGTTAATACCATTTGGGACTTACCAAAGATTATGGGGAGAAGATAAGTGGTTTCGGGGCACTGGCGGAAGAAGAGGTAAAGTTTTTTAAGCATTTCTACTCTGGGCCAGAATTGAACAACCTCCCAGATGTAGTCCATTTAACATCTTTCTTCCCAAAGTGGATCAAGGAGGATGAAGCATTAATGCTAAACTCGCCGGTGACGATGGAGGAGCTACAACAGTCTATCAAAAAATCGAACAAAGAAAGAAGTCCAGGTCCGAACGGTTGTACCCCGGACTTCTTCCAAGCCTTTTTCGACATACTAGGGTAGGATCTTGTGCGGGTCATCGAACATTCCAGGGTCTCAGGTAAGTTTCCCTTAAGCTTCAATTCTACATTTATCACCCTTATCCCCAAGGTGGACGCTCCGAAGTCCTTTGGGGATTATAGGCCCATCTCACTTTGTAACTCCCTTTACAAGCTAATGTCTAAGGTGATCGCAGAAAGATTGAAACCTTTTCTGGCTAGACACATTACTCCGGAGCATTTCAGATTCCTGACAGATCGTAGTATCCATGAAGCGGTTGGTAGCGCACAAGAGTGTCTTCACACGATTAAGAGGAGGAAATGTCTAGCTAAAGTGCTGAAGGTTGACTTATCCAAAGCCTATGACATAACGTGTTGGATATATATAAGGCTGGTCTTGATAAAAACAGGCTTCCCTCTAACCTTTGTAAACTAGATCTGGTCATGTATATCGACTGTCAATTTCGCTATTTTAATTAATGGATCGACATCTAGCTTTTTTACACCTTCTAGTGGATTACGGCAGGGGTGTCCACTGTCGCCGTATCTTTTCCTGTTAGTCATGGATGGACGCAGCAGGATGATGAAAGAGGAGCAGGGAAGAAACAGGATACAGGGCATAAGATTTGATGAGGTCAAGGTTACCCACATCTTCTTTGTAGATGATGCACTCTTCTTTTTGGGTAATTCGACTGAAGAAAACAAAGGATTCAAAGATATGCTCTGGTTGTTTAGTTCGGAAACGGGTATGGTCATTAACCTGGACAAATCAGCTTGTTACTACAATGAATTGGAGATGGATGATCTACAGGATTTTCAAACATTTCTCCTAGTGCAACAACGTCCACTAAGCGAAGAATTCAAGTATTTGGGGTTCTTCTTGAAACCGGACAATTATAGAAATTCAGATTGGAACTGGATCCTATCGAAAGTGGAGAGGCGCATCAACTTCTGGTGCAACCGATTTCTCTCAAGAGGAGGGAAATTGATACTCATTCAAGGAGTCTTAGATGCCATCCCTGTTTATTGGATGCTCATTGTTAAAATACCCAAAGGAGTGATAAATTCACTAAGGAAACTCTGTTTCAGATTTTTATGGAAAGGGAATCGAGACAAAGGGATACATTGGTCTTCCTGGTCCTCCATTGCAAAACCTAAAGATGTGGGTGGGTGGGAAATCAAGGAGATGCATACTTTTGGATACACTTTGGCAACAAAATTGGCTTGGAAACTAATTGAAAAAGAGGGGAAATGGCAGTCTATTATAAAGAAGAAGTATGTAGGTAACCGGTCATTCTCAGGCTAGATCAGGGATCCTGCCAAATCAACTAAGGGAGGGTCCTCTTTCTGGAAGGCTATTGTGGGGGATTTCCCCTTAATAGGAGATAATTTGGTTTGGGAGGTTGGTACAGGGCAGGATGTGCTTATTGGACAGGACCATATGGTGGTCTTAACCGAAAATCTGAACTTCCCGAGGGCTTTGATCGATCATCTGACTGATCGGGGGATTGTCTTTCTAGCAGATGCAAATTAGGGAGGTGGAAGGGCCGGCGCTATTCAACAGTGGAAGACAGCAACCGAATTAGCACTACCTGTGGGCAGGGCAGAGCTGTGGAACAGATGGGTCGCAGATATGAAATTTGGGTTCATACGCATAACTAATAGACCAGATCGGTTAAGATGGGCGGGGAACAAGAACGAAGGCTACTATTCAGTCAATATGGAATACAAAACAATATGGAAGGGACGCAACCAAGTGGCATGATGGTGGTGGAAGCCACTATGGCTTTCCATGGCTCCACATAAAAGTAAAATATCTATGTGGCTTGTCTTAAATGACAGAGCGTTAACTTGGGATTGCTTACAAAAATGAAATTTTCAAGGCCCGGGTTGGTGCAGCGTGTGTAAAGAGGCAGAGGAGAATGCCACACACCTGTTTCTCGGCTGCTCCTTTTCCAAACAAGTGTGGCGGTGTGTAGGAGATGCATTAAGCATGGATAAGTGGCAGATTCGGTGGAATCAAATTTCAAGATGTGGTTTGTAAACCTCGCCCTCAAACCAGTGAGGTGCATTCCATACCTGGTTTTATGGCATCTATGGATAGCAAGAAACGAATCCATATTCGAGGATAGGAACCTTCCAGCTTTCCAAGTTTTGTCTTTAGTTTTATCCATGCACGACTACTTCAAAGAACAAGTCTCACAGCCAAAGGTCAGAATTTTGAAGGGTTTAACATTAGCAGAGGAGGAGGCAGTGGGTTTTTTTTAAGGAGCTTGTGATATGGATTCTAGATCGTGCGGTTTGGGTGGTGAACTGCGTATTTCAAAGGATTTACAGTTTACATTTAAGGCCAATAGGGGACTGGGAACCAACAATCGGGCAGAGGGTTTAGCACTATAGGTGTTACTACAAACGGCCATTGCGGAACAGGTGACCACACTAACAGTATATGGAGACTCGGAAGTTTGGATCAACCACATGAAAAAATTCCACTACATTGGAAACTTGAATATCATTAATATCGGCCAAAACTTGTTAAGCCTAGCAGCATCTTTCAGATCCATCTGTTTCCAGCATGTTTTTAGGGAGCAAAATACTGTAGTTGATGAACTCTCAAAAACTGGGCTGGAAATCGAGGCGGGGGAATGCCAAATATTATCCATCAGAAATGACAGACGGGATCAGAAGAGGATCACCCTTGATTACTGGAGAGAAGAATAACAGATAATTAAATCCTCTGTTCTGCATACAACGACACACTGGAAAGTTCTATGAAGCTCCCGGCTAGGACTACAGGGAGGGAGGGCAGTCATGGTTCAGGCCGCGCAACAGCCAAAGGAAGCCACGGCTGAGTGTTATAGTGGACCGGTAGGAGGGAAAACAAAGCACTTCAGTCACCGGATCACGATTTTTGGAAATCTGTAAACGACCTTTGGTGGAACGAGGACATCCCAGAGCAAAATTTTAAAGGCCTGTCCAGCAATAACAGGACTGAAACAACTACGAATGCAATCAGAACAGGCGACAAAGAGTATCACAATTTTGTAAATTCAGAAAAGCATTGGAAACAACTATTAAACTGTAAAACTCCGAAAATAAGAAGTTTTCTATGAATGTAGCAGTTATGAAAAACAACTAGAATTAAGGCAATGAAATTGCAATGTGCTATCGCACCTGTGGAATGTACTCACACTCTTCAATATGAATAAGAGGATTATGATTTTTTCTGAGGAAAAAAAAATGTTTAAAGATAAAAATGAAACATGAGAATAAAATGTAATTTAGACTTTAGATGATGAAATATAGATATATATATATAAACTTTACTTAGTGAAATATATATATATATATATGAAAAAGTTTGTGATGTATAAAGTATAATTGTTGTGAAATTATATATATGAAAGTGAATAATTGTTGTGAAATTATATATATGTAATATTTTGTTATTAGAAATATAATAAAGTTTATTAATAATATTAATATATTTTTTTATATTAAATATTTTAATTTATTTATTATATAACATAGTTTTAATTTAAAAAAAATAGGTTGTCTATGCAAATGTAATAGTAAATGGTATAATTAAATAAAAAATTTAAAAAAATATGTTAATATAAGTTAAAGTACTTAAACATAATCGAAATAATAGTCTAAAACCATTGATGTCATATAAGACTTATACCGTACAACCTAAACAATTAAACCATAATGCATACAATAAGAGGGGTTCACCATTATCATTCGGGGTCCATCTATCCCTATCCTTAATGGATTTAGGGTTTGCAGATATCTCTCTCATCCCTCTCAAACCAATTGATTTGTTTTGTGTGGGTCACTCCATTGTGTCTATGTGGAAGTGAGATTGAAGAGGCTAGGTGGCTCCTTATTGTACCTAAATTGTATACAAAATCTTGTGTTTTGTTCCTCTGTAATGTCATCAATAAGTTTGTTTCATTGCTCTTTACTTTTAATTCACTTTCTCTTTGGATCAAAATGATCAATCATCATTTTTTATTTTCTTTTAAATCATTGTTTTTAATAGAAAAATGCACTCCTTCCTTAAATAATTTTATATGGATATTATTTTATTGGTAAAAATAATAAACTTACTATTTATCTCTTCTATTTCTTTTATATAATTAACTTCATACTTGATAATTCTCATAAAGTTACAAAACAACTCGCTCACAATTTGTCCCTTTGCTTATGATGATCAATACTTACATGTAATAGTTACCACTATGTGCTTCCACGATGAAGAGGATAAAATGTCTAGCTTTAACTTCAAGGAAATTTCAACCTTGAAATAACTTTATTTTGTTGTTAAAAAGTATTAAAGTTTATTTAGGAAAATGCTTATACTTATAAGATGTAATTATAAATTGAGATGTACCTTGATACACTATCACATACCATTTGAGATGTATTGAGCTAATGTGTTATGGTTAACATTTCCTTATATTGTCTTCAATGTTTTTATAATTTAAATAATTTCCTAATTTACTTCAATTATAAATTCTTTTTATTTTATTTTCCATGATAATTTAGTAAATAAAAAGATATATTTTATGACAAGGAAGAAGCCCTTCTTGAAATTTATTTTACTGTTGTCTTTTTTCACTTTTTCATATTTTTTCTTTCTTTAGCATACCATTGCACCTCATAGATCAATTACTAGTTTTAAATATGTAATATAATAAGAACATTTTACAATAATAATGTTTCTCATTGTAGTTTTATGTATTTTATTTTTATTCTTTTTGTAGTTTTATGTATTTTATTTTTAGTTTTTTTGTAATTTTATGTATAAAAAAGAATAAAATAAAAACATTCTCGATGATAGTTTTTAATTTTAAGGATGTTTTAATATAATTTGTCATAATTCTTTTAAAAATAACAAAATTTCTCTTAAAAATATTTTATTATTATTATTTAAATTTAAATTTAAACAAAAAATTAAAAAAAAATCATTTATCATATTTAAATTATAATTATTATTATTTTAAAATTGAAAAATTGTAATTATAAACTTGAAATTTCAAATTTTACATTTATTAAGGTTGACATTATTTCCTTCTATGGTGATCATGTGAGAGGGGAGACTCTCATAGTGGATATATCAATGATTAGCATTCATAATTACATTATACATAGTAGTTTGTATTTTCCAAATTAACATAAATTAGTACATAAATTAACATAAATTAGTACATAAATTAGTATAGTAGTTACATTATTTTATTTAAAATAATATAAATATAATTTAATATTTTAAGAAATATTAATAAATAGATGATTATACTAATATATATATAATAAATTTTCTTACACATTGTAATATTTATAATATTAAATTTTTTATAAAATTTTAAAATTTAATAACATTATAAATATTAATATTAAATTAAAATAAATATATATTTTAATTAACAGTATTTATTTTAATATTTCTTACATTATATTAAGAAAATATTCTCTCATATTTAGAATACTATTTATTAAACAAAACTAAATTTACAAATACCATTTACATAAAATTAGAATATATTTTTATAATTTTATAAAATATTAACTTGTGTAGTTTTATTTGTACTATTTATATAAAGTTTCATATGTGATAATTAGAATATAAATGAATGAAATTTGTGAATACTACTGTATTATCATATTATGTTACTACATTAAAACATTTATAAATTATTATTAAAAAATATATAAGAGACATTATTTTATTCTATATAGTTATTATATTAAAATATTTTTAAACTATTATTAAAATATTTATAAGAGGTAGGTATAAGTAGCTTTGTTCCTAATTTTATTTGTTTGAAAATTGATTCACCTTTTTTAACTTTATTAATGTTTATTTACATTAAGTTTGAAATTAAAAAAAATAGGCAACCTCTCAAAACTAACACATATAATTATAATGGTTATAGATATTGAAAAATAAATTCGTTAAATACATATGGAAACTTTATAGCCCACTCCCTATATTTTTTCCTTTCATTTATTTCAATGCGTTAAGCTTTTTTGTCACACACCCAAAATCCTTTCAAAACATCCAACAACCCAAGTGTCAATTTTATAATAATCATCATACCTAAAAGATCTTGTTAAATGCATATAGCCGCTTTGTATTGAAGCTTCATCTTTCACAAACCAGTCAATTGACTCTTCTCTATGTTGATCTGTTCTACCTCTACAAACATTGCAAATCCAATGTCAACTAAACCCGTGAATAATTTTCTATCTCCTTTGTCACCTGCTCAACCCAAGTGTCAATTTTATAATAATAATCATACCTAAAAGATCTTGTTAAATGCATATAGCGGCTTTGTACTGAAGCTTCATCATGTAATGTTCATTCTCCCTATTTAATCTTCAAACTAAATTACAACATATTCCATATCATATGATTATATAAATCCTTCAAAACTAACTTATGAGAACATGATATTCTCATCCTTTCATTCTTAAAGATTCCTCTTATATTTCTTAATAATCACTTAATCTCAATTCACCTCTCCTACTTATTAATTATGCAAAGACTAACTAAAAATAACATAAAAACAACATAACACTTATTAACTCGTATTGACTATTCTTTATCCAATAAACATTTATATAACAAGAAGAACCACTCAAGCCACAAGCAAGAATATTACGACAAAGATTCATGGTACACTATTAATGAAAATACTGTTGTCATAGCCTCCATCTTGCTTTGACATTTAATATATATGCTAAGCCTTCCTTTTAGAAACACGATAATGATAAAATATTCATATGAAATATTATCTCTTGCCTGATAAGCTATTGATTTCTCAGTATAATTCCCTTCATAAAGATCTCACATAATAATGAATATGGTACAAAGTTTGTGAAAAACCCCCCTCCCCTTGTAAAATTCTACAACATAAAACTAGCATTTGCTTTAGGAGGTGCAAAAGTGAACGTTGTTAGGGAAAGAGTAAAGTTTGTAACAATCCCAGAACACGCATTCCCGACTAGAACAGTTAGTCGATTCATCGACCAACACATTTCTGGATGGAGTTGAATATCATAGATGGTGACAAAAAGTCGATAGAATTTATGTATATTAGTCCTTCCTTGTAATGGTTGAAAGCATTTTTTTTAGAATTTGGTCTTTTCTTGTAATTATGGCAGGAGTAGGGGCACTTGATCGATATTTTGTTTGGAACTTTACAAAATTAATATATAATTCAAAATATTATAAATTTAACCTGGAAAGAAAAATAGACCACATCCATAACCATTTTTAATTCATATTTCAAAACTATAACGACTTTAATTAAATAATATATAGACTTTAAGGTGGATTATAAAGGTTTTGAAAAGTGAAATTAAAGGTTTTCGACATCAAGCAAAAAAAAAATTATTGTGTTTGAGCACGACAAATGATTATATATTTTTGATTCAATAATTTATAAAATTGATAAATTTGAATTGAAATTAGTTATATGATTTTTAATTTTTTTATAAAATGAAAAGTTAAAACAATCCATAACTTCACTTACTCTATTAATATTTATATCATAAGTCTCTATAATTAAGTATTGTGGACGAATGAACTCGAAACCTGTCAAGAGTGCTTGGTGACCTGTAGAGACTGTGTAGGTTTCGACATCAACCTATAGGTTGATTCTCTTTAACTCTGATTGCAACTGTGGTGATACCTAGGACCTGTATATGAGTATTGACAGAAGCATAATCATTCCACAACCAAAATTTACTGTGACAAAAAACACAGAAATTGTCTCTGTAGTAAATGAAAATAAATCCTAATGATCAATGATTTAAGCTTTACGAGTTCTTGATTTGCGTTGGGAGAGAGCAGGGAGAGAGCAGGGAGGATGTCGACAGAGGTCAGAGGTCGAGGAGGTCCAAGGTCGAAGGAGGGGATAGGTCGAGGAAGTCGAGGAGGTCGAGTAGGTCAGAATCAATCCTCGGATGGACAACCAACATTTATTATAGCATGTTTGAAAGATTTGCTTTACATTTTTGCACCCTCTCGTGAACACCCAACCCACTTATTCGTCATGGTTCTAAGTGGTCTGACTGTGTTGAAGCCAACGTTTCCTCATGATTACCACGACGTGATTCTGTAAATTCTCAACATGCTTGGTTGGTTGAAGGCAATATTTTTAGAATTTGGTCCTTTCAACAAAGTCTTGATTGATATTTTGTTTGGAACTTTTCAAAATTAATATATAATTCAAAAATATTATAAATTTAACTTGGAAAGAAAAATAGACCACATCCATAACCATTCTTATTTCATATTTCAAAACTATCACTACTTTAATTAAATAATATATAGACTCTAAGGTGGATTATAAAGGTTTTGAAAAGTCAAATTAAAGGTTTTTGACATCACGCAAAAAAAAATTGTGTTTGAGCCTATCGATTACAGAGATGTCACGAATAGTTGTGTTTGAGAGTTGTCGTACTTTAACCACTTGATGATTACTGCAAATTTTTGTTTGCATTGGTCGATAGGCAAAGCCGACGGGTTTTGAAGGGGGCTCGTGATAAGTGATGAAGTTTGTTGCAATTGGTATTCTTTTATCAGCCTTAATGGTGTTAGCAATTTTGTGTCCAGCTTTGTTTTCGATGAATGCAGTATACTGATCAGAATTCACTGCATATTTGTACGTGGGAGCAAAGTTTATGGACCTCCTTCGAATACGCGTCCAACAGCTTGCTCCATTTTCAGCTGGAGTTTATGTGCAGAATATAATTAAAACAAATTTTTAATTAGATGGGATTATTAAAACTCTGAATTAAAATATACGAACTACACCACTATAGATTATAGATGACAGTTAGATATGTCGTGGTTGATGGATGACTCCACTGAGGTCAGATTATGGCAATAGAAGACGTGATTCCATTGACAACTGCAGCCAATGTCATCTTTTGTCGACCATCTTTGCAAGCTTTCGGTGAAGTTCTGGCATGGCTTGCAATTACACGCTACAACTGGAAAAGAGTCCGGTGGTTGGTATTCAATCAACAGCCGACCAAATTAAGGAGGCCGATCAAGGTTAACCGCGACTAAGTTACAAGTTATAATCTGTATTCTTAATATATTGTACTCTATCCTGGTTAGAACATAGAAAAGGTGGGCCAAATGATTATTGGCTTCTTTCATAGCATGAGAAGCCTCGACGAAATATTTCTACGTAAAATTGTCACCCACAAAACCAAAAGAATATGTTGGTTGATCAGATGAGTTATGTTTATATGCATGCAATTTAAACATTGATCTTGTAATTAGTGGCGATGGTCGAGTTCAGAATTAATGGATCCCACTTGACCACATATGCCCAGCCAGTGACCAAAAGCCATCTACCAAAATGTCTATTATGGTTGAGTATGAAGTATTTAATTGGTAAAAGCATGATGTCGACTATTTCTTTATTAAATGTCTCCCCCCATAATATTTGGCGTATCACTTTACTTTGAAATCATGCAAACATATGTTACTTTGGTCCATATGCTTTTGGTCGATGAGTCAATTGTAAGCAGAGCAAAAATGCGGTCGCTATTATAGTATGGTCGAGCTTTTCCTTTTGTTGATTTTTATGTTTGGTTGACTCTTTATGATGTTTAACTCTTCGACAACAATTACTTGGAATTTCTTCGAGACTCCGTGTGTTCGACAACAATTACTTGGAATTTCGTCGAGAGGTTAGTTGATGGTGCTCTGCTCCTGAATCCTGTATGGTAGTTGATGTCGAAAACTGTCAAACCGCGAGGTGGTGGTAGTTAAAAAAAAATATTGTATGGTAGTTGATGTCGAAACCTGTCGAACTGCGAATTGGAATTTCGGTGACAATTTAGTGGAGTTTGTTTGAAGTCTCGGATAGTGGAGTTAAATTGGCGGATATTGGTTGATTTGCTGGACCCTTGGTTAAGTTTCATGAGAGGGAATTCGGAGGAGCAAGAATTGCCCTGTTGATTGCTATAGGAATTCAAGTAAAATTATTGAAGATTTGCAAGATTTCAGTTCAGAATGGCGTTAGAAGAAAGAATCGATCTGGAAGAAACGCTGTTTGAATTTGCAGAATTTTGTTATCTATTGGGCTGGTTTTTTTTAATTTACAGAAACTGAAATCCGCTTTTCTTTTTCAAATAATAATTAAAATGTAGTTTATATTTGCAGGCATTGTTATTCACCAGTTTGATTTTTTTTTAATATGTGAATTATAAATGTAGTTTTGATTTGAAGAGCTTTGTTATCTACTGTTTTTCTAAAAGTGGTCGAGGACTGGCTCGGTCGACCTCTACAGTTCCGATCATTCCATTATGGTTTTGTTGCAGAAAGAAAGGGTCCGTGTGCTCATAGCAAAATAAATATTTAAACTGGACCTGTCACTGTAGCTCTGCATTAACATTTTAATTCAGTCAATGCGAGTTCTTTATTAAATCTTGATCTGGGATTTATTTTTAAAAAAATCTATGCATTAATTTGAATTCGATCGGTGTGAGTTATTTATTGAACCTCGATCCGTGTATTTATTTAAAAAGAAAACTCTGCATTAATATTTGAATTCGATCTAGGTATGTTTATTTTAAAAAGCTTTGCATTAATATTTGAATTCGATTTGGGTACGTTTATTTTAAAAAGCTCTGCATTAATAGTTGAATTCAATCTGTGTGTGTATCTACAAAGACAATTGAATTTGGTTGGTGTGAGTTCTTTTGAATCTCGTTCTATGTATTACTATTTGAAAAGTTTTGCATCGATTTTAATGAAATTCAATTTGAGCATTATTGTTCTTAAAAAGCTCTGCATTAGGCAATGAATCCGACCTGTGTGATCATTATCAACTCTCTGCATTATTCCTTTATGAGTCAAATGTTATGGTAAGGTGTCAATTTGTGTTATGATTACCAACACTGCATAAAACATTAACTCCTATTTGGAAGCAACAGATCCAATCTGCATAATAAAAGGAGAATTCAGTGTTGCATTGCACCCATTTTCAGACTGTAAGTAATATGAGTCTGATATGCTAAATATTGCATTTAAATAATATTTGTTTGGGAGAAATGCACGGGCTGCAAAAAATGGTCGGAACTGTAGAGGTCAATCAAGGCAGTCCTCAACCACTTTTAAAAAAAGTCATGTAATAGTGTTAAAAATAAGGTCGACCGAGCCAACCTTGATTTGATTTGTGTCACTTGTTGTTATATTAAAATATTGTTAATATTTTCTTTTATTTTATCTGATTTAGTTGTATGTTTAAACCATGCTGGGCGAACTCTGTGATTTGGGTTCCGACTGATTGTTGTTTTATTTTATGCGACGGCTACAGGAGTAGAGCCCTAACTACACTGTCAATTTTGACAGGTTAGATGAGCCATTTACTAAGCGTTAGTTGAAATACTTCAACCACAGTCTTAACTTTCAACGCTGGCAGTGAGAGCTAGGTGGGGCTGACTGGTTCACGTGGGGCCCCATCGTTGATTTCGGGCAGAGGAGGACACACCATGCTTGTCTCCATTCTTGAATGGAGTCAAATCATACCAAAATTATTTACTTTACGATATTCAATTCAATAATTCATAATTCCCCAATCCAAAATCAACACAATACAAATCATACAAAATTATTTACTTTACAATATTCAATAATTTGGTATAATGAATTGATTTTGAAATTTTGTGGAAATTACATTCATATTGTGCAATAACTATTCCATTAACTCCATTGGCGATTACAAATTTAAAAAGCATTTTAATATTATAATGATCTAAATGCATTTTAATACTGCAAATAGAACTTGAAAGAAATAATCTTTTGAAATTTATACCGATTCGTAAGTTGATTGTCTTCAACTCTGATTGCAAGTGTGGCGATTCCCAGGACCAGATTCCAAGGAGACCGACCAGACATTCAACCAGCCAAATTGCAATATAGAAGAAGTCGTGAGTAACTGTAGGAGACGTAGAATGAGAATGGAGAAATCTCCTTGTGATTAGACTGGGTAGAATATTTATGAAGTTGTGAACATAAGACTGAAAATACTTGGAAGAAGAAGAGGGGCAACAATCGCAAAAGAGGGGAAATCTCAAAGCTCCCACAGGTCCACTTGAAACTATAGAAACTGTAATAGGAATCTGGTCGAAGAGGGACAAAAATAAAAGCCCACCAAAATGGGGCTCTCTTTTCTTTTCTGGCCATTTTTTAGTCAAATCCGACCAAATTCATGTCTAAAAATGGGCGTTAGCATAATTAATAGAGATTGCATTATCAGTCCATCGGTCTGGGTATAATATATATGAAGTTGTGAACATAAGACTGGAAATACTTGGAAGAAAAAGAGGGGCAATCGCAAAAGAGGGGAAATCTCAAAGCTCCCACAGGTCCACTTGAAACTGTAGAAACTGTAACAGGAATCTGGTCAAAGAGGGGAAAAAATAAAAGCCCACCAAAACGAGGCTCTCTTTTCTTTTCTGGTCATTTTTTAATCAAATCCGACCAAATTCATGTCTAAAAATGGGCGTTAGCATAATTCATAGATATTGCATTATCAGTCCACTGGTTTATTGATTTATACTCTCTGTGGAAAGAAAGGAAGCTTCGTATTGAAGGCGGAGTAGAGGTTACTGCCAGACAACCACGCCGGATGTATTGTATCCTAGCTACCAAGCCGACGAGCTGTTAAAGAATCAAGGAAGAGAGCATTTAGGAGAGAATTTGAGCTACTTATGCAAGCTTTGCAGCAAGAGATTCGTCTCAGGAAGAGCTCTTAGTAAATTTAAAATTTTGATATAATAATAACAATAATAAAGATGGAAAAAAATAATTATGATACACTTTATAAATATTAATATTATTCCTAAAAATCACATTTATGTTAAAAGTTTATGGAAAATATATAATTTAACTAAGAAATATTTTGTAATAGAGAATTATTTTTATTTTCACACAAACCTATGGGTTTGTATTTATAAAAAGGTATTGGAAGAACCAACGGTAAGAAGAGTGCGAAATTTTCAAAATTATTCCAATATTTATTTGTATTGTTGTTTTATGTATTGTTTTTTTTATAAAAAATAATGTTTGAACATGCATTTTCAACTTTCTTGCATAGACTATTATGTGTATATTATGTTGTGCACGCTTGTCCCTATTCTAGATCGTTGTTATGCTCTATGAGGGCCAAGGTTGTGTATTGGATAGTGGTTTTATTAACTAAATGCAAGCTACAAAACATTAGGAAACGTGTAGCAATCTACAAACTTCTACCAAATTCTAAAATGGTGTTCTAATGCATTTCAAAATCTAAGGTTAATTTATCATAGTTTATCTTTAATTCTTGCAATTTGTTTTTTATATTTTTTTTGTTTGTTTTTTTGTTTTTCTATATGTATGCTCAGGTACTCGTTATACTTTTTAATTGACAAGTCATTTACCTAAGGATTTTCTTAATTTCGTGGTTATTATCATTAGTCATCTTTGGAGACTGAATTTTACCTATGAAACAAGGCAAATAGGCCACAAGACTATTGATGACAAAACAAAGACAAATTTGAATTTCCTCCAATGCCCAAGGTTTTCTCGATCTAAGAGCAATTACAGACTTATAAAGAAACCAAATGTAGGCTCTAATCCATAATGTTGGATGCTCTATGGTTGTTCCATAAAGTGCCTTGGCATCAATTGCTAACAACATGGTTTCAAGAGAAGATAACTTACTAGAAAATACGAGGTTGCATACTCCACCATAAATACGGTGGCCTTATGCAGCAATCCCAGACTCCATAATGTCATTGAAACCAAGTTCATGACACAATCAAAATCAATCTGCGATACATTAATACAACCTATGAATTGTAGCCTATTAATTACATTTCTTAAAATCAAATCCACTATAGATGAAGAATAGGATAGAAGGTGCAGTTCAACATAAGGAGCGTTTGAACCTACTCATCCATCATGTATTCTCCTGGTACACTTGTCATTACTTTGAATATGAATGGAATGCAATTGCAATAGGGGTTTCAAAATTGGAATTTGTTTCATGGTGATTCTCATAGCATCAATAAAACCTTGGGGTCAACCCCATTTTCCATATATTACCCCTTCGATAAGCTCAATGCCAAGTTTTCCATACCATCTACCCTATGATTGTTTCAAGGACAAACGCGGAGTAGTTGAAACAAATCTAGGGAGTCTAGCATACTTAGAATTTGAGGCTCCATTCTTCCAACCATTGTGTCATCATCTTGATGAAGATTTCTCGCAAGTCCTATGATCAAGGAGGATACTCCAAATATGAGTATGGACTTGATGTTTCTAGAGATTAAGAGAGATATACTGGTGAAGAGGGTGTGAATCTCTTAGTCAATCTTCTAAACCCACATGCAAAGTTGATTTCTTCATTACTTTCAAGATCAAGGATGTTGCCCCCTTAAATATTTATAACAATACATTAGTAAAAGTTCAACATGTCACTTACTGGAATTGAACTTAGGTGTGAAGGATAACAGCCACTCCTCCTGATTAACATAATAAAGAACTATACTCATCATAATAACAAAAATATATTTAATTAATCAATAAAATAATTAATTATTAATAAATACTTACATTATAGATAATAATAAATTTAAAATGCATATTTACATTTGGAGTTAATAAATAATGTAAATGATATATACGTTATGAATTTTAAATTTTATTAAAAATGTTTATTAGTGATAATGTAAATTCATAATTCATAATTTTAATTCATAATTCATCGTTCTGGGAGTTTAAGCAGGGCTCTTTGTTCTTAAAACGATGGCACTTAAACTTTAATCCTCTGCACGAATTCTAGCCTCTTCGGCATCTATGGATGATAATTCCAGGCCTCCCCATCGAGCTCTGGACTGAAGAAGTCATCTCGGGTCTTGCTAATGCTGTTGGTAGATTTGTTCGTATAGACAAACAAAATTTCTTCGGGATGGATCGTTGGTTCGCTAAAGTAATGGTGGAGATTGATACGCGGGGGGGCCTTCCAGCAGAAATTGAAATCGCGTGGGGGTCTAGGGTATGGAAGCAGACACTTGACTTTTTCAAAATTCCATTTCGCTATTACTCCTGCAAGAATATTGGTCACGTCCGTGCTTCCTGCCCATTCAGTATTAGGAATTCGAGGTTTTCACCTGCTTTGGATTTCCCTTCTCCTAAGGTTGGAGCTTCTCAGCCTTCTATGGAACATTCGGGTAAGTCATTTTGTAAAACCCCCATTAATTATCCAGAATTAACTTCAGATGAACTCCTTTTTATTGAAAATTATGAGAAATTGCTCTCCAAGCGCATTTCCACGGGTGATATTCAAATGAGACATGATCTAGTGACGGGTCTACCTTTAACTAATCAGTCGAGAAAGCCCTCCTGTTCAAATGTTGGCCGTCAGCTCTTCAGTGACCCAGAGGTCGACCCTTCAGCCTTAGGGCTTTCTTTGCCTCAACCTGCAACAATTGATATCCCTTCACCTAAATTGTCTTCACTTCCTAGCCTTTTGAAGCCTCCGACGACACATCCATCTTGCACTGCAGAAATTGTCACTAATAACCCTTCTCCTGAGCTGTCTTCACTCCCTAGTCCTTTGATCCCCCAGGCATCTCTTTCCAATGTTTTGGGCTTGGCTCAGACTTCCTCGGTTGGTCCTTTTTCTATGGCCTCCTCGCATTTGGAGGATGATGTGAGTCAGTTTTTGGGTGCGGCAAAGTATTCAATTATTACTGCTAATAATCCTATTCCAGATGATAAAGATATATTAGCTGACAGTGGTTATCTCATTTCGACAAATGGAGAAGAATTTCCCCCATTACCTTCGTTTTCAAAAAACCCGGGGAATGGGTATTGGGCTTTGTCTGTACATTCCTTAAACTTTCAAAATGTCACTATTAGGAGGGGCAATAAGAAAAAGAACAATGCCAAAAATGTTCATCTTTCTTCAGACTCTTATACCCCAATTTCTCAGAGATTAGAGGAGGCGGACAGAACTGGTAGGGTTGACACGTTGGGGCTTAGAGCATCATCCCCCAATTTGATTCCTTCCTGATGTCTATTCTGTCATTGAATGTACGTGGACTGGTTAAGGTGTCGAGGGTACAGGCTTTAACCAACCTCCTTAATGCTACTGTCCCTTCTATCATCCTTCTGCAAGAGACCATGTGTGAAGAAACTCTTGCTATCCAAAAACTTTGTAAGCTTCTTCCTCTTTGGGAGGTGGCTGCTGTCAGTTCCTGTGGATTATCTATGGGTTTAGCAGTGGCTTGGGATCCTAATGTCTTTGTTTTCAAGGTCTTCTATACTCCTTGGGGTATCCTTTTAAAAGGTTCTTTCTGTGGAAATAAACATACTCTTTCTATTCTCAATTGCTATGCTCCATATAGGGAGAGATAGACCTTTTGGACATCTCTCCAGGGTTCTGGACTTTTGAACTCGGATGATTTTATCATTGTAGGTGACTTAAATTTCACCTGTCATGCTGCAGAAATTTGGGGACCATCTGCCAGATTAGATGATTTAGCTGATTTCTTTGCTCAGTTTATGGTGGACGCGGATTTGGTGGATGTTCAGCCTCATCTTCTGACACCTACCTGGACTAATGGTAGATTTGGGACAGATGGTGTACATAAGAGTTTGGACAGATTTCTTGTCAAATTGGATTTATTGGGTTTCTTCCAGAAGCATCGATCTTGGGTTTTCGAACACAAATTTGTAGACCACTGGCCCATTATTCTTCAACTTGATGAGTTAAGAGGCAATCAAGCTCTGCCCTTCAAGTTTAACTCTTCCTGGCTTGATGATATTTCCTTTTGCAACATGGTCAGAGCATATTGGTTAAGCTATGATGTTTTTGATACAAATCCTATTCAGAACTTCTGTCACAAACTAATGGGTTTAAAAGACTCAGTTTCCAAATGGATCAAAGACAAAAAGAAGGCCGATAAAAGGGAAATTTTTCTGTTAGAACAAAAGCTCCAGGCTTCCATCGCTGCTAATATTCAGGGTTCTTTATCATATGCTGATTTTGAGGTCATGCGACAGATTGAGAAGAAAAAAGATGACCTCCTTATTCAGGATGAAAAAGAATGGCGATTAAAAAGTCGGGCCATTTGGATTGCACATGGTGACAAGAATACTAAATTCTTTCACTCATTTGCATTAGCTCGAAGAAACAAAAAACATATTTGGGAAATTGAGAATGACAGAGGTCTACTACTTTCTGGGATTGATCATATCAAATCTGAAGCTGTCTCCTTTTATGGTCATATTTATAAAGAACCTGGTGAATGTATCATGTCAGATCAGATTAAAGTTGCCACTTTATATCCGCGCTTTGTTAATGAACAAGAAGCTGGTAGCATACAAGATGAGGTCTCCCTGGAAGAAATTGAACAGACCCTGAAAATTTTTGCTAAAGAGAAAAGCCCTGGGCCCGATGGGTGGCCGGTGGAGCTTTATCTGCATTTTTTTGATCTGATGGGGAGAGAAATTAAAGATTTGGTGAACTATTCTCGGATCAATGGATATATCTCGGGTGGTCTCGATTCCACTTTTGTGACACTCATACCCAAAAAAGATAAGCCCAGGACTTTTGGTGATTATCGTCCGATTGCTCTCTGCAACTTGCTATATAAGCTTATTTCAAAAATTATTGCTGATCGTATTAAGTCTGTCTTATCCCAGCACATATCCATGGAACAATTTGGTTTCTTGGCAGGAAGACAGATACATGATGCAATTGGTATTTCGCAAGAGCTGCTGCATAGTATTAAGATATATAAGAAAAAAACCCTTTTGCTTAAATAGACTTGGAAAAAGCCTATGACAAGGTTAGTTGGTCATTTCTCAGCTGATCCTTATTAGAATTGGGATGCCTCCTTCAATCATTAAATGGATAATGGCTTGCATTACATCCATGAGCATCTATGTGCTTATCAATGGTAGTCCGTCTGATTTTTTCAGCTGCTCCAAGGGGATCAGACAAGGGTGTCCATTATCCCCGTTGTTATTTATACTGGTAATGGACGGTTTTAGCAGATTGATTAATCAAGCTTTAGAGAAAGGGCAGATAAAAGGTATAAAGATTTCAAAGGATTGTGTGATCACACATACTCTTTTTGCTGATGATGTATTAATGGCTGGTGTAGACACTGTTGAGGAATGGTTTGCATACAATGATATCATTCAGACCTTCTGTAGTGCTTCAGAGATGAAAGTTAGTTCCGCTAAATCTAATTTTTACCACTTATCTCCTATGGAAGGTCACCTTAGTGACATTTTTTCGATTCTGCCTTTTAAGTGCTGCCATTTGGAACATGGTTTTAAATATCTGGGCTTCCACCTTAAACCTAACAATTATCAAATTAAAGACTGGTTCTGGTTGCTTAGAAAAATTGAGGCACGTTTGGCTCATTGGTCTTACAGATTATTGTCTATTGGTGGTAAGCTTATCTTATTGAAGTCTATGCTTTGCAGCATACCAGTTTACTGGTTTTCCTTGCTTGAAGTTCCATCAACTGTACTTAAGGTTATCAAAAGATATTTCTTCAATTTTCTTTGGTTTGGGTCTGCAAAAAGTGGAAAGACTTCCTTGGTTGCAGCAGACACCATTTCCAGACCGTATAGATTTGGGGGCTGGGGTATCAAGGATTTGGGCATCTTTAACACTGCTCTCAGACTCAAAAGCCTCTGGAGATGTCTTTTTGGAAAAACTCTCTGGTCCTCTCTCATCTATGGCAAATACATAAAATTGGATATCGTCTGCTGGATGAGAAGCCCCAAATTGGTAAGTTGGAATTTCTCTCCTTTGTGGCAAGGTTTCATGAAGATCTTTTATTGGATAAAAAATGATCTTACATGGCAAGTTGGGTTGGGTAATATGATTCGTGTAGGGCTTGACCCTATCATTGGCATGGAAGAGAATTATATCCTGCCTCATTCCATCTCCCGATACCTTCAGATTTTAGGGTTGAATACCTTGGACAAAATCCATTTGCTTCGCAATGGGGATGTGAACAATGCAAAGTCGTTGTCTGCTCGGGACATTGGTCTCTCGGGGCACTTAGCATTTACTTGGGATGCTTATATCACGAATTTAAATTCTGCTGGTGTTTTTATAAGCCATGAGCCAGATCGGCTCATCTGGGGGGAAACCCTGCTACTGGGACTGTTACAGCACGAACTGCATATTCTAGAATTGCACAAGACTTGTATATTTATCCACAGGATTGGTGGTATGAGAGGCTCTGGCACTGGCATATCCCTGCAAAACTTAAATGTTTTTGTTGGTTGTTATTGCAAGATAAATTGAAGACCTGGGACAATCTATGCAAACAGGGTTGGTGTGGTCCCAGCATTTATATTCTTTGTAAAAATGAACCTGAGTCAAAACAACATCTCTTTGTAAGCTGTAGTTTCTCTTATAAGATCTAGGACGTGGTTACAACTTGTTTGAACATCTCTCCTTGCTGGGATGTGGGAGATTTTAACAAGTGTTTATTAAATTGGTTCAGATGCAGCAGAAAGCATTTTTTCATTGCCATATGTATTCCCTGGGCCATTTGGTATTTCAGAAATTATGCCTTATTTCAGAATGTCACTCCTGATTACCTCCTATGTAGCAGAATTGCCTTAAATATGTTTGATACATGTAAGGAAGATGTGAATATGTCAAAGACAGGCAGAATCAGTTTATTTAAGTTCAAAGTGGATCAACCTATTCTTTTCTTTGATGGAGCTTCACAATTTGGTATATGTGCTGTTGGGGGAGTCATTTATCTGAATGAGTCACATTACTTTTCTATTAGACTCAATTGTGGATCCGGCACAAACATGAAAGTGGAGTTAATGGCTCTCTGGTGTGTTCTCAAAATTGCCAATATCTTTGGTTTGGTTAATATCAAGGTTTATGGAGATTCCAGGGTCACTATCAAATGGGCCACAGGTGACTTCAAACTCAACGTGTTGAACTTGAGACATTGGGCACAACGGACCCTTTTTGAAATCTCCAAGCAGCGGGGTATCATTTTCGAACATATTTATAGAGACCATAATTCCTTGGCTGATAAGCTTTCAAAACAAGCCTTATCTGGTGTGGAAGGGCAGCTGTTCTGGGAGGAATGGCTCAACAATCGTCTTCAGGACTGCGGTTCCACCTACTTTTTTGACTGATGATTGGTTTTATCTGATCTATGTGGTTCTTTCCCTATGTCTTTTGCTTATATGTAATGCTCATATGTAGTGATGCTAGTAGCTACAGAGCCTTTAAGGGAGATTTATGCTTCAGATCATGTACTATCTATTTTGATGTTTCTCAAGCTACTTGATACGGCTGCAGAATCTTGAACTTTATTGTACTATTTGATTCATTTTTGAATATCAATAGTAGTTTTTTTTCGCTGGAAAAAATGTAAATTCATAATTTTGTCCAACAAAATTGTAAAATTAATAATTTGAAAATATTTATATTATTTTATTAAAAAAAAACATTTTCAATTTATAAATTCATTTTGCATTTTTGTTATTTTCATAAAAATAATGATTGAATTTTATTCTATCATTCATAAACATATAAGAGTAAGTGTTCATCTATTTGAGTTACTATGTTTAATTTCTACGCCAAATCCATAATGTTAGATGCAAAGTTGGCAAGATATGTAATATTATCCAATCATATTGATATAAATATATTTACATACACTAAGGTAGGAAATCAACTGCAAATGTTTGCAAATGTTTGTATCATTGATTATTTGTTGTTAATGATGGTTCATTATCTTAGTCATGATGTTCATGAAATTGTAAAATGTTATATAGGTAAAAATAAGTTTGAAAGAAATACTTGCTCTACAATTGATTACGAATGTTAATGTTATTGATTAAGAATAAGATTCATTTTCAAAATGATATATAACATTTAGTTAAATTAAAAGAGTATTTATATTAAAATTAACATAAATTTAAAAAAAAATTATATTTAAAGATATTTTTATTATAAATCATTTTTAATTTATAAATTTATTTTCAATTTAACAATATTTATAAAAATAAACAAAACTTACAAAATTTTGGCGACCGCTTCTCCTAAAAATTAACAAAATTTTACCAATCGCCAACCCATTTCGCTGCGATCTCGTCAAATATTGCCGACTGTTTCGCTGGATATGAGCTAAAATCGCCGATCGATGGTCGACGGTTTCATAACGATTCCGCCAAATCCTACCGTCTGCGAAAGTTTTTTCGGTAATAATGCGAGCAGGTTTAAGCACAGTGCAGGAGACGCTAACCCGGGAGGCGGCTGCGACATTTTTTGGCAGCCCCAAATTTAAATTCTATAAACATTGGACTACACCACGCATTATGTATCTATATGATATATCGCTATTCTATAAAATAACAGAGGTCACCACAACTCTGTTAAATACCAAAACCTATATATATATATAGATACGGAGAAGGTAAAAAGCATCCTTCTCACTCAAAGACTCTGTAAACAAGGCGTTGCATGATAAAAATGGCAGCGATACTAAGATCGTTGAGTTTGATCCATAAAAACTTCAAATCATTAAATACATCGGCGATGAACAACAAATGAACTATTGAGTTCTTAAAACCCAGGGCGTTTTTTCAAAGATCTCTTGACCGGTTTAATGACACAGTTATTATCTGGGTGTATATAGAGATATTCATTTTGTTAAAACACTGTAATTACAACCCGCATGGAAAAATGACGGGGATCAATGCAATTTCTGAGGAATAACTGACACTCCAGAGACCCACAAAATTTGTGAACGCTATCTGATTTAGTTAACATATAACCAACAGAGATCTTTCTAGGGTCCTATGCATTCTTCAAAACGTTTTACGGAGCCCAATCTCTAATAGATAGTAATAATAATTGGAATAAACAGAATTCACGCTTCAACAAGCAACTCTGTTCTCAACATTTCCGATCTACTCAATAATTTAAAAATGGATCAAGTTTAGAATGAATTCATCAGAATTCAGGCTTCATCCAACTCTATTCTCAACGTTTCAGATCTACAATAAATATATATAAGCATCAATAGTTTTAAAAACGAATCAAGCTCATGAATAGATGCTTCAGTTAACTATGTTCTCAATGTTTCAGATCTACCTATATATAAGCATCAATAGTTAAAAGCGGATCAAAATCAGAATAATTTCCTCAGAATATTCACGCTTCAATATATATTACATTTTTACAGACAGTAAGGCTCTGAAGACCACGTTTTTCAGGATCTAAAGTAATGCAAAAGCATCATAATTTTTATAAGCGGATCAGCTCAGGATTCATGCTTCTCCCTCTCTCTATCTATATATATCTATATATATCAATGTTTCAGAAGATTCTGATAGCATCGCTTAAGCCAAGAAATGTTAAATAACTATTTTGGTAGAGAAATTTTGAGGCACTTAGTACAGTCAATTAAAAAAAAATCAACCCCCAAATAGAACTAACACACCAGGGGACAGTAAATTTAAAAACGCAACCCCCAAGCTGAATCTTAAATAATTTTACTTACCGTAGGTCTATATTCATGGGAATTTATGTTGTACGATGCAATGAAGGGTCCCAATTTCGAACGAATGATACTTCAACCTGGTCCTCTGTCTCTACCATGACACTAAATTCGCTTCCTTCAACCCCGCAATCATAGAACCGGGGAGCTTATGCAATATCACAATTTTGGTTCAATACTGCAAACTCACGAATCCGATAGCAGTGGACCTCCTGGTTCACTCCAGTTGAGATCCCAGTACATGCATTTACATTGGTTTTAGGACGACATTAAATGACACACATGACTCATTTAATTAAGAGAAAATCCAGTTGAAATAAGAATTTTTTTGTGATTTGTGGACAATGATAGACATACCCTCTGTGAGCTTCCAAATTTTGAGTCTCCAACATGTTGTCTATGCCGCCATATTCAATTTCAGTCACAGTTCCTTAGGGTTTCAATAACGTGACCTTAATAATACCATTGTCCAGAACTACCTGTACAAAACCAACCGAAATATCTGCTTCATAATTCCACCAAAATTCAATCAAAGAAATGTAAATGCAGATCATCAGTGTAAGAGATATAGGGGATTAATTTACGTGGCTAGCGTAAATACTCAAATTCACATTGCTCGGTTTGGACTTTAACGTTATAGCCATTTTTTGTCTACACCGTTACAGATTACAGATATTTACACTACATTGCAAAATTGTAGCTGCAGAACCCGTGAGTGACCTTGTCTATCCTCCTATCGCCAATTGCGATACTGTTTCGGCCATCGTTTCGCGCAAAACGGCCATCGTTTCGCGCAAAAATAAACAAAACTTAGGAAAAATTTTGGCGACCGCTTCGCCCAAAAATTAACAAAATTTTACCGATCGCCAACCCATTTCGCTGCGATCTCGCCAAATATTGCTGACCGTTTCGCTGGAAATGAGCTAAAATCGCCGATCGACGGCCGACGGTTTCGTAACGATTTCTCCAAATCCTGCCGATTGTTTCGCTGTGGCAGCACGCAGTTTGGCGATGTGTTTGCTTTCGATGGTCCATCACCAGAGACCATAAATGGGAGACTGGCCATGCTCGGATTCGTCTCAGCTCTGGCAGTGGAGATAGCGAACGGGAGAGACCTCTTCTCTCAGCTGGGTAGCGGAAACAACATGACTTCATAGCTGGACGGATCAATTAATTTAATAGATTTATCGCTGGATCTATTATTCTCTAAAAGAGTCAGGCCGTTCACCTACAGAAGAGAAAGTCACAGTTAAAAAAATAAAAATAAAATACAATTCAATTATTAATGCAACATGCAATTATTCGATCCAATAGAGACAACCCGTAAGCTTAACTACAACAGAAGAGAACGTTAAGTTTTAGATTCAATACCACCTGCAACCCAGGGTAAGTTCGAGTATCTGAATGTGACAAAAAAATTCCAGGTCTCTCATGCTTCATAAGCTAAATAGTAAGGAAAGGATCGACACGATCCATACACGATCCTACTGTGCTATATTTGGCGAATACAAGTTCTTATTAATGCTAAAGAAGAGGTTATAAACGGCTTAGGCATTTATTCAAAGGGGAAGAACTCTCAGGATAAGTACATGGTCGCAGGAGAGAGCAGGAGGTCGAAGGCGGAGGAGGTCAAGCAGGTTGGCGGCAGGAGCTCGAGGCCGAGATGCATAATCATCTACGTGGCAGGATTCCATTCGCTCCATGAGCGAGGAATCTAGCTGATGTGGAGGTTATGCACCTCCATGGTGAAATGCCTACAGCATAATAAGTACAAATAGGCGCCACTTGGCATTCGCAACAATCGGCGCTCTTTCACCATTATGGAGATAACTCACCAGCGATCTCTCCAAGGAGAATCGTATCACTTTTCAATATATTCTTTTGTTACACGTTTCCACTTTTTAGAAATGGGATTTCCGCTCTGTGATTATAGAGGTCTTGCTTCTTTTGGTTAACACATGAATAGGAAACATTCATAAAATGTGGAGTTTTCCCACCAAAACAATGAATCGACATAAAGGCATGCAAAACATATTGACAATTGGAAAATCACAATATATTTAACTTGACCTTTTAGGTTCCAAGCTATTCACTTTTCGATTATTATACTTATGAAGTCCTTTTAATAATTAGCATTTGCCCATGGAGGGGCAAAAGGAACGCCGAAAGTAAAAATCGAACCTTTTCATAGAACTTTTGATTTTTTAGGCAGATTTTATGTTTTTTTCGGTGACTAAGTTTGTCTGCCACCAGCGATCGTCCAAATCGTTTACTTCAAACTATCTTGTCGATTGTTTCGCGTGTTTTATGATATTAGCAGTGACCAGCGGGAACGACCAAGCATTTCTAAGCATTTATCGCGAGGCGTTCGTTCATCTGGTTGCCCCTTTTTCAACAACGACGCCCGTCTTTGAAGTCTTGTCGCACTAATTGGTCGCCGCAACTAGTGCTTTTGTTCCGACTGTTTCGCAATGGTTAGGGTGAAGCCGCCGAAGCCACCAGCGGGCTTTGTTTTGGGAAGCACACTTGCATTTATGGCCCACAGTATTTAAAGGAAAACGAAGTTGGTTTGTTTATCATTGTTTGTTTAAAGAAGAATATGGTTTTCCGTTTGAACATTGAAGAGCTGAGAGCCATCCGTTTCACGGGCGGAAGCAGTTGCAAAGGTGAATTTTCACCGAGTCGTTCCATTACCGTCAGTTAGGTTTGCTAAACAACCCTTTTTGTCGGTTTGTGGTCGAGATTTTGATGTTTTAGTGTCATTTAAGCGTTTGCGAAGGCATTTTAGTTTTTACGAGTAACCATCGCTTAAATCCATTCTATCAGGTTGTTGACCCTCCCTCCCGTAGCCTTAGTAGCATTGGCGAGTGCTGCTTTGAGTTTCCGCCTTTAGCTGCATCTGCTCAGCTTTATTTCTTATGCTAAGTGGCCACAGGAAGAGTTTCCCTGTCATTTTAAAATGGACATGTTTGCCATCACAGCTGCACCTACGCAGCAGAGTTTCTAACTTCATGTCTTCTTGTTGCTCTAATTGAGTCAAATATTTGAATTTATTAACAATTGATTCCAATTGAACGTCGGTAGGAAAAGAGGAAAGTTAAAAGGAACAAAAACATAGGCACAGGCAGCGAAGGATACTGGTAGGAAAAGAACAAAGTTTGTAACAATCTCAGATTACAAAGACATAGGCACTCAACCCATAACAAAAAATAATGCTAAGTTCATGAACACAGTGAGCCAATTACAATTGCTTTTCTCACAATCTTTGTAGTAGTAATCTCAACACTATATATTACTACTATATATGGAATATATAAGCAATTTGAAAAAATATTTCTGCAATAATATCAATGAAAACAATGATTATAATAGCTCATAAACTGCACAAACTACTTGTGAACAAAAGTTTGCTTTCATGCCATGTGCTGTAGCAATAAATTTAGGAATCTCCATATACAAGTATATGTATAGAACTCTTTCATGGACCAGCTCTTGATAGTTCCACAATCTAAGTTGTAAATGAATCTTCGTTATGCTTGCTTCAAGAATGGAAGATACAGTGGGAAACCCAGATATGTTTCTTTCTCCTCATTGAGGATTTCAAGTCCACAATAAAAACTTTACATGTTTCTCAACCATGTAAAGGTGAACAGACCTGTCACTATATGAACTAATCTTCTGAAAATCACTAATGAAACAAGGAAAGTAACTGGTTATCAATGACTCTCACCGCATCAAGGATTCACACGTCTTCTGACAATATAGATAGTCTACAACAAAGCACAATAAAATGCAGACTTACAACACAATAGGAGTGGTCGTAGCTCTCAATATAAATGTTGTATTTATTCAATGTGGAGGTAGATGAGGAGAGATCGCTTTGCTTGGTTGGTTTGTTTTTATGAATGTAAAAGAGAGTACACAGTTTACAAATCAGCTGAGATTAATATTTATATCACTACTACTTGGGATAATCCATTATGAGTTTAGCTTGAAAATCCATTGCCAACAAGGAAACTGAATAGCATTGAACTAAAAAGGTAGTAAAATATAACACTGATACAAAAATATGAATAAGCATTTAGGTTTTTTAGAGAAAAAGAATCACAATAATATCCATTGAAAAGTACACAATACATATAAAAATTTCTGCAATAGTTTCTCAAGAAGGGAAATATGTTTTCATTGATAAAGAAGAATAGATGAACAACAAAAAGGGTTGGTTCACCACTATATAGCCTTGGAAGAGTTTGTTATCTGGTGAAATTGCAAAAATGAGAATAGTAGGCAAAGTTTTCATTTGAGTGTTGTACATATGAGAAGGTACAAATGATATTTACAATTAAAATTAGCTGGATGCTTCTAGATTGGAAATATAGTCTTCCCATGCAGTAGCTTCTTCAGTTATGATATTATATTCGTCAGGCTTTAATAGTTTTAGAGACACTTCATGATAAGACAGTTTTGTTTCTATATTTGTAACTTCTGTTGGTTGCAGCCTTGCAGATATGCTCAAGGAAAATGAGATTTGTAGATGTTTGCCTCACATAGAAGTCGATGTCTTCTTCTGTTAGAGCATCAATTTTCTTGATGTAGTCCAGGTTTGATTACAACACTTGCTGGAGTTCTTCCATCTGCTGATCCTTGGGGGGGAGCTCATCGATATTGGTTTCCATAGGGAGCTGATATTTACGATGAACCTGATGGATTTCCTCATAGAATTTTGTGCACTTTTCAAGAGTTTACCAAGGTGGCCTTGATTTTCAACATTTTTTCTTTGTTTCGCTCAATAGTGGTAAGTAGCTTGTTGACATTGTCAGCGCTTGCTTGTGCAGCTGCAACATTCACGGAGGCTGTGAATTTGGGGTCCTTTTGGGTGCCTTCTACAAGTGTGTTTTCTGTGACGGTGATAATATCTGGTTGAGCAGTCATTTTCATTCTTTTTTCTGACCGTCGTGTTATGGTCTTTCTCTTTGAATAAAAAAAAATCATGTCCACTCGGGCCACTATATGTTCTTTGGATGGGTTAAACGGCGTAAGCTCAAGCTCTGGAAATGGCAAGTTAATGTGTATTGTTCCTACCTTTATGTGCTATGGCAGAGATCTATCTATTCAACATGTAATTGTTTGAAATATTTTATCGGTATATGGAAGAGTAGTGGGCCACTTGATTTATCTGAAACGTATGTAAATGATAAAGTTTTAGCAATCATCTTTGGATAAGCGATATGCAGACATGTAAATGTTTTCAACTGTGCACTTTTTACCTATTATTGCATAAAGCTATCCAGGAAACATGTAATTATTTTGAAATATAGGTATATATCATGCTTGCTAAGTGTTAGGAATTTGCTTTTCACTTGTTAGTATGATTATTTGTTTGACAATTTGGGTTTCCAGCTTACTTGATTCATTTTACAATTATTGACTCGATTGCATTTTAATTTTGTTTTTTTTGTTAAGGGTTATTTATGTAAATCACTAAATTTGCTTCTTGGAATGGAATGGCCTGGAGCTGTATTAGGTTTCGATAGAGACAACAATCAAGTGAGAAACCTATCCTAAATAAATTTGTGCCTAAAATGGATATGGGATGCGTATGTAGATGAATACGTTTCTTTCCTTTTGAATATGTATCAAACAGTAATTATAAATATTGACCATACAGTAATAGGTGATTCAATTCACCTAAATTTTACAATATTCAAATCTGTATGCAGAATTCTGAGTTGTATTTGCACAGTAAATAATCTTTAAGAGAAGCATAAAAATTACTCTAAAATTAATGTACTATTAACGAATCTAAATTAACTGTACTATTAATCGTACTATGAACTAAACTATTAACACATAGGGTTTGCAATTTTAATTGCAGACTTGTGTATAGGTGTTAGGCATGGATCGGATGGAAAGGAAAGGAAGGGAAGGTGAAGTTGAAGGGAGAGGGAGTTGAAAGAGGTGGAGAAGGGAAGGCAGATAGGAAGAAGAGGGTGGAAGGAATGTAGGAGTGGTGGATGGGAGTAGACCGTAGCTGCCACGTTGCTTGACGTCCATTTAATACTCACATGTCTAGCATCCCTTTCTTATAAAAGTATAAACTTCAAGTAGATATATTGCAATACAACCCATATATTTACACCAACCAACATATGAACATCAACATATATATATATATATAACAATTCAGGGAGATGAAAAATCTATAAGGATTGTGACATCCATATCAACATTTATCTCTATAAATGATTTTAAATATATTCTCTGCCTTTGTGTGTGAATGAGATGGCCATATTCTTTTTTCAAAGTGAACATGGTAAGACATGAGTGTTAAAGTGAGTGAAATGTACACATTTTTTTATTAAAATGATCATTGAGTTAGACCACACACTAGAATGATCAATATTCTTTGCCACAATTTGTTTAACAAACTTCTCCTTCTTCAGATGAGGAAAACTATTTAAAATACCAATGCATCTGGAACACATTTGGATCAAATGAATAAATGTATCATAAATAAAAATGGCTCACTAAAAGCAATGGGTAAGATCGAGTATTTTCCAATTACAGCATAGTTGTTGAACGCAATAAAAGTAAAGATTACATAATGAAACAATGAATGGTAGCATATTGAAGTATATATATTGGGACATTTTATTTTTGTTGGAAAAAAGACTAACACATGATGAAATGTTGTGTTGTGTTTGCTTTTGAAAAATGGTATGACAACACATTGAAGTAAATAAGGTAAAGTAGTACAACAAAAATGTATATTTGAAATTAAATATCCAAGAAGGCAATGTTTCTTTGTATTTTCTTGTATCCTGTAGGAAAATATTCAATGACGATAGCAATAGGAATACAAGATCTAAAGAAAAATATACAAGTTGTATTGATTTAAAGGAGAAGGTAGTAAAGTAATAGCTATGGCAAGTATAGGTGCTAAGGAGAAAGAATGTAAGTATATGGAACAATGGCAAGTATAGGTGGTTGCAAATAGGTGATTGCAAGTATAGGTGGTTGCAAATATTTTGAAGCAAGTAAGGTCCCCTCTTGTATCCTGCATTGCACATAGGGGTTGTGTTGCATTCATGATTATATAGAAAATGAAAAAGGTGGAGATATGCAGAGGCCTGACAAATATTTAAATCTGGATAATGCAGTGAATGTAAGGCCTTGTTGGTCAATGTTGCCAATATCTATGGTTGCATTTTGCAAGGTCATCCCTTGTGCTTTATGGATTGTTAAGCCCCATGCCATTCGAAGTGGTACTTTCCTTTGTGAACCCCTTGTTATAGGACTGATGGGGACAAAATTTGGATTGGAAGAATCCCATGGGGGACCTTTGTAGTGGAGAAATTGGATTACAACATAATATGGCAAGGTAGGTGGTTGATCGTTGGAGTTGTACACAATTGCAATAACTTTTCCAAGTGAGCTGTTAACAAGGCCTGATGAGACACATAAGTTGGCTATCAACATGACCTGCTGAACAATTGCTAGTAGAACCTTGAATGGAAGTTGCTCATCATCGATTGAGGTTTGAAGTATATATTAATGACAAAAGACAAATTTAGAATTTTTTTGTTGTAAAAAATATAACACATAAATGTTATTTAATTTACATATATAAATAATATACTTTTCACTTAATTAATTATGTATAAAACATTTAAAACATTTGAGTCTATCTCAATTATCAATCTCTGTAGATGCAAAAGCAAGACAAAATAATATAACTATATCACCATAATTTTTTTCTTATTTGAGAGAATGGATTGGAATAAAGAAGTCCTAAAACAAAGTCATTTGCAATCTTATTTGAATTAAAGAGACCAATCAATGTCAATTGAGTGTAGATCGGTGGTTGGGTGGAATGTTGTTATTCTCCCCACCTGGGTTCAAATCTCGCTTTGTGATACTTTCTCCTTGGGAATCCACTTTGACTATGTAATGATTGTAATTCTGGCCATACCTTGATTCTCCACAATAACAGGTGTTGGCATTTATCCTGGTAGATGTATCCCTCTAACAAACGGTGAACCACCATTTAAAAATAAAAGACCAACCAATCATAATCAATAATTACTATTGGACCTTTTATTATATTGATATGAAAACCACTTACGTCTATTACACCAAGTGAGGTTTACTCGCCAGACAACCAAGTTTTCATCACAG
The DNA here is from genome assembly GCA_027924585.1 of Larix kaempferi. Lineage (NCBI taxonomy): Eukaryota > Viridiplantae > Streptophyta > Pinopsida > Pinales > Pinaceae > Larix > Larix kaempferi. The sequence continues at coordinate 41,515,163 of BSBM01000047.1, forward strand.
GTATGTATTTATCATGAAATAATCAACAACTAAAATAGAGGGTTTAGAGATCATAAATTATAATTACTCCACAAGAGACTACCAAGGATCATTAAGGTTAGCATATCTCTCGTAGGGAAAGAAGATCCACATCAACAAATCTTAAGGCCATACACTATTATTACCCTAGCGGTAGTAAGCAATTTGTATCTATGATAACCAAAAGTACTATAACATTAATTAAATTAGGAGAACAATTATTGCTTACAAGGTTTTTGTGACTACCCTTCTCAACAATACATAATTTCATCATCTTTCAACCTTGGGCAATGCACTATTGCTCATTAGACATAGTCGTTATTTACAAAATTCAGAGTACTTGATGTGTTATTTATGTTTTAGATGGTGGGTTAGGCATTATTGATTCTTAGTTGTCTTAAAAAGGTTATTATCTTGTTAGAGGCGACTACTCCGCAATTTGCAGACACCCTACCATGTCCATACTACATTTAATATATGTTTAAACTTACATCATTAAATGATTTGTCGTGTAGTAAATTCAGTGTTCTAGTGTTCATCTCGTCACACTGATCTCAACGGTGTCTTGTTTTTAAGATTTCGTGTTTGTCTCGTCTGTTCGACTATAAGTTGAAGTTTCGGAAGAAGGGCATTTTGTACCTTTATTACTTTAAAATTAGGGTTAAGCATTAATTCACAAAATTATTTTACTATTAAAATGTAAAAGTTACATCTAACATCTAATGTTACATAATGTCAAAATTGAACATTGTAATTTTGAATATATAATTCACTATAATTTAGGGCTATCTAACTTCAAACTATACTAACTTCATAAACATAAAGTTTAGAATTTACTTAAACATTAATTAACCCTAATTTAACTTTTCATATAAGGATATATTTAAACCCTAAATATTTACCTATGTTCGCATGGTCCACCTAATATTCACATAATTAAGAGATATTTAAACTGAAATTCTACTATAGTTCACATATAATTACTTAAATTAATTAATTAATAATATAATGATAAAGCAGGGTATTGCACTCCTTGAATTTTGCAGGAAAGCCACTAATCGACTAAATGCCGAGATTGATAAAACTCTTGAAAAGTGCACAAACTGATATGAGGAAATCCATCAAGTTCACCGTAAATGTCATCTCCCTATGGAAGCCAATATCGATGAGCTCCCCCTCAAGGATCACCAGATGGAAGAACTCCAACAAGTGTTGCAATCAAACCTGGACTACATCAAGAAAATTGATGCTCTAACAGAAGAAGACATCGACTTCTATGTGAGACAAACATCTACACATCTCATTTTCCTTGAGGATACCTACAAGGCTGCACCAACAGAAGTTGCAAATATAGAAACAAAACTATCTTATCATGAAGTGTCTCTAAAACTATTAAAGCCCAACGAATATAATATCATAACCGAAGAAGCTACTGCATGGGCAGACTATATTTCGAATTTAGAAGCGTCCAACTAATTTTAATTGTAAATATCATTTGTATCTTCTCATATGTACAACTCTCAAATGAAAACTTTGCCTACTATTCTCATTTTTGCAATTTCACCTAATAACAAACTCTTCCAAGGCTATATAGTGGTGAACCAACCCTTTTTGTTGTTCATCTATTCTTCTTTGTCAATGAAAACATATTTCCCTTCTTGAGAAACTATTGCAGAAATGTTTATATGTAATGTGTACTTTTCAATGGATATTATTGGGATTCCTTTTCTCTAAAAAACCTAAATGCTTGTTCATATTTTTGTAACAGTGTTATATTTTAATACTTTTTTAGTTCAATGCTATTCAATTTCCTTGTTGGCAATGGCTTTTCAAGCTAAGCGCATAATGGATTATCCCAAGCAGTAGTGATATAAATATTAATCTCATCTGATTTGTAAATTGTGTACTCTCTTTTACATTCATAAAAACAAAGCAGCCAAGCAAAGCGAGCATATTTGGGTTTCCTACTGTATCTTCCATTCTTGAAGCAAGCATAACGAAGATTCACCACTCCTATTGTGTTGTATGTATGCATTTTTATTGTGCTTTGTTATGAACTATCTATATTGTCAGAAAACCCATGAATCCTTGATGCAGTGAGAGTCATTGATAACCAGTTACTTTCCTTGGTTTATTACGGTAATTTTCAGAAGATTAGTTTATGTAGTGACAGGTCTGTTTGCCTTTACATGGTTGAGAAGGATGTAAAGTTTTTATTGTGGACTTGAAATCCTCAATGAGAAGAAAGAAACATGTTTGGGTTTCCCACTGTATCTTCCATTCTTGAAGCAAGCATAACGAAGATTCATTTACAACTTAGATTGTGACACTATCAAGAGCTGGTCCATGAAGAAGAGTTCTATACCTATACTTGTATATGGAGATTCCTAATTTATTGCTACAGCACATGGCATGAAAGCAAACTTTTGTTCACAAGTAGTTTGTGCAGTTTAGGAGCTATTATAATCATTGTTTTCATTGATATTATTGCTGAAATATTTTTTCAAATTGCTTATATATTCCAGATATAGTAGTAATCTATAGTGTTGAGATTACTACTATAGATATTGTGAGAAAAACAATTGTAGTTGGCTCACTGTTTTGATGAACTTAACATTATTTTGTGTTATGGGTTAAGTGCCTATGTCTTTGTAATCTGAGATTATTACAAACTTTGCTCTTTTCCTACCAATATCCTTTGTTGCTTGTGCCTATGTTTTTGTTCCTTCTAACTTTCCTCTTTTCCTTGAATGGAAGTTGTTCACCATCTATTGAGGTTTGCACATGTTGTTTCTTTTGCTTTGCAAAGCAATGTGCAATTGGCATGTTAAGGTGTTTTAGGATTTGTTTGTTGTGCAATGCAACAGAGCTATTAGTTGCGTACAAATGAGTGCAATGGTAAAATGTATGATTCTCTTCATGTGAAAGGGATGAGGTTGTCCTTGACATGAGGAGGGTCCAATATTCAAGAGTCGATGTTGCATTTTGAAGATTGAGCAGGAGTTGACAGAAGGAAACTTGAGAAGGGGTGTTGCGTTGTTGTCGAAAGATGGTTGAAAGAGTGACAAAAGTGTCAAAAGTGCGCTAGAGAGCATTCCCTCGTGACGTACCAACATACATGGGGATGTCCTTTATAGGGGGAAGCTGTCCAAAATCACCAAGGAAGATGATGGAGCAACCACCAAAGGGGGTTGTACGTTGGGAAGGGAAGGCTTGACGTAAGCAGTCATCCATTCAGGTTATCATTTTTGGGCCAACGAAACTCATTTCGCCCATGATGATGTATCGAATATGGCGGAATTGTTCTTGGAAGGTTGAAAGGGATTGCCCTTCAAGAGGGTGCATCTCAACAATGGGTATGCGAAGGTTCTAGGACTCTATGAAAGAGCAGGGGAGGAGGGAGGAGGCAACAGGCGGGGGATTATAAAATAAGGATGGTTAATCTTGTTCAATTAATTATAAAATAACGGAAGTTAAAAACAACATGGCTACTTAAAAATTGTTTAATTGACCCTTATTACTTGAACATATACTGACAACAATACATATTCGAATGCCAATCAAATGTTTATATGGATCTTATTTGTACATTATTATTCGGTAGAGAAAAAATCCATGACCAAATGTAGATTCATTAAATATAAACATAAAAACAAATAAGAATTTTTAAGAAAAAATGTAAGAAGTAACAAATTTTGCTATAACCCTTTTTCTACATTGTTGTTCAGCCTTATGTGTTGAATGAGTTCTATTTTCTCTTGCAACAACAAAACAAAATTGAGAAATAAATTTCATTGAATAGTTAATCTTTCTAATCACACATTTAAAAAATCAATAACTATATAAATTTGATGCACATTATTATTTAGATAACTTCTCCCATAACACTATATATTACCCCTTTTACATAAACATTAAGTAAAACTTCATATTGTCCCATTTTATATAAAAAATATATATATAGAATAAAATACAATTTTATCATTACACATACCAAAAATGCATTACATTTATACACATACACCATTAATGTAAAAGTTCACTCATTGACTTTTCTATGAATTCTATAAATATTAATTGAAAATTGATGTGATTTAACTATCAATGCACCATTTATATATATACACACACCTTATTTGGAGCACAATAATAACTACAATATACTACAAAGAGCGGAACCATCCTTAGCAGCAAGTGGTATGCCACATCTTATGTGGCAACCATTACCGATACATACTACTATTCATTTACACACTCGAAATTCATTCAACGTGTTAGAATTTTTTTAGTGCAAGTTGACTTAATCGGTCATTGCTGGTTATATTCAACCCTTTAGTGCACTTGCAATGTATTCGATCACCACTCACAATATCTTATGGGGACACCACTACTTATGCCTCCTACTATTCATATGCACATTATGTGAAGTAATTAAAAACATCATGTGAAATAATTAAAAAATTTATGGAGCAAGTTATCATCTTATTTGGCTTAAGACACAATATATTTATTAGAAAAGTGTGTAAGAAATTTGTTTTGCATTGTGGGTGGGTATTGAAATGTAGTTTTTTGAATTTTAAATATTTTTATAATAATAATAATTTTTATATTTTTTAATAAATTTTAAGATAATCATTATATCAATAAATTCGATTATTTATAGAAGTTTAATAATTTATTACATATTTATTTCATATAACAATGTAAATATGAATATTTTATCATTTTATATATCCAATATTATAATAGAGTAAGAATTATATTTTATTGTATAAAAGTAAACCATATTTCACCGTACGAAATGGAAGACCAAAAATGTCTTCTATAACCAAAATGTTAATAAATAATTGTTACAATAATTAGTAGTGCAGTGTCATACCATTTTTATAAATAAACATTTGGAAATATAAAGTTTATTTATATTTCCTTTCTACATAACAACCAAAATAATTCATAAACAATATACATTATTTAGAAATCATTTTTGTTAGTTTCACTAAATACTTTGTTTTCTATAAATTTATATATTAAAACCAAGCATGTATATAATTATAAGTTTTTATGTTTATTAATTATAAAATAACTCAACATTAAAATATCAAATAAAGAAAAAACAACATTTCCAGATTCAAAAGCTTGTTTTACATATTCTTAATATAACTACTACAGTAATTCAATTATTACTATTTCTCTGACTATCTGCTTACACAGTTTGGAATTTTTTCAATTTTTAACACAATTTAAAAAATAAATTAATATTTATATACTTTTCCTCCTTGTCTTATTTTATCTTCACACCCCATAAATATATTTGTTTTGTACTTATCTGGATCTTTATATTGCATGATTCTCGTAGCTTCTCTTACTTGTTATTTACAATTTTTTCAAACATTATTCACGATTTTAACAACTTTATTGAACAATAAAAACATAATAATTAAGTATTCATAAACAATTTCTGAAAACATCATTTACAGTTTTAAAATTTTCCAAACATTATTCACGATTTTAAAAATTATATTGAACATTAAAAACTTAATAATTAAGTATTCATAAACAATTTCTCAAAACCTTATTCACAGTTTTAAGACGATAATGATTATTGAAGTCGTCTCACGTTACCAACCATAGATTATTCCATGCCATTTATATGGTGCTATGGACTCACACGTTGGCTGTTGCTATTATTTTTTATACATATCAACGATCGTAATGTAAATAGATATTACCTGCAATACAAATTTTACAAACTTAGGTGGATTTATGCATGCCTTTTAGTTTTGGCATACATAATAATATGGACGCAATGGACCCTACTTTCTATGTCATAAATTTTAGGGAAATTCATTGTCTTTGTTGTATTGTCCACACTCGTTAGTGGGAAAGAGTCAAAATAAAGACACACCCAATACAACAAACACGACGCTCAATCAGGAAATATCATAACACTGAGTATTCAACAAACACGACGTTCAATCAGGAATCTTTGTTGTATTACAAACACGACGTTCAATCGGGAAATATCGTAACACTGAGTATTCGGCAGGCAATCCTTGCAAAATATTCAACAAAATTGATTCTATTATTCTACGAGCAGCTCCAGTACAACAGGTTAACCACAAATTGTTTCATGTGACCACTAACGATGTAGATTCTAATGGCTCTTCAATTCTGGATTTGCAAGACGAGGAAAGATTATTCTCAGGATTCACGACGGAGGAGTTAATAGAGTCATTGTTTTGGCTTAATTTGATCTCGTGCCAACCCCTGGTCGTCCCGACAAGCAAGTTTGAGCGTTATAAACACACGGCTCATGCTCATTTCTGTGCGGGCGAGAGCGTGGGGATGGTTTCCCAGGAATTAGACAGAATCAAGGAGCTCGGCTTGAAGGGCATCCTCAATTAAGCAGTGGAAGGCGCCGCGGATAATGCTGCCTGTGATTCCAATCTCAACTACTTTCTCGGCACCGTCTCTTCAATGTATCTGCTTCCTTCCGGATCAGTAAGCAATAGTCTTTTTATAAATTATTTGTCTCTTTGAAAATGTTTTGCAGAGTTTGGCTTTGAGTGAGGGTTTTGATCTGTAACAACAGGTGAGATTTTTGTGCCTGAAGATGACGGCCATCTGTCCTCCAGAGTTACTGGAAAGAGTCAGTCAATTGATAATTAAATGGCAGCACCGATATCCTGGATTCAATTTCCCGTGGGAGAGAGAAACTCTGCCAATTCTAGACACTGATCAGGAAACCGACTTCAATTTAGCAGAGCAAAGATTGTTTCATCAATGCGGTTACTGGTGGATGCAGAATACACAAATGTTCAGCCGCCCATTGATTACTTGGTTTACAGAGCATTTTCTAAATTCAACAGAACACCTAGGAAGCCTGCGGTCTATGGGACTGTGCAAGCTTACTTGAAAGACTCGTTGCCCCGTATAATTGCAGCATCAGAAGAAGCTAAGAAGCGGGGCATTAAATTGGGTGTGGAACTTGTACGCGGTGCTTACATGAGAGTAGAAAATGAGGTGGCCAAGTCATTGTGCGTGGCTTCTCCATTACATTCTTCGATTAGGGAGACACACAGCTGTTACAATGACTGTGCTTCATTGCTGTCGGAGAAGGTTGCCAAGGGCGAAGCAAGTTGGTTTCTTGATCGGTCTTTAGAATTGGCAGAGTTTCGCACAGAGAGGAGGCGGAGGAGGTCGAGGAGGTAGGCCGCGGGAGGAGGCAACAAGCGGAGACTACGGTGGGAGAAGCATAACCATAGTCGGATTCTATTCTCTCTATGAGTGAGGAATCTAGTCAACGTGAAGGTTATGGATCTTCATTATGGATCTACGATGTAAATATAATCATATTTGAAAATCATCTTTCTTCCTCCTTATAATCTAGTCCCTTAGAAATGAGAATTTATCAAGGGTATTAATGTCGCACTCTTTGTCAAATTCAAGATATTTGTCAAATTATTTAATAGTAAGTAGCTTCGTGCTAGCAGATAGGTAATCCTATTAAATGTTTGTGGTAATTAGTCTTTGTTCTCAACCTCAGACAACATCTAAAATCTTTATGTGATGAAGTGGATACTAACCATTCACTTTTCCTTAAGTGTCAATGGCCACCCCACCATTAAACCTCTCTCTCTAGTGGATTCTTTGCCCCGTCCTTTAATCTTGTCAAAACCTTCAATCTCTTAGGTTTATAATCAATCGTTACAAATTAGGATTTAAACAACAAAACTTACAAGGTTTACTGGTGAAGCCTTGCCTTGAGATCCTCACCAATAACACTTACATAGTTACATTTTCAATTACAAAAAAAAATAGGATAAAAAAGAGGGTTGTTACATTTTCTTATATCTCTTCCTAAAGTAAAAATGTATAGCTTACAACCTCAATTTTAAGAAGCTTTTCTTTAATATAAAATTATACAATACCATTGCGCAAATCATATTGATTTTTAATATATATTTGCTCTACTAAATACAAATTTAATTATATTAATTACGTTTGTAATACATATATGTGAGTGGATGGTCTTGGATTGCAAAATCTAAAATTGTTTTTCCTTAATAACAAGGAGTTGGTATACTTATTTGAGACCCTTCTCTCCTCTTTTGTCCTTCCTTTCCTTTACATTTTCCTTCGCCTTCTGTTTTGTGGCCTTTTTATTTGGCTCTTCTTCTTTTGCAGATTTCCATATCGTTTATGCCAAACATAATTGCTTGAAGGGTCAAGAAGCTCTTCATGTTTCCCTGGGAGCAAATTCAATCTACTACTTCATGCTTATGATTTGAGTTCCTATGCTTAGATTCAACCCAACTACTTAATCAAGATTTGGGACAACTAATGGATCAATTGTTTCATCATCAATTGACCTTTGAATATATTAAGAGGTTGTATCATTATACATATGAGTTTTGGCCACTATTGAATCAATTGTTTTATCATCAAAAGTAAATGGTTAATTGACTTTTAAATCTATTGTGATGCATGTGTTACTAGCGTTACGAATAATGTCGTGAGAATTCGACATAAAAGGCTTCAAAATGGAGGGGAGCTTAATGAAGTTATACATTGTAATTAGATTTAGTTAGACCATGCACAATTTTTTAGTTGTTAATATTTTTTAAATTATATGTTAAAAATAATTATACATATTTTGGTTGTAATTTCAAATTTTAAAATGTAATAAAAAATCAAATATTCAATTGTAACTTCTTCATAATAAATATTAATTATTACCTTTTAAAATTATATATAATATTTCAAATTTTAAAAATGTAATAAAATATTAATTATTTATTTAAATATTCATCTTTATCCTAGATTTTTTTTCAAGAAAAAAAATAACATATTTTTGCTTTCCATTGAATCAAGTTCAAATTTCCTTACCCTAGATTTATATAGTCATACAATACATATTAAGTTGTGACATTATTATTCCTATTTTTTAATAATAATTTAATTTTACTTTTCTTTTATCACTACAAACTTTTTTAATTCTATATATAAAAAGATTTCAATTTATAATAAATCTCTTAATTTACATAAGAGAGTCATCATACCTAAAGTATTAAAAAAAATTGAGCCTTATAATATTGTAACTTAAGAGTATCATTAACCTCCAAGATAAAATTAATAATTTGTATTCATTGATTCAATGTAAAATTCACAATATGATTTTGGAAAAATAACTATCATAAATTCATATATATTGTGAATATTTTCTTTAATTTCAATGTATATATTCCCTTTTTAATAAGATGCTTTAATTTAATTTATTATTTAAATAAAACATTTATTTATTTCCTAAAGGAGGAATTAGCTGCTTTGCAACTATTTCCTTGTTTATTTATAAGATTTACTCATCTTTAAAGGTTATTGATACTTTGTTTACATATTTTTATTTTTAGTTTATTGTGTTGGTCTTGATGTGTTACATGATAATAACAATAATTATATTCTGTTAAGGTTATGACTAAGTAAGACACCAAATTGGTATATGAGATCCCCTTGTTTGTGGGACAAGGAACCCCATCCATAGTTTATTGATATTCGTTTACATATTTTAACTTTTAGTTTGTTGTGTTGGTAGAAGCCAACTGGTGGAGGGTGATCAACATGTGTCCTAGGGTAGTGACATGCGTGAAGCGGAGGTCACTCTGATGAAAAATGGATGATGAGTTCTTTAAGGCCGTGTCACATACCCACCCATCATACTAGCATGGGAGAGGACATGACACTAAATCCGGACATCTAGTCCCATACTTAGTAAACAAACATTCATATAAAATGAAGATGGACATATGCAATGCATAAATATTTGAAAACACAGCAGAATTAAATTCTATTACACATCCATCATACATTCAAGATATTCATGTCATTCATCAATTAAAACAATACAGAATTAGCACATGAGAGTACTTATCTTAAAACAAAGTAGTCCCTGAGCAACCAGCTATGCATCTGCAATGTTCCACCCAACCATAGGCCAGTTGTGCTTATCAATCTCTTGATACAACTGCCACCCCCGAGCTGGGCATGATTTCTTCAAGGGAAAAGGGAACAACAGACTCATACATAGCCAAAATACACCAAAATCAGCCAAGCCAATCAACAGTTGGGTTTATCAGGCTGCTAGGAGATGGAAAAAGGAAGAATTGCTAAGCTAGTGAGCTCAACCATAGAGCTATGGGTACCCCTACAAGATCTATCCAGCTTGGTTCCCCACAATTCCTACACACCTGATTCAAGGAAGTATTCCCTTCACTACTACATAGTCCCTCAGACCATACCTTCCAATTCAGTGTTGTTCAAGGTGTGCATAGAAGAGTAGCCAACCCTTTTGATCTTCTTGAGAGGTTATTTTCCCCACTAGGTTTATCAAGCCAATTCTGTCCAGCTACCACTCCAAATTTCTTGCTCACAGGTTCAAACAAAAACAGGGATGCACATGACAACAAAAGTATAAGTGCTGGGCATGAAGAAACGTTTTTACAGTGAGATGCCCAAAGATGGGGTTTCTACCAATTTCAGAAAATCATGGGCAGCCAAAAATGAGATGGGAGAAGGGGAAAACAACCCTGGGAGAGCAAATCCTTTTCAGAAAAACGTTTATGGGCATTCAAGGGACAAAAACGACCTCCATAAACCCCAAAATCGTGGCTCCCTTCCTTCCAACCATTGTGCAATACAAAAACGAGTTTCCAGGCATGGAAAAATGCAGGAAATAATGAAAAACGGGATGGGAAAAGTCCTAGCTAGCTCAGACTGCGTGAGAGAGCAAAGGCCGTGGGTTCAGAATGGCTTTGGGCACAATTTTCTGGGTGTTTTCTTGCCCATGAAGCAAAAATACAATTTTCCAAGTTGATGGCTTGCCCATACACGAAATTGGCTGCCATACCTCTCCATTCCCAAGGCATTAACTGCCTCAACCAACTCTTGGAAGAATTAAATGATTGGGTGCATAAGCCAAAATGGGTAGTTGAGGGTTTACATGGATTAACACCATTGGCTCATGGGTTTGAATAATTTCCCTCCCTATTCCTTGAAAAATCATGCCCCCATCTCTTTGTTGCATTGCATAGCTAGTTGTGGGCATTTCATTAAAATTTGTAATTACATGATGTCTTAATTTACATTGTGCCTGTCTAGCACAAGAACCATATGCACCGATTTTAATTGCTGATACATAAAACGATAAATTAATGGCGGGGCCTTGGCCTTGAGCTCCTCACCATGATTTAATAACGATATTTACATCATTTACAATTTTAATGCAATAGGGTCAAAATGGGGACGTGACATTCCCCTCCCCTTACATTAGCACTGTCCTCGGTGCTCATCAAAATTGAACAAAAATGGATATGCCACTCTCATGGCATCCTCCAGCTCCCATGTATCCTCATTGGGACTGTAGTGCTTCCATTGCACCTTTACCTATTCGATGGCTCGGTTCCGGAGCAATGTTACCTTATTGTCTAGGATGTGCAATGGATCGGTTTGGAACTCTCCCTCGGGTTCCACCTGGATCACATCCCAATTAATCACATGGTTAGGATCATGCACATATTTCTTAAGCAAAGAGACATGAAAAACATTATGAGCTCTAGTGCTAGCAGGAAATGCAAGTCTATATGCAACTGGCCCTATTCTTTCAAGTACTTCAAATGGCCCACAATATTTAGGTGATAGCTTGGCACAACTCCCAAGCTTCAAGGAACCCTTCCTTGGCCTCACTCTAAGATACACATGATCCCCAACACTGAATTTCCTATGCACCCTATGCTTATCTGCATAGCTTTTGTGTCTATCTTGGGCTGCTTTTAAATTCTGCCTGATCTTTGCAACCTCTTGCTCCATTTCCTTAAGTAATTCTGGCCCAAGTACAATTATGTTCACTGGATTGTCCCAAGTCACTGGTGTCCTACACCTTCTTCCGTATAGAACCTCATATGGACTCATTCCCAATGATTCTTGCTACCCATTGTTATATGCAAACTCTACCAGGTGTAGATAATCCTTCCACTTGGATGGTTTGTTCATTACATAGATATGGAGCATGTCTTCAAGCACCTGATTTACTCTTTCTGTTTGCCCATCTATTTGAGAATGGTATGCAGTACTAAAGTTCAACCGTGTACCCAAATATGCAAAGAGACTTTTCCAAAAATTGGAAGTGAACTTGGTATCCCTGTTAGAAATTATTGCCTTTGGCAATCCATGTAATCTGAAAATTTCCTTCATGAAAATATTTGCAATGGCATCGGCTTTGTGCGTGGACTTAACCAGTATAAAATGTGCTGCCTAGTTAAATTGTCCACCACCACCATGATGGAATCATGTTGTCTCACCGTCATCGACAATCCTGTAATAAAGTCCATGGAAATTACTTGCCATTTCCATTCTGGAATTGGCACTGGGTGCAATAAACCTGCTAGGTGTTGGTGTTCAACCTTCACCTGCTGACATGCCATGCACTTAGAAATGTATTCAGCGACATCCTTCTTCATCCTTGGCCAGAAATAATATTTTCTTACTGTAGCAATAGTCTTTTGATATCTGGGGTGACCGGAGTATGGAGCTTTATGGATTTCATCCATAACAATCCTCCTCAAATCCGCCACATTTGGAATATAGGCTCTATTCTTATAGGTAAGAAGTCCGTATTCTTCCAAATGATAGCCTTCATACTTCTTTTCAAGGTTTTGCTACTGCAATTTGTCCTTTATCTGCACATACACTTCATCCTCAGCAATATGGTTAACAATCTGCTGTCTCAAATTTGGTTGGCAAGTACTAAGCGTTGCCACATGCATTTCATGTACTTTCCTGCTGAGTGCATCTGCTACCTTATTTTCTTTCCCTTTTATGTGTTTGATATCAAAATCAAATTCACACAAAAATTCCAACCATCTAGCTTGCCTAGCATTTAAAGTTGGCTAATCAAACAAGTATTTCAGACCACAATGGTTTGTCCTTAACTCAAATTTCCTACCCATTAAGTAATGCCTCCACATCTTTAAAGCATGTACTACGGCTACAAGTTCTAAATCATGAGTAGCATAGTTTTTCTCGTGCTCCTTCAACTTTTTCGACTCATAGCATACCACATGGTTGTCTTGCATAAGAACTCCTCCAAGTCCTTGGTTGCATGCATTGGTACACACCACAAAGTATTTTTCTGGGTTTACAATTTTCAAAATTGGTGCACTCGTAAGAAGATTCTTCAACCGTTGGAAACTTTCCTCACATCTTGGTGACCATTCAAAATTTATTCCCTTTTTTTGCAAAGAAGTGATCGGGTTTGTGACCTTGGAGAGTCCTTCAATAAACCTCTTGTAGCAACCAACAAGGCCCATAAAAGATCTCACATCTATCACATTCCTTGGATTTGGCCAATTCATAATGGCTTCAATCTTCTCAGGGTCCACCGATATTCCTTCGTCTGAGATAATGTGACCCAAATAATGAATTTTATCTTTATAAAAGTCACATTTGCTTAACTTTGCATACAGCTTATGCACCCTTAGCAATTGCAATGTCATTCTCAAATGTTCTTCATGCTCTTCTTCATTCTTAGAATAGATGAGAATGTCATCTAAAAATACAAGAACGAACTTATTCAAATACTTGCTAAAAACACTATTCATGAGGCACATGAATGTAGTTGGTGCATTTGTGAGACCAAATGGTACCACTACAAACTCATAGTGTCCATACCTTGTTCTAAAGGTTGTCTTATGAATATCTTCCTCTTTGATTCTTACCTGATGGTAACCAGACCTCAAGTCGATCTTTGAAAATACCTTTGCTCCTCTCATTTGATCAAAAGGGTCATCAATTTGGGGCAATGGGTATTTGTTCTTCACAGTAACTTTGTTCAACTGTCTGTAGTCAATACATAACCTGAGTGTTCCATCTATCTTTTTCACAAATAGAACGGGTGCTCCCCATGGGGACACACTTGGCCTGATATATTTCTTTTCCAACAACTCTTGTAATTGCATTTTCAATTCTAGCAATTTCGGTGTACTCATCCTGTACGGTGTCTTAGACACTGGTGCTGCTCCTGGCACAAGTTCAATTGTAAAATAAATGTCTCTCTTTGGAGGAAGTCCCGGAATCTCATCAAGAAAAAAATCATTGAATTCCTGCAATACATGATAGTCCTCTAACATAGGAGTTTCATCCTCTGTTGCCTCCAAAACATGGGCTGCATACAATTGACAACCTTTCCTACAGAACTTCTTCAATTGCATGGCTGAAACCTGCCTAACAGAAGTCACCTTTGGAATTCCTTTTACAACCCTTGGGTTTCCTTCTTCGTCCATGCATTCAAAATTTTTATTGTAGAAGTCAAGTCTAACCCTGTGTGCCTCTAACCAATCCATTCCAATGAGAATATCATAGGAACCCAGTGGCAAAACATTCAGATTTGCATAAGTGAATAGCCCGTCCATCTCTAAGGGACATTTCTCTACAATTTCACTAACCTTTCTCTTGGTTCCAGTGGCTAGTTGAACTAACCATGATTTATTATGCTTTAATTTCGTAAAAGCACAAACCTCAACAATTTTAGGAGTGATATAACTGTGAGTAGATCCAGGATCAATCAAAATAGAAACAGATTGCTTAGCAATCTTACCTTCAAATTCAACCACAGTTGATTGATGATCTGCCTGGCGGTCGTCTAGTGCTGCATGGATTCTAGGGATTGTCCTTGCCACTTGACCCATAGTTTCAGCTCCTTGGATGTTGTGAACTTTATTTGCATTCCCATTCCGATGTGGACAGTTCCTAAGCATGTGGTCTCCTCCACAACCCCAACATTGAAGTGGTTCCCTTGGCTTGTCTCCCATCATCCTAGTTGGCTTAGTCACAACTTGTGATGGCTGCCTTTGTTGATTTCTGGTATGAGGAGGTTTGAAACCTTTCTTTCTTTGGTCAAACTTCTCATTTTTCTTGTCCTTCCATGCCTTATGGAAATCAGGTTTGCTTTTGTTTTGATCATAGCAATGCTTGGCCTTCCTTATTGCCTCTTCTAGAGTTCAAGGCTCATCAAATTCAATTCTATCTTTATATGAATGAGGTAGCCCACTTAGAAAACGCTGAATTTTCACCTTGTCATCTTGAATATACTTGACATACCTCAGCAGCTCCAAGAAATTGTTTGCATACTCTTCCATGGTTAATTGTCCCAATCTTAGCTCATGGAAATCTTTGATCTTATCATCATAGTACCTATTAGAGAGGTACGTCTGCTTGAATTATTTCTTGAACTGCTTCCACACAATCTTTCTTTCATTGATCTTCTTCACTTGCTTGATGTGTTCCTGTTAGGATATTCCTATACTCCATCCTAGTCCCACCAGTATTTTGATCATTTACATTTTCAGTCATGCATGCACTTTTAGGGTTTGCATGCATCATTTAGGGTTTGCATGCATTCCAGTCATCAGTCCCAGCACCTAGCCCTTAGTGAGCTAGCCCCCAGAGCTTCCTTCCACTCAGTTTCAGACCTCCTATCCTGTCATGCACCCTCCTTTCACCTATTGCATGAGAAGGGCGGCTTTCTCACCTACCAGTCCAGTTTACTTCAGTTATCCACCAGTTTTTCCTTGATTTGAGGCTATACTGACTCCTCACTGCTATTATCACTCCGATTGACCTCCGATGAGACATGAATACCTGTTCTGACTCCAGTTAGCTCCTCATGCGTCCTCCACTGAGCCTCCTTCATTCAGTTAGTGTCTCCATGTGCCAGTTACATTCAGTTACACCTACCACACTAAGTTATACTCAGTTTGATTGATGCTTGACAATTACTTGTGCATTGATGACTCCACCGATGATGAGATAGACTACTAGTTGTGCTCCGATGACACTCCAGTGATCTTTTGATCACTCCATGAAGGTTAATTCGAATTGCCACCTTGGCATTCGAATCCTCATGCATTGTACTACTTATTGTCCATATTGTGATTAATTAATTAGTGTGTGTGAAGTATTTTTGCTTCTATCCGAGTTCTACTGTATCATTATTCTGTTGCTCATTATACTGCATTGACCACTCTTTTTCTATTTTTCTGCTTAATCATAATTACTCTTGTGAGGTATACATCATCTCTTAGATCTGCTGTGAGGATTTTCACATGGTATCAGAGCATGTTGAGAGTATTGTTTATCTCCATTCCTGAGAGTTTTTTGTAGGTTATTACCAAGATTTCGAGTGCAGCAGTTGCAGCAGTTTCTACATTTTTGCAGCAGTAGCAGTTGCAGATATTCTCTATTGTTTTTTGAAGGTCTTCTATAGCTTCTATGTATTCATCAGGAATTACTCCTCTTTCTCCATTCAACTATGATGAATGGAAACCACCAATGATAGCACATTTGAAGACATGGTCTCTTTGATTATTGTTTTGAAAGAGAGTTCGAATCCTTTGAAAAAGAGTATGACTGGTTAAATGAAGGAGAAATAGCTTGTGCAACCATGATGTATGCTATGTCTCGAGGCATGTTATATCACCTCCCTGATTTTTCATCCCCAAAATATCTATGGGTTTACCTGGATGAAATATTTGGCAGATAGAATGAAGGGATTGGTCCAAACCCATTCGAGAGCAAGCAAAGTGATGCATTCACCCCCCTTGATGGTCTCTCAGATCATGAACTAGTATCATCTCATATTGAAGTTGTCCACAAAGAACCTGTAGATTCTACACTCATGCTCCAACTTTCTTCTCTTTCTATGCCAAATCACACTCTAGATATTGCAGAAGGTCCTAAATCCTCTCTTACACCAGAGTCTGTTGGTTTGCATCATGATCACATGATTATTTCAGAGGAAAAATCAGCTATTGGAGGTAATGCATTCGCTCTCCTCAAGCAATCACCTCTTATTTACTAATATATGATCATTATTCCATGCTTTCAGAAGGTTATTGAAGAATATGGCCATTGCCACCCGCTTGGGATAATTTCTCATGCATCCACTGGTTTTGATCTCACCTCTTATGGTTCAAAGGAGATCTCAATAAACCATGATTCAAGTCTTGGATCTAATTTGGATCCTAAGCAAACACTACTTGAGATAATTTCTCATGCATATGATGGTTTTGATCTCACCCCTGCTGGTTCAAAGGAGATCTCAAGAAACTATTCATCAAGTCTTAAATCTGATTTGGATTTCAAGCAATCATTATTATTTGATGGTTCTTTTTGGCATAATTTCACCCATGATGGTTCGAAGGAGAAGACAAAAGACTATCTGCATATTCATGTTTTTTATCCTACCTCAACTGATTCGAATCACAGGTTCAAGGATCATCCTCATACTTTCGGATTTGTTCTCATCACATTCGATTTGAAGAGCAAGTACAAGCACATGCTTTTTGAGCATGATCCACTTCTTCGCAAGAAGAAGATACCTCCAGACATATGACCAAGCATCACACTTGCTTGAGTTTGGAGCATTTTTTTTTGTGTGTTCCTTACAGTCTGTTTTGAGGAGGGGGTATTTTTCCCATAAAATTTTCCCCACTTCCTTGGTTTATTGACTGTTATTATTCATTGTATTGGGTGACCTTTGGTCTTTGTTACCAGGGCCCATGATGGATTAAGGGGGGGTGTTAGAATATTCCTATACTCCATCCTAGTCCCACCAATATTTTGATCATTTACATTTTTAGCCATGCATGCATTTTTAGGGTTTGCATGCATCATTTAGGGTTTGCATGCATTCCATTCATCAGTCCCAGCACCTAGCTCTCAGTGAGCTAGCCCCCAGAACTTCCTTCCACTCAGTTTCAGCCCTCCTAGCCTGTCATGTGCCCTCCTTTTACCTACTGCATGAGAAGGGCGCCTTTCTCACCCACCAGTCCAGTTTACTTCAGTTATACACCAATATTTCCTTGATTTGAGGCCAGACTGACTCCTCACTGCTATTATCACTCCGATTGACCTTCGATGAGGCATGACTACCTGTTCTGACTCCAGTTAGCTCCTCATGCGCCCTCCACTGAGCCTCCTTCATTCAGTTAGTGTCTCCATGTGCCAGTTACATTCAGTTACACCTACCACACTTAGTTAGACTCAATTTGACTGATGGTTGACAGTTACTTATGCATTGATGACTCCACTGATGATGAGATAGACTACTAGTTGTGCTCCGATGACACTCCAGTGATCTTTTGATCACTCCATGAAGGCTAATTCGAATTGCCACCTTGGCATTCGAATCCTCATGCATTGTCCTACTTATTGTCCATATTGTGATTAATTAATTAGTGTGTGTGAAGTATTTTTGCTTCTATCTAAGTTCTACTATATCATTATTCTGTTGCTCATTATATTGCATTGACCACTCTTTTTTTATTTTCCTGCTTAATCATAATTACTCTTGTGAGGTATACATCATCTCTTAGAATCTGCTGTGAGGATTTTCACAGTTCCCACCATATAGATGCTCTTCCATTCAAGTTGAAGATGACGACCCTTGCCTTCATTTATCCAGAGTAGTCTTGGACTTGGAAATACTTTCTCATCCCAAGAAGCCAAGCTTCAGCTTCTTGACTAGACTTTACCTCTCCATCGAATGCAGGAGGTTTTTCCTTCTTAAATTCCCCATGTGAATTGTTCTTGTGATGCCTCTTCCTCTTACTCTTGCAAGATGAAGAGCTTGAACCTTCAATGGATCCTTCAGAGTCAGATGATCCACTAGAAGAGATTTCTGGAGTATATGTTCTGTCTCTAGAAACTCTTCTTGAGTTATTGGTCCTCTTGCGGGAATTCCTCTTTGAACTACTGCCACTCCTTTCTGGATTTGATGTCTGATGCCCAAAGTTTATTTGCCTTTGGATGTCTATCAAACTCTACAACATGGCTGTATTCAACTGATTTTGTTCTTCCCGAGCTTTAATCATCCTTTTGTTATCTTCTCTACAACTTTGCAACTCCACCCTTAGGCTCCTTATGGTGGATGCAATATCTGGGGGAGTTTCTCGATTTCTTCTCCCATTGGATTCTGTTTCAGCATTCTCAACATGTATGTTTTCCCCCATGGCATCTATCTCAGGCTCATAGGGATCCTGTGCATAATCCATGATGTTGATATTCTTGGCCCAACCAAGACCATAACTTTTCAACTGCACTTATCTGGAATGTTGCTTTGATGTGACTATAATTCTGCAAAATGTGTTTATAAACACAACTGTTAGCTGCATTATAATGCTATAAATTATTTGCATGTATGTGGGGAAATCCCATATTGACAACTTTGTCCAATCATAGAATTCTCCCATTTGGCGCAATTATTAAGGTTAAAATGGCCGTCATTGTCGTGGAAATTAATCTTAAAAAGTGTCGCCTGTGTCGCGGAATTTTAAGCTAAAATCTGCCGCCGCGCATCGTGCACATTGCAGATTCTATCCCTAAAATTGCCACGGATGTTAAGGTTATTTTCGCCACCGAGCACGTCACAGATAATTAGTCTAACTTTCGCTGCCACGCGCGCAGAAAGTTATCCTAACTTTCGCCATCGCGTGCGTAGAAAGTTAGCTTAACTTTCGTCGTCGCCACAGCCCTTAGGCAATTTTTTTTTTTTTGAAACACTTAGAAAAAATTTAGAATTTCTCTTCCCTTTCGGTGCAGAAGTTAACAACTATTTCGCCGACCATTGCGACGCTTTTGGGATTTTCTTTGCTGACAGAGTCGCAAGAGTTAGCCCAATTTTTGCCGTCGCGTGCACAGAAAATTAGCCTAATTTTCGCTGCTGTGCGCGGTAGAAATTTAACATAACTTTGCCGCCGCATCGCAAAATTTAACGTTAATTCTGCCATCGCGCATCCCAAAAATTATCCTTAATTTCACCGCCGTGCGTCTCAAAAATTAACGCTAAAATTACCGGCAGAGTCACAAAAGTTAGCACTAAACCCACCAACCGCGTCATAGAAATTTAGCCCAATTTTCGCAGCAGCGCGTGCAGAAAATTAGTCTAACTTTCGCTGCCGCGTGCACAGAAAGTTAGCCTGACTTTCGCCGCCGTACGCGCAGAAAGTTAGCTTAACTTTCGTCGCCGCAGCCTTAGAAGAAAACTCATAAAAACAGTTAGAAAAATTCAAATTTTTTCCTTTCTTTCTGTGATGATTATTGCTCAACAGAAGGTGACTTTTTCCTCTGCAAACTCTGCAAACTGTTCGAACTTAGCCTGTTGAGGCCCAACATCGTAATCTGTGGTGTTTAGAAGGGAATCTTCCCTTGTAACTGTGATCATACTTGGCCCATAGAGGCCCAATGCTGTAGCCTATGGCTCTGATACCATTAAGTCACATACCCACACATCATACCAGCATGGGAGAGGACATGACACTAAATCCGAATATCTAGCCCCATACTTAGTAAACAAACATTCATATAAAATGAAGATGGACATATGCAATGCATAATTATTTGAAAACACAGCAGAATTAAATTCTATTACACATCCATCATACATTCAAGATATTCATGTCATTCATCAATTAAAACAATACAGAATTAGCACATGAGAGTACTTATCTTAAAACAAAGTAGTCCCTAAGCAACCAACTATGCATCTGCAACATTCCACCCAACCATAGGCCAGTTGTGCTTATCAATCTCTTGATACAACTGCCACCCCCCGAGCTGGGCATGATTTCTTCAGGGGAAAAGGGAACAACAGACTCACACATAGCCAAAATACACCAAAATCAGCCAAGCCAATCAGCAGTTGGGTTTATTAGGCTGCTAGGAGATGGAAAAGGAAGAATTGCTAAGCTAGTGAGCTCAACCACAGAGCTATGGGTACCCCTACAAGATCTATCCAGCTTGGTTCCCCACAATGCCTACACACCTGATTCAAGGAAGTATTCCCTTCACTACTACACAGTCCCTCAGGCCATACCTTCCAATTCAGTGTTGTTCAAGGTGTGCATAGAAGAGTAGCCAACCCTTTTGATCTTCTTGAGAGGTTATTTTCCCCACTAGGTTTATCAAGCCAATTCTGTCCAACTACCACTCCAAATTTCTTGCTCACAGGTTCAAACCAAAACAGGGATGCACATAACAGCAAAAGTATAAGTGTTGGGCATGAAGAAACGTTTTTATAGTGAGATGCCCAAAGATGGGGTTTCTACCAATTTCAAAAAATTGTGGGCAGCAAAAAACGAGATGGGAGAAGGGGAAAACAACCCTGGGAGAGCAAATCGTTTTCAAAAAAACGATTATGGGCATTCAAGGGACCAAAATGGCCTCCATAAACCCCAAAATAGTGGCTCCCTTCCTTCCAACCATTGTGCAATACAAAAACGAGTTTCCAGGCATGGAAAAATGCAGGAAATGATGAAAAACGGGATGGAAAAAGTCCCAGCTAGCTCAGACTGCGTGAGAGAGCAAAGGCCATGGGTTCATAATGGCTTTGGGCACAATTTTCTGGGTGTTTTCTTTCCCATGAAGCAAAAATATGATTTTCCAGGTTGATGGCTTACCCTTACATGAAATTGGCTACCACACCTCTCCATTCCCAAGGCATTAACTACCTCAACCAACTCTTGGAAGAATTAAATGATTGGGTGCATAAGCCAAAATGGGTAGTTGAGGGTTTACATGGATTAACACCATTGGCTCATGGGTTTGAATAATTTCTCTCCCTATTCCTTGAAAAATCATGCCCCCATCTCTTTGTTGCATTGCATAGCTAGTTGTGGGTATTTCATTAAAATTTGTAATTACATGATGTCTTAATTTACATTGTGCCTGTCTAGCACAAGAACCATATGCACCGATTTTAATTGCTAATACATAAAACGATAAATTAATGGAAGCGCCTTGGCCGAGAAGTAATAATTCCCACAGGTTGGTTATTATGGGAATGAAGGTGAAGTACGATAAAATGGGGACGTGACAGGCTGAGAAGTGATAATTCCGACAGGTTGGTTATTATGGGAATGAAGGTGAAGTACGATTTCAGGATTTTCTTGATCCAGTTGCTGGATTTGCACCGGCTCCAATATTTTCTGATCATGGCCTTAATTATTCATTGTAATGGCAAGGGTACGTTTCAAGTTCTGGTAAGATCTTCAAGGGACTTGGCCATTTATGTCCCGGACTATCTCATCATGAACAGGCGGCCTTTATATGGATGCTCCTTTCTGTGTTGGACTCATTCCTGGCCCAAGGGTGATAAAACTTGCCTCTGTGTCTCAATTGTTAGCTTTTTTAGAGTGCCTTCCAGGGTGTGGTTTGCGCAATCGCGTCCTCCTGATTTTCGTTTTCCCTCTGTTTTGTGCGTTGTAATGGCCCCTAAGCATGAAACTGGTGATTCCTCTAGGATGGGTTCTGCTCGCACTAACCAGAAAGGTAAAGAGAATGTAAAATTTAGGGGCCGTGGCTCGGGTAGGGTAATGAGGGCTCAAGTCTGGGCTCAATCTGCCACCTCTTTCTTTCGTGATCGTATCCCGGATCCCATCAGGGAAGACATTGAGGTTATTAAGAAGAACCTGTGGAGCGAAGTCCAAGCCCTACCGTTTGAGGAAGTCAAGAATGAGGTGGAGGATTGGGTCACTGTTCCGGGTACTACTGCGGGGCGAGCCTTGACCTATGATAGAATGGTGATGGTTTACTAGGTCACTAAGAACCTGTTAGCTCATGTGGTGATGGGAGGTAACGCGAAGTGTCAAGGCGATGAAGAACCAGTCAAGGCATGGAAAGCTCCCAACGCTGATAACCGGTTAATGCACTGTAAAATTGATGCTATTGCGAAGAAGTTGGGCCTCTCTTTCTCGTATCCGGGCTTGGATGCTCGGGGGAATTGGGTCTCCAACAACAAATCACCCAACCAAGGATCGCTGCGACCAATGGCTACTGTTATTCCGGACGGGAATCTATCCCAGAAGAAGGTGGTGGACATAAAGGTGCCAAAGAAAGGTGCCGAAGGACCTTCGGCTCTGCCGCTAAAAGGTCTTGGGATTTAGGTTTTTCTTGTTTTCAGTTTTTTGTATCTCTGTCTGTAATTCAGAATATGGGTAGTAGGCAGTGTTCGGTGAAAGTTGTAATTCGGGATAGGGGTAATGTTTACTGTTTTGAGAATTTTGTTTGGTCGGTGAGGAGGTCCGGCTTCATGGATGCTCGCTCTGCAATGTTGCAGCTCTGATAGTGAATCTGTCTGTAGTGTTTTGGGTGTCAGACTCTTAACTCAGCAACGCTGTAAGCGTGACATGTATCTCTTTTTTAAGCAGTAATATAATGTTTTTATTTACAAAAAAAAACTTTTAGTTTGTTGTGTTGGTGTTAATGTGTTACATGATAATAACAATAATTAGACACTAAATTGGTGTATGAGACCCCCTTGTTTGTGGGACAAGGGACCCCCTCCACGCAACAATTTGATTGCTAAAGTCTATGGAGGTGTACATACCCCACCCCTCTCAGTATTTGAACATGTGGCCTCCCAAGAGGAAACACGTTCTTAACTATTAGGCCCTCTTGACAAGTCGTAGATATCTCTCATTTAAGTTGTAGAATGTGCTTCTCAACACATTCATTAATAAAAAATATAATGTATTATATTTTTAATGTCTCTCTCATTTAAGTTGTAGAATGCGCTTCTCAACACTTTCATTAAAAAAAAAGGTATATTATATTTTTAATATTAAGGTGTTTGGGTGAGGTTTATGCAAATCATTGATGAAGAACAGCTTGTCTTTTGAAAAAGAATAAAGACAGAGAGTCAAGATAAATTTGTGTAGTCGGTATAAAATCATGAGAAAACTAGAAATTAGAGTAGACTAGAGCATAAATCATGAGAAAACTAGAAATTATAGTAGACTAGAGCATACCTCACTTTATTGATTAGGAAAAATCCCTTCTTATAGGTTTACATAGATCTCCAAGTCAAAAACCATAATATGAGGATGCATGCCACTCAAATTTGGAAACCATATTATATGAAAATTTATGCAACTCATAGTTGGAAAGTGATGCTCTAACTAACTAATCAACTAACCTAAAAATTACTTAATAAATTCAAGAATCCCTTAGAAGGTTGTGCCCTTAAGGGAGGAACACCCCTCATTCTCTGGGTTGGATATCCAAGCTGGTTGTGTTTACTAGGATTTCCTTCAAGGGGTTTGATTTGGGGGAAGATTCCCATGCTTCATATTAGTTCCTCTCAGTTTAGATTGAAAGCATCCTAGTTTCCTTCAAATGTTAAAACAATCCAATATGATGAAAATGACTATAGGAGGCAAATGGCCAAGCTGCGATTGGAGCTACTTAGAGAAGTGTAGCATACCATATTTGCAAGCAATATAGATCATCCATGAACATCTATGGAGGAAGCAGGATTTTTTCTAAGTAAAAAGAACAAGGATCAGAGAGATGTTGAAGCAAATATATGTATGAGATATGTGAGTTGAGGTGAGAAGTGCTTAAGAAAGCTTCCCCTCCATGTACAAGTGAGAGAAATGTCAATGTTGGATATTTGATCTAGGGCAAGAAAATCTATGCATTGTGTAATACGCTAAAATGATGTTCCCTGAAAAGTGAATAAGTGCTTTGTTTTATTTGTTTGGTCAGATAAACATTATGCTTGATGATTTACTATGTACTTGGACATATGTGAAGTTGAATTTAAACGTTACCTTCTGCTTAGGCTTTGTGGGAAAACCTGAAGAAAGAGGGGTCTTGGTCTCTATAGGGAATAGATGATTCAAAAACAATAATAATAACATAAATAAAACTTTAGTAAATAAATAATTCTAAAAAACCAAAAAAGACGCCCTTCAGAAACATAACTGACATGATAAGTGTCACCATCCTAAAATCATACTAAATTTAACTACCTCCTATACAAAAGACTCAGAAGAAAGAGAAATAGGATTTTAATTTGATCTTTTGGAAAGAACCACCCCAACTTTGAGTGGAGGAACAAATTTTCAATTCATGATTCTCTGCTAAAAAAATTGAATGGAGAGACAAAATTAGATTCATGATTCTAAGCCTTTTATTTAAAACCCATCCTTCCTTTCCATTGGTCGAGCCCCCTTCCTCCTCTCCTAACCCTGTTTTTATAAGCTCTTTCATTTGTTGGCAGATTTAAGTCACATAGACTCAACTCCTTACAGGTTGTCGGCCCATTAATTTCTTCTAATTATCATTTAAATAAACAAAGCATGCATGAATAAAATGGGACCCCTTGGGACATGAATTCAACATAGCCATTTTAAATTGTCAAATTACACATCAAGATCCATTATTAAAACTCGAAGAGAGATAGAACCACCGGGTTTGGCAGAGCAAGATAAAGATAATTATGAAATTATGTAATAAACATAGATTCGTTTATCTATGCTAGAGATCCGAGTCCAAAATAATAATAAGGCTAAGGCAAGGTTGGGCTAAAACCCTTCCTTATGTCTATAGGTTTAACACACAATTAAAATCTCATTATTATTAAGCATTAGCAAATGGCAGTCTACCTAGGATGAGACAGCCACAAGAACCAAAGTTAACATTTAACCATTACACTATATAATTTCAAACAGCGTGAAGTGATAACCCATAAGGTCAAAATGTCTTCAAGAGTCTATGAATACAATTATGTAATAAAATGTTTAACAATCCCTCGTGCCTACAACATGTAGGTTGTGAGTGTTTGAACCCCCATAATTATGTAATAAAATTCGACTTGATATAACGAATGATTCATGGAGCATGTAGTTAGTTGGGGAGCTTTGTGCTTGGTATGCTCAGTGGGTTCATCCAGGGTGTTGATACTTGGTACAAGACTTCACTCATGCATATAACTTGGTACAATATTTGGCTCACACTTAAATGCATAGTGTATAGTTATACCCCCACGGGCTCATGTATGGCGTCGTTGCTAAGTGCTTGGAGTTGGGACTTTGGCTTGGTAAAAAGATAAGTTGTTTCAATGCATCATGTGAATCACGGGATACACTCATGCTAGAATTTTGGATAGGAATCTCGCAGGGTAGATTAAAAGTATAAGCTAGATCACGCTAGATTAAAAGTATAAGATAGGTTATAAGTTAGATCATGAGTATATGTATATAAAAGTATATATGTTTGTAAGGGGATATTAACTCCTTGGGGATTAATATCCTCGTAAGAGTATCGAAGTTTAAAAGTGTTTCCTTTAAAGACATGGGAGCATTCACCTGCACAATAATATAAGCCATGGCGAGATCAAGAAGTTAAATGATAAAATCCACAAATTCTAACATTATGCTTGCATTGAGCTAAGATATGACTAAACTGCTATATACATTTGAGAGTGTAAACATACCATTATACGTAACATGTAATTGAAGTCCAATTCAACTTATAATCATATCACATAGGAAAGATGAGTTAACAAGCTGCATAACAGTTCCAAACACATCAAGAAATATCAGTTGAATAATTTCATCTTATAAACATATAGTTGATTTAAAAAAAAATAGTATTGGGAGTCGTAAATGGTATCAGAGCTTAAGGTTGCAATACTTGGACCTTATAGACTCAACCATGTCACTGAAAATTTAAATAAAAGTAATATATTTTCATGCTTACAAGAATCAAGAAGAAGATAGGACTTCTAGGAAGTGCTAGAAGCATTTGCAATTATGGAGGAAGTGCCAAGTCAACATGAGGTGGTAGATAGACCTACCAGGAAGAGGATATGTGGGTTGAATTGAATACTGATCGGACGATGACATCCCCATAAAAAATGATGGAAAATATAAGAATCCTGAAGGCAAAATTACAAATTTACAAGGCTAACAATATCAATGCTCTAGAACAACATCGGGAAATAAACACAACCTTATTACAGAATCTTACTGAAATTGAAAACAATGTGGAACTTGTTCACACATCCAATAATGTGGGAAATGAAATATTCAAAGAAAAAATGCTTTGGAAGCAAAGAACCAAAGTTTAATTTCAAATTTGTTTCATAAAATAGTTCATCCAATCGTTAAGAAGCTACCTATGATAGATTAGAAAGTGATAGTACAACGAGCTCACCTCCCAAGAAGAGGTGTAAACAACATATTTCTAGTGAATTAAAAGGGGAATTTAAAAAGGTTAAACCACCCACCTTCAATGATGATGTGAAGACAGTCGAGGAAGCTGAAGCCTGGCTTCTAAGAATGAAGAACTATTTGCAGATCTACAATTATGACAACAAATGAAAGATTGGTTGGTTGTATTCAATCTTATGACCAAAGCATCTATTTGGTTGTAGGACTTAAAACTAATCAAGGGAATCAAGGAGAAGAAATTGAAATGGAAGGGGTTCAAAAAGTTGTTCAAGAAGAAGTACTTGGCAGTGAGATTTTATGATAAGAAGATAAAGGACTTCACAAGATCAAGGTGGGCCAAAAGTATATGGACGATTTAATTAATAAATTATTAGAATTGTTGCATTATGTTCCATACATAAAGGAAGAAAAGATCAAGATTCAAAAATTTATGATTTGCATACCTCAATATTTTCAGGATAAACTTTAGTTTGTCTTTCCAAAGGATTTCAGAAGAAGCCTTTCACAAGAAAATACTATTTTATGAACATAGTCAACATAGGTATGAAAAATTAAGGAGTATAAGAGAAAATAAGAGGAAGAACTATGACTGGTGAAAGTAAGGATTCAATCCCTCTTCATTTAGAAATCAAGACAAATCCTTTCAGAACAATAACACATATGGGAAAAGTAAATTTCAGTAGAATCTTCCAGCTCAAAGTAGAAATCAGCTTGTTGGAGTTACAGGGAAGAAGCCAGAAGGGACAAATCTAGGACCATTACAGTGATGGGGTTGCAATGAAAATAACCAAATAAGACATTTTCGTTATAAAAGCATGTCAAGATAGTCCACAACATTCAAGAAGATGCTATTGTTAATGACATAGCCAGAAGCCCAAGAATTTGTGCAGCCTTGGACAACCGCTAGAATGCCCATCAACCGTCTATTGTGGAAGTTGAAGATAAAATTTTTGGAAGACCAATCTCAAATCTTATTGACCTCGGTTCATGTAAAAGCTGTCTCCCTGAAAATTGTTGGGCAATGTGCAATAAAGAATAATAAATATAAGAAGGCCTAGTTGGTACAATTGGCTACAAGAACTAAGAAATGAGTATTTGAATTCATTAAAAAATGTCATATAGAATGCGATGGGTTTCCGACAATATCATAATTGAATGTTTTACCTTTAGGATCCTATGACCTAACTCACATGCGTGGATTGGTTGGCTAGACACAAGGTCCTCTTAAACCATGTTATGAATACATTTACTTGTGAGGATGACGAGGGTAATGTCAAAACAGTAAAGGGTATACCTTGCAGAGTCTTAGTAAGGAAAATTTCATCCTTATAGTTGAAATGCAGTGCTAAGAAAGGCTGCAAACTATACAAAATTCAAGTAACATACTATGGAAAAGAAGACAAGTCTAAGATATAAAATTTCCATGTAGTTTGGACTTCAAAGAAGTATTTCTTGAAGAGATACACAATCTACCTTCAAAGAGGGACCTTGATTTTACTATTGACGTAGTACCTAGAGTTGTGCTTGTCTCAAAGGAACCTTATCGAATGAGTACACCAAATTTGGTGGAACTTAACATTTAGTTGCAGGAATTGCTAGAGAAAGACCATATTAGACCCAGTGTTTCCCCATGTGGAGCCCTAGTCTTGTTTGTTCGAAAGAAAGATGGAACCCTTAGGTTGTGTATTGATTATCGACAGTTGAACAAAATCACTATTAAAAATAAATACCCTTTTCCCAGAATTGATGATCTGTTTGATCAAGTTAGGGGATATAGAGTGTTCTCAAAGATCGACTTGAGGTCAGTTTATCACCAAATAAGGGTTAAGTACGAAGACATTCATAAGACTTCTTTCAGAAATCAGTATGGAAATTACGAGTTCGTGGTTGTACCTTTTGGCCTCACCAATTCACTGGTAACATTCATGTATCTTATGAATAATATATTCAACAAGTACCTCAACAAGTTGACTGCATCCTCCTAAGCACCTATTGACTACTGCTCCTATTCTAAATATTGCATATCCATTCAAAGAATTTGTGGTAACAAATGCTTGCAAAGAAGAAATCAGAGGAGTGTTAATGCTGAATGATCATGCTATAAGATATGAATCCAGGAAATTAAAGGAGCATGGAAGGAATTGTGCAACTTAAGATTTGGAACTAGTAGCTATAATTCATGCACTTCAAATGTGGAGTCACTACTTCTTGGTAAAAGGTTTTGACTGAAGAATGACAAAATTGGATTAAAATATATGTTTGACCATCATAATTTAAATACATGGTAGGTGAGATAGATAGAATTTTTAAGTGACTATGATTTTGAATTTAACAATATCAATGGTAAGGAAAACAATATAGCTAACGCACTTAACAGGAGAAATCAACTAATTTATTTGACTTCTGTCAACTCTTTTGTTGTTGACCTCAAATATAAGATGAAAATTACAAGAAAATAAGGTTAAATATACAACATAATTCTATAGGACAACAACAGGAAGATTATGAACTCACTAAAGACATGCTACTCTTATTGAAGAATAGATTGTATGTACCTGAATTAGCAGAATTAAAGCTAATCATTTTGGATGATTTTCACAAACAACCATATTCAGGACACCCTTGCTATCAGAAAATGATTACAACAGTAAGAAAGAAATATTTCTGGCCTAGGATGAAATTAGAAATTGCTCAGTACATAACTAAATGTTTGGAGTGTCAACAAGTCAATGCTGAACACCAACACCCATCCGGTTTATTGCAGCCTCTACCCATTCCTGAGTGGAAATGGACGATTGTTTCAATGGATTTTATCACATGATCACCTTAGTCTAAAACAAAACATGAATCCATTATGGTACTTGTGGACAAATTGAAATTTTTTTCTCACTTTATCCCTATCAAATCTACCTTCAATGCCATAAATATTGCATATATCTTCCTAAAAGAGATATTTAGAATTCATGGGGTACCTAAAAACATCATCTCTGATAGAGATGCAGAATTCACTTCAAACTTTTGGAAGGAATTATTTATAGGTTTGGGCTCTCAGTTGAACTTTAGTACTACTTACCATAGTCAAACTGATGGTCAGAAAAAAATAACAAATCGGATCCTAGAAGAGATGCTACGAATGTAATTTATGGATAATCCCAAGAGATGTGAAGCCTACCTGCATTTGTCAAAGTTTACTTATAACAATGGTTATCAAGCCTCCGTAAAGATGAGTCCCTTTGAAATTATGTATGGCAGAAAGTGTAACACCCCAATTACTTGGGACAACCGCGTGGCAAAGTTATGAAACTTAACATGCTTAAGGAAATGAAGTAGAGTAGATTGTTAGCAAAGTTAAACATAATCTTAAAGTGGCTCAAGAAAAAAAAATAGCTATGCAGACTTAAGCAGGAGACCAAAGGAATTTGAGATAGGAGTTCATGCATATCTCAAAGTAAAATAAAAGAGAAACTCCTTGAACTTGGGGAGATGTTCTAAATGAGCCCCAAGATACTATAGGCCTTTTCAAATACTAGCAAAGGTTGGGCTTGTTTCTTATCAATTAGACTTACCAACTAACATCAAATTACATAATGCATTTCTTGTATCTTTGTTGAACAAATATATTCATGATGCTAAACATGTTTTGGATTGGCATGTGATATAGGTAGAACCCAAAGGGAGTTTCCATCAAGAATTCTTGAACATTCTAGATATGAAATAAGTGTTGATCTAGAATATAGCCATCACTTAGGTAAATGTGCAATGTAATCACTTTGAACTTGAGGAAGCTACCTAGGAGATGGAGGATAAAATACAGGAATCATATCCATCTTTGTTCCAAGACTCAAATGTTATCTCTTTTGAACATCGTGGGAAGTGTTTCTTTAAGGGGGAGGGGATTTAATACGCCGAAATGTTGTGCCCCTCAAAGTGATTAAGTCCTTTATTTTATATGTTTGGAAAGATAAATGTTATGCTTGATGATTTACTATGTACTTTGTTTCGAGGAAAATCCCCTAATGACTTTGGGTTATAGCCATCACATAGTGATTCCCATAAAGGTACTACGATTCCTAAATAAAACAATCTAATTACATATTTACAACCAATGCATGATTAAATTAAGATAAGAAGAAGCATATCTATGGTTCAACGTTTGAAGTATATACACTTCTTGAATATTTAACCTTGATGCTCCCTTGAACACCTACAATCAAGAAAGAAACAAAAACACAATAGTAGATGGCTGCAAAATAAAGAAGCAATTGACTGCAATTATTCTAATTAATGTATTAAGTAATCAAGATTGCATAACCATAAAATTAACATAGAGATTGGATGGAAAAGAGAGTTCTTTATATAAAAAATAACAACATATACATGAATGATTTTACCTATAACTTGATGCAACATTGTTCTGAAACTGGAGTCTAAGTTCCTCCACCTGGGCCACACACTTGCAACACTTCTTTGTACTTTACTCAGGGCAATTCCAAGAGAGAAAAATGATAGCTATTTGACTTGATAAGGAATGAAGACCGTTGGAAATACATATTTCCTAACATGGGAAAGGATTTGCAGGCACATGGTTAGGGTTTTGGATTCTATGAGCAAAATGAAAACATTATGATGCTATAGGTAATCTCTTCTCCTTCTCTTCTTCTCTTATGCCTCTTTTATTTTTTTGGGTAGGCAGTTAGAGAAGT
This sequence comes from Larix kaempferi, assembly GCA_027924585.1. Classification (NCBI taxonomy): domain Eukaryota; kingdom Viridiplantae; phylum Streptophyta; class Pinopsida; order Pinales; family Pinaceae; genus Larix; species Larix kaempferi. The sequence continues at coordinate 41,546,949 of BSBM01000047.1, forward strand.
TGGGGTAGTTATTCATGGGAAAAAAGGAGGTTAGAACTTGGTGAAACCTTTTTAAATTTCCTGAGAAATATATATTTTTATCCCCAAATAGGTGCATGTGTGGGCTAGACATTACAAAGGCATGTATACACAAGCTAGTCATCCACAGGGTGCATATGAGCCGAAAAAATGGATTTTTAACAAGTTTTCCTGAGAAGGGATATAATAAGTAATCCACGTAAGGGTAAGTTAGTCTACAAAAATGGGGTAGATCATAGATAAGGCCAAAGCGAGCATTTGTACAAATGATGTGGAAAAAGATGTTATAATAGATGCCCCTTAATGTATGAGGTCAAAAAGAAACTAATGGACGAAATACATTATAAATATTCAAAAGTGGGTTTAAGGTGGACTCAAGGAGAAGTCATCAAATTCCAACCATAGAAAGTCACCTACAACCCAACAAATCATAACTCTCTTCCCGAGGAGGGCATACCCATTCTTAGGAGTAACAAAAAGCATGGCCTTAAAATCAAGTACACTGCAGATCCAAAAGATATATAAGAAGTGATCAGGGCCATGAAAAATGATACATTGTGAATCCATGTGAAAAGAGATCATAACTATGAAGCAATACAAAGTGGATCTATGTCTTAGAATCAAGTGAAGAAATCTGTAAACAAGTACTAGATAGATTGATCTTCACTAGTATTGATGTCGTAAAATGAGTAAATGACAATCCATCACAACTTGAGTCATATCAAAAAGAGGTGATGCTATAATAGAGCCAACGCCTTCAAAATAAACCATCGCGGGTATGAGTCTAAACCATGTGAATAAATTTCTTGAAGTAAAAAATAGTAAGACACCATTTGATTACCGACCATTGTTGTATATCATTAACAAATGCGAGCCAACTGACCAATAATGATAATGAGTGGAAAGGTTCCTAGTATAATCTAACAAGTGTGAATATATGAGATTTCGTCAAACACTTGTAGACTCTAACGATCATGGGGAATTGATGTATTCCCACTGTCGGTAGGATGGAAACTACCACTAATGACTACAAGTCTCAAGGTATTAAAAAGGCTCTAGATACCTATCCAAGAATAGATGAGTTGAATTCGATGGGAAGTGATCTGATAGAAGGAGGGAATTAAGGAATCCCCCATCATCCAACATGAGGTAATAGAAAAAGGCCAAAGATTTGAAAGATCATGGAAAAACTGATTTATTCTGAAATGTACTTGATATACATGAAGGACAACATGCAAAAGTCAAGATTTCTAAGGAGTGGTTGACATAGTTTACATAATTCCTCTGAACAAAATCACAACACATAAGTGACAGAGCGAGCATAGACTCAAGAATGAACAAGACATAATTTCGTGATATAGGAGACATCAACATACTTCTCCATAATGAGTGGAAGAATAACTAGTTGGGAAGACACTGCATAAACGAGTTCGGTTTCCTAAATCCATACTAAACCCAATATACCGAGATAAAGACTCAAGAGAATGTGCTTCGTTCAAGGGCGATACGATTTCTTCCATACATAAATGAGAACTGACTCTTTCACATCCGTTGTTTTGGAATATTTGATTTTTTTGTCTTTTCATATTATTAAAAGTGTGAAAAATAATAAAAGGATGCTATAATATAGTGGAAGAAATGAGTGTCGCAGAGCATGCAACTATGTTCCAAATGCATAGAACATACCTATGCAAAACAAAATGCAAAAGAGGAACTGTGAAAGCGGTGGACACTCATCATCATGTTTCTTACAACGATAGTCCAAAATGCAAATGAAACGGATGTAAGCTATGAGCAATATGAAGAATGCAATGGCAGCATGAAAGCTACGACAAAACATTAGGCATATCTGTGAACAAAGGAAAATGCATAATGAACGAAAATCGGATCCTTATAGGGAATGGAGAGAAATATATGAGAAAGAGAGGCATGCAGATTCTTCTCAAAGTCATGGTAAAAATATAAAGGCTCTTGATCCTATGACAAAAACTCAACATGTGCACCAAAATGGCAAGAGGGTGCTGACTACAGTGTCCCATGTTAGGTAGGTTGTTATGTCGAATTGGTGCAATTTAATGTACATACAAATGGTTGACACATCAATATCCAACAAGCTTTACCCTATGGCAAATTTATATAACAAAATATTAAAAATGTATCATAACATAAAGGATTCCTAAACCTATATGCAATTTTATGAAAATACCTTATCGGATCAAGCAAAGTGCAAATAATTATTTCTAAGGAACTATGAATCCAAGTAAAATTCAAATCTCCAATAAAAAAAATACCATGATCATATCTAAAAAATATAAAAAGAAAGATCTGATACATGTCACTTTGGTAGAGGTATTTCCGACTTTAATGTCTTCAACAATATTAATTACCAAGGCAGAGTTTACCAATGAAGAATCAAGATCGCCAAGGCTTGAGGACCTATATTATATAATACCAGAATTGCGAGGAAGAGGAAATATGGAAGTAATAATGGAGTCTACAAGAATATACTCATAATTATAGGGGTAAAAAAAATCTACAAACAAAATCAAACTCATCAGGAACATCAAATTGCAATTCAATGGTAGAGTCCAAAGACTAAAAAATGCCAATGTCCGAGGATCTAAAAACAGTGAGATCATACTCAAAAGGAAAATAAGGTTTGTATTTGATTACAACCAGGTCCAACCTAGGGAAATGATCCTTTGAAAGGACGTAAATATCCAAAGGAATGTCAAAATCTATCAAATCATCCAGGAAGGATTTATCTAAGGGAAAGAAGTCATCCCAGAGAGAACACATGTCAAAACATTCACTTGGACCAATAGGGTGGACATAACACTCCAATTCCCCCATTGAATGAATCACATGGTCAAATTCTAAGACTAAGTCCCAAGAAGATAAGCATGAATGCATAGGATTCTTCTTAGTAGCAATTGGACATGAGGGATATAAGGCCACATAATTCACCTGTGGCAGGGTAGTGTCTACCAAAACGCTAGGAACTGGAAAATGGTATACTTGGTATAGAGTTATTAGGTCGATGCCAAATATGGTCAATATAAAAATATGATCAACAAAAACAATGGTGAATCCTTAATCATTTAATTGGAGTCATGTCTCTATTGAGTCGACCGAGTCACATATATCTATAAGTGACTCTAGTATAAATTTTTCCAAATAGAGGGGATGAAATGTGATATTTTCAAGGCAGGCAATCCCCTCTACTTTTGTAATGAAGACAATCTCTAGATGACTCTTGTAAGTCGATTCACGTCATATTTTTGATTCAAAGTAGTTGACCATGAACAACAAAGCAGTCATAAGATCATGCACAATGAGGAGACATAATTTCAACTTTCATGCATTATCAATCCTCAACAAATGAAGATGGAATTCAAGCAAAATACATCCAAGACCACATAGAAAAGAACTTAATGATAAATATGATGGTGAAAAGAACAATTGAATGTGAGCCCCTTGTTGAAGAATTGCATAAGTTGGTCCTGGGTTGTGAACTCATAAACTAAAAGGAAAAGAGATGGTACAAAAATCGAAGATCCAAAAGACCTATGCCTAAGTCGAGAGAAAGTTGACCAGACGAGAAAGGGTGAGGCTTTAAACCAAAAGTCCTGCTAGAAGTGAGGGTAGTCGTCTGCCTTAGAGAGAGGGTGAGGCTTCGACCGACCACTACCAAATTGAAGACAGAGGATGAAAAGTAACAAGTCATGATAGAGCCGTGTGCACGTGTATCTTCTTATCCAGTTGGAGGCTGTTGCGACTGAGTTACCTATGAAGACCTATATGCATGGTCGATGCATAGTAAAGACTACTTCAACAAGAGAAGAGGCCCTTGGATGTTGTTGCATACTTCTTTCTCTCTTCGAGACAAAGAATATTTTTGGGGTGGGAGAGATGTTGGAGGAAACCCTTCGGGCCCCTAATTGTCATCATGTTAAACATACTATCTTAATGTACTTCAATGAATGATTTGTTGGAGTGGGTGTATAACTACTCCAACAAAATATATTATGTACAAATACCCATTTTAAGATAAATGCAAATCAAATGAATGCTATGTCCAATATTCTCTACTTGATGGTTCTTGTGTGTGATTTATAGTTTTCTACTTGAATGCTTGTTGAAATCAAGGGTTTCAATAGAGGTGCTAACCCTTCATGACTTGCTTGGGAAAACAACATTTCGTTGGACTTGTTTGATTGTTCCTTTATTTATGCCATATGATCAAATATACTTGAATATTGTTCTTTAATCAAACGAAATGATACCTCATTACTTATAACTCCTTGTATTTTACCTTTAGATCCAAAAATGTTTGGAACCTAAACAAATAGAGTATATGTTTTCTAGATGTCTTTTCATTAGTAGCCTTGTCTTGGTTTTCAATCTCTCTCTCTCTCTCTCTCTCACACACACACACACACAATGCTTCATTTGATATTTCATCTAAATATTCTTCTACCCTTATCCTTTTGGGGATATGTTGATTGATGTGTCTATTTTTTGAATATTGTGATACCTAGATCTCTAATTTATTTTTACCGATTCTTGATTATTTGGTGTATTCATTGTGTACTCCATATCCTATACTAGTAGGATGTGTATACATTTACTTCCATTGTATCCATAGAGCCAATTACTATATTAATTACATTTATCGATTCAACAACATCAACTTGAATGATTTATGATAATATGTTCAACCAACTTCCTATCTCTCTTTTGAGCATTTGCTTTGACTGAACATGTTGGCCTTGTAATACCTCCTACACTTGTGTCTTCTTGCTTTATTTATTGGAAAATATTTCCACTTCTAAACTTGTATGATGTATATATAGAGTAGAGATAATTTCAACCCTTATATTATATATAATATGATGTGGACCTTAATTCCAAGATTGACCCTCCATGAAATTTAAATATGGCATAATTATTGAGCTAAAACATTTATGGCAAATTTATTTTTAATAATGAAAGTGAAAATTTGAGAAATAGTCTTTTGTTTTCTTGAAGTGAAATGGATACAATTTGAATTCAACGACTATTTCGTATACTCCAAAGAAAAAATATTAGGAGTTGAGAACACTGGAAGTGAATGAGGATTTAACTCTAAATTATATATCATCATGACAATACATACTTGAAAAAGATACCAATCCATTACTTGTTTTCAAGGCCGAGTTGAAGTAACTTTCTGCATTCTAGGAACGTTCTAGGTGGATTCTCATTATGAATTATTCTGTAAACTATATACATGAATCTATCAAGGAATTTCTTGAAATTATTCTTTAGTGATCCCGCTTCCTAATAATGAGTCTAGTCTATAACCAAAAGTTAATAATGCTATTGCTTTACCTGATCCAAATGTAGATGTTTAAAGGGGTCAAATTGAAAATATAAGACAATATAGACCATGTGTGGTTGATATGTAAAACGCCTTAAAGATGGGAATTTGATGAATTGACCATGGACGGAATTCGATAAATACCTAAAGTAATTGAATCTTTCATATTGTGCAATTCTATTTATTGTATAATAATCATCATATCCTAATGTTAAACAAGACATCAAAATGGTTTCCAGAGTTAGTTATAAGAATATATGGGCTTGAATATAATTTTTTTATTTTAGAAACCTAATCTCCTTCAATAAAGAAACTTGCCACCAATTCTTTATTTTGGGTTGGCATTAAGTAATTGAATTCAATGGCCAAGTCATTATAATTTAGGAGTGTCAGATTATCTGGTAATAACAACATTTTAGAAATGGAATTAGGGTTTATGGATAAAATCACTCAATTTATGTCTGAATATTTTATATTCCTCTCAGTAGGATAACAAGCTTTGCATACATAGAAATAAACTCAAAAAATTGATATTTGGTTGAAATAATTGCTTAGACTAAGCTACATTCCCACATGGGAAATATTTCATAATCATTTTAAAATCTTGCTTAAGAAATTCGACACAAGTCAAAATAAAGTGTCTGGTAAGCAGGGCCTCAAAGATATCCCTAGGGTTTCAAAGATACCCCCAATTGGGTCAATAAAATGTTCATCATTTGGTTATTGGGTAGAGGGTTTAGGTGGAATGGCAAGTTTTTTCTTGAGAGCTATACTACATAGGAAAATAATTTACAAAGTAGTGAGATAGAAAAAAAATACCTATAAAAATTCTAGTAACTTGATTGGATTAGGGTACTTAATGTTGGTTAAACTTATGATCCCACCTCTCTCCTAATTCTTTATATAGATTTTTTTTCACATAGAAAATAACCTATACTTTAAATTATAAAAGTATAATTTATATGTCCCAAAAACAATGCGAGATAACTAGTTGAATCTATCAAATCCCATAACCAAAGACAAGTCCACAGGAGACAATATCCCAAAATGGATTTGGGATCATGAAAGCGAAGAGAAATTAAAGACAGTCCGAAGACAAGACACAGGTGAATGAGGAACTAAATATGACCCAACAACAACACAAAAAAGACCCTGAATAATATAATAATAGGGATTCTTAAAAAATCTGGATAATAGGAGGAAAAAATGTCGATAGTAGCTAAAATTAAGATGTAAGTTTTTATACCAGACCGAAAAGGAAAAAAATGAGCTAAAAAAACTCTCAAAGATTTGAGTAAACAATTGGAATCCTTTCCGATGTTGTATTGCTTCCATCCTTCCATCATTCAAAGTTTATAAATCCTTCCTCTGCTACAAATCCATGTTTAGATAATTCGTCTGCTTGTGTATTGAACTCCCTGAATATGTGTGTTGGAACTAAAATTGTACCTAGTTCATTTTAATCTTTTTCTCGGTTTTCTATTTCCTATTGTTTTTATTTTTGTTGATTTGAGTTTTATTACATGAATGTTGGTTTATTATTTTAGTTTATTATTCACTTTTTATTTTTTAGACATTGGCTTATTAAAAATTTCCCTTCTTATCGAGCTTCAATACATGAGTGAATATTGTTTCTAACCTTTATGTTGAAGGTTATGCAAATATTTCATAGTTGAGATATTCTGGCAGCACAATCACTAGGGTTCATAAGCACGAGCGCTGTTGGAATCCCAAATCATCCAAGATCATGGTTTTCCCACAGCCAGTCTAGCGCAGTTCTTCTTATGTTTCTTGATTCTTTCATTTCAGTTTTCAGATCTCTTATGACTTAGTGATTGTATGTGATTCATATTTCATTACTCTTTCCATGAATGATACCTCCAGAAATCATACAATTTTAAACCTTTTACCTTTAGTTTCTTTGGATGTTCTAGATTGTACTTCTTTGTAGTCAGTACAATTTCTAGGACTAACATCTTTTGGCGCTGTTTTCGGGGATGGAAGTGAAGCATATCTTCCCTGGGATATTTTTATTGATATGATTTTGGGAGGTGAACAAGATCAGAAAATTTTATAGACTACATTTTCACCAGTATTATTTTGACAGTGGCTTCTAAGAAAACACGAACAAGGGGAAATCCTACATCTCCATTACATACGGTAGTCCCAGATCCATAACAGATTTTGAGAGAGGCCAGGCATAAATTGACCTCTACTTCATCAAGAAGATTTCAATTTCCTCCTTATATAGTTATTCCTGATCAGCCAAAGCCAATATCTCCTTTTGCATGTTCAAAGCCTAAACCAGAAGAAAAAGAACAAGATTTATCTTGGCTTATTCCTACTACCCAAGTTAATACCTTTCAGGTTTACACTAATCCCTTATCTTCTCAAAAGATCAAAACTGAGTTTCTTGACTCTGGAATCTTTATGTCGAAATCTTAGCCTCGAGCTTATACTCCACTTACAAGTAGGATCCCTCTTGATCAACTAAAAACCTATAATCCTAATTTCCATCCAAGCTCAAGTAAAGTTAATAGATCTCCTTCTCCACTGAGCCAAACTAGTTCCAAGATGGTAGGTCATCCTCTTGACATGATGGATCATATAGTGGCTGCAAGATACACTCCACTAGTTCTCCCTCAGCCCCTTAATGCCCTTCCTGCAGGAGATTATCAGAAGTATCTTCCTAGGTTCAATGGTCAAGGTGAAACTATTGCAGAAGAACATTGGAATGCCTTTTTCAGTTATGCAGATAATCAGAACATTGAGGCTAAGGATGTTTGGATGAGGATGTTTGTTCAGAGCTTGGATGGGGAGGTAAGGAAGTGGTTCATAGAATTACCAGTCAATTCAATAAATGGGATAGAAGAGCTAGAGGAAGTGTTTATGAGACAGTTGGGGGATACAAAGGACTATCTTTATTACATCACAGAGTTTGGAGATTTAAAAAGAAAGAAAGATGAAGTTGTAGCAGGTTTTTCAAAGCGTTTTAATAAAATGTATGGAAAGATTCCAGCTGAGATAAAACCCTTTGAGACATCGACTAAGTTAAATTATGCTAATTCTTTTGATCATGAGTTCTCTTTTATTTTAAGAGAAAGAAGTTATGTAACCCTGTTAAACATGCAGGAGGCTGCATTGGAAGTTGAATCTAACATTTTGGCATCAAGCAAGCTTAAAGATAATTCAGATTATTAAGTGCATGATAAGAAGGGTAAGAATGAAATGATGCCATCAACTTCCACATCAAAGACATCCGAAAGCAAAATGGATGAAATGACCAAGTTAATTAAAAGTATATCTGCAAAAGTAAATAGGATGGAGATGGATAAAAATCCAAGTATACCCATACAGGAAGGAGATCGAAATCCAAATCAATTCAGACACCCATTTGCTCCCAGGTTTTTTCCCAGAGAAAGAAGAAATAATGATATTCAAAGGGAAAGAAGGGATAATGAAGATCAAAGAGTCCCACCCCCATTTCAAAACAATTTTTTAGATGAAGTAGAAGAGGTTGAGGATTTACAATTTGAAGATTTGGATCAAAATCTAAATCACCTTGGAGAGCAGTCATCTAAAGCCTTTCTCACTAAATTTCATCATCAGAATTCTGAATTTTCTGGTCTAGCTGTTCATCAAGAAGAAAATGATCTCGATCTTGTATGTCCAACTGATATTTATTAGTCAGATCCAAAAAAATCCTATAGCCTAAGATCTGGTCCTAAGCAATTTTCTCAAATTCCCAAAAAGAAGGTGGTTGTTCCTAGTAAATAGTTACTTGATCCAACATTGGAGAAGAAGCAAAATCATGGTAATCAATTTAAGCCTACAGAGACTGAAGACATTAATAGAAATTCTCAAGCTTTCAATTTTGAGAATGAACTTAGTAAGGTTAAGATTCCTGTTCCATTAACTGAGTTGATGAAGACACCTTTATACACGGATCATGTATGTCGAGTACTGGGTTCACAACTTAATGAGCTTCCTTTAGATACTATAAATCTATAGGATGAACATCCTATCATTACCTTGGGAAATTCTTCACCTGATAAACTTGAAGATAACTCAAATTTTCCTCCTCCTTTTTATATTAACTTGACTGTCCACGATCAAATGCTACGTAATTGCCTTTTAGATTTTGGAGCTTCTCATAACCTTATGCCTAAAGCAGTCATGGAAGCCCTTGGTCTAAGTGTCACAAAGCCATATCATGATTTGTTTGCATTTGATTCCAGAGAAGTTAAGTGCTTAGGAGTGATTAAAGATCTTGTGGTAAGTCTTGCACAGTTACCTATGAAGAGTGTCATTATGGATGTGGTTATTGCTGACATTTCACCTAAGTTTGGAATGTTACTCTCAAGGTCCTGGGCAAAAAGAGTAGGAGGCACGTTACAGTTGGATTTGGCATATGCTACTATCCTAGTATTTGGGGGATAGCATAGAAGGTTGTACAGGGAAGTGCAGCTTTCTTATTTAGTGAGTGATAACAAGAATCCAACAAATCATCCAGTTTATGTTGTTAATGAAGATATGGGATCTTATATGTTACATTTTAGTAATGAAGAAAAAGTTGGCATTCTGCATGTGGATAAAGAAGCACCAATCAGACATACTGTTGAAAATCAGGATGATTTAAGGCAAATGTACTTTGATGGCTCATCATCTATGGAAGGAGCAGGAGCAAGTATTGTTTTGATTTCTCCGGGAGGGGAGGTTATTTGTTTGATGTACAAATTGAAATTTCAGACTACTAATAACACAACTGAGTATGAAGCATTAATACTTGGTTTGAGAGCTTCAAAAGACCCAAGAATCCAAAAACTAACTGGTTTTGGCGACTCCGAATTAGTGGTCCAGCAGGTGAAGGAAGTTTACCAAGTAAAGCAAGAATTGTTGAAGGTATGCATGAATGAGGTGTGGGATATGGTAGAAAATTTCTTTCTAGCATTTAATATTTCTTTTATCCCAAGGGATCACAATCAAATAGCAGATTCGTTGGCCTTGGCAGCCACCTATTTCAGAATTCCAAAACAGACTCAATTAAAATATCCTATTGAAGTCAGGTATAGACCGTCAGTACCAGATAACATCAAAAAATGGAGAGTATTTGAAGATGATTTGGAAATCAATTTTTTTTTGGAGTTGAGTGGGGAGTTTTCTACTTCATTGATTGATCATGATCAAGATGATGGATATGATGATACTGCTAGATACTCAGAGAATTCAATTGCCGAGCATAAAATTATTGAATTGAAAGGAAACTTTATTCCTAAAGGGTTTGTTCCCCTTGAGAGACTTTTTTCTAAAGATGATACTTTGCTGAAGCCTACCATGCAATCTTCAGAAGAGAATATCCTAAGCTGTAAGATTGGAACTGTAGATGAACTCAAGATGGTGAAAGTTTCCAAAGCTCTCTCAAATGAAGAAAGGAACATGTATGTTAAATTACTGAAAGAATTTGTTGATAGCTTTGCTTGGTCTTATGAGGATTTGAAGACCTATGACACTAGCATAATCCAACATAAAGTTCCTTTAAAGCCAAACACAAAACCTTTCAGACAGAAATTGAGAAGGATTAATCCATCTTTGCTTCCAGTTATAGAAAAAGACGTTAAAAAACTATTAGATGCAAAGATCATAGTTCCACTCAGATATTCCTCCTGGGTAGCCAATTTGGTTCCAGTGCATAAGAAAAATGGAGAGATCAGGTTGTGTGTGGATTTCTGCAATTTGAATACATATTCACTTAAAGATAATTATCCACTGCCTAAGATTGAGTAGATTTTGCAGAAGGTGGTAGGTGCCTAGAGAATTTCGATGGTTGATGGATTCTTGGGTTATAATCAAATTGTTGTGCATCCGAATGACAGAGAAAAAAAAGCCTTCACTACCCCTTGGGGTACCTTCATGCACGATAAAATGCCTTTTGGTCTGATGAATGCTGGCGCAACCTTTCAAAGAGCTATGGATATAGCTTTTGTTGGAGAAAAAGAAAAGTTTGTAGTAATCTATCTGGATGATATCATTGTATTTTCTCATTCTGATGATGAACATCTTAAACATCTTAGGCAAACATTTTTGAAATGTAGAAAATTTGGGCTTTCCTTAAATCCTAAAAAGTCACATTTTGCTGTTCAGGAGGGCAAGATACTAGGACATCTGGTTTCAGCAGATGGAATCAGAATAGACCCTCAAAGAGTCAAGGCTATTTTAAAAATCAGTATTCCAAGAAGTAAGAAAGATGTCCGGTCATTCATTGGAAAAATAATTTTTTTAAGATGGTTTATCCCAAATTTTGAATAAACTATAAAGCAGATAACATCAATGTTGAGGAAATACCAGGAAGTGAAGTGGACAACAGAATCTAGATCTTCATTTGAAAAGATCAAACAAGCCCTTACAGAAGCTCCAGTGCCGGTAAGCCCATATTTTTCAAAGGATTTCTTGACCTTTTATTTTTCATCTCAGGACACTATAGATGATGTTCTTTTACAAAAAAATGCAGATGGGTTAGAACAGCCAATTGCTTTCTTTAGCAAGACTTTGAGAGACTTAGAGTTGAAATACACTATATTGGAAAAACAAGCATATGCATTGGTCAAGGCTTTGAAGTTCTTTAGAATCTATGTCTTACATTCTAAAATCATAGCTTATGTGCGTAATGCTGCAAGCAAAGAAATTCTGACTCAGCCTGATAGCGAAGTAAAAAGGGGACGATGGATTGCTAAAATCATGGAATATGATGTAGAGATCAGACCTACTAAGCTAGTTAAAGGACAAGGTTTAGCAAGACTTTTGGCTGATTCAAATTGTGAAGCTCTAGGCCTTCATTTAGTGGAAAATCAACCAGCACACGAGGAGTTACAAATAAATCAAAATGAAGAACAAATCATGGATAGGTACGCATAATCAGTGTGGTATGCTGACATAGTTTATTTTCTATTAAATTTGCAGTGTCCTTCTCACCTAGATAAAAAAGAAGCTAGATAATTAAAATTGAAAGCCACTAAATATTGCTTAGTAAATGAATAGTTGCATTGGAAAGATCCAGGAGGATTGTTGCTCGGGTGCTTGGAGAAGTCAGAAACATAAGAAGTTATATTAGAATCACATGAAGGTGCTTGTGGAGGTCATAAATACTGGAAAGCTATTGATTTTAAGGTTCTGAGATCTGGATACTACTGGACTTCCTTATTTTCAGATGTATATAGGCAGGTTAGAGCTTGCGTACAGTGTCAAAAATTTGCAGGTAAACAACAGATTTTATCTTTACCTTTAAAACCTATTGTGGTAGATGCCCCTTTCCAACAGTGGGGATCGGATTTCATAGGTGAGATCAATCCTGCTTCCAGTGGACAACACAAATGGATACTGACAACCACTAATTTCTTCACCAAGTGGGTGGAAGCAATTCCCACACGAAATGCAACTGATAAGGTTATCACCAACTTTATACAAGAAAATATTTTGAGTAGGTTTGGTTGCCCTAAAAAAATATTGACTGATAATGATCAGGCCTTCAAATCAAAAGCTATGGTTGATTTCTGTGAGCAAAATGGTATCATTCTGAAGCATTCAACACCCTATTACCCTCAGGGGAATGGGCTGGCAGAATCAACAAACAAAAATATTATCCAGAGTATCAAAAAGATGTTAACCAATAACAAATGGTCTTGGGATTCAATGTTGAAGTATGCTCTTTGGGCAGACCGAATAACCACCAAAAAAGTAATAGGTTTGTCTCCTTTTCAGTTGGTTTATGGTACTGATATTGTTTTCCCTATCCAATTAGGTATTTATGTGATGAATTTTTTTCAGGACAGTCAGGAGGAGCCAAATGATATTCAGAGAAGAATCTTTCCATTGATTAAATTACAATAGGAATGAGAAGCATTGGCAGAAAGAGCACAGGTTTATAGAAATAAGGTCAAAGAAAGGTTTGACAGGAGGGTTAAAGAAGACACTTTTTTCCTGGGAGATATGGTGCTAAAATGGGATGCTCGGAGAGATCAGAAAGGTCAGCATGGCAAGTTTGACAGTTTATGGCTCAGACCTTTCAAAATCTCCAAAATTTTGGAAAATAATACCTTTGTACTGCAGAGCTTGGAAGGTAAGGATTTTTCAAGCCCTATGAAGGGGCGATTCCTTAAACATTTTTACAGTTACTAAGAGGTATGGAACTTTCATTCATTGTATATATCGGTGTGAAGTAAATTCAATAAGACTCCATCCCAATGGAAGTATATATCAGTGTGACAAATAACAGGGAATTTTTAGTCAGGACAGGTGGTCAAAAGGCACTGGTCTACATGATCTTGAAGCCTCACAAGGAGGATTTCATCCCCCAGCCGGAGCCATATGTTGGAACTGAAATTGTACCTAGTTCATTTTAATCTTTTTCTTGGTTTTCTATTTCCTATTGTTTTTATTTTTGTTGATTTGAGTTTTATTACATGAATGTTGGTTTATTATTCACTTTTTATTTTTTAGACATTGGCTTATTAAAAATTTCCCTTCTTATCAAGCTTCAATACATGAGTGAATATTGTTTCTAACCTTTATGTTGAAGGTTATGCAAATATTTCATAGTTGAGATATTCTGGAAGCGCAATCACTAGTTAGCTCTATGAATGGAAAAGGAGGAGTGCACAAAGCTTGGATCATCTGTTACATTCAATCCATCTTCATAAAAATTGTCTCTTGTTGAAATGACAAAGTCGAGGTGCAATTGTTGGGCGATCTTCACCATCTGTTACGAATGGTACGTAGGTTGTGGGGAGTTGTGGAGTAAATACGTGGTTTAATGTTTTCAAAACCAATTAGTAAAATTAAAATTTAATTTATCAATGAGATTAATACATCAATAGATCTATTGTGTGTAGGTTGTGAGGAGTTGCTACAAGCATGCATTTTAATGTTTTCAAAACTACTTAGTAAAATTGTGATCTTTGTTAAATATGTTTAAAAAAAGATTTGATAAGATTGATATAAAAACTGAAAATTCATAGCTTTTGATGTTTATATATATATATATAATTTTTAAATATTTTTAATTTTTTATAATATTATTAAATAAATTAGAGTAAAAGCAAAAGTAAAGATAAGATTTTTTTTTAAAAATATTCTTAAAAATGATATAGTACCAATATTTTATTTTGAATATATATATCTATATATATATATAACATAATGTGGTTATTTAGTTTTTCAAAATTTTAAAATTATAGAAGTTATTTAAATGTTTTTATATATATTTTTAATAAGAATGTCATTTAAATTGATAAATTATAAGTTAATCTATAAATATTTTATTATATTATTAGTAAGTATTTAAAAACATATTTTTTTTAAATAAATGTTTATTGATAATTAATGAATTAAATTATTTATTTTAAAATATCTTTTGTCATGATTGTGATGAGATTTTTTTGTGAAGTTTGACATGATTGAATGTTATTAAATTATATATTTATATGGAGATTTATTATCATTATTTATTTAAATAATTATTTATACATCTAAATATTATTTTTACAATTAAAAGATTTGATTATTAATATTATAAATATAAAAGAAATCAAATATACAATTATTTTTATATAAAAAAAATGACAACATTGAAAACATAACTCTTTAAAAAAACTGAACTTAACATGTGACTTTCAACTTTTAAATTTAAGTGTTATGGTGACATTCTAAAAAATGAAATTACAATTTCAAGATTAAAACTAATATATGAAAATGATTTTTCTTTAAATTAAAAAATAAAAAACTATAATATGAAAATGATTTTTTTTAATAAAAAATTACAAAAATAAAATATAAAATAAATTCTTTTTAATTTAAAAAAATTAATTAATAAAAAGATTTAATTGATATTTTTTATTAAAAAATTATTTTACTAAAATTCTAAATTAATAACTTAAAATTAAAAATTATATAAAAAACCATTTTTAAATATATTCAGATCAATACACATAAGATCCTTGATCTCTCCTCTCCCAAAGTGAATTGTAAGGATCATAAAACATGGTAAACAGTGAACAACATTCTCAATAAAGCAGCGGTCTCAGGTCCAAAAGAATTGCCAACCTATATCGAAATGTGAAACAATTATGAGTCAAGTGAACAACACCATGCAATGGGAATTGCACGCACAACGTTGACACTCCAAACTATATTACACGTGGAGTTTTATGATTTGATAAAGGAACCAACTAAGCCAAAGATGATGTTCTTTTCATCTAAATGATTTCATTTTAGGCTTTTTTAATATTAAGTAAAGTTTTTATATTTTTATTTTAATGAATTTTAGTAATTTAAATTAAAATATAAAATAAATATTTATAAATCAAAATTCCCTATAAAAATAGATTAATAGCACTTGCCCAGAAAAATTGAAACAATTTCAAGAGTTGAAGAAGACGATTGAAATACCCCTACGTGGAACGATTGAATGCTCTTAGAGCTTAAAAATCCTAACTGTGCTCTTCAAGTTTGAAAGCCTATGTGTGATTTTAATAAAAACCGTTATCTCTTATTTTTATTATTAAAATATAATAAATTAACAAAAAAATATATTTATTAATGATAAATTTCGTAATTTTTGGAAAGCTTCCAGTGAGCAATGTGTTAGAAATTTGAGAATGGGATGAAATAATTATCAAAATCTCCATTTTCATTTTTGTTTTAATATTATATTATTTAGTATCTATCCTTTAAAGTTAAAACCAAAAAAATACTTTTATCAATGCATATGGCAATGGAAATTAAAAAACTAATAATTTGCAGTGTCTATATAGTTTTTATGGTTGCTCATTTTCCTTTTCCTTTGATGCAACGGAAATGGCTTTCCAGACTTAACATTTAGAGCACATTTTCGTGATTTGCAGTGTATAGTAGTTAATTTTAGTTTTGCTTTGATGCAATCAAAATGGTATCTTAGACTTACATTAAAAGCACATTTTCCTGATTTAATATATTCTTTTTTATATGAAGAAACAAAAATGAAAACACTTCCAACTATATTCTGATGAGACAATGATGCATAAAATCCCATGAACAACAAGCTAATCTTGTAAACAATTTTTCATTTTTTTAGGGAAATTAAATATCTTGTATGCATAAAATCCCAAAAACAACAAAGTAATATTCTCAAATAAATTGTAACTAATTTTCAACCTAAGTCTTGATTTTAAAAGAAAATGAATATCCTATATGTAATTTCTACCATTCCTTTTTTATACATTAAGATTTCCTCAAGTAGTAAAAGCAAATATAAAATTTCATACCACTTGCAAATGTTCTATGTAATATTGGAATCTGCAATCACTGAAATATCCCGAAATTTAATATTTTATACAAAACCTTGCTATCACTCATGGAAATATTGCTTAGCCAATATATAAATTCTTTGGTGAAATATTTATCCTTAATTGATCATAATATCACTTGCATATATAGTTTAGGGAATTTTTTTAAGAATAATAAATTAGTTTAAATATATAGTTAGATTCACCATATTTTAAAAATTGAACATATGCAGTGTCCAGTATAAATATTATTATGAATATATTTATTATACATATTAATTAAATGTAGTGTTTAATGATTCTTGAGGCACAAGCTATCTGCAAACTAGGAGGACACATTGAGCTGATGTCACTAGCTTGCTTAACATGCCCACACCTATTCTTCTCTTTTTCGGTTTGTATTGCTTGCAATCTACCTTGTCTCTCCATTGACTTATTTTCCTGTGGGTACTGATGACTCTAAAAACACACAAAACAACTAGACAACTATAAGCTCAGTGCCTCACCCTACAAATCTTGAACACTGTTGTAAGGATAAAATCTAGTAAAAAAAAGATGAGTCGAGAGAGAAAAAAAGGAACCTAGTGAGCGAGAACCTGGTGATCTTCATCTCTTGGATGAGGGATCCAAATTCCAAGGCCTTTGTTGGACATGGTGAGAATAATTATAACTGGAATTGAACCTTGAAAAGGCTAAGCTATTAATATCAAAGTCCATAACATTTCCACTCTACTAGAATCGAGGTTTCCCTCCTCTAGGGGCTGGGGCTATAGTGAATGCCTCCACCGATTCTATATACCAGCGGGTGCTATCAGGAACCATAATATTAAGTTGAACAACCTAGTCTGCGGCCATCTGAAACAATTTCCAAGCGTTGTCGCCCATAGTGTTTCTCAAAACTCGGGATTCCTTCACAAGTGAACAATGAATCCTCCCTAGCCCATCATTTAATGTAGATTGCAGTGACCTCAACATTTGACACTAAAAAAAATTCCAATAGAGCCAAATATATCATGAGCCCATTCCAAGATTTCATAAAACTAAAAGCAAGAAAAAATAAAACCATGGGCATACCTCTACAGTGCTATGGTCCACAAAAAATCATTATGTGATGAAGCCTAGTTCATGGCAGCTTCAATGCCCATGCCCACACTAATAGCTTGTTGGCGGCCTGTAAGGATAATATGGTAATATAGTCATCTCCTTAGGTTTCACTCATCCCAACCAGGGGAGATTCTACCGGAGAATCAATCGGAAAATCGACAATCGACATACCCCAACTCCCAACCGTAGGAAAGATGACCATGGTAGAATTTGGAATTATTAGGGAGGCATGTAATCTCATTGTTGAGAAAATCAGATGACAACTAGAGCTCACCGTTAACCAAATTCAGTACAACATAACCCCCTTCTTCACACACCATTAAAAATACCAAACCAGAACTGTTAGAAACGGGTGACAACCGGCTATGACGGTAACTATGTAACTGACTAACCGAATATGCAGTTATTAGTAACCATGTAAGAAATGTATATGTTTCTTGTATTCTCGTAAGAGAAGATATTGGAGAGTTGAGAGTTGTTGTATTCTTCAGTTATTGAATAATAAGAAGACCGATACCATTGCTCTGTGGATGTTTCCCTAAGAGAGGGTTTTACCACGTAAATATCTGCGTATATCTTATGTGTGTGTATTTATTTGCTTTCTTGTTTTATTTGCTTCCGCTGCATATTGTGTTCTGTGGCTGTTAGATCCAACAAGTGGTATCAGAGCTTGGTAGGAAGCCATAGAGAACGAGAAAGCTGAGTGATCATTGTTTCGAGAAATTTCAATTCGTTTTACGGGTCAAGAGTTACCGGAGGAGAGAAGCTTGAAGTTGTAAACCTGTGCAGAGAAGGAGCGGTAGTATTAAATTACGACGGGTCCTAGGCTTGGTGGGGCGCGGTAGTATTGGACCACACTTACGAAATTCAGAATTTCAGAACTACCGCGATGATCGTGTAACGGGAGGAGCGGTAATTCCTGAAATTAAAACTTGGAAATTTCAGCGACCATCATTCTTGTTTTACTTGTATGAAAGTGAAAACTAATGGTCAATGTATGATACGATTGAAGTATGGGTTGAAACTTGTGTTTTCAAAAAAGCTATTTAAAAAAAAAAAAACTTTTTGAGTTATAAAGGATATGGTGGATAAGTTTCTTGTTTTTTTAGTTTAAAAGGTATATATATTTTTGGATTAAGGTGGGAGATATAAGGTGAATTATATTTATATGAAAACTTTTTTCCATTTCTTTATTGGAATTTAAACTATTGTTTTAGTTTATCCACTATTTTTGAAAACAAATGGTTCGGTGGTTTATTTTATTTAAGACTTTTGTCTTTTATAAAGTTTTTTGACCTGGTGTTTTCTTGAGAAAATGGAAAAAACACAAAGTGCTAAATTTGAAATTGAGAAGTTCAATGGGAGCAATAATTTTGGGTTGTGGAAGGTCAAGATGTGGGATATGCTTGTGTAGCAAGGAGTGGCAAATGCACTGGCAAGGAAGACAAAGAAACCCATGGATATTTCAGATGAAGACTGGAGCGAGATGGATGAAAGAGCTCTCAGTGCTATTCGTCTGTGCTTGGCCGACGATGTTTTATTTAACATCGTGTCTGAAACTACAACAGCAGGTCTTTGGACAAAGTTGGAAAGTTTGTACATGACAAAATCCTTGACGAATAAAATCCTCCTGAAGTAGCAGTTGTTTACCTTGCGTCTGAAAGAAGGTACACAAATTTCTGATCACTTGAATGCGTTCAATACTCTTATTTGTCAGTTGGCTAGTATGGAAGATATTATTAAATTTGAAGACAAGGCAATTTTGTTGTTGTGCTCTTTGCCTGAGTGGTGGGCACATTTTGTAACCTCTATCAGTTTTAGTTCTACTGAGTCTATTACCTTCGATGAAGTTGTGGGAGCCTTACTTTTTGAGGAAACTCGAAAGAAATCTAGTCTTGAAACCTTGACATCAGAAGTAATGGTGGCCAGAGGAAGAACCAGTGAAAGAGGACAACATTCAAAGGGTACATCAAGGTCAAAGTCGAAGGGCAAAAAGAGTAAATTGAAGTGCTGGTACTGCAATAAAACAAGACATCTTAAGAAAGATTCTTGGAAACGCAAGCGAGCTTCTGAGGAGGAGGACTCTACAAAGGAGGCGAACATAGCCGAGAATGATTCAGGTATGATCGATGAGGTATTATCTACATCTACTGTCTCGCAATACCATTCTGACTGGTTAATTGATTCTGGAGCATCTCACCACATGTGTCTTCATAGAAATTGGTATTCCTCATACCAATCTATAGATGACGGGGTAGTTTATATGGGAAATAATGTTACATGTAAAACTGTTGGGGTAGGGAGTATTAGAATTAAAATGTATGATGGGACTATTAGGACTCTAACAGATGTGAGACATGTACCTGAACTAAGGAAGAACTTGATATCAATGGGAGTTCTTGATGATGTTGGTTACAAGTTTACAGTTCAAGGTGGAGTTATGAAGGTATCGAAAGGTATCTTGGTTGTTATGAAGGAAAACAGAGTTGGGAACCTGTATAGACTTGAAGGGAGGACGGAAGTCGATCATGCAATAGTAGCATCAATTGGTGCAGCAGCAGACATCACTCGTCTATGGCATCAGCGGTTAGGTCATATCATTGAAAGAGGTATGAAGGTACTTGCTGATCGAAAGTTGCTTCCTAGTTTAAAAACTATAGATTTGAAGTTTTGTGAGCACTGTATTTATGGTAAACAGGCTAGACAAAAATTTAAATTTGGAAAACACACTAGTAAAGGCATCCTAGACTACATACATTCTGATCTTTAGGGTCCATCTCCAAAAATTTCTTATGGGGGATCATCATATTTCGTCAGTTTTATAGATGATTACTCAAGGAAAGTCTGGATCTATTTATTAAAGAGAAAAGCTAATGTTTTTGATATATTTAAGTAGTTTAAAGCTTTGGTTGAAAAGAGCACTGACAGGTTCATTAAATGTCTTAGAACAGATAATGGAACTGAATTTACTTCGAAGGAGTTTGATAATTATTGCAAGAAGGATGGGATCGAGAGGCATAAGACCATTGTTTACACTCCGCAACAGAATGGCATTGTTGAATGCATGAACATGACTCTTCTTGAAAGAGAAAGGAGTATGGTCATCAATGCGAAGTTGCAGCAGGAATTGTGGGGAGAGGCATTGCTTACAACATGTTACCTGATCAATCGATCACCATCAACAGCAATTGACTGCAAAATTCCAGAAGAGGTATGGACAGGTCAATAATGTGATTATTCTAATCTTAGAGTATTTGGTTGTGAAGCCTATGCACTTATTCCGAAAAATCAGTGTTCCAAACTAGATCCTAAGTCAAGAAAAATGATATTTGTTGGATATGGTGATGGTGTTAAGGGATATAGGTTGTGGAATCCTACTGTCCAAAAAATCATCATAAACAAATATGTAAAATTTGATGAACTTTCTCTAACAAATGTAGATGTAAGTAATGATTTGAAACAGGCTAATGTACCACAGTTTCAGCAAATTCAATTTGATACTCAGTCATCTGCGAGGGGGAATCATGAGGATGTCCAGGAAGAGGATATTCATGAGGACACTCCTCAAGAAGAGGATGAGCAGACAGAAATAGAAGAAATACCATAGCAAATTCTACGAAGATCTACATGGAACAAAACTTTTCCAAAGAGGTATGATGATTTTGAAACATCTGTTGCTTTCATTTCTAATGAAGGAGAACCTGACAGTTATAAGGAAGCATTAGAAGTGTTTGACAGTGACAAATGGAAACATGCAATGAAAGAAGAAATGGATTCTTTGGCAAAGAACAAAACTTGGGATCTTATGGAACTTCCTGAGAGTAGGAAAGTGGTTGGTTGCAAATGGGTGTACAAACTGAAGAAAGGAGTTGATGAAACTATCCCGAAGTACAAAGCGAGACTGGTTGCAAAAGGGTTTTCTCAGAAAGCAAGTATTGACTTTCATGAGATTTTTTCACCAGTTGTAAAACTTGTTTCTATCATAATTTTGTTAGCACTAGTTGCTTTATATGATTTGGAGTTAGAGCAGCTAGATGTCAAAACAACTTTCTTACATGGAGATTTAGATGAGGAAATTTTCATGGAACAACCAGAAGGGTTCGTTCAGAATTGCAACAAAAGGTTTGTTTGCAAGCTCAGAAAATCATTGTATGGCCTGAGGTAGTCTCCCAGGCAATGGTACAAGAAGTTCGATTCTTTCATGGTGAGCCAGAATTTTACCAATAGTGAGTATGATCATTGTGTGTACTTTAAAAAGTTGGAAAATGACATGTTCATTATTTTGGTATTGTATGTTGATGATATGCTTGTCGCAAGCAAGAGCATGTTTGAAATTAGCAGGTTAAAGGCTCAGTTGGCTAGGACGTTTGATATGAAGAATCTAGGAGTAGCAAATCAGATCTTGGGCATGCAGATACATAGAGACAGGAAAAATGGCAAGCTGTGGTTATCTCAAAAGAAGTATGTGGAGAAAATACTTCAGAAATTCGGTATGGATAAGGTGAAACCTATTAATATCCCTTTAGCTTCTCATTTCAATATTTCTCCAGGTTTAAGTCCTAGAAATGATGAAGAAAAGCAGAATATGTCTCGTGTACCATATGCTAATGCAGTAGGAAGTTTGATCTATGCGATGATAAGTACAAGACCGGATATTTCACATGCAGTTGGTGTTGTCAGTAGACACATGGCAAATCCAGGAAAAGAGCATTGGGCAGTAGTGAAATGGGTGCTTCGGTATCTTAGAGGCACAAGTGACTATTGTATCACTTTTGATGGTTGCAGTGATAAAGTCTGTGGTTATGTTGATTCTGATTTTGCAGGTGATTTGGACAAGAGGAGGTCCACTTCAGGTTATGTTTTTACTCTTGCAGGTGGAGCTATTAGTTGGATGTCAAAGCTTCAGAATATTGTTGTTTTATCTACTACAGAGGCAGAATATATAGCTGCTTCACATGCTTGCAAAGAGGCAGTCTAGTTAAAAGGTTTGCTGGGTGAGTTAGGAAAGGTTTAGAACTCTATAAAGATTTTCTGTGATAGTCAAAGTGCTATTCATTTGGTTGAAAATCCAGCTTATCACAATAAGACAAAACATATTCCTGTAAAATATCATTTTGTTAGACATGTTGTTGATGAAGGTGGAGTGGTTCTTGAAAAGGTTCACACTCAAAAGAATAGTGCAGACATGTTCACGAAGCTAGTTACTTTAGAGAAGTTGTGGTGGTGCTTAGCTTCTCTAGGCTTGCAGGAAAAGTGATCAATAGAGCAATGAGCAATGGTATCAGGTAAATTGTTGTCAAGGTAGAGATTGTTAGAAACGGGTGACAATCGACTATGATGGTAACTATGTAACTGACTAACCGAATATGCAGTTATTAGTAACCATGTAAGAAATGTATATTTTTCTTGTATTCTCGTAAGAGAAGATATTGGAGAGTTGAGAGTTGTTGTATTCTTCAGTTATTGAATAATAAGAAGACCAATACCATTGCTCCGTGGATGTTTCCCTAAGAGAAGGTTTTACCACGTAAATCTCTGCGTATATCTCATGTGTGTGTATTTATTTGCTTTCTTGTTTTATTTGCTTCCGCTGCATATTGTGTTCTGTGGCTATTAGATCCAACAAGAACTTCCAAGTGAAAACTAACAAATGAACTCAGAAGCTCAACCTTAGTCCCAACCTTTGTTTATCACAAGAGCTTAGTTTAGAGTGAGAGAGAGACAGAGAGTATTGCTTAGTCCCAAGTGAACTCAGAAGCTTAGTCACTGCCTTTTAATTAATTTTTTTTTTAAGAAGTACAAATTATGTTTAGAAAAAAAAAATGTAAACTCATATATATATAGAGAGAGAAATGTTTCTGCATTTGCATAATGAAAATGGATTTCAATCCAGAAAATACTAGAAGCATCAACTAGATCCCGAGCTCAAGTGCGAGCTTGCAATATACTTCTTATATTTAAATGTTACATTTACAAATTTAAAGTCATGTTCTATTTTTATTTTTCTTAATTTGTTTTAGTGATAAAAGTAGTCTTTTGATTTAGAATAAATATCTTGAAATAAACATGGACACATGATTGCTAGTTTTCCAATTCCTTGAAGCATCTCCTAATCAAACTTATATATGATATTGATGCCTTTACATAACACAAAATCTTGCCCTCCAAATATATAGCAAATATAAATCATTTTTCATATTAAAATTATACATATCATAAGTTTTAGTGTCATATTCACACAAAAATGCCATGTATCTTGCATTAATAGCATTAACTTACAAATAAAAATAAACGTTACATATACTCACTTTAATTAAAAACAATAAAAGCCCCATTCCTGATATCATAAAGAAGAAGAAATGTTGTCAACACAAAATATTATTAATTACAAATAAAGATAAATAAAATAGAATATAATAATATAAATTTTATTTTTTTAAAAAGTGTTTAAATATTTAAATAATTGATTATATATATTAATTTATAATTATAATTATAATTTAAAGTGTAGGTATTTCATGAAAGAAGAAAATATATTTTTAAAATTTTACTATATAAAATATATAGAGATATCAATATAATTTTTTTTCTAAATGACTTTTCATATGCCTATTCAAAATCTTTTTTGAATGCCGATATCATAATTGTAAGTTTTTACAAAAATGTAAAAGGCATATGTAACTGAGATTTTCTTAAAGTTTTCCCTCTAAGACTCAGAGCGACTCTTATCAAAATACATTAAACATTGTTTTGCTTTGTTTTGCTCGATGATAATCCATAGGTTTTGTGCGCAAACATCAGAACCGTTTATTTTCCAAGCGCGGCTCATTTGATAGTCAACTTCTCTATCGATATTTGTGGTTCTCATAAATGCAAACGGTGTTAAAGGATTTGGTAACGTACCATAGACAGATCTCCACATGTACATTGTAAGCTTCGTGCAAGTTAAAGACATCTACAAACTAAATATATGTTACAGGAATATCTCATTAAATATATGTTATAGGTATATTCGAATATGTAATTTTATAATTTAAAAAAAAAAATTATAATTTAAAAAAAAAAACCTTTCTAAATATTCTATTGTAATATAATTCAATATTAATAATTTAATAAAATTATTTTAAATTTATTAATTTCATTTATTTGATGTTAGCATGCCAACGCATGCAGAGAGTTGAGATTATTGATCATTTTCCTTTGAGGTGCATTTCAAGAAATGTTAGAAGTATTTTTTCAAATAAAAAATACTTTACTAATAGACAAAAATAAGTGTTTATATAAATGCCGAGGACAACAATATGACATAACAACTAGGTTCACCAAAATTAACTCAGAAGTTTAGTTGAGATACGCACTTGCATGGACATCACCAGTAGACAAAAAAAAGGGCTTATATAAATGCTCAGAACAACAATATGACATGATAGCTAGGTTCACCAAAATTAACTCATAACTTCAACTGAACTTCTGAGCTTCTGTGAATATGAATAATGCAAATATGTGCATGACAATGAAGAAACAAATATGTCAATGTTGAAGCTCTTGCCATGAGAAATGGAAGTCAAGGCTTGAAGCCACAACTAGACAAATATGTCAATGCTGAAGCTCTTGCCATGAGAAATGGAAGTCAAGGCTTGAAGCCACAACCAGACAAATATGTCAATGTTGAAGCTCTTGCCATGAGAAATGGAAGTCAAGGCTTGAAGCCACAACCAGATATTACTTCATTTACCCCGTGGCACAAAGCCAACAATAGTTACAGCAAAACTCAAAACCTAAAGATCAGGAGAAAGAAAGGATGCGGAGAATTCATCCCATACAAAAAGATACCAGAGCATTCTTGGGTCCCCCTTTTCACAATAGCCATAACAACAGGGTGCAATGGTTTTTTTTTTTTTTTTTTTTCCCAAGAAAAAAAAGCGTAATTTTATTTCAAGCCGAAGCGATACAAAATTACATTCTGTAGGTGCATAAGCCCCTCTGAGTCAAGACCATAGGTCTACAAAAAAAAATAAAAAAATAACAACAGTATTGTTACATAAGTTTCTAGGAAACAGGGATTTTATAATAATCCTCTAATTTCCCTTTCTTCTCTCTCTTCTTTGATTTCACTTCTGTCCATCCCCCCTGCTGGGGTACAACTACAATCATCTCTTTACTCGCCTGCTCCACTGATAGCTAAACATAAGTTTTTTCTTTATCAGAATCTGAATTTTCTGATTCATGTGCACGCTTTGACCCGGTTAAGGAAGTAGCCATTAGTTGCATGTTTTCCGTGAGTGTATCCTTACCGGCATTTTTTAAATCTGAATGATGTGTCTCCATTGTTTCAGCTTTATGCACTATGTCCTCATTGACCTCCTCCTCTTGTTTTTCTTCTGGTTCACTTTCCTCACCCTCTGAATCCTCAACAGTAGGGGGAGCATAATCTGCCTGCCATGTTTTCCCCTTTGTCTTCATCCCTTGGTTCTTTTTGGGATGTCGTTTTGCAAGAGGGCATGAATCTTGTAAATGTCCTGTTAGATGACAAAATCTGCATCTAAAAGCAGTGTTTTCGTAGTCCAGTTCCTGGATCCATTTGTGCTTTTCATATATCAGCTTGATTCTATCAGGTAGACCTTTGCTAAGATCGATCTCCACACAGATTCGTGCATAAGTAAAAAGTCCCTGTTCATGCCGATCCGTATCCCTTTTAATGTACTTCCCAAGCAGATTGCCAATGTCTTCCAGGACTAAATGATGCCAGAAAGGAAGGGGCAGGTTTGGCAGCCTCACCCATACCGGCATTTTGGTTACCACCATAGTGTTGACATCAAAATCGGGAAACCAGGGAGTTAAGAAAAGCCCTGCTCTCCCCCAAAACCAAGGACCCTGCTCAATGATCTTCTCATATTCTTCCTTAGATTCAAACTGTACAACAAAGAATCCTTTGGAGCATAAAAGAATTTGACAATTTGTTGTCCAATTTGTGTAGATCCAGTTATGAAGATCATAAGATCTGGGCCAGAAGCCATTAAAACGACAAATGAGAGCATGAGTTTGTAGAGTACTGAAGAGTTGAGTTACCTCTGTATTCTTGACCTCCAAAGATGGGATATCATCTAGTTTCTCCACGATATACGGCTTGGGTTGTGAAGAATGTGGAGCTGTTGACGACTGTGGCCCCTTTGCTCGAGCTGCATCTTTGTATGATGAGGGGCCTGCTGTGCCTCTATTCCCAATCGATCCTCCCCGCAACCGAGACATCACATGCAAAGTGGAGTTCTTCGAAATCCGGCAGTCCTTCAGCCTATCACCCTCATTCAATACTATACCTCCGTACATAATGTAAAAGGATATTCGAGAGTAACCCTCTCTCTGCGCTATCTTAGTTTTTAGAGTGTCCCCTGTATCATTAACATAAACCCACACCAAAACTGTTTTCCCTGAAAGCGTTTTTATAAAAATCTGGAATTTTTCCTCCTCTACCCCAAAACCAAAATCAGAAAATCGATCTTGTGATTCATACCGTTTTTCACCATTTGGATGGACCGATGATGGCCTTCCAAAGCGCATGCAGTCTGATCTCCAAGCTGTTTCTCCTTTTTTTTCTTCAGTATCAGGACATGCAGCAATAGAACTTCTCGCATGCAGAGAGCAATAAGAAAAAATTAGCTTCATGTCCTGTATATTCGCCCAAGACGTTTCTGTAGCCGCTCCACATCTATAGTAAACCATAAAAGAACCCGCGCCAGCACACCAGGTAGCCGAAATAATGAAAGAGTGAATCAAGAAGTCCGATCCAGAGAGGTATAATACCGTCTCTGCCATTTGACGCTGGAGATAAAACAGTTTCCCTCTGCCTCTACAGGACACAACGCTCCTATTTCTTCCATTATATAAAAAAACCAGAGATGATTCGCCTCTTCTGCCTGTCCATAGGCGACGACAATCCTTCTCAATAGCTCCCAGAAGAGCCATCCCTGAAGACTCCCGACGGCCATGAGCACCGGCGGCAGCTAGGGCACGGGTTAGGTATTTAGCAGAGCACATCTCGACTTTTTCACCCTCAAAGAAAAAAGGCAGGGTGCAATGGTTATCCGCAAAGGTCTGATAATACTTCTCCTTGTATTCAAAGGAAAATTATGCTTGGCAACTTAGAGGATGGACATGTGTTGTATGGTATTAATGTCTATTTTTTCCTGGGTTGCATGGTCAACCGCTATATTAAATAAATACAAAGTAGATAAAGTTAAGATAAAGATAAGTAATTTTTGTATTTTTCTTAATTTTTTAATACATGAATATAAATTGTCACTTCAAGCCTTCTCATCCAATTAAAAGTGAACATCATTTTTCAAAAAATAATTTATAAATATTTATTTTAACCTAACTTTGATGTAAATTGTAATAGCATTGGAAACTTATCAGTAAGATTAATGGCTCTAGTTTAGTAGAGTATATAGCAATGCTTTGGAAAATCATAAATTTGTAAACTATAAACTTAAACCAAGTTCTATAAAAAAACAAAGTAGGATCTCCAATGGCTGTAAACTATAACTTAAACTAGGTTCTATAAAAAAAAACAAATTCTACGAGTCTCGTTTAGCATAGAGAATATAGCAATGCTTTGGAAAATCATAAATTTGTAGAATTGTAAATACTAAATATGAAGTTCACCTAATACAGTGTCGATTGGAAATATAAAATAGAGATCACAAGTTTTAGCCAAAAAAATACCAAAAAGGCTGAATCCTCTTGTATCCTCTCGATTAATAGCAACATAGTCTTTAGAGATATCACAGTTGCTGACAATGAGACATGCACCTCACAATACTGTCAGATGAAACTACTGGATTTTTAATCGGTTATTAATAAACTGTTGTTTTATCTTCTCTGCATCATATTCTGTGAAATCACTTAGTTGCTTAGAGCTTTTTCACCTGTTTAAATTAAATTAAGGGGGGGAGGGTTTATTCCTGGATTCGTTATTATTAGTTGTATCATATCATTATCCACATTGCTTTCGGTAGGGTAGGTTTCTAATTAAGTCTATTTTATGCTGATCATTATGCATAGGCATATGACGCGGGGGTTATTTGCCAAGTTATACTTAAGTTATACTTAGCCGACCAGTTATATTGGGTCTCAAATGAAGGGTTTTCTTTGCTTTTCAGGGATATAGAACCAAGTTAAGGTTACATTTAATTATTTTATTGCAATATAGGCAGCAAATATCAATATTAACTATAAACATGGAACATATAGTCAGGACGGACTAATAAAACTACCTCGGCTCTCTTTTCACTTACATTGCCTTTAATGAAAACTTAATTAAAATATATTTATTCTCATAATGATTTTCTATTCTCCACTTACAGAACTTCAATGAATCTTAATCCAAACCTGATTACATTCTCCTTTTTCCACGTACATAGTCGGTTATGCATTCAAAAATGATTATTTAATGATCAGATTTTGAGCCGTATGCACGTTTTCAAACAGTAAAATTCTATGACCAGACTGTGAAGAAAACCTCCATGAAAATAAAATAGAAAACTCTGAAATTTTAGCACCTTCCTAACACCCGGAACTTGAAATTTTAGCATTTCCTCAATCAATTACACAGCAGTACTGTGCTTCCCTTGAAATATCAAAAATGGAAAAAATAGTTATGCAAACTGGAAGCTTGAAAGAGAATCGCATTGTATCTATCAACGCCAATCTCAATATTATCAATACCGAGCAAATTTTGACTTATTGCTGGTCTGTGATCTAGAGATTGGTCGGTGCATTTCAAACTTGCTATTGTTAAGCACAAAACCATCGACCAGGATCTGAGAAATAGCTTTTAACAAAACCATCGGCCAGGATCTGAGAAATAGCTTGGCCCAGTAAATATTTTACATGACAAAATTACTCTTTGATTTTATAGTCCTGGAGATTATTCGAAGATCAGATTGTAAACAAAAACTCCATAAATCTTTGAAATCTATATAACGAATTATACATCATGACAGTGCTCCCTCTCAATATCAAAGCTATCAAATCCAGAGATTTTGTTTTTAGAAAATAGAAGGCCAAAAGATGAAATCGCATTGTAATATATACTGGAATGTCCAAAGATGGAATCTCATTGTATCTTATACCAGCGCTAACCTCAATATTATCAATACTGAGCAAAATTTTGACATATTGGCGGTTCTGTGAAATGGATACAGCCCTGCTCATTCACTGTGATGAGTCTAACTCTCATTGATATGTATTTACAATAATGTAAATAGATTTAAACCAGATGGTATATATATACTCTATTGTTTGATTAACTTAAAATTGCTATTGTGAATCATAAAAATATTGGCCAAGATCTGCTAACAAAGCTTTGATCTGAGAAATGGATAGACCTAATAAATATCATAGTACTAGAAACTAATTCATGATACAAAATAGACGTATTGATGCATTGTTACACACACCCAACAAGTGTTATTTCACAATACGTCCGTCTGAACTAAGAGCTGGGTTTGCTTGCTTCAAGTATTACTGGGTGCACTGCATTGGCATGATATTTGCAAGACAAGCAATGAATTAATATAGAGAACGTTGTAAAAGGGGCGAGGATAGGAGCTGTTCTCCCTAACAAGATAAGGTCTATTTCATAAATAAAATCGAGTTGTTTCTTGTCCCGAAATACCTGGAGCTATAAAAAGGGAGATTATATTATGAAAAAATAGCGAATGATAGTGTTTTTAAATGCTCTGCTCGGGTTGAATCTTCTATGTAACAATATCTAAGCTGGGTTATATACGTAATTATACAAATAATTTAACGAAAATTGTCTTAGCAAAACTTCTAATGTTACACCATTTCACTCTGCTCCTCGCTCAAATGCGGAATCTACGTAAGAAACAACATTTATAAACTGTATTGGCCGACTTATTGTTTTTCTATGATCTCTTCAAATCAAATGTATTGCCTGCTCTGATCCGGCCATGAATGGCTCAATGCTAATACAGTTCCTACCAGCATCCATCATCAAGCATCATATTTAAATCCCTGAGATGGCCAGGAGAAATGGAAGTCAAGGCTTGAAGCCACAACCAGAGATTACTTCATTTACCCTGTCAAAGTAGCACATAACCTTATCAAATTGCCGAAAAAATGGAGGTATAACCTGAAAGGCATTAAGATGACTGGATATGGAAATTAATTCAGAGTAAATTTTTGCTAGCCCAAACTACTTCTAGTTTCTTTGTTGGGAAGCTTTCAAGCCTCGCCAAAACCTATGCATCACTGAATATGAACTTGATCAATAATATTCTAAAGCAGGTCACATTTAAGAGGAGTCTGGAAAGCATAAATCATCATTTCAGAGTCTGAAATGTAATTTTGTTCTTCAAACTAACTCTATCTATAGATTCAATAGGAAACATTTTTCATCACAAACCAATCTACCTGCAACCAGCATGCCAACAAATCCAATCGCACAAAGCCAACAATAGTTACACGAAACCTCAAAACCTAACGGTCAAGAGAAAGAAAGGATGCTAAGAATTCATTAAAAAAATAGTAGAAAATTCATGGAAAACGTCCATCCTGCAATGGTTTTCGGCAAAGGTTTGATAATACTTCTTGTTCAATACAACCAAAACTGCAACTGGCAAAGGAAACGAGTGGCAGCTTAGAGGATGGACATGTGTTGCATGGTATTAATGCCTATTTCTTCGTGGCTCGCCCAAGTTGCATGGTCAACCACTCTATTAAATAAAAATAAAGCAAATAAAATTAAGATAAAGGTAAGTAATTTTTGTATTTTTCTTAACTTTTTTAATAGGTGACAATGATAAAAATTGTCACTTCAAGCCCTCTCATCCAATTAAAAGTGAACATCATTTTTCAAAAAATAATTTATAAATACTTATTTTAACCTAATTTTGATGTATCTCTAGAAAAAATGAAATATCTATATTAACTAATACACAAACATGGAACATATAGTCTCTGCCTACCACAGGGACTAATAAAAACTTTCTTTTACACTTGAAATAAAAGTACTATATATTACTAAAACATTGACCTCATACACAAAACATTTTTTTCTTTTTTTCTTCAAATTCAAAAAGAATTAGAGACAGTGTAATGCATTTCTTTGATTTTTCGTGAATAGGCTTAACACTGAGGACTTTCTGCAGCGAATTTGTGAATATGCGGGGGGTTTTTTCCCAATTTTTAGTTTACAGTGTATGCGACCTAATTTCAACGTGAGGACTTGCAGTTCGTAGCCTTCTTAAGAATTCGCGGTTTGAAAAAGTCATAGGTAATTTTTTTTCACGGCATTAAACCTTTAAATCAGAGTATTTGTGTGAAATTTGACAATATCAATCTGTTTCTTTGCCTTTGAAATTTTGTGGATTCTGTAAAAAAAATCATAATTTTGGCTGCAGAGTTTAGTAGCTTTTGGTTAGATATTAAGGTTTTTGTCTTAAAATTTAATTTCTCTGCATTGATATTTTTTCATCTGCTTCAAACTTTACAAATGTTATATTGGAGCTTCATTTATCAAATATGAAGCTTTTATGATCAATGAGTGGCTTTTTTTTTACGTTGTTTTAAAATTTAGTATTCTAGTTTTTCCTTGGAAAGCTGATAGTTGAATAAGAATGGAATTGCTACAATTCGTGCCTTGCCTGCACCTGTGATTATTAGCTTTTCTATTGTGGAATTAGTACTCTTTAGTCAGGTTTCCAATAATTTTGTGTTGTTTTACTACTACAATAACTTTCAGCTCTTCCAGGAATTGGTTTGCAATATAGTTGTTGAGTGAACGTCCAATTACGTCCAATTACTACGTTTTGCAGAACAAAGTTCTTAGATTCGTAACACTTATAGGGGATCCTCGTAGGCTGTGATGAAATAAAAAAGGGAAGAGGAAGTCTGCAACAAATCATAAATAAGGATATGTGGATGGTGAAAATACGTCGTGTCACATTAGTTTATACTATTCACTGTATCACTGACTAGTAAGAAGGAAGGCCAGTGCGTACTCTATCTAATACGTTATGCAGCCCTTTCGACTGACTAGCTTTCTGAACAGATAGAGCAGTACTGATCAAGCATGGGGTAGCAGTAAAGGGAAACTACAGGTGCTGCATTGAAACTTAGTTGACGAGAGCTCGTCATAGGGGCCTGGGGCACAAGACCCAAGAAAACGTCAGCGACACAGCATTAATGAACAGGAAGATTTTTTTTAAAATTTTTTTAATATACTTAAAAATCAAACTATGCAAAAAACTTTACAAAGCGCAAAATATTATTCCATGAACCCTGAATAATCCCCCAATGGGAAAAATATATGTCGGGGACATAATAAAAATATAAAAACACATCCACATTTCATTCAAAAACATTCTCTCTACTCATCCTTCGTCTTTTCTATGTATTTCCATTAAGCTTCCCAAATATTTCAAAAATTGAAACATTGTTATTGGGAACAAAAATCATTACAAATTTTCTCCATTAGGGGATGATGTGTCCCTTTGATACATAAACAATTGTAGAATGGCGAGTCCCTTTGATACATAAAGAAGTGTAGACTAAGTGCTTCATTGTTTGGGTTATGGTGTCATGCCATTATTTGGGTATACACCATTCTTTCTTTGTGAGGTATACTCAGCTCTTATATCTGTTGTAATTTAGAATTGCACATGGTATCAGAGCGTAGGTTGAGCAGCTGCTTTTAGTAGTGCACCGGAAGCCTCTGGATTTCCACAACAAATCCCAGTGCCATTGCATTGAATTCATTGGAGAAATACTTTGAGGTCTACCTAGGTGTGAAGGATCTGGAAAAATGTGCCTACTGGCCTAAAGCAATTCTCAATAGTAATCTATCTCCAAAATTGATATTTTTTGCAGGTTATTCAAAGATATTTGAGTGTAGCAGTTGCAGCTGTAGCAACAGTTTTCACCTTGTATTCGTCCAACAGTTCTCATGGACAATTCAAACTCTCCTCTCTCTCCCAGGATCCTAACACCCTTCAATTACCTTGATTGGAGGGATGTTATGCAGATGGTCTTGCACAACAAGTCACTGTAAATGGTAACAATGGGGAAGGAGGTCGAACCACAAGCAACTGTTGAGAAGGCCAAGTATTTGAATAGATTGGATGAAGCATTTGATTTCATGTGTATTCATATTTCCATATATCTACTCTTCCACCTCGAAGGATTGAAGACTCCAAGAGAGTTATGGTTGAAGTTGGAGACCCTCTTTAGCAAACAAGATGAGATAAGGGGCCATATTCTAGAGAATGAGTTGATTTCTCTTCAACCGAGCAGTTTTGATACCATCCAACAATTCTTTTCCAAATTCAAATCTCTGGTCATGCAATGCAAGCAGTGTGGCATTGAGAAGAAGGATGAGCAGTTGGTGCTATCCATTATGAGCAAGCTAGGTCCTGAATTATGCATCTGTCTCTACCTTCCATTCAGGGAGAATGCAAATTCCTAGTTGGAAGATGCAATCCTTAGATGTTTTCACTGAATATCTCATCCAAGAACAAGACAAATTGATCTAGATGGGCGCCTTAAAGGCCTCCAATGATCAAGCTCTTGTGTCTGGAGAAGCAAAAAGTGTGAATGGAAAGGGGAAGCACAAGGAAAAGGAGAAGAGGCAATTTGAAACCAAGCAGAATTCCAAGTCAAGTCCATCGGAAGGAGCCTCTAGCTCCAAGAAGGACAAACAAAAGGGATTTGAAAAATCCAAGTGTTCCTATTGCAAGAAAGAAAACCACCCATAGAGATCTAGCATGCATAAGAAGATAGATCAAATGACCAAGATTCTTGAACAACACAACATTGCCCTCCCAGAAGGTGCAAGAGAGACTGATTCTGGAAGTGAGTCTGATGGCCTTGAGATATGCCATGCACTGAAGGATGGATTTTCAAAACCACAAGCCCTCCTCATATATTCAGGAGCCTCCAACCACATGGTTGCCTCCAGAGAATTATTTTCTTCTCTAGATCTCAAATATGGTCCCATTATTCAAATGGGAGATAACTCTCACGTCTCTATTGAAGGGAAGGGCACAATACATCTGGAGCATGGGAAGTTCAAAAATGTTCTATTTGTGCCTTCTTTGTCAGCAAATTTGTTGTCTATATATCAGATAAACTCACACAAGTTCACCAAAGAAAGTTGTAGAGATCCTTAACCCCAAAATTGAATCAAAACAAAGATATAGAACACTTGAACTTTAGAAATACCCAAAAAACATTCACCATAAGAATAACACCAAGATATAGAGAAACCCTTAAGGTAGGGTAACACCATCAAATACTCCTTAAGGAAGGAATCACTCCACAAGCCATGCTTGTACAACAATAATCTCCAACATGCCTAATACAATGATACTCATCTCTATTTATACTTTCTCGTGAGTATATTTAGGGTTTATGCCTTATTATTATATTATTTCTTCTAACTAACCCCCAACCACCAAGTGGACCATATTCCATTATTAATGGCCACATTACATTAATTACCCCCATTAGGTACACATTACATAGTTTATTCCTTTCTGGGTACCCATTACATCATTTATTCCCCTTAGGAACCTCCCTAAGTACCCCATATTATTCCCCCTTAGGTATATAACAAAAGTGGTCTTTAGTCTTGACATAGTTGAGATTGTAGAGATCTCTACCTGGAAGATTATAGGGAAAGGGTTTGCAAACCATGCCTCCAAGGCATGTGAATTCTCCCATTTTTTTCCATACTCTCTGCCTACCCCATTGGCATATGATGAAGATCAAAGTGATATCTCTTCTTAGATGAAGATGAGGATCAAGATATTGATGTTGAGAATAAAGTTCAAGAAGATTCAGTTCCATATCCAACACACACTCCCAATCCATGTCCAAGGCCAATATGGGATCACAAAGTCCTTATAGCAGCTAGGAACACAATTGGGGATGCATTTGACCATAGAACCACCAAATCTCGGTATCATGCAAAACTTGCACTTTGTCATGCAGATCCACTTCTATCATATAGGTGCAGCTACATGATGGTGGGGTTTGATCCACAATCTATTAAAGAGACTTTCCATGGGGGATCTACAACCAAGTACAAATTTAAGTTGTTTGGCAAAGGGTACTCAAAGGTTCATGATTTGGACCACAATGAGCCATTCACTCCAGTAGCAAGAACGGTTCTTGAAAGACTTGTTTTGGAAAATAAAACTCCGACACAGTGGGAGGTACATTAGAGGAGTAGATCCAGATCCAGATCTAGATCTACCACCTGCATTACTATCCTACATAGGATCATATTGCCAATATTTTTGCAAAGGCTTTCAATCAGGAAAGATTTTTCCTTCTCTGCTTAGTATGAAGGTTCTTTGAGTTCCCTACTGATGTTATTTTTGAGGGGGGGTATTTTTCCCATGAGGTTTTTCCCCATTTCCTTGGTTCATGGATAGTTCTTTATTTTTTTATCATTTATTTGATTGTATGGGTGGCCTTTGGTCTTAGTAACCAGTCCCAGGATGCAAAAGTATGGATTAAGGGGGGGTGTTAGGGTATTTTAATACTCCATCCTTGTGCTACATAGCATTATTTCATTTTCCTAGTAGCTGATGATGTCATTTTCCCCCTAGTGGTGTGAAAATGTCATCCAGGATCCATATACCACCTTCTAAGCCTTGTCTGCATCATTTTAGGACCACTTTAGTTAGTTCCCTATTTTATAAGAACCTACTCAGTGTTCCAGTTCAGTCCACCTGAGTTAGCTGAGTCTTATGGGGGGTTAGAGCTCTGGATGCCACTGATTCTAGCCTCATGCACCCTTTTCATACTGTTCTTCATGGAAACCTCACTAATGTTCCCTCCTTGGTTAGTTAACTGAGTTTAGGTTCAATTTGGTTGAGTTTGAGTCTTCCAGAGCACTCTAGTTGTGACAATTCCTATGCTAGACCAATTGAGGTTCGAATTCTCCTATGTGATTCGAATTCTCTCCATTGTAACATCATTGTTCATTATACTGATTATTGGATTATGTGACATTATTCTGCTCCTATCTGATTTCTCATGCATGATTAATTGTCTGCTCATTTTTACTGCAGTTTTCACTCTAATTCATCTTTTCTATTCATTCTTTCTTTGTGAGGTATACTCAACTCTTAGATCTACTGTGATTTAGAATTTCGCAATTATTTCTTTTTTTGTGTGGTAGGATTCCTTTTAAGCAAGTCGAGAATGAGGTCACCATGTATGATCAAATATTAAAGCACAATACAAAGCTAGATGTTTCCCATCAGTAATGGAGCCGTCTGTATCGGATTCCAAAAAGGATCATGTTCTTGGAATGTTACAAAAGAGAATTTGGATCAAGATATCATGCGATTAAATCCTAAGTATGGTACACCTTATAAATATTTTGCATTTTCCAAGCTATAATATTATCGTTGAAACATATAAAACAAATAATTATATGACATACCAAGATAAGTTGTATGTAGGTCATCCTTGGATTTTGGCCAATACAGGGGACATTTCTACATGTAGGTGTTAGCAATAAAAACATGCAAGAGAAATAAAATATAGTTACCAGCAATCAACAATAGCAACACCATATTTATCCTCGAAAACCCGTAGGGAAAAATCGGCCATCAATAATAGATCTATTATTGATCCCTGGCCAAACTAGGCCAAGGCCGCCAAGAGCATCTCTCCTGCTCACTTTGGCACCATACAATGGAGGAACCCAACCCTATAAATATGGTTCTTTACATGCAAATACAACTAGCAAGAAACCACAAAGATCTGTCATATGATTATAGAATGGGAAACAAACAACACTAACTGATTTCAGAGTGCATTGTTTGGTGGGCAAGCAAAGGTGTAAGACATCAAATAGATGTTGCTATCGGTGTTTACCTACTCTATTTCCACCTGATGGAGCCATCGTTTGGACCGAACCTATAAGAAGGTTCCTTAAATTGGTTATGTATTTTATTATATGTACACCAGAGCTCTGATTGTCAGGGCTGTCATTTCATATGACCCTGTCTTTTGTAACTTAAGGTCGGCATGTAAGGGCACTAGCTGGTAACTGGTAAGAATGAATCCCAATGCGTAGAGTGCAATAATCAAAGTATATGTATACATGTATAGTAATCAAGGAAATTGCCTTGGATATGTTACATAAGTTGTTACTTAATGCTAAATGCTTTATAACTCATGGTTGGCACACATAGCATTAGACTGAAATGATTATTGCTTGTGTAAATATAGCATTAATGCACAGCTTCCATTATCACATCTATCACGATATTTCATGGACTGTTGCTTATAACACATCGTGAATGTGTTTAAAACTAATTAATAAACTGACGCTTTTGTTACTGTGAAACGTGTGCATCTGCAGTAGTTAATAACAAAGGTGATGAACATGGGAAATGTAAGAGATAAGGAAATCCAAGTAGTGAATAGGAATGGCAACTGATTTGTTTTAATTTTAATTATAGATAGTTTCCCCAACCAATGTGATAACGTTTTGCAAAACAAAGTTCTTAGCTTTGTAACACTTATAGGGGATCCTCGTAGGTTGTGATGAAATAACAAAGGGAAGAGGAAGTCTGCAACAAATCATAAATAAGGATATGTGGATGGTGAAAATACGTCGTGTCATATTATTTTATACTATTCACTGTATCACTGAATGGTAAGAAGGAAGTCCAGTGTGTACTTTATCTAATACGTTATGCAGCCCTTTCGACTAAATAGCTTTCTGAACAGACGGAGCAGTACTGATGGAGCATGGGGTAGCGATAAAGGGAAACTACAGGTGTTGCATTAAAACTTAGATGACGAGAGCTCGTCGTCGAGGCTTGGGGCGCAAGACCCAGGAAAACGTCAGCGACACGGCGCCAATGAATGGGAAGAAAAATATTTTTTAATATACTTAAAAATCAAACTATGCAAAAAAGTTACAAAACGCAAAAAATTATTTCACAAACCTTGAATAATCCCCTGATGGGAAAAATATATGTCGGGGACATAATAAAAATATAAAAACACGTCTACATTTCATTCAAAAACATTCTCTCTACTCGTTCTTCATCTTTTCTATGTATTTCCATTAAGCTTCCCAAATATTTCAAAAATTGAAGCATTGTTATTGGGAACAAAAATCATTACAAATTTGCTCCATTGGGGGATGATGTGTCCCTTTGATACATAAACAATTGTAGAATGACGAGTCCCTTTGATACATAAATAAGTGTAGACTAAGTGCTTCATTGGTTGGGTTATGGTGTCATGCCATTATTTGGGTATACACCATTCTTTCTTTGTGAGGTACACTCGGCTCTTAGATCTGCCGTGATTTAGAATTTCACATAGTATCAGAGCCATTTGAGCATAGGTTGAGCAGCTGCTTTCAGTAGTGCACCAGAAGCCTCTAGATTTCCACAGCAAATCCTAGTGCCATTGCATTGAATTCATTGGATAAATCCTTTGAGGTCTAGCTAGGTGTGAAGGATCTGGAAAAATGTGCCTACTTTCCTAAAGCAGTGCTCAATAGTAATCTATCTCCAAAATTGATAGTTTTTTGCAGGTTATTCAAAGATATTTGAGTGTAACAGTTGCAGCAGTAGCAACAGTTTTAACCTTGTATTCGCTCCAGCAGTTCTCATGGACAATTCAAACTCTCCTCTCTCTCCCAGGATCTTGAAACCCTTCAATTACCCTGATTGGAGGGATGATATATATGTGATCTTGCACAACAAGTCACTGTACATGGTAACAATGGGTAAGGAGGTCAAACCACAAGCAGTTGTTGAGAAGGCCAAGTATTTGAATAGATTGGATGAAGCATTTGATTTCATGTGTATTCATATTTCCATATATCTACTCTTCCACCTCGAAGAACTGAAGACACCAAGAGAGTTATGGTTGAAGTTGGAGACCCTCGACCATAAGAAAACCAGAGGAGTATCTCCCATTTGGAACGGGTTTTTAAAAGTGTACAAGTGGTTAGCCCTTTATTTAATCTGGAATATGGGTGACGGGAGGGAACTTTTTGTTGGTGTGGATCCCATAGTGGGGTTGGAGCAATCTTACAGCTTGCTTATTATTATTCTGCAGAAAATTCGCAGTTATGAGTGTTATACTATGAACAACATTATAAAAAACAATGGTTTAGGGTATTGGTATAGTGCAACGGATTTTGGTTTGGTTGGGGATGTTGCGATGGAATGGAACAGATATACTTGATCCCTTAATGATGCGGGTGTAAGAGCTATTTCGAACAGTGACAAAATCATATGGTTGGGGAATGCTAGTTCTGGAGCGGTAATTGCAAAATCAGCATACAATATTATCATTCGACATAATTGTATTTATCCAAGGCACTGGTGGTATAAAATCTTGTGGCAATGCAAGATTCCATTAAAGATAAAATGTTTTATGTGGTTTGTATTCCAGAATAGGTTGAAAACCTGGGACAATCTAATCTTGAAGGGTTGGGTGGGTCCTAATATTTGCATATTATGTAAAGAAAATGCAGAAAATATTACGCATATATTTCTGGAATGTAAATCCTCCAGGAACTTGTGGAGTAGGGTATGTGGAGTATTAAAGATTGCTCAAGACTGGTACTGCTATGATATTACTTCAAGTTTGTATCATTGGATAAAGTCATATAAATCTTTCGATATCCTTCTTGTTGTTATATGTTGGACCATTTGGCACAAAAGAAATCTTGCTCTATTTGAAGACATTCCCCCAAACATTATGTTGGCCTGCAATTCCAGTTTGAATTTTTTTTCCATTTATCAAAGGAAGTAGGTTATCAGTAAACAAAGAAAAGTGAGGATATTGAATTTTCAGGTGGACAGGCCTATTTTATTTTTTGACGAGGCTGCTGTTTTGGGCCATTATGTTGCAGGAGGAGTTATCTTCCTTAATCAAGATCACTACTTTACATTCAGGCTGAATTGCGGCAAAGGAAATAATATGAAGGATGAGCTGTTGGCATTATGGATGATTATCAGAGTTGCAAATTTCTTTGGATTAGCAGAAGTCAAAATTTTTGGAGACTCTCGGGTCATGATCAAATGGGCCATGGGTGATTACAAATTATAGGTGACATCTCTACTACATTGGTGCAACCAAATTCAGTATGAATTCGATCTTTGTCCTATTATTTCTTTGCAACATATTTACAGGGAGAACAACTCTATGGCGGACAAGCTATCAAAGCAGGCTTTGGATACTGAAGAAGGTTTGTTTTATTGGGAGGAATTCTTGGTTTCCGAGATGGAATCTCATGGAACTATCCACTTTTTGGAATGATAGCTATTTTGGATGATCATCTTTATGATTGTTATTTTGGAGAGTTTGAAGGTTAATTTGTATTATGGTATGTTTATGAGATATAACTGATATGGTTTTGGTCAATGACTGGAACTGTACTTTTTGGCTTATCTTTGTACTATTTGATTTATATATATAAATATCAATAGTATGCTTTTTTTCGCTGAAAAAAAGAAGTTTGAATTATGTTTAATGATAATAAAATTTAAACTCATCTACTTTTTTCACACTTTGCAGTCTCAATATCAATGTTTTTATGGAATATAAGGAAGATGTGAGTTGTGTTTATATTAATAATAGTGAAAGATCTAATCCACATTTTTTCTTTGGACTTTTTAGTTTCAAAATGCATGGTCAAAAATTGAATCGACATTTTTTAAATACTTTTCAGTTTCAAAATGTCAAATAAAGTAAATATGATTTTAAGTAAATGCATATCTCTAAAGTTCTAATTTTAATTTTTAAAAACATAATTAATATATTATAATATTTCAATAAATGTGTTTTGTTATATAAAAATGAATTCAATTATATATTATAATATTTTAATATTTCAAATATTATATGTAAGTGTGTCCTATTGTATAAAAATGAATCTAATTATATAATGTGAAGTACTTCAACTTGGGTTGTTGATTTCTTTGGATGTTTAGTTTTGTCATGAATAATTATATATTATATTTATAACTATTGTTAACACCCAAAAAGTGCTCAATAGCTCATCCCCTTATTCACATGACCCATTTGTCCACTTTTCCACCATTTGTGCCTCTAAAGCCATCAAAAGGTCACCAAAAAGACCATAAACACCTTTTTTCTCCTCAAAACATATATTTTTCCTCAAAAAACACAAAAAAACCCTAAAAAAGGGTCCAGAATTCCCAAAAAATATTAAAAGGGAATAAAAATATTCAAGATATTCAAAAAAGGAAAAAGAGGGAAAAAGAGACCTAAACCATGTTGGTTAATACCATTGGTTTCCTCAAAACCATAATGGTATTCCCCATCACCAAAAACTATAAAAAGGTGATAGGGGCTCTTCACTTTCCATCCACATTTCATCCTATCCTTATGCTGCCAAATTCCCAATGAGAGCCATTGCCTCCCATTTTGAGTTTGAAGACCCCCATTTCAGCATCTTGGAGAAGAGACCATTGGAGCTTGGAGCACCTCAACCTTGGAGCTGCTCAACACCAAACATCCTCACCATTTGAGGTATTATAATACAAAAGTCATTTTTGACTCTTGTTCTTCCATAGATCTCTTGTTATTGATTTAGTTCTTCTTTATTTATACATGCTTATGTTAATGTTAGATTAGATTTACAATTATTTTTGCTTTTATTCGAAGACTGCTATTATAAGTTAATAGGTGCATCCTTGCACATGCTTGGTTGAAAAATCAAGCAACAGTTTTTTGGCGACTCCGCTGGCTTTCGAGCTTTAAATTTTTTCTTTGGATCTTAGTTTTTTACTTTTTTTACCATTCCAATTAGCAAATCTGCCATACTAGACAGCATATTCATTGTTGCCCTAGCTATTGGCCCTTTCTGTAGCCCTTAACAGACCGAAACTTCACTTTTCGGTTTCGTTTTCGGCAACCTTTTTTTCGTTTTTCGCATTGCGACTTTTCGCCCGACAGTCGCGCAGTTCATCACGACTTCACGGCCCTTTCCCGCGCTGCGCATCACGGCTTCGCGGAATTTTTTCGCACTGCACATCGCGACTTCACAGCCGTTTTCCGCGCTGCACATCGCCGCATTTTTCCGCGCTGCCCATCGTGGCTGTGTAGCCTTTTTCTGCGTTGCACATCGCGGCTTCGTGACCCAAACTCATGATGCCCATCGCAGCTTTTGCTCAGAAACCTGCGATGCTGTGTTTTTTCATTCGGCCGATTTTTTAGAAAAAATTTTGCTGTATTATTACCCATTTAGCCTATTTTTCTAGCATTATTTTTCCCTATAATTTTTTCCAGCATTTAGTTTTAATTATTGCAACAATAGTGAATCGTTTTCTATTACATATGCTCCATTAAAATCTTTGTAAAAATTTTCAGTAAGTGAAAGAAAGGTTTTTTGCACTCTGTTTAGATCATAGATTTCACTTCAGATTTGCTCAATAGTTTTGCCCAAGCAAACACTTAGAAATCCATTTATTTCTTACAATTTTTACAATATTTGCTTTCCTTGAAAAAATTATTTCGAAAATCCATAGTTTTTGAAGTATTTTTGTTAAATCATTTACATTTCAGAAAACACCTTTATTTTTTGCAAATTGGAATCGTCTTGTTTTTCATTTGTAGTCAATCGCCCAAGCGAGGCAAATTCATTTTCAGTTAAATAATCACACTTGCACCCAATCTGCCACATTTTTAATTAACTGAGCCTTAAAATCTACCTAAACTCAACCAACACTTTAACCCCACTTAGGGAACACTTAAAGAATCTTGTAGCTAGGTAGGATTGAGGGGATAGGTGTTCCAATAACACCCCTCAATTATTTATATCTGAGACATAGTGGTTGTCTTTTAGGGTCCCAAAAATCCCTTATTATTTGTTGACACAGTTATATACCAATTTATCGGGAAGGCGTCTCCCTTAGGAGGGTTGAAGTATCCAGACTGGTTCCGGAAGCCTGAGTGGAATACCAATATCCATTCAGTAACCGAAGGATACCTTTCGTAGTTCTCGGTGTACTACCCGTATGGGAGTATAGCGGCGATAGAACCAAACTGCAGATTCACCCAACCGAATGTGTCATGAATGGGGTATCCTAGTGATCAATTTTTAGGATTGTCTACCCGGTGTCCCTCCCGGTAGGGGGATATCTAACCTTTGATTCCACTACCCATATTATATGACTTGGAT
Source organism: Larix kaempferi (assembly GCA_027924585.1). NCBI lineage: Eukaryota > Viridiplantae > Streptophyta > Pinopsida > Pinales > Pinaceae > Larix > Larix kaempferi. Next base: position 41,590,972 of record BSBM01000047.1, read on the forward strand.
TTCATCACCTTGCAGAGAATATGTTTAGTTGAGTCATAATACCACTTTTAGTTAGGCGTTTGCATGCTCTACTACCCCCCCCTGGTCTAATAAGCACCACTTTTTTCTAGGAACTGTTTGATTTTTGGTATTCTAACCACTTTTCTTGATCCCTCCACTTATTATAGCATAGCTGCTATAATAAGTGCTTTTGAGGTTGGTTATCGGCCTGGGAGCCATTATTTTTTCACACTCCCCTCCTTCACACATTGTGGCATTAGGGTCTTGAGTTTTTTATCTCACCACCATCCATTGACATTTCTATACATTTCTCACCATTGAGAACTTAAGACGATCCCGCCGTTTTCAGGGTGAACCCCCTCAATTCGGTACACTTGACTCTACACGTCATAGACGTAGAGCATTATCCCTTGACTCCACACATCGTCGGAATAGAACACAGTCATCTGATTCTGACATGCCTCATTTCACATCTGATTCTTAGGCTGAATCTGAACACCCTACCGAAACATCACCAACTGACCCCATGGTCGAATCACAATATGACCCCCTTTTCACCAGTGCTATTGGAGCTACATCAGCAAACCCCACTACTACTGTGACAACCACGGTAGCCACACCCCCCTTAGGCATGCCTAACATAGGGGCCACACCCCCTCTAGGCATGCCCAACACAGGACCACCACCTATTTTGGGTATGCCCAACATGGGGGTCACCCCCCCTCTCATTACCACTACCCAGATCTTAGGGATTTTCGGAACCATCCTTAACCCATCTGCAACCCATGTTGCACTTGGGAGTGCAGGCCCCTCCCACACCACATCGGCTGGAGGAAACATCCCTTTCACACCTAGCATACCCTTAGGGGGCACCGGACCACTCCATAATGCTACCCTTAATAGTTATACCCTAGTGACCATGCCACACCCATCTTCCAGTCTGCCATACATGGCTAGTCTAAATTTACCAAACCTAGCAAGGGTAACCAACGACCCTATTAGACACAACCCGACGTGGCCACCCATGCCCACCAAGCTTCCCTCAGATATCCCAAAATTTGAAGGCAAAGCTGGGAGAGATCCCCAGAACCACATCATGTCGTTTCACCTATGGTGTTCCTCTAACTCCATAGTAGATGATTCCATTAGACTGAGACTTTTACAAAGAACCTTCACTGGCTCTGCAGCCAAGTGGTACATTGAGCAGCCACATGGGACCCACAACACATTTACGTCCCTCGCCTCAACGTTCCTCCAGTTCTTTCAACTACCTGTACGCTATGATGCAGGAGTAGAAATACTTTTGTCTTATAGACAAAACACTGCTACACACATCACTGATCATATCCATGAGTGGCATAAGCGCCATAGCCTCTGCAAGATAAAACTTAACGACTGAATCTTTTTGGATTGATTCCTCAAATCACTCCTCCCCCTCATAGCCAAAGATGTAGCTTCCGAACGACCCCAATCAGAAGAAGAAGCCATCTTAAAATCTCAGCAATTCGACCTCATATATTCCCAGTCATGATATCTATACACTATTTTACCTGACGCCCCGCACGGCGATCCATCCTGCCATGACGCACCGGGGGCATCCCATGGCACATGGTATTATTGGCCAGGTTACGGCGCAAAACAAACCTTTTACAATGATGAGTACAAACAACACCCCAGACCTTTCTAGGGCTTCATTTAATTCTAGAGCTATAACTTCGTATGCTCCAGTAACACACACCCACTACACTCATGGACCCTCATGTCCACCACAGTGTTATGGGAAAGCACCATCAGCTTATGCACCAACTCCATATTATAACCAACAGGCCCACTAGACTCCAGTCCAGCCGCAAGCCCAAGTGGCTTATTATCCTCAACAGGAAGCACCTCTTGCTCCAACACTTCCAATAGCTCAAGGTTACCCACAACCGTAGCAAACGCCAGGGCCACCCCAGAACCCTCCTGTTTACTACCCACCGTGACCTGCTCCAAAGCCTAAACGACCTCAAAACTCACCTACTGCCCAAGGGCATGTTTAAGCATAGCAAAACCAACCTCCAAACCAGAACAACCAGCGAGGTCAACAAAACCGTGGAAGAGGACATAACCGCGGAAACAACCAGCAACATAATCAAGGTGGACCACCACCTAATCCCCCAAATAACAATAACGCTGCTCCCCCCAACCAAAATCCTGATCGTCCACCGAAACAGGCCAAAAATAATAACTTGAGAACAAACCATCCATGTTCCATATGTGGAGTCTATGGCCATTACACACATAATTGTCCCCATTTAGATAGAGCGCGTCAACTCTGGACTAACGATGCCCAACGACAAGGACATGTTGCACAGCTAGCACCTCCTCCTCAGCAACAACCCATGATATTGCAAAATCCCTTACCTAACCAAGGCACGATAAACACTCATCCGAATGATCCCCCTCAAGGATCCACTGCACCACAGTAGCAAATTACCTATGCAACCGTCGATTACCAGCATGCTGAGTCCAACACTCACCATTTGATTATGATGTCATCTAATGATGTCAATCTTCAAACCCGTCAAAATCAATACGGATCTACCCCTGAGGCCACACCTACCAACCCATCGTCGAGTACTCTCCCAACCGATCAACCACTTCGCATACCTACTATGCCCATGGACGGGGGGCCCAAAGCACCTCGTTTCCCTTTGAGACAGATTAACAATAACTCGAACGCTCGTGCAACCTCCAACTATAACATTGTAGAGGATTTAGCTCAGTCCCCCGTTGCTATGTCCGCTCTTAAAATCTTAAAAAACTGTCCTGCATAGAGAAAATTGTTGTTATCTGCCATTGGCGCCATAGATCCTAACGACTATAACATGATGGCTTTCGACTTAGAACAAGCTAAACCTCGCATGCCTTCATCTCTAGCTTTTCAAGTTTCCGTCTCCATTCACAACCTCGTCGTTCATCGATGCATAATCGATGAAGGGGCCTCTACCTGCGTTATGTCCACTTTCGTATGGCAGAAACTTGGATCCCCAACGCTACAACCGTCAACTACCACATTACGAGCTTACGATGGTCGTGCAGCTCAACCTCAAGGTTTTCTATTGAACGTACCCATACAACTTGGGAGAAAATTGGTTCTCATAGATATAGAGGTCATTAACGCCCAACTTGATTACAATCTCCTTCTGGGACGAAGCTACATGTACAAAATGAAAGTTGTTGCTTCTTCATTTTTCCGCATCATAATGTTCCCTCATGAAGGACACGTAATTAAAATCGAACAGATTACATACTATGAACCCAATGCCCCCGCAACACCAGAGAATGTTCTTCCCATGATCGAACAACCTGTTCTTAGTGCACCAACATCTTTCGTCTCATCAGTCGGACCCAGGATATATTCGCATACTCCCATGACCAGCTCTTTCCCGTCAATCCCAACCCCTCTTCAGGCAACTGTAGTATCCGATTTGTGCACCCTATCGCACAACAAATAACAACATCCTCAACAACCTCAACCACCGCCACAAGTACCCATCGTGCCTAGTCATATTGGAACAACACCGATTCACACAATCCCATTCTTGTTTCTGTTTTTAGGAGTTGTCAGCTCGCTAGTAATGGCTACACTCAACCTTCCAGGTTTAACGTTAGGATTACCTGTATGGTACTTACCTGCCCCAACTCCCCCACCGACTCCGACCGTTGTTCTACAACCAGTACAGCCTATGAATATGTCGAACCATCCACCACCTGGCATACCCAACCCTCAAAATCTCCCACCACCTGGTGGTTCCAACCCCCAAAACAGATCGATTCCAACAGGAGGCACTACATCAACATCTGCTTATGTCCCCCCTCAATCCCGCTCCACTGGGGGCAGAGGTCCACAAACCTACAACACTGCACCCACAACTCGCACACCCCCAGTGACTCCCAAATTAGATAAGAATCCCCCAACCTGTGTGCTCCCCAAGTGCTCCTTGTGCGACGATATTGGCCACGATACCCACCTATGTCCATAACTACCAGCACTTCAAGAACATATGAACATGTTGGATGATGACACCAACGTTCCAGTCATCAAATTAGAATTTCCACCTCAACCTCGTGATAAATCATTGCGCACAAACCATCCTCGTGCAATATGCGGAATCTACGGCCATTATTCACATCATTGCCCCGATCTTCCAGATTACAAAGCAGCATTATACGAGTTGAATAATGTAGACCTAGAGATCTCCCCACTGCTTATTGAGGAAATATTTCCCCCAAAATATTCCCATTCAGAAGAAATCAATACTGTATATATGATTTCAACTACTTATAAACCCAAGCCAGTTAATTTATGGTCCCACTACTTTCATACTGATGAAGAAATCCTATAAACACTCACTGCACCGGACTACCCTTGGGATGATATGCACCATCGATCATACTTCCTCCCTGAAGCGTCTACGTCCACCGCAAAAAACCAACTATCTATTGAATCTAAGGACTTCTTACCAATCAAGGTCGATTGGTTCAAGGACCCAATCCCAGCCCCAGAAGCCCATTATAAAAATCGGCATCTCCACCACCCCCGGAAAACCTGACATTATCTCATTGGGTGCATCTTGCACTGAGAAAGAAACCCAAGCTTACAAGAAACTCTTCCAAGAATTTCGATATGTCTTCGCCTGGTCTTATACCGAGATGCCTGGTCTTGATTCTACCATCGTAGAACATCACATAGACACTTGGCCCAACATATCACCGGTTCGCCAGAAACAACGTCCCATTCACCCATCCAAGCTTCCAGCCATCAAAGCAGAAATCGAGAAGCTTCGAGCAGCAGGTTTCATATACCCGATTGCATACACCACCTTGGTTTCAAATCCAGTACCAGTTAATAAGAAAGTAGGCACCATCTGCATCTATACTGACTTCTGCGACCTCAACCTAGCTTGTCCCAAAGACAACTTCCCCACAACACTTATTGACCAACTAATCGATGAGTGTGCGGGACATGAGCTACTCTCTTTTATGGACAGTTTCTCCGGATATAACCAAATCAAAATCCGTAAAGAAGATCAATACAAGACTGCTTTTACCACCCCATGGGGCACCTTCGCCTATCGTGTCATGCCTTTCGGTCTCAAGAATGTGGGAGCCACTTTCCAACGAGCCATGACTTATTGCTTTCATGATCTGTACAAAATCATTAAAGTTTATCTAGACGACCTCACCGCCTGATCTAAGAAACGATCTGACCACTTAGAAGATCTTCGACAAGTTTTCTTGCGTTGCCACCAATACAAAATCCGCCTGAACCCACTTAAATGTGTATTTTGCATTACAGCAGGTCGTCTTCTAGGATTTGTCATTTCAGAAAAAGGGATCACCTTTGACCCTCTAAAAGTTCAAGCCATAGTGGACCTCCCCTCACCACGTACACTAAGACAGCTGCAAAGCCTCCAGGGGAAATCCAACTTCCTTCATCGTTTTATCCCGAACTATGCCACCATAGTACATGGTTTTCTCCGTTTGCTACGTCTTCACACCCGCTTTGTATGGGACGACCAAGCAGAAGGAGCCTTCACGGACCTAAAGAAAGCACTTACAAGTGCCCCTTTGATTTCTCCACCAGATTTCACAAAAGACTTTACCCTTTACGTTTCGGCGTCAGATCACGCCGTCTTTGGAATCCTCGTCCAAGAAGACTCCCCTCACCAAGAGCATGTCATTTACTATGTGAGCCAGACCTTGTCAGGCCCACCCCTCCGCTACCCACATGAAGAGAAGATGGCCCTCGCCGTTGTCTTTTCAGTACAAAAGCCGCGACATTACATTCTCCTTAGCCACACCACGGTTGTGGCCAATTCCAATCCAATGGTCTATCTCTTGAATCGTCACCTTCTACAAGGCCATGTTGCGAAATGGGTGATCATCTTACAAGAATATGACCTAACTTTCAAAACCCCGAAGAGCACTAAAGCATTAGCACCCGCTCAGCTCATTACGGATTTGCCATCATCGTCATCATCACTAATTATCCAGACTGATCTAATCGACGAACATTTGTTCATTATCTCGTCGGACGACCCTTGGTATGGCGACATTTTGGTATACCTCCACACACAGAAGTTTCAACCCAACATCGACCATGACGGACACCGACGCATCCATCACCATGCCCCCCGTTATCTCCTCTTGGGTGATGTCCTCTATCGATGTGGCGTCGACACAATCTTACGACGATGCCTTTCCCAAGACGAAGCAGAACAAGTTCTTAATGACTGTCATAGCGGCGCCTGCAGCGGCCATTTTTCAGGAATGGCCACCGCCCAAAAGGTAATCCGCGCAGGATATTTTTGGCTATCATTATTCACTGATTGTATCACAGCAGTCAAACACTGCCAAAACTGCCAGCTCTTTGCCCCAAAGGCAAGAACCCCACCCGCCCCCCTTCATCCAGTCGTCACCGCTGGACCATTTTGCAAATGGGCCATTGACTTCATGGACTGCAATCCCACATCAGCCGGCGGTCACAAACACATTATTGTGGCTGTTGATTACTTTACCAAATGGGCAGAAGCCATGCCTACTTACAATTGCAAAGCCGACACTGCAGCCCGTTTTTTCCTCAACCATGTTATTGCTCGTTTCGGAGTACCCAAACAACTCGTCTTAGACCACAGTTCTCACTTCGAAGACTCCGTTTGGATAGAATTGTCCACACTCCTTAAGTTTGAACACCATTTCTCCTCCGCCTACTACCCCCAAGGGAACGGCAAAGTCGAAGCTGTTAACAAAATTTTGAAAACCATCCTCCAACGCACCGTTGACAAACATAGATCCAATTGGCATCACATGATTTTTCCCGCATTATGGGCTTATCGCACGTCGACCAAGACCGCCACCGGCTTTACCCCATTCCATTTAGTTCATGGCGTGGAATCTGTCCTCCCCATTGAATGCTAGATACCCACATTACAAATGTCCGTAGAACTTCTCCCCGATACATCAATGATTGAAGAATGCTTGCTTCTTTTAGAGCAGGCCGACGAAGATCGCCGTGCAGCTCTCCAAACAATCAAAGCCGCAAAGAACAGATCTAAACTTCACTACGATAAACATGTTCACCCACGAGTATTTAGTGAAGGCGACCTCATACTTGCCTATGATCAAGCTCATGACCAAACGGGAAAAGGAAAGTTTGTGTCCATGTGGCAAGGCCCATATATTGTACACACCTGCCTCGGACAGGGGGGATATATTTTGACCGACTCAGAAGGAAACACCCTACGCAACCCACGTAATGGGTTGTACCTCAAACGATTTTACCCATAGAAAATCTGATGGACACCACAGTCCACAATTGTATAGTCTTATTTTCGTTTTTCACAAAAAATACAAAAACCTGAAAATTTATTTTTTCCTGCATGACCACAGATGGATCCTGTTCCACTTTGCTACGTTGGCTTCACTGATGGTGCAAGCCGTTGGTCTCCCAATCTCGCCTCCGCAGCTTGGGTAATATATTCCCCTTCACATGAGTTGATCCACATCGACGGAGTGTGCATAGGTGATGCCACAAACAACCAAGCTGAGTACGGCGTCGTGACCGGTCTCCTAGCTGCTTCTCTCCAAATGAGCATAAGTCACCTTAGCATTTTCTTGGACTCCCAGCTCCTTGTTTCCCAGCTCAACAATGATTACTAGGTATGCGATCCCTGTCTATTCTGAAAATTCCTACGCACTAAACAAATGATTCAACAGTTTGAGTCCATTTCATTCACACATGTCCCAAGGAATCTCAACAGTGTAGCAGACCATATGGCAAATAACATTCTTGATTGACACACCAATCAAACCATGTAGAAAAAACAAAATTTGCATCCACGTGCATAACATGTGCCTCCACGGGCATACAAACATAAACATACACAAGATATATATGACAAAGCCTCCACGGACAAAACAAATATGTGCCTCCACGGGCATCTACAAAAAATTAAAATGTTGCATCCACGTGCATACTATGTGTCTCTACAAGCATATACAAGAAATTAAAATGTTGCATCCATATGCATAACATGTGCCTCCACGGGCATACAAAAAATCAAACATGCCTCCACGAGCAAACAAATAAACAAGATGTGCATCCACGTGCATACACGACTATATACCAAAACATATATATATATATATATATATATATATAAAATCATATAGTCACAATGTCACAGGTGCCCTCAGCACCCAATATACAAAAACATATAGCCGTACAAAAAGGTACATCCCCATATGCTCATCAGCATTCGGGGGCAAATATACAATCAACTAGTCATCACGATCCGCAGGATCCTCTGGCCCCTCCTCCGCTGGCTCCTCCGGATCCTCTTGATCCCGATCCCTCCTCTCAGCCATCATTACTGCTGCTCTAAGCATGATAGAATGCCACTCACGAGGAGCATCGAAACAACACTCGATAGTGGCCCAGTCCAAGTTCCTCCACCCCTCCTCTGGCGCTCCTGCTAGAATCTCGTCCAAAGTCTCTCATACGCCCTCCAGGGCATCATCTCGAGGGTGCACAACCCCTCGAGCACATGGAGGCGATACCGCTACAGGTGGAGGAACGACCACCATCGCCCATCCCCTACGGCCTACATGATCAGGTGGTGGCCTCGGACCAATATCTGCACAATCACACAAGTGAACCAAGTTAATATCATATAAATATCTCTAGCTATACTCATAACAAAAATCATCTAAAGACATGATATAGTAGAGAACCAAAAACAAAGACATACCATCTAAACCCAACGCTTGCCCTTGAGCTCGAGGCATCTCCGGATCTCCTCGATAACCCATGCTAGCATATGGATAGTCATCAATCAGCAGGGGGATCTGCTCTCGCTGCTCATACATGTCCTCCGAAAAGAACCGCCGGATACCACCACCACCACGGGGCATCATCTGCCCCCACCGCACCATCTGCAGCTCACTAACCAACCCCTCCCGAACTGGCACACACGGCCGCAAGGTCGGCACTCGCTCAAAGAAAAAACAACAGAGGAAGGAGGCATAGCAAAACTCCCCCCCATCCCAACTGACCTTGTCTAGATCTCACCGGACACAAGCCAAAAACATCTGACCCCACGCAAAGTAGGTCCCTCTCAACACAGAATCTACCATCACGTTTTCCCCCCAGACAAATGATGTGGCGCCGCGGCACCCAACACACTCAGAACACAAGCCCCAACCGCTCGCATCTCCCACTCCCGCAGAGATGTCCGACTCAATGCGATGTTCTGTGCAATAGCTCCCAGCACACAGAATCTCTCCAAGAGATCCTCAATATCCAACCCAGTCGGGATTCTCGGCTGGAGCTCCCCTACCTCCCCTAAGCGAGGCAACCCAATCAGGAAATAAACATCAGAAAGGGTGATCTCTAAGTGCTCACCCCCCACCACGAATGCAGCTTCTGCTGGAACCCAGAAACCCACCAATTTGTTCAGTAGATCTCTCACTAAACGCATTGGTGGAATGTGAGCGAACTTTAGGAGCCCGCCTGCAGCCAAGGCATCCCAGACACCCTGGTCGGTCCGAATCCGCTCCGTCAAGTCCTCATCCATCTCTCACTCCGGCCATGATACTAGCGGCCTCCTCAACATCCTGCTAAAAAACAAAGGAAAATTTTTTTAGAAACAATTTTTTTTTCAAAAAATTTCATTGCGGAAAAGGACGCGAAACCCGTGATATTCCACGTTGGAATGCCAAAGTGGAATTTCACGATTTTCGAGGGTCCGCCGCCAACCAGAAAGGGAATAAATTGAAAGGCTAAGGCGAATAGGATTACCTGAAACTCGTGGAATGAAAATCCAACAGTTGAATCTCCCACAAATCAAGAAAGAGCTTTGACCTCACTCAATTGCTCTGTGAAACTCGCACGTAACAATGACACATGTCACTTTGGGCCCACACCCTATTTATAAAGATTTGACCATTTTTACAAACAATGATTTCGATATCATACGATGTCCGTTTTTCAAACCGTTGGTACCGTTGGAATCAACACAGTGAGAACTTCATAATAGCCCTCTCCTTTTCCCGATTCCACTAGGTCCATTTTTCGGGCATTTTTTCGATGCCCCTCGTCGCCTCGATTTGCATGCCACATCGGCCGTCGTTCGTTTTTGACGAGTCTTATATCGTCGGATTCAGTTTTCGCACTCATGACAATGCTTGAGATCTTTTCTCGCTATCACGCCCAGATTTTTTGGGCATTTTTTACATGCCCCCCTCATCGCCTCGGTTTGCGTGCCACATCGACCGTCGTCCATTTTTTACGAGTCTTATATCGTCGATTCAGTTTTTCGCGCTTGTGACGATGCTTGAGATCATTTCTCGCTCTCATGCCCAGATTTTTTGGGCATTTTTTACATGCCCCCCTTGTCGCCTCGGTTTGCATGCCACATCGACCGTCGTCCATTTTTTACTAGTCTTATATCGCTGAATTCAGTTTTCCACGCTCGTGATGATGCTTGAGATCATTTCTTGCTCTCACCTCCATATTTTTTTGGGCATTCTTTCCCATGCCCCTCGTCGCCTCGGTTTGCGTGCCACATCAGTCGTCGTCCATTTTTGACAAGTTTTATATTGTTGGATTCAGTTTTCCACGCTCATGATGATGCTTGAGACCATTTCTCGCTCTCACACCCATAATTTTTGGGCATTTTTTCAAAATTGCACTTATCACCTCGGTTTGCGTGCCACATCGGCCGTTGCCTGTTTTTCATGATTTTTTTGTCGCCGGATTCAACTTTTCGTTCTCGTGATAATGCTCGAGATCATTCCTCGCTCTCACCAATAACCTTTTTGTTCGGTATAATTTTATCCCTTTTTCAGGCCGAGCAATTCTTTTACGAAAAAGGCACTTAGGGAGTTTCTGTTAAGCTCTTTTCCGACTCCTAAAACAATGAAAAGATCGTCGAGCAACCTTGCTTCCTTTCATGCTCGCTAAAAGTATTTGAAAGGGCGTCTACCTGGTATAAGTTTACCCATTTTCCGGACCTTGTAGACTAATTACGAAAAAGGAATACTCTAGTCACATCGGTTAGAAGAGTTCTCCATTTGCATCATTTTATGTGTTTTTGGGCCTTGGAGACTAACTTACGAAAAAGAACACCAATGGAGTCTTCTTACCACTTTTAGACTCTCAAAAAATGAAAGCAACCATGAGCAATCATCGTCTTGGGCTCACATAAATCCACAGGATAGTACTCCTCCACCAACTCAGAGTCTTCTTATCGTTTTCAAACTCCTTAAAAATGAAAGCACTCACGAGCACAAACAGTCTTGGGCTCACAAAATCCACAAGACAGTAACATTTCAGAGCACACTTTTATCCCTTCTTGGAACTCATTAAAACCACGAAGAAGGAACCAATGGTGCTTCTCGGCGCCACAACAGATCACGTCTACTCATATGGAAATTTCCCCATTTTGGTCACCTTTGTTCAGAGTATTCTGCAGTATGTCACCCTGAGAGTCCTTCTACAACATCCATCAGCTTGTCCCACCCAGAGTTAGTCCAATCTACAATACATACCCTTCAATCCCTAAAGCTATGATCCCCACACCTACAAGTCAGTTTCCTATGATGCCAGGTCAACCATGTCATCATGCTCTGAACAAAGGAATTTTGAGTTTACCCACTCTATGACCCCAGTTATTTCCCATCCTCACAGTATGCCAGTCCTACGATCAGTACTATCACACTTCAGTTCTACACCTCGCGCTCCTACCAAGGAAACATCATTTCCTTGGTAGTTTCTGGTCTTCCTCTGTCGACGCCAACCAAATCTATTCCAGAGGATAGACCCAGAGGTCCCTGTTCCTTGGACTCATCACCATTAGCGATGAGTGCCTAGGGATCATTTTGAAAGGAGTCCTCAGTGCCTCTCGAAATGATTGTTTCTCACATGCTCGACTTCAACACCCTAATCGCATTGTTGAGACTCGTACAGGATATTGATCCTTTCATTTATTTGTTGAAGATCCCGGATATCATCCAACTCTACCACATATGAGAGTCTAATTAAGGATACAACCAGTTACATATTCCTATGGATATTCAGGTTGCGCTTGGCGAAAATTTTTAGATGTTGGACACCTTCAGTTTCAGCAGTTCATCAACCCTTCTGATACCTTATTCAGAACGGTTGTTACATTTTTTCTAGTGTATCATTTATTCAGATCAATCATGATATGACCATGAGTATGTCCCAACATTGTGTCCCCTCTGGACCATTATGATGTACTGACAGATTTTTATGTATTTCTTCATGGCCCTCCTTCGTGGGCCTAATTGTTATATATATGTCTTGATACGAGCATGGGTATTCCCGCCTCGTCCATAGTCAGAGATTATTCCTCATTCATTTTGAGGCCATGTAATATTTTTCAGTTTTTGCAACTTCCAAGGGGCCGTTGTTTCAGTCTCCAATTGGTCTCTCCTCTACTCCAAACCCCAGGAAAAACACAAAAGAACTATGATGTCTATCGGCCATACGATGAGCTCCTGCCCTCACACATCAGGGGGCAATCTATTAACACCTAAAAAGTGCTCACTAGCTCATCCCCTTATTCACATGACCCATTTGTCCACTTTTCCACCATTTGAGTCTCTAAAGCCATCAAAAGGTCACAAAAAAGACCATTATACACCTTTTTTCCCCTCAAAACATATATTTTTCCTCAAAAAACAAAAAACCCTCAAAAAGGGTCCAGAATTCCCCAAAAATATTAAAAGGGAATAAAAATATTCAAAATATTCAAAAAAGGAAAAAGAGGGAAAAAGAGACCTAAACCATATTGGTTAATACCATTGGTTTCTTCAAAACCATAATGGTATTCCCCATCACCAAAAACTATAAAAAAGTGATAGGGGCTCCTCACTTTCCATCCACATTTCATCCTATCCTTATGCTGCCAAATTCCCATTGAGAGCCATTGCCTCCCATTTTGAGTTTGAAGACCCCCATTTCAACATCTTGGAGAAGAGACCATTGGAGCTTGGAGCATCTCAACCTTGGAGCTGCTCAACACCAAACATCCTCACCATTTGAGGTATTATAATACAAAAGTCATTTTTTACTCTTGTTCTTCGATAGATCTCTTGTTATTAATTTAGTTGTTGTTTATTTACACATGCTTATGTTAATGTTAGATTAGATTTACAATTGTTTTTGCTTTTATTCGAAGACTACTATTACAAGTTAATAGATGCATCCTTGTACATGCTTGGTTGAAAAACCAAGCAACAACTATATAATATGTTTAGTTTTGTCATGAATAATTATATATTATATTTATAACTATATAATATGATGATAACATATTAACAAAATATTAAATAATTTTAGTGGAAAATAGATTTTCAATTATATATAATTGATTGATTTAAATGTTATAATGAAATTCATCATGTACATTGATGTGTGGAAATAAAAGTTTTAATTATTATTATATAAAAGTTAACGAGTTTGGCTTTTTTTGTTAGTGGATTTAACTTGCAGCCATTTTTTAAAATTTAAATTAATATTTATATTAAATTTATAATTAATATTTATATTTATATTAAATTTAAAATTAATATTAAAAATTTAATATATTCAATGTTATTAAATTTAAATTAAATGTAATTATAATTATAATTTATATTTATATTTTTTTAAATTTAAACTAATATTTATATTAAATTTAATATTTAATATTTTCAATGCTATTAAATTTAAATTAAGTGTAAAGATATAAATTTAATATATATTTAAATATAAACTATTATAAGTTAGTAACAACAAATTTTAATGGCTCGCTTGCTAAACACACAAAAATAGTTATGACCCGTTTTTTGTCATTGGAATGGTATTATAAGAGCATTGGATTTGGCCTGTCATTCGGTTTAGCTTTGAAAAGTAACAAATTCTCACTTTAACCCATTTAAACATATTATTTCATGAGATACTTTTTAATAAAGTGATTTATGTAAGGAAATGTCTCTATGATGAGGGTGCTAGGCTATTGAAAATATCACACTATCTTTCCTGTGAATATGGCTTTGATGTGAAATGATAATTTGACCATTCAAAGTATTTAATCGATGCTTCTAGCTAATGAGATAACATGTTTACTTTGAAGCGTATTTGGGAGAATGGAGGTGGAGCTATGAGAAACTTTTTAGATCTAGAAGCCTAAATAGATTTATCTACATTTAGTAATCACATCCTTTTCCAAGAGAAGTTGAATAAAAGATGGGGATTTTTATATGAGGAGGCTAAGTTGGTAAATCAAGGTTGCACGGTATGATCCTCTAGGCTCTTTTACATATAATGGATTTTTGCATGGATTCTTGTTTTTCAAAGCTTTCCTTTCAAGGTGCCTCTTGACTTTAGGTGTTAGGTTTCACTATTGATACTTAACAACTTTGTGACTAGGTCTTGAGACTCTATGCTGCCTATTTTGGAATTGTTTTATTGCTCATGAGTGCTACGGCTTTAAGTTTCATATGGTTCTCTTGGTATCATATTATTTTTAGTAAGATCCATTAGAAAGAGGTTGTTTTGCTAATGTATAATACATGTGTCATTTAACTTAAACAGGAGTTTGAAACTTGATTGAAATTGTTACTTTCTATGTTATTTGAAAAATTACTTATAAAGTATATTTAGTTATGAAATACTTTGGTTGAAAGTTTTGTATTCATATTTTAAATCAATAACACTTTCTTTTTAAAAAATATACATAAATATTTTTGACATCATTATTTAATTTAAATTTAAATAATTAAGCATATTTATTTATCACATTTATTATTGATTTATATAAATAATATTTAAACATCAATAAATAATTAAAATCATTATTAATTCTATGTAATATATATAAACATTCAAAACTTATTAAGTATAAGATAATTAATATGATTATTATTTTATATATATGAAACAAACATGGTAGTAGGTAGATCAATTGCGGAAAGAGTCATGATTTTCAAAACATTGGATAATATAACTAGGTGTTTAAGTTTATAAACGAATTAGTAGTACGAAAACAATTATTAAGTGGTATATCTATCCCTATATGCGTACACATTCAAAGGATAACTTACACCAAGAAGGTATTGATGCTTCCTTAAATATAATAAAAAAAAAAATTGAGATATATCAGTTTTTTTTAGTGTCACTATGATTGCTACTTATTTTAAGCATGTTTCCTTCCCTAATGAATGGTAAGGTTCTTTGTTTATTAATTTTATTGTCGATTATACCATGTACTTTTGTATTTTTTGCACCGCGACCTAATATGAGAATAAAGTTAGTGTTCTATGATTCATATAGATTTATGGTGAGAGATCATTTCAAATCTAAATCTATGCAACAATTGTTAATTATAATACATATATAATAATAAAACTTGGATGTTTCATAAGTTTGAAATATGCTTTTGTAAATAAATGAAAAAAACATATTTTATGCAATGATGGTTGTTTTTTGTGATGAAGTGAAAGATTCTAGGAGGTTCTTTTAGTGATTACTCTTGTTAAAAGTGAATTAAAAGTGTCAATCCCTCTTGATGTATAACAATTAAAGTGTCCATGCTTTTGATGTAGGCAATAGAAATGTCATTCTCATCTTTTGCCCGAACAGTTACATTAACTGTATTATGATATAATACCGTAGTTACATTTCTGCTTTGCATAGAGGCTTCCTTTCTGCTTTGTATAGAGGCTTCTATCTATTCAAATGGACCTAGATTGTTATGGATATCATAGGATTTAATGCTCAACCAACTGATTTCTCTTATTAAAATTGAATTTGTCTTCTTGTTTACAGCTTAGTGGTATTCATTTCCTGGCTTTTGCATTAGCCTTTATAGCAATGGTTTCTGATATCAAAAGGAATCATACTTCACAACATTACGAGGTTCACAAAAAACACATTCATTCTACATACCTATCCCAGATCCATTTTAGGGAAAAATTTATTTAGGGTATGTTTCCCAATTTATTGTTGTCTGAACCCAGAGCTAATATAACTATAGGCCATTCCAAGAAGAAAATTTAGTGATTCCCATGAAAAGTCCTTAACAAAAATTAATTATAAAATGCAATCAAGTAAGCTTGACAATATAATGCTCGTCACATTTTGAAAGCATAATGTGTAGTCGTCCAATATTACTTGTATGTTCACCCTTTAAAGTTAGTATTTGATCATGTATGTGATTTATCTACTGGTTTCAAATGAAAGGGTGGTTTGTTTAATTTTCACTGCAACATTTTTGTGTCCTAGAAAAGTTGGGCCTTCCATTCCACGTTCATTTTTCCATTCCCTGTACTTGTTTTCACTTGAAGTAAACGATGCACATATTACTAATCTTAAACTGTAGCGGTGCACTTAACATAGTAGCTTCTATTTTTCAACTCTTTCCTCTATGTACCATATATGTTTATGGTAGGACTCTTAAGCATATTATTGTTTGGAAGACTTTAAAGAGCTTCATAGCCTCCTTCTCCAGATCGTTAAATAACTGCATGGCTTTTTGACATTTGGAAGAGCTGGATGATGATGACCTTGTAATCTTCACATTAGTGAATTTCTCTATAAAGGTGTTGAGATAGGATGTTGCGTTATATTATTTATCATAAGATTATTGAGAATGTTTTGGAAAATACTTCTAAAGAAAAGGTTTATTGTTTGATAATTAAATTTTATAAGATAAATTTTATTTTAGGCAAAAAGGTTAATTAGCTACTTGCGTGCATTTAATTAATGTGAGAAATACAATTGAATGGAGATACAAACTCTTTATTGTCTTTCTGGGTATTTCACGACTTTGAACTTGTACACAACTTAGCTTCAATTTTAATGGACAAAAAAAATAATTGCATTTATGTTTACAATAATTTTATTGTTTTATTAATTCTCTTATAACTTTTCTTCAAAATGTTTTTTTTTAACACTCTTTTTTTCTTCCGAAAGATGTTTTTTATGTTTTTCTTGGAACACCTTTGAAATATATAGTTTATTTTTCTTTTCTAAAAAGATGGAAATATATTTAGTTGGCAATATTTTAAAATTTTAATTTTTTCTTAATTGTTTTATCTTTTTTCCTGAAGATGTTTTTTATGTTTTTTTTTAACACCTTTGAAATATGGTTTTTTTCTCTTTTTTTTTCTATTGAATAAAGATATAAATATATTTAGTTGACCATTTTTTAGAACTTTTATTCTTTTCTATAAAGATATAAACATATTTAGTTGACAATTTTTTTAAATTTTTATCTTTTTCTTAATTCTTTTATCATTTGTAATGAAGATGTTTTTATTTTTATTTTTTGGAACACCTTTGAAATATGATTTTCTTTTTCTTTTTGGAACACATTTAAAATAATTTTTTTGCCTTTTCTATAAAGATATAAATATATTTAATTCACAATTTTTTAAAATTCAAATTCCTAGAGAAACATTTCCATTCCTTTCAAAAGCATACCATGCTTAGTGATTTGTTTCAATTTCCTATTGTTACGAGTGACATGGTGTTCATTATACAATTTTTTTCCTCTACTTTTTGTTTATTTACTCCTAAAAAAAACATTTCCATTCCTTTCAAAAGCATAGTGTGCTTAGTGATTTGTTTCAATTTCATATTGTTATGAGTGGCATGGTGTTCATTATGGTGTGCTATGGTGTTCATATTCGTTTCCGACACTACAATGTAGATGAAGTCTTGGCTTGATCGCAGATTAGATTCCATGGTGTAGTTTGACGAGAAATTTAGTGTTGTTTTACAAGGCATTTGAGTCTCTTGGTATTCTTCTTCGATAAAGGTTTCTTCATGATAATATAGGACAGTAACTTCATCAACTGTTTGCTGATTTTTATCTTCTTAAAAATATTTTTCATACTCACTTTTGTAATGATTTTTCGCCTCAAGTTCTTTATCGCAACGAGCCTCAAAGTATGCATTTGCTACTACAAGATAGCCTATGGAATACCTGGGGACTCACAAGGTAATTCACATGCAATGCAAGGTGCGCGTCTCCAAAAAAAGCCCGTCGGCGGCTTCGGCGACTTTATCCTAACCACCAGGAAACAGTCAGCTTAAAAGCATGAGCCGTGACGACCAAGTTGGTGAGACAAGACTTCAATGCGGCGAAAGGGACGGGCGACGCTGATCAAAAGGGGGCGACCAGACGGTGGAACGCTTAGCAAAAAATGCTTGGTCGCTGCTCTATGGTCGGCGAAATTATCATAAAAGCTGCGAAATGGTCAGCGAGATAGTCGAAAGAATTGAGACCGAAGGGCCGCGAAACCAATCTAAAGAGGGGCAAAAAAAGACTACTTGGTCGACATAAATGTTATAAGATACACGAAACGGGCGACGACGAGTGAATTAAAACCTGCGCTCGTGGTCGGCAAGAAAGAACAAAAACCGACGAAACGAGCGATGAAGCTGAGCTGCGGGCCACAAGATGGGTTAGCGTCAGATGAGTAAAATATGGCAAAACAGTCGGCTATAAATGGCTAAAACGTTGCGACTAGTTTCGGCCAAAATGATCGAAAAGCTGCGAATGTTTATACCTTCATAAAATTGTATCGACTGTAGATGGTGACTTTTAATACATACTTAAAGTCAATATTATATTGTTTTATACCCAATAGTTCTATGAAAGAGTTGGATTTTTCCATTCGACGTTCCTTTTGCCCTTCTAGGAGCAAATGCTAGTTTTACCATAAACAACAACATACCGTGTTTAAGAATTCCCAAGATTACTTCTTAAAAAATGTTTTGACAAACCCTAAGCATTGACTCCAAAATTTGAACAATGATGTTCATAAACTAGTTTCACATTGTAGGGAATTTTTTTACAAATTTTTTTGGTTGCTTTATATCCATAATAGATTGTTGTCATGTATATCTGGATGTAGATTTTAAAATCCACACGTGAATTGAATTCAAATTTTAACAATTCGCGAATGTCGGCTTAATATTTCCAACCTTTGTAAAGTTACAATTCACGAGGGAAGCCTTCCCTCATTAATACCATATTAAAGAAGCATGTAATGCGCTTGATGCAGCATTTAATGCTCGCGCTAATCATTTTTGACATGGCATATGCTTTGGCGATGGTATGTGCTCTTTTTTCTTTCCAATATTTTTTCCAATCACATTTATGCATTTATGCTTTCATTGTATCATTAATACACATTCCTTGCTATGTAAGCCTCCTATTTTCTTTTACACATCTTCTTTGTTATTGCATCATCTTTATCTGGCTTGATGCTCAATGGTGTTGCTTATTGTACAAGCCCTTCTCATCTCTTCTTGAATTCAATATGTCTGCAAATACATATTTATTTTGAATGTAATTCTAATATTTTAGTTTATTTTATTTCTTACATATTTATTTTTAATGTAATTTTAATATTTTAGTTTATTTTATTTCTTACTTTGAGTAAGTAAGAAAAATAACAACATTGCTTCCAACCATTCTATCAATAAAAAAAACACCATGCTCTACATTCTAGTGAAAAAGCTTTGCATTTTATGCCAAATGTCCAAACAACAAAAAAACGTACTGGGTTCGCATCACAATTGTTGAAATATTTGCATCGTGACAGTTTTATGTGTGTGAATGTATACATAGCAATACTTCCCAGTCAAATTGATGTTCCTTCATCTGACATGCACAATAATAACGGTCCTTCCCTTAAATTTTTATCAAGCCTATTAAGCCCATGGTTGTGACCTTTGTTTCATCAAATGTATTTCATTTTTTTGTTTTAAGTATTTCGCAATTTTTGTTTTTTATTTAGTTCAAAAGAATTGATTTCTAGAAATATATGTTAGTATATGAACATCTTTCTTAATAATACTAGACTGGATTAATTATTATTTTATGCTTGCTGAAAATTCAATTGTAAATTTCTTTTTTAAGTATTGTGCAATTTCAATGATGTAGTTATTTAGGAAATTTTATTTCTTTCAAGAACGTATTTTTTGTGTAGGAACTATTATGAAAACCTTAAACTAAATTAAATCAAGATTTCTGCAATTTGGAAATTTATTTTAGTTTTTATTTTAAGCTTCTTTCATTTCCCGCATTTGGTTCAGTTCTGAAATTTTCATTTCCAGAATTGCATTAAAGTCTGAAGCCATCATTTCTACATCCAAATTATAGTTTTTCATTTTATATTTGCATTCCAAAAATTAGATTTGATTTTTAGTTTTAGTTTTCAACATTTTTTATCTAGTCAACTTAATTCATAAATTTTAATTTCCACAATGTATTAGAGTCTGAAATACTTCATTTCCAGATCTTAAATTAAATTCTATTCATTATATTTGCTTTTCTAAAAATTTGCTTCTTTATTTTTTATTTAATTTTTTGCATTTCTAGCAATCAATTTAGTTCTCAAATTTTAATTTTCAGATTTTCATTTAAACATTTTACTTCATTTTGTATCTCAAATTTACTCAAACATTTCACATTTATAAATCTGGACATTCCAACTATCATTGACATCAAATAAATTAGAATCATATCAAGTCTATATACTTCCAATCACACACGTTTATATTAGACTTGGACATGGATTTCTAAACTTGAACCTTATCTTCACCAAACACCAAACTTCAATCAAGTCCAAAATGACTCCACTTCATACCATAAACCTTGGACTTAGTCTAGCCTTAGCGATACCCACTTTTGTGTTTCACTTATAATAATGTCATCTACCCTCTCTTATGCAATTGATTGCACTCTTCAGTGAGTATCAATCATGCTAGTGACATTAATTGTGTGCAAAGGTTTTTTCATTTTCCTATTTTTTTTTGTTCTTGATTGCATATGCAATTATATTTGAAGATTGCTAGATTGGAAAATACATTCTTTATGCAACCATCATTAACATAGTGCATCAAGCAAATTTCCATTTACTTTTTCATGTGTTAAGACAATCCATAGTCCATGTTCCTCACACGACATATGAACATATCTTGCACTGCAACTTGGAAACAGATGAGGGAGTTATCGAATGCACTCTCCAAGGGACCCAGCTAAAGGAATATTGTCCATCTGTTGCACGTGTATCGTACGAACAATATGCAAAATAGTTTCATCGACTATTTACCATATCCGCAGATTCAATCAACAAGGACTTTTCACTTTGGCGATGAACAACAGAATAATCGATTTTAAAAAATTATGAGCAAAAGGTCTGTAAAAAATATCCCATCGTTTGCAAAGTTTTTACATCATTTGAATTATTTCCATTTTGCATTTTACACTTCTAGTTGCAGCTTCGCCCTTTAGACGCCCATGATTTTGATATTTTTGTCGAATTGGTTTGGTTGCCCTGTTCAATTCCATTGACCAATAATTGTCTCCACATAGCTGGCAGCATAGTATAGAATTATTTTTTCTTTTATATGAAAGTGGCATTTTTTCATAAGCCCACTCCATTGCAAATACAACTGCTCTGCCAAATAGCCTAACTCTGCACATGCTCCACACTTAAATCATATATAACTGACTCCAGCTTGTTAACCTAAACATATTTTTATTTTTCCATGTTAAAGAAAAATTGACTCAGTGTGTGTTGCGGCTAATTTATATACTATCCAAGATACCTTCCTCGCAATCATGCAAGCTGAATTCACAACACATTTTCGCTCAGCTTCATGCTATTAGACTCTTCAATAGTAGATTTCCTATGACCAAGAAACTGAAAGTGCCCCAATCAAAGGTAAAAGCAAGCGAGACCTGCATTGCAACATGGCCTTGCTTCAAACCTTCAAAGTTGTACCAGAAACTTGACAAAATACCCTAACAAAGACAACATTTCAAACATGTGCCGGATACCTGAAAGAATACCCTAGAACTTAGTGAAGGAACTAATGCCTGAGTTTTCGGCATGCCTGTGACAGTTGGAGGAGCCTCTTCTTCGAATAACCGTCTCTGCCATTTGTTGTTATGAAATTGCAACGTTTCTCCTCTTAAATCTCCACGTTTCATTTGCATTCGCTGAATTGAATCCCATCAAACTCTATTTATAGAGAATGTAATTCTTGTTTATCATATGGTGTTTTAGTGAGTTTTGTAGTGATAAACGTTACTTGTGTGTTGTAACAGAGACTAGTCTGAAATTTTTTGTGTGTGAAAACAGAGCATACTCTGTTTTTTAATGTTTTGTAATAGAGGTACTTTGTACCCTTGTTTACTGTTTTGGAATAAATGTTGTGACAGTGATTTCCTGAATTTGGTATATGAGTTTCACTTTTGTTTTCTCATAAGGTATAGCTGATAATCACTGATTAGATTTTCAAACAGAGTTTATTTTTGAATCTGTATTTTCTGGGCGTGACTCCTCAGTGAGCACTTAAATCCATTTTTTTAGATTCTTCATTTGGTATCAGAGCGTTGGTTTGTGGTTGTTTGCAGCCAGAAGAAGTAGACAATGGCCCAAACTAACAGTTCAGTCTAGTACCAAATTCCTCTTTTCTGTGGTGAAAATTATGAGTATTGGAGTGTGAAGATGAGAACTTTGCTCATCTCACAAGATTTATGGATGCTTGTTTATGCAGGGTACACAGAGCCAGCTGATCAAGCTGCTTATAATGCATTATCAGCTGATCAGAAGACCGAATTGAAGGAGAATAGGAAAAGGGATGTTAAGGCTTTGTTTATTCTTCAAACAGGAGTTGATATTTCAATTTTTCCAAAGATTGCAGAATGTAGAATGTCCCATGATGCTTGGGAAACCTGCATAAGGTATACAAGGGCTCTATAAAGGTAAAAGTTGTCAAACTTCAAATGCTAAGAAGAGATTTTGAGTCTCTTTCTATGAAAGAAAATGAAAGTGTTGAATGTTTTATTACTGGAGTTCAAAATATTGTTAATGCTATTCATGTTCATGGTGAAACTCTTGAAAATAGAAGGATTGTAGAAAAAGTGTTAAGAAGTCTTCCTAAGAAGTTTGATCCTGTCACTATTGCTATAGAAGAATCAAGGGATTTAACACAAGTAACCCTTGTTGATATGTTTGGAAGCCTTCAAGTACATGAAGACAGGTTGAAAAAGAATGAGGAACTTTTGGATCAAGCATTCCAAAGCAAGTTGAAGGTAGTAGATGATAAGAAGAAACAATCATCCACTGTTAGAAATGATTTTTCTTCAACATCATTCAAAGGAGGTAGAGGCTGTGGAAGAGTCGGAGGTAGAGGCTGTGGAAGAGTCAGAGGTAGAGGTGGCATAGGTAGAGGAAGAAGCAACATTTATGGAAGAGGTCATTTTCACTGTACCTATTGTAATAAAGATGATCACCTTGAAAGTCATTGCTTTCAAAAGAAAAGAGATACCTCTCATTCAAATTTCAGCAAGGAAGAAGGTGAAAATTCTCAAACTTTATTTCTCAAATGTAACAAACTTGAAGCTTGTGATGATTTTACATGGTATTTCGATAGTGGTTGTTCAAATCATATGACTGTAAATAAAAATATATTTGTGAAGCTAGATGAGAATGTGAAAGGGACAGTTAGTTTTGGCAATGATAATGAAGGAGAAGTAATGGGAAAAGGTACTATTTCCATACAAGTTAAGAATGAAAAAATGATGTATGTTCAAGATACCTTGTTTGTTCCAAACTTAAGGCACAACTTGATTAGCACAGGGCAACTAAATTCTAACAGTTACAAGACTGTCTTTGAAGGAAAGTGCTGTAAGATTTTTTATAACAATGCCCTTGTTGCTAAAGTTCCCATGACTAATAAAAGGATGTTTATGTTAAGAATGGAATCAAATGTAGTTTGTTTGAAGGCCTTAGTCTATGATTCTTGGCTTTGGCACAAAAGGTTTGGACACCTTAATTTTGGATCTCTATTCCTTATGCAAAAAAAGAATTTAGTAAGAGGTTTTCATTCTTCCATAGACTCATAGAGTCCAATAATAAGATATGTGAAGGTTGTGCCATAGGGAAACAACAAAGAGCAAGTTTTACTCATTACAAGTTTAGATCATATGAGCCATTGGCTTTAGTACATTCAGATATTTGTGGCCCTATGCAAACCTTGTCACTTGGAAACAACAAGTATTTTCTTCCATGTGTAGATGATTATTCAAGAATGTCCTGGGTTTATTTCATAAGTCAGAAATCTGGCAAGCTCTTAGTTGTTTTCAAAAGTTTAAAGTTCGTGTTGAGAAGGAATCAGGATATTATTTGAAAGCCTTGAGAACTGATCGAGGTGGAGAGTTCACCTCCAATGAATTTAAGGAATTTTGCAGCTCACATGGCATTAAGAAGGAGTTAACTATTGCTTACACTCCTCAACAAAGTGGAGTAGCAGAGAGGAAAAACAGAACAGTGGTAGAAATGGCCAGATGTATGTTAAGAGAAATGTGTTTGCCAAACACGTATTGGGAAGATGCAGTCCATTCAACGATACATATTCTCAACAGAAGTTCTACAAAGATGGTAAAAGATTCTACTCCTTTTGAAGCTTGGTTTTATAGAAAGCCTAATGTTTCTCATTTTAAAATATTTGGGTCTACATGTTTTGTTTATTTTCCTAGTCAACAAAGACAGAAGTTAGATGGAAATCTGTAAGATGTGTTTTTATTGGATATTCAGAAGAAAGTAAGGCTTATAGATGTCATGATCCACTTACAAAAAAGCTTTATGTTAGTAGAGACATGATCTTTGATGAAGGGGAAGCTTATTTCAAGAATGAAGGAGAAGTTAAAGTGATGAATCCACATATTGAAGGTCCACATATTGAAGGCTTAATTTTTGATAATAATGATGAGTCCTTGCAGCCCTCTACAGCAAGATATATGGGCTCACCTTCACGGAGTTCTCCATTGAGGGTATCTTCATCTTCTCCAACTGTAAGAACTCATGTTGATAGCCAAGCAATATCTCCATTCAGCCCTCCTAGAAAAACAAAAAGTTTAAAGGAAATATATGAGACCTCTAGGTATGCTGATCATAATTTTGCTCTTCTTTCTTCTGCACATGTTGAACCTTTCAGTTTTAACAAAGCTTGTTCTAATGAGTTATGGATACAAGCCATGGAAGATGAGATTGCACAAATACAGAAAAATGACACATGGGTGTTAGTTGATCTTCCTCATGGAAAATCCACTATTGGTGTAAAGTGGATTTACAAACTTAAATTTCATATGGATGGCAGCATTTCAAAACATAAAGCACGTTTGGTTGCACAAGGATATGTGCAACAAGAAGGCATTGACTATGATGAGACTTTTGCCCCTGTAGTAAGAATGGAAACAATGAGGATATTTCTTTCCATTGCATCTCAGTTAAAGTTAACTGTTTGTCAAATGGATGTTAAATATGCCTTCTTAAATGGATATTTGAAGGAAGAAGTTTATGTTGATCAACCTAAGGGTTTCATTATTGATGGTAAAGAAGATAAGGTGTATAGGCTTAAAAAGACACTTTATGGTCTTAAGCAAGCCCCTAGAGCTCGGTACTCTAGAATTGATGACTATCTTCATGATCATGGTTTTGTTAAATGTTCTTTTGAGAGTGTTGTCTACAAAAAGATTGTTGGGTCAAATTTCATCATCCTTTGCTTATATGTAGATGATTTAATCTTCATTAGCACCTCATTTCCACTTATGGAGGAATTTAAAGAGGAAATGAAATCAGAATTTGAAATGTCTGATTTGGGAGAAATGCAATATTCCTTGGGACTACAAATTCAACAAACAACTGAAGGTATATCTATTTGTAAAGCTAAATATATTGAAGACATGTTGAAGTGGTTTATCATGCAAAATTGTAAACCTGTGAGCACTCCTCTTGCAGTTGGGAGTAAACTGATGAAAGTCCACTTTGTGATGCTACCCTTTATAGATCTCTGATTGGCAGCCTTATGTATTTGACATCCACTAGACCAGACATTATGTTTGATGTTAGTCTAGTTGCTAGGTTCATGCATCAACCTCACGAGTCCCATTGGCAGGAAGCCAAAAGGATTCTCAGATATGTAAGTGGTACTAAATTTCATGGATTGTTTTATACCTTTGCTAATGATTCAAATGTTGTAGCATACACAGATGCAGATTGGGTAGGCAGCTTGGATGATCAAAAGAGTACCTCAGGATATGCTTTTCTTTTTGGAGGAAACCTTGTTTCGTGGAGCAACAAAAAGAAACCCACTGTTTCACTATCTACAGCTGAAGCAAAATATATTGCTGCATCATCAACAAGCACACAAGCCATTTGGTTGGCAAGGTTAGTGGAAGATTTGGGAATGGAAGTATGTAAACCCATCAAAGTTTACTGCTATAATCAAAGTACTATCTCCATGACAAAGAATCCAGTTCTCCATAACAGGAGAAAACACATTGATATTCGCCATCACTTCATTAGAGAGCTTGTCCAACAAGAATTTTTTTTTTTTAAATTTTGTAAATTTGAAGATCAGCTTGCAGACATTTTTACTAAAGCTCTGCCAAAGGATCGATTGGAGAAACTCAGATCACAGTTGAGAATCCTCAAACTCGACATTAAGGGGAAGATTGAAGGAACTAATGCCTGAGTTTTCGACATGCCCGTGACAGCTGGAGGAGCCTCTTCTTCGAATAACTGTCTCTGCCATTTGTTGTTCTGAAATTGCCATGTTTCTCCTCTTAAATCTCCACGTTTCATTTGCATTCGCTGAATTGAACCCAGCAAACTCTATGTATAGTGAATGTAATTCTTGTTTATCATATGGTGTTTTAGTGAGTTTTGTAGTGATAAAGTTTCATTACTTGTGCACTGTAACAAAGACTAGTCTGAAATTTTCTGTGTGAAAACAGAGCATACTTTGTTTTTTACTATTTTGTAATAGAGGTACTTTGTACCCTTGTTTACTGTTTTGGAATAAATGTTGTGACAGTGATTTCCTGAATTTGATATTTGAGTTTTACGTTTGTTTTCTCATAAGCTATAGCTGATAATCACTGATCAGATTTTCAAACGGAGTTTATTTTTGAATATGTATTTTCTAGGCGTGACTCCTCAGTGAACACTTAGATCCATTTCATCAGATTCTTCACTTAGAACAAGGTCTTGCTGTTCAAATCTTGCTTCAAACATCTACCACAAAGTTGAAACAATACCCTAGCATAAGGGCAATCTGTACCAGAAACCTGAAACAATGCCCTAGCACAAGGCCAACCTGTACCAGAAACTTGACAAAATACCCTAGCACAAGGCCAATCTTTGGTCCCTGTAGGAGATAATATTCCAACACAAGCATTTAGAAAAGAGAGAGCTCTTTGGTATTCATTTTAACATATATCAGTTCAATCCTAGCTCGTTGTAGAAGATGATATTGCAGTGCAGGCATTTAAAAGGAAATAAGTCATTAGTATTCATTTGAACATATATCAGTTCAGTAATAGCCAAAGTGGCTGGAGCCATAATCATCATTTCATCTCATTCATCTCATGTTTGATGTTCCAGTCTTTGAAAGATAGCTATCTGAAATTGGAGAATTCATTTAAGTTGTAAGAAACATTACCACCTCCTATTACCAAAACCTTGTAATAAACATTTTTTAGAATTTGAAAATGTTTCATCCATTACTCTTGCATAGCTAAATTTATAAGAACATTCCCTGGCTTCTATTTTATAATTTGCACTCTGAATTTTCACAATGCTGATCATTGACCATCTTACATAGCTGACAGAATTCACAAACCTGGGTAGTCTTGTTGAAATAAGCTGGACTATGAATTATTTGATTGTGTCGGCGTGTTTGTAAAATGCAATGTGAGGTTTTGAATTCAATTAATTGAATTGCTGATCTTCACTGCGTGTTTTCATGCAAAATCTTTGAAATTTTGCAATTCTTTAGATGTGTGTTGATTTAAATGACCAATGGTTTGTTTTCTGCCATAAAATTATCATTTTAGGCATCTTTTATGCAAATGGTGGACTGAAGTTCCGAATTTTGGGAAGGGAACCGGAATCGCTAGTGGAGTTTAATAATTAATTATTCTATTGGGTGAGATTTAAGCTCAACATTGAACATCTATGAACACAGTTCTCCCTAGTTGCAAAATGCCTTTCTTTTTATATTTATGTCTGAGGTTTTTTTTCCTTGTCGGTTCATAGTTGTTTAAAAAATATGATTATTTGAAGCCATGTTTTTATGTTTATTTATGAGATTTTTTTCCTCATAGGTTCATACTTGTTTAAAAATATGCTTCTTTGAAGTGAACATATATTCATTTATTGCATAGTCACAACAGATTTAGCTTAAACCGGTTGTTAGTTAGTATTCTTGGGCAGTTGCTTAGGTTAGCCCAGTGTGAAAATCCTAGAAAAGGGCATTAGTCTACACTAATAGCACCGATTGGCTATGGGTTTACTGAAGATGTCATCCACTACTATGCGGGGTTTTTTCTCGAAAGTTTTTTCTTCAAAAAACTTGTGATAATAAAATAGTGAAGGTGGACCTTGAAAACAGAAAGGAGGGGTAAAGAGCACCATTTTTAAAAAGATAAACTGCACAATTTTCAAAATATAAAAAAACCCGTGTCTTTGTCTTCGGTGGTGAATTTGAATATATGAAGATAGTTAAGGAGACTTGAATAAATGGTTAGGAACAACTGGGTGATTTGGGGAAGAGTACTCTTATGAGTGGTTGAGGATGCCTTCATCTGTTCAAGCAGATTGCTAATTTTGCTAGATCTCCTCGGACTAATTGTAATGCTCTTCTCTTGAGTCTAAAATAATTGGAAGTTCTTAATGAGAAAGAAGAGTCTAAAATAATTGAAAGTTCTTAATGACAAAGAAACACATGTTTGCAACAAAATTTGAATGCTTAATATTCCCAAAAGATATAGCTACAATTTGAATGCTTAATATACGTGGAAAAATATAGCTAAGGGTTTCTAAAGAAATGAAGGGTTGACTTTACTTCCTTGGATAGATAAAGATTATAGAGGTAAACGTTTAGAAAAAAAGATATATATGGAGGTAAATGTATAGAAAAAAAAACTAACTTCCTGTAACCCTAGTCTAGTCAACTGCTTGATTATGGTCTAGTAAACATAACCGTTTACTGACTTGGTCCTTTTGACAAGCTCAACAATAAAACTGAAGATAAGGTTTCCAGCAAGCAAAACAACTGTTTTTGTTACTATGATGTACTGTTTCGCACAATATGCATATCTGCTGCAACTAACATAATATTATTGGAGGGCAGTTTTGTCCTAATATTTGTGCCCCCGCTTCGTATATCATCTTTACTGCTTTTATCATTTTATTATTGTAAGCAATTGGAGTTCTAGTTGCCTAAAATAGTATATTGTATTCAGAAGTTTCATTTATCATTGTTTATGCTTCTTTGTGATTAAGTAGAATGTTTATTGAGCTTATTGTTTTGGGATTCATGCATCCCTCAGGTTCGTGTTCGAGGCTGGTTGTTTCTTCATCTCAGACACACAACAAATAGAAAATTTGTTAGCTTTAGCATGCAATGCATCTTTCCTATAGCAAATATAGGATTTTTTTTCATCATGACAATGCACTGTCTGCAACTTCCAGATTCTTGTCAATTGCATTCCGAAAGGTTTTTTAAGTATGTGTCGGTGCCATTAGGGGATTTGAGGCATGCAAAAATGACACACAACACAGCTTTTCATTCTTGCAATTCGCAATTGGACTTTCAATACTTGAATCAAAATTCTAAAAAGATTTAGATCAAATTCCAAATTCATGTGGCAGATTTCCAGGCTTGCTTCTACCAATGAAACAGCTTAGGTAACTGCAAACACCATATGTTCTAACATAGTTGTAACTTTCAATTCCACTTTGTTTTATCTAGGTAACTCATTAACAAAATACAATTAAAGCAGAGTATATTTTATGATCTATTTTTTTTCTTAAATGTTTGTGCTTCATGAAAAAACATTTGCAACACACATCCAATATGTTTCTGCCCATAGTTCAATTGTCAAACTGAAAAAAAATTCAAATGGGCTTGCGCAGCTCTGCATAGACTACGAAGAAACCGTTGCATTTTCATCTTCAAAGACAATACATGATTAAGTAAACTGCATATTAGATTTTATAATTGATTATTATATCAATAAAAAATGCATAGTTATTTACAAAACATGTCACTGTCCGATGCACTATGCCTTTTTCTCATGTAAACAAAGTTCCTCACTATATTTTTGCAATTTGCAAGTAACGAATTTTTGGAGATTCTGTTGCAGCAACAATTTTGCCATCCTGAAGTGCAATTTTTTAAATGGCTGGCATTTTTGAGTCCTCATAAACAACCCAACTCCTCTTTTTGGTATTGGATAGCACATCCTCCATTAACATTGTTAACATAATCTGCTTCTCTTTTACTTTATTTGGCTTTGGCAACAAAACAAATTGAACTAAATTATTGTTACTGCTATGTCTTTTTCCATTGCATCTTTCTTAAATGTCTTTTTCCATTACATCTTTCTTAAATGGTTTCAATTACTGAAACTATGGCAGCCTAGCTTTTGTAACTGCTATTTTAAAACATGAAACATGATTTTATTAATATGTACAAACTTTCAACTTACAAGAATATATGTAGTTTCATTGACCGAATTCTTTTTTTTTTACATAGATCAATTTATTTTTCCTCTTTCCAAGACATTTCAATTTATCTTGAATGAAAATATACCCATTCAATGCCATTCAAATGGCTGTATATTTATGTTTTCTAGTGTGCTTCTTTGGTTTCATGCCAAATTCTAATGTTCATGACCAAACTAATTATCATTTGCTTGCAAACATTGTACATGAAACCCCCAAAACATCAAGAAGTTGCCAAATAGTAACTTGAAGATTGATGATGTAGTCTTCTGACTTAGTTCGCCAAGACCATTAAAGCCTCCAAACAACCAGAGTTGAGAAGAGATATTTAGAAATATTATAGAGATTTTACTGAAAAAATGTCTTTATGAAATTAATAAAATTCCAGCAACACTTTTAAAATCCCTTTCCTATAATAGTTAGCTGTAGGAATTCGCAATCTATGGGTTTTTTTTATGTTTCATTTC
The DNA here is from genome assembly GCA_027924585.1 of Larix kaempferi. NCBI lineage: Eukaryota > Viridiplantae > Streptophyta > Pinopsida > Pinales > Pinaceae > Larix > Larix kaempferi. Next base: position 41,622,090 of record BSBM01000047.1, read on the forward strand.
TGTCTTGTAATGATGAGCTAAATCATGTTGAAATATGTCTATGGGTTTCTTTTAATTTAATTGTTGAAGTATGTGAAGCCTGCACTTTTATCCGAAAGTTTTCAAAGTGTGTTCCCAAATCTGTGTAATCCTTGCAATTATATGCTCAGTAGTTAGTGAATATCAGAACCTGTAAGGATAAATAAATTCATAAACTTGTTTGAGGGAAGCAAAAAAATAATGATCAATGTGATTCATGAGCTCTTCAATGTATCCCCACTTATCATGAGTGAAAACAAATGTTTCCTATCAAGCCGTGTTGTCAAATTTCCATGTACCTACATTTCCAGAAATACAAGGGAACCTTAGTCCATGTGAATCACTGATTAAAATAAATTAACACACCCTGCAACTTGAAATTTTATTTGCAATAGGATTAAGGCCATACATTATACAGTCATTCAGGGATAAAGTAAAATAAAACAATGATGATGCCTGAAGCTACTAAAAGGAAACAGAAATTGGATATTGGTCAACAAAAATTGTGGGTCTAGAAATGGTGCAACCTGTCAATGTTAAGAATGAGGATGAGCTGGTGTAAATTCATGCCTAAGAGCGCACTAGTGCTCCTGTTCCTACTCCACTAGCTCTTATTCTGAGTTAAGCCTAGATTAGTTTCTATTCTAAGAGAAATAAATTCATCTCTTTTGTAATTCGAATTCATTCATTCAACCATTTTTCAGGATTGCAGAGCTTGTTCCAATTTCTCTCTTCTCCATTGTTATTTTCATTATTTCTTTCTTAGAACGTTGTGTCACTAATGCTCTCTCCAAATAATTTTTTTATTCTTTTACCTATGATGATGAGTTGTAAAAGAATCTCGTTGCTCATGAAGTTGGGAGCTAATGAAAATACCATGTCTTCCGCCAAAGATTAGAACAGGAAATACTGTTCTCACGGGAAAACCCAATGTAAGTAACATAAGTGGTCCATAAATGGATCAATAGTAATGTAAAAATGTAATGTATGGTAGATGATTAATAGTTACATAGGTTTGGGTTTTATATAAGCCCGTCATGCACCTTTTCGTAAAAGGGCATGACTATTGACTTAAATAGTCTTTAATTAATAATAAATTAATATTAAGATTAATTTATTATTTTATTGTTACATTGCCTTCCCCTTAAGGGAAGCTTTGTCCTCAAAACTTCATTGAAAGCAATCTCTGATTTTACTTGAACTGTCATCTCTTGATCCTCTGCGACACTTCATGAAATAAGACGCTACGAGTTACGGATTCCCCAGGAGAATTGTCGCATCGTATCTGTTGTGGTCCATCCCAGATCTAATTTTATCGGATCGCTGAGATCATTTTGTGGGACGAATCGTTTCAATTGTTGCTTAGTATGTCGATCTTTTCGCCTATCAACATAATTCTTATGCGAGTGCTCGTTTTGACCCTGTCGTTGGTCAAAACGACGATTATAATTGGGATGTCTGTAAGGCGTATGTGTTGTTTGTTTTCCTTTCTTTTGAACTGCGGTGAGGACTGTCTTCATTTCCTCAATTTTATTTTTGGATGCATTTTCCTGGATTTGTGCTTCTTGGTTCTCCAATAGATTGTTATGATTTCGAATCTTTTCGATTCTTTCATCTTACGAGTTTTTTTTAATTTCTAACTTCTTGATTTGATTCTCTAGTTCCTGATTACGATTATTTAGACACTGGTTTTCTTCTTGCTTTTCTAGTATTCTTCCTTCGAGGTCTTCACCGGAGTGTTCCCTCTTACTATTGTTTTCAGTTTTTTAATCTTTGTAAGCAATGTTCTGTTATGATTTCGTAGACGAAAAATCTCTTCGCTATTGCTTGATAACACATTGTTGACTTTTGTTAGTTCCAACTTATGTGCCTTCTTACTGTCGTCATACTATTGCTGGAGTTTTTCTTTTCGCTGTTGACGATGGCATAAATCTGTTTCTTGATTTTCTAGCTTTTCATGTATTTGCACTAATTCGTCTTCCTTGTCCATGACGACTTTATTTAGATGACTAATTTCCTCTTCTAAGTTGACACTATTTCCATACGGATATCCTTCAACTTTGTTTGGGTTTTTTATCTCGTCTTCAAGTTTTTGAATGGTACTTTCCAGATGTGATATTTTCTCGTCTTTATCTACTAACCTTTCTATGAGTCTTTCTTTACTATCTTCCAAAAATTGAATATTCAATTCTGAGTTAGTAATCTTTAGTGTCTACTTGGTGTTTTCGAACACTAGACTAGTATTGGTTGCCTTGCACTGTTCTTGTTGAGCCGAAACCGCTCGTAGCTGCGATTGTAACTCTGCTATCATCGCTGCCATGACTTTTGAATTCCAATTTTTTTTGAATTGGTCTTTTTTGTTTGATAGCGGATTTGGGATGCTTGACAAGTCTTCTTTGTTGACTCTTCTTGCTTCCGATAACAGGTGGACAACAAAAAGGTGTAATAACCCTTAATGTGGTTATTTCGTAAAAAATATCTTCTTTTATTATGGGTAAACAACTTTTTTTTTCCCAAAAGTAATGATTATTTTAATAAAATAATAAATTTTCTTTTAATATAATAATAATTATTAATTAATTAATTAATAATATTATTATATTAATGTTTTATAAACTATATATATATAGTTTTTTTTTTTTCTTCCAAAAAACTATTTTTTTTGTTGGATTACGAATAGTAAGCCTTTGAGATAATAATAATATGTATTATTATTACTATAGTTATATAATAACTATAATAAAAATGGATTATTATTACTATAGTCATATAATAACTAAACTCATCCTAATTAAGGTATGAGTTATTATAAATAATGGTTTCTTTATAAAACCAAGGTTAATTTTATAAAACCAAGGCAATGTGTGGTTTTATTCTTCTCCTTTTTTATGCGGCCTTCTTTCTTGTCCTCTCTCTTTTCTTAACTTCTCTTTTATTCCCTTCTCTTTTTTTTTTCCTCTCTTTTAATAATTTTTTTTTTCTTCAATAAGGATGGCTAAAAAGCCTAATGTAAGGTTAAAAACCTATATCTCAAAGAAACTTTGACAATTTGACCACAAGCTGGAATCAACAAGCTCTGATACCACTAGAACAGTAAAATACTGTTCTTATGGGAAAAACAAATGTAAGTAACGTAAGTGGTCCATAAATGGATCAATAGTAATGTAAAAATGTAATGTATGGTAGATGATTAATAGTTACATAGATTTGGGCTTTATATAAGCCCGTCATGCACCTTTTCGTAAAAGGGCATGACTATTGACTTAAATAGTCTTTAATTAATAATAAATTAATATTAAGATTAATTTATTATTTTATTGTTACAAAGACGCAGTACCTATGATAGTGCAATTTAATTAAATCTAGAAACATATTTGAAAGGTGCGGACTTCGAGTGCAGCTATATATAGGCTTTGAGGAACTTGCTCGACAATATTCTATAGGGAGGGTAGAAATAAGTCTAGTTATTTAGAGATTTAGATATATTTAAAATAGAGTATACATAATAGAAGCAAAATAGAATAGGAGGTCTCAGCCAACTCAGGAAAAACATTACAAATATATAGTTGTCACGCAAGTAACAGAATCCTACAAATATGGATATGATTAACAACAAACAGAGGGAAATAAGCATAGGGCTACACCAATTTCTATTTTAAGTATTTCAACATTAATATCAAACACTCCCCCTTAATGGAAGAATGGATTTTCTACCACGCCTAATTGTTTCTTGCATTCTTCAAAATTCATCTTTCCAAGAGGCTTGGTAAAGATGTCAGCCACATTATCAATAGTTTTACAATACATCAAGTCTATTTCCTTTGATTGTATCTTTTCTCATACAAAATGATGTTGAATTTCATTATGCTTGGTTCTGGCATGATAAATTGGGTTGTGTGCCAATTTAATAGAGCTTTGATTGTCACATTTGAGAACAGTTGGCTTCAATTATTCGTTGCCAATATCTTCAAGAATTCTCCTTAACCAAACAACTTCACAAGTAGCATTGCATAGAGCTTTGTATTCAGCTTTTGTTGATGATAAAGAAACAGTCGGTTGTTTCTTACTGCTCCATGACACGACCCCTGTACCTATGTTGAATGCATATCCTGAAGTTGATTTCCTGTCATCAGGATTTCCATCCCAATCTGAATTAGAGTAACCTATCAACTCAACATCACAATCATCAGTATACATAATACCAAAGTTAACAGTTCCTTTCAGATATCGAAGGACTTTCTTTGCAGCTATCCAGTGGCTTTCAAGTGGTTTAGCCATGAACTGACTAAGGATGCTGACAAAATATGCTATGTTTGGTCTGGTAGTGGTGAGATAGTTTAAACTTCCCACCAACTGGCGATACAGAATACCATTTGCCTTTTTAGTTTCATCAACATTAGATAACTTAACATTATGTTCTAAAGGTGTTGACACTGTCTTGCTTTCACTCATATTGAATCTCTCCAGAATCTCCCTTGTGTATTTACTTTGAGTGACCATTGTTTTACTACCTTCTCTCCATATTTTCGGACCTAAACAATAATGTATTTCACCAAGATCCTTCATTTCAAATATCTGTGCTAACTGAATTTTAATATCTTCAATCAAGTGAGAAGCACTGCCTGTGATAATCAAATCATCAACATATAAGGATACCAAAGCAACATTCCTATTTTCATCCTTTTTGACATACAAATTATGATCATTTTTTCTTTTCACAAAACCTTTCTGATTAAAGAATGAATCAATTTTAATATACCAAGATCTAGGTGCTTGTTTCAAACCATATAAAGCTTTCCTAAGCTTACAGACAAGATCCTCTTGTCCTTTCTTTATAAATCCTTCAGGCTTAACCAAATAAACTTCTTCTTTTAAATCACCATTCAGAAATGCAGATTTAACATCTAACTGATGTATTTTTCAATTGTATTGTGTAGCTAATGCAATCATGACTCTAATTTTATTTAACTTAGTTACAGGTGCAAAAGTGTCTTCATAATCAATGTAGGACCCCTCCTTTAGGGTCCCCTTGAACTGAACCTGAAACTTTAACAACTTCATACAAACAAATTAGCCATCGTAGTTATTGGAAAAATAAAATAAAAAGCATGAATAACTTAACAAAAATAAGCAAAACCTTAACCTGTCAACCCGATCCAGCTGGTCCATTGTCGTCCGCGTCTTCCGTAGGATCCCTCCAACAAAGCTCGTTTAACCATTGGCGAAGCAACCGTTAGCTTCGCCACCCAACCATAGGCTCATGCTTTCAGTTGCATGGCCTCCCCCGAGCTTTGGGTTGTAAAGTTCACACACAATTATCAAGAAACCCAGCTTGGGTTCCCCCCCCACCAATATTTCCAGCCAAACCCTGAATAGCAGCAAGTCATGAGGTAACTCAATATTACGATAGTCATCCAGGGTCTGGGTGCTTTACCCATTCCCAATGCCTTCCTTTTAAAGGAAAATTCCATGCAACACATGTCGCTTCATGCATAAATATATATTTTATTAAATTTCTAATTTAACAATACTCACCCATCCATGTGTCAGTTTCTCTAGGAGATGCACCAACATTCCTAAATTCGTTCATGTTTGTCCCCAAGATATTTTACTTAACTCCTAGATTTGTGGTGTAGGTGGAGTTGACTAGGTGTCCATGCCTAGGATTCCATTTTACTCCTAAATAAATATTTTCGATATTTTTAAATACTCTAAAATATTCTTTCATGTGCATTTATGCATAAATAACCCTTTCTAATATTTTAAATTCCAAAATATTATTTTATGTGCAAATACATAAATAACAATTTCTAATGTTAAAAGTACTAAAAATGCATTTTCCTAAGTAAATGCTCTAGGTGCAATTTATACGTTTTTAATCCATTAAGTTAACAATCGTTTTTACTAGGATCCCGGTGCCACGTCATTGGGCCTCCCTGTTCCTTAATTCATTTCCCCAACATGGCACCACTCCGTTGGGTCCAGTCATCAATCGTTTCCATTTCTCGGCAAGGTACCACATCGTCGGGTCCTTGCGTCAACTCTTTCCGTTCTCGACAGGGTACCGCATCGTCGGGCCCTTTTGTCGCCATCCTTTCATTTTGACTTGCGGGAACTTCATGTAGGGATTTCAGGAGCCGTTACCTTCTATCCTTCGTCTACACACTATTAGGGACTAATGGCGCTGAGCAATGAGTCCGTTCTCACTGTGCGCCCCCCAACTGGTACGTGACCAACTCCGTCGTGGCCCACCTCGTACGCCCTCACGCTTTCCTCTTGATCAAGCGGATCAGTGCTTATATGCTCATGCGTGGTATTCTGTCGGGAGTCAACATCGTCGTCGCTCTCCCCGTGTGTGATTTTTCCATACTCTACGACCCTCAATTCCTTTGTGTTTCTGTCAGTGAACCATTTCACCTGTTGCTACACACATTTCTCAAAACACCTATTAATAGTCCTTCCCTCATTAATCATAGTTCATTCCATAATCAATCATACAACCAATCGTTAAGCATCATTCACATGTACATTTTTCATAATCAAAGTTAATCATTAAACAACATGTAATCATTCATTTACATCAACTATCCAAATACACATATATCATTATTTTATTGATTCACAATCAGTCGTAGTCATGAATATGATCAATATAACATCAAGGGGTCATTTTATTAATGTTTCAATCAGTCGGGTCACTCAATAGGTGCCCTCGATGTCTGCAGTAGTCTAGGGGCACTACATACACCCCTACTTATTTAGAACTTCGTCTCAAAGTTCAGAATAAATGTGGAAAGCTATGACGCATATCAGTTGCGTCCTCCCAAGTCGCAGAGCTAGGACTGTAACTGTCCCACTGCACTTTGACTTGATCAATCAAGGCTAATCATTAAGCAAGATGTAATCAATCAATTATCCCACTCCACACATATAATTTAATTCCTTAATTCATTTATCAATTATTGTTGTCATTCACATCTTCAAGTTTTCCTCAATCATTTAAGATGTATCAAACTCAAAAGACCACTTTATCAAATTTTGTTCAGCCGGGTCACTCGACAGGTGTCCTTTAAGGTCCATAGTCAATCTAGGGGCATTACATACACCCCCTCTTATATAGAACTTCATCCCGAAGTTAATTTTTGTTCTCATACTTTCGACGCTAGGCTTTATCTTACTTTCTATTCTCATCTTCTGTCATTCCATTCTATTTTTTTCCAACAATCATGGCTATAAGCACAAGTGGCCTTAATCGTTAGTTTTCTAGGTATTCTAGTATGGTTCCAATACATCCTTAGGAAGTCAATTGTAATTTGTATAATATCAATCCGATAATACATCCAATAATTGTGAAGCCCAACTAGGATTTCCATACCTTCCAGTCATGTACGAAGGTTTACGATGTGCAAATTATCTACAAGTTGCATTGCATTCAGTTCATTGTGTTGATCATCTCCATACATCGTTTTACTAAAATCATCTTCATTTGATCTCCATTTCGGTGGGCTTTCCAAGTTTCATCTTATGTGTCTATATAGTCTCATTGAGTCTTGTCTTAAGGTCTAGTCGTCTTTTCATAATTGTTTCGTCATCTGAAGAGGTTAACATAATTGCGTTTAGCTCATCGTTTCGATACTTTATTTTACAAAAGTTGTCATTGTTTTACTCTTTCGATACTCAATTGGAAGTTTCAGCAAGAAAGAGTCTTCAATCTTTCAATTCTTCAAAAATTCTTGAAAATTCGGCATTTATATCTACATATATGAAGGTCTTGACTCAACCATGATTTTCTAAACTTCTATCATAGTTGAATTATAACTTAAATAAGTAACACTTACCCATTAATCTTAGGGGTGCAATTTATCATTTCTACGTTCTAGTCTGCATCTTATCCATCCCTATCATTCCAATCCCACCATAGAGTTTTATTTCTTAAGGGCCGCAATTCCACTAATAGTATGAATTTTATATATAACATCCCAATATTAATGACAAAAGGAAGCCTATGTATTAAACCTTTACAAATCTATCATCCTCTATGTGAAATGTGAAACATAAGCATGACTTATATTTTTATCTAATTCATGTTATCACTTAAATGAAATATTATAATATTACCTTGTCTTTCATCCATTTCATATCATCACATACATATATTATAAATATAATAATACATATAACTTTGAACTTATTTTCTTTCAACTTCCAACTAACACAATTAGCTTCAACTTCTAATTAACACAATTAGTTTTTATTATTTTCAATTCATAATTCAAAATATAAATGAAGTATATATATATATATATATATCCAATGCATATTTTAAATTGAACCTAACTTATAATTAATCAAAAAGTAAAAGTTTCTAATTCCAAAGATTAATTCGACTATAACCAACACAACAACATTTATATTTGTCAATTCATAGTACAAATATGAATGAAATATAGATATATTCATATAAAATTAACTAAATACTTATTATCCTACGTCTAAGCCAAGCTACAATAATTTCAATATAATATTCATTAATCTACTTTCAACTTCTCTAATGTTCTATAATTCATTCTTTGCATGAACCACCGTATGGAATAAGAATTATAAAGTATCTTAAAAGCTTGGTAATGTGTTATCCTTTCTCACAAAATTTTGCCAAAAAGTATAAGGTTAAACTAAAGGAACAACTAAGTTTACACTCACTTCACTCATTGACTAAAGGCTGATACCATAACACTTACTTCTACCCTTAAATTCACGCCATTTATTAATACTATGAAATACAAAAATTTCTATATCATCATAACTAAATTAGTCACCATTTACATTTAGCAATATTTAATTAATAACTAAGGATACAATGTTGGGAGTGTAGACCTATCATTCTTAACAAAAAGTTAGTATCTCATTCACTCATACTAACATTAATTAATTAACGAATATTGCTTAAAAAAAAATATCAATATATAATTCGTTCTTCCTAACTTAACTAGGATTAGTGTGGCTTCTTCTTCGGGCTAAAATATCGAAGTAATGAAATGTATTTACTCTTTCATAATAATCATAAAGGAATAAAATACTAAGGCACTTATAATTACCTTATTCTTGTTATCTTAAAGAAAGGTCACAGCGAAGTGAAATTAGGGATACTTAAGTTGTTGAATCGGTTTAGGATAAGTCAGGCCAATCTAAGTGCGCCTACCCATCGAATAGACTCCAAGTAAGGTTCGGAGACAGGTGGCAGCGCAAGCAACAATAGGTAGCATAAACATTGACCTTACCCGCCAGAGAGACCGCGTAGACAGTCTCTGCAATGACCCGTGGCACTAGACAGAATCGCTTGATCAACGTGGAGGTAATCAAGCAGTTCCGGGCTATTTGTTGGTAATGTTAGTTCATGGGATCTAAAATAACTAGCAAATCGAATTGTTGGCTGATCTCTCGCGAGTCTCATATTCATCATTGGGGAAGATTAAATTATTATTATTATTCTTAAAGGAGATTTGTACGGGGTTTACAATGAAACAATATGTGAAAAGCCAAGATGCTTTATAGTTTGAAATTTCAAATCAATAATGATTTTGTTTCTTTTACTGATCTGTAGGACTATACGTGTAGTGTAATCAATGATCTTACTCTTACTAAGCTATCAGTCATAACACTAGCTTGATTACCATTGACTTAGTATTGATACAGCATGATCTACCTAATCTATCAACTTTAATTACACAGGTAAGTATTAGCATAACAGATACACTTAGGGTATGTGAGCTTGATACCCTAGATAACAGATATGATAACAACATAACAGAGATGATTCAACACCATTACTAGTTAAATGATTTTATTCTAAGATCTTTCCATAACTAACGTGATAGGTGATAGATCTTAATCTACTTGTCATTCATAATACATAATAACGATATGGTTTTATTACCCATATAATTTGCTAGCTAACTTACCGGTACTCAAGATATGGTATACAGTAAACATTGACATATGTTGCTTCACTGAGGATGAAGACGAGGATACATTTCAAAGATTTAAAGCAAGAGACCGTAAGAGACATTCGTTGCAAAGTCATCTGTTGGACTGTACACTTAGTTGACCGACACCATAGGAAAACAACGTCTTCTATGCTTAACTGGATTATGGAGGCAATAATTTTGCACGATTTAAACTGAATTGGAATTTTGAAACAGTCTGTGGATGTTTCAGTAATTAATTTGTAACATCTGCTGTGGCACAGTACACGGCCTCGTATCAACTTCAGTGGGAAACACTTCTTAAGCACAAATTTACTGGACAGATTTTTGTCTACACAAGTTATTGAAGCGACCCTAGAAAACTTAAACATTGCTTTCTTGGGCAGGAAACTCAAAGCAATCCTCAACATTTAACACTTGGATGTTTAATATGGACTCTGCTATGGCGCTAACATTTTACTGGATAAATTCAATATCATATTAATGTGTTTTATCTATGAGCAGCGCTACTATACAGGTGGTTTCGTGAGACCACAAACCATTTTTCATTCACCAAATACGGTTTTGAGAACCACGTTTGACCCATATGAAATGAATTTGGTGAAGCCACATCAACACTGGTTTGTTTTGATGCAGTATTAATCTAACATTTAATGTCCATTTAGGTAGGTATATATCATCACACGCGCTCCATTAGTAGTCAGTTATAAATCCCAGGTGATGGTGGATGTCCATGGAACATTCAGTCAATCAACCCTTTCAAATCCTAAGAAAATAATTCAATCCTGTTTCGAGTTAGTCGAATACTGAAATAAAATAAATCTTAACAGGAAGATGGAAGGGCTCGGTGCATGTATATCCATTACGTAAAGTGAGGAAGTATGAGTCAACATAAAGAACAGCCTCTACCTGGCGTATGTAGAAGTGTAGGTAAACACAATAAACGGCCACAATCTGATCGTATCCAGAAGTATAGATAGACCTATTGTACAACCACGATTCTAGGTGTATACAGAGACATATGGCTCATGGACTCTCGAATTTGACTCGATGAGATTAATGGTTTGGTTTGACACAAGTTCTATAGTGGAGATGCATCCCTAAAGGATTTCCCTTATTTGCAGGCTTCCAAAGGGCTTTCCCAAACCTTTTCGTTGCCCTCCTTTACTTCTCTGATATGGGTAATAAATTTTGCATTCCTTCTAAGGAGCTCACGTTTTTCTTAAAGCAACCAGCCAACAACCTAAAGGCCCATCGCAAAGGGATCCATAATTCTTTCAAACTGTGTCCTCTCTTTCAATAGTGGTGTTCCCTCTTTCTTGGCAGGTACCCCTAGTTAATCCCTTCTCCTTTTATTATAATGTTTTCCTCCAGTGACCATGCATAAAGAATTCAAGCACAGAGGTTGAGGATGTCCCAGATCTAGGCATAGAGACTGCGAAACTATGGAGGAGCTTTAATCAACCAATGATTCTATGGTTCTTACGTGCCGATACATGTATTGAGTTTGCAGGACTAACTTCGAAGTAACACCAACTTCCAGAATCGCAGAGGTCTCAATAATTAATAAGTTTCAAAGATTTATTATTGATTTTTAAGTAAAGGGTTGCATACTAAGCTACACCGATTAAGATCCATTGCTGGTTTCTACATACAAGTGATTATTAGTAGAATACGATTACTTCAATTTAAAATACTGATTAGAAGAGGAATAAGATCGGATTGAGCTGGGAATTCTTATTGATCGTCGATCGATCAGGACATTTTTAAAATTAATCTCTGAGATTTTATTATAGTATGTTAAAACATTAAGGGACTGAGAGATGAGCTGGTTATCATATTGATTACCGAAATTCAAACCACAGAAGTCGATCTGACTCATAAAATTAATCACTGAAATTATTGGACAGAAATTCGATCTGAATTATAAAATTAAACACTGAAATTATTGGATAGAAGGTAGATAAACTAAACATTTAGCAATTACACACAGGAAATCAATTCCAAGAAGTCGATCTGAGTATAAAACTCGGTATTGAAAATAAATAGGAAGCTGATCTGCGATATGGATCTAAGATCTTTAATTTAATTCAGAAATTCAATAAAATAGTACACAGTAATCTTTCTGAATTAGAGCTTTTTAAAATTATTCAGAAATACAGAATTAAATAAATATGAGTATCTTAATACTTGCTTCTCCAGGAGCATAGACAGAACACACTATACTTCTGTGTATTCTTGTAACTCTTTTAAATGAAGCAGAAATAAATAAACTTTCAAGAATATAAACTTATATCTCCAGAATTCTAATAGTTAAAATCATATTTCTAGTTTCCTTAATAATGTCTAAAATAAACAGCGGCAGAAAATTTACAAGTGCGAACGAAACCTAGATGTGTAGTCGCTTCCAGTAGTTGGTGTAGTTCTAAGAAAATCCCAGCTCCATTCCTGCTGTCGTTCACCACAGTCACCGACGAACCCCTAGATAATATGACTCTAGTGCCCTCAAGGTTCGACCAGCTCTGATACCAAATGTAGGACCCCCCCTTTAGGGTCCCCTTGAACTGAACCCGAAACTTTAACAACTTCATACAAACAAATTAGCCATCATAGTTATTGAAAAAATAAAATAAAAAGCGTGAATAACTTAACAAAAATAAGCAAAACCTTAACCTGTCAACCCGATCCAGCTGGTTCATTGTCGTCCACGTCTTCCGTAGGATCCCTCTAGCAAAGCTCGTTTAACCATTGGCGAAGCAACCATTAGCTTCGCCACCCAACCATAGGCTCATGCTTTCAGTCGCATGTCCTCCCCCGAGCTTTGGGTCATAAAGTTCACACACAATTATCAAGAAACCCAGCTTGGGTTTCCCCCCCACCAAGATTTCCAGCCAAACCCTCAATAGCAGCAAGTCATGAGGTAACTCAATATTATGATAGTCATCCAGGGTCTGGGTCCCTTACCCATTCCCAATGTCTTCATTTTAAAGGAAAATTCCATGCGACACATGTCGCTTCATGCATAAATATATATTTTATTAAATTTCTAATTTAACAATACTCACCCATCCATGTGTCAGTTTCTCTAGGAGATGCATCAACATTCCTAAGTTTGCTCATGTTTGTCCCCAAGATATTTTACTTAACTCCTAGATTTGTGGTGTAAGTGGAGTTGACTAGGTGTCCATGCCTAGGATTCCATTTTGCTCCTAAATAAATATTTTTAATATTTTTAAATACTCAAAAATATTCTTTCATGTGCATTTATGCATAAATAACCCTTTCTAATATTTTAAATGCCAAAATATTCTTTTATGTGCAAATGCATAAATAACAATTTCTAATGTTAAAAGTACTAAAAATGCATTTTCCTAAGTAAATGCTCTAGGTGCAATTTATACGTTTTTAAGCCATTAAGTTAACAATCGTTTTTACTATGATCCCGGTGCCACAACGTTGGGCCTCCCCGTTCCTTAATTCATTTCCCCGACATGGCACCACTCCGTTGGGTCCAGTCATCAATCGTTTCCATTTCTCGGCAAGGTACCACATCGTCGGGTCCTTGCGTCCACTCTTTCCGTTCTCGACAGGGTACCGCATCGTCGGGCCCTTCTGTTGCCATCCTTTCATTTTGACTTGCAGGAACTTCATGTAGGGATTTCAGGAGTCGTTACCTTCTATCCTCCGTCTACACGCTATTAGAGACTAATGGCACTGAGGAGTGAGTCCGTTCTCACTGCGCACACCCCAACTCGTACGTGACTAGCTCCGTCATGGCCCACCTCGTATGCCCTCACACTTTCCTCTTAAGCAAGCGGATCAGTGCTTATATGCTCATGCGTGGTATTCTATCGGAAGTCGACATCGTCGTCGCTCTCCCCTTGTGTGATTTTTCTGTAGTCTACGACCCTCAATTCCTTTGTGTGTCTATCAGTGAACCGTTTCACCTGTCGCTACACACATTTCTCAAAACACCTATTAATAGTCCTTCCCTCATTAATCATAGTTCATTCCATAATCAATCATACAGCTAGTCGTTAAGCATCATTCACATGTACATTTTTCATAATCAAAGTTAATCGTTAAACAACATGTAATCATTCATTTACATCAACTATCCAGATACACATATATCATTATTTTATTGATTCACAATCAGTCGTAGTCATGAATATGCTCAATATAACATCAAGGGGTCAGTTTATTAATGTTTCAATCAGTCAGGTCACTCAATAGGTTCCCTCGATGTCTGCAGTAGTCTAGGGGCACTACATACACCCCTACTTATTTAGAACTTCGTCTTGAAGTTCAGAATAAATGTGGAAAGCTATGACGCATATCAGTTGCGTCCTCCCAAGTCGCAGAGCTAGGATTGTAATTGTCCCACTTCACTTTGACTTGATCAATCAAGGCTAATCATTAAGCAAGATGTAATCAATCAATTATCCCACGCCACACATATAATTTAATTCCTTAATTCATTTATCAATTATTGTCGTCATTCACAGCTTCAGGTTTTCCTCAATCATTTAATATGTATCAAACTCAAAAGACCACTTTATCAAATTTTGTTCATCCAGGTCACTTGACAGGTGTCCTTTAAGGTCCACAGTCAATCTAGGGACATTACAATCAATTCCTTCCTTTTGTGAATACCCTTTTGCAAGTAATCTGGCTTTATATTTGTCAACACTTCCATCTGCATTAAATTTGGTTTTATACAACCATTTACATCCTATGGGAACTTTGTTTTCAGGTAGTTCTGTTAATTCCCAAGTTTCATTCTTCACTATTGATTCATATTCTTCATTCATTGCAGTGTTCCATTCCTTATGATTTTTGGTTTGTTCATAAGAAACAGGTTCTACAACATTCATTACTTGTGTCATCAATGTATAATCTTTTCTACCTGGAGGGTATCTCAATTGTTCATGATGACTTCCTCTGTGGTCCACCACTTTCTTCACTTTCACTTCTTCTTTTCTGAGGCGTACGAGTGTTTGTAGTATCTATGTTTCTTTCACTATGTTCTTGTACCTGTTCTTTCTAGTGTACATGTTCCTTTTCCTGTTCTTGTTCATCATCTATATCAATTTTTACATGAACATCACTGTCATAAGGAGTATGCTAGCCATCATATTTACTTATTTCATCATCTGTATTCTCATAAAAAATCACATCTCTGCTTGCTATGAGCTTATGTGTACTAAGATCAAATAGTTTGTATGCCTTATGATCATCACAATAGCCAAGGAATGTACACTTATTAGATTTTGCATCAAGTTTTCTTCTCTCGTCTTTGGGAATATGAGAAAACGCCTTGGAACCAAGTATTCTTAAATGACCAACTTCAAGTTTATAGCCATAAAAGACTTCAAAAGGAGTTTTTAGATCTAGAATCTTAGTTGGACTTCTATTTTTTAAATAAACAACAATGTTAATGGCTTATGCAGAAAAACCATTAGATATATTTTTACCTTTCAACATGCTGCGAGCACATTCCACTAATGTCTTGTTCTTCCTTTCAGCTACACCATTTTGCTATGGTGCAGAAGGCATTGTGAATTTTTGAATGATCCCATTGTTCTTGCAGTATCTATCAAAAGCTCTTGAGGTATATTCTCGACCTTGATCAAATCTTGGTATCTTAATGCATCTTCTTGTTTGTTTTTCCACCAAAGTTTTAAATTCTTTAAAATATTCAAATACATCACTCTTTTTTCTTATAAAATAAACCCAAGTAAATCTCGATTTGTCATCAACAAATATAAGAAAATACCTTGTACCACCAAGTGATATGATTTGCATGAGACCACAGACATCAGTATGTATTAATTCAATTATCTCTCTCAGTTTCTTCTCTTTATGCACTGGAAATTCTTCCCTATGTTGCTTACCTAGTGCACAAGCTTCACATTCTATATGCTCATTTTTCAAAATAGGAATCCCTTCAACCATGAATTTCTTCTGAAGTAGCACTAAGTCATTTTGATTAAGATGTCCATACCAGCGATGCCATAACTCTTCAGTTGTCATTGTTGTAGATGTCAATGCTTGATGATTGCACTTAGTTACATCAAGTTTATACAGTCCTCCAATTCTTGTCCCTGTGGCTATGACTTTATAATGATTTTGAGTATCCATTACAAGACAGTGAGACTGCATAAATTCTACATTCAAATTTTGATCAGTTATTGTGGAAACTGAAATCAAATTCTTTTTGATGCCAGGAGCATACAACACATCGTGAATCTGTTTCTTTTGTCCATTAGGTAAATTCACACATATTAATCCATAACCCTGAATCTTATGAGATCTATTCTATCCTAAATATATGTGTGTTTCATTTGTGCTCTCATGATATTCATCAAACCACTCTTTAACACAAGACATATGAGCCGAGGCACCTGAATCTATGAACCATGCATTTTCATCATCAATTTCTGCAGACAATGCAGCTTCAGAAATAAACAACTTTAAATTCTTAAAACCATCATTTAGAGGTGTCAGTTTTCACATAATTTCCATTATTTTTTTTGAACTTCTGTTTGGATTCATTAGCTTTCCTTTTATAACAATATTTAGAATGATGACCAGATTTCCCATAGTAAAAACAACCATCATTTTTCTTATCATGTGCATCAAATTTTGATTGAGTCATACCTCTGTTTCTTGGCTGAAACTTGCCTGCTTTGTTTCTGTCCCATGGCTTGCCCCCGTATGGTTGTTTTCCTTTGGCTACTAATGCTAATTCTGAAGTATGAGAGTCCATCTCAAACACCTTCATTCTTTCTTCTTCTTGTAGAAGAATCCATGTTAACTCATTAAATGTAGGTGGTTTTGCTCTACCTCCTAGACTTGAAATAAAGACATGATAATATTTGATTAAAACTTTTAATGTAATAGTTACCATGTCATAATTTGAAACTATATCATGAATTGCACTTAACTAATCACATAGATCTTTAATTTTGGAAACATAGGTGGTGATATTCTCATGTGCTTCCATTTTCATGGACAATAACTTAGTCTTCAAAAACAGAATCCTATTTGAGTTTGTAGTTTCATACAAACCTTTCAATACCTCCCATTACAATCTTTGATGTGCAGAATTATGATGTCCTTAACAGACATCCGCAACAACACTCTGGCCTTCGGTTCTCGTTTCTCCCAGTCTGTAAGAGAAACACTTGTGGGTTTGGCTTCATTTCCATTTACAACAGTCCATGCTTCAAAAATCATCATAATCTTAAATTTCCAGTCAATGTAATTATCACCATCGAGCTTGGATGCTTCATTCAGATAATTATCTGCAAATGAATTTGACATTTCTGCAGTAAACAACTCAAAAAAATACCTAGCAAATCTGGTAGTTGTCTGACCTTCAAATCCGGTAGCTGATAAACGCACCCTTCCTTACACGGGCCTTTTTCCCAGGCTACAGATGCACCTTTGTTTCCACGGGCCTTTCTTTCTTGTCTCGTATCCCTCTCTTCCCTTTCAACGTGGCCATGAAACCCTCACTCACGGGCTTTAATCGCAGCCCTCTCTTCTCTATCAGGACCAGATCTTTACAGGTCTGTATGTAGCTCAAAGCCCTTGGCTTTATAATGATTCGGTTCCTTGCAGCTTGATCAAAATCCCTCACACCTTGTTTTAAATGGCGATGGGTGACCACTAGGTGACTTCCTCTATACAAAAGTATTACACGGTGGGTGATTTCCTCTTCTGCGCAAGTATTTTACTTCTACAATGCTTGCACCAGCCTCCCTATCCACAGTGGACAACTCTCGGCTCTTAGAGCGATTATGCCCTTTCCTCGGGCTTCCTCCACAACACAGGCCAACGAACATCGAATTGGCTCTGATACCAAAACAGAGTATACATAATAGAAGCAAAACAGAATAGGAGGTCTCAGCCAACTCTTATTAAACTCAGGAAAAACATTACAAATATATAGTTGTCATGCAAGTAACAGAATCCTACAAATATGGATCCGATTAACAACAAACAGAGGGAAATAAGGATACGGCTACAATAGTTTCTATTTTAAGCATTTCAACATTAATATCTAACAATTTATAGATTGGAAAAAACGCCGGTGCAGCAATAACTGACAACCTTTTCTATTCACAAAGTCACGTGAATGAATAGGATGCATGGGGATGCAACTCCATGGATCGAACATGCTACCCTTCTTTTTAAACTACAATTGAAGATTAAAGCCCTTGAAGATTCTCTCCATATCTCCAAAAAATGACTAATCCTCAAGGCCTTGTATGGTTGGTATTAGACATAAGCCCTTGTGTTACAGTATAAGCAAATGACATAAGCCCTTGTCTGGTTGGTGTAGACATGAGCCCTTGTGTTACACTATAAGCCCTTGTGTTACACTATAAGATAATAGACGATAAGCCCTTCTGTTACACTGTTATTTCTTGTTTTAGGGTAGTTCAAACATCAAATGACGTCCACCATCCTGCACAATAAATTTAGCATAAATGTATTCAATGAATTGTCATATGCAATTTTATGTTGTGCCTCTACCATGTTGAAGGCTAAACAAATGTGATGCTATTCCACTTTGTAATCATATTTGCTTGTATGGATGTATTAACATTGATGGCTTGGTGACTGCTCCTAGGACTGCAATTTTTGGTTTTGTGTATACAATTCATGGCATAGCATGCAAAAGTAAGTGGCAATTGAAGTAACTTGGTATTTTCCCGAGTAAAACACATACATTGACATAAGATTAGCAATCAACCTATACATTAGATGGATCGAAAGATCTATCATTATTGATGAACATTGCAACATTCTCAACAAAAGAGAAAAGATAATAAAATATAAAAATAAATAAATAAATAAAAATATTGGAACATTTTCAATGCACTATAACCACCAAGATAAGCTGCTTTCCATCATCTCAAATTACAAAATGCACTGCATACAAGCATCATTTTCAACTGCGATGTCGGGGACATTGCCACATAGTGGCTCTTGTTTATATACTTTTCATGTACAAATATTGATAACATTTGGAAACAATAATTACAAATCTTGATAATAGAACATCATAAAGTTCTATCTAAATCTCTAAGGAAAAGGAAGAGCTCACTACTAGAAAATTCACTATAGAGCCAACTAGAGAGAGAATATCTCGCTTGTAGATATATGTCTTTAACTTGGTTTGTATCTGAAGTGGACATTGTTACCACTTCTATCTTTTTATTTATTTTCTCCATACTTTCTAGATGATCTAATATCATTGAACAACCATATACTCTAAGTTTTTGGAGTCCTTTGAGATTCCAGTAATTTTCAGGGATCATCTTTAATGCTTTACATAACATTATAGTAAATGTTTTGAGTAAAGGCATTGCACCCTCTTCTACTACGGGTAGTTCTTCTAATTCATTTAACTCAATTATTGAAAAAATTTCTAATAAAGGAAATACCCCTGTTGCACCAAACTCTTTAGAAAACCTTTTCAACCTAATACACTTATAAATATCCAATTGCCTTAAATTCCTAAGCTTATGTAAATCAGGCAACTCTTCCAAGTTCTCACAGCACCATAGTTGAAGAACTGTCAAATTATGAAATTCACAAAACTTACTTTGCATCCTAACCATGTCAGGGCACTCCAAATGCAGTTTCCTCAACATTGAAATGTAAAATATGCCATGCGGTAAACTCCTCATCTGAGTAAGCGTCAATGTCAAGGTCTCCATGTCAACCATACTCCCTACCGTCCCCTCACTCATTGTTTCTCCGTAGTTGTCTAGACGTATCCTTTTGAGATGCATTAAACTACCCAAACTATTCATGGATGCTGCCTTTTGGGGTCTCTGCTTACCTGTTGTCCACGTCATACTACTACAACCTGTGATGTACAAACACTGCAAAGACGTGAGCCTTGAAATACTACTTGGTAGACATTTCAACTCACTACACTGCACAAGGTTCATATAACTTAATGATGTTAACCTGTCAAGGTCAGATGGCAATTCCGTGATTTCAGAGCCTGCAAGATCAAGGATGTGGAGGGCTGCGAGATTTGTAAGAGATGCAGGCAACCTTTTAATGGGCACCCTTGCTAAGCTCATATATACCAACTGTTTCAAACATCCCACGCTTTCTAGCAATGACCGGAGAGACGTGCCTGTCAAGTCCAGAATCTTTAGAGACATCATACTCCCAATCACCTTTTTGGGAATTTCTGTGAAACTTTTGTTTCTGGCCAATAACAATGACGATATTTTTGGAGCACTCAATGACTCAGAAAGTGAACGCAAATGATAGTTGTCGTTCAACATAATGCGATTGCATGATGAAAATTCATTTTCATTCAAAGCTGTCAAACCCTTACCTACGCGGCAGTAGAAGTTTTCTTCATCCTCAGCAATCTATATTGCCAATCCACGTAGGACGTCGTGCATCCTGAAACAAACAATTCTTCCATCCACGTCTCTCATTGTCGGTTCGATCAAACAAAGATCCGCCAAAACATTGAAGTAGATTCTTCCCATCTTGAATGGGTCATCTTCCACCTTCTTCTTTCCAAGGAGCGCTTCTCCCATCCACAACAAAATCGCCTGGCTTTCCACCTGAACAACTTGATCTTCTAAAAAGGCAGCAACTAAGTATAGAAACCCCAATTGGAGATGAACGCCGTAGCTGCCAAGTGCATCGTAACTCAACCTTAGGCGACCATAGACAGCTTCATCGTCTTTGTTGTTGGTGTTTGGCAGCCTTTGAATAGTGAAACCCCACTCGTTTACATCAGTAATGCCTGCCATTGCCCTCACTACTACTTTGATGGCAAGGGGAAGCCCTC
This sequence comes from Larix kaempferi, assembly GCA_027924585.1. Lineage (NCBI taxonomy): Eukaryota > Viridiplantae > Streptophyta > Pinopsida > Pinales > Pinaceae > Larix > Larix kaempferi. The sequence goes on from BSBM01000047.1 coordinate 41,642,934, forward strand.
CACACTTGTCACACACTACCTTGGCCGTTTCCTGATGGATGTGCACTGGCACATTTCGATTACTATATGGAAAAGCATAATAAGAAAACAACTGCCAACTATCATCTTCATTCAAAATCCCCATTGTGATTGTGGACTCGTTTGCAACACCCATCTCCAATAGTGCTCTGTAATTTATGGAGCTCATAATAATTTTGGAGTCGAAGAGGTGGATTACCCGGAGAACACCCAATTCTTAGAGAAACTCCGCACCGTGCTCCCACACATCATCTAAGAAGATAAAAAACCTCTTTCCCTATAGACTCTCATTCAACGGTATGTTTATATTTCTATTGGGATCTAACTTCAGAGTCTACATGGCTATTTGTGTTTTCAGTTCATTCTAAAGACTTGGAATAAAAGGAGTCTGAGAAACAGTCAACCAAAGAAATAAACCATCGCTAAAGAGATCCCTCACCTTTTGGCTGTTAAAAAGTGTCTTGAGAAGCAAAGTTTTGCCAGAACCACCCTTGCCAACCACACCAATCCTCGAGAAGGGAGGGTTAAGCTCTGCATCTGTCGCTAACTTCTCCAGCCTTTCAAGATCATTGGCTTGTCCCACTATAAGGGGTTCATTGATGATGATGCCCGTAGAAGTTATAGGTTCAGAGGTTGTAATTGCAGAAGTACTGGCTGAACAAGAAGCTACCAAGGATTCGACACTGTGCTTGATCTAGCCAAGTCCCTCTAAGACGCTTGCCAAACTCATAAAATATAATTATATCCGCAAGAGAAGAGTTGAGGAATTATCCCTTTCTAATCCCTCATCCTAGCATGGAATTCCTCTTCCACATCATAGCTGATCTAATTTCTTGGCGTCTAGCAAGCACACAAGGACTCATTAGCTATGATTTTCCCACCAAGTAGCAATTCAAGACATATACTCATGTATGACATTTACACTTGCTACTTTCCTAGCATGCAATTCTTATGCTATAAACAGAGATAGTTTAAGGTGAGAGATTTCCCTCTTTATCAACATTACAATATGTTCAATTCCAACTCCATATGGAGTCCTTCCGAAAAGCACATTGTATGCCCGTGCACCTCATTTAAATCTTTGTTACCTACTTGTAACTCATACTTTGTCCCAAGTAGCCCCAGTGCTGCAACCTTGGGTTCTGATACCATTATGTCATGTCCATGATCCCCTCGGTGTCCTTTAGAGTGATGGGGGAACAACCTTCAAACAACTTGCTAATTTTTTTTTCTCAAATAATCCAAAATATGCATTTTTACACAGCTGTAATGATCTCAGTCCGCAATCCGCAATTCTGCAAGCAGCAATCTACAAGCCACAAGTCATAAGTCGGAATACCAATTTCAGAGCGTCGATGCAACTCCTCTCCGACTTCCGCAATCCACAATCCACGATGCGGGACGCAGAAAGTCAAAACGCCAATGCATGGTGTCGAAAACACCTCTCCGACTTCCGCAATCCACAATCCACGATGTGGGACTCGGAAAGTCAGAACGCCAATTACACGGCGTCGAAAACACCTCTCTGAATTCCGTAGTCTGTAATCAGCGATGCGCGACTCAAAAATTCGGAACGCCAATCACACGGCGTCGAAAACACCTCTTCGACTTCCGTAGTCTGCAATCCGCGATGTAGGATTCAGAAATTCGGATGCCAATTACACGGCGTCAAAGAAACATCTCTCTGACTTTCGCAATTCGCTATGCGGGACTCGGAAAGTCAGAACACCAATCCACAACTACGGAGACAATCCTCCTTCGAATTCCTCACTTCGCAATCCGGCTTGCGGGAGTCGAAAGTCGGAATTACTAATTCACCTCTCCGAAGAAAATACTCCTCAATAAAACAGATTTACATATAAATAAAACACATGGAGGAAAAACACAACTACATTAAACATTATTAACACACACTCAGAATGCATTCATCAGTATTTCATCATAGGCATAATAATAACATAAAGTAGAGGTATTCAGTTCCATTATCAGCTGGATCAATCCATGCATTCTGGCATAAACACACAATCATTCATGTTTATCAAATTGACATAATCAAAGGCAATAGGAAACACTTATCTTTAATTGAAACCACTAAGAAACTAACTATGGATTGCAACATTCCAACCCAACCATAGGTCTCTTCCCACCATGTATTCTTTCAACACTCAGAGACCACCCCCGAGTTGGGGCTATGTATCCACTATGGAGGAACTACTCAGGTTTACTCACAGCCTTGGATTCACATCAACAATCATACTAAGCCAACACACAATTAGGTTTATCAAGCATTCCAAGAGACAAGGGAGGAGGAAGCTAAGCCAGTGAGCTCAGCCACAGAGCTATAGACATCTCCAACTCACTCAAACAGTCTTCATCGGGTTTATCAAGCGGTTCCAACCTCTTCCTTCTCCTCTGCACTATCATCCACGCTTGGATTTCCTCAGGGTTACGGCCGAAAGGCTCTGCCCCACATCTACGATTTCGGCTATCAGATCTGGGTTTCCCTATGAATTTATGGGTGTTTCCCTCTCACAAATCACCCCCAAGTTCAGGTCTATGGATCCCCCCAATGGTTTTCCCCTCTCACGTAAATATTTGAGCGATCTAGGTACTGCAAATCATGACTTTCTCCCCAAATCGCGATTTTTCTTCTTCTCTTCACCGCTCAACTCTCTCTTGTGCTCCAACCTCTGGTTGCTTGTCCCTCCTTCAATGGGGATGATGGAATACGAATTTCCAAGGGTAGAGTGACTTGTGGTTCAAGGAAAACAGAGCCCCATACCCTGCCATCCGAATTTTCGAGGTTGCTCACACTCCATCGACCTCATGGACAGTTTCTTCACCCACTTCTTGCGGCATAATAAAATATCAGCAAGAAAGGTCAAAGGGGTTCTAAAGGTGACATTTGGTAGTATATGGTCCAATCCCACAACCCCCTCACCTCTCCCTAGTGGATACACATAGCCCCCTCATTTAGTTGCATCCATAGCCAGCCCCTTGGTATTTTTATTACATGATATTTACATCATTTTTACAATTTCCCCATGGCTCACTAGCACATGGGTAGAATGATATTAAATACTTTCTCTTCAAGGATGAGCATTCACTAGCAGGGCCTTGGCCTTGAGATCCACGCTAGGAATCATACATCACATATGCACAATGTTTACATAAAATCCAATATATCATATGAGTCAAAATGGGGTTATTACAATCAAACATGTGCATAAGTCGTATTCTGCAGAGATGTATATCATACCAACTCTCTCCAGTTATCAAGGATATTAAACATGCAGAGACTTAAAATGAATATACAACGCTCTCTACTTTTATAATATACAACTCTATCAATATATATATACAGTGTTCGTTATCAATATATACCAACTCTATCTATCAATATATACAGCAAGATCAATACATGAATCTCTTATCAAAGTATTAAAGGAACATACTATCAAAAAATTGCAGAGTTCGCACCTTTTATCTTGCCCTATACCAAGTTCATACATTGAAGGAATTGCTATATAAAAAAAGCAATGTTGGTTTTGCAGGGATTACAACATCGATGCGATGAGAAGGTCTTACAGCACCAATAAGATGAGCAGAAAATACAAGACCCCTTATTATGCATAGATCGCTCTTATTAATCGAATCCTCCAAAAGAACTGTCCCCCAAAAATTAGAGGTTCACACCCTCATATACCCATAGGGAGTTTTCCCTTGGGAAGTCCGTCATGCTCAGAGGGGCTTCCCACCCAAACAACGATCTTACTTCCCAATAAATATCATAATTGAAACTTAGAATCAAATCTAAATTACACCTATTCCACAGCGCCAAAACGAGTGATTAAAGGGATGTGTTTCTGGAACGTTCTCTTCCTTTTAATCGTGGAGATATCTTGAGTAATGAAAGGGCGACAGCAGAGATCGATGTATTTAAAATCTGTCCAACCATAAATATTTCCACAACTACCGTGGCGAATCCCTTCAACTCCCATAAGTCCCTCTAGAAACACGCCCCAACCCCCATATCTAAACACATTAATTTAAATACGCAATAGCCTAGTATAAATCCATTGTCCTACCTCCATCAAAAATTTATGTGAACCATCGGTTGAGGAATGGACAAGGTCCCACTAATATTGCAATTCTCTTAGGAGCGAGATTCCAAGTAGTTGCACTAGTAATCAATTTGTTTAAGACGAGATTTTTCTTGAGAGAGACCGCCCAACCCAAAACCTCATTTAATTTAGGCTATTTATATAATGTATAGAGAGAGATGTTCAATTATGTTTTATCTTTCAAAATTAACCCTTCTCTCGAAGGTAGTCAATCATAGTTCATTTTTAATAGTTTATAATAACTAAGCTAATATATATATATATATATATATATATATATATATATATATATATATATATTTTGTATAAGCATTATTCATATATAGAATGCAAATTACAAAGTTATCCTAAAAAAGGTCATTATTCCTTCTCTCAAAGTGGAAGGAAATCTTTTAGCTCCTATATGTTATGTTATTTGCATCCTAACAATATATATATAATGATCTTTTATCTTACATAGGATTATTTAAGAAAAGCTATTTTCATACTAAAAGATGAGTCATATAACTTACTAGAAGTTTGTGGTGAGCAACCATTCTCCTCAACCTACGATGATATTGTTACTTATATTTTTTTTTAGATCAATAAGTAATTACTTAACTTTACTCAAGATTCGGTAGCATTTCAAATAATATTTGTTACCTAAAGTTAAATTATCATGGTTACCTCGCCATTCACCTCTTCCCCCCCAGTGGATTCATTGCCTTGTCATTTAGTTTGCATCATAACCTTCATTCTGCTAGGTCTTTAATACACAATTACAACTTAGGAATTAAATAACGTTTCTCACGGGTTTACTGGTGGCGCCTTGGCCTTGAGCTCCTCATTAGAAACCAATATACAATTTACATTTTTTATTGCAAAGAAATAAGGCAAAAAGAGGGATGTTACATATGAAGAAAGGGAAAATATTTTAATTCTTTTAGATTTGTAATATACTATTGTTGGCTCCTTCATTTTTGGAAAGGACCCTAAAGGCGAAAGAAAGTGCGGTGTAAAGAAGCGAGAGTTTCGGAAGCCCCTAATGGTTGCAACGATTTTGGGACCTTCCCGCGCGCCTATTTAAAGAATCACGAGGCAAGTAGAAGATAAAGATAGAAGAAGCAACAAAAGACAAAAAGTGATAGAGAGACAGAAGAGAAGACAAAAAAAAATCAAAGACCGAGCTGCAGAAGAGTAACAATGATGCTTAGTCTTATGTATCTAGGTTTTGGGGTAATGTAATTGGGATATTGGTTTTTGTTCTATGTGACATCGTGATGGGTAATTCTGCGAATGATGTAAGGCCACAGAGCCAAGGATCCAATATGTAACTGAAGTTGCTAGTAATATAAATGAAGGAACTCCCCCCACCTTAATGTTTTGTGTATGGTCAAGCTATATTTTGTTTTTTTGTCTAATGGATAGATCATATTTCTATTTAATTTTTGCATGTTATGGTTATTAGAACTCTGGTGTGTTGATATAAAGATGAACATTGCTATGATATGAAGAATTCTAACCCTCACAGGCTTCTCCTTGTAGTTAACACTCCTTATCATATACAAGTCTTGGTTGTGCTTTGAGTGAGACCTTCTCCTTCATGGACTTGAAAATGCTAGCACATTGAGTACAACAGTGCCCTTTGTTGGCCCTTATGCAAGAACCCGATCTCTAATTTTGTGCCAACAACTATACCCGCAAAGAGATATGTTCCCATCTCACTATTGACCTTGAATTTTCAGTCTAAATTATTATTCAACCGATATTAAGGTTTTTTATTGAATTAAGAGCCCATTCAACAAAAAAAACAACTATTGAAATTGAATATTCATTGTATTCAATCGAAAATGGACATGTTCAATGAATTAAAAGCTCATTGCACAAAAATTGAAGAGATGGGTGCTAATTGGTTTCTTCCATTGGTTGTTGTGTCATTCCATCCCATCTCGCAAAACAATTTGAACCATGCCCACTAATAAATCTTGACAAAAATTTCAGGGGTTTTAGTGTTTTGTAATCATGACTAATGACAGTTATGAAATTTGCATATTTTCTACAATTATGGCGAAGATAATTTTCTCTTTTGTACATGAGACATGGTGCCCAATTGTAGTAGTACTATATGCAATAAACGTTAACTTTCAAGCTCACCTAACTGTAAAGAAAGCAACAATGAAGTGATAGGATTCTTGGTGTTAAATATTACCTTAGACGTTTGATTAATGCCTAAAATAACCGTTATAATTACCACCATTAACTACTTGTTCTTGTCTTTGATGTAGGAAATGACATTGATAAAATAAAATTGAATACAAATCGTTCACGATCCATTAAGGAACCATCATAAGGAACCGTCATGCATAAAATGAAAGTTAAGGGCATTGATGAATAATCATTACCAATTATACTCTCAAAAACCATTAACAAACAAACATATAGGGTGGAGAAAAAATAAAACAAGAGCTGCATGTAGCTTAGTCCCTGCCTTTAAGATTTTTATAAAAAAAAGGGAAATAAGAAAAAAACAATTTATTTAACAAAATTACATTAAGACCGAAAGTGCACGTCAAGTTAACATCTACTAATTATTTTGATTACATAATGGTCAAGAAATTTCATTGATGCTTGAACATAACAAAAATAATGTTTTAGAATAAGAAAACAAATCTTAGAAACAAGATTGGCTAAATTATTGACCAGATTTTATTAGATAGTTTCATACCCAATGGATTCTTTTTATAAACCAATTTATGGTTTCTAACGTATATTCTATTATATATATATATATATATATTGCTCACATTTAGTCAATGAATATGAGTAACATACGTGGCAACTCTTAATGCAATAACATTTCTAGTGATTATCATGTTATATCTATTGTTGATGGAATTGCCACCAAATGAAGAATTTGAACAATTTGATTTCATTAGTGGTGTGAGGACACCAGTGTTAAAACTAGTTAACTCAATTTCAAATGTTTGAAATAGGCATTAGTGTGAGGCTTGGCCTGGGGTTTAAATTGTAGAAAATGTATTCATCTATTATTGAGGGACCACTTTGAAACTACTTCCATGCACAACTATTATTGGGGCCCATTCAGACCTTCTAGTAAATGTTGGTCTGACATGTAGTTTTGTATCTCCTAGATATACTATGTCTTTGGCTAGGAATTTGAAGAAATGATCTAGCTAGTGAATATTAATTGGCTAGCGACATTAATAAGAAATCATAATTATGTTTATGCGTATTGTTTCATGTTTCTTGTTAATATTTTATAGAAATTCTTGGGGAAGAGTGCAGCAAACTACATCAAATGGTGATGAGCTTGACAATGAATACCCAATCTAGTATCTTTCAATGTATGTAAATTGGATTAGTTCCCGAGGAAGTCAAAGAAGAGGAATCAATGCAACAAGAACTATGTGATGTGGTAATGGAATCTAGTGGAAAGGGGGACAATCCTTATGAGGAGAATCATGACAAGGCACACACTCATGCTTTTGGATAATTCCAAGTTTTCTTATGTTATTCAAAACTATTTCCTTGAACACCTCGCAAAAAAGAAGAAGAATCAGGGAAACACTTTTTCTAATGATTAAGAAAAACATGGATTTCATATTTGAAAAATACTTAGAAGACCATCACCACATAAATGCAGCAATCCTGGGAGATAAGTTTTCACCATTACATCTAGATTTAGCTAATCTGCTTCCACGTGCCTGAGTAAATAGTGAAACTAGAAGACTTCCATTGTTTTACCCAGATTTAAGCCATTTGGAAAGAACCTTACAGAATTGCTGCAATGCTTGTGCATAGAACCCCTGCGTTATGTTCTTCATAGAGAGATGACGAGCTACAGAAGGCCAGCTATCGCTGGGATTCAAATCACTCACGAAAAAAATAGGCATATGAAGCAATGCCTTATGGTGGCCAATGGATACTTTGCTTTCAAGGATATGATCTGCCTCCAAGAGCTCGAATGGCAGACACAATGAGAAGACTTTCCCTCCTCATTCTAGATTCAAGTACCTTGGCACAAAAATGGGGCAATGCTAGCAGGATGTAATGAGATCTTGAAGTGTGTCAATTCCCTAAACTAGGGGGTGGGGGAAGGAACTGATGCTACTGTTTTGAATAGCATTGAAGCCTAACATTTTTATCTAGAATTCAAAGGGATAACCAGTCCCCAAAAGCCGAAAAAAAAAAAGATCTGCAATTCAAACCGTACCATATTATGCAAAAGCTAAAAAGTGGGTATCTTAAATCTAAAAGACTCTATCCATTTCTAACAGTTTCAAACTAAAATAAAGTTTAAACACAGTCTAATAACTATTTTGCAATTTGAAGCATACCACTATCGCTAAAAACTTAAGTCCACAAACCAATTCCAGCTAGTTGCTAACAAAAATTAAAAAACAATATGTGATCTACAAAAGTACTGACCGCATTTCCCTGCCACTATCCCTCTTCATCAGCGTCTCAGAAGACTGAGATTTGGAGGACTTTTTTCCAAATAAGATAGTTTTGAGCCATTTCCCAGGATGCTTCCCGAGGGCTGCAAGGATCTGTCTCAGTTCTCTGCAACGACAAACTAAAAGCAAAACATTTTATATTACAAGGCCTGTGAAGACTTAAAAAAAAGTGAGTATAGATTTTTGCTCAGTTTAGTCATCCCAACTGCAAAGCTGAAGCATCAGGAGGGGGAAATTAATGGGAGATCTGTAATGTACCAGGGATTATTATGAGCCTTCGTTCTCAAGCATTGCGGCTCAGCAACACCATATACCTTGTACCATCCACTGCTACTCTAAGCATTCCCCCATAAATAACTCTACTCTGATCTCGGCCTATCAACCATTCAATGCCGTGAAATTCTCACAAAAATTGAATACCCACTGCAACAAAACCAGAGAAAGCTCGCAATGCTCATACAAATATGATGACGGGTAGCACTTAGACCTTAACAGAGCCTAAGAAGCCACTCAACTACTCTGTCAATCTATTTTTTTAGTACTGAAAAGGAGCTGAGCGCTTAAAGAACGAAACTTACTGATAAGCTACAGCACTTAAAGAATGAAACTTACCTTTAATGTGTAGACCTTCTCTCGCTGGAAATCTCTCCAAAGTATGTGTTTGTGTGGCTCTATAAATCACATGAACTAATTATTGTGCCAAAATCATCCGGTTCAAACCGAGTCAAAGCAATTAGTGATGAACTTGAGAGCCAAGAAGAATTTGCTCGATGTTACCTGCAAAGATAGCTCGCTCTCATGCTCTCTCTTAGATGCTTGTAGTTTGGTAAGTAATAATCCACGGCTTCACTTCAGGTTGCTCTCACCCCTGGAAGAGCAGCACAAAGGTTGCTCTCACCCATGGAAGAGTAGCACAAAGGTTGCTTCATGCTGCTCTCACCCATGGAATCACAATGGCCAATATCCAACACTGACAAAGACAACCGATTTAATTTTTTAATCGAAATGATCGCTGAGGAGCTGCTTGTGAAATGAAAGCCTGCAGCTCTTGTCAACACAGAGGCTGTCACAATGTCAGTCCACAGTATTCTGAGTAAAATAAATAGTGATATGTCAGAAATATTTCTGCTGAGTATAATGTTTGTGGAAAATAATTTATTTTATAATTTTTGTTAATAGTGCGGAATGAGAAAAATTGTCAAATCTAGAGGTTTTATCCAATAAACTTCGAAAAAAAACAAAATAAAAAATATCAAAAAATATTATTATTTGTAGTAACTTTATAAAACATAATGTATAATTATATCTTGTTATCGAATTAATTGTCAAAAGCGGAACATATAGTCTCCTGCCTATGGCAAGGACTAAAAATACTTATAATGAGATAAAATATCACCCTCATAAAATCATACACCTAAACTTCTTTCTTAAGGAAAAATACGCACAAATGCTTTTGGGCACGTGTGACAAGCCCTATTGTAAGGATTTCTTAATCCAAATTGGATCTGGGACAAGTAGTAGATTGCCTAACATTAAAGACTACCCATTTCTTGCATAGAGTCCCCATATCCACCTTAGAGCCCATGGCATTGGCAATAGTGTTGGTTATTTTGGATGCAAACACATATATCGATTTATGAATGTTGATTATATATATATATATAATTCTTTACTCTTTTAAATTTATTTGGACTTGATAGGTATCAAAATCCTAAAATATATGGCTATTGTTGCTACTATAACCTTTTCAAATTTCAATAATTTTTTAAATAAATTATATGTGAAGAAACAAATAATCAATACACGGCTTCTTAATTTCAAGGGTATATGACTTTTGTAATTCAAAAAATGTATAAACCAACATTATAATTTTAGAAAAAATAATTGTGCATAAGAACAATCCTCTACAATTGTACAAAAAATTATAAGTTTTTACACCATATTCAAATTCATTATAAAAGTATCTTAAATAGTCCCTTTAAGTAAAAAAAATTAATATTTTCTATATTTGCATTGCATATCATAATTAACTACTCATCTTTTATTTTAATTTTCTGTTATAAAATTAAATATAATGATAAATATTTATAAAAATAAAATATTTATTATGTAGTATTTGTTGAATTAAGTTATTTAAAATATACTAAATCTTTATTACATACATACTTACATCTCATTCACCATTAATAATAATTTATTGTTAGCATTATTAGAAAACTCAAAACTCAAATAATACAAAAAAATAATTATAAGATACAATTATTTTGTTATTTTGATAAGAATATTAACCTTATTAAAATAAAATATTTTATTTCTTTAATAATTATGTAAATATTTTGATTATTTGTGTTGATATAAAAATATTAATAATAAAAATAAAAATTATAAATATTAAAAATAAAAATATTTAATTCATAAAATTTTAAAAATGAAAATATTCAATTCATAAAATTGCAAAATTGTTTATGCACTTTTTATGATATACAAATATCAAATATTGATCAAATTGGGAAACACTATTTACAAATCTTGATATTACAACCTCATATTACAAATCTTGATAATACAACATCATAAAGATGTATATAGATCTCTAAGGAAAAGGAAAAGCTCACTACTAGCAAATTCACTATAAAGCCAACTAGAGAGAGAATTTCTCGCTTGTAGATATCTCTCTCTAACTTGGTTTGTATCTGAAGTGGACATTGTTACCACTTCTATTTTTTTATTTATTTTTTCTATACTTTCTAAATGATCTAATATCATTGAACAACCATATACTCTGAGTTTTTGGAGTCCTTTGAGATTCCAATAATTTTCAGGGATCATCTTTAATGCTTCACATAACATTATAGTAAATGTTTTGAGTAAAGGCATTGCACCCTCTTCTACTATGGGTAGTTCTTCTAATTCATTTAACTTAACTATTGAAAATTTATCTAATAAAGGAAATACCCCTGTTTCACCAAACTCTTTAGAAAACCTTTTCAACCTAATACAATTATAAATATCCAATTGCCTTAAATTCCTAAGCTTATGTAAATCAGGCAACTCTTCCAAGTTCTCACAGCACCATAGTTTAAGAACAATCAAATTATGAAATTCACAGAATTTACTTTCCATCCTAACCATGTCAGGGCACTCTAAGCTTAGTTTTCTCAACTTTGAAATGTAAAAGATGCCATGCGGTAAACTCGTCATCTGAGTAAGCCTCAATTCCAAGGTCTCCATGTCAACCATACTCCCGAGCGTCCCCTCACTCACTGTTTCTCCGTAGTTGTCTAGACGTAGCCTTTTGAGATGCGTTAAACTGCCCAAACTGTTCATGGAAGCCGCCTTTTGGTGTCTCTTCTTACCTGTTGTCCACGTCATACTACTGCAAGATTTGATACACAAACACTGTAAAGACGTCAGCCTTGAAATACTACATGGTACACATTTCAGCTCACTACACCTCTCAAGGTTCAGATAACTTAATGATCTTAACCTCTGAAGGTCAGATGGCAATTCTGTGATTTTAGAGCCTCGCAGCACAAGGATTTGGAGGGCTGCTAGATTTGTAAAAGATGCAGGCAACCTTTTAATGGGCACCCCTGCTAAGCTCAGATATACCAACTGTTTCAAACACCCCACACTTTCTGGCAATGACAGGAGAGACGTGCCTCGCAAGTTCAAAATCTTTAGAGACATCATACTCCCAATCACCTTTTTGGGAATTTCTGTGAAACCTTTGTTTCTAGCCATTAGCAATGAGGATATTTCTGGAGCTCTCAATGACTCTGAAAGTGAACTCAGTTTGTTGTCGTTCAACATAATGCGATTGCACGAGGAAAATTCATTTTCATTGAAAGCTGTCAAACCCTTACCTGCGCGGCAGTAGAAGTTTTCTTCGTCCTCAGCAATCTGTATTGCCAATCCACGTATGACGTCATGCATCCTGAAAGAGACAATGCCTCCATCCACGTCTCTCATGGTCGGTTCGATCAGACAACGATCCGCCAAAACGTTGAAGTAGATTCTTCCCATCTCGAATGGATCGTGGCCAGCCTCATCTTCCAGCTTCTTCTTTCCAAGGAGCCCTTCTCCCATCCATAACAGAATGGCCTGGTTTTCACGAACAACTTGGTCTTCTAAGAAGGCGGCAGCTAAGTATAGAAACCCCAATTGGAGATGAACGCCGTAGCTGGCAAGTGCGTCGTAACTCAACCGTAGGCGACCATAGACAGCTTCATCGTCTTTGCTGTTGGCGTTTGGCAGCCTTTGAACAGCGAAGCCCCACTCCTTTGCATCAGTAATGCCTGCCATTGCCCTCGCTACTGCTTTGATGGCAAGGGGAAGCCCTCCACACTTGTCACACACTACCTTGGCCGTTTCCTGATGGATGTGTGCTGGCACATTTCCCCTATTATATTGAAAAGCATAATAAGAAAACAACAGCCAACTATCATCTTCATTCAAATCCCCCGTTGTGATTGTGGACTCGTTTGCAACACCCATCTCCAAGAGTGCTCTGTAATTTCTGGAGCTCACAATAATTTTGGAGTCGAAGAGGTGGATTACCCGGAGAACACCCAATTTTTCAAGCAACTCTGCACCGTGATCCCACACATCATCTAAGAAGATAAAAAACCTCTTTCCCTGCAGACTCTCATTCAACGGTAGGTTCATATTTCTATCGGGATCTAACTTCAGATCAGTCTGCATGGCTATTTGTGTTTTGAGTTCATTCTGAAGACTTGGAATATAAGGAGTCTGAGAAACAGTCAGCCAAAGAAATAAAGCATCGCTAAAGAGATCCCTCACCTTTTGACTGTTGAAAAGTGTCTTGAGAAGCAAAGTTTTGCCAGAACCACCCTTGCCAACCACGCCAATTCTCGAAAAGAAATGGTTAGCCTCTGCATCTGTCGCTAACTTCTCCAGCCTTTCAAGATCATTGGCTTGTGCCACTATAAGGGGTTCGTTGATGATGATGCCCGTAGAAGTTACAGGTTCGGAGGTGGTAATTGCGGAAGTACTGGCTGAAGAAGAAGCTGCCTGCAAGGATTCGACGCTGTCCTTGATCTGGCCAAGTTCCTCTAAGACGCTTGCCCAGCCCATCAAAGCAACCGATTCCAGATGTCTGGAGATATCTGAGGTGAGACGGATGATCCTTCTACTTGTTTTGTACCGAGAAATAACGTCATAGCTTGGTACCGTGCAGTCTTGCGCCATTGCTGATGCTTGTCGGAGAAGGCTGTCCATCCTTTTAAGCCATTCATTGACAGCTGACGGCTTCATATTAATATCGCTTTTAGAAATGGGAAGTCCTCTCTTCCTATTTAACAGGCTCAATTCTCATTAGCAGATCTCTGAGGGATCTCAACTCCTCCTTGCAGCGGAGTGCAATCCTAACATGATGGAAAATTTGGTGGATTGCATAGTCAATGCTGACACCAATAAATCCAGAGACGAAACCAGGATCACCCATGATATGATTTTCTCGGTAACACAGAACAGAACAGAACAGTAATAACACAACAAAACAGACACAGAGGGGAGGGATGAATATATATTTTTGGAAATCTTCCAGCAATGATACTAAAGCTCGAGGAAGGTAAAGTAAAACCCAATCCAAGAATACCAGAGCTTTTCGTATCTGCTACAAGGCAAACTATTACATCTTTATAGGAGAGAGCCCACTCTCATGCCAAGTAGCAGCGCCTTTGCAAATTTTCGGGTTTTTTTAAAAATAAATTTTAATAATGAAAAACAAAACAAAAACTAATTAGTGAGACCAAGTTGAGAAGTAAACAATGTGGGCTCAACACCGTAATGACAAACAAACAAAACCATGTGCATATGCGAACCATGTGGGCCCTCCAAGCTTCTTTCCCATTAAAGTTTTCGACTAAATTATTCCCCCAGGGGTAGAAAGTAAATCACAACTTTGTTAACTAACCAGACATAATGCTAACTATGATACTTGTATTTGTGGTTGAGTACGTATAATGCTAACTATGATAGAACGTAAATAATTTTTTGTTAAATAATCTTCGGGGAATGAGGTTTGAATGTCTTTTTTTTTCATCTAGTTGCAACAAATCCTCTCACAATGAGATTTGAATGTCTCTTTTCGAGAATGAGGTTTGAATGTCTTTTTTTCATCTAGTTGCAAATGTGGTGGTGAGTGAGTGTCTATGATATTGTAGCTTCCCTAATTATTTTGGTTGTTGCATATACGGCTTCTTGAATGTTGTAGGTAGTGGGTGAATGTCTCTTTCCTATTGAACATGTTATTGGATTATTGAGTGATTAAGTCACTATCCTATTGAACATCTTATTGAATTATTGAGCCACTAGTTTTAAAGGCTAATGATTTGGGACTTGTCTCTCTAGTTGTATTTTGTTAGTAGGTCATTGGTTGAACAAAGTAAATATCTTCTTGTTAAATAATTTGTGGAGCAATGGTCTTTGAATGTCTCTCGCCAATGTAGTTGTAGATGGGATAGTAGGTAAGTGTGTGGCTAGACGTGTCTCTCTAGTTGTATTTTGTGGTTGAGTAGGTCATTGGGTGAGTAGAGTAAATATCTTCTTGTTAAATAATTTGTGAGGCAATGGGATTTGAATGTCTCTCTCCATGTAGTTGTAGATGTGGTGGTAGGTAAGTGTGTGGCTAGACTTTTCCCTCTAGTTGTATTTTGTGGTTGAGTAGGTCATTGGGTGAGTAAAGTAAATATCTTCTTGTTAAATAATTTGTGGGGCAATGGCTTTTGAATGTCTCTCTCCATGTAGTTGTAGATGTGGTGGTAGGTAAGTGTGTAGCTAGACTTGTCCCTCTAGTTATATTTTGTGGTTGAGTAGGTAATTGGGTGAGTAAAGTAAATATCTTCTTGTTAAATAATTTGTGGGGCAATGGGTTTTGAATGTCTCTCCATGTAGTTGTAGATGTGGTGGTAGGGAAGTGTGTGGCTCTTTATTGAATAGTGTATTTGAATTATTGAGTCATTGGCTTTAAAGACCGACTCAAATTTGTGTAAAGTTTTTCACCATGTGGAATTATCTTGTTAATAATAATGTTTACATTCATTTAATTCATTATTCTACTTACTAAAGAGTTAAAGTACAAAAAATATTACTAAATGGAAATAAATTATGACTACAATGAAGCTACTGAAATTAGCATTATATATTCACTTGGTCACGATTTGATGAATCTAGTTATTCATAAATATTAAAACATGAATTTAGAGCAAAATGGTTTGGTGTTTATAATTGAAGTTGGTGAGCAGTGTTGGAACTTGGTTTTCACAAGTTTTTTTTTATGTTTTGGGTGGTTTTCACAAGTTTTTTTTTATGTTTTGGGTGTATATATCACCAGTCGTGAAACGTTTTGTTTAAACTTTTACCCCTCAACAATGAAGTCTTGCCAAAAAATAACCCTTCAATAATTAAATTTTGTTGATTTTTTCTTCACAACAATATTTATTTTCTTGACATTTTTACATTAAAATTAAAATGATAATTAATATGAAGATTTATCATATTAAATGCCTCCATAATTAATGTGAAGATTTATCATATTAAGTACCTACATAATTAATGTGAAGATTTATCATGTTAAGTAACTACATAATTATCTGAAATAAAAGATGTTCTGAAATAGAAGATGAATAATTTTTCCCCAAAACAGGGATTTGAAGCCGGCAAATGTCCTATTGAACAACCAAGGAGAACTAAAGATTTGTGATTTTGGTTCCACTAGTCGGTATGGGAGTCCATCACAAACGTCCACTAATTGTCGGTATGGGAGTCTATGGTATAGGTACTATATTTCTTCCACCCTCATTATAATCTGCTCTGTTTGTTTATGGCTAGTATTGTATGTAAGTCCTGTACTAATTCTTGATAGATTCCTTACACTGATGATGTTAACTTTTACTGAGACCAATTTGATTTATCTAAACTTTAGAAGAAAGAAAATAATTATTTAATTTGCTGTAAATTTTATTTAATGAACTGTTTGTTGCCATTTCATTGATCACGTTTTCTTTTACTTCTAGGCTGCCTCCAATAAAACCAAGGAGGAAAGGGAAAGGGGAGGTTATAAACTCATATTAGGGTCTAGGGATACCATCCATACAAAATATCATGCCCACAAAATAGTGCCACTTTTCCCCACTCATTTCGATGAAATTATAAAGGAAATTATAAAGGGGGAGATTCGGTACCACTGGGATGTGATTTTCATCGATGGTCCTAGAAGTAGAGGGTATTTCCCAAGATCCCTAGGTAGGATGTCTGCTATTTTTACTGTTGTTCATCTTGGCGAGAAGAGAGAAAGAAAATAAAGTCACATATATTTGTGTCCATGATTCTAATAGGGAGGTGGAGAAAGCTTACAATAGTGAGTTCTTGTGCAAAAAAAATAAAGTTTCTATTGTGGGGATGTTGGCTCATTATAGGATTAAGATCATGGACAAGGATTCGATGGAGTTCTGGAAATTAAATGGCAGTACTAGGGCTCCATTGGCATCCAACTTCAAGAGAAGGACGCGCACCAAGGCTGGTACCACCTCATGGGCAGGGGAATAAGAAATAGTTCTCATGGATTTTGAAGACAGATGTCCATGAACATAATTTGGGTTTTCTCGGTATATTGATTCAATCATTCTCAGCTGCTGGTGCTAATAGAAATGTTGTAATATGTATACATGCATATATTATCAAAGAATGGTGTCGATCTCTGATTCTAGCTGTTGAGAGATCTCCATTGAATAAGAAGTTGTACAAAGGGAGCCAACTGGATGAGAAAGGAACGTGTAAAAGTTCCTAATGCGGAGATCATTACAGCTCTTGCTTCAACTTGATTGAAGTTTGGCTAAGCGAAACTATTGTTTTTTGGAGATCATTAGCATTGTTTTTTATTGTAAAAAAAACAACTAGAGCAACAACTGTGTATATGGCGGAGACTGTAATGGGCAGGAAAAAAGAGGAGCGTGTAGCGTAAAAGTGGTGCAGAGGAAGCCTGTGTCTTGTTCACACAAACACTATAAATAAAAGAGAAGAATCATTCCAAAATCCAGACGTGAGGGTAATAAAAGAGCAGAATCATTCCAGAATCCAGACATGACCAAATAGGTACTGCTTCCATTGGGAAAACGGAAGAGGGACATTACCACTTTGTTTTATTGTAAAAGAAACTACTAGAAGTCTGGAACAACAACTGTGTATATGGAGGAGACTGTAATGGGCAGGAAAATAGAGGAGCGTGTAGGGTAAAAGTGGTGTAGAGGAAGCCCTGTGTGCCGTTCACACAAACACTATAAATAAATTGCTGTAACGAATTTTCGAATCAGTGGTCTTAACATAGAAGTATTCCAGAAAATAAACCTTATATTACAAAAAGAATGTATAAAAAAGAATATACATGTAGCTCTTTAGGTTTATTGTTAATATAAAAAGAAAACGTGTCTTCCATTTTAATTTCAACATCTAAATCTATATACATTACTCAAATTATGAGATGTCGTGAATCGTGAATCGTGATAATGCTTTCCAAAGTTATGCCTCCAATACTTTAGGATGCACCTGCTTCTAGGAACTTCCAACTTCAAGTCATTTAGTTGATATTCATGTAGGCTTGTAGCATATTAGCAGTAGAATGTTAATGTAAATTGTAAATTTGTAATCAATGGACAATAATCATTGAGCACTGAAATTTGTAGTATGAAAATGCTCATTGTAATAATAGAAAAATAAAAAAAGTAATGGAAACATCATTGAGTTAAATGACTTTTTCTTTTTCTATGAAAAATCAATGCAACTTGCAATGGAAAGGAATATAAATAATACTAATTTAATATATTTTTCTATTTATTAAGTGAAAGTATGGTGGAATTTGGAAATTCTAGTTTTATATAAGATCAAAGATATTTCATATTAATAATACTAGTAATATGATACTAGTAAAATAATGACCTTTTATAAATTTTTCTATTCTTAAAAAATAATAAATATAATGACGTTTTAGAAATTTTATTACCCTTCAAAAATACGTTTAAATGATAAATTTACCCTTCACTCAAGACGGTTAACCAAAATTTTTAACTGTATTTGACGGTCAAAATGCCTCATGACGATCACTTTACCGGTCAAATTCCATCACTATTGATGAGGAATGAACAAAAATTTGGCCCGCTTTCAAAAGTAAAGTGAATGAATAGCCAGGTGATCACCTTTCAATTTGTAAGTGAAAATAAAATAAAATTATGAACTTTTCAATTTGAATAAATAAGTTATAATCCCAATTCACACTAACATTACATTTCATCCCAAATCCATATCTCGAAAATGAGTGAAGGGATAATATCACAATGACTCTTTAAAATCAACTGTCATTACATTTAAGAAAAACCAATTTACAACATGAAAGATTTAAAAAATCCACTTTTTTTTTCCTTCTTTTAAATATTGAGTTTGAATAACTATACATCTATAAGTTAGAAGCTCTTGTTTAAAAAAAGCAGGGTGTGCTGGCATAACCTTAGCTGGTATAGTCTCATCCTCCTTCTCTATGTTGACGATATCATTCTTATGGCGAAGTACCCTTTGTTGGTGTTAGTATTTCCAACATTGCTAACTATTGTGAGTTGTAAGCTCACCTTGGAACTCTCATTTTCCCCACTATTCTTGGTTGTAGCTGGACTTCTTCATTGCTATAAGGAGAGACTCTCTCTTGTAATAATCATATGAGAATAAGATAACTTCTCCATGGTATTAGAGCGGGCACAACCCTAACTCTCTCATGAGAGGGGCTGTGACCCTGCCCTGTGATTTTTTGAGTGATCTTTTCAGTTCTATGGTATGGTTATTTTTGGTGGAATATTGATCGTGCATATCTTTAGCTCTTTTTTTTTGAGAAATCTGTGGGATAATTGTGAGATACCGGCAATTTTGGTGTTGGATTATTGTGCTACTTAGCTTTAACCCAACGCCCAAGAATTTGGATATCTTTGCTCCGGCAATGTGAAACTATTTCATATCTGAGCGTTACCTATGGTGGATCTTTGTTTTCTAAATTCTATTGGACCACTGTTTTTGTGATCCAAATATTCCCACGGAAAACATTTGGAGAAAACAAGATTGTAGAACTCATAGCTTCTTAGATCGTCATTTTATTCAGTGTCAGCTCTTAGATCTACATATTTTCTGAACTTTGACCAATTCTAGAATCGTTGGCGGTCCTATATCGGGCATGTCTTAGATTTGGGATTTGGATGGAATCTGGGATCCATTTTGGCCCTTGGCTCTTAATGCTGCTGTAGGGCCATAATTATCATATCTCAGCACTTAGTGTGGCTTGGATTTGTGGCCTCTATCACTGTTCCTCAAAGCTGGATCGTTGCTCAATTCCTCAGCTTTGTGGGCGCATCTCTTCTCTTGGTAGATGCCTTGCAATCTCGCCATCAGATCTATCAGAGATCAAAATTGTTATCCGGACTATGGCCAAAATTGTTGCTGAGGAAATTTCGACTGACCTTACGGTTTTCTTTTGAATATGTGCTTTCCATTGGTGGCCCAAGAGAGATCGATATTGACACGTCGACGACTTTAATTCCCATGAGATCGGCTCCAGTGGAAGTCGATCAGGTGTTGCTGGTGGTGAAGTTCGAGAAGACTCTTCACAAATTCAGATATGGCAGCTGCAGAATGCTTATTGTAGATCTAGTATGGTGGGGATATATTCCTCAACCTCTGTTCGAATTTGGTTCCAACGCTATTATATGGATTCGTGCTATTTGTGAAGGTTTTGGTGAGAGACTATGGGTAAGTTGGATGTGTGTTGAAATATGCATCCCTACATGCTGTCCTTCCTTTAAATGGATTGGTTTTTTTTCTTCCTTGGATCGGTTCAATCTTTATTGGTCTTTTACTCCTTGGTGGTCTGTAACTTCATGAGATAGCAAATGTGTGGGCGTCATGGGTGGAGTCCCTTTCTATGGTCAACTTTCGCCTATTCTACATATCTGCACTATGCCAATTCAATACATGTCTGGTAGTGTGGTGCACTTTGTCAGTTGCATGTACATGATGGAGGAGACAATAGATCTAATGCTATAGCCACCATGAATTCTGCAAACAAGCTTCAGATATACCTTCAAGATCCTTCCTTGGATGTTACAAAGCCATGTGATGGCAGTTAAGCAAGTGTTTTTTATGGATTGCAGTTTGTCATCGCAGTTGGATCGTGCTAGGTTTTGATCCACTTCTTTATGTGGACAACCTACCATGTTGGTGGACTCTGGTCAACTATGTTGGGTTTATTTGTTTTCAACATGCAAATTTCTACAAGCCTACAAGCTACCATTGTTTATGTGGGAAGGCCTATATTTGAGTGGCATGAGTTTTCTTAATTGTTGACTCTTTCCAACACATTTGACTTTCTTGCCTCTCATTCTTCCATTCATGCCAGAGTCCCCGCTGGTAGAAGAGATGGTGTATGGTTTGATGAGACCATGACTATTGCATCCTAGAGTTAGCTGATTGGAGACATTTTTTTCCATGTATTTTGTTGGTTGGAGGCTTTTTGGCATAGTTTTTTTTTTGCCAAATTTTTATGGAGTTATTGACGATGTATTTGGCCATAACTTCTGAGTGAAATCTTTAGTTTTCCATTCATGTTCAAGGCGTTGCGAAGAGCATATTTCTCTCTTTCCGATGACTGGTTGCACACCACATTGATTTTCTCATGGTCTCAATGAATTGTATTGAATCCTCTATTGTAAATGGGTATCTAAAAGGGATTTGTTTTTCAAAACCCATATTGAGGATTGCTGTCCACGATGGCCTTTTATGGTACCTCTCGTTCTTCCCTTTTGAGTAATGGATTCTGGGCCACTCGTGTGGATAGTTCGTTGGAGTGTCACCAGCCATTTGTCTCCCTGTACTGCCTTGTTTTGCAGTGTCTTGGAGCTCGCAGCTATGGAGTATTTCATGCTTAGGTTGTTTTGTATCTTTGCCGCCTTTAGCTTACCTCCATACTTTCTCCATCAATTGTGACATGCATTGTCGTCATCTTTGCCACTCAGTTCAACATTAGGGGGGGGGTGGGGGGAGGGTAGTATGCAATTCTTCCTTGGGTGTCACCATGTTCGATCAAGATCAACCATCTTTTGAGTGAGCCTCGTATCGAGCACTAGTTTCTTATTTTGACTCAACAGTTGTAGTGACTAGCTACCCATGTAGTCCGGTGAGATGGATTGGCATCCATAGGGACACTCAACATATGATGTCTTATCAATTGTCAACATTTTTTCTAGAGGATCAATTTACTTTGAAGGATGTGCATTTAGCTCTTTTTTCCTCAGCAATTTGGCTCAAGTCTTCTTCAGAATTTTGGCAGATCTCTTGTTCTTTCCATTCATTGCATTAATGGTGGATCTTCTTCAATTCATGCCTTTTTCCAACATGTGTAATTTTTCTCTCTTTTGGGGAGGATTTTTCCCCATGAGGTTTTCTCCTCTTCTCCAATTATGAGAGCTTTGTACATGGGCACCTTATCATGCCTCGTTGTCAGGACCCATACTTGTTTTCTTTTGTTTGCTCCCTATGTTTCGCTTATGGGGGGGTTTGGTGTTGGTATTTCCAACGTTTTTACCATCTATTGTGAGTTGTAAGCTCACATAGGAACTCTCATTTTCCCAACTATTCTTAGTTGTAGCTGGGCTTTTCCATTGCTATAAATGGAGACTCTCTCTTGTAATAATCATCTAAGAATAATATAACTTCTTCACCCTTTGATCTCGATAAGCAATTTAGAATTCTCAAGGATTTCTACTCTAATATGGGTTTCAATGTTAACACTGAAAAAACAAAAGTTATGATTATCAAGTCCAAGAAGGCCACTGACACTAATTTTGTATATGACAATAATAACTTGGAGGAAGTGTCTTCCTACAAGTATATTGGAATTAATATTTATCACAGGCTCAACTGGAACTATAACATTGAGAAAATTATTAATGGAGGGTGGAAAACTTATTTTGGGCTTGAAAACAATTATAAATTAACAAACCTTGTGATGTGGGATAAAAAGAAGTTTATTTTTTAAACTCTCATCACTCCCATTATCTTGTACCGTTGTGAGGTTTGGGGTTGTGACATATCTAGAGAAACTTGGAGAAAGATTGAACAAATTCAAAAGCGTTTTATAACATATAACCTCAAAATTAAAAGTACTACTCCCTGCCCTATTCTCCTTCTAGAACTAGGTCTCCCCCCCATCGAGAGCATCGCTATGACTAGGTGCTTGGTGTAGAAGTATAACATAAATAACATGGGAAACCAAATTCTTCCTAAAGTTGCTTTACAATCTAGTCAAGACCAACTCTGACTCAAGAGAGGCTGGTATAAAGACGCAATGGTTTGGTTACACCACTGGCGGATTGACGAAAATGCTACTTTGCAAGATATCAATAACATTAAAAATATTATCACATCTAAATTTAAAGAGAAAATGTGGAGTGAGAAAGAACTATAGGTCAAAAGGAAATTAAGATACTATAAGAAGGTCATTAACCCTAATATGGAAGATAAAAAAAGCTCTCTGTATTAACTAGTTCGAAGAAGAAAATTAACATAGCCAAGATAAGAATGAACTCTCATGAGCTTCATAGTGAAAACGGGCACTAAATAATTCCTAAAACACCATGGGTGGAAAGGATTTGTCATCTCTGTAAGACTATGAGCATTGAGAATGAAAGTCACTTTCTCTTAGAATGCCCTACATACACCCACACTATATTGCAGTTTCATAATCTTTGCTACAATACCAACCTCCCTAACCTTCTAACTTGTCAAAACTATGGCTACCTAGGAATGCTTCTTTCTAAGATTTTTGAGCTTAGAAATATTTTTTTACAACAATCCAAGTAATCTTCTTAAGGTTCGATAGACCAAAGTGGGTCTCAATGGACGTTAACCACATTAACTTAAATAAAAATAAAAATTATAATTATAATAATAATAATAATAATAATAATAATAATAATTTTATGTTCATGTGAAAAAATAATAATTTTATGTATTTTAAAGTTTCTTTGTTCGTACTTTTTCATGGGACATTTTCGCTAAGGCATTTTCATTGGACATTGAGGCACTTGCACAAACATTTCTAATCCACGAGCTTGACCTAATCACGGGCACAAGTTCCTTCTCCCAACCTTGGTTATAATGTATTTTCCTCTTTATTGTATTTATCATTTTATTGTATTTTATTTATTCAAAGTTGTTTCCACATCCTTTTCACCAAGGCATTTTTATGAGGTATTTTCATTGAGCCTTTTTCACAAGGTATTCATGGCATACCTTTGAAACCCTAATAAATGATATTGACCTAAAAGGGGCACAAGCTTTTTCTTCCAATCAAGCGCTTTTTCCCAATCTTGGTAATAGTTTATTTCCTCTTTGTTTCTTTATTTCAATATGAACAAGTCACCACATTTACCAAAAACATCTCAAAAGGGTAGACCTATCAAGGTAACCCTGGATAGCCTTTTCCAATATATAAAATCTAAAATAATTGGGTTGGAAAATAAGTTGGAGAAATTGGAGATGAGATTACAAGAAATAGAAAAGAAGCAATGAACCCAAGAAAGAGAGGTTGATAATGGAGAAAATCATGATATGAGAAACATGATTAAAGAGTTAGAACAAAAACTAAATAACAAATTGGCTCTCAATAGTTTGGAGGGTAAATTGGATATCAAACCCATGAAGAGGAAATGAATAAGCTTATAGAGTTGCATGAGGGTAGCAAAACGAACTTGAACCTCATAATTTTTTGCTTGAAAGAGGAGAATAAAAAGGAAACATTATCATTGTCAAGGAAAAATTATAAGAAAAATTACAAATTGAAACAACTTATGTCATAAAGCACAAGGGGTAGGAAAATAATTGAGCACAAAGATAGGTTAATTCATGTTAAGGTAAGATTTGATGACCATAAATATGTGATACTCAGTAAAACCCCAAATCTAATCAGGCTCGAAATATTTCTAAAGGAGGATCTCATTCCAGAAGATCAAGTTGAATTAAGAAAAGAAGTTGAAAAGGTAAAAGAAGATAGAAGAGAAGGAAAATGGGAAATAATAAGAAATAGAAAAGCTATTATTAGGGATACACACCAAAAAAATTATAATAAATAGGAAATTGTGACACTTTGGATTCTCTCTTGGAACTGTTGTGGCTTTCCATGGACCGAAGGCTGGAGGCATGAATAATCTAAGGTTCCTAACATAAAGGATTTTTCTTGTGGTCAGTATGGAATAAGAGAGCACATCATAGAGGAATTAGAGGCATAGCTTGCTACATAAAGAAGAACATTTTCCCTCATATTAGGCTTCATGAGAATATCCTTTCAATTAGTATCTGTGAATGAATATTTTAGATATCAATGCTAGTAATATTTATATGACAATTTGTCATTTTGCAGCTATTAATTCTACATTTTATAAGAAGCATAATCTAGATAAAAATTGTCCTTACATTTGAAGAAATTACAAAAATATCCTCTTTCTAGCAGACTTTAATGATAGAACAACAACTAACCAAGCTATTATCTTAAGCAATGATTCCAACCCTAATCCTATATGGCTAGATGAGGACCTTGTGTTAGCTACTGAGCTAATTAATCTTTGTAGTTTTTAAGATCTAATAATTTGCAATCATCTTGTGAAGTGGCCAAAACCCAACCAGATGATATGTATCCATTGGCTTGGTAGTAGCGTCATAGATTTTGTGATATTTGATATCCCTATATACAACCAAATAGTAAATTTTAAAATCTTATATTCCCATGATATTGACTCTGATCATAGGGCCTCGGGGAATTTTATTGTATAGAGAATGGTCAGCTATACTCAGGGGTAGTGTTCAAATGGACCTCATGTACGCCACAATCCCGGTGGGAAAAAAATCATCTATCACTTTGCTAAATGAACCACCTATGCACAACCATGTAGAAACTCCCGAGCACTTGTTCAACGAGGTTGTATATTTGAGTGATGAAATTGGAAGTTTTATGGTATTAGTGAAATATTGGGAACAAGTAAGACAACATCCTTTCCCTCCAAGTCAAGTCTGGAAGTTTCATTTTGACAGGGCTAGGTCTCGACATGGTGCTGCGAATGGGGTAGTTTTAAATTCACCTATTGGTGAGGAGTCTCTCTACTCTTTCTGATTGGAATTTGATTGCACCAACAACATACCGGAGTACAAGGCTTTACTTTTAGGATTGGAAATTGTTCGAGAGAGGAATATATCACAAATTAAGAATCAGTTCACCTCTAAGAACAATAGACTCTGAGATTATAGGAATGTTGTATGGGATGAATTTGAATGCTTTGATGGATTTGGTATTAAGGTTGTGCCTCATGAGGAGAATACCCTTGCTAATGATTTATCTGTTGTGGCCAACACTTTTCAGATTCCATAATCTTTGTCTCATAATAATTGTAAGGTGGAGGTCCTTTTTAGACCATTAGTTCCCGATAACCAATATCATTGGCATGTCTTTGACGACGATGCTCAGATTATCCAATTCTTGAGTGCCTTTCAAACTCGTATGGTTAGTTTTGCGGATCAATTGAAAGGAGAAACCATATTAGACATGGACATAATGGAAGTTTCTCTTCCTTTGGAGAAGAATTTCAACTGACATGATGACTACAAAGGAAGACGAGCTCACCCAGTTGATGAGGTGATTGAAATTAATATCGGCTCCCTTGTGCCCCCCAAAATGATTAGAATTGGAAAGAATGCCTCTAAAGATGAAAGAAGAAGAATTGAAAATCTGATTCGAGCATTTGGCAATGCGACAATGGACATCAAACAACTAAATTTTACTTGTAAATAATGCTACACAATTTTTCATTGTTGATCATGTTTTTACGGTCTTACTTTTTTCAAACATTTGTTTCAAAATTAGAAGATATTGCTCAACAACTTTAATGTAGAGGTGGTTAATATAAGATGATTCAAAAAATACAATATATGCTTTTACATCTTCCAATTTTCTTTCAAATTTTTATTTCAATTTTTTTTTAAAGGAAGGAACTTTGCTGCTTGCAACCCTTGTTATGTTATGCAATTTGATTTTTTCAATTTGAATATACGAGTCAAACTGTTGCGATATGCAAAGGTTTGTCAATGAAATTCAACACTTTGTTCACAGTCATAGAATCTCTAAGTCTTATGGTATTTTCAAGATTTTTAAAATATTGATTCTATCATAATGTTGATAAAACCAAGTTAAATGCATTTAAATCTTAAATTTTTATCTTACTTGAACTCTTTATAAATAAATCACTCTTAACGAAATAAAACTTGAATAAAATCAACACCCAAAGTAAAATGTTCACCAATCTTGAGCTAATAAGAAAATGTGATGGAGTATATCTAGAGTTCAAGTTTAGACTTCACCAATCTTGACCTAATAAGTATCAACCAATAGCTAGAGTCCAAGTTTACACACAAATCATCCTCATAAGGAGTATTCGTATTTATTAATTTTAGAATATAGAGTCATATAAGCAGGCTTATCAACGTTCACGGTGTTGCTCCACTACAAATATATATATACCTTCCTCATTCTTGAAATTCAAATTTTCATTCCGAGTTCATTTTTCTTTTAAGTACTTACCATCATTTTTCTTTTAATTACTTACCATCCTTATGATTATGCTTATGCTTATCCTTATAAATGGGGAAACAAGAGCATGTGGGATGCTATATGTTTACAAAGGACTTACCATCCTTATGATTATGCTTATCCTTATAAGAAGATTGATATCTTTACCATGCCCAAGTTTCAAATCGCATGTATACCATGATATATCTCATCAGCCATTTAGTTACTAGTTAATATTTTGAGAATGTATCTTATACAAGAATTAATTCAAAAGAGAGAAATTGCAAAATTTTAGTAAATGCTTCAATAGTATTATTTAAAAATTTGATTTGTTTCAAACATGGTAACGAATTAATTCAAAAGAGAGAAATTGCAAAATTTTAGTAAATGCTTCAATATTATTATTTAAAAATTTGATTTGTTTCAAACATGGTAAAAACATTATAATTTGAGAACGCAAAGTACAATTATATACATCACGACTCCAAAGGTTAGGAGAATGAATAATATATATTCAAGAAAACAAGGTAATGGAGATTTTGTTTTTGATAACTAATCTTTTTATAAATTAACTACAATAGAAAACTTTGCAAGAACTAAGCTATTATTTCAAAATTGAATTAATTTCTACGGTTTAAATCTTATTAAAAAAATGATTTTCAAAAATTGGTATATAGGTTGACTAACCTTAATGAAATTTAGTAAGCTAGAATTTTTTTGAGGAAACACCCATTCACAGGTGATCTCATACTTTGTCCTTGAAGGTTATCGAGGAAAGATGAATTTTCCTTCAACTATTTTCACCATAAATGGTTGTTATCACTCTAAATTTTCTCTCTTTTATAGTTGAGACTCTATGTCATTCTAGTACATCATCACTAGATGCATAACCTAATATATCTAATATATCACTACCTCCATTCCATTATGTTACCGTTCTCAACAATATGACAATTTCCTAAATTATTTTTGGAATTTATAAATTACTTCCTAGAATCAAGGCATGGCTTCATTGAACTAAATTGCATGCAACTCCTAAGATGCACTTATGAAGTGTCAAACTAACCTTTTTACTCAACCGATAACCATCATACATGGAATTAGTCATGTTCAAACTATTACTACTAATATTATGATCAACATGCAAAAGGGTAACCCTTGTGACTAAACCCAATCCATGTGAAAGAGAAATTCTTTAGGGTTTCATACTAAAAACGTATAAAGAGTGTTAGGTTATTTATATGCTTATTAAATTGCATAACATTAAATTACAACCAGGTATGCAACCTTATGAAGTGCAAGAACTGTATATGTAGGGGGAGATTATTCACAAATTCTATCTCAATAAAAGGCACTTTACTTTGTTTACGAAAAATAGCTCAAAATAGATTAATCAAATTATAAAGGCATTTGTAATCACTTCAATAATCATTCACTAGCTTATAAGCACCAAGTCACAATTTTCCATTCACTGAACATATTGTTCTTGCAATAGTCTCTTAGCACGTATTCAACAATCTCTAGCAATTAGATGTCTTTGGTAAATGTACACAATAACAGGGCTCACCAAATAGGAAATCAAATGAAAAGGAGTTAAAT
The DNA here is from genome assembly GCA_027924585.1 of Larix kaempferi. NCBI lineage: Eukaryota > Viridiplantae > Streptophyta > Pinopsida > Pinales > Pinaceae > Larix > Larix kaempferi. The sequence goes on from BSBM01000047.1 coordinate 41,671,799, forward strand.
GAGTTGATCATATACTATAGGAATACTTTCAAGCATTTGCAATAATATCCACTAGCATGCAATCATAGTCATGGTGTATATCATTTCATTTACTCAAGGATTGAGAATGTTCCTGTAATACTTATAATGAGTAGTTTGTTCAAGATTATTCAATGAATGAGTATTTCCTATATCCTAAAACATTAATCAAAATGAATAAAGAATCACACCAAACCAGAGATTGCATATAAGAGAAATAATCAGTCTAAGCTAAATTACACACAAACTACTCCGCATCAACAATTAAAGAAAGAAATAAACTAACTAATGAAATGCAATGTTTATCAGCGTAGGGGGAATGCCTACCCTGCAACATGTTGCAGAAGTGAACTACAATATCACACGATAATCTCTACACCAAATGAAATATCAACAGTCTTGTATTAATAATAAAACAAGTTTAAAGGTTCATAATGAGCATGCACATCAATCCTATGTTCTCTCCTCCATCAAAGTTTATTCATTATAACCCACTTCAAATTCCCTTCCAATACGATGTTGATATACTTATTGTTTCATCTATTTTTTTCTATAACCAAGTTATCCTTCAATAATTGGAGAAATCCTTGTTGGTGCTCTATGTGATCCTCCACTACTTGAACTTTATCTTTCTCTTTCAAGGATGATGTGATGGAAGGAGGATGATAGCCACAAAGTGCCATAAATGGTGACTTTTTTCATGAAGTACAGAAATATTTGTTGTGCCACCATTATGCTAAGGGAAACTACTTGACCCATTGTGTTTGTTTATCAGATAGAAATCAACGAAGATACCTTTCTAAGCATTTATTCACAATCTCAATTTTCCCATCAGATTGAGGATGGTGAGAGAAGATGTTAGCCAATTGAGTTCCCAAACAAAAAAATAATTCCTTCTAAAAATTAGTAGTGAAAATTGGATTTCTATCACTTAAAATCATCTTGGGGGTTCCATGTAGCTTATGAATTGTTTCCATGAATGCTTCAGCCACCATACTTGCTTTAAAAGGATAAGAAAGATAGAAAAAATGTGCATACTTTGTGAGTTGATCCACCACTACCATGATTACAGTCTTTCCTTCTGACTTTGGTAAACCTATGATGAATTCCTTTGAGACCTCTTCCCAATGCTAAATTGGTATGGGTAATGGCTTTAAAATACCTGGTGTCTATATTATATCTCCTTTGTATTGTTGACGAACCAAAAATTCTTCCAAAAAATTTAGTACATTAGTTTTAAGACCTTCCCAAAAGAAATCCTTCTTGATATTGTGGTATGTTTTCAAGAACCCTAAATGTCTCGGAGACAATCTGTCCTAAGGATGAGTCCTGTTATGGATTTGAAACGTTATTTTCTAAACATGACTACTGTGGATTCTTCGAGACATTCTGAAATTGACTACCTCATCAACTGGAAGAAATTACAAATAGAAGAGGCAATGTGGGAATATGATTTCTTCATGTAGAATTATCCATATTTAATCAAATGTTGAGGACAACACTTTTTTGAAGGGGAGGGACATGCGAAGCCCTGTATATTGTGACATTACTATTCTATTCTCATATTAATATTATCTTATTGTTCTACCAGGACCCTAATTATGTAGGGTCTAGAATGGTAATGGTACCCTTTATCTCTTATATATGTATGCAAAGGAGATATAGTCTAGAATCATATCACACGATATTATTTTGTATCTAAAATACATTGTAAAGGAGGTTTCCCCCTTAAAGAGGGTAGTTATCCATCTTTTTATTGCATTCTAAGGGCATTGGAATACTATATATTCTTGTTTTATGTTATTTCAAGGAATTCAGTGCATAACACAGATCTACGAAGGAAATCATCATTGGTAGAGTAATCCAAGAGAATAGAACCCCCCCTATATCCAAAATCACATAGACTGTCCCAAGTAAGAAACCCTAATTCTCACTCACAAGTAATTTTCAAGTTTTCAAGTTTTGCGTGGGTTGCTTGACAATTGGGAAATACCCTAAATTGGTTATGCATAATACTCTATATCAATTTATCTGACTAAAAAAAATTGAATGTCATATTCTATGAATTCATGGTATCATCTATTAGTGAAAATGAGAATGTCTCTCTATCACATTCGATTGCTTAGGGTTAGAATTGTTAAGTTCTTGGATTCAATTCCTTTGAGGAAATCTTGATTGGTCTCAATGGATTTAGAGGTCTCAAATCTTTAGTTTGATTTGGCATTTTTTATTAGATCTAATGAAAATGAAAGAGATAATGCTTTGACCCTTTTGGAATTGTCACTACGATTCTGATTGGGCCTCATCATTGTGATTCTATTGTTTCCTTTTAAATATGGGTATCTTGAGAAATTCCCACATACAAGGTATTAGGTAAAACCATGCAACTTATCCTAACGATGTTTTGAAAACCTTGCAATTGTCATTATTCGATGATGACAAAGATGAATTTGAATAAATAAGTGAGGATGAAATGTTTTCCAAACATGAATTTTGTTGACTAAACTTTGGGAACAATTAGGAGTCCACAGGTTCCTCCATGTATCCTTTACAACTGGTCTTCACTTCAATGATTTCATTGCATCTCTATACAAGCAAGATGAAAAATATGTTTTTCCCGTTCTAAGTAGTAATGAAAAAAAATCTATATATAATCATAGTAGGGAAGGTGTCTATGCAACTTAGGGAAAATTAGAGTTTCCAGTTATTGATGCCAATATCCTAGTTGTTGTTTTAAGTGTCCATAGTGTGCATTTGAATACCGATTTCTTTGGGTATGATGACCAATACCTTGAATCATCTATTTTGGAATTCAAAGATTCCTTTTCTGAACATCATGGTATAAAATTCGGTAGAATTTCCTCCAAATAAGAGTGTTCAATTTCTTATGTAATAACATAGGTAGCATGTTAAGTGAAATGGGGATGACTTCTAATAGTGTGAAATTAAATACCAATATATTTGGAAATAATGGTGATGACTTTGACTCTTCTTGTTGGGAGCTTAAGGATGCATTTTCTGAACCTAATTCTAAATCCACCATTGATGATTTTGATATTGGTGGTGGAGATGCATTGGATCAATATGATTAATACACTAATTGTTTAGAAGAAAATGATGACAAACTAAGGGAGCTAGTTTTGTTGTATACTAATTGTGTTTTATGTTATACTTATCATTTTAATTATTAGTGGATCCCTTGTGTGCCCATAATTAGGTTATATGTGCAATATTAGTTGTAGTAGTGTAAAACATAAGATAATGTCATGCTAAATTAAGTTTTTTTCTTTGAACATCCAAGGCCTATAACATTAGTTCATATCAACATGATCAATGTATTTCCATATAGAAATAATTAATCTGAATTGTTCATGATGATTGTTGCATAAAGTGTTTTATGAACCATGGTACCATTCTTATGGCATTTATAGTCATTCATTCAATATTTGAGTATCATGTTGCCTATCCTCTACCCATGCTTGATTCTGCTTCAGGGACTAGGCTTAATGGATTGGCCAAATAATATGACTCCAAGATAACCAAGATAATCAACTTCACAAAACACTGTATACACCAATCAACATGAAGAATTCATATAATTTGTCTCTACATATGTGGATTCTAAGTAGATTTTAACAAAGTTGGTGATACTGGGGTCAACTAGATTGGAAACTATATTAATGGCATCTCTAACTTGTATTTTGGTAAACAAATAAACTACATGAAGAATGACTTGGAGATAGTGTTATTTTATATGAAGGTCATAAATTTTATTCACGAAATAAGAGAAACCAATGATTTGAGTTTCTTACATAATAAGCCTAGCAAAGTGTAGGTTGAGAAATTGGTGACACTCATAATAGGTCTCAAAGGAACAATAACTTTGTGAATATCAAGTTGATTTTATCTTTTAGGGGTGAGAGGGTTGCGAGGAGTTGTGTTTCTTATGTTTCATATATCATCAATAGGGTTCAAGTTCAATAGTGAGTCCAGTGGATTTTAAGTCACACGCCATAATTCAAATCTCCCCAACAATGCATTCATTAGCTTGACCCCTTGTGGGTAGCTTATGGTTGACCACAAGTGGACTAATTTACCTACACAAGCAGAATTTTTGTGTTCTCCCTCGTAGGATGCATGTAATTATGTCACTCTATATTTTCAAAGCATAACTTTCGAGAGAAAAATGCTTTCTTGTGCCAAATTATTGTCTATGTAATTGTATGATGAATCCATATCTCATAAAAGTGAAGTGCTATTGGAAGATTTTAGGAATCCAAAAACACCCCAACTAGGATTTTTCATACATTTATACTTCTAAATAGAATAAACATACATGTAAACTCAATGAAAAACCATCAATATTACCAACAAAGAAAAAGAAAAAAAAAAATATCTTCCTTTAATAATTATAGACAAAGAACAAAGTAATGTTATTATATATTTATATTTTTGAATACTCTTAACCTTGATCACGAACGACCTACACCACTTGTGATCAAAGTCACACAACTATGATAACAAATGATGCATACCGTTGCTCTAACCGGCTCTGCGGGACTTGACATGTCCTAATCTCAAACATTCAAACAGACAGTAGACCCAAATTCACAAATTACAAACATAAATAATTATATATGAAAGTGGGTCACTGGCATTTCTATTAATTCTCAAAAATATACATTTACAATGGCCTTAATGGTATTTCTCAATCGCTACACATATAGGGGTTCTTAGACCCTTCAATCTCTCGCTTGTCTTAGTCACTTGCCTGCTAGTCTAAGTCTCATCCAGGAATTCATAATCTGACAGAGCCTACTACTCTATTTTTTTCTTACTTATGTGTTCTCTAGGTATCCATTCCCCTACTACTGTGTTCTTCTTCTCCTCTTCGCTTTCTTCTTACTATGTTCCTTCTTTTAATGACCACTGTTGTAAATTACTCTCTCCCCCCCCCCCCTCTCTCTCTCTCTATGTGTGTGTTGAGTATTCCTCACTACCTTATTTATTCTTTGGTTGCTGCTATAACATGATCAATCCTCTTCTTCTTTCAGCTCACGATTGGAGCTTTTCCTCTTCTCTTATTCCCCCCTTTATTTTTTCTTTTTCCTCTAGATATTCTCCCTTATATGCTCTCATCTCTCTCTCTCTTCTCATGTCTAGGGCATTTCCTCCCATTTTCTCTTTCCATATTCTTCTTGAATCTTCTTTTCTACACATCATCTCCATCAACACCTATCCTATTGCATTTATGCTACATTCATAGAGAGATCCTTGAGCCTCACCCAAACTTGACCTTTGACATATAGGTGGAATCCTTTCTAGATCCGCATTCACTCCTACACCTGGAAGCATTAAATCCACCATTAAATCACCTTTTATAGCCTTCCTCCTCCTTCATTCCCTTTTTGTCGACCTCTTATTTCACTAGGAACCTTTTGTTCCACTGTTATCCCATCTAAAAACTCATATTTCTCCACCTATCGACCATATAATGGTCGTCTCTCTTCTTCTCATCAACATCTCATGCACCATTGGCACCTACTCCCACACCTTCTTCATGCTCTTTAGAACCAACGACTATTGTCACATTCGCCCTCCAAACCATCAATGACTATTACACATTATTGACACCTCTCTACTGGGCCTTCCTTTCATGCCTTGGCTATCCAAATCCAATTGCAGTAGCTCAATACATCCATCATACTCTTCTATCGGTGTTTCCAAATGTTGTGTCTTTTGTGCATGCTGATACAACACTCCCTATGATTTCCTCACCACTACACTATTGACACCTACCCATCGACATCTCCTCCAATGACTTCCCTATTATCCGTTGACACATCACTCAGATGCATCATCCCAGTTACATTGGGGTATCCCTCTATTCCCACCTCTTTCAACTCTAATATATCACCTCCATTTCCCACTCTTCGATGACCTGTCGTTTCCTGCTCCGCATTGCTCCTTCCTGGTGGTTTCTCCTTAGACCTCAATACATCTTCCTTGATGTATCACCCTGCTTCCACTGGGGTTTCTTATGTGCAACAATTCTTTTAGCTTTGATGCACCACTATCGATATGCTTTTGGCGTTGGGTTATTGTACCTTTCCACTGCTACATCCATCCCCAACTGCACTAGGTGGTATCTTATACACTGCCATGTGTCCCATTGGGACTTTATCATTAGACATTTCCCATTGGCCTTTCATTTGGGTTTCTCCACAACAACTATGATACTCCTCCCTTAATGCATTGTCGAGTTTCCTCCAGCGAATATTACTTTGATGAATCCTTTGCACAGATATGAAATGAAACTCCAATATGGCCTTGATAATCCACTATTATCCCTGAGTTGTCGGCATTCTCTTTGATTTCCCCTTTTTATAGCCCTAATATGCCAACTCCAACTCCTTCCTTCCGAATTAACATTGGCCTTTCCTATCCTGGTCTGAAGGTTGTGATTGATCCCACTGATCAAATGGATGGCTATGATGCTCCTGCATCAAACTCATTTGATAATGAGAAAAGTATGGGCTCACGCTCTTCTTATTCTTGAATCAAATCCATACCCTAAACTCGACCATACTTTGCTTCTTCTTCACCTTCTTCTTCATTCTCGAGGCCTCTGCGGGATCCTAAGGATTTCTACTTGCCTTATCTTCAATATTCTCTACATGGTTGCTACACATCTTTGACATTCTTGCACGATGAAAATATTGAAATTTTGTTCTTCTTTCTGCTTCTTTGCTTGCAAATTCTTCATCTTGCACCTTTATCTTCTGCATGTTTCCAACATCATGCCCCTCAGCCTTGTACTTGGCCTATATAGTTTCAACATTGTAACTCTTCTCCTTTACACCTACACACATACAAATAGTCAAATTGTTAATAAAAATAGAGACCTCCTTAGGGTCCTCGTTCTTATCCTCTAATTGCATATCCTCTATAAGTCTTTCTTCATTGTGCAAACTCATTGTTGCATTCTTCATCCCATCAATAGCTTCATCATCATCATAATTTTCTTTATCTATTTCTACAAGTCCTTTAATGACTTACTTCTCCTCAACTTATTCATTATGTTTCCATGGACTTTGTACCTTGTCCATGCTATCAACTTCCTTAACTGCAACCCTTATGGGAATTTCACCATTCCCTGCTATACCTGCACATAGGTACTCAACCAATTCACTGGTTGAGTCACTGGCCTATTCCAGACACCTAGACAGTTCCATTTCAATATTTCCTTTTTCAAAATCCTCTATTGTAGCCTCAATTATTGCATTTTCCTTTACTCCTCTACTTTCATCTTCCGTTATGGACCTGCTAGCCACCTCATTTCCTTCATCCTCATATCTTGGATTATGTAGCCATTCCTCAAAGGAGTTTAACTCTCCCTCCCATGGATTCTTCTTCTCAACTTCTTCTACAGTCTCTTCTATCACTATAGGTCCATCAGCTTCATACTAGTCTCTTGCTCCACTTAGAAGTTCCTCAATCAACTTCATCTCCTCCCCGATTCTCATTTTATCATCCTCATGACCCATATAGCCTTCATCATCATATTTTATAGAATCCTCCTCATAGGATGACATTTATCCATCTATAGATTCATCTTTCTCGAACCTATTTTTATCCTTAAGGGATTCTTCCCAATTTTCTTGTTCCATCATATTCATCATATTTAAGTTTAGGATTAATAGTCTGTTCTTCTTCTTTACATGTACCTTCATTGTCGCCTTCTTCTTCTTCTTCTGTAACAACTACATGGTTTTCCTCTTCACATGCAGTATTAACCTAATTGCTTTTATTCTTCCTTTGTACTCACACTCGCACATTCCTTTGTTATCTCCATCCCTACCATGGTTATACCTTCTAGGTTTCTCCACCTTCTGCTTCATTCTCTGCTCCAGCCTCTTCTTCCTGGAGTTTTATACACCCTTCCTTTAATAAGAAGTCTTCAACAACCTTCTACTCTTGTTTCCCTTAGGAGTCCTCTGATTGCTCCCATCCATCCAATGTCCCATAATGGACATCGTCCAAAATCTCTCCTTCTTCTAGGTAGTATACATCTACCCCTTCTTCATCATAATCATTCACTTCATCATCACATGCCTCAAATGGGCATGGTTTCTGTGCTTTCTCCAACACAATCATTCTCTCCATTACCAACTCCTCGACAAGCTCCACCTCCACCACTCTGAGGGATCTCTTCTTCTCTATCAAGGTATTCATATATTTTTCTTTCTTCAATGGTTTGTCAATCCCTTGAACATATTCCATCGCTTCTATTCTAGCCATGGTGTCCCTCATTTTGTCGCAAATTTTTTTTGAGGTGGTTGGAGGTGTCTACATTAGCCTTGAATCCCTAAGAGCATCATTTAGTGCCTAAGGCTTGGCTTCCTCCCTTAACCATGTAAATGAATCATAGTCTCATCTATACTTGTCAAAATTTCATAATAGTATTGATATCCACACACATGCTAAGAATACCCTCACAAGTCCATGTATAGTGGTTTGAGGTGCTTTTATTGGCCATATATGTTTAGACGATTGCTATAATAATTAAGGTATAAGTTCCCTCCCTCAACCATGTCTAGGGCCCCACGACCCTACACAATACTCAAATATTCCTAATGGAACTAATACCCATCAAATAATTTGATAATTAATTGTTACTATTAATAAAAAATCATCATTCAAACAATTAAATTTCAATTCAAAACACTTTTATCACCATCTTTATAATCTTAATAAATTAAAATTGATTATCTTTGCATATTTAAATAATAATTTTGTAAAATGCATACATTTTTTTTCCAAGAAAAAAAACGTATTTTTATTCATTGATGTCAAAAAATATAGTCCTCAGTGCTAAGAGAAAAAAGAGACCATAAACTTTCTAATAATATTTGTCTGAAAAGGGAACCATAATTTCTCAAATATAACATTATTCAATGTTTGATATATGAAGTGCTAGTACAACACTAGAGTTGACAAAAATCTGATAGAGAATATATGCGGACAAAAAATGTGCCCCCTTGAAATTCTTCCATCCGCGGTGTTGCATAATTTATCATAAGACCTTGTTTGGTCAGATTATTAGCAATTTGGTTGTAATCATGATAGACATGCCTGAAGATAACTTCCTGGAAGGAATCTCTAATCAAATGAAGACGATGGACCAAAGAAGAAAGGTCAATGTTTGCAATAATCATCTTACCTTGCATGTTTTGAATAACCAACATTGAATTGTCGAATACCTGGAGCTTCAATAGATTTTGGACCGAAGCTAATTTTAATAGATAAAAAATCCCGCTGAAATCCGCAAGGTTATTAGTACTAGAACCAATACTGCCCTTCCCTAGAAAATAGTGTTCACTACTCAAATGTAGACTGAAATCAAATGCACCTCTTCCTTGCTGACACGCCCCGTCAAAGAAACCCCGGGCCAGAAAGCCATCAATCATAGGAGGATGTCTAATATTCTTCGGACTGTTGGGCGGATCGTGAGCATAATATTGAAATAAAGCATAAGACTCAGTTACTATATGAAATACAAGTATTCTCTTGTCATTGAAAATGACATCGTTCCTAGCCAACTAGATCCCCCAAGCTATAATAATAGGGAGAGGCGTTAAATGCAGTAATTCAGAGGAACTGCAAAAATTTTGAAACAGGAATCTACAATAGACTCTTTCCATAATGTTTGGGAATTGACAAGTTTAGACATTTCTCTCCAAACTTCCTTAACGTAACAACAATCAACCAACATATGTAAACATGTTTCCTCCACTGATCTACAAAGAAAACATAGGCTCGGACCCTGAAATCCAAAAATCATTAGCATGTCCCATGTTAAGATCATATTTTTTAATACTATCCAGAAATGCAAAAGAGGCTTAGGGGGTGCCTTGATCCGCCATATCCATTTCGACCACCAAGGAACAATGCCCTAAGGAGGAGGTAAAAGAGATAAATACCCATGATTCATAGTGTAGATACCCCCATTTGGATTATAGGCCCGGCAAAGCGAATCCTCCTCGTTCTACAGATGAATATGAGCCTTGATAAGGGAGTCTCTGAGTAAATTCCATTCCACTAACATGTACCCTTCCAATTCAAGAAGATCACCTGTTATCCAGTTCTTATTCCAGACAAAGGAATCTCTATCACATCCAAACTAATCCAGCATATGATATCCTTGGTTCCTCAACATAGTATTGAGTTTCAGACTGATTATTCCTCCTTCATGAAGTCCAAGTATAGAGTCCCTGCCAACCCGGACCAGATGACCATTCTCTACCCGCCAAGCTAAATGGGGTTCAATGACCCGAAAAGCTTTAAGAAGAGATCTCCAATGATTGGATGAGACTCTGGAAGATTTGTCTCTACGTCTAATCCAATCGATCAAGGACAATGGCTATATATATATAGCCAATAATATCTATTTCCAAAGACTATCCTTTGTCAGAAATAACCAAAGAGACTTTGCTGCCAGGGCTTTATTAAAATGCAATATATTTTTTAGTCCCCAGCCACCCCGATCCTTCAGAACCGCTAAATTTGACCATTTCACTAGATGAAATACCAGATATTCTGAGCTTTGCCACCATAAAAAATTGTAGCATAACTTCCTAATAGAGTCCAATACAGTAACAGGTATAGAGGCCAGCATCTGCCAATACACCATAATAACTTCTAGTACGCTTTTAACCATGACCAATATACCTCCCCTAGAGAGCCAACGGTTGCACCAAAAATTAATCTTATTCTTAATCATGGCCACTAGCTAGCTCCAATCCTTCTTGCCATAACATTTAGGTTTTAGAATAAATCCAAGGTACTGAATTCCATCATCCATACTCATGCAATCATAGGGGAAATAAGTCCAAGAAAAACATCACCCAACTGAGAATCAAGTACATAGATGGCATATTTCCCAACACCAATCTCCATTCTAGTTTCCTTACAGAACATATCAAGATTATATTTAACTTTTAAGCATTCCTAAGCAGAGTAGGTACAAAACAAGAAAATGTCATCCATGAACATCATATGAGTAAGGTTGACTCTCTCGTTAGAAGAGACTCCTATGATATTTCCCAAGACTTTGTCTTCATTCATAATCTAATTGAACCCTTCCATAATCAATAAAAAAAGACAGGGAGACAATAGGTAACCTTGTCTTAACCCCTTGGATGATTTAAAAAACCGAGAACCAGAGCCATTAATGAGAGCAACAAAATGGAGAGTGGTAACACAACTCATAATCCAATTTGTCAGTTCTAAGTTAAAGCTAATGTGCAAAAGTACTAGTCTTAAGAAAATCCAAGAGGCTTTATCATAAGCCTTGGATAGGTCAAGTTTTAAAGCTGCAACCTTTAAATTCCCAGTTTTGATAGTGTGTAACCCCTCCTGGGTTGAACCCAAAGCCTCATAAATGGATCTACTTTTGAGAAAAACAAATTGTTCATTAGAAACATACCTTGAGAGAAGAGGTTTCAGTCAAAGTTTTATAATTTTTTCCATGATCTTATAAGCTCCATTGCACAATGAAATAGGCCTGAAATCTCCAAAATTTCAGGTTTATATTTTTTAGGAATCAAGGCCAAAAATGTCGAGTTGATAGAAGCAAGAATGATGCCTGATACTCGGACCTCCTCCACCATCATTAATAAATCCTCCCCCACAATATCAAATAAATCAAGAAAGAATTCTGAGGGCCATCCATCGGGTCCCGGGCTCTTATCCCTATGAAAATATTTTAATGAGTTAATCAGTTCCTCTGAGGTAACATCCTAGAAAAGTTCAAAATTAAGATCTTGAGTGAAAATCCAAGGGAATTTTTCAATAATCTGAAGTATTCCCAACATGTCCTGATGCACAAGTTGAGAGTAAATCTCCTTGAAGTGTTCAACCGTCGCTTCAAAAAGCTCAATGAAACCTTTAATAGAATTACCAGCAGCATTCTTTAATTCCCAAATAGAATTAGTATTTTTCCTGTGAGAAGCCATTTGTTGGAATAATTTAGTGTGTTGATCCCCTTCCTGAAGCCATAAAACTATGCTCTTGATATGCCAATCAGCTTCCATTTCATTGAGAATCCTGTTCTTTTCCTGTTCACACCTCATTATGCATTCCTTTTGTTCTTCAGAGGGGAAAACCATAAATATTCCTCATATAATCGCTTAAGATTATTCTCCATACCCACCATCTTTGCCTCATGAAGCTTCCTTCTCTCCAAGTTCCACTTCACCACCTCAGATTTCAAAAATCTTAAGGACTCAACCATATGTGTGCCAGCATAACCTCTCTCAGTGGAAACGTGAATCCAATTCCTCTTAATCAGTGAATGGAAATCACTCAGCATAGCCCATTTAGAATTGTATTTGAAAGGAGTACTAGTCTTCTTAATAGACAGACCCAACTCAATACATATAGGAAAGTGATCCAAGAACAAAGAGGATCCAACCCAGGACCTAAAATGCAAACAAATCGCAAGATTGAGGTGACAATAACATAAAGTAAAATGCATATATTTATTTATTTGAAGTGACAATAACACAAAAAGTAAACAATTGAATCAATTATTTTAAAAAATCTATATATTTTTTAAATTGTTATATATATGGTGCAAAGCCTCATATTAAAAATATTTATTTGTTTGAATAAAATAAAAAATAAATCATTAAAGTGGGTTATTTAGAAAAATAATTACTTGTGAATTTGTTTTATGGTTGGTGCAAACCCTCCTAATTAAATTTATTTGTAAGTGCCAATGTGGCAAAGGAGTTATCGCCACCTTATTGTACTTGTCAAAGTATAAAAAACCACTTCTCTAATTAACATATATGATGTGGCATGCCATTTCCAATAAGATTAACAAATACTATCACCACTTTAACACCATATAATGTAAGTGGTGCTAATATCCCCATATTAACACCATATAATATAAGTGAGGCTAACTTGTGGTGCTAAAGATGGACTTAAGGTAGTGATTAAAAGCTAATAATGATACTAGTGTCTATCAACAAATTTAATAAGCTCAACATAAAAAATCAATCAAGACTAATGAAATTTCAATTTAAATATTTTTTATTGATACTTTGTAATATTAATAATTAAAAAATGGTTATTTTTATTGTTTGTCAATATTAAGAGTTTTAAGTATTTATTTTTTAAACAATATTAAAAATGAATAATTGAATTGTATTGAATCACGTTAATTTATTTATTTAAATAGTGTAAAAATAAGAAATTGAATTTATTGGGACTGTGGTGCAACAACTCATAAATTAGTTTTGATCATTTATTTGAATGAAAAAAATTATAAATAATTAAATTACATTATTTACAAAATAATTATTTGTGAAACAATTCTCTTTATGGTGAAAATCCTACATGTACATGTCCATGCGGCAAATAATTATTAGCACCACTTTATAGTACTTTCCAACATGGCATTTCTATCTTAATATACATGAGTAAAAACAAATTTTCAGTAAACATTAACACCATTTTAACACCACAAAATATATGTAGTGCTAATACCACCACCACCTTAACACCACAAAATTGCAAGTGGTGCTAATGGAACCACTTTAACACCATAAACTATAAGTGGTGCTAAAAGATGGATTTTCTTGTTGTGGACAATGTACCCAGCCACACTGTCAGTCGATTCGATCAAACAATGCTCAGCCAAAACGCTGATGTAGATTCTTGCCATCTCGAATGGGTCATGTCCAGACTCATCTACCACCTTCTTATTTCGAATGGTCATCTTCCACCTTCTTTCCAAGGAGCCCTTCTCCCATCCAAAGCAAAATCGCCTCGTTTTCAACGTCAACAACTTCATCTTCTAAGATGGCTGCAGCTAAGTATAGAAACCCCAATTGGAGATGAACGTCGTATCTCATGCCAAGTACTTCGTAACTCAACTGTAGGAGACCATAGACAGCTTGATCGTCTTTGATGTTGGCATTTGGCATTCTCTAAAGTGCGAAGGCCCACTCGTTTGCATTAGTAATGTGTGCCATTTCCCTCACTACTGCTTTGATAGCAAGGGGAATCCCTCCACACTTGTCACACACCACCTTGGTCATTTCCTGATGGATGTCTGATGGCACATTTAGAGGGAGGAATATATAGTTAGAAACACAGCAATACACTCTTCCAGGAATAATAATAACACACTGCAAAACCAAAACGTCGAAGAATGTAACAAGAAATTCTACAAGTAAAACCCAATCCAAGATAATGTCCAATAATACCAAAGCTTTTGATATCTGCAACAAGGAAAACTATTGCATATTTATACTAGAGAGATCACTGCCATGCCAAGTAGTAGTGCCTTCGCAAAAATTTTGGGTTTTTTTTTTTCTATATAAATTTCAGTAATGAAAGAGGAGGAAGATTCTTTTCTACTTCAAGCGAAAGCAGAAACCCCAAAATGATAAACAAAACAAAACCCAAAAATTGAGACCGAGTGCATAAGCGAACAATGTAGGCCCTATCCAGTAGAAAAACCAAAATGACAAACACACAAAACCAGGGGCGCAAGCGAACAATATGGGCCCTACAAAGTCCTTTTCCTTTAAAGCTTTCGGAGCAATGTAAATATCTAAATATCCTCTTGTTAAATAATTTTTCGGAGCAAAGTAAATCTCTTCTTGTTAAATGTTGTTTGTGGTGAATTGAGATGTCTCTTTTCTATTTAACAGTGTTTCTTTTTTATCGAACAATGTTATTAAATTATTGAGTTAACGACTTTAAATCTAGAATCCCACAATGTTATTAAGTTATTGAGTTAACAACTTTAATTATAGAAGCCCACTTGAATTGTATAAGGTTTCTTATTATGTGAAGAATATTGTCAATAATAATATCTACATTCAGTTTGATGATTTTACTTACTAAAACAATTAATTTTAATTTTAGTGTAATGTAATGAACATGTATTAATGGATTACTGGTAGTATTCCTAAGACCGTGAAGCTATGCTCTTTTTTAAACTTTTTCCAGGATAATACACTCCTTAGTGGATTTAAATTTCTTAGGGTTTGAGGGGTACACACAAAGCTTTGAGAGCTATCCTCAAGGTTTCCCCATTCATCAAAGTCCTTAGGTCCCTTAGCTTCAAACTCTTCTTGCAGTGTGAAGAGGGAACTTTCAATTAGGGATTCCAATGGTTCTGCTCAATATGTTTTATTGGAGATTTCGATAATTGTATATGTTTTGTGAAAAATATTCAATCTTTAATTACTAAATGGAAATAAATTTTAATTTGTTGAAATTGCTATCAGATATTTACTTGGTTATAATTTGATGTACATAGTTTTTTCAGAGGATTTTGATGTACATAGTTATTAATGAATGTGAAATTATAAATTTAAAATAAAATGATTAGGAGTTTATAATTGAAATAGCATATAAACCCATTAACGAGACATTTAACCTTAAATACTATTTCATTGAATACAAATCTAAAAAATAAATAAAAAGTTAATAATTGAGGGCTTTCCCAAAATATAAAGCTAGATATACTTTTTTTACTGAAGATGCTTTGTAAAAAAGACATTAAATCTTCTTTATTTACATTTAAATCACCATAGAGACCTACCTACCCCACCTTATATAGCGATCAGATACTCTCAGGGTAAAAGTGTAACTCTCCCAGGGCCAAAAGTGACTGAAATCTCTACAAAGTTAGCGGTTGACCTGAATCCGGCAGCAATTCAGGTAGGGTTGGGAAAGAGCGGACGAAAGTCAAAGATAGCTCAACAAGGAGTTGATCACGATGCCTTAGACTCTTGTAAAATCCATACCAGTCTTTCATCAAAGCAAAGAGTTATGGGGCTGGCTTCAAAGGATTATCCTTTTGGTAGCACTCAGGGAGGTTTCAGGGTGCTTAGAGTTCAAAAATCCCTTGTGAGGGTTCTTAAATGATAATTACATCCCTAAATGCGCGGGGACTTGGAGAGAATCCCAAGAAAAGGGCCCTGCAAAGACTTTCTGTAGAAGTAACTTCTTCTATTATACTGATTTAGGAAACTATGATTTGTGGTCAGAAGGCACACAACATTTGTGTCGATCTTCTCCTAGGTTGGGATTTTTGTACTGTGGACGCATTCAAGCTGTTAGAGGGACTTCTCTGTGCTTGGGATCATGCAGAATATTTTTTCACTCCTTACCTCTCTAGTGGTGGAACTATTCTCAATAGTTTCATGAAGGGTTTGGAACATAACATAAAGATATTGAATATGTATGCACCTTACCAAAATCGGAAGTTTTTTGGGAATATCTTGCAGAGTCTAGCATCTTGAGGGAAAGAAATCTTATGATAGTGTGGGATTTAAATTTAACTTTGGCATAAACTTATATATGGGGGCCTCAAGTGCGTCCAGATCCCTTATCAGACTTCATCAACACTTTCTTGCATGATTCAAAATTGGTGGATGTCATGCCTACTCCCATTCAACCAATGTGGAGAAATGGAAGAGAAAATCCATTCAGGATTGCAAAGCGTTTGGACCGGTTCATGATGGCAAAGGACTTAATAGCCTCAATATCGAGATTTCAATCCTGGATATCAAATCTGCCTATCTCATATCACATGCCCATACATCTTGAGTTGGATTCAGGTATGTCAAAACCAAGGTACCTCTACAAATTTAATCACAATTGGTTACATGATAATGATTCAAAGGAGGTAACTTATTGACAAGTATTGGTACATTCATCTTTCTTCACATACTATGTCCAAAATGGATTTTCTAAATTTTAAACTAAAGGAAATTAAAGTTGTCATTGCTTGGGTGAAACAAAATAAATTGGAACATAAAAAGGATTTGTTGGATATAGAAGGTGAGATGAGATTCATTTACTCGGGGAATGTATCAGGAATCTTATCAATATTAGAAACATATTGGGAGGAGGATCTTGAAAGAAGAAGGTAGTT
The DNA here is from genome assembly GCA_027924585.1 of Larix kaempferi. Taxonomy (NCBI): domain Eukaryota; kingdom Viridiplantae; phylum Streptophyta; class Pinopsida; order Pinales; family Pinaceae; genus Larix; species Larix kaempferi. The sequence continues at coordinate 41,688,783 of BSBM01000047.1, forward strand.
GATCCTCATTTTTTAAGAAGAATAGTGGCGCTTGAAGAGTTGAGCCCTGTGGTTGGAAAAATGTGACAATAACACTGTATATTTCCACAAAGTACCTAATAAGAGAAGGGTGAGTAAAGCTATTTGTAATTTGAAGGAAAGTGACGGTGTTATATTGAATAATCAAATAGATTTGGAGAATGGAGCCAAATGTTATTTTCAAAACCTTTTGAAAGATCCTGAAACAAACAATATCCTTCAACAACTAGAAATCATCATATATTTCCCTCGCTTTTTCTTTGAGGAGGAAGGAAGGATGGTGGCATCACTAGTCTCTCTCTGGGAATTCTTGGGGGTCTTAAACATCTTTGCCAAAGACAAAAGTTCAGGCCCGAATGACTATACTGTTGAATTATTTATGGAATTCAAATATATGATGGGTCTGACCCTGCTTGAAGTGGTTGAGGAATATCGAAAAGAGGATTTGTATATGGGGCCACTAATCCAACCTTCTTGACCCTTATCCCAAATTCCTAAAATCCGCAAACCTTCCAAGAGTTCAGGCCTGTCTCTTTATGCAACCTTCTTTATAAAATCATCTCAAAAATCATTGCTCATAGGTTGAAACCTGCACTATCAAACTTTGTCTCACAAGGAAATTTGGTTTTTTGGTGGATCACCAATTTTGGGAAGCCAATGATATTGCTCAAGAAGGGCTCCATTAAGCTAAGTTAATGAAAATGAAAGTTGTGGTCCTTAAACTAGACCTTGCAAAATCCTAAAATCGATTTGATGGGGGTTTTTTTAGACTTTTGTTGTTACAAATTGGTCTTAGTTTTGAATTCATTCGATGGATAATGGGATGCATCATCTTAGCTACTTTCGCAGTGCTGTTCAATGGTGTTTCTATGAAGTTTTTTAATAGTTCCTAAGGTCTACGACAAGGTTGTCCTCTCTCTCCATGGATTTTTATTTTAGTCTTTGAAGGGTCGAGTCCCATTTTAAAAAATAAGATGGTTTCAGGTGATTTTGTGAGCTTAAAAATCACAGACCTTATTCGCTTAACCCATCTACTATCTGGCGTAGATGACATGTTGATATTTGGCAGAGGGGTTGTTAGTGACTGGAAGTCTTTTGCAAAATTCCTTTCTACTTTCACTTTAGCTTCAGGGATGGAAGCAAATATTGTTAAATCAAATTTCCATGTTACTGGGTTTGATGATGCTTCCATTGGGAAACTCAAGGCACTTCTTTCATACATAATTGTTTCCATGGATGTAGGTATGTCAGACTTAGGCTACCATTTAAATCCATCTCATTACCTACGTAATGATTGGAACTGGTTACTAAATAAAATTGACAAAAGACTCGGCAACTGGACTCATCGATGGCTATCTCTAGGAGACCATCTTAATCTGGTTAAGGCAGTGTTGGGTAACATTTCGATGTATTGGAAATCCCTTGGAAACATTCCCATTTATATCCTCAACGAGGTCCGAGAAAAGTGTTTTTCCTTCCTGTGGATGGGTAGTCAAACCAAAGCACGTTTTCATCTTGCTCGCTGGGAGTTATTGGAAAGACCCAAGGAAAAGGGAGGTTGGGGTATAAAAAATGTTTATGATTTTAGGAAGGATCTTGAGGCCAAAATCCTTTGGAGAGGCCTGTTTGGTGCAGGAATGTGGAGTAATATCATAAGATCAAAGTATATGAAGAATACTCACCTCATAGATTGGTTAAGGAACCCAAGGGAGCCCTTTGGTAATGTTTCAAACCGTTGGTCCTATTTAAAAAAATATCTCCCACTGATTAAGGACTGGGTCGTTTGGAAGCCAAGTGATGGATTGAATATCAAGGTGGGAACCGATCCAATCCTTGGGGGTGCCGATTTCTCTCATGCCTCGACAAATTTGGTCCAAGGTTTGAGATCAAAGGGAATTGAATTCTTTGCACAGGTTTACACATCAGGTGAAAATGGTTTTCCTTCTCATTGGAAGTCTGCAACAGAACTTAATATTCCAATCCACTTACAACAACACTGGAAAAATTACACAAGTGGTTTGTATCAGACCGAAATATATCTAAAAAATGAAAGTGACACTTTATGCTTGTCCATAAATTATGCATATGGTTTGGTCATTGTTAAATATGTGTATGTTGTGCTGCAAGAAGACAAATGGAAAGGTGAAGTTAAATGGTGGTATACCTCACTCTAGAAATGGAATTGTCTGTTAAAATTAAAATGTTTTTCCTAGATATTGCTTGAAGGGAAAATTCTGTCACGGGAAATCATAAAAAAATGGGGATGGAGCGGCCCGGGTCTGTGTGTTCTATGTCAATAGGCAAAGGAAAAAAGTGGCCACCTGATGTTTGAATGCTTGGTGACTCAGAATATCTGGTATGAGGTAATTTTTTTGTTAAATTTCCATTCGAGGTGGATATTTGGACCTTTTCAGTCTTGTTTTCATCATTGGACACAAATGGTTAATATGATGGAAATACTTCCGATATTTGTGGCTTGGTTAATTTGGAACCATAGGAACCTTATCATCTTCCAAGATAAAAATTGGATATAAACAAGGTGGCAGCGAGGGATGTGGCTACCTTCAGAGAATCAAATCTTACTCTGTCGATTACCAAAAGTATACTTTTATATCAACTTCACTTTGATCACACCATTCCCTATGACTTCTTTAATGGTGCGTGACAGCTAGATGGGAACATCTCTGGAGCAGGGATGACCTTAAGAATTAATCAGAACACTCATTTCAAAATATGGTTATGTTGTGGGAAGGGCACAAACACGCGTAGTGAACTCCTCACTTTGGCTGGTCTCCTCTTTTTTGCAAAAAAAGGAATATCTCCAACCTATAGGTCATGGGAGATTTAGAAATCATCCTAGAGTGGGAAAACAAGTCGAGAAATCTGAATTTCTTAACTCTTCACTGGTGGAAAGAGAAGGTAAACCTTTTGATATCCACTTTCGAGATTATTTCCTTTCAGCATGTTCATCGTGAATTCAACCATGCTGCAGATTTATTATCAAAAAAATCTTTGGCAGTCATGGAAGGCTCTATGCATTTTGAAGAATTCTTGGTTGATTGGTGTCTTAGCAGGGGCGAGATCCCTTTTTTTTAGCTTTGATAATAATTCATTGCATGATCTTTAGGTTTTTTATTTCCATCGTTGTAAGCATGTCTCAGTATTGGCTCTGTGTGATTGGTATCGTATGTTATAGTTTCTTTTTTTTCCTTGCACAACCATATGTGTAGTGGGGCTTCAGGTCCTTATGGTTTTTCTCATTGTTGAAACAATCTGTACAAATAGAAATTATGAATTGAGACCAATATGTATACTTTGATTCTTAAAATAACATCAAGTATAGCTTTTACTTTTGGAAAAAAAAAATTCGATTGAGACCATCCATATTATTAGTATTTTATTGAGTAAATAATCATGGATGGATGCTTCTTCACTATTAAACCTATTATATGGCCAATTTAGATCGTTGTAGCACCATGACTCCACTTGATGAAGGGGGGCCTCCCATTATAGCACTTAAATCAATGTATATGTGAAATTCTAAGTCACGACAGATCATAGAGCTAAGAATACCTCACAGTGAAATAATGAGCAGAAAAGGTGAATAACAGTGAAAATTGCAGTGAAAAGAGCAATAAAATTAATCAAGCAATGGAACTCAGATGGAAGAAGAAATGTGTAGCATTATCCATTAATCATTATAGTACACAAATATGTTACAATAGAGAGAATTCAAATATACTAGGAGAATTCGAGTCTCATTCTGTCTAACATAGGAATTGTCACTGTTGGAGTGCTCCGGAAGTCCCAAACTCAACTCAATTGAACCAAAACTTAGTTAACTTAAGACACGGTCATTTAACTAACCAAGGAGGGTGCATTGGTGAGTTATGCATGCAAATTAGGTGAAAAGGGGCACATTAGATCACAATCAGTGGTGATCAGAGCTAAAACCCCCATTAGAGTTCAGGAACTCAGGTGGACTGAACTAGAACTCAGAGTAGGCTCTTTAAATGTAGGGAACTAGCTCTGGTGGGCCTAAAATCATGCATGGAGGGCACATTAGGTGGATAATGGGTCATAGATGACATTTTCACACCACTAGAGGTCAAATGACATCATCAACTACTAGGAAAAAGAAAATAATGCTAAGTAGGACAAGGATGGAGTATTAATTATCCTAAACCCCCCCCTTAATCCAAACTTGGACATCCTAGGACCTGGTTAATGAGACCAAAGGTCACCCATACAATGAAATAAATGATAAAAAGAATTGTTCATGAAACTAAGGAAATGGGGAGAAACCTCATGGGAAAAATACCTCCCCTAAAAAAGGAACAACAAGAAACTCAAGCAGCTTTCACACGTGTAAAAAACTTGGTAAAAAATTATGCAGTCTTCTCCTCTGTAGGATAGTAATGTAGAGTGTTGGTTATGTTGTGCACTAGTTCCCTGATGTAGTGCATGTGAACCTCAGTCTTCCATCTTGGATCATGGAAAGTCTCTCTGAAGTATTGTAGATCAGACCCCATCATCATGTAGCACCTCTCTGAGAGAAATGGATCTGTATGAAATAGTGCAAGGTTTGCAACTTGATACTGATATCTCGTTCTCCTCATGTCATATGGATCCCCAGCTATGGTCCTAGTGGCTTCAAGGATTTTGTGAGTCCATTTTGGCCTAGGACATGGATTGGGAGAAGGTGTTGTTTCTAGATCTAGATCTGCATGATATTCATTCTCAACATCAAGATCTGATTCAACTTGGTCCTCATCAGAAGAAAAATCATACTGATCTTCATCATGTGCAAATGGAGTAGGAAGATTGGATCTATCTTGATCTTCAAATGGATGCAGATATTTCAATGGTTATTCATCAAACCTGACACTTCTTTCAATGAAGCATATTTTGGTTGCAATATCCATCAGCTTGTATGCCTTTGCATCTTTTGCATAACCCAACAAAATGCATTCACTACTTTGGGGTTGAAGAGATTTTCTTTTGTCATATGGGATTCTGGCCCATGCCTTGGATCCAAAAACCCTCATACGAGAGACATCAGGTTTGTGTCCCTTCATTGCTTCGAATGGAGCGACTCTATCCACAGATTTGTGGGGTACCCTATTATGAATGTATGTAGAATAGTTCATTGCTTTTGCCCATAGATATGGTGGAAGATCCCTTGCTTCAAGCAAGCAGGTGGCCATCTCTTTCAATGACCTATTCTTCCTCTCAACTATTTTGTTATGGTGTGTATGGGATAGAATGTTGCATTTGGATGCCCTCAGAAGCACAAAACTACTGCAAATACCTCTTGATATACTCTCCTACATTGTCTGATATGAGTGATTTGATCTTCTTGCCAACAATGTTCTCAACTAAGGCCTTGAAAAAATTGAAAGTTTCAAATACCTCATACTTTTGCTTGAGAAAGTAGATCCAACAGAACCTGGAGTAATCATCTATGAAGGTCAAAAGATATCTGGATCTATTCATAGAAGTTGTGGGCATTGGTCCTGAGACATAATTGTGTATCAGATCAAGTGTTGAGGAAGCTTTCCTTTCCTTCCCAACATCATACTTTCACTCTAAATTCTTCCCTACCGAGCAACCTTTGCATATCCCTTGAGAGAACTTTATGTCGGGAAATGCTTCAACCATATCTTCCTTGTGCAACTGTTGCAAGTACTTGAAGTTTATGCATCCGGATATTTCATGCCAGAGTTTGCTTTTCTCATTTGCATGAGTCAAGAGAGCACTTTGATGTGAATATGGAAAAAATGTGAGAACTCATATGCCTTTGAGGCATGGTTTGAAACAACTTTAGCTATTAGCTTCCCATATGAGATCTCTGTAATATCAATTGTGTCAAGTCCAAAAGTAACTTTATTTGGTGAACCAGTGTGTGTCATCTAGTAAATAGACAACAAATTTGCTACCATACAAAACATTACCGAACTTTCCATGATCCACTTGTATTGTTCCCTTCCCTTCAACAGAGATATGAGAATCATCTCCCATGTGAATACTCAAACCATCGATAAGATCTAGAGAAGAAAATGATTCTTTGGAGGAAACCAGGTGGTTGGAGGCTCTAGAATCAATGAGGAAGGCTTGTAATTGTGAGAATATAGACTTCAGTGCATGGCATCTCTCATGATCATCTGTCTCACTTCTAGAATCAATCTTCCTTGTGCCTTTTAGGAAAGCAATGTTGTGCTGTTCAAGAAGTTTGGTCATTTGATCTATCTTCTTCTTCATGCAAGATATCTCTGGGTGGTTTCCTTTCTTGCAGTAGGAACACTTGGTATTCCCAAACCCCTTTTTCTTATCCTTCTTGGAGTTGGAGGATCCTTGCGATGGATTAGACTTTGGATTTTGCTTGGTCTCAAATTGATTCTTCTCTTTTCCTTTGTTCTTCCCTTTAGCATTCGCACTTTTTGACTCTCCAACCATAAGAGCTTGATTTTTGGAGGCCTTTAGGGTGCCCATCTGAATCAATTTGTCTTGTTCTTGGATGAGAGATTCAGTGAATGCATCTAAAGAAGGAATTTTTCAGTTGGGGATTGACAATCTCCCTGAATGAAAGGTAGAAAGAATTATTGAAAAATCCGAACCAAGCTTGCTTAGAATGGATAGCACTAGCTACTCATCCTTCTTCTCAATGCCACATTGTTTGCATTACATGACCAAAGATTTCAATTTAGAAAAGAACTGTTGGATGGTTTTGAAACTACTGGGTTGAAGAGCAATTAATTCATTCTTGAGAATGTGGCCTCTCAGCTCATCTTGCTTGCCGAAGAGAGTCTCAAGCTTCAAACAAACCTCTCTTGGAGTCTTCAATCCATCAAGGTGGAAGAGAAAATATCTGGAAATATGAATACACATGAAACCAAACGCTTCATCTAATATGTTTAGATACTTGGCCTTCTCAACAGCTTCCTGAGGTTCAACTTCCTTGCCCATTGTGACCCTATACAAACTCTTTTTGCGCAACACCATCTGCATATCATCCCTCCAATCAAGATGATTAAAGGTGGCGGGATTCTTGGAGACAAGGGAGCATTCGAATTCTCCATTGAAACTGCTGGAGCGAATACAAACTGAAAATTGTTGCTATTGCTGCACTAGAAACCTTCAATATCCTGCAAAAAAACTCTCAATTTTGGAGATAAACTACTAGTGAACACTACTTTAGGACAATAGGAACTTTATCCATATCCTTCACACATGGCTAGACCTCAAAGGATTTCTCTAATGAATTCAATGCAATGACACCATGATTTGCTATGGAAATCCAGAGGCTTTTGGTGCACTACTGAAAGTAGTTGCTCAACCTACGCTCTTTGAGCTCTGATACCATGCGAAATTCTAATTCATAGCAAAACATAGAGATGAGAATACCTCACAGTGAAATAATGAGCATAAAAGGTGAATAACAGTGAAAATTGCAGTGAAAAGAGCAGTAAAATTAATCAAGCAATGGAACTCAGATGGAAGCATAACTGTGTAACATTATCCATTAATCAGTGTAGTACACAAAGATGTTACAATGGAGAGAATTCAAACATCCTAGGAGAATTTGAGTCTCAGTCTATCTAGCATAGGAAATGTCACCACATGAGTGCTTTGAAAGTCCCAAACTCAACTCAACTGAACCAAAACTTAGTTAACTGAAGACACATTCAGTTAATTGACCAAGGAGGGCGCACTGGTGAGTTCTGCATGCAAAGTACGCGAAAAAGGCACATTAGATCACAATCAGTGGTGATCGGAGCTAAAACTCCCAATAAAGTTCAGGAACTCAAGTGGAATGTACTAGAACTCGGATTAGGCTCCTAAAATGTAGGGAACTGGCTTTGGTGGGCCTAAAATCATGCATGTAGGGCGCATTAGGTGGCTAATGGGTCCTATATGACATGTGCACACCACTATGGGGAAAATGACATCATCAACTACTAGGAAAAATAAAATAATGCTAAGTAGGACAAGGATGGAGTATTAATTATCCTAATAGTATAGAGCTCTAAGGAAAAAAAATTATAATAAGAAAAAATAAAAAAAATAAAATAAAAAATATATTTTTTATTAAATGTATAAATACATGGTTATTTTATGGTTTGAATAATTATAGAAATATAAGATATTTTGTTGGTTCTATATATAACTTTCTTCATTTAAATTGGGAAAAAGTATTTAAAAATGATTATAAAATATTTATTTTAAAAAAATCCAATAATAATAATAATATGTTGGATTGTGTGTGTTAAAAGATCTAAATTCAAATTCAAATTTTGGGAGACATTGTTATTTTAAATAATAATAATAATAATAATAAAATTTTAAGATCATGGCTACATCACGAGACTTCCTTATTTGTGGAACAAAGGACTCTATAGTATACTATACCTCCCTTCATATTTGAAACATTGATTTCATAGGAGAAAATACATGTTCTTAGATAATGTGTATTCAAATGTGATATAGATCATTTAATTCTTTTTATATATTCATTTATACTTTGTAATTTATTTATTAATTTAATTTTATCCTCTTCCAATCATATAATAAGTATTTTTCTTTTGAACATCTTATTGTAACTTCAGTTCTCATATATAACAAGAGCCACGAGGTGGCAATGTCCCTGCAGTTGCTAACAACTATTTAGATAGAAGCTATATAAATATGATACTCTTGCCACAGAATTGTAGGAGGAAAAAAATTCTCGAACCTCAAGTTTCCTGCAATGAATAAGATGATGAAACTTAAAATTTTATCATAAATTGATATATTATGTAAATTTTGCTTCTTTAAATCAATTTATTAAATCATAATTTTATTAAAACATACAATTTGCACTTAAACTATCCCAAATATGGGAGTAAACATAAGTGACAATATAGTGATAGTTCAACGGCCACATGGATACATTGACATGATTCCCTTTAAGAAGTAGAAACTTAGGGTAATCTTCTTTGGTCCTTGAATAATGTAACTGTGTTTGGTAAGATGTGGAAAGTTATAAATGAGAGAGTAGATGTCACCTATTCTTCCTAGCAGAAGTAAACGTTGCATCCATTATGTCCTTGGAAATCATATTTTTCAAACTGGGAGACATAAAGATATAGTAGTGACTTCCGTACAGACTGTTGCATAATATAGATATTGAGTTCTATATACAGATCCTCCAGTTGCATAGAAACTATTAAGAACTGATTTTCTGAGTTGATCAAGAAGCACCAATTTCATATCATAAAAAATCTGCCATGAATGAGTTGTCCAGGCTCTCGTACTGAAACATTTACGAGCCAGTCAAAGGGGTCAGAGGGGTTGTGACGTAACAACGCCACCACCACTAGGGGCACAAAAACCTAAATAGACGTCATTGTACTACAGCCAATCAACTATTAGATAAATGTAATTTAAAGTTTAAAAATAAAAAAAAATTCTGAATACAAAGTATAACATTAGGAAAAAAAACTTGCCTCATGTACAACCCAAATTAATATAACCAGCGGATTACTTGATGTCCCCAACGGGGACATAATAATTATGTGAATGTATTGTGTATGTTTGTGATTTCTATTTTTTCTTATTTATTTCTACTCATTATTAAGTTGGATCACGAATGGTAGTAACTATTTGTGTAAATATATACAAAATTAGAAGCACATGGTATGGGAGCACATGGTAATCCCAGAAATTACAAAAGGAAGAAGCTTTGCTTAGACAAAGTTTTTGCTTGTTATGTTTTAAATTTATAATAAAAAGTTCATTGTCTACCAATAACATTTTTACAACTTACCACCAATGATGCCTACATTTATTTACATATAAAACTAAAACTAAAAGGCATTAAACCAACTTGAATGCATCGCAATCACCAAAGATAAATTCCAAAAAAAGTGAAAGAGCTTGTCGCCTATCACACAATGTTTTCAAGAATTTATTGTTTTTTAAGTAGCAGATGTTATGTATCAATGAATCACTTTATATATATATATATATATAAATTTATGACTCAATACATAAATTATATATATATATATATATATATACCATATATATATATATATCATATATATATATATATATACCATTTATTTTTAGAACTTATAAAAAACTGTATATGGGAAATGTTAGGAACTCATGTCTTTACTTTGTTAGTATATTGTTGTTGGACGCATATGCTTTGTAAGACGTCCCGTAGTATTTGTTGATCCATAGTTTGTGTTATTGTTGTTGGGTGGATATGATTTGTAAGTCGCCCGTAGCATTTGTTGACCCATAGTTTGTATTGGCCCATGGTTTTGACCCATAGTATTGGCGCCTAGACTTAGTATATAAGTGTGCGTTGAGGCCAATGAAGGCAGCGTGAAGTTATTTGTATTGAGCTTGCTCAAAGGAGGTTTCCCCCTCGAAGTGGCCCATGATCAATAAAAATATTCTGTGATCCAATATATTGTGCATTTTATCAATTAATTGTTGCAAGTTCCTCACATCTAGTATCAAAGCACTTTCTTGGGCTCGTTGGGTGAAATTTCTGCCAAATTTTTTTTTCGCATCTGTTGCGGGTTCGGATCTAGGAATAATCCCTATCCTCTTAACTGTGGGAAGTACTTGGGCATAATCCCTAATACTCATTGTGAGGAGTACCACAGGAACCCCAAAGTAGCTGGCCCATTGAGAGGACCTGCCAGCGAAAAGGGCAATGACCCCTACCTAATTGACTAGTTCTCACTCGTGAGGTAAACCAAGAGCTGTTGTTTGTGGCAAAGCGGTTACCAGTTTTACCTGAGCCGTGGAGTGAGGGGTACTGCCCCAATACGCAAGTCGTCAGACAACATTGGTGGCCGAGTGAATCCCCTGAACTGTTAGGAAGTCGAGCATACGGGGTCCATATCTATTTTCAGCTGATAAATCGCAGATTTCCTCTATCCAGAATTGTTTCCAATCACTTCCGTGTCGTTTCATATCTATTTGTTTCCGATCACTTCCGCGTCGTTTCAGATCTATCTGTTGCTGATCACTTCAAAGCCATTTCAGATCCATCTGTTAGCGATCCCTTCCGCGTCGTTTCAAATCCATCTATTGTCGATCCCTTCCGCGCCGTTTCAGATCCATCTATTGGCGATCCCTTCCGCATCGTTTCAGATCCATCTATTGTCGATCCATTCCGCGTCATTTCAGATCCATCTATTTCTGATCCCTTCCGCGTCATTGCAGATCCATCTGTTTCCAATCCCTTCTACGTCGTAGCAGATCCATTCTGAATTTTTTTTTTATGTTTTTTCGCCATATCTCCCTTGTTTTCACTCTGTTTCCCTTGAAACTTCCATGACACCCCTATCATCTCATTCTGCATCTTTCATTCTTGAGGACCCTATCCCAAATTCCACTTCCCAAAGCCAGAAATCTCACATTTGTCTATTTTTAGGGTTTACCTTAACTTCTTTAATTTTCACCCAATCGCCTTCAAATTTTGCCATCGTGTTCATTTCCTATTTCTGCTTCTTTGTCCCTCTTTGACAAATTTTCTCATTCTTTCACTCCACTTCTGAAATCCCCATTTTCTACTTCCATGTCCATTCGAAAGTGTCCAAAACCTAGTCAAACCCTAATTACCCATCAGATTTTTTCCCAAATCCAAATTTCCCTTTACTAAATAAGCTTTTTTTTATGTTTTTCTACCCATTCAAAAAAAAACCTCCTAGTTATGGTTGTCACCTGCGCAGGAGCAAAAACCATGGAGGAAGCACTTGTAGCCATCCAAACCAAACTCCAGGATCTGGATGAAAAATCTCTCGGCCTCCATCTTGCGCATTCAACCATGAACAACAAACAACAGTCCATGTCTTCATCAGACAATGGGTTCTCTTCTTCCAACAATTTTCGTGGTCCGAAGCTTGATTTTCCTCGCTTCAATGGTACTGATCCGACTAGATGGATCTATAGTGCAAAACAGTATTTCAGTCTGCTTAATACTTTTGATTTCACCAAAGTTCCACTTGCATCCTTTCATTTGGAACATGAAGCTCTTCAATGGTACCATTGGTACATCAAGGCTCATGAAGAGCCAAAATGGCTAGATTTTTGCCAGCTCCTTTTGCAATGATTTGGTCCTAGTGCTTTTGATGACTTCACAAGAGCCCTCACTAAACTTCGCCAAATTGGCACTGTGAGAGAGTATCATACATAATTTGAGAAACTAGCCAATCACACAGAAGGATTGTCTGATGAATTCTGTAGGAGTTGTTTTATCAGTGGTCTTAAGGATGAAATCCACTCAAAGGTTAAAATGTTCTGTCCCAACGCAATGATGGAAGCCCAAGGGTTGGCTAAGTTGGAAGAAGACAAGATTGCAACCCAACAACACTCCAAACTCACTTTTGTTCCCTTCCGAAATATGGGTTCTCAACGACCTCCCATCCTGCCAGCTCCTCGCCCAACTCCTATCAAGCATTTGTCTGAAACAGAGATGCATGCACGCAGAGAAAAAGGGCTTTGTTATAATTGTGATGAGAAATTCACTCGGGGACATAGATGTGTTCAGCAAAAGCTCTATCTCTTGGATGTGGATTCTCCGCCTTCCTCTGAAATTGGTGAAGAAGCTCCATATACAATGGATGATCAGGTTGACATTTAGGAGCCACCTATTGACCCTCCGTCTCAGGAAGACCACCCACAAATATCTTTCCATGCTTTAGCTGGAATCACCACCACCCAAACAATGCGGGTCAGGGGTTACTTCAAGAAGCTCCCTCTTACCATACTCATTAATTCTGGTAGCACTCATAACTTCATTGACCCTCGGATCACCAAACAGGCTGATTTTTTTATCCATCCTTGCTCCAACTTTGAAGTCATGGTTGCCAATGGGGGCACCTTACCTTGCAAGGGGAAGTGTCACAATGTGCGTATCTCTATGGAAGATTATAACTTGTGTTCTGACATGTTTTCCTTGGCCTTAGGCAGATGTGATGTGGTTTTGGGTGTTCAATGGTTATGCTCACTTGGACCCATCTTATGGGATTTTGCTGAACTTTGGATGTAGTTTGCAGTCAATGGGAAAAAATAAAAATTTACAGGATTATGACTAGGGTCTCTCCACATCATCAGTTCACATCGCCTGGAAAAACTCATTAAGAAGAATTCACATGGTGTCATCGCTTAGCTCCATTCCATTCAGATGCACCCATCAACGATCTCCACTACTCCCTTGGATCTCCAACCAATTTTGGATAGATATGCCGGTGCCTTTGCTGAACCAGTGGGATTGCCACTTTCAAGAGACCTTTTCGGTAAGAATTTAGCCGCCTCTACATCTGTCAAGGAAATGATGGCTATTTTGCATGTAGTACAGACATGGAAACCATACCTATTAGGGAATTCTTTCTGCATCAAGACTGCTCACGAGAGTCTGAAATATTTCCTGGAACAACGGATCTCCTCACCTGCACAACTAAAATGGATTTTCCAACTCCTGGGTTATGCCAATGAGATCACTTACATGAAGGGTCAAGACAATTTGGTGGCAGATGCTCCTTCTCGCACAATTGATGCCCCAGTTTCTCTTTCAACTATTTCTCTGCTTATTCCAAATTTGTTGCAATTTGTTCAACAGGGCTATGTCTTCTCTGAACTCCATGCGTCTCCATTGGTCAGGGACTCCAGGTTCCTCCAAACGTATGAGTAGGCACAACATACATTCTTTTGGCAGGGAATGAAAAGGGAAATTCAACAGATGGTGGTTGAATATGATACCTTCCAGCTCCTTCTGGGATTGCTCGAACCCGTACCCATCCTTCCACAGATCTAGACAACTATGTCTTTGGAATTCATTGAAGGGATCCCTAAATCTGGAGGGCAGGATGACATTACCAATAAATGTTTGGAAACTTATCTTCGTTGCTTCGCCTCCAAACAGCAACCTCCATGGGTGAAGTGGCTCCCTCTCGCTGAATGGTGGTACCCTACCGCATCTAAAATTACTCCATATGAAGCAATCTAAGGTTAGGAACCGCCATTTCTTCTTCCATACACCCCCAATAGTGCACCAATTCAGGAAATTGACACGGTTCTTCGAAACCGCGATCAGATTATTTGCATTTTGCAGGGCACTTTTCACATGGCCAGAATTTGAATGAAACAACAAGCCAATCAACACTGTTCTGAGCGCACTTTTCAAGCAGTTGATATGGTTTTTCTTTGTCTACAGCCTTCCAAGCAATCCTCCCTGACACTGAAAGGGCGTTCGCTTATCTCTTTCTCTATCATAGAGGTATTCATTCAGTGGCATGACATGCAACCAGAGGCTACTACATGGGTACCACTCCTTTAGATTCAACATCAATTTCCACATTTAAAGCTTTGAGGACAAAGCTTTTTCCAAGGCAGAGGGGATCTTAGGAACCCATATCTTTAATTTGTTAGTATATTGTTGTTAGAGGCATATGCTTTGTAAAATGTCCCGTAGTATTTGTTGATCCATAGTTTGTGTTATTGTTGTTGGGCACATATGCTTTGTATGTTGCCCGTAGTATTTGTTGACCCATAGTTTGTATTGGCCCATGGTTTTGACCCATAGTATTGGCGCCTAGACATAGTATATAAGTGTGCGTTGAGGCCAATGAAGGCACCGTGAAGTTATTTGTATTGAGCTTGCTCAAAAGAGGTTTCCCCCTCGAAGTGGCCCGTGATCAATAAAAATATTTTGTGATCCAATATATTGTGCATTTTATCAATTAATTGTTGTAGGTTCCTCACATAAAATCAAATTTGTTACTAAATTCAGTAGAGATTGTAGTTGGATGAAATTCAAGTATGTTTAAAAAAATGTCGTATGTGGTAACTAATCTCAACATATTGTTTCTCTCTGGATATATTTATAGCGACTCCCTTCCACAAATATGTTGCTTTCTAGCTATTAAAAAATCATAGTGTTTGAAAATGTGATGGTATTATAGGTATCGTGGCTCATTTACTACTTTGTGATTTTTCTTAATAGTTAGTAAATTTGAATGACAATTGTGATGTTTCATGAAAAAAACATTTTTGTTATTAAATAGCTTATGTATATTAAATATCTTATTGTTTACTACTTGATTAGATAAATTTGATTGAGTGTGCATAATTTTTCCATTGTTTAATTTTTTTATACCCAACATGACACTCTTAAAAGATTCCTTATTAGATGGGTGCATGAAGTCGCTTCACAATTTTTTACAATGAGAATCCGTGCTCATTCTAAAATTCAAGAGAGCACATGTGTTCATATTTAAATTAATTCATCTCTTGCCAAAGCTTTGCATGCACCCCATGTACGCCTCCACATTGCCCTCCATGTAGATTTTAATCTATGTTAAAAAATGTGTGCATATTTTTAATGCATGCATGTTAATGGTTAAGTGCTTTTGATCCCAAGATTTTTTAGTTATAGGAATATGATGAAAGGAAGTTAAAGTTAGAATTGTGTGTAATTTTGGTTCCTTTAAATAGAAGATATGATTATACCCTAGCATAGTATAATTAAAATGTGGTTTATATAATCAATCTTAGTCTCATGTGTCTCTGATTGCAACATCATCACTTTGTTATTCTCAAACTTGTTTCAACAAGAGTGGATTCCTATTTTTTTATTGCAGTTAGCCATATATGGGATTTCCTTATGCAAGTCAGAGTAATAATTTATATTCCTATCATAAATCTAAAAAGACAAGTTACAAAAACAATCTAAAAGTTTACCTACATATAGGCACGTTATATGTCAAGATGGAAAATTAACCTAATTACCAAGTATGGAAATACCATGGAGATAATTTTTCACCTATGCCATCTTAAAATTGAAAATTCTACAATTCCATGGAAGATAGACCTAATATTTCATGAAAAAAAATCACATGAATAACATCTACATGGAAGAATTATTGTTCATCTAAATTATAAAAAAGAGTGGCTCAATAAAGTTGATAGTGGGCATTTTCGATACAAAATTCTAAAATACATAAAATTAATAAGTATGTACAAAATATTTACACACATTCATAGTGTTTTTATGGTATTACCCTCCCACTTGTCATATCGGCAACAAAAAATGACAATATGCACAAATGTCAATTAGTTAAATAATTTATCTATCTATGTAAACAAGATGATGAAACTCGAGTATAGACAACAATTTACATAAAAGAAATTAAGAAAACTTTAGCTTAAATGGAGATCATACTAAAACATCAAACATGTCCATGTAAATGGAAAATGGAGGGAGGAAAGTAATAAAAATGAAGGACCAAGTGTTTAATACATAGCATAAGGTAAATTTAGTAATTGCTTCATAAAAATTGTATCGACACTTATACAAATTCTTGTAGTAATGATAACGTGGATGAAGGCTAATTTGATTTCTAAAAGGTAAGCGGAGATATAATAATATAAGATAAACCCAATACCATCCAACAAAAACTACCAATGCCTTCATTTCAATAAATTTTAATAGATTCAGATTCAAGCGGCACAACAAATAGAATAGAACTACTTTGTTACCCTCTTTCTTGGATACATTCAACTAAAACACTAATTTGCTGCCCTGAGAAACATATACGAATGCACAATCCAATGCTTTTCATTTTTTCTACTAATTCTTTGGCAATCAAATGTATCTATAAGTCACATTACAACGTTTCATGAATTAATTTTAATGAAAAACCATTCCATCCTTAAAATTAACATAGGTCATCCATACAATACCATTGATAACATTCACTAATAGAAAATTAAAAATTAGTTGAAAAAATTAATGTTGGCATGGATGAAATAATGTGCCTTAGCTATTGGGCAGAACCCCCCAAGCTTACTGACTCTCCCTTGTTGCAATACATGAATACTTGATGCAATCCTCTCCACCATGACCTTTCATCTAAAATTTAGTATGTACACAAGCCCAAAAAGTATTTTCTAGGCATTAACATGCACTACAAGTATTTGAAGAAGCACGACACATAAATATACTCAAAATGCAACAACATAACATGTTACAAACATGTATTTTCTAAATGAAGAAAATACATCTATCATGTTCTCTTAATGACCAAATTCTTTGGGTATCTATTACAAGAATTCCACTCTATGGTAATTATTCTTTCAACCATAGCACCCAATCATTGTTATGATGATAATACATTAAAAGAACATAACATTACACATCCAAGTTACCCCATGGGAATAGGAATCTAGAGTGGCTGCTCTTGTGTTCCTCATTATTAAATGTAATGAGGATCAACATTTGTGCCTTCTTTCTTTTATATGGAGTACGTTCAATTACAATTGAATATTGATACATTACAAGATATCTATAATGGGTAAATGTTAGCAAAGGAACTGCCATTAACAACCACTCTATTTTAAAAGATTTAGTCAATCACATTTTTAGTAAGCTTGGTATCACATTATATTACTTAGGAATCACAAAAACATAATCCAGGGTGGTTGGTTTCCCATAATAGAAATGAGACCAACCACAAAAATTGAGTTTATCCACTGTTTTCTAAGGAGAATTAAAGTTTTTCCGAGAAGTCAAAAATTGAAACAACTATCTAGATATCTAAGACCAAAATGCCAAAAATCCTATTGACAATTTGACTAAAACAACTACTAGATTCCTATTCTAAACATAAAAATAATTTCAAAAATAATTTTGTCTAAATCTTAATTTTGTAATTACACTTACTAACTATAAGGCTTTCCATGTTGAAAAGTCTATGCACGTTTTGTTGAATAGTTTGTGTGCACAGTGGTTGTGAGTGTGTCTCTCTCTATCTACTTGCAGTTGTGGTCCATTTTGTTGAATAGTTTGTGTGCACATTGGTTGTGAGTGTGTCTCTCTCTATCTACTTGCAGTTGTGGTCCATTCGTTGAAGAAAGTAGGGATGATGTTGTTGAATAATTTGGAAAAAATAAAAAAGTTCATACTGACATTTCATTTAACCAACTCTGTCTATCGCAGTCCATGTAGTTGTAGTTGTGATTGTCATTGATGTTTCTTTCTTTTGCCTTTTGTTTTATTATAAACGTCAGCCTTTTGTTTTATTATAAACGTCAAATCATAAACGATGACTTTGACTGCCATATTGTAATGGTTTGTCTTTGTATAGAAAATAATATTGATTTAATAATTAAATTAAACTAAATTATCTTCTCTAAAATAGTGAAATTGTCATAGCTTATTCACTTAGTTCATAAATATTGTGATTTACTAAATGTGATAACATGATATTTCAATGCACATTGTTGGAAAACAAGGAAAATACAAAAAACCCGAAAACAGTATATACTACTGGTGAGGACTGTAGCATGTAAAAGTAAGATTGAATAATACATTATATTTCACTAAAATTATAAAATTGAGTTAAGATGGAATTTCCACTATCCACGTAAACGACTGTTATTCCAGCTATCATCTGCCCCAGCATTGGGTTCACGTGTCCACGTGGTATATATGGAAAATATTTGATTTATATATGATACATATAAAAAAATAGTCTTTAGTTTTATCTATTTAATAATTATTTTGAAGTTAGTAATACCTTTGGATTTTGAAGCATTAACTTGCTTTCTTAGATGAAAGGAAAATGATTTTATTTTTCTAGTGTAGAAGAAAAAGAAAAATAAATTAATATTTAAGTGAATATCCATACATATATTTAATTTCATAAATGAATAAATAATTTATAAGAATATTAAGTAAATTAAAATAAACAAATTATTAAATACAAAACATATTTATTTTCAAATATGTTTTAAAAAGTTAAAAATAATTTTTATATGTCCAAAACTATTTTTAAAAATATGTATATGATTTAAAAAAATTAATCTAAAATACTTAAATTAAAATTCTTTTTATGAAGTGAAGCCATATACAAAGTTAAAGGTGGATTATTAAAAAACTCAAATGTATAATTTTGAATGGAACAATTTTTTTATATCATACAAATAAATTTTAATAATCTAATCAAATTTACACAAATTTAGAGAGGGAAATATTATGTAAATAATTATATAATACATAAGATTTTGCTAATAAGCACATGAAACTTGTTTTTAGAGAATATTTTTTTATTTAAAAGTTTATTTATAAAAAATTATATGATTTCAAAAATATATTAATTTAAAATAGTTTTTAAAATTAAATTATAGAATATAATATTAAGAGAGTTTATATTTGATGATGATAGTGTTTAATGTCCTATGAGATTAAACTTTTGTGTATCCGACTTTAAGAAGAAAGAAGAGAATTATTTGGTTTTCTTTAAAATTTTATTCTTATGCTTAAAAGGCTTGAAGAAAAGCTTTCCTAAATCACTATTTTTTCGCAAGTTAGGCAGTTAGAAATGTTTGTATTGTAACAAATACTATGAAATTGAGATCTAATGTGGGTGTAAGCAAGACACTCTAAGAGAAAGTGATTTTCATCCTCAACACTCATAGACTCACAAAGATGGAAAATCCTTTCTACCCGTGACGTTTTAGGAATTGACCAATGCCCTATTTCGTTATGTAGCTCATGAGAGTCCATTCTTATCTTAGGTGTGTTAATTTTCTTCTTTGAGCTATTTAAAACTGAAAGATACTTTTGATCTTCCATATTACAGTTAATAACCTCTTTATAGTATCTTAATTTTCTTTTAACTTTTAAATATTTATCGCACCACATTTTCTCTTTAAACTTAGATGTAATAAGATTTTTGACATTATTGATATTTTGCAAAGTGTCATTTTCGTCAATGCTCCAATGGTTTAACCAAGCCATTATATCTTTACACCAGCCTCATTTGAGGTGCAGTTGGTTTTGACTTGATTTTAAAGGAATGTTAGGATGTCTTTCATCTTCAATATTATTTATCTTGTGCTTGTACATTAGGTACCTAGTCATAGCCATGCTCTCCATGGGAGAAGACCTACTTCTATGAGGATATTATAAGATAAGGCCTATTTCTTTTAATTTTGAGGTTAAACGTTATAAAATGCTTTTGGATTTGCTCAATCTTTCTCCAAGATTCTCTAAAATTGTTGCAACCCCAAACTTCACAACCGTATAAGATAACGAGAATGACAAAAGTTTCAAAGAGGAACTTGTTTTTATCCCACATAACTAGGTAGGCTGATTTAGAATTGTTTTTTAGACCAAAATAATCTTTCCACCCTCAGTTAATCATTTTCTCGATGTTATAGTTCCAATTGAGCTTGTGATGAATATCAATTCCCATATATTCGTAAGAAGTCACTTCCACTAGTTTGTTAAATTGTCTATATAAAATTAACATAGGTGTCTTTATAGGACTTTATAATCATAACTTTTGTCTTATCAATGTTAACAGTCATACCTATATTCAAACAAAAAAATTTGAAAATTCTTAATTGGTTATCAAAACAAAAGTATTCATGATTAAAAAAAAAATTATTCTTAATTTTTAAAGTGAAATTATACAATACAAAATCAAAATTAAAATAGCTTTTGTCTATGCAATTTATTGTTCCATCATTTCATATTATATGTTTTCAACCCTATGCTTCCATACCTATAACATGTTTGAGGGTTTTGCACAACTTACCATGGTTTATATATATCTATCATACCTTGGCAAATAGTCCTTTAACCCTTGTTAATAATACACTTAAACACATTGTCATATTTCACCATATTATGCAATGCAACGAATATTTAGTTTTACCTTGTTTTTCTTTTTAGTTTTTTTTGGGCAAGAATGTAACTTGAATGATGTAACCTCAATGTGCTGGTGCGATTGAGCATTGTATTTGAAGTGTGTATGAAATGATAGAATTGTTGTATGATAAAATGATAGAAGACTATTGACATGATTCTTATTTTTAAAAATACATTCTCCACACTATTAAGTGATATTATTTATTTAAATAAACTAATTTAGAAAGTGTATCATCAACAAATATATCAAAAACATGTTAATATTTATAGCAGCATAACCAAGATCACTAAACTTAATGGAAAAGCACATAAACAAAATGAATGTGGAGCTCGTTTAACCATGGTGAAAAGAACAATCATCTCTCAACCATAGACAAAGCTATTTGTCTCCTCCTAGCTCATACCTTCCAATAGAGAACGATGTACATCCAGATAGTAGTAGTGGAAACCCAAGAAAACAAGAGAGAAACTTCTCCAATAATGGAGAACCCCAAAAAATTAGTCTCCTACTACAGTAGTGAACCTCTCTTGGCTAGAGAGAACTTGCTTGAGTGAATGACTAAATGAGAGGTTGAACTCTCTATTTATACACATCAAAAGGTGAACTTTTTCCCTTACTGGGACGACCTAAATTTCCCTAATTGGGTCGACCTGACGGGGGAAGTTCTTCCCATTATCTGGGGAAACTGCCCACTTCTTGTCCCGTAGGAGGTACAATAACAAGATGAAATACAATAAGAATAACTTCCAAAGTTGCACTATTTCCAACACTCCCTCTCAACAAGGAAGTTATTCTTCGCACACTATATTCTAATCTTATTCTTCCTTTGGTCGAACTATGAGGTGATGCCCCACGTAGCTACTACTCCCACACTCCCTCTTAGCCAAGGAGGTATCATCAGTATTATCATACTGAAACGCATTTGGATATCATTTGTACATCACGGTTATCTCTAACCTCTCTATATCATAAGGAAGGTCTTCCAACACAATCTCAGTTCGTCGAGAAGTGTCAACAAATCAATCTTCGTGCATCTGCTCAATCCAGTCCACCAGAGAACATGCACCGGCTCCACGAATCTTCCCCATCCATAGGGGATTCACTCGTTCCTCATCTCAACAACTCTGTACAGTCCATCGGAGAGTCGATCATGCATCAATACAATGTGCCTCAGCTCAACCCAGTCCATCAGGTGCCTACATCATCAACACTCCCTCTTAACTAGAGAGGTATCATCATGTCGAAACACATCCGATCATCTCGTCTAATCACATATGATCATCACATCGGAACACATATTTTTATCATAAGAAGGTTCATTCCCACACAGGGATACACTCCACAAAAGAGTACTCTATACAAAGGAGAACGTTCCACAAATAACCATCCACAAAGAAGCACGTTCCACAAAGGAACCATCCTACAAAGGGACACACTCCACAAAGGATCACGTTCCACAAAGGAACCATCCCACAAAGGGACCATATCATATTTTCAAAGAAGATATAAGATCTACCTGATTAACTTGGCCATTCTAGACCACAGAGGATTACTTCCTCATGCACTTTATCCATCTCAAATCGGAAGGAGGCTACACTCCCCAAGAAGACACTTCTTCCAATTTACCAATCATTATAATTGGAAGGCAGTGATAACTGCAGTAAGTTCATCCCTCTGGGCCCACACTCCACAGAGGAGCACTCTCCACACAGGAGAACGTTCCACAAAGGAACCATCCCACAAAGGGACACACTCCACAAAGGAACCAACCCACACCGAGACACACTCCATAAAGGAGTTTGTTCCACAAAGGAACCATCCCAAACAGGGACACACTCCATAAAGGAGTACGACACAAGTCTCATCTTGTGCCTCATCAACAACCACACTGGTCATCAATCTCCCTTCCTAAGGAAGGGTATCTCCATCACTCCAATATTTTCACGGAAGTATGAAACTTTTCACTTTAGACAAATTCTTGGTAAGGATATCAGCAATCTTCTCATTTGTAGAGATATGTTGGAGCTTCACTGCTCCCTTCTGTCACAGAATATTGATGTCATATCAATCTCATGACCATGCAAATATGCAAACAGCTTTCGAATCCATATTGCTTCCTTACTAGCTGCACTGGTTGTGATGTACTCTGTCTCAGTTGGACTGAGTGCCACAGAAGTTTGTTTCTTGTTGATTCAAGAAACCATAGCTGATATCAAGCTAAAAACAACACCCAAAGGTGCTCCTTCTATCAACTGCACTATTGTCCCATTTTGAATCTGTGAACCCTACTAGTTTCACTCAGTTTTCTGAGGCATATCTCAATCCATAACCAATAGTACCGCGAAGATATATTAGCACATGCATAGTTTCTACCCAATGTACTTGTCTCAGCTCGACCATGTGCTGACTCAACATGTTTACTGCATAGAAAATATCTGGCCTGGTATTAACTAGGTACAATAAGGAGCCAATCAACTAACGGTACATGGTAGGATCTACTAAATTTGAAGATATGGCAGGAGCAAGTAACTTCTTCAGATTTGCTTCCATAGGTGTAGCCATGGAATTACAGTCCATCATACCAAATCTGCGCAACATCTCAATGGTATACTTCCCTTGTCTAAGGAATATCTCATCAAGTCCTTACCACACCTCCAAGAAATAATGCATCAAGTCTCTCATTTCAAATTCATGGATCATCTCCCTCTTGCATCTGGAAATCATACTCGCGTCCCTTGTAAGAAAGATATCATCAACACAAAGTAACAAGATCAAGGGACGACCATCATCAACCTTATAATAAAAGTTTCGATCTTCTTCACTTTTTGTGAAGCCTAGCTTTTCCAGGTAATTGTTGGTCCTGGAGTACCAGGCCTGGGGTGCTATTGGCTGGATTTTCTATCCTGAGGCCAACAAGGAGAAATAGCCCACACAAGGCGCTTAACACAGCCCCCAGTGTTTTTGGGATGACTAAATCTCCCAGAAACAAAGACCCTGCTTCCTTTGTGGATTTTCTCTTAACAAGAGAGTCTCACAATAAGATTTTATTAATTAGTTGTGTTGTTAGTTCCTATCTATTCAAACAAAATAAAAATAAACTAGACTAGATTGTTAGCAAAGATATATTCTAATCTAATCATAACACATAAATTTAGTAGCTTTCAAACTACAACAATATTAACAGCTGCTAATTTTCTGTAGGTTTCCACAACTAAATAAAGTTCTAATTCTAATTTAAAACTTAAATTAGTTCTACCTAATCTATTCTGCAGGAGCAAGTTTAAATATAATCATAAACTTAGTTTGCATTTAGAAGTTAAACATGTGATGAATGGAATTGAAGAAAAATCTTATAATCAAATTATCACATATTAAATAACTTAAAAACTTATGAAAATTGACAGAATAAAATCATGAGAAATTGTAAGAAGCCTTTAGGTATGCAAATCTAAATCTACTTTCTGTCAATAGATCAAATGATAAAGTAATCATAATCTTCCAGAATAAACTTTAAGAGATTGTGATCATAAGGAAAGTAAGCATAACAAAAAAAACTAAGTTTTGGCATTTACTTAATTTCATTGAGAAATAATGATAACTAGTATAAACAGTCAATTTCCATTTCTCTGTAAAAGGAAACTTATACAAATCTTACAAAACAGTTCTGCAAATACATCTAGAGCATCATTCCTTCATAAAAATGTTGATCTACCAATTGCTGGCTGGGAGTGCTTCCATGATGACTTATTTGAAAGAAATTTTACAAAAGAAAATGTAGAGAAGATAAAATTCATCATCTAGTCTCTGGAGACCCTCCTCCCTGTATCAGACCTATGAGGTCGAATTTATAGAAGTGAAGAGCAGTGGGAAGGATAGAATCCAATCCCCAAAGCTTTGGTTCGTTCGACCGGATCCCAAACCGGCCGCAACCAATTTATGGAAAATACACCTATGTTCGAGCATGAAATTATCCAAACATGTTGAGATATTTTCAAAAATGTCTTTTAAAAGGGGTAAAGGAGCCCATTTGGGAAGTGGGTTTTCGACGGTTTTTCCAGATTATTCTTGGTTTGCCCACAATCTGCCACGCAAAATTGTCTCTCTGACAAGTGCGCGATCCGTTTTTAATGAGTCAGACTTCCTCCTGTTACATATGCATAGGGAAACTTTACTTCATACTCTTGAAGTTTTCTTGCTCATCAATTTTCCATTTGCTAACCTCTCCAATCACGTTCAAATTATAGAGATGGAAATTAGCTTCCAAATTTTCCAATGAAATGAATATTAATACAAAAATGCACTTAAAAAAGTATTTAATATTTTCATCTCATCTTAAGAATATCATAATGTAAATGATGGAAAGAACATGTCGAAAAAAATCTCTAATGACTATTTTCTGAAAACAAAGAAGATCTGAAAGGATTGAAATAGAAAACGAAAGAAATTCAATGATCCTTTATACCCTTTGACTGTGTTATTTAATTATGCAAACTGAAGATCAAGTTAGATATTAGCAACAACAAACTCAAAGCAAGTAATATTTATCTTTTATTTCTGTCAATTATTTGAATACTTCGTGGAAGATTCTTTATGAAGAGAAATTGTTCATAAGCTCTGGTATTCAATGTTCATGAATTTGTGAGAAAATATCATGCCTCTCTCGCGCATCAATGTTGGCATATTTCTTAGAATGAAGACAACTAATGTGTAGGACCCTCGAATATCTAAAATCTGGTGGAAACTAGAAGAGCAGTTGAATAAACGTTATGGATAATTGTCTATACATTACCTTCTGGTAGAGAGACGTGGTGTTTGCAAGCAGATTTTCAATGGTCTCAATGGTCTACAACCTGTCACTTGCGATGATACTTCTTTCTTGTGGCACATGAATTTTGACTTTCGTTTATAAATTCATGAAAAACAATTGGAAATGTTATTCAAAAATCATTTTCCAAAATTAATATTAAAATAACCCATTCTAAAAACTTATAAAGGAGAATTCCAAGACCCATAAATAGAAATCACATTTTCCAAAAGAAAATGTGATTTTGGAATTTTCCTTTATAAGTTTTTAAATTGGGTTATTTTAATATTAATTTTGGAAAATGATTTTTGAATAACATTTCCAATTGTTTTTCATGAGTTTATAAGCAAAAGTCAAAATTCATGTGCCACAAGAAAGAAGTAGCATCGCAAGTCACAGGTATTATAGACCATTGAGACCGTTGAAAATCTGCTCGCAAACACCACGTCTCTCTGCCGTAAGGTAATGCATAGATAGTTAGCCATAACATTTATTCAATTGCTCCTCTTGTTTCCACCAAATTTTAGATATTCGAGGGTCTTATGCATTAGTTGTCTTCATTCTAAGAAATATGCCAACATTGATGCACGAGAGAGGCACGAGATTTTCTCACAAATTCATGAACATTGAATACCAGAGCTTATCAGTTTTGGCCAACACGAACAATGAACATTTTCTCGTCATAAAGAATCTTCCACGAAGTATTCAAATAATTGGCAGAAATAAAAGATAAAGATTACTTGCTTTGAGTTTGTTGTTGCTAATATCTGACTTGATCTTAGTTTGCATAATTAAATAACACAGTCAAAGGGTATAAAGGATCATTCAATTTCTTTCGTTTTCTATTTCAAACCTTTCAGATCTTCTTTGTTTTCAGAAAATAGTCATTAGAGAATTCTTTCGACATGTTCTTTCCATCATTTACATTCTGATATTCTTAAGATAAGATGAAAATATTAAATACTTTTTTAAGTGCATTTGTGTATTAATATTTATTTCATTGGACATTTTGGAAGCTAATTTCTATCTCTATAATTTGAACATAATTGGACAGGTTATCAAATGGAAAATTGATGAGCAAGAAAATTTCAAGAGAATGAATTAAAGTTTCCCTGTGCATGTGCAACAGAAGGACGTCTGACTCGTTAAAAACAAATCACGCACCTGTCAGAGAAATGATTTTGCATGACGTATTATGGGAAAACCAAGAAGAATCTGACAAAACCGTCGAAAATCCACTTCCCAAATGGGCTCATTTACCCCTAATCGTGGAAGGTTTTGAAAATATATCAACAGATTTGGAGAAATTCATTCCTGAACAGAGGTGTATTTTCCAGAAATTAGTTGCGGCCAGTTTGGGATCCAGTGGAACGAACCAAAGCTTTGGGGATTGGATTCTATCCTTCCCACTGCTCTTCATTTCTATAAATTCAACCTCAGAGGTATGAGAAAGGGAGGAGGGTCTCAAGAGACCAGAGGATGAATTTTATCTTCTCTGCACTCCCAACCAGCAGTTGGTAGATCAACATTTTTATGAAGGAATGATGCTCCAGATGTATTTGCAAAACTATTTTGTAAGCTTTGTACAAGTTTCCTTTTACAGAGCAATCGAAATTGACTGTTTATACTGGTTATCATTATTTCTCAATGAAATTAAGTAAATATCACAAATTAGTTTTTTTTTTGTATGCTTACTTTCCTTAGGATCACAATCTCTTAAAGTTTATTCTGGAAAGTTATGATTAATTTATCATTTGACCTATTGACCGAAAGTAGATTTAGATTTGCATACCTAAATGCTTCTTACAATTTCTCATGATTTTATTCTGTTAATTTTCAGAAGTTTTTAAGTGATTTGATATGTGATAATTTGATTATAAGATTTGTCTTCAATTCCATTCATCACATGTTTAACTTCTAAATGCAAATTAATTTTATGATTAGCTTTAAACTTGCTCCTACAGGATACATTAGGTAGAACTATTTTAAGTCTTAAATTAGAATTAGAATTTTATTTAGTTGTGGAAACCTACAGAAAATTCGCAGCTGTTAATACTATTGTAGTTTGAAAGTTACTAATTTATGTGTTATGATTAGATTAGAATATATCTCTGCTAACAATCTAGTCTAGCATATTTTTATTTAGTTTGAATAGATAGGAATTAACAACACAACTAAGTATTAAAATCTTATTGTGAGACTCTCTTGTTGAGAGCAAATACACAAAGGCAGCAGGGCCTTTGTTTCCGCGATATTTAGTCATCTCAAACACACTGAGGGATGTGTTAAGCGCCTTGTGTGGGATATTTCTCCTTGTTGGCCTCGGGACAAAAAATCCGACCAATAGGTTCCTGATTAAGACTGTAAAGAACTTTCTTCAACTTGATAACAACATGCATGGCGATTGGAGCAAGTGTCTCATCATAATCTATTCCCTATGTGCTGCAGACTCCCTTTGCAACTCTGCCTCTTGCTCTCAATCGCCAATCTCGATATGAGATCCTTTGGAATTGTGGGTTATGGGTCTACATATGACTGAATGTGCATCGGTAATAATCACTTGTTCTTCGGAACAAGTCTCATCATCCTTCTCTTGCAGGTCATAGCACATACGTGATAATCTGCAGGGGGATCTAGCAACTGTAAGAAACTCACAATCAAACTCTCAAGAATGTTTCAAAGAAGAAGAGAAGAATGCACTCAATAATCACTCATAAACACAAAAAATGTAGAACAATAGTATCATACATCAGCTGTAAGTTGGCACTATGTGGAATAATGAATGTAAAGAATGTGATACAATAACTTGTAATGTAGCATCATATATGATTTGAATTAGCCAAGTAGGGAATTCGAATCTAGCTCAAAGTCTAGCTTGGATAACAATGGAGACATCATCCAGTCAATAGTATCAGTCATAAATGGTAATAGTCAGTCAAGTGTGTCTAACTGAGTCTAACAGAACCATCTAGGCATAAATTAGGGAATGGAGACTCCAAGGGGGTTGCATGAGGCTATCAAATAGTCAAGTGGAACTCCAGAACTAGCTAACTAGAAGCTACAAGCAGTCAACATGAGAAATCAGTGGAAGAACTACTCAATCAATGCACTAACTGAATGATAACTCCTGGTAGGTGAGATAAGGCACCCTAACTGAAAGATAAATGGTGGTAGGTGAGCAAAGGCACACTTGCCATGCAGAACAGTCAAGGAGGGTGCATCAGGTAGGTAGGAGGCCAAATGGGGGTTGAAGGCAGGCTCTGGGGAGCTGAAAGTGAGCTCTAGGTGTTGGGAGGACCACCCATATGATGACTGGATGCATGCAAATGCATGACTGCATGCCTGCATGAATGCATGACTGCATGATGGTGCGAATATTCCAACACCCCCCACAAGCTATACTATGAGATAATAACTGAAATATGAAAAATAGAGCCCTGGTGAGTAAGACCAAAGGGCACCCCTTACAATCAATCTAAAATTAACTAAGTGAGGAAAGAGGGAAAACCCAGTGGGAAGAAATCCCTCCCCCAAAATAGACTGAAGGATGTTAATGTAGCATATCATCACTCACCCCTGAAGGAGGTAAGTGTCCTTCCTTTCCGAAGAAGGCTCGATCGATCTGAAATGGATCAGCAGTGTGAGAAGGATGAAACCTTCTATTCTGAAAATCTGATCTGGTTCTTCTATGACCATGTGGATTGCCAACCAAATCACCAGTAGATCAGAGTGTAGTGGATTCCCATCGAGGAAGAGGAGGAATATCAGGTGAGATATCTTTAGGTTCTTGTGGATCTGGATCTCCCATTCGCTCATCTTCATCATCAGTTGCTAGATATTCAAGTTCTTGTGGATCTGTATCTATCATTCCATCATCATCATCTCCATCTTCAGATTCTGAATCTGGAATCTCATGTGAAGAAGGTTCGCTCTCTTGCTCATCATCACTTTCAAACTCTGAATCTGAAATCTCATGTTAATAAGCAAGTGAAACTGGCTCATCATCACATCCAAACTCTGAATCTAAAATCTCATGTGAAGAAGCAAGTACAACTGGATCATCATCACATCCAAACTTTGAATTTGAAATCTCATGTGAAGAAGCTATGATCTCTTGCTCATCATCACTCAAAGGAGGAACAAATCCATAAATGTGAATGTCATGAAACTGTTCCAGAATGTGCATGTAGTTCTTTGATGTCTCTTTTGAACCAACATAGGTGAGATCACCATCAAAGGATAATGATAGATCTTCATTAAGATCAATGGAGGATGTAGTAGTGGTGGCCCATTTTGAAATAGGAGTTGGACAAATAGGTGCTAGATCTTTAGGTTCTTGTGGATTTGGATCTAGCATTCGCACT
Source organism: Larix kaempferi (assembly GCA_027924585.1). Classification (NCBI taxonomy): domain Eukaryota; kingdom Viridiplantae; phylum Streptophyta; class Pinopsida; order Pinales; family Pinaceae; genus Larix; species Larix kaempferi. The sequence continues at coordinate 41,718,689 of BSBM01000047.1, forward strand.
TCTTCAAGAGTCCTCTTTTTCTCAATATTCTTTGGTGTATCTTTTCCCTTTAAGCAACTTTTGAAGATGCCATGAGCAAACTTGTCTCTTAGAAGACCATCAACTACATTCTAAGCTTGCTTGTAGTTGAGATGAGATAGTCTACTCTCTTCATGTACATGAGAGCGAAGAGAAGACTCCTTTGAGAGAGGTAAGAAGCGTGAAAACTCATAGAGTTTTGTCTTATGATTTGCAACTCCTTTTGCAATGATTTCCCCTGAAACCATGTGTTGTACCTCCACTTCATTTAGAGCAAAGATCACTCTTTTGGGATCTCCAATATGAGTCATTTGATACAATGAAAGTAAATTTGCTACAAGAGAAGGAACATAAAGCACATCATAAAAGTAACCATGGTCAAGATTGATTCTTCCAATCCCCTGAGAGGAGACTTCTGAATCTTTTCCCAACATGATGGAAGGGCCAACTGAGCTTTCGAAGTTGGAGAAGAGATATTTGGAGGAAGACATATGTCTTGATGCTCCTAAATCTATGATGAAAGAAGAATCTGTTGATGCACTCTCCATGAGGGAATGACATCTTTCTTTGTCTTCAGATCTAGAAGGTTGAGTATCAATATCTTTCTTCCTTGCACATGCAGGTACAGGAATATTGTTTTTCTCAAGTAACTGAGCCATCAAATCTATTGTCTTCTTCATGCAAGTACTCTCAGGATGGAAACCTCTATGACAATATGTGCACTTGGATATTTCCTTCTGAGAATGCTTGGTCTTCCTTGAGTTCGAAGCCCCATCTGACTGATATGGACTATCTGTAGGCTTTGTATCATTTGATCTCTTATCAGAAATCTTTTGCTTTCCTTTACCATTCGCCATTTTGGCCTCAGCAGCTGTAAGGGCCGAATCCAACTTGGGTTTGATCATTCCCATGGAGATTAACTTCTCTTCCTCTTGAGTAAGAGATTGGATGAAGTCATCAAGTGAGGGAAACTTACATTTTGGAATGAAGATCTTAGCTGACTGGAAAGTAGAGACAAAAACTGAGAATTTTGGCCCCAACTCTGAGAGAATGGAAATAATAAGCTGCTTGTCTTCTTTCACTGTCTCATATCTTTTCAACTGTGATATCAAGCTTTTGAACTTGGTGAGGAAGGCATTGATTGATTCGAAGTTGTCAGGACTCAAAGAGATGAGTTCATTCTCCAATTTGTGTCCTTTCATATCATATTTTTGTCCAAAAAGAGATTCGAGCTTGTCCCAAACCTCTTTAGGATATGTAAGATCGATGACATGGAAGTGAAGATATTCAGAAATTGAGAGAAGGAGGAGGCCAACTGCTTCATCAAGCCTATCCAAGTACTTGGAATTTTCAACTACATTGAGAGGTTCTACCATCGTTCCATTGAGTATTATGGTGAAGCTCTTGGATCTCATCAAGAGAGCCATATTGGATTTCCACTCAACATAGTTGGAAGATGTGAGCTTTAGATCCATCTGAATGGAGAAGGTTGAATTGTTGAAGAAGAATTTGAATGGGTGAATAAACCTGCAAAACAAGAAGAGTTTTTGCTGATGGAGAATGCTACACTTCGCCTGAACACTACCTTTTGAACACTTAGCACATAGACTAAGTCCTTCACACCTGGCTAGACCTCACTAGATTTCTCCAATGAATTCAAGTAATAGCACCAGGATTTGTTGTGGAAACTCAGAGGCTTCTGGTGCTCAAGTGAAAGATAGCTACTCAAAGAAATGTTGAAACTACTGCAATGGCTGCAATTCGAATAACTGCTGACTGCTCTGATACCATGTGATAATCTACAGGGGATCTAGCAACTATAACAAACTCACAATCAAACTCTCAAGAATGTTGCAAAGAAGAAGAGAAGAATGAACTCAATAATCACTCATAAACAGAGAAAATGTAGAACAATAGTATCATACATTAGCTGTAATTTGGCACTATGTGGAATAATGAATGTAAAGAATGTGATACAATAACCTGTGATGTAGCATCATATAGGATTCGAATTATCCAAGTAGGGAATTCGAATCTAGCTCAAAGTCTAGCTTGGATAACAATGGAGACATCATCCAGTCAGTAGTATCAATCATAAATGGTAATAGTCAGTCAAGTGTGTCTAACTGAGTCTAACAGAACCATCTAGGCATAAAACAGGGAATGGAGACTCCAAGGGGGGCGCATGAGGCTATCAAATAGTCAAGTGGAACTTCAGAACTAGTTAACTAGAAGCTACAAGCAGTCAACATGAGCAATCAGTGGAAGAACTACTCAATCATTGCACTGACTGAATGATAACTCCTGGTAGGTGAGATAAGGTGCCCTAACTAAGAGATAACTAGTGGTAGGTGAGAAAAGGCGCACTTTCCATGCATAACAGTCAAGGAGGGCGCATCAGGTAGGTAGGAGGCCAAATAGGGGCTGAAGACAGGCTTTGGGGAGCTGAAAGTGAGCTCTAGGTGCTGGGAGGACCACCCATATGATGACTAGATGCATGCAAATGCATGACTACATGATGTTGTGAATATTCCAACAACATGATCTTTCCTACAAGTGAGATTCAGTCAAATAGTTAGTAATATTGCATGATCATGAAATTCAATCAACTCATTTTAATGCAATGACAATTTCTTATGCACGGTTATGTAACCAACTTAGCCAATGCTTCAATCACAACACCCATCCACCGAGATGTTGTGTAGCATTATAGTCTACTTACTCATCATAGGCATGATATGCACTACATGAGCCTTGTGCTTGTCAATCATATATAGATGCATAATAGAAAACTATATAAGTCTAATGCACAATTTCATAATCATATGACAAAGTCTTTTTAAAAAAACATTAAATACTTATCTTTTGTTTGTTTTGTGGAATCCCACTTGATCTATGATTCCTTGCAGTGATCACTGAGCTCCTAAAAAAACTTTTCCGTTCAAGTTCTGAACTTAAAAAAAAGACTCTATGAAGTATTCATGTATAGATTCAAGTCTTCCATCAAAGGAAGAATTCTTCTACATTCTTTGGCCTTTCTTGTGAAGACTCTTCATCAACATCAGCAATTGAGACATGTTTCTTTCTCTTCTTGGTTGTAGGGGCATCATGCTTTTCTTTTCCTTTCTTCCAACATTCTGCAGCAAAGTGACCTAACTTGCCACATTTGTAACATTGAAGCTTGGATTTATCTTTTTCAATCTTTGGATTTTGGATTGACAAGATCCCTTTCTTTCCCTTATTCCACTTTCCTCTCTTCCTTCCAATTTTGGATGCAAGAACTAGTTCTTCTTATTTTTCCTTTGAGGTAGAGGCAAGCTCCCTTGTTTCCTCTCGAAGACATTCTAACCAAAACTAATCAAAACTAGGTAACTGACCACGAGCACATGTCCCTTTCACAAATGGATTCCATTCTGGAGGAAGTCCACTCATATATGTCAACACAAGATATTTGTCAAGGACACTTTCATCAACAACTTCTAGTTTATCTCTGATTTGTGCAATCTTCAATAAATAAGAAGAAACTGAATCATCTTTTGTAAACTTCACTTGACAAAGTTGATCTTTGAAGATAAAATTATGCTAGGATGCTCATTCTCATATAGATTCTTCAAGGCATCATACATATTCTTGGTTGAATCCTGGATTATAATGAGAGGTACAAGGTGATATTTTATTGAGTCCATCAATATCCTCATAGGCGTGGCTTCATTCTTCTTGAATCTTGATTTTTCCCTGTCTCCCTTTGGCTCTAGAATGTTTTGGAGTATATGATCCTTGAGATCATGTTCATTTAGGAGCATGTGCATTCCGCTTTTCCAATATCAAAAGTTTGAGACCCCCTCTAATCTATCTTCTACTCTGAGTCCAACAACCATCTTGACTGAATACTGAAAAGATGAAACCTGTTTTAGAAGCCCTAGTAGGAGAGGGTCAATAAATGAAGTTTGGAATATTGCAAAACTGACTCCATAGATAGTTGCACCCTATCAAGGCAAGTTGAGAGAGGGAAGGATCTGTGGACTAGACAACACAAAACATGAAACCCTAATTTCCAATGCACTTTTCAAGCCAAACTGAGAGGGGAAGGCCTCAAAATGTGAAACCCTAGTATAAATTAGGATAGATTTGAAAGTTCTCTGAATGAAAATCTTCCTCCACAGATAAATGTGCCTTCCCAGGGCGAATTGAGTAGAGGTCTTTCTGGATCAATTCTGTGGTTGGAAACCCTAAATTCGGGAAGCCCTAGTTTCTGGCACTTGTCTCTTTCAACATTGCTCTAAAACCATGTTAATGTTTATAGCAGCATAACACAGATCACTAAAATAAGGGAAAATCACAAAAACAAAATGAATGTGGAGCTTATTTAACCATGATGATAAGAACAATAATCTCCCAACCATAGAAAATGTTGTTTCTATCCCCTGTGTTAGTATTGGAGTTGCAATCCTAAAAAATGAACCTTATATGTTTGTTTATCCTATGTTTTTACCTATTATATTATTCCTTTAGCTTTCCAAATATTTATTGTCTTATAAATGTTCCCCCTAGCCATGTTGTTTATCTTATATTATGGTATGCATTTTGTTTTTTATAAAGTTTAGGTTTGGATCCAATATTTAAAATCTTTAAAATAGTATTTATTTTGAAAATTTGTTTAATTAACAATCTTTAAGTGAAATGATTATTCAAAGTGTGATATAGATGTAATCATCACAACCCGACAACGTATTATTATGAAACTGCATGTATCGACGCTGCAGGACTACCAAGAGGGACATATTTTTAATGTCGTGCACGGCTGATGAAATCGTGAATGATAGATGGACATGATTTCTGAAGTCCGTAGCTCATGCATATTCATTGAATCATGCACACATCTGATTGCATACTGCAGTACTGCGAACTGACGCAATAATTATAATGCAATGCGGTTTCATTTTACAAATGTTGAATTAATTGCATAAAACAGGCTTAACACCTCGAAACGTGTGTTTTATTAAAATCGGCTGAGAATTATATTTTGTCTAACAATCAGGATCAAGTCTGTATGTGTTAACAGCATGAAGAAAATCAGTGGAAAACCACACAGGTTCGAGCCTGTTAATACTTGCTGGGTGGAAGAGCATCTGCAATGTGCACGTATGTTTAAAGATCCAGGCTGGTTCATTTTCTTTGAAAATATTAAAGGGCATAACGTGGAAGTTTCTAAGGAATTTGCTAGTAAATTTACAGGTACTCAGGTTGATTTTACCAGTTTAAATTTCAAAGTTTCTGAGACTTCCATCGTTGAAGCAACGGGTTTGCCTACAGATGGTGACAAATGGTTCAAACAATTTTCTTTTGAAGCAAATTTAAGCTTCTTTCTTCTACCAGGATATGAATCCCTAGACTGGAGTAGAGGAAATCATATCAGCGAATTAAAAGAGGGATGGAGACAGGCTTTGGGTATAATCTAGAGATATATAACTTGTGAGGGCATATTTGCAACAATACTCAGATATCATATGCGTTTTCTCCTCCATATTTCAAGGACGTCAAAACAGAGCTTTCCCTTTTATCTAACAAAAAACATAGTTTGTGGATGATAAAATTGAAAAGCTTAGTTTTGAATGTCAAAGAGATGTTATGGATGAAGGTTTAAACAGCCATCATTTGGATAATGAGGAGCATAAGTTACAGGTATAAGAGAAATCTGAAATTGTAAATCTCAGGAAAGCTTTGCACCATTACAAAGCCAAAATTCACATCTGAATCATTTCAATGACCAACTAGTTCAAGCTAATCGAAGATTAAGAGAAGAATTGGAAGAGATTAACAAAAATTATGCTGAATTAGTGCAAGCTGCTGAAGAAGCAGTAAAGAGAAGGAAACTTGCTTAGACAAAAAATGAAGAATTAACCAAGAAAATTCAACAGCTTCAAAGAAAAATACAGGTCATGGACAAAGAATTCCTGCGACTACAGAGAATGTCTCAAGCATTAGATGGTCTTACTATATTAGCAGAAGCAGCTCATGGCATTTGATTTGTTCTAGAAGACATTTTGTTATCCACATGTCATTTGAAGAATTTCACACAATTTTGGGTCCTTTTATATCAAGACAGATAATCAATTAGTTTGATTACTATCTTTTATATCTGTTAATCATCGGAGATTGAAGTAGCTAGTCTATTTTTAAATCTCTTCGATCCTATAATTTTGGATCGAAAACTGTTTTTGGATGTATCTCTCCTAGTATATATACAGTTTTGATAAAAGAAAAGGGGGTTGGTACGGGAGATTGAGAGAGCCTTGTATAAAGTTGAAGACTACTTTTTAAGAGTGTAAGCTGTATTGAAAACTATTTTTGAAGATGAAATATTGTTTATGAGCCAACTTGAATTATAATAAATTGTGAATGCATGTCATGTTTTGATAAATTTCTGTCCGTGTACTTATGGATGATAATTTTTTTATTATCTTTGATTCTCACTTTCAGTTATATGTATTTACATATTCTTTTCCAGAAAGTGTTTTTGTTCAAGAATGTATGATCATGATATAGTCCAATACATGTGGTGTCTTATATTATTGATGTTTGAATTGGCTCAGTTTTCCTATAATATCATCTATTCTGGTCTTCCTTATTCATTTTTCAGATCTTAAACTGTGTATGTTTCATGTTAGTTTATTACTCTCTTAGCCATCCAAAGTATGTTAACTCATTCATCCCATAAACTTGTAAATTAAACCTTTTACATGCTTGGGCTTTGTACCTCCGTAGTCTAGCGCAAAATCCAGTACAAACACCTCGAGCTCAGACCTTCCAATAGAGAGCGATCTGTACATCTAGATAGTAGTAGTGAAAACCCAAGAACACAAGAGAGAAAATTATCCAATAGTGGAGAACCCCAAAAAATCAGTCTTCAAGCTGCAATAGAGAACCTCTCTTGGCTAGAGAGAACTTGCTTGAGTGAATGACTAAATGAGAGGTCGAACTCTCTATTTATACACATCAAAAGGTGACATTTTCCCTTACTGGGCCGACCTAACTTTCCCTAGCTGGGGCAGTCCTTCCCATTGTTTGGGGAAGACTTCCCACTGTTTTGTGGCAGTTTACCCACTCGGACGACTTGACTTGGGGGGATACAAAAAATTACATTTAATAAATCTTTTCTTTGTGATTTCACCCCAAGGTTTACATTGATTCTTTCAAGGGTTTTACATCATCAAATACATTGACATCTTGTCATGTAGGAGGTACAATAACAAGATGAAATACAATAAGAATAACTTCCAAAGTTGCACTATTTCCAACACCCAACTGTAATGTTTCAAATATTCCTTTTTATAACTCGTGCCAAATTAGGTTGGACCATGTTTTCATTTTTAGTTATTCACAATTCAAATGATTTACTGTTCTATGAATAGAAAGTGAGAGTTCATAATTGTAACCCTTTGCAATTTTAATTTATGTTATCCTAGGAATCATGAGCACAATTTCGTCGGGGAGGATGTCTTGGTTGTCTTCCTTGTCTTTTGGGATGAAATTTGATGGTGGTGTTCTTTTTTTTAGGCTACTTAAATGATAAGCATCATTTCCTCCCAATTTTTATCTGAAATCATCCCAAATTTCTTCTTGGTTTAAGAATGAAACCATACATAAAGTTGTCTAGAAGTGTTGTAACTAACTCAGGGTGATCCAAAAGTGACATGAAGTGTTGATGTTGATTTGAGTTAGATATAGATTAGGCTTGAAGTACTAATGTTTTAATCCTAAAAATGAACCATGTCATGGTGATAAAGTACATTAGGCTCATGAGATTTTCTAATGTGACATCAATGTACATATTTGGAGCTGGAAGCCAACAATGAACCTTATCTATGAATCCATACCTCATCAATATATAAGGGTGGAAATAAGACAATCTATCGATGAGTTATGACGCCTAAGAGGGGCCAGAGTGGTTCCATGTGGGAAGGAAAGAATTGTCTATCCATTGGATTCCTTGAATTGGTATGGTAGATTGTGTGAAACCCTAGCCAAGAGAGAAAAGGAGGTGCTAGCATCCCATTATTAGGATGGTGTGCTAAAGGAGGCTTAGTGCTATGTGTCCTCCTTGTAGGTTAAAAGGGAATCAACTAATAAAGGCACAAAATAATGGCATGACAATACTATATGACTAATAGAAGTAATATTTGGTAGATAATTCCATGGTAGTGGAGGGACTATATATGTGGCCTAGCTGGAGCTAGCATGGGATGAGATGATATGACCATAATGATAACGATACATGTATCCTAGGAAATAAGTGATGCTTTAAGTAGATAATAGTCCATGACACGATAGGGTCCAAAGAAGGTATATTACATAAGAGATCCCTTAATAATGAGTGAGTAGGGGTGGTCTTGATGTGTTGAGGTCGAAGTTTCAAAGAAAAAGAGTGAGACAGGATGCCATAGAGAACTAAAGAGATCCATGATTTACAATTCTTGTAAATAGGGTTCTTTGCTTGTATATATTGTTACACTAAAAATAGATCACTAGTTAAGGTAGGGCCATATATTTGAAGAAAGGGAGTTGTGGCGGTGATGATTTCTCTTGGTTTGGTAGGAAATTAGAAGTATATTTGACCATGCAATTGATGCACATAAAAGTTTGATCAGGAACCATATGCCATGTGAAGGATAGAGCGCTGATGTATGATTTTGGAAGATTACTTGGTGACTATTCCCAAACGAGAGGTTTTGGGGTAGGAATACTCTTATGCGACTCCTAGAAGATGTAATTGTTGTTATGTGGAGATACTAGAAGAGCACAATATTGTTGGTAAGAATGGTATCTTGGTTGTTGTGCAAATGAGATTTGATTTTCTCAACATAATGTGTGCTATGAGTTTGTGTTCCATTGGATTGTGTTGTAGAGGTGGTGTATACTTGGTTGTGTGGATTTGTTTGATTCCAGTATAGAAAAGTGGCATTAGAGGATGAATAGGTTGGAGTGGAAAACATAGAAAGGCTTGTAGAGAAGGTTGTGGTCTCTCTCTCTCTCTCTCTCTCTCTCTATATATATATATATATATATATATATATATATATGATTGTTGTAGGATGGATTATGGATACATATTGTGGTAGTGTGATGAGGATGAAGAGAAATAGACTACAATAGAATTGGGTGTAGAGGAAAGGTTAGGGAAAACATGTAGAGAAAGACATTTATAGAGGTTGAGATGTTGAACTAAGCCAAGGTGAGGGAAATGGTTATTGGATATAGTGAATTTATAGGATGAATCATTGAAGATGGAAACACTTTTCAATGAAATGTTGCTTGGATAATTTGATATTTTACATATTTTTTAGATTGAAGCCCTTAAATTTCATATAATCCTTTTTCATTTTGATGTGCATTAAAAAAATATACTTGTAGGTAAACGTGTTGTCTTTTTAAAGTAGTTTTTTCAAAAACTATTAGTGTTTTTTAATGTGCCAAATTTTCATTTAGTTAAATCTTTGTCCTTGTAAATTCAAGGAAATGTAAAGAAGTGAGTTTTGTTCCCATCAATTAATTCAATGTTCAATATATATTTTTCTTAAACAAAATACATGAACCTTTTCTAACAATTTACATAAATTCAAAAACCCAAAATACCTCTTGAAGTAGAAATATTTAGTGGGATCCCACATATTTTTTATAATTTTTTGGTATTTTTGTGCTATTGATTTTTGTTTGACCACCTCAATATGTGGAAAAAAAATCAATATAAGTTTTAAGAAAATTTAAATAAAAGATATAACATGAAACAAAAAGAGTGAAAATCATGTAACAAAAAAAACCATAATACAAACATTTGATAATGTGCCTTTTAGTTAAAAAGATATCTTAATCAAGATATGGATCTAGATTGAGCTAATTTTTTAACCACAGTTCTCTCATCAAATATTTCGTAAATCTAAAAGTACAAAACTAAAAACAAAAAAACATACCTTGAGGGAAATCTTCAATATTATTTTTTGTGCTACTATGGGGAATGTTAGTTGGAAGGACATAGTTCATTACCCACATGAGGAATTTTCATGGTTTTCAAAATCAATTAAACATTTGGTTTTACTTTCATATTGTAAAATCCCAATTTTGACCCCATTGCATTAAAATGTAAATGATGTAATATTGTTATAAAATCATGGTGAGGAGCTCAAGGCCAAAGCCCTGCCATCGATTTAGTGATGCATATGGTTTACGTGCTATCCAAGCACATTGGAATTTCAAATATCATGTAAATATGCATTTTAATAAAATACCCACAACTAGGTATGCAATGCAACAAGAGATGGGGGCATGATTTTACAAGGAATTGGGAGGGAAACATTCAAACCCTTGAGCCAATCAAGTCAAGCCAAGTGTCAATGAGAGAACCCATAAAAACCTCAACTACCCATGTTGACTTTGTACCCAATCATTCATTTCTCCCAAGAGTTGGGTGAAGTAGTTAATACTTTGGGGAATGGAGAGGTATGGCTGTCCAAATTCGGGTATGGGCAAGCTACCCTTCATGGGAAAATGGTGTTTGAATTCTTGAGAAAGAAAGGAGCCACGAAATTGCTCCCGAAGCCATTACCCATCAACCAGTTTTTACTCTCTCACGTTTTTGGAGCTATCTGGGCGTTATCCCTCCACATTTTTATGGTTTTCCCTTGTTTTTTGGCTGGGAAGAAGGAATTTTGGGTGTTGCAGAGCTGCTGGGAGGAAGGGAGCTCGATTTGGGGTTTCATTGAGGCCGTTTTGGCCATTGGAAATGATCATAACCCGTGGGAGAAATCGGGTTTTCTCCCTAGGGTCGAATGCCTCTTCCCACAATTCATTTTCGGTGTGCCCACGATTTGGGAAAATCCCATGGCCATCCTGTTTGTAAATCCCATTGTTAAACATGTGTATCCATTCCCAATGATTGTGCTTGCTATGTGTAGATAGAGTATGTTGGAGTATGGGTTATGGGTATCCACTATTTTGGCTTGAGCTTGAGTGCAAGCATCCAGAAATGAAGAGGGTTCAGATTTAGCCTTATAAACCTAGCTGTGGACTGGATTGGCTTAGATGCAATGGGTATTTGGCTGTGTATGAGCTTGAGTGTCCCCTTTTCCTTGTAGAAATCATGCCTAGCTTGGGGGTGGTCTCTGAGTGCTAAAAGAATACAGGTTGGGTAGAGACCTATGGTTGGGTGGAATGTTGCAGTGACATGGCTAGTTGCTTGGGACCATTTCACAATAAAGATAAGTGTTTTTCTATCTATGTGTTTTTCCTATGCAATGCTTTAAATTGATGACTGTTATTGATATGCGGAATGCATATGAAATGTGTGTGGATGAGATTTATTTCCGCTGTGCATGTTTGCTTGATTTGCATCTGCACACATTTGTTTTATTCATATGAATCTAATGAAATGGGTTGAGTTTATGTAAAAGCCCCATAATTTGGTATCATGTTCCCTTCTTTGAATTGGGTCCATGGGAGGGGACTTGACACACACACACACACACAGACACACATATATAAAGAAACAAATACATTTTATATTCCAATGAGAATGTAAAATACATAGTAACAATCCAAAAGAGGAGTTTAGTTACAAGTCCAAAATATAATTTGTAGTAGTCCTTTCCGATCGAACCAAAAGGAAACAATAACAAAAGTCTCCATGTCGATATATCTTGTAGAAACAAGTTGTACACCTTATCCTTATCAGAATATCCATAGCTAATACTAGAAGGAAGAGTCTTGAATGATCACAATAACTTAATCCTCCAAATTCTCTTTCAATGAAGAAATGCCTTTCAAGTAAAAGAAAGGTACAATCAATCCATCCTTAGGGAGAATCAACTATGACATTGAGTTCCCTACAACCATGGGAGAAGTAGATTCCCACAAAATGGGCCTTGAATTATTTTAAACTCAATGTCAAGGGAATATGATTGATATTCAAGAGGTTCACATCATCATTCATCCAAGATATAATCAAAGTAGAGTCCCCATAAACATGAAGACGTGATAATCCAAAGTCCAAGGAAACCTTCAATAGAATTTGATATTTTTATCCCCTATTTCCAACTAGATAACTCCACTTTTGGTCCTTTAGAACATCTCCTTTTGTCTCAACAACCTTGCATTCTTATACTCTAGTTATTTTAGATTGAATAGTTCCTCAACATTGAAAATACCACTCCTATTCTTAGCAAAACAATTGCTCAGATCCTCCTCAACCTCTTTGAGAGATGTTAGTTTTTCATCATTTAATTCAATAAGATCTAGGATCTTAACTGAGAGAACAACATGTACAACATATCAAACACAAGAGACAAGAGACACAAAGCATTTCATTGGGGAAAACCAAGAAGGTGAAAAACCCCGCAACTTCCTCAAGGATAAAATGAGCACCAATACAAAGATCGCAAAGATAAAACCCCACAACAAGAGATAGTCTCCTAGTAGCTACTCCTCCTCCACTTGTGCGCACTCCCCCTCTCTCTCACTAATGCGAAGTGAGTGAGTGAGTGAATGAAAAAAAAGAGAGACTCACACTCTCTATTTATACAATGACTTGACTTTCCTTTTACTCTAACTGGGCCGACCTCCCTTAGGAGAGTCTAATAGCCCATTACCACTTGTCACTGGGTCGACCCCACTTGTCACCTACCCAAATTTTGAGACTATTTATTTTATTGGAAAAACGTTATATTAAATTATAATTACAAATTTTTGTAATTATGACCAAACTTGGTCAAGGATAATTGCAATGACTGATTATTATTATTTAATAAATTAAAACAGGAGACAAACACCCAAGGGAACTGTTAAATGAGTGTTCATTGACCCACTAGGAGGAATGGAAGCTGTTAGAAGGCATGGGACAAATGTTAGCATTTGCACTTCACCACTAGCTATTGGTTATGGGACAAATACCCCTAAATTTGTGGCATTGTCCCCCAGGTGGGTGGAAGAGAGCTGATGGCTCATTAATGACCAGGTTAACCACTAAAAGGCCTAAGCAGCCTAGATAAGGAAATTCGAATTGAGCATGCAGTTCTACATTATTTTCTGCAGAAATAATTCCTCAAGTGTATCAGGTGATCACTGAGAGATTCGAATAGGGAGGCTAAGTGGGAGTGAATTGTGAGTCTGCTGAAAGTATTATGAGATGAAAATTAGAGGTGCTGGTGCAGGTCTCTTTGACTGCTGAGTCTTTATGACTGGATGATCTACACTTCTACTGCAAGTTGATGACCTAAAGCTTCTATAGATTCCTCTTTCTAGTGGTTCAGTGAACATGCTCGGGGGTCCTAAGTCAATTAATTTGGCTGTATTCAGGAATAGGTTGGGTGGAACAGGCTCCTTGGGTTGTTTGTTTTCCTACATTCAATCAGGTTCTACTGTTCTTCCTTATTATTTAAAGTTAAATAATTTTTCTGAACTTGTAAGTTTAGTATGTACAGTTAATGACATATAGAAGTAATTGTTTTTCAATTGCTGACCTAGAGATGATTTTGTTCAAGGATGATTAAGTAATGAGAAGATAATTAAAGGAATCTTTTCTGCACTTTTCCCCATGCGAACTTTCTGCATCGTACTCTAGTACAGAAAAGGAAAATTTAAGATAGAATATTTGATGGGCATAATGCCAAATGAATGTATAGAATAACTCTGTAATGATTCCCTTTAAATTTTGAGTTCTCCATTATTTATATCTAAACTAAGAAATAGAACAGTTTATCATAGAAACCAGACTTATAGTATATTTTGTTACTTAGAAATAAAAGTAAAATAATTCATCTCTGCACAAGTCTAGGTTTTCAAATCTTTTCTAACCATTCCTTCTGCTAATACTTTGCAACCTATTGTTATTTCTTTTCAACATGAAAGTGTTTTATTTCCACTAATTCTAGAGATTTAACAGCTGCAAATATTTCTTTATACAGAGTTGTTATACATAAACAATAGATAGATACTTATCTTTCAAAAATAATCACATCATTGTATTGTACTATTTCTTTTAAGTATTCTTTTATTGCATTTACACTCAGTTAACAACTATAATCCTTAAATTCAAACACTGTCATTATCGACATAACCCTAACTTTTTTATGTTTGTTACTAGCATTCTTTTACAATATCTTAGACATAGGATCGGAACCATGAATAGAGAAAAACATATCTTTTAAGTTTACATGACAGTAACATGTTCGACATTCAAACCCCTTTTATCATAATTCCAAAACAAAACATTCTTTGGTTCATCTATCACAGTTACAACAGCCATCTATTCAGGACAAAATCAGGCCAGAGCGTTATTATTTTAACTGTAATATTAGTTAAGTGTTGGATCTTTACCAACTAATGAGTTTTTCATCACTATCCAAACTTTAAATTGAAACGACACAAAGCACATGATTACTCTTTTGTGATGTAAGTTAGCCACGGCTCTCGGCCGAGATCACTATTGTATTTTGCCAGTCATTATTATCAAACGTAATGTTTATTTTAAGCTAGGGTCAAAAACCAAATTGAACCTTACAAATGTCTGTTTTAAAACATTATTTACACAGAGATTCTCGTATGCCAAGTAAGTTAGCTAATATTTAAACATGGCATCATTTCAGTCAAAATATCGTTTTAGATAAACTCAAACTTAAAACTGAAACATCTTAAGATTTCTTAATTACGACTTTTCCAAATCTAGGGTTCATCCCTCATACATTTTGTTTTATAAACACCTCAGCAGAACACTATAAGGCTGAATAAGCAACACAGGGTGAGGATTCAACCCTTGCCGAGCATAGTAATACTCTTTAAAAACAACATCATCTTCACGGCCAAGGAAAACCTTGCCAAAAACCTAAATACCACACTCGTATCAAACATCAAATATCGGCCACACCTTTCCAGGGTATCTAGGAGGAAATGAACCTTCGAGGCTTACCTGTTGGTTGAGAAAGATTTTTCCTCCAAGCTTCAAACATTGTAACTTTTCGATGAAATATAAAAACCTGCCACAAAAATCCACATTGGTTAAATGATAAACTACAGAGATTTGATCAATGCAATAAGAGAACTTTAACACTTAAGTTGAGACGTTACCTGTGCATTGCAGTTACGAGTAAAAGACATCTGATGCCAACAAGTATTGACCAAGCCATCCTTCAAACTCAACAAAGAAGTTCCAGTTCTGATACCTTGGCATACCTTTACATTGAAGTCGAACCTTGGTTCCTAGTCTTTCAGCCAACAAACCTGAAGAACTACTCTCTCAACATACACAGAAAGACCAAACCTAGAATCAAACCTTCAAACACCTAAAACTACTCAAATCTCTCGCAGAAGGCGTGGTCCTTAAATTATTTACAAGCAGCAGAAACACCTAATAGGTCACGACTTTAAATATTGGAGAAGACCCTCGAACATCTGCTATTGAAACCCTAAAGTTTCTTGGCCTGTCGGCCTCATAACTACAACACTAACAAGTGAAATGAAGGCAAAGAAACACTCAACGATACTTACGATGAAGGACTAGGGTTTCCATTCAACGTCCAAGATCATGTGAGATCGACGATGGAGGAGGTGCCAGCCAGATGCGTTGAGAATCAGGAAACCACTACATTAAAATTCTTCATTTATTACTTCATCCACTGCAATGCCAACTCGATAGAGCAAAGGGAAAAGCTTGTTACAACTCGGTGTATTTATTTCAAGATTGTAAACTCATTCACGTGGTGTACATCCACGAGAGAATCCACTCATACTTCCACTCAATACAACAATTAGGTGACTTAAATGCCAAGATTAGATCCGGTGGTGTGCCAGTACGATAAACACCATTTCATTCAATACCTGTCATATCACATGCCCATGCCAAAAACTTAGGTTTAAACTTTTGTTTCATTTTCCTTTCAAAGGTATTAGTCATCGAAAGCATGGTTTATATCTAGGATTTCAACTTATAACTCATTGCATTTCCATTTCGTGGGTAAATCGAATGCATGAATTTGTATTATTCAAATGTATAAAGTTGATACCCATTGATATAAAACATTCCAAGATATTGACGATTAAATGCAGGGTTTTATGTATTATATGTTTGTTTCCCATATGTAGTAGGAAGTATCTCATTATAGAAGTAAATCTTCACCTAAGCTATAGTTTGAACATACCATATAATGCTCATTGTAAATATGTTCATGGATAATAATATTTATATATTGAGAAATGTAAAGATTACTATAATATACAGTTATGATTCAAGGTAATCCACACATTAAATAGCTATGGATTCATGTAAATTTTCATTATGGAGTAGTTTATATTGGAACATTCACATAGTAGATGTACAGACGATTACTACTCTTTGCTATTGGAGAAATGACGACAGGATCAAAATAATACTCATGCATTCAAATCTGACAAGAATTTGGCGATTCATTAATAAGTCTATGAAAATTATTAATCAATACGACTTCTGAACTTGTAATTTGGTCAGGATAACACTTTTGGATGTTGGATAAGGAACCATACCTGAAGCAATAAAGTACTTAGAATTTTCACCAAACATTGACGACTAACTGAAAAACATAATTACTCTTAACACTTGAATTGTCATATTACTCTTACCTGCGATTCTGCACAAAAAGAACAGGTTCAAATGCTTTAGCTAACTTAGCTAAGTAAGCCTTAGGGTACCTCGTAGGACCCCTTTCATCATCATTCAAAAGCAAACTGTCAGTACCTTGACCAAAAAATATATTGCAGGATAAATTGAATTACAGTATATAGATTTCAAATAAACACAAACAGAATTAATGAAGTACTTTGTGCTTTGAAGTTAAATTGGTTGTTATCATAATTCATCATTAGTTAATAGATTTGTAATTATTTTGTTTTCTGCCTTAGTAATTTCGGTATTTAAATGTTGCTTTGTTTAACAATTATTATTTCCGCATTTGTAATATTGACATTTAATACTGCTTTAAAATTTTTAAATTTTTATGAAATTACTGAGATGTTACATGTGGTATCAGAGCTCATGTTTGAACTCTTGGCCTAAAAAGGTCCAAAGAACACAACAGAAAATTATGAAAGCAAAAATCTTTACTAATTAAATTATTTTTCTATACAGAAATTTGTTTTCTAAAAGTTACAGGTATGGAAGGATCAGCTGAACATATGGAGGACAGATTTCGACCAAATAGTCATAGTACGGGATAACATTATGAAGAAGAAGTCCATGGTGAATTGAATGACAATTCATAATAATTGTTACGTGCATTTCAGGAGTTAAAAGCAT
Source organism: Larix kaempferi (assembly GCA_027924585.1). Taxonomy (NCBI): domain Eukaryota; kingdom Viridiplantae; phylum Streptophyta; class Pinopsida; order Pinales; family Pinaceae; genus Larix; species Larix kaempferi. The sequence continues at coordinate 41,736,018 of BSBM01000047.1, forward strand.
AAATTAGATCTGTAAAACAGGACAATGAGAGAATTCTGAAGGCACAAGAAGAACTGAACCAAGCATTGTTCGATGAGTGCCCAAATGATGAACATGATAGAGGAAATGAAAATACCTCCAAGGTTGAAGACTTACCTCATCGAGACAAGGGTAAGAAAGTGAAAACTGCTGATGTGAACAACAGATCAACATCATCAGAAGATGTCAATGAAAGACGCAAAAAGAAACGTAATTATTCAAGTGATAGCAGCGAAGGAGATTACAAACCCAAAAGAAAAAGTCACAAATAGTATGAACAGATTTCTAGGGAGTTCAAGAAAATCAAACCCCTAACTTTCAATGGTGAAACTGAGAAGGGATAGACAGCTGAAGTATGGTTGTCCGGCATGAAGAAGTACTTTCAAATCAATGATTATTCAGAATCATTGAAAGCAAAGATGGCCATATACAACTTGATAGGGAAGGTAGACATGTGGTGGTTGAGGTAGACATTTGGTGGTTGGACATCAAAAGAGTGAAAGGCATCAAGGACGAAGATGTAAATTGGAGCACCTTTAAATGGTACTTCAAGAAGAAATTCCTATATGAACAATATTACGAAGAAAAGTCGAAGGAATTTTATGATCTAAAATTGGGAACCATGAACATGAAAGAACTGAACAACAAATTTCTGAATTTGCTAAGGTATATGCCATATCTTGTGGAGGAAAAGCCAAAGATTCAGAGGTATCTGATTTGTTTACCTTTCAACATCAAGGACATAATATAGTATGAAAATCCAAAGACCGTAGAAGAAGCCATGAGGAAAGCAACTTTTTGCTATGATACAAATCGAAAAAGAGAAGGGATATCTAACTGGAAAAATCATAAACCCAACAACTTTGAGCTGAAGAAGAAAAATTTCAGGTTTAGTGGAAATTATGGTTTTTAAAAGTAAAAATTTCCAAATCGAAATTTCCAAGGAAACAGTCCTAGAAATAATCAACAATAGAATTTTACAGCTCCCATGAATGCACCCAATGTTACCAGGACTAATGACCAGAAGGCACCTATAAAATGCTTGAGTGTCAAGGTCCTCATTATGCTTCAGAATGCCCCAAAAGGAAGCGGACAACTAATAATATTAATTCCATACATGCTGAACCTACTGTGAGAGACTTGGCAAGAGAAATGCCCAGAATTAATGCAGCTCTAGACAATAGAAATGTAGATCATCAAGTCTCTATGGTAGAGGTTGCATGTATGCTACAAAACCACCCAGTTTCTATTTTGATTGATTCAGGCGCTAGCCTGAGTTATATATCTCCTGATATTGTGGAAAATATTAAATTGAAAACAAAAAAATTTAATAAATCCTAGTTAGTTAGACTAGCAACATGAACAAAAAGAAAAGTGTCTGATTTTGTTGAAAGTTGTGTTTTATCTATGAATCAGTTAAAGACACAAACCAAGCTGAATGTTTTACCTTTAGGATCCTATGACATCTTAATTGGAATGGACTAGTTAGAAGCTCATCGTGTTATTTTGAATTGTTATGAGAAAATTTTTACTTGTTTAAATGATGAAAAACAATCAGTAGAAGTAAAAGGTATTCCTAGAAAGACATCACTTAGACATATTTCAGCTATGCAAGTAAAAAGAGCAGTAAGAAAAGGGTGTAAGATGTTCACAGTAAATGTAGTACATGAGGAGTCAATTTAAAAAGAGGACAAACTAAAACTAGAAGATATACCTGTCCTAAAAGAATTCCAGGATGTTTTTCCAGAAGAGATTCCAGGGTTACCCCCAAAGAGAGATCTAGGTTTTACTATTGAACTGATACCAGGTGCGGTACCGAACTCTAAAGATCCATATAGGATGAATATAATGGAATTAAATAAGTTGAAATCACAATTGAAGGAACTCATTGATAAAAACTATATAAGACCCAGCGTGTCTCCTTGGGGAGCACCTATTATATTTGTTAAGAAGAAGGATGGCACTTTAAGACTCTACATAGATTATCGCCAACTGAATAAGGTGACAGTCAAGAATCGATATCTGTTGCCCCGCATAGATGATCTATTTGATCAACTGCGTGGAGCAACGATATTTTCAAAGATTGATTTGAGGTCAGGGTATCATCCGGTTCGTGTGAAGGATGAGGATATTTTTAAAACAACATTTAAAACTCGCTATGGACATTACGAGTTCGTAGTCATTCCATTTGGATTGACTAATGCCTCGACAATATTGATGTGCTTGATGAACAATATTCTGCACAAATGTTTGGATAAGGTCGCCATTGTGTTCATATATGACATTCTAGTATATTCTAAAAGTAAGGAAGAACATGACAAACATCTGCGTATTATTTTACAAGTTCTGATAGATCATCAATTATATGCTAAGTTTATTAAGTGTGACTTTCACAGGATAAGATTCAGTATTTAGGACACATAATCTCTAAGGAAGGAATTTCGGTTGACCCCGATAAGATAAAATCCATTAATGAATGGCCGGTTCCTAAAGATGTGACGGACGTTCGATCATTTATGGGGATTACAGGATATTATAGAAAATTCATAGAAGGTTTTTCAAAGATTGCAAACCCCATAACCTCTTTACAGAAAAAGGGGAAGAAGTTTGTATGGGATCAAAAGTGTGCAGACAGTTTTAAGAAGTTGAAGGAATTACTAACTACAATGCCTATTCTAAAAATTGCAGATCCTAAAAAATATTTTATAGTATGCACTGACGCATGTAATGACAGACTCAGTGGAGTCCTAACACAAAAGGGACATGTTGTTGCATATGAGTCTAGAAAGCTAAAAACACATTAGAAAAATTACTCTACTTATGATCTAGAATTATTAGTAGTAATACATGCCTTGAAAATGTGGTGTCACCATCTTATTGGCAGAAAATTTACTTTGATGACAGATAACATGGAGCTGAAGTATTTACTAGATCAGACGAATTTGAATGCTAGACAGGCTAGATGGCTAACCTTTCTAAGCGAATATGATTTTGAAATTCAACATATAAAGGGTAAAGAGAATAAGGTTGCTGATGCTTTAAGTCATAATGCAAGGTTAAATTTTATTTCAGCCATCAGCACATACACAACAGATTTGTAAAATCATATTTTTGAAGGGATTAAAACAGATGAACAATACAGAAAATTGCATGAAAAGACAACAGAAAATAATTCTGAAAATTCTATGATAGATTTCAAGTTAAAAGAAAATGGCTTGTTGCTATACAAAAACAGATTATATGTGCCTAATGTACCAAAGATAAAAATTTTGATTTTAGATGAGATGCACAAAAGTCATTATTCCAGCCATCTAGGTTATCAGAAAACCATCACTATGTTACAGAAATAGTATTATTGGCCCAGAATGAAGGATGAAGTAGCAGAATATATAGCTAAATGCTTTGACTGTCAAAAGGTAAAAATTGAACATCAGCATCCGGTTGGACTATTACAGCCATTACCTATACCTAGCTGGAAATGGGAGATCAAAAGCATAGATTTTGTTACCGGACTACCCAAAAATCAGAAACAAAATTATTCCATCATGGTAGTAGTGGATAAACTCAGCAAGGCAACACATTTTACACCTATAAAAACTACTCATAAGGCTCCAGACATTGCAGAAATTTTTATGAAACAGATTTTTTGATTACATAGAATACCAAAAGTTATGGTTTCAAACCGTGATTCTAAGTTTACTGGAAACTTTTGGAGATATTTTTTTAAAGGGTTGAATACAACCTTAAACTTCAACACAACATTTCATCCACAAACATATGGATAGACAGAAAGAGTGAATCAGATATTGTAAGACATGCTATGGATGTATGTTAAGGATCAACCTAGTAAGTGGGAGGACTACCTGCATTTAGCAGAATTTGCATATAACAACCATTATCAGGCATAAGCCAGGCTTATCCCTTTTGAAATTATTTATGGTAGGAAATGAAATACACCAGTTTCTTGGAATGATCTAGTTAATAGAGTTATTTTAGTACCTGAATTGTTGAAGGAAATAGAACTAACTGTGCAACATGTACAAAGAAATCTTAAAGTTGCCCAAGATAGGAAGAAAAGTCAAGCAGATCTTAAAAGGACTCATAAAGAGTTCCAGGTTGGTGAACATGTTTTCATTAAGGCAAGACCAAAGAAGAGTTCATTAAAACTGGGAAGTTGTGCCAAGTTGGCACTCAGGTATTGTGGTCCTTTCGAAATTTTATCAAGGGTTGGACCCATGGCATGTCAACTAGCTTTACCACCAAATCTAAAAATACATAATGTTTTTCATATTTTAGTTTTAAATAAATATGTTCATGATGCTACTCATGTTATAAATTGGAATGATGTATAGGTGGAACAAGACGATGATTTTCAAGTGGAACCTGACTATATCCTCGAAAAGAGGGAAACTTTACTCTGGAATCACACCATTGGGCAGGTAAAGGTGCAATGGAAGCACCTTAGCTCAGAAGAGGCAACCTGGGAATTGGAGAGTAGTATGCAAGCAGCATACCCAACTCTGTTTTAGGAACACTCAGAGAGTGAATAAACAACATCAAGGATGATGTTGAGACTTAAGGGGGGGTTTATGTCACCTACCCAAATTTTGAGACTATTTATTTTATTGCAAAAACATTATATTAAATTATAATTACAATTTTTTGTAATTATGACCAAACTTGGTCAAGGATAATTGTAATGACTGATTATTATTATTTAATAAATTAAAATAGGAGACAAACACCCAAGGGAACTGTTAAATGAGTGTTCACTGAACCACTAGGACGAATGGAAGTTGTTAGAAGGCATGGGACAGATGTCAACATTTGCACTCCACCACTAGTTGTTGGTTATGGGACAACTACCCCTAAATTTGTGGCATTATCCCCCAGGTGGGTGGAAGAGAGCTGATGGCTCATTAATGACCAATTTAACCACTAAAAGGCCTAGGCAGCCTAGATAAGGCAATTTGAATTGAGCAGGCAGCTCTACATTATTTTCTGCATAAATAATTCCTCAAGTGTATCAGGTGATCACTGAGAGATTCGAATAGGGAGGCTAAGTGGGAGTGCATTGTGATTCTGCTGAAAGTATTCTGAAAAGAAAACAAGAGGTGCCGGTGCAGGTCTCTTTGACTACTGAGTCTTTATGACCGGATGATCTACACTTCTACTGCAAGTTGATGACCTAAAGCTTCTACAAATTCTTCTTCCTAGTGGTTCAGTGAATAGGCTCGGGGGTCCTAAGGCAAGTAATTTGGTTGTCTTCAGGAATATGTTGGGTGGAACAGGCTCCTTGGGTTGTTTGTTTTCTTACAGTCAATCAGGTTCTACTGTTCTTCCTTATTATTTAAAGTTAAATAATTTTTCTGAACTTGTAAGTTTAGTATGTACAGTTAATGACATATAGAAGTAATTGTTTTTCAATTGCTGACCTAGAGATGATTTTGTTCAAGGATGATTAAGTAATGAGAAGATAATTAAAGGAATCTTTTCTGCATTTTTCCCCATGCGAACTTTCTGCATCATACTCCAGTACATAAAAGGAAAATTTAAGATAGAATATTTGATGGGCATAATGCCAAATGAATGATAGAATAACTCTATAATGATTCCCTTTAAATTTTGAGTTATCCATTATTTATATCTAAACTCAGAAATATAACAGTTTATCATAGAAACCAGACTTATAGTATATTTCCTTACTTAGAAATAAAAGTAAAATAATTCATCTCTGCACAAGTCTAGGTTTTCAAATCTTTTCTAACCATTCCTTTTGCTAATACTTTGCAACCTACTGTTATTTCTTTTCAACATGAAAGTGTTTTATTTCCACTAATTCTAGAGATTTAACAGCTGCAAATATTTCTTTCAAAAATAATCACATCATTGTATTGTACTATTTCTTTTAAGTATTCTTTTATTGCATTTCAACTCAGTTGACAACTATAATCCTTAAATTCAAACATTGTCATTATCGACATAACCCTAACTTTGTTCTGTTTGTTACTAGCATTCTTTTACAATATCTTAGACATCGGATTAGAACCATTAATAGAGAAAAACATATCTTTTAAGTTTACATGATAGTAACAGGTTCGACAATCAAACCCCTTTTATCAAAATTCCAAAACAAAACATTCTTTGGTTCATCTATCACAGTTACAACAACCATCTATTCAGGACAAACTCAGACCAGAGCGTTATTATTTTAACTGTAATATTAGTTAAGTGTTGTATCTTTACCAACTAATGAGTTTTTCATGACTATCCAGACTTTAAATTGAAATGACACAAACCACAAGATTACTCTTTTGTGATGTAAGTTAGCCACGGCTCTCGGCCAAGATCACTATTGTATTTTGCCAGTCCTTATTATCAAAGGTAATGTTTATTTTAAGCTAGGGTTAAAAACCAAACTGAACCTTACAAATGTCTATTTTAAAACATTATATACACAGAGATTCTCGTATGCCAAGTAAGTTAGCTAATATTTAAACATGGCATCATTTGAGTCAAAATATCGTTTTAGATAAACTCAAACATAAAACTGAAACATCTTAAGATTTCTTAATTACGACTTTTCCAAATCTAGGGTTCATCCCTCATACATTTTGTTTTATAAACACCTTAGTAGAATGATGTAAGGCCGAATAAACAACACAGGGTGAGGATTCAACCCTTGCTGAGCATAGTAATACTCTTTAAAAACAACATCATCTTCACGCCCAAGGAAAACCTTGCCAAAAACCTAAATACCAGACTTGTATCAAACATCAAATATCGGCCACACCTTGTCAGGGTATCTACGAGGAAATGAACCTCCGAGGCTTACCCGTTGGCTGAGCAACACTTTTCCTCCAGGCTTCAAACACTGTAACTTTTCAATGAAATATAAAAACCTGCCACAAAAATCCACATTGGTTAAATGATAAACTACATGGATTTTATCAATGCAATAAGAGAACTTTAACACTTAAGTCGAGACATTACCTGTGCATTGCAGTTACGAGTAAAAGACATATGATGCCAACAAGTATTGACGAAGCCATCCTTCAAACTCAAAAAAGAAGTTCCAGTTACGAGACCTTGGCATACCCTTACATTGAAGTCTAACCTTGGTTCCTAGTCTTTCAGCTAACAAACCTAAAGAACTACTCTCTCAACATACACAGAAAGACCAAACCTCGAATCAAACCTTCAAACACCTGAAACTACTGAAATCTCTCGCAGAAGACATGGTCCTTAAATTATTTACAAGCAGCAGAAACACCCAACAGGTCATGACTTCGAATCTTGGAAAAGACCCTCGAACATCTGCTATCGAAACCCTAGAGTTTCTCGGCTCGTCGGCCTCATAACTACAACACTAATAAGCGAAATGAAGGCAAAGAAACACTCAACAATACTTACGATGAAGGACTAGGGTTTCCATTCGACGTCCAGGATCATGTGAGATCGACGATGGAGGACGTGCCAGCCAGATGCGTTGAGAATCAAGCAACCACTACATTAAAATTCTTCATTTATTACTTCATCCATTGCGATGCCAACTCGATAGACCAAAGGGAAAAGATTGTTATAGCTCTGTGTCTTTATTGCAAGATTGTAAACTCATACATGTGGTGTATAGCCATGAGAGCATCCACTCATACTTCCACTCAATACAACAGTTAGGTGACTTAAATGTCAAGATCAAATCTAGTGGTGTGCCAGTATGATAAACACCATTTCATTCAATACCTGTCATATCACATGCCAATTCCAAAAAATTAGGGTTTAAACTTTCGGTTCATTTTCCTTTCAAAGGTATTAGTCATCGAAAGCATGGTTTATATCTAGGATTTCAACATATAACTCATTGCATTTCCATTTTGTGGGTAAATCGAATGCATGAATTTGTATTATTCAAATGTATAAAGTCGATACCCATTCATATAAAACATTCCAAGATATTGACCATTAAATGCAGGGTTTTATGTATTATATGTTTGTTTCCCATATGTCATAGGAAGTATCTCATTATAGAAGTAAATATTCAACTGAGCTATAGTTTAAACATACCATATAATGCTCATTGTAAATATGTTCATGGATAATAATATTTATATATTGAGAAATGTAAAGATTACTATAATATAAAGTTACGATTCAAGGTAATCCACACATATTAAATAGCTATGGATTCATGTAAATTTTCATTATGGACCAATTTATGTTGGAACATTCACATAGTAGATGTACATATGATTACTACTCTTTGTTATTGGATAAATGACGACAGGATCAAAATAATACTTATGTATTCAAATATGACAAGAATTTGACGATTCATTAATAAGTCTATGAAAATTATTAATCAATACGACTTCTAAACTTGTAATTTGGTCAAGATAACACTTTTGGAAGTTGGATAAGGAACCATACTTGAAGCAAGAAAGTACTTAGAATTTTCACCAAACATTGACGACTAACTGAAAAACATAATTACTCTTAACACTTGAATTGTCATATTACTCTTACCTGCGATTCTGCGCAAAAAGAACAGTTTCAAATGCTTTAGCTAACATAGCTAAGTAAGCCTCAGGGTACCTCGTAGGACCCCTTTCATCATCATTCAAAAGCAAATTGTCAGTACCTTGACAAAAAAATATATCGCAGGATAAATTGAATTACAGTATATAGATTTCAAATAAACACAAATAGAACTAATGAAGTACTTTGCGCTTTGAATTTAAATTGGTTGTTATCATAATTCATCATTAGTTAATATATTAGTAATTATTTTGTTTTCCGCCTTAGTAATTTCGGTATTTAAATGCTGCTTTGTTTAACAATTGTTATTTCCACATTTGTAATTTAGACATTTAATACTGCTTTAAAAATTTTAATTTTTTATGAAATTACCGAGATGTTACACCACTAGGGTGGTCTAATAACCTTTTGACCCAAATTGGGCCGACCCCTCTGAGGTGGTCTAATAACCCATCAAATATAAGTTACGACACTTACAATATAACTTGCGACACTTGCAAATACAAATGACGACACTTCCAACCGGAGAAATAATATATGTCCGTTGGGGATACAATAAAGTACAAATATAGTACATAGAATATACAAGTGAATATCTTCCGAAGTTACAAATACATCAACACTCCCTCTTAACTAGGAAGGTATTCTCTTGACACAAGTCATCAATACACATACGCACAGGTCTTCAATTCTGGAGCTGGATCATCGTCACTGAATCATAGAGCATCATCATCACTGCTGTTGTACTCGTCATCTCAATCACTGGGCTATCTCTCAATTCTTCTCGTCATAAGAAGTTCTATAGAGCCAGCTCTTTTTCATGCTAGTTGTAGGCCTAGCCTCCTGTAGGTCTTCATCATCTCTGTGAGCGGCCATCCGGTGGAATCTCAGGACTGATTACATGCGTCAACAAAACCTAGCAAGAGCATCCCAGGACTAATTACTAGCTTAATACTCAACCTATAGTATTTCCCAGGGAGCTATTACATGTGACCTCGCAAAAGCTAGCAAGAGCATCCTAGGACTGATTATGTTCCCAACACAACTTGCAAGATCTCCCAGGGAGCTATTATATGTGACCAAGTAAGCAAAACCTAGCAAGAGCATCCCATGACTGATTACGTGCCCAACACAACCTGCAAGATCTCCCAGGGAGATATTATATGTTGCCAAGCAAAACTTAGCAAGAGCATCCCAGGACTGATTATGTGCCCAACACAACCTGCAAGATCTCCCAGGGTGAAATTACATGCCACGGACAAAACCTCAAAATACCATTTTCCAGATCTACCAGGGAGCTATTATATGCCATAGGAAAAACCTAGCAAGAGTATCTACAAATCTCCTAGGGCGCTATTATATGTCCCTCTAAGAAAAACCTCGAAAGATCATTTTCCAGATCTCCCAGGGAGTTGTTATATTCCATAGGAAAAACCTAGCAAGAGTATCTGCAAATATCCTAGGGCGCTATTATATGCTTATTGCACAACCTAACCACGGCCACAGAGTATCATCCCGACACTCATGATCCTCCTGATCATCCTCGCACGGAGCATCATCCTAATGCTCATGATCACACTGATCATCATCATACAATGCATGATCCTGATGCACATCATCATCACATGATCATCCTAATCATCGTTATCTGGAGTATCGTCCTGATGCATATCATCATTGCATGATCATACTGATCATCATCATATATAACATCATCCTGATGTACATCATCATCACATGATCATCTTGATCATCATCATATATAGCATCATCCTGATGCATATCATCTGGAGCATCGTCCTAATGCTAATCACACAACACTTACATCCACATCCATGGGAAGGATCCTCCTACCACCATGCTTGGAATGGCTCTTGCAAATGTGTCCCATCACTTCCTCCTCGAAATATATTCTATCTGAAGAACACCAAGCCTCTCTCTAAAGTACTTGAACTTCACTCTGTCTAGTTGTTTGGTCAACACATCTGCAATCTGCTCATCCATCACAACATACTGGAGCTTCATTACTCCTCTCTGCACCATATCCCTAATATAGTGATATTTTATCTCGATGTCCTTCGACCTGTCATGGAACACCGGGTTCTTAGACAACTTCACACAACTCTGGTTGTCACAGAAGATACAAGTAGCATCCAACTGGAGATCAAATAAATTAGACAGTAGATTCCTTAGCCATACTGTTTCACAACTAGCCAAACAAGCTACAACATACTCTGCTTCGTCTGTACTCAGTGCTATGAAGGATTTCTTCTTTCTAAAACAAGAGATCGCACCTGATCCCATACTGAAGCAACACCCCGAAGTGATCTTACTATCTGCAGCACTGCCTACCCAATCTGAATTAACATAAACCTCTAGGTTAAACTTTTGATTCGCATCACACTTGAGCCCATAATCAACTGTACCCTTCCGGTACCTCAGAATATGCTTTACAACAATCAAGTGAACATGTCTAGGATCCGTCAGGAACTGGCTCAAGGTGTTCACCATAAAGAAAATATCTAGTCTCGTGTTCGTCAGGTACATCAAGGACCCAATAATCTGACGATACATTGTGGCATCAACCGAATCTGATGAAGCATCACTCAATAGTTTCAGGTTCGATGCCATAGGTGTGGCCATGGCCTTGTAGTCCATCATCTCAAACCGCTTCAAGATCTCTACTGCATACTTCCCTTGTCCAAGGAAGATTCCATCTGCACTTTCCCACACCTCCATACCTAGAAAGTAATGCATCATATCCAAGTCCTTCATCTCGAAATCAGAAGCAAGCTTCCTCTTCGTGTCGGCAATCAATCCAATATCACCTGTCATAAATAGGTCATCTACATACAATAGGAGTATCACTGGACTACCTTCCTCAACCTTGTAGTAAAGGTTGGAATCCAGTTTTGTCACCTACCCAAATTTCTGAAAATTATTATTTTATTTGCAAAATACTTTATGTTAAATTTAATTACAAAGTTTTCTAATTATGATCAATTTTGATCAAGGATGAATGTAATTACTGATTATTATTATTTAAATAAATTAATTAGGAGAAAAACACCCAAGGGGACTGTTAAATGAGTGTTCACTGACCCACTAGAAGGAATGGAAGCTGTTGGAAGGAATGGGACAGATGGCAGCAATTGCATCACACCACTAGCTGTTGGTTATGGGACAACTTCACCTAAAAATGTGGCATTATCCCCCAGGTGGAGGGAGTGAGCAGGAAGCTCATTTAATGACCCGGTAACAACTGAAAAGGCCTAGGCAGCCTACATAAGGAAAATTCAAATTGGGTAGGCAGCCCTTACACAATATTTCTACAGGAATATTTCCTCATGTGCATCAGGTGATCACTGAGAGATTCGAATAGGGAGGCTAGCTGTGAGTGCAATCATAATTCTGCAAACTAATTGTTAAAGAGAACCAGAGGTGCTGGAGCAGGTCCCTTAGACTATTAACTCTTGAATATTTGACAAGTTATTTGCTACTGCAAGAAGAGATCCTAAATTCTGAAGTTTCTTCCTCCTGGTGGTTCAATGAATAGGCTCGGGGGTCCTAAGGCAAGTACTTGACTGTCTTCAGTAATTGGTTGGGTGGAACAGTCTTCTTGGGCTATTTGTTCCCTATAGAACTATTCCAGGTTTTACTATCTCCTATTTTTATTCATTTACTAATCTCTGTTTTGAAAAAGAAATGTGTTCTAATTCTGTTGAAAGTCTGCATGTTAAAGTTTCGAAGATGATTTGAATTGATAAACCAGTATCTACATTTTTCCACATGTTTTTTTATGCATCGTACTCTAGTATAGATACGCAAATTAAGAATAGATGAAAAGATAGGCAATTTTCCATTGATTCGATAGATAAATAGTAATTTTTATGTTTATCAGTTTCTGTCCTATAGTTAATAACAGTAGAAATTACAGTATAGTATTTAAAAATATTTTAGAATACTTCATGGTTTCAAGAAGACAAATATTGATTATTTCCTGTACAGACACTTTGTATTTATTTTTCTTATCTCTATTGTGTACATTGGAAGTAGATGGAATTCAATTTCCATACATCATATTATGTCTGCATTTAAATAAGTATTGCTACAGACAAATAAATGTGTTGACTAGGAATGTAAGTTACAAATTACAGTCAAATATACATGTTCACACACACACTGGAGTATTCATCACAAATTTATTGATAGAGTAATTTCCTATAATCATATCAATATTATCAAATTGCAAACAAGAGGAATGTAAAACCTATATTGTTTACACTTATCATTTTACTTTACAAATCGCATGTATCATTCAATTTGAGTGTTGTATTTTTCCATTATATTACGAACTGCTTATACTACTAAACATAGCATTGCATCAACTGTAAAACCCAAGATCGCATTGTTTTAGATATCCATTATCATTATCCATAGTATTATAAAACACATTTATATCCACATTTAAAATTTTAGTATAAACCCTAGCTACATTTAAGGGCTAATCTGAAGATATATATGATTAATATCTTCTATTTTCGAGGATGAAACTAGCACCTGGGCGTGGCCCTGTTCTTTTCGTTTTCTAAACATTTATCCATTTTCAATGACCAAACACGAACTAGGGTATGGCCCTGTTCTTCTCCTTTACAAACAAAATAAAAACCTTTTTATCATCACATTACAGAGTTATCATTCGATAACCATATAGATTTTAACCTAGCTCGAAAGTCACAATACCAACATACATAATTCAACGTTTAACATAGACGAATAGAACAGAATGATTTAGCATATATATTTTTTTATTGCCGAGAAGAAAATATGGTATCTACAGTTAGATAAGCCTCGGCTCTTTTCCTTTATCTCTTTTCTCATAACATAAAATAGCAGGTCGTGCTCAAGGTTTGAAGCAAAACAAATCCCAACTCAAAGTTTAAACCAGTGTTCCCAGAAATAAAAATATTACATTATGTTTCCAAACGAAATCACACTGGGTTTATTCCCAAACTTTAAACATTGCAAAACAAGTCCAAAAATCCTCAGTATTGACGAAGTAACATAACTCCCAGTTCGACGAGATAAACATCAAAACTTAAGACCGAGTATCATACAAACAAACGAAGGGCACAACCCTGTACAAACATCGTTTAAATAAACATAAGGGTCTTCAACATTTTTCATCTGACAGACATTGCCAAAGCTTGGTGAAAGACTGGATATTCATTCTCATGAAACCACATCAACCAAAGTTGAAAGGCACCTACGAGGGTTTGAGACCTGGAGCTTACCAGGTATGGAAGCACATCGTCCCTTTCCAAACCCTTGCTCAAAGACAATCCTCGAACCCTGCAACTAACGAAAACCAAAGCCTAGAATTTGAGAACAGTATTATTTCATTTTAAAAACTGAAAATTGAAACTTCAACTAAAAAAATCATTATACTTCCGAGAATGCTTACCTTCTCTTCCAATGACCAAGTTCTTTGCATTCACCAGAAAGATGACAAGGTTTCTGCTGTAAACGAGGTGAGGTAACTTCTATCATTTTACAGCTTGGTGTGTTTCATACAAACTCAAAAACGAAGAGCTTAAAACCATCGACTCAATAACAACTCAAACCAGAGACCCAGTCTTTTAATACAACGCCATTACAGTAGAATAGAACCTGCAACTTCAATCCTATCTACAGGTCTCGGGGTCAAACCTGTTACAAGTTTTCTAACCCTAGATTTCGGCAGCCTATCAGCCACACAGACTGAAACAATAGAACATTGAACCACATTCAAGTCTCATTAAACCAAAACAACAACAAAGGTTAGGGTTGTATCTAATGATCGACATTCATCACATCCAACATTCATGAGAGTGCCAGCGAGGTTGCATTGGGTTGAACGACCCTTTCATTTATTGCTCTATCATTTTGCATGCATGGCCATGCCACTTGGGCACACAGAGGATCGATCAACATCCAGTTCGGAGATGTCTCAAAACACATAACCATTACATAGTGACATCTGCATAAACTATTACATCGAATTCATATTACGTGGATCGCTGGCAATCCTTGTCAGCTGGAGTTTCGACTCAAGCTTTTAATGCAGGATCGAGACATAACCTTCACGATAGCTCGATGTTTATGTCATTTTAATGACTGCCAACTCACAACCCTATCGAGTTAAATGCATGTCAGTGCAATCAAAATAAACAATATAATTCCCAATTGGATTTTAGAAAATTAAAACTTTACTGTTAAAATCGTATAGTAGACATCAATTCTCACACTATAATTACGATTCGACTTAGAGTTACAATAATTCAATATTTAAGACTAAAGTTTAGCCACGTATGAAGTATAGATTTCATATCATTTCAATATAGTAAACTTTCATATATTTTATAATAGTTTGCAAATATAAAACTATTATATAGGATAGCAACCTATAAATATTATATGGTTAGTATAACAACCACAAGTTCTATTATTCCATTTACAAAAATAAATCAATGTAGGAGTTTACACTTGTGATTTCCAACAAGACCATTGACTAGTAACTAGCATAAAAACCATGCTATTGTCATAAACTTTATACCCAAACTTATATGCAATGCATTTGACGGTTAGCAATACAATCACGACGTTAATACTTTACAAGTATTAGTTATCTTAAGATGACGACAGAGCCATCCACTACAATGACACCGATTTCAGCGACTATTCTACCAGCCCGATGATGTTAATAAACAACATATTGAAATCATAGTAGAGTTGTAAGATAACGTTGAAAGACCAGTAAGCAGCACTAGAAATTCATACCCGAAGATACTTGTTTTTCACAAAAGAATTCACAACATATCTTTTTGATGTTGAATTGAATTACACACGTACTTATAGTTTATGCAGTTATCAAACCTCTTACCTGTCGTCTGCACATAGAATATTCAAATGAATTAGCATCACAACTAAGTAAACTCTAGGGTACCTTGTAGGACACCCTTGTTCATCAAAAATCAAACCGTCAGTATCTTTTCAAGAAAAGTATCACATCACATCAATGACTTGTTAATTCGTCTATTATTGTAATCATGTCGTACTTGATGTGTTAAAGTTGTCATTTATCACCATCCTGTTAAAACAGGAAATTAAATTACATTTAGTACTAATGGCCTTTTAATTAAAGCTGTCGTAATCAAACAATTATTATTTCCGCATCTATAAATTTGGTATTTAATGTCATTTTCAAAAATTTTAAATTTTTATGAAAATTCAGCATGTTACATGTGGTGTCAGAGCTCATGTTCGAACTCTAGGCCTGAAAGAGGTCCAAGAACATGCAGGAGAAAATTTTTATACAACAGAAAACTTTACTAATTTAAATTTTAAATTATGATGTTATCCAATTTTTTTTTTTAAGCTACAGGTATGGAGAACTCAGCTGATCATATAGACGACAGATTTCAACCAAACAGTCACAGATTGGGACAACACTATGTAGAAGAAGGTCACGGTGAACTAAATAACAGTTCTTCAGAATTGTTACAAGATTTTCATGAATTAAAGGCAGAAATCAGATTTGTGAAACAAGACAATGAAAGAATTCTGCAGGCACAAGAACAATTAAATCAAGTGTTGTTTGAACAATGCCCAACAGAGGAGCAAGAGAGAGATAATGAAGATATCTCTAAAGTTGAGGATCTGCCTCATGCTAATAAAAATTAGAAAATGAAAACCAGTGAGGTGAAAAATAGTTCAACCTTATCGGGAGATGTTATCGAAGTGCGTAAAAAGAAACGTAACTACACTAGTGATAGCAGTGAAGGAGATTTTAAACCCAGAAGGAAAAATCATAAGGAATACGAGCATATTTTTGGGGAGTTCAAAAAGATTAGACCTCCAACTTTCAATGGAGAAACTGAGAAGGGCGAGATAACTGAAGCTTGGCTGTCTGGTATGAAGAAATACTTCTAGATCTATAACTATTCAAAGTTCTTGAAGGAAAAAATGGCTATATATAACTTGACCGGAAAAATAGATATTTGGTGGTAGGACATCAAAAGAGTAAAGGGTATCAAAGATAAAGATGTAAGCTGGAGTGATTTTAAACGATATTTTAAAAAGAAGTATTTATCTGAATAGTACTATGAAGAAAAATCCAAAGAGTTCTACGATTTGAAGTTGGGAGGTATGAACATTAAGGAAATGAACAATAAATTTATGAACTTATTGAGATATGTGCCATACCTCATAGAAGAAAAACCCAAAATTCAAAGATACTTGAGCTGCCTACCTTTCAATATTAAGGACAGAATTGAGTACGACAGTCCTAAAACCTTGGAAGAGGCTATGAGAAAGGCAGTTTTATGTTATGACACCAATCGAAAAAGAGAAGGAATGTCAAGCTGGAAGAGTCATAAGCCCAACAACTTTGAGCAAAAAAAGAAAAATTTCAGATTCAATAGAAATTCCGGATTCCAAAGGAAGAATTTTCAGAACCGGAATTTCCAAGGGAATAATTCTAGAAACAATTCACAGCAGAATTCTACAGCACCCAGAAATGCACCTAATAATACCAGAACTAATGAGCCAAAGGCACCGATCAAATGTTTTGAATGTCAAGGTCTCCATTGTGAATCAAAATGTCCCTTGAGGAAGCGAAAGACTAACAACATCAACTCTATTCAGACCGAACCTACTGTTGGAGACGTGGCGAGGGAGATGCCCAGAATTAATGTAGCAATCGACAATAGGCAACATATCTTCAAATCTCCATGGTAGAGATTGAAGGTATGCTACAAAATCATCCTGTTACTATTTTAATTGACCTAGGTGCTAGTTTAAGTTATATTTCACCAGGTATTGTGGAAAGTTTTAAATTGAAAACAAAAAAGTTTAGTAAATCTTGGTTAGTTAGACTAGCAACCGGAACAAAGAGGAAAGTATCAGATTTTATAGAAAGTTGTGCTTTATCCATGAATCATTTACAAACACAAATCAAGTTGAATATTATACCTTTAGGATCTTATGATATTATAGTTGGGATGGACTGGTTAGAATCCCATCATGTCATTCTGGATTGTTATGGAAAAAGTTTTACATGTTTAAATGACGAAGGAAAAACTGTAGAAATAAAAGGCATCCCAAGGAAGGTAACCCTTAGATAGATTTCAGCCATGCAAGTTAAGAGGGTAATTAGGAAAAGATGCCAGATGTTTGCAGTAAACGTAGTAAATGATGAGTTTATTGGTAAAGAGGACAAACTGAAATTAGAGGACATACCTGTCCTAAAGGATTTTAAGGATGTATTTCCTGAGGAGATTCCAGGACTACCTCCTAAAAGAGATTTAGATTTTACCATCGAATTAATACCAGGAGCAGTACCAAATTCAAAAGCTCCATACAGAATGAACATACTGGAACTAAATGAATTGAAATCACAGTTGAAGGAACTGATTGATAAGAAGTAGATTAGACCCAGTGTGTCACATTGGGGAGCACCTGTCATCTTTGTTAAGAAGAAAGATGGAACCTTAATACTGTGCATAGATTATCGCCAGCTTAAGAAGATGACGATCAAGAATCGGTATCTGTTTCCCCGCATAGACAATCTATTTGATCAGCTACGTGGAGCAATGATATTTTCTAAGATTGATCTAAGATCAGGATATCATCAAGTACGGGTTAAGGATGAAGATATTTTCAAGACATCTTTCAGAACTCGTTATGGATATTACGAGTTCGTAGTCATGCCATTTGGCTTGACTAATGCCCTGGCTGTATTTATGTGTTTGATGAATAATATTTTGCAAAAATACTTAGACAAGTTTTCCGTTGTATTTATAGATGACATTTTAGTGTATTCTAAAAGTAAAGAAGAGCATGCTGAACATTTACGGATTATCTTACAAGTTCTAAGAGATCATCAACTATACGCTAAGTTTAGCAAGTGTGACTTTCACAAAGACAAAATTCAGTATTTATGACACATAATTTCGAGAGAAGGAATCTCGGTTGACCCCAACAAGATAAGGGCCATTAATGACTGGCCAGTTCCTAAGGATGTGTCAGATGTATGATTATTTATGGGCATTACTGGATATTACAGAAAATTTATAGAAAATTTTTCCAAGATTGCCAACCCCATAACTTCTTTGCAGAAGAAAAGGAAGAAATTTGTGTGAGATCAGAAATGTTCTGACAGTTTTGAGAAATTGAAGGAATTATTGATGACGGCACCTATCTTGAGGATAGCAGACCCTAACAAGGATTTTGTAGTTTGTACAGACGCATGCAATGACGGACTCGGTGGAGTCCTGACACAGGAAGGGCATGCGATGCCATATGAATCTAGAAAACTGAAAGTACATGAAAAGAACTACTCTACCTATGATTTAGAGTTATTAGCAGTTATTCATGCCTTAAAAATGTGGCGTCATCACCTCATTGGCAGAAAATTTATGTTATTAACAGATAACATGAGTCTGAAATATTTATTATATCAGACAAACTTGAACGCTAGGAAAGCTAGATGGTTGACTTTCTTAAGTGAGTATGATTTCGAAATTCAACATATTAAAGGGAAAGAGAACAAGGTTGCAGATGCCTTGATTCGTAATGCAAAATTGAATTTTATTTCAGCCATCAATACTTATTCAACTGATTTAGAAAATCAGATTATTGAAAAGAGTGAAACATATAAAGAATACAGAAAAATGAAGGAAAAGACAGCAAACAACAGTTCTAAAATTTTTATGGCAGATTACAGCATGAAGGAAAATGGATTATTACTGTATAAAAATAGATTGTATGTACCAAACATACCAGAAATAAAATTTCTGATATTAAATGAGATGCATAAAAGTCATTATTCTGGTCATCCAGGTTATCAAAAGACCATTACTATGCCAAGAAAAGAATACTATTGGCCCATAATGAAGGATGAAGTAGTAGAGTACATAGCTAAATGTTTGGATTGTCAAAAGGTGAAGGTTGAACACCAACATCCTGCTAGATTGTTGCAACCGTTACCGATACCAAGTTGGAAATGGGAAGTGATCAGCATAGATTTTATTACTAGATTACCTAAAAATCAGAAACAACATGATTCTATCATGGTGGTAGTTGATAAACTCAGTAAAGCAGCACATTTTATACCTGTGAAGACTACTCATAAAGCTCCAGACATTGCAGAAATTTTTATGAAGCAGGTTTTTCGACTACATGGAATACCGAAAGTAATAATTTCAGATCGTGACTCTAAGTTTATAGGAAACTTCTTGAGGTCACTGTTTAAGGGGTTGAATACAACTTTAAATTTCAGTACAGCATTTCATCCACAGACGGATGGACAGGAAGAAAGGGTAAATCAAGTTTTAGAAGATTTATTAAGAATGTATGTTAAGGATCAGACTGGTAAGTGGGAAGACTACTTGCACTTAGCAAAATTTGCTTATAATAATCATTATCATGCATCTGCCAGACTTAGTCCTTTTGAAATTCTTTATGGTAGGAAATGTGATATACCTGTTTCGTGGAATGATCCAGTAAATAGAGTTGTTTTAGGACCTAAATTATTGCAGGAGTTAGAACTAATTGTGAAATAGCTACAAGGACATTTAAAAGTTGCCCAAGATAGGCAAAAGAGACAAGCATATTTAAAAAGGACTCACAAAGAGTTCCAATTTGGTGAACATGTATTCCTCAATGTAAGATAAAAAAAGAGTTCATTGAAATTGGGAAGCTGTGCCAAGATGGCACCCAGGTATTGTGGTCCTTTTGAAATATTGTCCAAGGTTGGACCAGTGGCATACCAACTGGCTTTGCCACCAAACTTAAAAATACATAATGTTTTTCATATATCATTTTTAAATAAATATGTACACGATGCTACTCATGTTGTAAACTGGAATGATGTACAGGTGGGACAAAACAGAGATTTTCCGGTGGAATTGGACTGTATCCTCGGAAGGAAGGAAACTATTCTCCGGAATCGCACCATTGGGCAAGTGAAGGTGCAATGGAAGCATACCTGGGAGTTGGAGAGTAGTATGCAGGAAACATTCCCAACTCTGTTTTAGGAACACTCAAGGAGTGATTAACCAACATCGAGGACAATGTTGAGACTTATGGGGGGGTGTATGTCACCTACCCAAATTTCTGAAAATTATTATTTTATTTGCAAAATACTTTATGTTAAATTTAATTACAAAGTTTTCTAATTATGATCAATTTTGATCAAGTATGAATGTAATTACTGATTATTATTATTTAAATAAATTAATTAGGAGACAAACACCCAAGGGGACTGTTAAATGAGTGTTCACTGACCCACTAGGAGGAATGGAAGTTGTTGGAAGGAATGGGACAGATGGCAGCAATTGCATCACACCACTAGCTGTTGGCTATGGGACAACTACCCCTAAAAATGTGGCATTATCCCCCAGGTGGAGGGAGTGAGCGGGCAACTCATTTAATGACCCAGTAACAACTGAAAAGGCCTAGGTAGCCTACATAAGGAAAATTCGAATTGGGCAGGCAGCCCTTACACAATATTTCTGCAGGAATATTTCCTCATGTGCATCAGGTGATCGCTGAGAGATTCGAATAGGGAGGCTAGTTGTGAGTGCAATCATAAGTCTGCAAACTAATTGTTAAAGAGAACCAGAGGTGTTGGAGAAAGTCCCTTAGACTGTTAACTCTTGAAGGTTTGACAAGTTATTTGCTACTGCAAGAAGAGATCCTAAATTCCTAAGTTTCTTCCTCCTGGTGGTTCAGTGAACAGGCTCAGGGGTCCTAAGGAAAGTACTTGGCTGTCTTCAGGAATTGGTTGGGTGGAACAGTCTTCTTGGGTTGTTTGTTCCCTACAGAACTATTCCAGGTTTTACTATCTCCTATTTTTATTCATTTACTAATCTCTGTTTTGAAAAAGAAATGTGTTCTGATTCTATTGAAATTCTGTATGTTAAAGTTTCAAAGATTATTTGAATTGATAAACCAGTATCTACATTTTTCCACATGTTGTTTTATGCATCGTACTCTAGTATAGATACAAACATTAAGAATAGATGAAAAGATAGGCAATTTTCCATTGATTCGATAGATAAATGGTAATTTGTATGTTTATCAGTTTCTATCCTATAGTTAATAACAGTAGAAATTACAGTATAGTATTTAAAAATATTTTAGAATACTTCATGGTTTCAAGAAGACAAATATTGATTATTTCCTGTACAGACACTTTGTATTTATTTTTCTTATCTCTATTGTGTACATCGGAAGTAGATGGAATTCAATTTCCATACATCATATTATATCTGCATTTAAATAAGTATTGCTACAGATAAATAAATGTGTTGACTAGGAATGTAAGTTACAAATTACAGTCAAATATACATGTTCACACACACACTGGAGTATTTATCACAAATTTATTGATAGAGTAATTTCCTATAATCACATCAGTATTATCAAATTGCAAACAAGAGGAATGTAAAACCTATATTGTTTACACTTATCATTTTACTTTACAAATCACATGTATCATTCAATCTGAGTGTTGTATTTTTCCATAGCATTGCTAATCATTATCCATTATCATTATCCATAGTATTATAAAACACATTTATATACACATTTAAAATTTCAGTATAAACCCTAGCTACATTTAAGGGCTAATCTGAAGATATATATGATTAATATCTTCTATTTTTGAGGACGAAACTAGCACCTGGGCGTGGCCCTATTCTTTTCATTTTCTAAACATTTATCCATTTTCAAAGACCAAACACGAACTAGGGTATGGCCCTATTCATGTCCTTTACAAACGAAATAAAAACCATTTTATTATCAGATTACAGAGTTGTCATTCGATAAGCATATAGATTTTAACCTAGCTCAAAAGTCATGATACCAACATATAGAATTCGACGTTTAACATAGACGAATAGCACAAAATGATTTAGCATATATATTATTTTTTTATTACCGAGAAGTAAACATGGTATCTACAGTTAGATGAGCCTCGTCTCTTTTCCTTTATCTCTTTTATCATAACATAAACCAACAGGTCGTGCTCAAGGTTTGAACCAAAACAAATGCCAACTCAAAGTTTAAACCAATGTTCCCAGAAATAAAAATATTACATTATGTTTCCAAACGAAATCGCACAGGGTTTATTCCCAAACTTTAAACATTGCAAAACAAGTCCAAAAATCCTCAGTATTGACGAAGTAACATAACTCCTAGTTCGATGAGATAAACAACAAAACTTATGACCGAGTATCATACAAACAAACTAAGGGCACAACCCTATACAAACATCATTTAAATAAACATAAGGGTCTTCAACGTTTTTCATCTGACAGACATTGCCAAAGCTTGGTGAAAGACTGGATATTCATTCTCATGAAACCACATCAACCAAAGTCGAAAGGCACCTACAAGGGTTTGATACCCGGAGCTTACCAGGTATGGAAGCACGATCCTTGAACCCTACAACTGACGAAAACCAAAGCTTAGAATTTGACAACAGTATTATTTCATTTTAAAAACTGAAAATCGAAACTTCAACTAAAAAAATCATTATACTTCCGAGAATGCTTACCTTCTCTTCCAACGGCCAAGTTCTTTGCATTCACCAGAAAGACGATGATGTTTCTGCTATAAACGAGGTGAGGTAACTTCTATCATTTTACAGCTTGGTTTGTTTCATACAAACTCAAAAACGAAGAGCTTAAAACCATCGACTCAATAACAACTCAAACCAGAGACCCAGTCTTTTAATACAATGCCATTACAGTAGAATAGAACCCGCAACTTCAATCCTTTCTACAGCTCTTGGGGTCAAACCTCTTACAAGTTTGCTAACCCTAGATTTTAGCAGCCCGTCGTCCACACAGACCGAAACAATAGAACATTGAACCACATTCAAGTCTCATTAAACCAAAACAACGACAAAGGTTAGGGTTGTATCTAACGATACACATTCATCACATCCAAAACTCATGAGAGTGCCAGCGATGTTGCATTGGGTTGAACAACCCTTGCATTTATTGCTCTATCATTTCTCATGCACGGCCATGCCACTTGGGCACACAGAGGATCGATCAACATCCAGTTCGGACATGTCTCAAAACACATAACCATTACATAGTGACATCTGCAGAAACTATTACATCGAATTCATATTACGTGGATCGCTGGCAATCCTTGTCAGCTGGAGTTTCAACTCAAGCTTTTAATGTAGGATCGAGACATAATCTTCACGATAGCTCGATGTTCATGTCATTTTAATGACTGTCAATTCGCCACCCTGTCGAGTTAAATGCATGTCAGTGCAATCAAAATAAACAATTTAATTCCCAATTGGATTTTAGAAAATTAAAACTTTATTGTTAAAATCGTACAGTGGACATCAGTTCTCACACTATAATTACGATTTGACTTAGAGTTACAATAATTCAATATTTAAGACTAAATTTTAGCCATGTATGAAGTATAGATTTCATATCATTTCAATATAGTAAACTTTCATATATTTTATAATAGTTTGCAAATATAAAACTGTTATATAGTATAGCAACCTATAAAGATTATATGGTTAGTATAACAACCATAAGTTTTATTATTCCATTTACAAAAATAAATCAATGTAGGAGTTTACACTTGTGATTTCCAACAAGACCATTGACTAGTAACTAGCATAAAAACCATGCTATTGTCATAAACTTTATACCCAAACTTATATGCAATGCATTTGACGGTTAGCAATACAATCACGACGTTAATACTTTACAAGTATTAGTTATCTTAAGACAATGACAGAGCCAGCCACTACAACGACGTCGATTTCAATGACTATTCTACCGGCCTGATGATGTTAATAAACAACGTATTGAAATCATAGTAGAGTTGTAAGAGAGCGTTGAAAGACTAGTAAGCAGCACTAGAAATTCATACCTGAAGATACTTGTTTTTTGCAAAAGAATTCACAACATATCTTTTTGACATTTAATTGAATTACACACGTACTTATAATTTATGCAGTTATCAAACCTCTTACCTGTCGTCTGCACATAGAATATTCAAATGCATTAGCGTCGCATCTAAGTAAACTCCAGGGTACCTCGTAGGACACCCTTGTTCATAAAAAATCAAACCATCAGTATCTTTTCATGAAAAGTATCACATCATATCAATGACCTGTTAGTTCGTCTATTATTGTAATCATGTCGTACTTGATGTGTTAAAGTTGTCATTTATCACCATGCTATTAAAACAGGAAATTAAATTACATTTAGTACTAATGACCTTTTAATTAAAGATGTCGTAATCAAACAGTTATTATTTCCGCATCTATAAATTTGGTATTTAATGTCATTTTCAAAAGTTTTAAATTTTTATGAAAATTCGGGATGTTACAACTTTACTCTTGGTAAAGCCCAAACTAGTCAGGAATCTGTCAATCATGCCGTACCATGTCCTGGTTGCTTGTTTCAAACCATACAAGGATTTCTTCAATTTGCATATATATGACTCCCTGTCATGTGTCTCAAAACTGAGTGGCTTCTCCACATACACTTCCTCTTCGACTACACCTTTCAATAAAGTTGTCTTGACATCCATTTGGTGTATCTTCCACTTGATCACTGCAGCTAGGGCAAGTATTGTTCTAATGGAAGTGTATCTAGCTACATGTGCAAAAGTTTCTTCATAATCTATCCCTTCTTTATGGGAGAAGCCACAAGCCACAAACCTTGCCTTGTATTTCTCTATGCTACTATCTACAGCATGCTTGATTTTGTAGATCCACTTGGAAATCACAACATACTTCCCTTCTAGTCTTGGGACCACATTCCAAACATCATTCTTCATGATCGACTAGTATTCCTCGACCATGACATCCTTCCATTACTGCATCCCGGATCCTGGGAACTTCAGATTCTTCAATATCTTCAATAGGTAGTTTTCTTGACCTTCGTCGCTAGAATAAATGTCATTGTTTTTGTAGGTGATTGTACATGATCTTTCCTACAAGTCAAATTCAATTGCATGATTAGAAACTTCTCATAGTTTTCAGAACAAAATATTACACATAAGGACATATGTCTTATAGTCATGCAATTATATTTAGCCAATGCATCAATACAACATTTATCCATATCCCGTAACTTTCTAGATGCCTTCCATCTCTACCATAACATTTTTAAGAGTGTGCACAACTCCCAACATGTTAGTAAAGAGGTTTAATTCTAGATAAGTAGCAATGGAGTGTTGTACAGTAACATAGGCCACTTACCCATTTCTATTTTGTAGTATCTTGTTCATTAATGCAACTTTTCTAAAATGCATAATATACATCCTAAATCTAGGAACATAAGTATGTACATGACTGAACAACATCATTTAAGTAATCATATATATAAGAAATGACAATTCAAATACTTATCTTTGTTTGCTTGTTGGGTGGACTCCCTCTCAATATTTGCTTCCTTGCAGGAACTACTGGAGTGTGCTCCCTCTTGATCTTTGCTTCCTTGCAAGAATTATTGGAGTGTTCTCCCTCTTGATCTTTGCTTCCTTGCAGGAACTACTGGAGTGTGCTCCCTCTTGATCTTTGCTTCCTTGATTATCTGTCTTTGAACTTATATCCATCCTGGACCATTATGCATGCTTAAGTGTGCACTAGTGTCATCATTGTGTCATCCTCAAGATCTCATACATAATCATACATGCATTAGTATAATCTCAATACTATCAAACCATCATGATTCTAAATAATATTAAACATGTATGGTCATGGTCATTTCATACATTGGTAATTTATCACAAGCGTTAGTATTTCAAGGTTTCAGGGAGGACTTCTTTTACTCATGCATATTCTTATTTGACCATAGGACTCTTCTAGTTTGTCATATCATTAATCAAACTAAGAAGCATAATATGCATAAACCCATGATTATTCAAACCTATAACTTCATGAATAATCCTTATCAATCATACAAAAGTATACTTATCTAAGATCCTAACACCAAGTAGGGTTCTAACTCGATATAAGAGAAGCATACCTGGATTATCATGCTTGTCTAACATACCCAAAAAATATCTTCTTTGTTCTCTTCAACCTTGTGCTAGTAACCTGCATATCTCATAAGTTAAGCATTGTAGAACCAAATTATACATAACTCATAAGTAGAGATTCTATGTGATCAATGGCTATGGATGAGTCTTTGTATTCATGTCACCATGGTCATATGTTCTTGATCGAGAACTTGATTTGTCTTTCTTGATGTACATTTCATGTTAGCGGACAACATCATCCTCATACAAAACCACAATGCATTAGTATAATCATAAGTGTCATAACCCTAATCAATGAATGTCTTCTATCATTCACATGCATTCATACTTTTACTAAGGTGATAAGACAAGTCTAAAATTAATCAAAATTGTACTAACCTCAATAATATCAGGACAAACTTAATCATGAACAAATTCCAAAACTGTATCTCCTCAAGTCATATCTTTCTAGATTGCTAGTTCAATGAATCAAACATCTCCTTGAGTGTCTTTAGAGAAGACACATGTGGTATGAGATGGTCTTTGATAGAATCTGCAATGATTCTCTTGGCCTTTACCAAGATCTTCATGTAAGGCCTTAGCCTAATCTCCCTCCGGAACTGGAAACTCTTCACTTATGTAGGTGTCCAATTCATTCTTTCTAGGATTAAAATGCTCAGAATCCAATTCTGTTTGGACAGAAATATATGCCATATTGTTTATGATGTATCTATGAAATTTCGGATCCTCAAGGTTTGAAACTTTGGCCTATGGTAGACTGACCTGTCATCTTTCCAACCCCACACATATGAGCTTTAATGGATTCTCTGAGGGAGATATATGCCAAGTGTCGCAACGTGAACTGTTTATGGGATGAAACAATATAGTGAACTTGTACGTAGTGCCACGTGTCCCTGTTTCAACTTTGTCCTCTGAAACCTGGACCTGTGAAACTGCAGTCCGTGCCCTAACTGTCTGTTATTATGGAATTCCATTTGGAGCTTCCTATCCTGAGATATGACCTTTGTGCCTAGGTTACCTGTTTAGGGCTGCATTTTGGAAGAGGCAGAAACCCTAACTTGTACGAATCATATCTCACAAAGTACAACGAATCTGGGGATGATCTTCAGAAAAAAAGGTACATGAACATTTCATCTTCGGCTTGTAAATGTTTCAGATCCTGAACTTTTGCCAAAACGGATTTATAGCAAAAGTTCCACGATGACTGGTTTTAACTATACCAAGCCCTAGCTTCCAATTTGTCGCAAGTGCAACAAGTGTCATAAATGCCATACAATGCCTTCCTTCAGGCTAGCTCTGATACCATGTTAGTTTTCCATCATTTAATTCAACATGATCTAGGATCTTAACTGAGAGAACAACATGTACAGCATATCAAACACAAGAGACAAGAGACACAAAGCATTTCACAGGGGAAAAACAAGAAGATGAAAAACCCTGCAACTTCCTCAGAGATAGAATGAGCACCAATACAAAGATCACAAAGATCAAACCCCACAACAAGAGATAGTCTCCTAGAAGCCGCTCCTCCTCCACTTGTGTGCACTCCTCCTCTCTCTCACTAATGCGAAGTGAGTGAGTGAGTCAATGAATAAAATGAGAGAGTCGCACTCTCTATTTATACAATGACTTGGCTTGCCTTTTACTCTAATTGGGCCGACCTCCCTTAGGAGAGTCTAATAAACCATTACCACTTGTCACTGGGTCGACCCCACTAGGGTGTTCTAATAACCCTTTGACCCACACTGGGCCGACCCCTCTAAGGTGGTCTAATTACCCATCAAATATAAGTTACGACAGTTACAATATAACTTGCGACACTTGCAAATGTAAATGACGACACTTCCAACCGGAGGAATAATACATCTCCGTTGGGGATACAATAAAGTACAAATGTAATACACACAATATATAAGTGAATATATTCCGAAGTTACAAATGCATCAACAATAGAGGCATCCCTCATTCTAGGATTTGGAGACTAATCCAACTTCTAATCCTATCAAACCCATTGAGTAAATATACATAACTAAAAACCTATCCATCCTATTTGAAATACTGTCAAGACTTGACCTATTGTTCCTACATGTTAGGCCTAAAGAGGTAGGCTCAATGTCCACCAATCCAGTATGTTCAAAGTCATATAAGAAAAATTCAAATCACTTTCCCACCCCTGACCAAAATCCTCAAACTTATCTGAAGATTAAGGTCGTGTTAAGGTCCCCTCCAAAATAATATTTTCTTCTACAAAACACTCCAACTTTTAAATATTGTTCAATAAATCCTATATTCCATCATATGGCCCATAGATTTTAAGAAGGGAAATGTCTAGCCTTTTCCTATATTAAAACAAATAGTGTAAATACTTGTAGATACAACAAGGGTACTAGACAGGGTCCAACTTGAATTCCAACTAGTAATTACTCCACTAGACAAGTCATCATGATCAAGATCCATAAAGTCCCAATCCTTTAGCCATAACTTCAAATCTTTAGTCAAAAGGTTTGTGATACTCTCAAATTTGACCATTGGCATGTATTCAATCAGATTATGTACATGATCTAAAAGTTATGCTAGTAAGGATTCCTAGCCTCAGAGCTCAAGGCCAAGGCTCAAAGAGTGAATGGTTAAGCATGTACAATGTTAATATTTCTACATGGACCATGTGGTTAGCTTGTCATGAAAACACAAAATATATGTCAATATTGTGTTGGAAAAATAATAAAATGGTCCAAGATGGTTGTGTAAAGAGAACTAGAGGGGTTATGATTTCACTAGGTGGAAAGAACAAAGGGATCCTATGAGAGATTAAATCCTCTTTTTCCATGTGTCAACCTTAAAACTCATCACTAGTACAAAATGGGTGATAAGTGACTAAAAAAATGGCTAAAAATGGGTGATAAATGACTAAATTTGGTCTCGTGACCACTGGACATAAATTAAGAGTCACTTATCACCCAACCAAACTGGTCATTTATCACTTGGTCATAAATTGCTTGAATTGATTCATGTGTTGGTCATATATTTAGTCATTGATTTGGTCATTAATTGTGCAACGTCCCCATCCCTCAATCCGACCAGCAGGAGGAGACGTCCACTAAACCAGGGCCTCAAAAATTTATGCCCCATAGCCATAATTACAAATTTCCAATAGCTACAATGCATGTGCAGACATGTAAATAAAAACACACAATGGAAATAAAATTGATCCAAACACACGTAACATGCAATTTCGAGCATAATTGTCACAAGCATAAAAATAAAAATCATTTCACATGAAAGACATAAGAATACTTATCTTAAACAAAGAAGATCCAAGCAACTGGCCATGTAAGAGCGATTTCCCACCCAACCATAGGAACTCTTTCCAACATATACTCTTTCTTATGAGAGGCCACCCCCAAGCTGGGCTATGAGGTCACCAGGGTGAAGGAAACACTTACAGTGTTCTATCTCTAATCCCACAACCCATTATGCTCACTATGCTTAGCCAAAAAAGATCAACCAGAGCTCTAAGGGGTCTCACTAAGCCGTCACAGTCATGGCACTCCTTCCAATTTACCCACACAACACAAGGAAGGAATTTCCCTTCACTGATCCACAGTTCGCTCAGGAAATCCAAGCCTTACAATGCTTACCAGTGTGTCCAGTAAAATTCCAACCTATTGTATGCTAATAGAAAACCTCCTGCAACATTAATCCATGGATTCTCAAGCATCCAAAAATAGAAGAAATCAATGGGCATAGGTTCCTAGCTTTCCAAACCTCTATGCTCACCTACAACCATCTATTTTCCCTTCCAAAAATACACCTCTGTCTTCAAATTTAGGTTTCTGGGTTAAACACAGTCTAATAATGGTCAAGAACAACAATGGAAACTCTCTCTATGTAGTGTATAATCCTGCATGAGAGAATGAGAAAGATCAAAAGAGCATTGACTCCAATGATATGAGGTAAGGGTGAAAGGACAACTGACATAACTTCCGACCATAGAATAAATAGGACTACTGACAGCTGACATAACTGTCACAACCACCATGCTTCATTAACTACATGAAATGAATTTCCCCACCAACCTCACACATGGATTCAATAATTGGATTTGATAGTGAAGAGAAGGTAATTGGATTATTTAAGGCACATAGTAGATTTTGGATGAGTTCTAGAGTTGACACATGGAAACATGGGATTTGGTTTCCCCACAGGCCTGTTGTTTAGGAATTCTACCTTATAGCGAGGAAAGAGACACTATCAACTTCTGAGGGAATAGGTAAACACATTGATTATATTACAGAAGCGTCTATAAAGGGAAAGAGATCAAAGATCTTGAAGACATACCTTATTACTGACGTTTGATCCTAGCTTTGCTCGATCTTGCGCTCAATCTTCAACTTGATCTTCCACTTCCGTAGACCTGCAATACAAAGATACCTTCCTCAGGGTATCTTGACTGATATAAAGATGATGAAATTGAAATACAATCTAAACATCAAGAACAATCAAGCATTTAACCAAATAAATGCACAATCCATTAGGCATTTGATTTGGGACAGGAAGGATGTTTCAACCTTTATTGTCAAAAGAAAATAATCAGTACAAATTATACCTGATCATGTAGCATGCTTGTGTAACCGGATTCTGGGCTCCTGCTCTTATCTAACTTTGGAATTCTTCCAGCATAACAAACCTTAATGCAGATTTCTCCTCTTGTGAATGAGAGTCTCAATATGTCTAACCCCTCTCCTCAATCCTCCTTGTATTTATAGGACAAGGTAGGCAGTTTAGATCGAGAGGTGGTTGAATGAGAAGTTGGGGAAGTTGCAGAACCAACTGCAACTAATCCCAATTCGTCAAATTAATATATTTTTGATCATATTTTAATATGTGTGCGAGTTTTTCATAGTGGAGTAGCGCACAATATGCAACTTCAGTGTTTAACAACCAACGTTTGCAAGTTTTTTGAGGGTGTGCGCTAGTTTGCTGAAGTGGAGTAGCACATACTAGAACATGTGCACTACTATTGATCCTGTGGAGTAGGGCATGAGGGCTAGTATGCTAAAGTAGAGTAGCGCACAGGTTAAAATATGAGGTTTTTCAGGGTTTTGCCAACTTGCAAA
This sequence comes from Larix kaempferi, assembly GCA_027924585.1. Classification (NCBI taxonomy): domain Eukaryota; kingdom Viridiplantae; phylum Streptophyta; class Pinopsida; order Pinales; family Pinaceae; genus Larix; species Larix kaempferi. The sequence continues at coordinate 41,767,766 of BSBM01000047.1, forward strand.
AGGGTAAGTCAAGTCAAAGTATCATCTAAGGTCATCATGCTCTTCAATCCAAGTTGTCTTTTTTTGTGATCGACAGCTAAAGGTGATCGCAGACAGAGAAGTGCAGATTTGACCTATAACAGATGCCCCCTAATGTGTGAGGTCAGAGGGAAACGATGGTCGAAATACATTATAATTCCAAGTCAGAGGAGGAGCAAGAAACCGTAAAACCAAGTCAGAGAAACACCTGAAACAAAGATCAAGGTCAGCGAGCAATTACAATATTGACATCATATAGATGTGTAGTGTGATACAACATGATCTCCAATACATAACGAGGAGATGTATATATAGCATGGCCACTTGAAATACAAGCGTGGATCCATGTCAAACTGAGACATCATAGCCATAACAACAAACTAGATCTATGTCTCATGGAGAGCCGAATATAAGTGAGGCTCAGTCTTGCGCAATTTGGGTGATAACATAATGAGGTGATGTCATCAACATCCCAAGGTCTTCATCCAAAACAACCCAAGGTACAAACCCTAACCATGTGAATAGATGAGCTGCAAGTCGAACATGGGGGGTATTGTTTGATTACCAGTCCTTTATGTATACCGTTAACAAACGCGAGGTCTTCCACCGATAATGATAATGGGGCCCAAGGTACCTAGTACGATCCAACAAGTGTGAATAAGTGGACTTGGAGTCAAACACTTGAGAAACCTGTCTAATAAGAGACATTGATGTATTCTCATGATTCAACAGCGAGGAAAATTGCCACTAGTGACTGCAATCTCCAAGGTACTAACCGAAACTCTAAAATTCATTCCCAAAGCAAATTGAGTTGATGTCGATGGGAGGAAGTCCATTGGAAGGGAGGACTTAAGGCATCCTCCATCATCCAACATGAGGGAAACTCAACTGGTATGAGCTGATATGGAGTAATATATGTAACAAGACTGACACTAGGATGGCCGACACATGAGGTCAAGGTAAACTGCAGAATGGCCGACATGGGCTATATCCTTGAACAGTGAGCACAACACGAAGTGACTTAGGCAGTTTTCAACATAATAGGGAAAATGATATAATCCTGTAATGTAGAAGACATTAGCAGACTCTCCATATTGTTGGAAGAATAACCAACCGGGGGAGTAAACAAACTCGGAGATCAGGTTCACCCTAAGGTCAAAAAATAAGCCTGACTGACATGATAGAATCAAGTAGGTGTTGTGTTCAAGGATAGGACTGACTGAACTGCCTTTGAAACTGAAGATATGATACATCCTTCTTATCCCTTATTCTTTTTAGATAAAAGAATATCTTTCTTGTTGTTTTAACGAGTCCAAGAAAGAATGAAAACTCAATAAATCCAACCATGTAAAAAGTTTAATGAGCCCATGGGAGGAAGACTCAGGACCTTCTTCATTGTTTACAGAGTTCGAAGAAGAAATAGAAGATTACTCTATATTATTGATCTCTGGATTTTAGTATCGAGCCGAGATCTGTTCTTGCTCACCGGTGTTTTCAATTTTAAGGAGTCTGAAAAACTTAAACAATAACTCCATACACCTACTCGTGGATTTTAATATCGAGGCCAAGTAGGTTAATGCTCTCCTGTGTTTTCCTGTTTAGAGAGTCTGAAAAACTTAAAAAATCCTCTATACACATACTCGTGGATTTTAATATCAATCCCAAGTAGGTTAATGCTCGCCAGTGTTTTCTTGTTTATAGAGTCTGAAAAACTTAAACAATCCTCTGTTTATCCTCTCGTGGATTTCACATCGAGCTCGAATAGGTGAGTGCTCGCTTGGTGTTTTTATGTTTATGTAAAATTAGTCACAGTAGATCTAATGAACAAGTAAATCAATCACAATAGATGAAACTCAGAAAAATGGTGTAAAACTGTGCAAAACATGCATCAATTCTCAATATCCCAATAAGGGTGAATAATTACAATACAATCATCTGATAATGAGTGAGCAATTCGAATTGACTAACATTAGAGAGATTTTGAGGTCAAAAAAGGGCCTCCTAAGAGATGTACTACAAAAATATGAGATATATTAAAATATTATGAATTGGGGGTTTTATGGGGTAGGTATATATGACAAGTCACCTCCCACACTATTTTCTATGCACAATATAAATAACCATGGTTGAGTTACTTTTCAAAATTCATTAGAAATAAAATTAATAAAATAAGACTACATTGATGTGACTAAGATTCATTGTAAATTCCCAAAAATGTATTGTCCTTTAACATTTATTTGTCTTGAACTTGCAAATGAAATTAAATAATAAAAAACATTTTTAAGAGTTTTTTTTAAATTTTATGTTGACTTTTTATATTTAGTACTTTTCTCATGAATTTAATAATGTAATTTAATTGAGAATTTATTTACATGTAAAATATCAATAATATTATTATAATCCACATTGCATTATTATTATTATTATTTATTAAATCTATTATTATTCTTTATTAGTTTGACATTATGTTATTAAATAGAATGGAGTGAATATATAATTTAAAATTAAAAACATAAAAATAATAATATATTATTTTATAAAAAAATGTGATTTATGAATTAAGAGTACTTCACTTGAAAATTACAATAATATTATTTTATGTGAAAGTGTGAAAAGACATTCATTATGAGTACTTTACTTGAAAATGACAATAATATTATTTTATGAAAAGACTATCATTATGAGTACTTTACTTTATGACTTAAAAGTACTTACACCACTACCTTGGTTAACTATGTGTTTTCATCCACCATAGAAAATTTGACAAATAAGCATTATTAACTCATGCAATGCCACCTCACCAAGGGGGATGATGTCATCTACTAGAATGTGATTGGTTGTATTTTATAGTACATTTTCTTTGTTTTGAGGCCATTTTTTGACCTCAAAATTTCTCTAATGGGAGGTCATTCAAATTACTGAATGGTGTGGCTTGGCTCCAACTAGGAGTCCTCATCATCAATCAATGGTGGTCATCAATGCATAAGAACCAGTCATCCAGGTGTCAATCTAAGTCTAACTGATTGTAACAAGTGTAACTGAAGTGTGTAGCACTAATATAGGGAAGGAGGATCAATGGAGGGCGCATGGGAGGCTTAACTGAAGTCAGAAAAAGTTATCTAGTCAATCTGGAGGTCCAACGAAGTGAAACAGTCAGTCAGGAGTGAAACTAGCCTCAAATCAAGGAGAATCGGTGCTAACTGAGTGGGTAGGTGAGGAAGTGTGCCCTTCTTTGGAAGTAGGTGAGATGTGGGCGCCTTCATGACTAGAAGGGATAAAAATTTGAGGAAAGAAGCTCTTGGGTACTAGAAAGAAGTGGATAAGGCGCTGGAGGCATCAACCTGGTGACTCAGATGCATGCAAACCCTAGAAATTGCATGCAAACCCTAATTGCATGCAAGACCCTGAAAATGATGATGTGGATATCCGAACACCCCCCCTCAGGCTAGACTATGATGTAAAAAATAATAATGTAGGGCCCTGGTTACTAAGACCAAAGGTCACCCCAATACAATAATCCAAAAAATGCTGAAAATAAGCTAAGTGAGGAAAAAGGGAAAACCCAGTGGGAAGAAAACCCCCCGTCAAGCTAAAACATAATAATGGATCAATCTGTCTCCACCATGATGGAACTCACCCCCAACAGTGAACGAAGGTAAGAGAACTTCTTCTCAGTGAAGCTCTTGGTGAAGATGTCTGCAATTTGCTCATCAGTAGGGCAATATTGCAGAATGATGGTGTGATCATGCACCAACTCTCGAATGTAGTGCATATGAATCTCAATGTGTTTGGTCCTATGCCACTGAACTGGATCTATGGATATCTTGATAGCACTTTGATTGTCACAAAATAGGATAGTCGAAGTAGTGCCAACAAAACCAAACTCAGAAAGAATACCCTGCAACCAAACTGCCTGAATGCAGGCATTGACTACCCCTCGATACTCTGCCTCTGCTGAAGAAAGTGCAATGGTTACCTGCTTTTTGTTGGACTAGAAAATAGGGCCATGACCAATCATGAAAACATATCCAGAAGTGGACTTCTGATCAATGCTATCACCTGCCAATCTAAATCAGTAAAACCAATGAAATCAAGCTCAGAATCTGCAGCATAGTGGATGCCAAAATGTTTCGTACCTTGCACATACTTCAAGATCCTCTTGGCTGCCCACCAATGAAGCTCATGGGGCTGCTACATATACCTTAACACAACACTCATGGCATATGAAATGTCAAGCCTTGAGTGTGTCAATTAAAGTAGTGAACTAATCAACTGTCGATACATAGTGCAATCTGCAAGCGGTGTAGAATTTCCCTCTTCCAGACTGATTCCTAAGAGGAATGGGAACGAGGCTGCCTTACATTCAGCCATATTAAACTTCAATAACAGGTTGGAAGCATATTTTTGCTGAGATAGTGATCCCATCAAAATTTTGAGCTATCTCCAAGCCCACAAAGTGACTCAACAAGCCCAAATCTCTCATGTCAAAAGCTAGATTTAAGGCAGTTTTTAGCTTGTTTATTGAAGTAAGAGTGCTACCAGTAATGAGAAGATCATCAACATAAAGAACAATAACCAACAAATTACCTTTTAATTTCTGTAGGTACACATTCGGATCAGATTTGCATCTTTTGAAATTATGAGAAAGAAGGAAGGAGTCCATCTTTGCATACCAAGCTCTTGGGGCCTGTTTTAAACCATACAAAGATTTTTTCAATTTGCAAAATAATGATGGATCTGATGTGTAACCTTCTGGCTGCTTCATATATACCTCTTTAGCAAGATCTCCATGTATAAAAGAACTCTTCACATCCATGTGGTGCACTTCCCAGTGCTTAGATGCAGAAATTGCCAAAACTAGGCGGATGGAATCCATCTTTGCAATTGGTGCAAAAGTCTCAGTGTATTCCACTCCTTGGACTTGGAAGAAACCTTTTGCCACCAACCTAGCTTTTTATTTGTTTATAGATCCATTAGTAGAAAATTTCGTGTGGTAGACCCATTTACATTGGACTAATTTTCTTCCAGGTGGAAGCGAAACTAGTTCCCGTGTATTGTTCTTTTGAAGAGAACTGTACTCTTCATCCATGGCACTTTGCCATCTCGGATCTGGTGGGCATGGTAGTATGTTTTGGGATTTGAACCAATAATCAAATAAAAAATCTCAGGAAGTAATGGATCAGAAATAGAAAGAGACATACCTGCTCTTTGAAAGTCGGCTCTTGTTCATCTTGGATCAGCAGGATTTCCAATGTTCGAACCAGCAGATTGAAGAGTGTTTTGGGCCTACTTCGGTAACTGAGGAGGATCATAATGGTCGGATTCTGAACCTAATATGTCATGATCATCATGTGCTGCTAAAATATTAGAAATATCAGAACCAATACTTTCATTATCGCTGCTCAAATCTTCTTCTGGTAGAGGCGGTGAAACGATAGTTTTTTCCTCGACTAGTTGCAATTCTTGAAGTGATTCTTCAAATTGCACACTGCACTCTATGAATATATTTTTGGATCTGATATCCATGAGTTTATATGCCTTTGATTCTTCCCCATATCCTATCAGGATGCACTCAATACTTTGTGGATCCAAAGCTCATCTCTTCTTGGAAGGAATTCTAGCCCATGCAGTAGAGCCAAAACCCCTCAAATTTGACACATCCGGTTTGTGACCAAAAAATGCTTCGAAAAGAGTCATACCTTTCACGGAGGAATGTGGAATTCGGTTTTGAATGTATGCAGCAACATTAATTGCTTCATCCCAAAGATTTGCAGCCAAACCTTTTGACTCAATCATGCAAGTAGCCATCTCTTTCAGTGACCGATTTTTCCTTTCCGCTACACTGTTCTGCTGGGGTGTGTAGGGAACTGTATGTTGGATCTGAATTCCAATTTCGACACAAAGTTGCAGAAACTCGACCTTGATATATTATCCACCATTATCAAATCTAATATCTTTGATCTTTCTCTCAGTGGCGGTCTCAACAGAAGCCTTAAAATCCTTGAATTTTCCAAGCACTTCTGACTTGTTTTTGAGAAAAAATATCCAAGTAAAGTGGGAAAGATCATCAATAAATGTCAAAACATACCTTCAACAATTTAATGACATATTGGGAAGTGGACCACTGATATCAGAATGAATGAGGCACAAAATGGTGGAAGCTCTACTAGCTTTTCCGCAGTCGAACCTGTGCTCGGGGTGCTTCCCAACAATGCAACCGGGGCAAATTCCCTTCGAGGAATGGAGTTGTGGAAGACCATCTACCATGGATTTCTGTTGTAGCAGCAGCAAATACTTGTAATTAAGGTGTTCAAACCTTTCATTCCAAAGCCTACTAACCTCATTACCATGTGTGCAAAGAGAAGTGGGCTTTGCAAGCGGAATAAAGTGTGAAAACTCATAGTATTTTGCAGTGTGGTTCGCCTTTCCGACTGCAATAAGTCTTCCACTTTTGATATCAGAAATTTAAACTGTATTATGGCTGAATGTAACTTGCTATGGTTCACCAGTGTGTGTCATTACACAGAAAGTAGATTTGAAACCAAGGAAGGCACATAGAGAACATTCTGAAAGCTTCCATGTTCAACATGGATTGTACCTTTGCCCTTCGAAGATATTTTTGAGTCATCTCCCAAATGGATGGGGATGGAGCTGTTTGGATCAAATGAAGAAAAAGAATCAATATTTACAGCCATATGATTCAAAGAACCCGAATCTATCAAAAGAGTAGTGGACTTTGAAACAGTTGCCATGAGTGCTTAACCTCTTTCATGATCATCATTCCTATCCTTCTTCCTTGCACCGTCTAGAAGAGTTATGTTATTATTTTCCAAAAGGAGAGCCATTTGATCTATTGTTTTCTTCATGCATGAACTTTCGGGATGAAATCCATGGTTGCAGTAAGAACATTTAGATTTTTCCTTACCCTCTTTACCCTTCTACTTGAACTTCGAACTGGATGGTGCATCCGTCTGCTTGCCTTTCTCTCTTTGCTTGTGAGGTTCGAATTTGGGCTTCTGTTTATTTTGCTTTTCTTTACCATTCAAATTCTTGGGTCCTTAAACAAATAGGGTTGAATCTTTGGAGCTTATGGATCCCATTTGAATAAACTTATCATGCTCTTTTGTGACAGACTCAATGAAGGCATTCAAGGTAGGCATCTTCCAATTCGGGGTAGTTAGCCGACCGAAATTGAAAGTAGAGACAAATACTGAATAGTCTTTATCAAGTTTGGTGAGAATAGAGAGGATCAATTGCTTATCCTCTTTGATAAATCCACTGTTCTTCAACTGCAATGTCAAGTGCTTGAATTTTGTGAAAAACTCATTGATGGTCTCGAAATTCTCAGGACTAAGAGCAATCAATTCATTCTCTAATTGAAAAGCCCTTAGCTCGTCCTGCTTGCCAAAAAGTGTTCCAAGTTGCTCCCATATTGCTTTTAGAGTCTTCAATCCGTTGAGATGGAAGTGAAGATCTTTGGAAATAAAGAGGCAAAGGAGACCATAAGCTTCATCAAGCTTGTTGTAGTGTTTGGTTCTTTCTGACAATGTGCTTGGCTCCAATTCGAGGCCAACTATGACTCTATAGAATCCTTTTGAACACAATATAATCTCCATATCATCTTTCCAATCAAAATAGTTGAAGGGAGTGAGGATAGTCTTTGAAGAAGAGTATTACATTGCTAGGAGCAAGTGCACTTTGATGTAGAAAGGCTTGCAAAGACAAGGTAGCGGATGCAATTGATGTAGATAATAACCTGCAAATCACAATCAAGACAAGAACAGTAAGGTCGAACAATCCACCCTTTTAGAGTTGCATCACACCTGGGATTGGAAATCAAACAAGTTGAATGGGTCCAATGTATCAAATCTAAGAATTATGTGGAAAACTCAAGCTTCTGGAGTGGATTGGAAGTATTTTTATGCTTTGCATGCACAGGAGCGAATGCTCTTGAGATCTTTCATGCCAAAACTTATGTAATTTTGGGCAAATTCACTCAAATCTCCTTGTAGAACACATGTAGAAAAGAGATCTTGTCCCTGCAATGGATCTGATACCATGTAAAATTAGTCACAGCATATCTAATGAACAAGTAAATCAATCACAATAGATGAAACTCAGAAAAATGGTGTAAAACTGTGCAAAACATGCATCAGTTCTCAATATCCCAATAAGGGTGAATAATTACAATACAATCATCTGACAATGAGTGAGCAATTTGTTAACACCAAAAAAGTGCTCACTAGCTCATTCCCTTATTCACATGACCCATTTGTCCACTTTTCCACCATTTGAGCCTCTAAAGCCATCAAAAGGTCACCAAAAGACCATAATACACCCTTTTTCCCCTCAAAAGATATATTTTTCCTCAAAAAAAATAAAAAAAAACCCTCAAAAAGGGTACACAATTCCCAAAAATATTAAAAGGGAATAAAAATATTCAAAATATTCAAAAAAGGAAAAAGGAGGGAAAAGATACCTAAACCATGTTGGTCAATATCATTGGTTTCCTCAAAACCACAATGGTATTCCCCATCACCAAAACCTATAAAAAGGTGATAGGGGCTCCTCACTTTCCATCCATCCATCATCCTATCCTCATGCTGTCAAAATCTCCCTTGAGTTCTTAACCATTGTAGCAATCTTGGAGAAGAGACCATTGGAGCTTGGAGCATCTCAACCTTGGAGCTGCTCAACACCACAAATCCTCACCATTTGAGGTATTATAATACAAAACATTCTTTCATTTCTTGTTCTTTCCATGAATTGTTCTTAATTTTATTTGTTATATGCACATGCTAGTTTAGATTTAATTCATAATCATTTTTGTTTTCTATATTGAAACTGCTATCACATTGTTGATAGGTGCCCATTGCACAAGCTTGGTTGCAAAACCAAGCAACAGTTAAAGACATACCATCTAAACCCCAGGCCTGTCCCTGGGCTCGAGGCATCTCCGGATCTCCTCGATAGTCATCAATCAGCAGGGGGATCTGCTCCCACTGCTCATACATATCCTGTGAAAAGAACTCGCGGATACCACCACCACCGCGGGGCATCATCTGCACCCACCACACCATGCGTGGCTCACTCACCAACCCGTCTCAAACCGGCACTCGTGGCTGCAAGGTTGGTACCCGCTCAAAGAAAAAACAACACAGGAAGGAGGCATAGAAGAACTCTCCCCCCTCCCGACTGACTTTGTCTAGATCTCTCCGGACACTGGCCAAAAACATCTAACCCCACGCATAGTAAGTCCCTCTCAGCACAGAATCCACCATCATCGTTTGTCCCCCAGACAAACGATGTCGCGCCGTGGCACCCAACACCCATAGAACACAAGCCCCAACAGCCTGCATACCCCACTCCCGAAGAGATATCAAGCTCAATGCGCTGTTTTGCGCAATAGCCCCTGACACACAGAATCTCTCCAAGAGATCCTCAATATCTAAACCTGTTGGGATCCTCGGCAGAAGATCCCCTACCTCCCCTAAGCAAGGCAACCCAGTAAGAAAGTAAACATCAGAGAGGGTGATCTCTAACCTCTCACCCCCCACCATGAAAGCACCCTCTGATGGAACCCAGAGATGCACCAATTTGTTCAGCAGCGGTCCGACTGAATGCATTGGTGGAATCTGAGTGAACTTCAGGAGCCCGTTCATAGCCAAAGTCTGTCGGACACCCTAATCGGTCCGAATCTACATCGTTAGGTCCTCCTCCATCTCCCGCTCCTGCCATGATACCAGTGGTCTCCTCAACATCCTACCAAAAAACAAAGAAAATTTTTTAGAAACAGAATTTGTTTTTTCAAAAAATTTCATCGCGGGTTTCATCCGTGAACCCGCGATGAACATCGCGGATATCAGCCCCACAGTCGCGATGAACAACGCGATAGTCACGATGAACATCGCGACTGTCGGCCCCAAACCCGCGATGAACATCGCGGGTTTCGAGCCGAAACCCGCGATGTTCATCGCGGGTTTTGAGCCAAAACCCGTGATGTTCATCGCGGAAAAGGACGTGAAACCCGCGATATTCCACGTTGGAATGCCAACGTGGAATTCCGCGGCCTTCGGGGGCCCGCCGCTAACCAAAAAATACATAGTTAAAAAGGCTAAGGAGAACAGGATTACCTGAAACTCGCGGAATCGAAAACCAACGGTCGAATCTCCCAGAAATCAAGAAAGAGCTTTGACCTAACTCAATTGCTCTGCCAAACTCGCACGTAAAAATGACACGTCATATTGGGCCCACACCCTATTTATAGAGATTTGACCATTTTTCAAACAACCATTGCAGTATCATACGACGTCCGTTTCTCAAACCATCGGTGCCGTTAGAATCAGCACAATGAGAACTTCATGATAGTCCTTTCCTTTTCCCATTTTCACCCGGTCCATTTTTTGGGCATTTTTTTTCATGTCCCTCGTCGCCTTGATTTGCGTGCCACATCGGCTGTCGTCTATTTTTTACGAGTCTTATATCGCCAGATTCAGTTTTCTGCGCTCGTGATGATGCTTGAGATCATTTCTCGCTCTCAGCTCTAGATTTTTTGGGCATTTTTCCCATGCCCCTCGTCGCCTCGGTTTGCGTGCCACATCGACCGTTGCCCGTTTTCGATGAGTCTTACATCATCGGATTCAGTTTTCTGCGCTCGTCATGATTCTTGAGATCCTTTCTTGCTCTCACCTCCAGATTTTTTGAGCATTTTTCCCATGTGCCTCGGTTTGCGTGCCACATCGGTCGTCGCCCATTTTCGACGAGTCTTACATCGTCGGATTCAGTTTTCCGCGCTCCTGATGATGCTTGAGATCCTTTCTCGCTCTCACCTCAAGATTTTTTGGGCATTTTTCCCATGCCCCCCGTCGCCTCGGTTTGCGTGCCACATAGGCCATTGCCCATTTCCGACGAGTCTTATATCGTCGGATTCAGTTTTCTGCGCTCGTGATGATGCTTGAGATAATTTCTCTCCCTCACCTCCAAATTTTTCAGACATTTTTTCCCATGCCCCTCGCCGCCTCGATTTGCATGCCACATTGGCCGTTGCCCGTTTTTGACAATCTTTATGTCACCAAATTCAGTTTTCCGCACTCATGATGATGCTTGAGACCATTTCTTGCTATCATCAAAACCTTTTCGTTTGGTATAATTTTATCCTTTTTTTGGGCCGAGCAATTCTTTTACGAAAAAGGCACTTAGGGAGTTTCTGTTAAGCTCTTTTCTTACTCCTAAAACAATGAAAAGATTGCCGAGCAACCTTGCTTCCTTTCATGCTCGCTAAACGTATCTGAAAGGGCGTCTACCTGGTATAAGTTTACCCCTTTTCCGGATCTTGTAGACTAATTACGAAAAAGGAATACTCTAGTCATATCGGCTAGAAGAGTTCTTCATTTGCATTATTTTATGCTTTTTCGGGACTTGGAGACTAACTTACAAAAAAGAACACCAACGGAGTCCACTTACTGCTTTTAGACTCTCTAAACATGAAAGCGACCACGAGCAATCACTATCCTGGGCTCGTATAAATCCACAGGACAGTACTCCACCACCACTGCAGAGTCTTCTTATCGTTTTCAGACTCCTTAAAAATGAAAGCACTCATTAGCACGAACAGTCATGGGATCACAAAATCCACAGGACAATACCATTTCAAAGCACACTTTTATCCCTTCTTGGAGCTCATTAAAACTACGAAGAAGGACCCAATGGTGCTTCTTGGTGCCACAACAAATCATGTCTACCCATATGGCAGCTCCCCCATTTTGGTTGCCCTTGTTTAGAGTATTCTGCAGTATGTCACCCCCAGAGTCACTCCAATCTACAATACATACCCTTCAGTCCTTAAAGATATGATCCCCGCACCTACAAGTCAGTACCCTACGCTGCCAGGTCAACCATGTCATCATGCTCTACATAAAGGAAGTTTGAGTCCACCCATTCTATGACCCCAATCATTCCCTATCCGCACAGTATGCCAGTCCTACCATCAATACTACCACATATCATTTGTACACCTTGCACTCCTATCAAGGATACATCATTGCCTTGATAGTTGCTGGTCTCTCTCTGTTGACACCAACCAAATTTATTCTAGAGGATAGACCTAGAGGTCCCTGTGCCTTGGACTCATCACCATTTATGATGAGTACCTACGAATCATTTCGAGATGAGTCCTCAGTGCCTCTCCAACTGGTTGTTTCTCACATGCTCGACTTCAACACCTTGATCGCATCATTGAGACTTGCACAGGGTATTGGTCCTTTCAGTTATTTGTTGAAGACCCTAGATACAACCTGACTCTTCCACATTCGAGAGTCTACTTATGGAAACAACTAGTTACATTTTCCTATAGATATCCGGGTTGCGCATGGTGACAGTATTCAGATGTACCCCAATTTTATACTCCATTGAGTATACAGTTACATATACTCCTCAGAGTTTACTCACAGTTGGTGAGTCCCTACAGATGTTGGACACCTTCAGTTTCAGCAGTTCACCAACCCTCCTGAAACCTTATTCGGAATGGTTGTTGCACTTCTAATGTACCAGTTATTGAGATCAGTCATGTTATGATCATGAGTACATCCCAGAATAGTGTCCCCTTTGGACCATTATGATGTACCAGCATATTTTTTATGTATTATTTAGGTCCCCCTTCTTGGGACTACTTGTTATGTATATGTCTTGATACGAGCATGGGTATGCCTGCCTCGTCCATTATTAGAGATTATTCCTCATTCATATTGAGGCTATGTAATATTTGTTGTTTTTGCAGCTTCCAAGGGTCCATTGATCCAGTCTCCAACTGGTCTCTTCTCTACTCCAAACCCCAGGAAAAAGACAAAAGAACTATGATGTCTATCGGCCATACGATGAGCTCCTACCCTCACACATTAGGGGGCAATCTGTTAATACCAAAAAAGTGCTCACTAGCTCATTCCCTTATTCACATGACCCATTTGTCCACTTTTCCACCATTTGAGCCTCTAAAGCCATCAAAAGGTCACCAAAAGACCATAATACACCCTTTTTCCCCTCAAAAGATATATTTTTCCTCAAAAAACATTAAAAAAAGCCTCAAAAAGGGTACACAATTCCCAAAAATATTAAAAGGGAATAAAAATATTCAAAATATTCAAAAAAGAAAAAAGGAGGGAAAAGATACCTAAACCATGTTGGTCAATACCATTGGTTTCCTCAAAACCACAATGGTATTCCCCATCACCAAAACCTATAAAAAGGTGATAGGGGCTCCTCACTTTCCATCCATCCATCATCCTATCCTCATGCTGTCAAAATCTCCCTTGAGTTCTTGACCATTGTAGCAATCTTGGAGAAGAGACCATTGGAGCCTGGAGCATCTCAACCTTGGAGCTGCTCAACACCACAAATCCTCACCATTTGAGGTATTATAATACAAAACATTCTTTCATTTCTTGTTCTTTCCATGGATTGTTCTTAATTTTATTTGTTATATGCACATGCTAGTTTAGATTCAATTCATAATCGTTTTTGCTTTGTATATTGAAACTGCTATCACATTGTTGATAGGTGCCCATTGCACAAGCTTGGTTGCAAAACCAAGCAACAAAATTCGAATTGACTAAGGAGGTCATTCGAATTATTGAATGGTGTAGCTTGGCTCCAACTAGGAGTCCTCATCATCAATCAGTGGTGGTCATCAATGCACAAGAACCAGTCATCCAGGTGTCAATCTGAGTCTAACTGAGTGTAACAAGTGTAACTGAAGTGTGTAGCACTGATCTAGGGAAGGAGGCTCAGTGGAGGGCGCATGGGAGGCTTAACTGAAGTCAGAACAAGTAATCTAGTCAATCTGGAGGTCCAACGGAGTGAAATAGTCGGTCAGGAGTGAAAATAGCCTCAAATCAAGGAGAATCGGTGCTAACTGAGTGTAAACTGAGTGGGTAGGTGAGGAAGTGCGCCCTTCTCTAGCAGTAGGTGAGATGTGGGAGCCTTCATGACTAGGAGGGCTAAAAATTTGAGGAAAGAAGCTCTCGGGTGCTAGAAAGAAGTGGATAAGGTGCTGGAGGCATCAACCTAGTGACTGGGATGCATGTAAACCCTAGAAATTGCATGCAAACCGTAATTGCATGCAAGACCCTGAAAATAATGATATGGATATCCGAACAGTTTAGAGATCCTGAAAACCCTAAAGAAGGCTCCGAAAGGTCCTTTTTCGTAAAGTTAGCCTCCTCCTTTGAAAAAAGTGTAAAACAAAGGAAGAAGAACTCTTCTAGCGTATACAAGAGTATACCTAGAGTATACCTTTTCTGTAAATAATCCATCAAGGCCCGGAAAAGGGGTAATTCTATACCTGGGTGGATGAGCCTTTAGTTCCTTTAACGATCTTGAAGAGGACAAGTTTGTTTGACAATCTTGTTTAGGTTTCGATAGTCCAAACAAGAGCTTAAAATGACTTAAACGAGAGCTCTAGGATCACAACTCATGATCTGCCAAAGACTAGGATCTCAACAAACATGTTAGTAATCACGACAAAAAATATTGAATGACATGTAACTTTAACCATGAACTACTTGAAATGGTCTATCATCAAGAAATTAAGTCTTAAATGGATTGATACTACAAAAATTTAGTGAAAATTTGAGAAATATTGGTTGAAATTACTTTACTACCATATGTAGCTATTCATTGATTAAATAGAATGTTTTGGTGGAATTTGAAACTATAGAGTTTTTACCAAAGTGGGTAAAAATTAAAATCGAACTCATATATGTAATTTCAAATTAAAAACTCAAATATCATTTTGGAATTGTAGGGAAATATTTGGGAGCAAACCCTTGGATTTCAATCCTTCGTGGCGATCAACTCAAGCAACCAATCGACTTTTCTCCTCCACCAAGTAAGTTAAAATCATCCTAACTTGCATTTCAATACTTTATTTGTCAAATTTTATGCTCAAAATCCATTTTAAGGCCATGCTCAAAGCGTTAAATGCGTGTGCCCTACTCTGCAAGAGGCAAAGTAGGGCATACTGGAGGTATGTGCTACTATTGCTCATGCACAGTAGCGCCCATGCGTGACTGTGTGGCTATAGAGTAGTGGAAACCCCTGAACATGGTAAGAAAAGTGTCGAGACTCAAAATTTTGACCTTTCTGTGGCAGGATGGTGGTTTTTTGGAGGGAGAGAGAACATGAGGAGATGGATAGGGTGGAAATGCAAGACTAGACAACTCTCCGTGCACTTCGAAGGTGTGGTTTATTGAAGTTTTACTGAACCGTGAACATGAGGGCACTCAATCGGTTGCTTCAAAGACTCATTCAATACTGGGATGTAGATGCCAATGCATTTGATATCCGGGGAGAAACACTGGACCTTATTGTCGAAGACATATACTTCATTACTGACCTCTCTAGGAGGGGAGATGCAGTAAGATTGAAAGGATCTTCATGCAATGTGGGTGCCATGTCGGTGCAAGAATATGTGAATGCATACTGTGTGGCGGGAACCGAGAAATCAGGAAGTCAAATCCTAATTTCTACTATTGATAGCCTCCCTCTGAAGGTTATTGTAAGTATGTTGAACCGTATGGGGGGAAGTGCCACACAACATTTAGCTTCACGACATTCCATGCATATCTGTATTAGATGCTTGCAAGTTCATGTGTACGATTGGTGCACTAGTCTATTGGCAAATATGAAGCTTCAACTCATGGGTTGTAAGTCTGGGAGTATGAAGAACTTTGGATATGGTAGCATCCTTTGTACCTTCTTCTTCGAGAGGGTACCTGCTCTTAGCTTGGGAATGCCTCTACCTCCAGTCAATCCTCGTGAGCCGAGATTGGGCCATTGGGGTGACATTTTTCTCCGCCAGGGTAGTGGTGAAAGCCACTTCTGCTATCATACTAATGATTTATGGGGATGGTGGGAGAGACAGGTGCCGGCATTCGAGCAGTTTCCGTATGCTGGATTAGACTTCCGCCATGATCCAGAGCTGGTACTTCCTCCAGGTGGTGCCTGGGGAGATATAGGTATGTTTTTGTTTTGAGAATTGTTTAATTTTTTCAAATTTTCAAGTATATGATTTTTATAATGAGTTTTGAAGTACTAAACAAGTGTCATATGCAGATATTGGACCTATTCATCCCGAGGGACATCCTACTATTTTCGTGAGGCCAACAGATGTGGGTGTAGCTGATGCTATGTTAGGGACCCTAGAGAGGAAAGTGATTTGGTTGACTCATGATGTTCCCGCATGTCGCATTGAGCGGATACCTATTGATATGCAGGAAGATGTAGTTGGTGTGCCCCCAGCATGGCTTAGGTTGCTGCGGAAGATAGCTAGGTTGGTCATATGTTATCGGGAGGCAGTAGATGCCAATGAGGCCCCTCCTTCTCCATAGGAGATGGATATTTTATGTATATTTTTTAGGCCACCGAGCCCAGTTTTGTATCTTATGACATGACTTGTGATAGAATTATGATCCAAAACTCATGTTATATTTTTTGATATAGTATTGGATATATATATAGTATCGGTTATTTACATGTGTGTGTGTTTAACTTTATGTGTGAAATGCTATTTGTAGAAATGTATGATACAAATTCCAATGTAAAACGTAATTTGAAAATGAATCAGCCAATGCATTCAAATTTCTTGGAATGTGTTGATATATAATGGAATCAAACTATCTTTCCAATAATCTAACTCACAAAAATTGTTGTAGCAAAATAGGATCTCTAATCTGATAAACACCCATTAACTGAAATACAACTAGTTGCGAATCAAGTCTTACCTCCAAATGTGAAATGCCATGAATAAGAGCATCTCGGAGAAGTTTTATAACCACACTGTACTTAGCCATATTGTTAGTAGTGGAACCCAAACAAACCCCCCCTCGAGGAGAACAGTTGGCTAGCTGGTGAGTAAATGACCCGAGCTGCTGAAGCCAACTGTCGTGTGTGGCGACTGGCGCCATCAACAAATCCTAAGAAATGTTCAGTCGACATCTGATACACGAAAATGAAGACACACATAAGGTTAACTAACAAGCACAAGCAAAACTAGCTCTACAAAATATACAGCTATGTTACAAGAAAAAATCACAAATGCCTAAGTGTAGTACTTATTACCCTTTCTAGGCTCAAGCAGCTTATTACTCTCATAGTCTACTAGATCGTAAGCACCTTTCTTCAGTACTTTAGAAATTATGTAGGGCTTGAGCCACATGGAATTGAACTTGCTAGGTCCTGGAGGTTCCTTATCCTGATCCCAAAGTAGAACAAGGTCTCCTTCGAGAAACACCCTAGGTCTGACAGACTTGTTGTATTGTCCTTTGACTCGTTTTTTATGAACTTCGTTTGCTGTGAGTGCGTCACAACGCTACTCATCTAGATGCTCTAAATGCAACAAACGTTCTTCCAGTACTGAAGTATCTGGTAGTAGTTGGACAACCAATTTTAACGAAGGAATCTCGCGTTCAATTGGAACAACTGCTTCTATCCCATGCACAAGTTGGAAGGGAGAGAACCCAGTAGCAGTCTTTACATTTGCTCGATAAACCCAAACAGCAAGGTATAGCATGATGTGCCAGTTATTTCGACTGGCATTAACAGTTCTTTGTAGAATTACCTTTAAAGTTTTGTTAACTGCTTCGACTTGTCCATTCACCTGTGGATAATATGAAGACGAATGTTCTTGTCGAAAACCTAACATCGTATACAAATTGGTCATCATGCTATTCTAAAAATGACTGCCATGGTCAATCACAATTTCTTTGGGTATGCTGAACCTTGCAATAATCTGATTGAATACAAAATAAGCAGCAGTTTCTCCATCTGCCTTGACAGTAGGCATTGCCTCGGCCCACTTGGTGAAGTAGTCGACGACAACGATGATATAATGATGTCCTCCAGCCGAAACTGGATTGCAAGACATATAATCAACCCCCCATTTTGTAAAGGGACCTGCTGTAATCACAGGATGAAGAGGAGCTGGATGTGCTCTCATTTTCTTGGTGAAAACGGACAGTAGTGTTTCACAGCTTCCACACAATCTTTAAAGATTGTGGGCCAAAAATACCCGGCACGCGGTATTTTCTGAGCTGTTGCCAACCTAGAAAGATGACCCCCACAAGCTCCACTGTGAGCGTCATTTAATACTATTTCTGCTTCTTCTAAAGTCAAACAACGTCGTAAGATGGAATCTATCCCACGTCTATACAAAGTATCAGAGATGATGAGATAGTTTTTCGCATGACTTTTCAGTTTGCGTCGTTCTTCTCTAGAAAAAGTGGTAGGACACCTCAAAGTCTGGAGATATACTAAAATATCCCCGTACCATGGGTCAGAGGAGGCAATAAGGAAGATATGTTCATCCGGGAATGATGATTCTTTTTCGATATGCTCTAAGTCACTCGGAAACTTTGAGATTAATTCAGCGAACAGTAGTGATTTCTTTGACATGGCCGATTGAAAGACCAAATCGAACTCTTGTAAGATTACAATCCATTTATTGTACTTCCCACCGATGATGCATCGAGTGAGAACACATTGAAAAGGATTGACTTCTTTTATCACAGTAGTTGTTTGTAAAAGAATGCAGTGACGAAGCCTTTGTACCGGATAGACTGCATCTAGTGCTAACTTCTCAACATGCAAATATTTGATCTTAGGAGCTATCAATGCGTGAGAGAGATAGTACACAACATGCTCTTGGAGCATGTCGTCCTCCTGAACTAGTACTATGTCAATTGTGTAAACAGATGCCTCCAGATATAAGAGAAAATCTTTTGCATAATCTGGTGGGCTTAAAAAGGGGGCTGAAACTAGTGCCTTTTTCAAGGCTTCAAACGATGCTTGAGCAGCCTCATCCCACAAGAAGTAGGTATCTTGTTTAAGCAGTCTCATAAAACCTTTTGTGATCTTAGCATAGTTTATGATAAAGCGTCGCAAGAAGTTAGACATGCCTTGCAGACTTTGAATTTGTTGCAAGGTGTGAGGAGGAGGCAGATTTACAATCGCCTCAACTTTTAACGGATCAACCATTATGCCACGACTAGATACAATGAAACCCAGTAAACGTCCTGATTCGATGTCGAATACGTACTTATTAGGATTCAATCGAATCTTATATTTTCTGTATCATTCAAACACAAGTCTCAAATGGGATGGATTATCCCGTCTCTTTTGAGATCACGTCGGGAGATCATCTAAGTAAGGTTCAACTATGTGCTTGATATCGTGAAAAGCGAAATTCATCGCTCGCTGGAAAGTAGCCCCAGCATTCTTTAAGCCAAACGGCATCTTCCAGTAAGAAAAGGTTCCCCACGGGAAAATGAAAGTTGTTTTATGTTGATCTTTGGGTTTGATTTGAATTTGATTATATCCCAAAAATCCATCCATGAAAGAAAACATCTCGTGTCCCGCACAGGCATCTATGATCTGGTCGATAAATGGTGTGGGATAGTTATCTTTCGGACAAGCTTTATTCAAGTCCTAGAAGTCGGTACATACTCGGATGGTACCTTTCTTTTTATCAACCGGAACAAGATTTGAAACCCATTCCGTCATATCAAACGGGTAGATAAATACAGCTTTAAGCAATTTTTCAACCTCCGCCTTAATGGCGGCCGCTTTTCGAGGATTCACAGGACGGAGCTTCTGTCTCACAGGTTTTGCATTAGGGTATGTTGTGATGACATGCTCAACAATGGATGGATCGATGCCTGACATCTCCTCATAAGACCAGGAAAAAATGTCGCGGAATTATTTAAAAAGATTGGTATATAGAGCGATGTCTTATGGAGAACAGTTTGCTCCAATAAAAATGTTTTCCATGACCCCGGGTTTGGTGGAAATTTTAATCGGGATAGTTCTCGATATATTATCCATATTCCCTTTAGCGTAAACAGCTCTTGAAGTAGAAGGAAAAGATGACAAATCAACAAATCCACCGGGTCTCATAGAGAAATCTCCTCTCTCTATCTTGTCTAGATTTGGAAGTAGGTAAGACCTGTGATGCATATGTTCCCATGGATGGTCCAGTCCCATCATGGCTTCCAAAATGGCTTCATCAGACGATAAAACCGTGTCTAAACAGTCGAAAAAGTGGGTAGAATTAAATGACCATGCAGGAGCATAGTCCATATCTGACTTAGCAGAGACTGGCGGAGTCACGATATGTTCCATTGTAGCATATTGTGCTTCCATGTATGCTATTTCTACAATGGTTAAAGGCACTGAAGGTTCTGATACAGTAGGAAGGATCCACGAATCAGTATTTTAACCAACCGTGAAAGTTTCAGTAGAAGTACCTATATCATAATGCATGAAAAGAACAGGAGAGGGAAGGTCAAAAGTGCCTATTAATGACCCGTAAAGCCCTGCTCCTAAACTCTCGCTTACTGGGGCAGTTTGATCAACTAAAGGAACTATGGTTTCCGATGAAGTCTGGTTGTTTCACCGAGAGAAAGAAAGTTGATCGACCGTAACGATCTTACCTTCGTGAGGGAACATAATAACTCAAAAAACTGTCGATGCAATAGCTCGCATGGCATATGTCCAACTACTGCCTAATAACATATTGTAATCAAGCGGAGCATCCAGAACTTCAATCTCTACAGCAACTGTCTTACCGGCCAATGTGACATCAAATGATGGCAAGACTTCATGTGGATGGAAAGTTCTGCCATCAAATGCAGTAAGTAGTGTGTTAGAGGGGGCTAACTCGGGGGAACCCAATGCTTTCCAACAAGAAATCGACACTATGCACGTGGACGTGCCCTCATCTACGACAGCTCGTCCAATGGTCATAGGACCATGAACTACCTCTATCTGAAGGGCAATGTGGTATGACAACCGATATTTGATATCAGACATATCAAAGTGCACAGACATGTTGGATGATTCCATACTTCCAATCGCTGCCAGAAGTGCATTTCGTTGTAATGGACAACTTTGCAAGACTTCTAAGGTGGACATAGCACAAGGGGTCTAGGCTATATCTTCAACCACATTGTAGTTGGTAGCAGCCCGTGCGTTGGGATTGTGCGATGCCTGCTTCAAGACACCTTTCGGGATCTTGGGCTATGGGTCCACAGGTATGTGGAGAGGAGTGGAAGATTCTAGAATCTCTTTATCCTTTTTCTGTGCATCCGAGGTATAATTTCTTGCTCGCATTTGCAAGAGTGCATATGAATTAACCATGTTAATGAAAGTTTGATCAATTGAATCATGAGTAGTGCCCCCAGCATTGGAGGTGCCAGAAGCTGAACCCTTCCCCTTAGGAAATGGATCTTTAAGTACGGCAGGTTTCTTTTCTTGAAGCAGCTTTTGGGCTTCTTTGAGTAGAGGGCATTGATGAGTGAGGTGATCCTACTTGCAAAGTTTACAAGGGAACTTAACCTTCTTCTTCTCTTTGTTATCCTCCTCAGCATTCTCTTTGTTCTTGGGCTTTTGATGGTTCCCCTCTCCTTTCTTTCCCTTCTTTTTGTCATTGGGTTGTCGAGGGCCCTTTTGATTGTTCTGAACCTGGTTTACAAATTCAGTAGTAGAAGGAGAGGTTGTGACGGAGGCCACTTCTGTAGTTGATTGCTTGATGGATAAGGCATGAACCTGCTTAGTCAATGCTTCGAAAGTTGTAGAATCCACTGAACCCACTATGCCGTCAGCATGTGGTTCAGGTTTAGGTCTGCCAAGATTAGTGTTTGATCATGGTGCGTCTGGTATAATCTCGTAAAGTAGCCCAAACTGTGCATAAACAAGGTCTAGCTGCTGGGTCCGTAAGATGGCTTCTTCCTCTGAGGACACTCCAGAAGTAGCTACTTCCTTAGAAATGTAAGGAGTGATTTCAGATACCACTCAAGAAGGAATTCTGGAGGTATATTGGCTTTAATGCACCTCTTCCGTCTTTGCCACTCCTGAATGTCATCAGATAAGTGAGTGGCCCTATTCTGTCTAAATGTAGACAAAAGATCTGTCCCGGCATCGTACCGAACAGGAAGCTGGAAGTGGTTCAGAAAAATAGTCGCGAGATCCTGAAAATTAAAAAATGTAGCTGTAGGTAACTCAATGTACCATTTAGCTGTAGCACCGCTTAAGGTTCTTTGGAAAAGTCTCAACCTAACGGAATCTTCGTTCAACGAGTTTGAAGAACACCATAAATGAAAAGTGGTGACATGATCACTAGGGTCTTCACCAGTTTTGCCTTCAAATTTTGGAATGTCCGAAGGTAATTTGGTGGGGATTGGTGGCCATGTAGCGTTATGGTACACCGGATCATTTGTTAACGTGGAAAGATCTGGAAAATTCAGAGTTTCCAGAAATGGTAAATGAGGTCTACAAGATGGCATTTGATAAGCTGGGGTCATAAAGGGGGAACCACCCATAGTTTGACCCATGAACTGCTGGTTGGGGTTGCCCCCATCCATCTGCTGGTAGGGGTTTCCCCCAACCATTTGTTGGTAGGGGTTTCCCCCTGCCATCTGTTGTTGTGTGAAAGTGTTGTTGAAATTTCCCCACCCAAATGAAACTGGGTTGGTACTCTGTATGTTCATCCACTGCGGCTGGGTGTTAGCCCCGCCATATTTTTGGTTAAGAATGTTACCCCCCCTCCAGAAAACAAAGAAAAATGGGTGTTTCCAGCAGGTATATTACTTTGATTCATATTGTAACCTGCAAAGGTATTAAAACTAGTAGTATTCGATGTGAACGGTGTAGTCATGGTAGTCATGACAGGCATGGTTGTAGAGGCATTCAACCCTACAGTGGGTGTGGAAATCCAAGTACTGGGAATATGGTATGACTGTTGAGTTGCAAGAGGTGGAACGTGATTCACTATATTACTAGGTCCAAAAGTAGGGGTAGAGGCGGATGCCAAAGCTGTTGAGCTTGGAATGCCTAATGTACCGGCATTAAAGCTAAAGGATAGAGTCGAAACAAAAGTTGTCTGTGTCGAAATCGGTGTAGCAGTGGGAGGAGGATTTACAATTCTTGTATTCATCCCCATTGTGGGAGTTTGTGGGACTCCCTGTTTGTCTTCTGGGTTAGTCATAGTATGCCCAGGTGTGAAAAAATATGTACTATACTTGGGTTGCTGGAAACCAACCAGTATAAGAAGCGGATCGTTATGTCTAGTAAGAGGAGGGTTAAAAGGAGTGTTAAAATCACCAGAAGTGATGTCCTCAACCTCTACTGAATTACGAACTTGTGGATCCGGGGTTCTAGGCTGTGGTTCACCAAGAACCTGTATTTCACCAGTAGCTTCAAAAAGACCACTGGAGCCTGTCCTTTGTCGTCGTGGCGGTGGTAGTGGCTCCACTCTAAGTGGGAGAAGGTTTTGTAACCTTCTAGACCTACGAGGCTGTTGGTCTTCCACAATTATATAAAAATAAAACTAAGTAAAAACCTAGTGGCCACTAAGACTAGGGGGCAAACAACACACCACTAAAAAATCCTAAGTAGTCAAACCAATCAAACAGATGCCTTCCAGAGAAGAGTCTGGGATTATGAGGGCCCATAATAGATCAACGAAGGATGAAGAACAATTACCCGGGGTCCACAATACAATGACTAAGGGTGCAAGCACTGGAATCACCCAACCGCCCTCCCAAAGACCTACAAGGGATTTCCTCCCACGTCTGTCCTAGGTACAACATATATACCCTCCGTTGTCACTTGTGTATGATCCTATGGTCAGATACTAAGGCTACCATACATACGAAATATCCTGGGGGGATAGCCGTCAGCCTAGTCAAAACGCATGGGCAGGGTAGCAAAGCCCGAAGTCCGAAAGGACCCCCGTATGCAAATCGACTCTGGTTTATGGTCCAAAGGAACGTGAGGGAGGTATCCTCAATGATTTCGATCTTCCATGGCCTCGTGCTTAACTCTAGTTTGAGTAGATCATCCCAGGGTTATTTGATATATATGGGTTTACCTATATGAAAATCTTACTACGATTGTTGGGTAATGAAACTAGTTCCGAGCAGTTTAAAGTGTTTTAAGCTCGAAACTCTAGCCTAAGCTAGTTGGTGTTGCGTATTCCTAAAAAAGAAAATTGTTTCTAATTGATTTTATTAAAATTTCTTTTTAGGGTTATTTTTTACTCAACAAGTAGTGCGTTGTGTGGTGTGGTTGCAACAAAAAGTAAAGTACTTGAAATGAAACAACTTTCAACAACAAAAAGACTTTTTATTTTTCGTTTATATTCTTTCCAAAATGAAGATTAAGCAAACCTAAACAAATCTTTCTTTTTTCGTTTTCTTTTCGAATTCAGAACAAAGTAAACTATGCTACTCTGCAAAGATTATAAGCCTTACTATTCTAAACTACCAAAATTATTTTGCTTTTTCTGTTATATATAAACGAAAAAGAACTTGAAAGCGGAAGCAAGTAAGACCTACAAAAGATATGTAAGTAAGGCAAAATGACTCTAAATTTCAGAATAGTCAAATCAATGATTCGACAAAGACTTGTCCTACAAAGTTTTTTCAAAGGAAAAAGCTCTTAAACTTGGAAACAAAGTGGGAAGAAAACAAGGATGAAAGACACTTATAACCGGAAAGCAAACTTAGAAGAATGCTCCAAAGCACCAAACCCTAAACAAGAACACTAAGACAAGTAGCAGGTAGGCAAGCGAACTAAAGACAACCTTACTAGAACAAAGGCTCAAATGGGAAGAAAACTAAGGTACTTCAAACTTACTTGATATTGAAAATGACAGTGAGGACAAGAAGTGTCGGGACTCAAAAAGCTTTTGAAAACACCCCAAAGACTCCAAAAAATGGGCCAAACCCTAAATCAAAGGACGAGACACCCAAAGAGCATACTAGTGTCGCAACAAACAACAAATGTTAAACACAATGGTTTGTATACCTGCAACACACTACTAGGGTATGAACGAGCAACTATGTTCGCTAAGGAACAATGCACGGTCTCCAAAAAGAGTCACAAACAAACAAGATGCTTCAAAAGTAATAAAGTAACCAAAAGATGACCTAAGGGACTCAAGAGAGGCTAAAGAGACTCAAAGAAGGATTACAAACCTCAAAGACCAGTTAAGAAGGCCAATAACAAATTTAGAAACCAAACCAACAGGTGGAAATCCAAACCCTGCATCAAACAGAGAGTTACAGGAATGTGCTCTACTGTGCAGTAGAGAAACTAGCGCATTCTGGAATATGTGCGCTACTGTGTAGTAGGGAAAGTAGGGCACAAGATCAGGTATGCGCTACTGTATGTACAATAGAGTAGCGCACATGTCAGGAAAGGTTAAAAATCAAGCTTTATAGAGGTGTAAAAGGCTGAGTCAGACAAAGGAAAGCAGGTAGGGGTGACCTACAGGGCCTCTTAGAGGATTAAAGGGATCAAAAAGTACTGGAAAGACAACAAAATGGGTTTCCTAGAGCAGAAAAATAACCAGTTCCCCAGTGGAGTCGCCAGTCTATTGTTCAGGAATTCTACCTTATAGCGAGGAAAGAGACACTATCAACTTCTGGGGGAACATGTAAACACATTGATTATATTACAGAAGCATCTATAAAGGGAAAGAGATCAAATATCTTGAAGACATACCTTATTACTGACGTTTGATCCTATCTTTGCTCGATCTTGCGCTCAATCTTCAACTTGATCTTCCACTTCAGTAGACCTACAATACAAAGATACCTTCCTCAGTGTATCTTGACTGATATAAAGATGATGAAATTGAAATACAATCTAAACATCAAGAACAATCAAGCATTTAACCAAATAAATATACAATCCATTAGGCATTTGATTTGGGACAGGAAGGATGTTTCAACCTTTATTGTCAAAAGCAAATAATCAGTACAAATTATACCTGATCATGCAGCATGCTTATGTAACCGGATTCTAGGCTCTTGCTCTTCTCTAACTTTGGAATTCTTCCAGCATAACAACCCTTAATGCAGATTTCTCCTCTTGTGAATGAGAGTCTCAATATGTCTAACCCCTCTCCTCAATCCTCCTTGTATTTATAGGACAAGGTAGGCATTTTAGATTGAGAGGTGGTTGAATGGGAAGTTGGGGAAGTTGCAGAACCAATTGCAACTAATCCCAATTTGTCAAATTAATATATTTTTTTATCATATTTAAGATGTGCGCTAGTTTTTCACAGTGGAGTAGTGCACGATATGCAACTTTAGTGTTTAACAACCAGCGTTTGCAAGTTTTTTGAGGGTGTGCGCTAGTTTGCTGAAGTGGAGTAGCGCATACTAGGACATGTGCGCTACTATTGAGCCTGTGGAGTAGGGCATGAGTGCTAGTATGCTGAAGTAGAGTAGCGCACGGGTTAAAATATGAGGTTTTTCAGGGTTTTGCCAGCTTACAGAAGGGTAAGTCAGGTCAAAGTATCATCTAAGGTCATCATGCTCTTCAATCCAAGTTGTCCTTTTGTGTGATTGATAGCTAAAGGTGATCACGGACGGAGAAGTGCAGATTTGACCTATAACAAGGCCCCCTTCCTCTTCCCCTCTGGTGGAATCATAGCCCCTCTAATGCTCTTTGCACAACCATCTTGGACCATTTTTATTCATTTTCAACATAATATTTATATACATTTCAAATTGGCATTATAAGACAATCATGTCGTCAAGATAAAATATATACATCATAAATAGGCTGTCCATTCACTAGTTGGGACTTGGCCTTGAGCTCCACACTAGGAATCCATACTAGCATATTTACATCATTTACATAATTTTGATTAAATACATTCCAAGTAAAAAATGGGGGTATTACAATCCTCTCCCCATTGGAATAACATCATCCTCGATGTTTCCTCAAAATCGGAACAAAAATGGATATGCCTCTTTCATGGCATCCTCCAACTCTCATGTAGCCTCATCGGGATCGAAGTGCTTCCATTGCACCTTACCTGTTCGATGGCTCGGTTCTAGAGCAATGTTACCTTCCTGTCTAGGATGCATAGTCGCTCAGTTTGGAACTCTCTCTCAAGTTCCACCTGAATCACATCCCAATCAATCACATGGTTAGGATCATGTACATATTTCTTAAGCAAAGAAACGTGAAAAGCATTATGAGCTCTAGTACTAACAGGAAACACAATTCTATATGCAACTGTCCCTATTCTTTCAGGCACTTCAAATGGCCCATGATATCTAGGAGATAGCTTGGCACAACTTCCAAGCTTCAAGGAACTCTTCCTTGGCCTCAATCTAAGGTATACATGATCCCCAATACTGAATTATCTATGCATTCTATTCTTATCTACATATCTTTTCTGCCTATCTTGGGCTGCCTTTAAATTCTGTCTAATTTTTGCAACCTCTTGTTCCATTTCCTTAAGAAATTCTGGCCCAATTACAATTTTGTTCACTGGATTATCCCATGTCATCGGTGTCCTTCACTTTCTGCCATATAAAACTTCAAATGGACTCATGCTCAACGAAGCTTGATGCCCATTATTATATGCAAAATATACCAAGTGTAGATAATCTTCCCACTTGGATGGTTTGTCCATCACATACATGTGAAGCATGTCTTCAAGAATATGATTTACTCTTTTAGTTTGTCCATATGTTTGTGGAAGGTAGGTAGTGCTAAAATCCAGTTGTGTTCCCAAGTATGCAAAAAGACTTTTCCAAAAATTTGAAGAAAATGTGGTATATTTGTCTGAAATTATTGCCTTAGGAAATCCATGCAATCTGAAAATTTCATTCATGAAAATCTTTGCAATAGCATCTGCTTTATATGTGGATTTAACTGGAATAAAGTGTGTTGATTTTGACAATTTATCCACAACAACCATGATAGAATCCTGTTGTCTCGCAATCATTGGAAAACCTGTAATAAAATCCCATGGAAATTACATCTCATTTCCATTCTGGAATTGGAAAAGGATGCAACAAACCTACTGGGTGTTGATGTTCAACTTTCACTTGTTGACACTTCATGCATTTTGAAATATATACAACAATATCCTTTTTCATCCTTGGCTAGAAATATTGCTTCCTAGTTGTAGCAATTGTTTTTTGATATCTTGGGTGAGCAGATTATGACATTTTATGGATATCCATAACAATTCCATTTTTATAAATAAGGAGTCCATCCTCTTCCAAATGATACCCTTCATACCGCTTTTCAAAATTCTGCTGCTGTAATTTTTCCTTTATTTGCCAATATAATTCATCTTTAGTAAGAGAATTAACAATATGTTGTCTTAAATTTGAGCATCAAGTTATGATGGCTACCACATGCATCTCATACACTTTTCTGTTGAGTGCATCAGCCACTTTGTTTTTTTTTCCTTTTATGTGTTTGATCTCAGAATCAAATTCACATAAAAATTTCATCCATATAGCTTGCCTTGTATTTAATGTTGGATGCTCAAATAAATATTACAGACCACAATGGTCTGTCCTTAATTCAAATTTTAATTCCATTAAATAATGTCTCCACATTTTTAAAGCATGAACTATGGCTGCAAGTTCCAAATCATGTGTGGCTTAACACTTTTCATGCTCTTTCAATTTCCTATACTCATAACACACCAAATAATTCTCTTGCATAAGAACTCCTCCAAGTCTTTGTTTACATGCATCTGTACACACCACAAATTCCTTTTCCGGGTTTGCAATTTTCAAAATTGGAGCACTTGTAAAAACCTTCTTCAACAGTTGGAATCTTTCCTCACATTTATGTGTCCATTCAAATTTTATTTTCTTCTTTTGCAAGGAAGTGATTGAGTGTGCAACCTTGGAGAATACTTCAATGAATCTTCTATAGTAGCCATCAAGACCCATAAAAATATCTCAGATCTGTGACATTCTTTGGAGTTTTCCAATTCATAATGGCTTCAATATTTTCCGGATCCACTTATATTCCTTCTTCTGAAATAATGTGACCCAAATAATGAATTTTGTTTTTATAAAAGTAACATTTGCTTAGCGTTGCATACAAATTATGCTCCCTTAACAATTGCAAATCCATTCTCAAATGTTCTTCATGCTACTCTTCATTCTTAGAGTAAATAAGAATGACATTTAGAAAAACAAGAATAAATTTGTCCAAATATTTGTGGAAAATGCTATTCATGAGACACAAGAAAGTAGTTGGTGCATTAGTGAGACCAAATGGCACCACTACAAATTCATAGTGTCTATACCTTATTTTAAAGGATGTCTTGTGAATATCTTCTTCCTTGATCCTCACCTGATGGTAACCAGACCTCAAGTCTATCTTTGGAAATACTTTTTCCCCTCTCATTTGATAAAAAAGATCATCAAATTGAGGCAATGGGTACTTGTTCTTCACTGTCACTTTATTCACCTACTTGTAATCAATACATAATCTGAGTGTACCATCTTTCTTTTTCACAAATAATACCGGTTCTCCACATGGAGACACACTTGGCCTTATGTACTTCTTTTCCAATAACTCTTGCAATTTCATTTTCAGCTCCAATAGTTCTGGTGTGCTCATTCTGTAAGGTTCCTTAGACACTGGAGCAACTCCTGGCATAATATCAATTGTGAAAACAATGTACTTCTTAGGAGGTAGTCCTGGAACTTCCTCGGGAAACACATCCTTGAATTCTTGTAGCACATGATAGTCCTCCAATTTTGGAATTTAATTTTTTGATTTGTCTAATATATGTGTTGCATACAATTGACAACCTTTTTTACAAACTTCTTCTTCTGCATGGATGAAATATGCCTAACTAAAATTTTATTTGGAATTCCTTTCACAACCCTTGGGTTTCCTTCATCACCAATGCACTCAAAACTCTTATTGTAGTAGTCAAGTTTAACTCTATGTTTCCAACCAGTCCATTCCCATGAGAATGTCATATGAACCAAGTGGTAAAATATTCAGATCTGCACAAGTGGAAAGTTCACCCATTTCTAATGGACAGTTCTCCACCATTTCACTATTTTTTCTCTTGGTTCTTGTGGCTAGTTGAACCAACCATGACTTACTATCCTTGGTTCTCTTAAAAGCACAAATCTCGACAATCTTAGGATTGATATTGTTAGTTTTTTAGAATTTCAATCTGATCTAGGATCTTAACTGAGAGAATAACATGTACAACATATCATATCTACAGCATATCAATCATGGACACAATAATGCAAGCACACAAGAGACACAAAGTTTACTTGGGGAAAACCATAAAGGTGAAAAACCCCAATAACTTCCTCAAAGATAGTTAGAGCAATGATACAACCCAAGCATAAGAGATAGACATCTCCTAGCAGCAGCTTCTCCTCCTCCACAAGTGCGCCACTCTCCAAAGAGTGTGTGAGAGAATAGAATGATGAAATAGAGTGCCTCCCGCACTCTATTTATACTTGACTTGACTTGCCTAATGACCTTTACTAGGTCGGCCTCAACTTAACCACATAACACAAAGATGACTGGGCCAACACCCAATAGGGTGGTCTAATAACCCATCAAGTATAAGTTACGACACTTACAATATAAATGACGACACTTCCGTATAGAGGAATAATAACATCTCTATAGGAATACAATATACATATATGTGAAATACATTCCGAAGTTACATATACATCAACACTCCCTCTTAACTAGGAAGGTATTTCTCGACACATGTCTTCTAGCACAAGTATTCTTCTCTGGATCATCGTCACTGGATAATCGTCATCAAGTCATCGTCATCATCACTGCTGATGCTATCTCAATCAATCTCTGAATCTACTCATCATAGGAAGTTCTACAGAGCCAGTCCTTTTTCATACTGGATGTAGGCCCACCACCTGCAGGTCTTCATCATCACTGGCCATACTGTGGAATACTCAGGACTAATTACGTGCCTCAACAAAACCTCGAAAGAGCATCCTAGGACTGATTATGAGCACACTGCTCAACCTATCGGATCTCCCAGGATCTTTTACATGTTGACCTTCACAAAACCTACTCAGAGCATCCCAGTATGTTATGAGCAAACCACTCAACCTGTCTGGATCTCGATAGAGCATCCCAGGATGTTACAAGCACACTGCTCTACCTGTCCGGATTTTAAAGGATCTTTTCTATGTGAACTTTCACAAAACCTACTCGGAGCATCCCAAGATGTTACGAGCAAACCGCTCTACCTATCTGGATCTCGATAGAGCATCCCAGGATGTTACGAGCACACCGCTCTACCTGTCTGGATTTTAAAGGATCTTTTCTATGCGAAACTGTAGCAAAACCTACTCAGAGCATCCCAGGCTGTTACGAGCACACCGCTCTACCTGTTCGGATCTCGATAGAGCAACCCAGGCTGTTACGAGCACACTGCTCTACCTGTCCAGTTTTTAAAGGGTCTTTTCTATGCTACCTATAGCAAAACCTAGTTAGAGCATCCTAGGATGTTATGAGTACATCGCTCTACCTGTCTGGATCTCGATAGAGCATCCTAGGATGTTACGAGCACACAGCTCTACCTGTCCGGATTTTAAAGGATATTTTCTATGCTACCTACACAACCTATCCACGGTGACAAAGTATCAAACCGATACTCACCATACATCATCCTGATGTACATCATCACATGATCAACCTGATTATCATCATAGCATCAACCTGATGCATATCATCTAGAGCAACATTCTGAAGCTCGTCATCTGTGATCATCAACCTGATGCATATCATCTGGAGCAACATCCTGAAGCTCATCATCTGTGATCATCCTGATCATCATCATAGCATCAACCTGATGCATATCATCTGGAGAAACATCTTGAAGCTGGTCATCCATGATCATCCTAATCATACAATGCATCTTCCTGATGCATACACAGTATCTACCTGATACATATCATCATACATGATCTACCTGATCATACAATGTATCCACCTGATACACATACAAATACATGATCCACCTAATCATACCTGATACATATCAACACATGATCCACCTGATCATACAATGTATCCACCTTATACATATACAGATATATACTCATGATCCAACTGATCATATCCCTCATCAACATGATGCATACATACATAAATGATCCAACTAATCATATCCAGCATCCAACATGATGCATACAAACATACATGATCCAACTGATCATATCCAACATCCAACATGATGCATACAAACATAAATTATCCAAATAATCATATCCAGCATCCAACATGATGCATACAAATACAGAGCAATAACTGGAGCATCGTCCTGATGCTCATCATCCAGCGCTTACATCCACAGCCATGTGAAGGATCCTCCTTCCAACATGCTTGGAATGGGTTCAGCAAATGTGTCCATTACTTCTTCCTCGAAGTGTCATCAATCTGAAGAACACCAAGCCTCTCTCTGAAGTACTCGAACTTCACTCTAGCTAGTGGCTTCGTCAGCACATCTGCAACCTACTCATCCGTCGCAACATACAGGAGCTTCACTGCTCCTCTCTGTACCATATCCCTAATATAGTGATATTTGATCTCAATGTGCTTCGACCTGTCGTGGAACACCGGGTTCTCAGATAGCTTCACACAACTCTGGTTGTCACAAAAGATACCAGTAGCCTCCAACGGGAGATCAAATAACTCAGACAGTAGCTTTTGGATCCATACTGCCACACAACTAGCCAAACAAGCTGCAACATACTCTGCTTCGGCTGTACTCAGTGCTACACAGGACTGCTTCCTGCTAAACCAAGAGATCATACCTGATCCCATACTGAAGCAACACCCAGATGTGCTCTTCCTATATGCATCACTGCCTACCCAGTCTGAATCAACATAACCCTATAGGTTAAACTTTTGATTCACATCATACTTGAGCCCATAGTCAATTGTACCCTTCAGGTACCTCAGAATATGCTTTACAACAATCAGGTGAACATTCCTCGGATCTGTCAGGAACTGGCTCAATGTGTTCACTGTAAACCAAATATCTGGTCTCGTGTTCGTCAGGTACATCAAGGATCCAATCATCTGACGATACATCGTGACATCAACCGGATCAAATGAAGCATCACATAGAAGCTTCAGCTTCGATGCCATAGGTGTGGCCATGTCCTTGCAGTCCATCATCCCGAGCCTCTTCAGGATCTTTACTGCATACTTCCCTTGTCCAAGGAAGATTCCATCTACACTCTTCCACACCTCCATGCCAAAAAAAAATAGTGAAACATCCCCAAGTTCTTCATCTCAAACTTGGAAACAAGCTTCCGCTGCGTGTCGGCAATCAATCTATCTTCACCTGTAATAAACAGGTCATCCACATACAAAAGTAGTATCACTGGATTGCCTTCCTCAACCTTGTAGTAAAGGTTGGAATCCGCTTTACTCTCAGTAAAGCCCAAACTGGATAGAAAGCTGTCTATCCTACCATACCAAGTTTTGCACATATATGACTCCCTATCATGTGTCTTAGAACCAAGTGGCTGCTCCACATACACTTCTTCTTCTACTACACCATCCAAGAAAGCTATCTTGAAATCCATCTGGTGTATCTTCCACTTCAT
Source organism: Larix kaempferi (assembly GCA_027924585.1). NCBI lineage: Eukaryota > Viridiplantae > Streptophyta > Pinopsida > Pinales > Pinaceae > Larix > Larix kaempferi. The sequence goes on from BSBM01000047.1 coordinate 41,801,236, forward strand.
CACTGTATCCAAAGCAAGTATTGATCTAATGGAAGTGTATCTGGCTATAGGAGCAAAAGTCTCTATGCTACCACCTACAACATGCTTGATCTTGTAGATCCTCTTGGAAGTCACTACAGACTCCCCTTCAAGTCTTGGGACTGCATCTTCATGATCGACTGGTACTCCTTGATCATGGCATTCTTCCCAGATCCTGGGAACTTTAATATCTTCAATATTTTCAATAGATAACTTTGTTGCTGAACAAATGTTGTAGTCCTTCTTTTGTAGGTGATGGTATACGATCTTTCCTACAAAACAAGTTAAATTGCATGATTAGAAACATCTCATAGTTTTCAAAACAAATTCTTACACATAAAGAAATATGTCATACAGTCATGCAATTATTTTAGCCAATGCTTCAATACAACATTTATCCATATCACGTAACTTTCTAGATGCCTTCCAATCTCTACTAGAACATTGTTAAGAGTTTGCACTACTCTCAACATGTCAGCAAAGAGGTTTCATTCTAGATAAGTAGCAATGGAATGTTGTACAGTGCCATAGGCCACTTACCCATTACATGCACATTAGTAGTATACTATTCATTAATGCAATGTATAATACACACCCTAAGTCTAGGAACATGAGCATATACATCATTGAACAATATTATTTAAACAAACAAATATGCAAAAAATGACAATTCAAATACTTATCTTTGTTTGGTTGTAGGGTGGACTCCCTCTTAGTCTTTGCTTCCTTTCTGCAACTCCATTCTGATGTAGATAGTGAGAAGTGGTCGACTCCCTCTGAATATCTGCATCCTTGCAGAAAGTACTGGAGTGTGCTCCCTCTTGATCTTTGCTTTGGATTACTTGTCCTTGAACTTATATCCATCCTTGATCACTATGCATGCTTATTAGTATCATCAGTGTGTTATCCTCGAGGTCTCATACATAATCACACATTCATTAGTATAATCTTAATACTATCAAAACACAATAATCTTAAACATGTATAGTCATGATCATTTCAAACATAGATAATAAACATTAGTATTCAATGTTTTAGGGAAGTCTTCTTTTACTCATGCATATTCTTATTTGATCATAGGACTCTTCTGGTTAGTTAAATCATCAATCAAGATAAGACACATAATATGCATAAACCCTTGATTACTTACATTTCTAAATTTATGAATAAACATAACCAATCATACCAATTATACTTATATAAGGGATCCTAACACAAGGTAAGATTCTAACTTGATATAGGAAAAACATACCTAGATTACTATGTTAGCTAGTTATGTCTAACACACCCGCATGATGTCTTATGGTTCTCTTCAATGACTTGTTCTAGTAACCTGAATGTCTCATAAGTTAACCATTGTAGAACCAATTTATACATACCTCGTAAGTAGATCTTCTATGTGATCCATGACAATGGATGAATCTCTGTCTTCATCACCGTCATCATATGTTCTTGAACTAAAACATGATTTGTCTTTCTTGGTGTACCTTTCATGTTAGCGGACAACATAAACCTCATACAACACCATAATGCATTAGTACAATCATAAGTGTCAACACCCTAATCAATGAATATCTTCTATCATGCATTCATAATTTTATTAAGGTGATACGACAAGTCTAAATTTAATCAAGATTGTACTAACTGTAATAATATGATGACAAACATACCATAAACTTAATCATGAACAAATCTCGAAACATACTTGGATAAGTCATATGTGTCGAGATTGCTTGTAATCTTCTTATGTAAGGCGTTAGCCTCATCTCCCTCTGGAACAGGAACTTCTTCACTTATGCGGGTGACCAATCCATTCTCTTTTAGGATTAACCCAATCCACTTGATTTGCAGAAACTAGATCTGGAGCTGGATTAGGGTTTGTCAGAGAAACCCTAAAAATTCAAACTTTGAATTTCAAACTTCTGAAAGGATAGAAAGATGCACCTTGATGAACTGATCAAGTTGGTATACTCAGAATTTGAAAACTTCAAAGTTTCACCCCTTAAATTTGCCTTTGAAACTTCTAGATTCACTACACATGACCCCAAACCAGGGTTTGATAAAACCCACCTTTCTTCCCAATCAAAAGGTTCAATCCAAAGCTCTAAGCTTCTATTTTTCTGAGGAGCTTCCATCCGTCGTCACAAATTTCAAAAATTCCCATTTTTGCAGAAGCCCTAATTTTCCACTTTTCCGATCAAAGTCCCAAACTAGGGTCTGATCAAGCCCGGCCTTCTGCCCAACCAAAAAATCTGATCTTGGTCTATAAATTTCGATTTTGATGAGTAGCATCTAGCCATGGTCTCCAATTACAAAAATTTCAATTTTCTCCAAAACCCTAAATTCCGGAAGCCATGAATGAAGGTGCTAAAAAATAATTCTTGTTTTGACAGAAATATGTACCTGATTATTTCTGGTGTAAATCCAAACTTTTCGATCCACAGGGTCTGAAAAATTTTCCTGTGATATCCCTACCTGTCATCTTTCCAATCCTATATGTCTGACCTCAAATGGATTCTATGGGAGAGCGTTATGCCAAGTGTCACAACGTGACCTGTTTATGGGATAAAACAGAAGGGTGAACTTGTACGGTGTACCATGTGTCACTGGTTCAGTTTCGGCCTCTGAAAACGTTACCTGAGAAAATAAAGTCCGTGCACTACCTGTCATTTTTTACTAAATTTCATTTGGAGCTTCCTAGCCCAAGTTATGACCTTTTTTCCAAGGTCACCTGTTTATGACTGAGATCTGGAAGAGGCAGAAACCCTGTATTGTATAGATCATAAATCACAAAGTACAACGAATTAGAGGTTTTCCTTTGGACACAATGTACATGTGGATCTTAGATTCTCCCTGTATGATTTTGAGACCCTGAAACCTCACCAAAATGTATTTATAGCGAAAGTTCTATGATGACTGGTTTTTTCTATATCAAGCCCTAGCATCGCAAGTGCAACAAGTGTCATACATGCCATACTATGCCTTCTTTCAGGCTAGCTCTGATACCATGTTAGTTTTTCAGAATTTCAATCTTATCTAGGATCTTAACTGAGAGAATAACATGTACAGCATATCATATCTACAGCATATCAATCATGGACACAATAATGCAAGCACACAAGAGACACAGAGTTTACTTGGGGAAAACCATAAAGGTGAAAAACCCCAATAACTTCCTCAGAGATAGATAGAGCAATGATACAACCCAAGCATAAGAGATAGACATCTCCTAGCAGAAGCTTCTCCTCCTCCACAAGTGCGCCACTCTCCAAAGAGTGTATGAGAGAATAAAATGATGAAATAGAGTGCCTCCCGCACACTATTTATACTTGACTTGACTTGCCTAATGACCTTTACTAGGTCTGCCTCAGCTTAACCAAGCTGCTGACTGGGCCGACACCCAATAGGGTGGTCTAATAACCCTTTGAACCACATGGCCGACCCCCAATAGGGTGGTCTAATAACCCTTCGACCCACATGACTTATACAGGGCCGACCCCAACAAGGTGGTCTAATAACCCATCAAGTATAAGTTATGACACTTACAATATAAATGACGACACTTCCGTATAGAGGAATAATAACATCTCTATAGGAATACAATATACATATATGTGAAATGCATTCCAAAGTTACATATACATCAACAGATATAACTGTGAGTAGATCTAGGTTCAATCACATTAGAAATAGATTGCTTAGCAATCTTACCTTCAACCTCAACCATAGTTAATTGATGATCTACTTGGCAGTCCTCTAGTGTTGCATAAATCCTAGGGACAATCCTTGCCACTTGACCCACTATTTCATCCTCTTGGATGTTGTTAACTTTCTTTGCACTCCCATTCTAATGTGGACAATTTCTAAGCAAATGGTCCTCTCCACATCCCCAACATTGATGTGGTTCTCTTGGCTCTCTTAGCTTCTCTTCCATCATCCTAGCTGGCTTTGTCACAACTTGTGGTGGCTGCCTTTGCTGATTTCTAAAATTAGGAGTCTTGAAACCCTTCTTCCTCTACTCAAACTTTTCATTCTTCTTGTCCTTCCATGCCTTATGGAAATCAGGCTTGCTTTTGGCTTGATCATAATAATACTCTGCCTTTCTTATGGTCTCATATAGAGTTTGAGGCTCATCAAACTCAATTCTATATTTGTAGGATTGAGGAAAACCACTTAGAAAACATTGTTTGACTTTATCATCTCTGATATACTTGACATACCTCAGCAACTCCAAAAATTTATTTGCATATTTTTCCATTGTCAGTTGTCCAACTTCAACTCATGGAATTATTTAATTTTTCCATCATAGTACCTATTAGAGAGGTACTTTCGCTTGAATTATTTCTTGAATTGTTTCCAAAAAAAATTTCTTTCATTGATCTTCTTCACTTGCCTAAGGTGATCCCACCATATAGATGCTCTCCCATTCAAATTTAGGATAACCACTCTTTCTTTCATGTTTCCAAAGTAGTCTTGGACTTGGAAATACTTCATCATCCCAAGAAGCCAAGCCTCAACTTCTTGACTAGATTTTATCTCACCATCAAATGTAGGAGGTTTGGCCTTCCTAAATTATTCATGTGAGTTGTTCCTTGAATACCTCTTCCTCTTCTTCCTATGAGATGAAGAGCCTGATCCCTCGGTGTAATCCTTAGACTCAAATGACTCACTAGAAGATATTTCTAGATTATATGACTTCCCTCTAAAAAATCTTCTGGAACTATGTGATCTCTTATGAGAATTCCTTCTTGAGATACTCCCACTCTTCTTTTGATTGCCCAGAGTTAATCTTCCTTTGGATATCTGTTAGAATTTGGACCATAGTTGCATTCAACTGATTATGCTCTTCTTGATCTCTAAGAAGCCTCTCATTGTCTACTCTATAACTTTGCAACTCCACCCTTAGGCTCCTCATGGTTTCTGAAATGTATGGGGGACTCACTTGGTTTCTCCTACCATTGGATTCAGTATCTACATTCTCAATCTGTATATTTTCTCCCATTGCATCTGCCTCAACTTCATAAGGATATTGTGCATCATCCATAATGATGCCCTTGGCCCAACCAAGATCAGAGGTTTCTCAACTTCACTATGTTCATTGCTAACCCTTCATAGTCATTGATATGATTTTGAATCTGAAAAATTGTTGATATAAACACATTTGTTAGATTTATTACAAAATAAAAATTAATTTTCATGTATTCTGGAAAATACCCATATTGACAGTTTTTGTCAATTATGGCTACATGCACTTTTTCTGATCAAATTATAAAAGCATATGAATCACCAATTCATGATTTAACCCTATGAAATATGCCCAAATTTGACTCCTGAGGACAAAGTTACAGTCCTCTAAAATTGCTAATTTGGCCCAAATTTTGCACTTTTACTATAGGTGCATTCAACTCCAGAGGCCAACTTCAGACACCTGTAAAAGATCACCTATGGAGAACCAGGAAAAATTCCTTATTGGATTAGATAATAGATGTGACCGAGATTACTCAACAATTCTTTGTTTCCTCATCGAATGCTCCAGTAACTTGATATAAACTTATGGAATTGACTACTTTCTATTTTTCCACTTTTTCCAAACTTTGAAAATTTTGTAGTCCTGTACAATTCACCCTCATAGTCTAAAATGTGACCAAATTTTTTTTCTCCAATGTCCACTTCTAAAATCCAGATCCAACCTTGGTTGATTAAAAAAAGAAGAAAATGGGGGTCAATTTCGCGCAATCTAGCGCAATTTCACTGCTAAAATCCAGATCCTTCCTAATTTTTTTTTGTAAATTATTCAATTTAGCACAATCTGGCACATAAGTTCACTGTCTATTTTCGCTGACCTAGAAAGGTCCTGACGTGGTCTAACACGTCCCTCCTGAGGTGTTGGACTTGTCCGACCTGTCACCCTAGGACGGGTCCATGTCACCTCCAGCCAACCACCATGCTGCCACACCACCATATTACTCGACCATGGGTGTTGGAAGTTCTCCCTTTACCATAAGTGGTAACGCATCCCTGCTAGGTGGTTTCAGAAAAATACGATTGGAGAGGTGTGGTCAATCAAAAGAGGCTACGCATCCTGGGCGGTTTTAGGCACAACACGTCCATAGCCTCGAATTAAACATCAAGCACTTTATCGACGCACTATGAGCTATGACCGTTGATCTTCCATATGATCTAACAGTCATATCTCCACCCTCCTACTATCCACCCTGCACTTTCCTAGGGTGCGACGATCCCAGGCTGTCGATCTTCCTTTCCATCGGACGGTCAGATCTCATCCATCCACTATTAACCATCGCACAATATTCCCATGCAGTGTGAGCCATGACCATTGATCTGTCCCACCATCCAACGGTCAGATATCCACCCGCCAAACCTTTGGTTCTATATCTTTGGTCACCTATTCCGTCAAGGTTAGCGCTGGGGCTAAATTCCCAAGAGTCCCTGGGTCGGATTCTAGTACTCAGCTACTATGTTGTCAGTCCACCTCATACCTCCGACCCATGTGGCTCCTCCACATCACTTTCCCATGTGGAATGGGTGGGGGTCCATATAAAATTACCAATTTGATTGAAATTTCAGAAATAAGGGAATTATCCCCCTTTTTTTTGGCCCTTAACCATCAATTAATAGTACCCTTCTTCCACAGAGACGTTTTTTGATTTATGCATGTAACTGTGCATTTCCGCCCATAGAGCTCCAGTATTGCAACTAGAAGCTTTGATACCACTCTGTAATGTCCCCATCCCTCAATCCAACCAACAGGAGGGGACATCCACTAAATCGGGGCCTTAAATTGTTTTTACCCGTAGCCATACTTATGAATTTACAACAACTAGAATGCATGTGCAAACATGTAAATAAAAACACACAGTAGAAATAAAATTGATCCACACACACATAACATTCAATTTCAAGCATAATTGTCACAGGCATATAAATACAAATCATTGCACATAAAAGACATAAGAATACTTATCTTAAACAAAGAATATCCAAGCAACTGGCTGTGTAAGAATCATTTTCCACCCAACCATAGGCACTCTGTCCAACATATACTCTTTCTGTTGAGAGGCCACCCCCAAGATGGGCTATAAGGCCACTAGGGAAAAGGAAACAATTACATGATTCTATCTCTCAACCCACAACCCATTATTCTCACCGTGCTTAGCCAAAAAAAATCAACCAAAGGTCTATAGGGGTATCACTAAGCCATCACAGTCATGGCACTCCTTCCAACTACCCCACATAACACAAGGAAGGGATTTACCTTCACTAATCCAAAGTTCCCTTCGGAAATCGAAACCTTACAGTGCTTACCAGTGTGTGCAGTAAGAATCCAACCTACTGTATGCTAATAGAGAACCTCCTACAACATTAATCCATGGCTTCTCAAGCATCCAAAAGTAGCAGAAATCAATGGGTATAGGTTCCTAGCTTTCCCAAAATCTATGCTCACCTACAACCATCTATTTTCCCTCCCAAAAATGCATCTATGTCTTCAAATTCGAATTTCTGAATGAAACACAGTTTGGTAATGGTCAAGAACAATAATGGAAACTCTCTCTATGCAATGTAGAATCCTCCACGAGAGAATGAGAATGATCAAAAGAGTTTTGAATCCAAGGATCTGAGGTAAGGGTGAAAGGACAATGACATAGCTTCTAACCATAGAAGAAATGGGACTACTGACAGCTGACATAACTGTCACAACCCCCATGCTTCAATAACTACATGAAATGACTTTCCCCACCAACCTCACACATGCATTCAATGATTGGATTTGATAGTCAAGAGAAGGTAATTGGATTATTTAAGGTACATGGCAGATTTTGGATGAGTTCTAAGGTTGGCACATGGCAACATAGGATTTGGTTTTCCCATAGGCTCTGTTGTGAGGGAAATACACCTATAGTTCAGGGGAGAACCTACCAACTTCAGGTATGAAAGATAGACCTACAAATGTTCTACAAGTACAAAAAGTAAGCAAAGATATTTAAGGTTAGAAAGATGAGTACCTTATTAAGAAGGTTGATCCAAGATTTCTCTTCCTTGTTCTTCAATGCTATTCAATGTCGCAATTCCTGCACCTGCAAAACCACTTCATACCTTTCTCAAATACATTTGACTACATATATAAGACTGATATCCATGACATAATAAGACATCAAACTATAATCAAACTGTAATCAAATCTGAGACACATATGAATAGGTCATATTTGGAAAGGGAAGAACATCTGATCTTTATTAATGAATGAAGAAAGTACATAAAGTTATACCTTCCTTCAAGCTTGACACTTCACGAAACCTAGATTCAAGGTCTCCTGCTTCTGTTCTCCAAGGATCCCAACCTCTAATCAGCTGTGCTAGGGTTTATCAGAAACTGAGGCACAAGAGGGGGGATGAGGGTATCCATTCCTCCAGCATAACAATGTTATAGGCTTGGTCCCTTCTCATTGCCCTTCTACCTTCCTTATATAGTCAATGAAGGAGAGGAAAAGTAGTTATAACCAATCAGGAAGTTCCCAAACTAACTCAATTTCAACCAAAATTCGAGATTTTGACTGCTTCAAGAAAAAAATCTACTTTTATGAAGTAGAGTATAGTTTTTCAAGGGAAAAATGCTACTCTTGCATAGGATACCAGCGTTTTTGTATAAAAATGGCCAAAAACAGGTTTTTCTAATGATTTTCAAGAGGTGGTTTGGTCTGGAAAAGTGTTCCTAAGGGTTATAACCATCAAATGGGCCAAGAGTGAGGTAATTTCAACCATATTCAGTGTCCCTAATGACCCTTCAATCCACAAGTGTCCTGTTGTGTGACTAAACTTGATCTCAAGAAGTGTCATCATGCGACCAAGCAATGCAAGTGTCTTCACGAATGGAGAAGTGCCATTTTAAGCTATAACAGGCTCCCTTTCTCTTCCCCTCTGGTTGAATCATAGCCCCTCTAATGCTCTTTACACATCTATCTTGGACCATTTTTATTAATTTTCAACATAATATTTACATACATTTCGAATTGGTATGATAAACCAATCATGTGGCCCAAATAAAATATATACATCATACATGCCTAATCATTCACTAGTTGGGCCTTGGCCTTGAGCTCCATCCTAGGAATCCATACTAGCATATTTACATCATTTACATAATTTTGATTAAATACATTCTAAGTCAAAACTGGGGGTATTACAAATTCTCTCTATTTGGTCATTAGTTATCGTTTTTTGGTAGTACATTTAGTCATTGATTATTGTTAATTGATAATTTATTTAGTCATTGATTGTTGTTAAGTGGTCATTTATTTAGTCATTGATTGTTGTTAAATGGTCTTTATTTAGTCATTGATTTTCGTTAAGTGGTCATTTATTTAGTCATTAATTGTTGTTAATTGGTCATTTATTTATTCATTGATTGTTTTTAACTATTCACTTAATTAGTCATTGATTTATGTAGATAGGGCACAGAGGAATTGTTGGAATCTTATTAATACTAAGAGGGGTGGTGAATCAGTATTAACGCAGTTATGAAAATTTTCACTTCTTATCAATTTGAAGTAGAACTTAAATTATGCATTCACCATAAATAGAAACATTCAACATCACATGTGAAATACACATAACACAAAGGATTTTACGTGGAAACCCAAATGAGAGAAAACCACGGAATGCTATCTTATATTGAAAAGATTACATTCGTGGAAGCACCAACTTTTGAAGTTCTAAAAGGAGGCACCCACCCCCTGGTTTTACAGGCTATGTCCTGAAGGAAGAACCGATCCCTTGATTTACTAGATTCAACTAGAAGGAGGCACTGAACCCCTTTTCCATTCACCATCTTGTCAGCCTGATATGACTATAGAAAATATTTATTTACTATTCTACTGATCCACACACTCTTCAGGTTGTCTGTTGTTCATTCTGTTGTGCGCAACTTTTGTATACTGAGATATTGCAATCGTTGAACTGTATCATGTACTTCACTTTACTACATCAACATTACACGATTGAATTCATACTTCATAACATTATGTAATCTGTGCATCTGCTAACTCAACTGATACCATGCAACTTGTGCTTTGCTGCTATTCCAACTTCATGCATTTGTATTAGATCTCTCACATCATTCTGTGCACATTCTTCTATACTACACTTATGTCTTGGTGCATCTATCTTAGATACTCCGTAACCTTTTGCGTAGCATTTGAGATATTTCCTTTCTATTCTTACGCATTTATCTCAAATAAATCTCATCATGTTGTGCATCTTCTATGGTTCCACAGTTCTGTCTTTTCACATACTATATCACCTCGTGCATCTCTTGTTGTTCTTCATGTCAGTCTCCCCACATCTGTCTCAGATAAATCACTTCATTTGTGCATCATCTGTAGTGATGCACTTCTGTTATTGTGCATCCATCTCAAATAAAATTCATCATTCTGCGCATATTCTGTTGTGTTTCATTTTGCGCATCCGACTCTTCTACTAAATTATTATGTTCCAGTTCCATGAGCCATTGATACCCCAAAATAAGAAGTTTTCCAGATCAGAGTACTACAACTTTTGCATCTTCAAGCTTACTTCAACTCTCCAACTTGGATTCTTATTTATACTTGTAATACACAAATGGTATTGTCACGTACCCAAAATTTCATAAAAATTTAAAACTTTTCTAAGTGCCTAAAATGCCACTAAAATATATGTGGAACCACAAAGTGTGGGTTTACTTTCTTTAAATATTGCTTACAAATAATTATAACTCTTTGAATACATAACTCTTCTAAATTCAACACACGATTTTCTTCCTTTGAACCAATTAACTCTTCATATGTGTGCACCAGATACAACCTTAAAAACCATAGACAACTATATTTAGGCCCCATAATTCTTCTAATCAATTCATGTAGTTATTCGTCAAATTAATAAAATGCACTTCAAGATGTTAATTCATTTTCAAGAAGCATGTACGTCTTTTATCAGTTACTTGTACCAAAACAACAACCTAAATGGTAACAACTTAATCATAATCATAAGGGGAAATCTATGGGCATTGTACATCATATAAACAACCAACTTCCTAACTAAATCGCATACTTCAAAGTAATCATAATCATTTTAAGAAAGAAGCAAGTACTCAACATAAAGACACATTGAGAAACACCATAAGCAAACACATGAGACCAAAGATAACGTGGTTCACCCGTACACGGGCTAGTCCACAAAGGTGTGTGTGCATTTTTTTATTATTAGGCAAAATGTAATAGGATTACAATGAGCAACATAATTGTTGCGACAAGATTCTTTGTCCTTTCGTCAAGCCTCTACTACATAGAACTTTTCATAAATCAACTACATACACTATTATAATGAACTAGCATGTAGATATTATTATACACTAAACACTTTGAACCTTATCCTTAAAATAAAGGAAAGTTACATGTAATATGAATGACTAGCATACTTAATCTTATAATAACTTCTACTTTACATATATGACTATGACCTTTAAACTTACTTGTGCACATATATATCCTACCATCATATATATATAAAATCTTAGTCAAACCTTTATGTATAATAAAACCAACTAATGTAACTTTTTATCATTTTTTATATACTTAAAACCTTTATATCATAATAGGACGAGCTAATGTAACTTCTTTTCATACATATAAATAAATTCTTATTTATATAGTATTGGAACATCACTTATTATATAACATCGTACCATTTGTCAATTATTTAAGTACTTAAGAATCTTTTCCAAGTCTGCTTTTAATAAAAAGGGAGAATATATGTCTCAACTTTTCTATTCTGACTGATTCTATGTCGAGAATTTCATAAACACCTATAATCAGAAGTCTTTCAATATATATATATATAAGAAACTAGAAACCCCTTCCTTTAAACACTTGCGTCATCCTTCATAAGGCGGTGAAATTTACACAGATAATAAAATCTCCTTTCTACTTTGTCTAGGCCTCTTTCTCATAGGGCTTTATCACATAGAATTAAACTCGGACCGGGTATTCTTAAATACCAAAATCGTTGATAAGAAAATTTTATAGAAGATATATTTATATATAAACGGAATAATTCTGTCGAGCTGTACTCTCATTTCAAGAGAGCAAAACAAAAATAGTTTTGTTAGCATGTAAGGTCACCCAGAAACTCCAACAAAAGGACACGAAATATATAATGTAACCCACGGACTTCCTATATCGAGATAACTGGTTGGCACACTTTTAAAAGAACCAGTCGAAACAGAGATTTACATTCTATCAATTAACATAGAATTTTGTTAAAAACTAATGTAACATGTATAAATATATAACCATTGTTTATAAACTTGGTTTTCCTGTCTTACATTATCTAAAAAAAAAAATATGCAACAATCCTGTAAAAGTAAAGTTAATAAGCATCATGCTTAGCATTCAACCAAACTAAGGATTACCGGGTTCTAGCAATGTAGGCTTCCCCAATCCTTACGCTATTACAAGAAAAAACACAATGCAACATTATAAAAGAAGAGGGAGAATCTAGATCTTCCAGGACCCCATACATTAATTGACTACCTAAAGAATATACAAATATGCATACGCACAGGGCTAGATCGGAGGGTATGCAGACTATGCTTATAGAGATGAATTGGTAGCGTTTTTCCTAACTTAACTTATTCCTGAGAATCGTGGCAGCATCCTAACTGTCAGTAAATAAAATAATATACAATGCTCTTCCCAAGTAACTACTCAATGGCCTTAGTCTGCTACAGGAGTTATGGGGAGTCATTACCTTCCAAATAAATAAAAACAACCATACCATTTGTCACGTATGCATTAACCCAGAAATACATCTATTTAAGGTTTGGTGAAGATCGATATCACCGATCCAACAGAGTTACACTTTGTTCTTGTTTGGGAGGAAAAGAACTCACATAGTAAAAACCAGCATATATTATAAACTTATAAACGGGATCATACCTGGTAGTAAGTGTGATAGTCTATTAGTTCGCAGAGATCTTCTTTTTAGTCTTGTCCCAGAGATCAACCTCTCTCTGTTCTCGTTGCCGAAATGGATAGCTCTCCCTTCTCATTTATAGAGTTCAACCTCGTTCTCCTTGTATGGAGCGACATCGTTCCCCTCTCATATTTCAACATCTTTCCTTCTAAATCAGAGATCAACCACACTCTGTTTTTTTTTTCCCTTCCCCCCTTATTACTTATCTATCGATCCTGTAACCAATGCTCTAGCGCATGAGATCTCCCTCGTATCCCCTCTGTTCCCCCTAACTAGTCTCCCTTCAAGAAGCAAGATTTACGTATTTAATACCTCACTACAACAATCTCCGATTTGTAACTAACAACCATACAACTGGCAGCCTCCGTAGACACCGTCCTCCTCTAAGTTCACAAGTGGCTATTTTAAAGCCTGCGATTTCTTTCCAGAAGACAGATTCCTAACAAACCTCCACTACAACCACTAACTAAACATAAATTTTCCTTCTTTACGAAATAGGGAGTGCCCCATCTTTTAAATGGCGATAGCTCTGTTGTGGCAAGTGCTCCACCCATGAGAGAAATGTGGTAATCGATGAGTGCTTCTCTCAAGGAGACAAAATAATAGAAAACGGTTATAAATACTAAATAAGGTGAAACATACTATACATACCACCATTCTTTGTCGTTTAATATATCTTTCATATTTGTTATAACTATATACATATGAGATTGTAGTATACAACCTTAGCTTTATTTCAATAAAGTCTTTATTAACTTCTAAATAATATCCTAATAATTAAATATCTTCTTGGAAACTAATATATCGAAAATTATGGGTTTAACCAAATATATATATATATAGGTTAAGTTCTATATATATATATATAAATTTAGGCTAAGCTTTTCCCTTTGCTTTATACTCATGAATATAATAATATTCTTCATAGTTTTTATCTTAATGCCACAGAATAATAATAATGATCAAATTTTGAGGGATGTTACAGGTATGACCACAAGTTGGTGATAGCATCTCTTCTTTCTTGCTTCACGGCCAAGTATAATTCACTCTTCCACCACTTGTCATGTTATGCGCCACTGAGGTATCACGCCTTGTGTGTCTTGCAAATACTTGGTCCTTTGCATAGTGAGTCTTGTGCATACTTGTACCTTTGCATAGTTGGTCTTGGGCACTTTGGAATTAGATCATGTGGGGTATTGTGCCCTTGAAGTATCATCTCTTGTGGGTCTTATGCACTTGAATTATCTGGATGCCATTTTCTTTCGATACTCTTGCACTCTTCAACAACTTGTATATTTATTCTGATTGCGCACTTCCGAGACTTGCATACATGTTCAAATGCTTCTTGCTCCCAAGTCTCTTGCACACTCCCAAAACTTGGCCAACCAACTCTTATACTTTACCTTGAAGTAGCATGACTGAGTGGACTTGGGACTTTTGCATGTATCTTATAATGTACTTCTTCAAGTTGGATGTACTTCTTAGTGCTTCTTCAAACTGACACAAGGATACTGAATCATATTTGACATCAGTTGACATCAATGACAACAAAAGTTCAACAAAATCCCGCTTCAGTGTTGATGTCAACACCTCATGAAGCTATGCATGTCATTCCTCATGAAGTTGTGCTCTCTATTATGTTCCCAGTACTCCCCCTGTGTTCTTTCTAGTTTGAACCTTCATTTGCGCATCCTACTGTCAATTCTTTTCTGTTGTCTTTCATTACTATGCCGATTCCTTCCAGTGATGCATGATTCCTGATCTTTCTCCTTTGTTTCTTTGCACTACCATGGATCAATACTTCTCTGTTTTTTTTCATTTCTGCGATGATCACATGCTTCATGATGATTCGTGATCTTTCTCCCCCTTTGACATCAATGAAAAAGAGGTGCCTTCAATGCACAATTTCATGTTCTCCTTTCTTGGGTTTTGCGTTGGCCTACAAGCATATGATTGCTTTGTTAACCCCCTGTCTTCGTACTTCATTCTTTTTGCTTTCACTGGAGATATTGCGTAGAGCTTAGTCACCTTGCAATCTATACATTCAACATTGTTTCTGTAGTTGTATCGAATATGTTCCCCCTTTATAGTTTCCAATGTCCTTCTATCTTGATCTTATGTTCCTATCATATTACTTGCACAAAATTCCATGCCATCTTCTTGTCGTATTTATTGCGCACTATAGAGTTCCATCTTCTTCTAGTTTGCATTGTTTTCCATGTCAATTTCTTCCAGCATCCAACTTTTCTTTTTGTCGCATTCATTGTGCTCTAACCAGTCTTCATCAAATTTTTTGACTTCACATCTCTTGCCAAGAAATCCAAAGAGTCTTTCTTAATATTACACATATTTCCATCTGTCATCCAACATGGAAACAATGCTATTAGAAAAACAGAATCACAGAGAAATAACAATAAACAAGATGCAAGTATAAATCACATAAACACAATACAAAAGAGACACCAAGATATGTGGTTCACCCAATATGGGATACATCCATGGACAAATTGCTAGTCCTTTTATTATGCCATCCAAAAAATGAAGGGATATAACCTACAACACATCTGTTGCAACTTCCTCTTCACTCGCTCATGGTCTCTCTTACACAATTATAGAGATCTTTACAATATTAAAATACACATCTGTATTAAAATGCATTTCATTTAAAGAGGGATTACCATGGATAAATACTATGGAACACCCAATACCATGGGCTTGTAAATCACCCATTATTGACCAAGTCATGACTATGAGATTACAACATTTTACAAGGCATTTTTTTCAGAAATTTTCACTATGGGGGCGTTTCCCCCTAACCCCCTCTAGGGGCGGGGCTCCTAAAATGTAGTCGTTTCCCTGCTGGACCCCCCATGGCAACTATATTTGTGGGGGAAATCCCCCCCAAACACACCTGTCATGGGATGTAAACCATACATGGTTGAAACATAACCTATGAATAAGGAATATCAGGATCCAGACCCAACAAATGTGACGTGACTACTAACTCGTGCAGAAATTTCAACGTGTCATTTTCGTACTTGAGCATTTTAGGAAACATCATTTCGATTGCACGGGACAATGAGTTGGATTTCTTCTTTTTGTCCTCTTACCCGATTTCATTATCTCATGCAATAAATTTTGACTATCCCTAGTCAGCTTCGCATCACGCAGATATGAATGCAATTAACCTCAACGTCTCTTAAATTTATTTGCACGCGCGCGGGGAACCACCTTCCAATTCTATAAATGAGCTACGTATTGCATGGTTCATCAACCTAGTTCATTCCCCTCCAAGCTTTTTCTTCTTGTCGCAGCTTCTGAGTTTCTTGTCTTCATCCATCATGTCTACCTTCTTTCATAGATTCAACAACTCATTCGACAGTCGTCGCTTATAATTTCAGTCGTATCAGGAGGAATTTGGAAGGCTGGTAGTGGACATGGGAGTTTGGAAAGCTTAGATGAAGGATTCTAATTTCATGCATTGGTATACATAGTCATGGGTCAATCAAAGCATTGCTGAGGGGTTATCCAGTCTAAACGAGAGTCGAATTATTGGAGTGACAACAACAACACATCCCTGACTTGCTGAACTTGATTAGGAAGGAACAATTTACTGCCAACGCATCATCTTCATCTATGCAAATTTTTCCATTGCTGCAATCCAATGAATTCATCGAGCAAGATCCAATGGATCTTGATATTTGCCTTTCATAGAAACCTACCAATGACACAATGTTGGACCTTGATCTACGACTCTGAATAGTTTTGTAACTCTCAATTTTTTTCAATATGGTTCCCATAGTCCTCTTTGTACTTCAATTTTCGTTAGGCATTGGCATGCCGCCTATTTGTATTTCAATCTATTTTCTATGACAAAGGTCTTCATGTAATCTTGTAAAGACAAATTTTTAATATAATACAAAATTCATTTATGTATCTGCACGGACCTTATCAACAATACTTATTTGTACTCTTCTTTCTACTATTACATGTATAAGCTCTTTGTGCGATACTTCAACATTTTCTTGCACATAATTGAATGAGAAGAATTCCTTTTCAACATTACCTTAATGTGACAACCAACTTCAAATATTTTCTAACTTCAATACTCACTAACACCTTCCTTGAATTCCTAATGAATATCATGTTGAATTCAAGGATCTTACTTAACCTATTAGAGATTAGCAAGATCAGTAGCAATTACTTGTTGCTTGAGACATACTCGGGTTGTTTGCTTCTTTTGTGCATGCTAGAGGATTTTTTCTTACCCATATCTTCAACTGTGCACATTTATTTTGATATTGTGCCTGACTATCTTCCCTTTTGGTCCTCATTTTGCGGTTGATTTTATGTAGAGTATTTCTATCTAGACTATTCACTATTCTTTGACAATATTGGGCTTGATGTCCAAATCCATTGCATACATAACATCTCATAGTTTGACAATATATCGCAATATGACCATGTAATTGCACCTTGTGCACTTCAATGTATTGATCCTTCTTTTGGTAGTGTAACAGAAAGAATTGTAATTACAGAAGGAATTATCATACCTGAATGAATTCATTTGATTTGGACCGTGCTTCCTATCGCATACCTTCTCAGTTGTTCTTTCATAACCAAGTCTTGATTTATCTAATGGTGATCTCTGATCTTTCAAGATATTATTCAGTATTGATGTGCTTTCTTTGAATTTGTTCTTCATTTCATCTTCAAGACGAGCCTTTTCACTCCCTGAATGTGCGTAGTTCGGAGTATCAATCAGGTTTTCTTCCCTTTTATCTCATTCAATTTTTATTCTAAGCAAGAGATCTCTCTATTCTTCTTCTCAAGTTGAATTGTTAGTAGATTCTTCCGCTCTGACTCTTCTAGTGATGTCTTCAATACTAATTTCTCTTCTTTAAGCATTCTAATTTTGTCTACTGCGCAATTTATCTATTTCTCAAAATTCATTTCCTTTTAACTAAACTATTTTTCAAGAGATTCTTGAATCACCTTGGCTTACTTGACTTGTTCTTCATACTTTGACACTTGGTCCTTCTTGAGTTTGTTCCTCCTTCTTGAACTCTCTAGTTCATCCAAGGCACTAAGCAGTTCACCTTCCTAGTCAACCTTTGCAACATATTTTTCTTCAAATTGACCGTGTGATTTAATTTCCACGATAGGTTTTGGAGGTGTATTAAAGGCTTCACTAAACAAGTACTTGTCCAGTGTTCTTGATTGATTTTGTACAATTGATGTGTTTTTCTGGATAGAGGGACAACACTTTTTATTTTATTCGCTGCTTTCATATTCTAGAAAGGCCATGAAAAGCACTTCTTTTGGACTATTGTCTCAATCACTTTCTTCAGATAAACTATTGTATTCCTTAGTGTAAAGACTCTTCCTTTTTTTGGGATCTTTCTTCCTTTTCTTAGATCCGTCCAGTGTGTGCACCAACCTTTGTTCATTGTAATTGGCCTCTTATTCACTGTCACTATATTTGTCTTCCTTATATGGAAACTTTGAGGAAAAATGGCCCACTCTTCCACATTTAAAACACTTGGAGGGTAAGTTACCCTTGTACTTACCATGCCCTCTTTTCAACTTTCTCACAAATTTTGATTCTTCCTCATCTAATTCATCATAGGAGACTTTGTCATGCTCATGTTTTTCTTTCTTAGTAGCTTTAAAGGATTCTTCTTTTCTAGTGGAATTTTCCCTTTCAGTTCTCATATCATACGTTGTAAGGATTCCATGCACCTCATCCTTTTCTAAATATGCAAGATTAGTCTCGTCTTCTAAAATAGACACCTTTGAGTCAAATATTGAAGGAAAATTTCTTAGTATATTCTTCATAATTGATTATTTAGTTAGTGTAACTCCAGTACTTTTGATTGCATTGACTAAATTGTCAACTTGAAGCAGGTAAGAGGCATCATTTTCTTCATCTTTCATTCCCAAAGACTCATATAGTCCAGAGTAAGTCTACAATTTTTCTTTCTTTACTTTCTTATCTCCTTCATAGATAGTTTTGAGCTTGTCCCATACATCCTTTGTTGAAGCACAGTGCATGAATTTAGTGAATTCAGTGTCTTTTATCCCACATAATAGTGCATTCCTGGCTCTTACATTGAATTCATACTATCTTCTCTCAAATGGATCAATTGGTGCAGTTGCCGAAACATGATAACCATTCTCAATAGACTGCCAGACATCAGCTCCGAAGGATTGCAGATATACTTCCATTCTTATCCTCCATAAGGTGTAGTTGGTGCCATCAAATCTTGGTGCTCTATTGGTGGAGAGTAATTCGTTCTAGTCCATATTTGCGCAAGGATCTATCTTCCAGATGGTAAGTTTTTACTAAAGACACCTACTCTAATACTAGTTGTTGAAATCTTATTAATACTGAGAGGAGGGGGGGGTGAATCGGTATTAGCACAGTTATGAATCATTTTTAATTCTTATCATTTGAACTGGAACTTAAATTATGCACTCACCATAAATAGAAACATTCAACATCACATGCACAATACACAGAACAAAAATATTTTTACATGGAAACCCAAACAGGAGAAAACCATAGAATGCTCTCTTATATTGAAAAGCTTACATTCATGAAAGCACCAACTTCCAAAGTTCTCCAACACCAACTGGAATGAGGAACCAACCCCTTAGTTTTACAGGATACGACCTAAAGGAAGCACCAACTCCATGATTTACCATCTTCAACTGGAAGGAGGCATCGACCCCCTATTTCTTGCCCCATCCTACTGCCCTGATATGACTATAGAAAATACATCTTTACTGTTCTACTGATCTGTGCACTCTTCAAGTTATCTTCTTTTCATTCCATTGTGCACAACTTCTATATATTGAGATCTTGCAATCATTGAATTGTATCATGTACTTCACTTTACTACATCAACATTACATAATTGACTTCATACTTCATAAAATTTTGCAATCTGCACTCTGGTTCAGTATGTTGTTCTATTTCTCCGCATCTACTAACTCAACTAATACTGCGCATACTATGCTATGTTGTTGTTCTGACTTCGTGCATATGCATTAGATCTATCACATCATTCTATGCACCTTCTGCTATAGTACACTTATTTCTTGGCACATCTTACTTAGATACTCTGTGACCTTATGTGTACCATCTGCGATATTTCCTTTTTCTTCTCACACATTTGCCTAAGATAAATCTCATCATGCTACACATCTTCTGTTGTTCCATAGTTTTGTCTTTGCGCATACTATATCACCTCATGCATCTCTTGATGTGTTTCATGTTATTCTTCACACATTTGTCTTAGATAAATCACTTCATTCACACATCATCTTTTATAACACATCCATCTCAGATAAATTTCTTCATCATTTTTCGCATCTTCTGTTGTGTTGCATTTTGCGCATCTGAATCTTCTACTAGATTATATTGTTCCAGTTCCATGAGCCATTGATGCCCCAAATTAAGAAGTTTTCCAAATCAAAGTACTACAACTTTTTCATATTCAAGCTTACCTCAACTCTCCAACTTGGATTCTTATTTATACGTGTCCTGCGCAAATGGTATGACCAGAAGTTGGTCTTAGCATCCCTTCTTCCTTGCTTCACGGTCAAGCTTAATTCATGATTCCACCACTTTTCATGTTCTGCATCACTGAGGTATCACATCTTGTGGGTCTTGCGCATACTTAGTCTTTTGCATAGTGGGTCTTGCACATACTTGGTCCTTTGCATAGTTGGTCTTGCACACTTTGGAATTAATTCATGTGGGGTCTTGCACCCTTGAGGTATCATCGCTTATGGTTCTTGTGCACTTGACTTGTCCAACTGCCATTTTCTTTCGGTACTCTTGCACACTTCAACAACTTGTATACTTATTCTAATTGTGCACTTCCGGGACCTACATACCTTTTCAACTTCTTTTTGCTCCCATGCCTCTTATGCACTCCTGAAACTTGTCCAACCAACTCTTAGAATTTACCTTGAAGTAGCATGACTAAGTGGACTTAGGACTTGTGCATGTGCCTTATGTACTTATTCAAGATGGATGTACTTCTGCAATCTGAATGCACTAATTCTATATGTACTTCTTCAAACTAGAACAAGGATAATGAATCCTCTTTGACATCAGTTGACATTAATGAAAACCAAATTTCAATAGAAATCGAACCACCAACCTCTTGCGTGTAAGGCAGGTGCTATTCCATTGAGCTAGCATTCTTAAAAAGAATCAAATTTCACGCTAAAAATATATAAAAGACTCTTACAAACATCAACACTCTATTATTCCAACTGTAACATAAAATTTATCACAAACTCTTAAAACCTTAAAAGCACCATCATAAAGGGTGTCTATATGATATATGAGTGTGGTGTCTAGAAGTCAATGGCTTTAATGTTTCATTTTGTCATACTTTAGAAACCCGGTTGATTCAGATTTGAAAACATTGCATTCTTGCTCAATTTTAAATCAAAGCATTATCGATGATCTGATATCCCACATGCTGTTGAAACTAGAATTTGGATAAATAATTCTAGGAAATTGGAAAAATAATGATAAGGAAGAGAGTCAACAAACTTTCTATTTAAGAAAAATTTGTCAAAATATATAAACAAAAACATATAACCAAAATTGCAACAAAAATGTGTAACAAAAAATGCATTCATAAAAATAAATATTCATGAAAAAATTGATTCAAATACATATCACATAGGATCGTCTTGTTGTCTTTATTAACTCTAAGAGTGGCAGTAGATTGTGACCTGAGCTTAAGAATGAACTTTAGGAGTTACTTAAACAAGAATAGGTAAATTTTATTTTATTATTTTAAAGCTTTTCTATTTTTTTATGCATTTTTTTCCCTGCTTGGCACTAAAGGAAAATATAGCAATGTATGCCTTTACTTGATATCGAATGGGTGAATTCATGAAGATGGGTGTCTATTTTGGGGGGTTCCGTGAGAAAATAATTCTGAATTTTTCATGTTTTCCATCTTTGGGCAAATAAAAGTGATATTTTTGTTTGGAATTTCACTTTTCACTAAAACGCAAACTTTTAGAGAATTATGTTAGCTTGCTATCCATATTTTTTTCAATTTTTTATATTGAGATTTGATATGTCGATTCGACAAATTTTTGACAGTGTGTTCTTATAAAACGAAATGACTACAAAATAGCCATGTTTTGTCGCACACGTAAAATCATTGTTAAACTTGTTTTTTGCAAAAAACAAATATGCTACGACAATCTACTCACAATATACTACTGCATGACTATAAGTTTGTAGCAAATGGATCTATATACTAATTATTATATTTATTTCAATTCGATCAATGGGGAAACCTTGTCGATTTTCAACATATTTTTTGTCACAAAACTTTTCTCTCAACTGAATATAAAACTAAAAATTCTATGAATGCCCTTTTGAAGTAGACACGCCAATTAACTGCACCATAATTTTCTCAATTTTTTTCGTGGTGTATTTTTAAAGTTATGGATTTTTCATTTCACCGCATTTTGAAAGATATGAAACTAGACTCAACACCTGTTAAGAAAACAAACAATTACAAATATCAGATCTTACCTATACATAAATAAATCTATATATTCGAAAAGTAGATTCAATAACGAAACTAATGGTATCAAGTCCGACAGTCGCCTTATAGTGTAAGAAATCATTTTTACCTTCCGAAAATAGAGAAACCTGAAAACTGTGAGTGGCAATCAGATTTTCAAATTTCAGAGGTTATTCGGCCGAATAATTATTCGGCCGAATAGTTATTCGGCCGAATAATTGTTCGGCCGAATAACTGTTTTCCGTAATGGCGACGTCAATTTAATCAAAGGTTATTCGGCCAAATAACCAAACGTAAAAGAAAAACTCGTCGACCGAAAAAAGAAAAAGAAAATATATATATATATATATTTTCTACACTTATGTAAATAAAACTAAATACTTCAATTAATTTCACACATTTCAATTTCGCATACTTTCTGGTCGGAATATTTTTGAAGGGATTTTCTAAGGAGCTTTTTTTGCAAAGAGAGTTTTTTTTATGAGGTATTTTTTTTCTTACTTCTTTCTAAAGAATACATTGAAAGAACTTTTTTGCAAAATGAGTTTTTATTCCAAGTTTTTTGCACTTCTTATTTCTTTGCAATGGGTTTTTTTCCAAAGATTTTTTAAGGAGCCTTTTTTTGCAAAGAGAGTTTTTTTTATGAAATATTTTTTTTCAAGCTTTTTGCACTTTTTATTTCTTTGCAATGAGTTTTTTTTCCAAATATTTTCTAAAGAGTTTTTTTTATAAAGAGAGTTTTTTTATGAAGTATTTTTTTTGTTACTTCTTTCTGAGGAATACATTGAAAGATTGCCTTTTTAAGGCATTTTTGCAAAATAAGTTTTTATTCCAAGCTTTTACACTTCTTAGTTCTTTGCAATAGGTTTTTATTCTAAGTTATTTTTTCTAAGGAGTTGTCTTTTTCCTTCTTATTTATTTGAAAATGATTTTTTCAAATGAATTTTTTCAAAGTTTTTTTTTTTCTAAGTATTTTTGCAAAAAATGCTTTTTTCCTTCTTATTTCTTTGAAAAAGGGTTTTTTCAAAGTCTCCCGAGTTATTTTTGCAAAAAAGTTATTTCGTTGCAAGGGTTTTTACAAAGAAATCTTTTTTTCCGGGTATTTTTTTAAAGAATTTTTTTTTTTTTTTTTTTTTTTATCAGTGGATTTACAAAGAAGATTTATTTAGAAAGTGTTCTTATTCTTTTCCAATGGGTTTTTCAACAAATGTTTCTTTCCAAAGTGTACATTTACAGAGTTTTTATTCTCAGACATTTTTGCAAATAAGATTTTATTTCAAGTTATTTTTACAAATGAGATATATTTTTCCTTCTTATTTATTTGAAAATGGATGTTTTCAAAGTCTCCCAAGTTATTTTTGCAAAAAATTTATTTCGTTGCAAGGGTTTTTACAAAAAAATCATTTTCCCAGGTATTTTTTCAAAGAATTTTTTTGTATTTTTTTTTTTTTCCACTGGGTTTACAAAGAATATTTATTTTGAAAGTGTTCTTATTCTTTTCCAATGGGGTTTTTTCAAAGGTGATTTATTGTCAAAGAGTTCTTATTTCATTCAAAGAAGGTTCTTTTCATAGGAAACTTGTTTCCAAAGACTTTTTCTTCAAAAGACTCTTACAAGATTTTGATAAGGTGAAGTAAATTTCAGTTCATGTGTTCATAAATTTCGTAACTGTTTTTAAATATTTATTTTGTTTTTTTACAATAAAATGATGATTCTTTAATTTATCATTTATAGAATAAACAATCATGGGCAGTAAGAGAAACCGTCAAAGAAAATATGATCGTAAATGTGCTGATGATGATGATAATAGAGAAAAGAAAAAACTTAAATATCATGCCAACAAAGGAAGCCTTGCAGAAACGCAAGCAACGATTATTGAAGATACAAATACAGTTTTACATGATAATGTTGATGAAATGGAAATTGAAAATAGAGTACAAGATGAACAAATTGAAGTTGAAGAAACCATTGTTGAGGATGTAAATAGTGATTTACATACTAATGTCGATGAAGTCAATATTGAAGATCAAGTTCAAGAACCAAAAATTGGACCAGGTATGTATATATTGAATGCATTTTTCAAATTCATTTTTTATAATGAATTGTATTTTTGGATAAATGTTTTAAATTAAATTTAACTTGATGTATAGGTACTTTCACCATTGATGATGAAATGTTAGAAAATGTTGATTGCAATAAATATGGAAAAAAAATACCCATACACGCTACACGATATCGGGCTAAAAAAATTTATGATGATGTTCTGAAGAATTATTCAGTAACAGGACAAGCACAGATTTTGAGATGTTTATTAGTGACCAAGAAGTTAGAAGATGCTACATCATTATTGGGTATTCACAAGGCGACCAAAGAGTCAAAATTAAAACATAATGTGATAGAAAATATAGGTGATGCAATAAAAAAGTTTGGAAAATCTAGGAAGAAAGACATTAGTGTTGCATGAAGAGCAATTCATACAACAATTATTTCGACTAGTACTAAACAAAAACGTTTGACAACACAGCTAGCAAAAGCAATTGGAACCTCAAGAAAGACATTATACAGACATAGAAAATTCAGAATGCAAATAGATAAAAATGATGAACTTGCTTGCTGGGCAATTATTTGTAGACAACCTTACGAAGATAGAATGGGAGCAGGGGTTAAAGATATTGTACGAAAATATTGGTTGACACATGCTTGAGTTTCACCAAATTTAAGAGATGTAATACGACAAAGAGTATCACGAGGAGTATATGTAAGTAGTCCAAAACATATAATGGATATGACACAAGTACAATTGTTCAATAAATTCAAGGAAGATCATCATGGAATTAATGTGTCAATCACTACATTTGTGCAACTAAAACCATGGTATGTTAGACTTATTACTATCCGTGACACATGTTGTTGTCGTTATCATGTGCAATTCCAATTATATTACGACACATTTCTTGAATTTCGTAAAATGTTTTGGACAAATTCACCACCTCCGCCCACAATACGTGAATTCATATCTCAAACCCTATGTGAGAGAAATCACGATGAAGTATTTTATAATAAGAAATGTGTCAATGGAAAACATTGTAATCGTTGTGGAAATTTGGTTTTATACCACAATAAATATCCTATCGATACTGATGACTCATTGTCAAATGTCACCATTGATTGGAGAAGATATGAATACATTACAAGTACTAGTGATGTACATTCCAAAAGGATTGATTTGTGAGAAGATAAAATAGGGGTGGTAGATTTTCTCAAGAAATTCGAAAGTGAAATTTATAAATACACCAAGCATTCACATAGAGCACGATGGCAAGACCTTCAATTCAAACAGTCTCGTGAAATTTTTCCACCAGGAACAATTTTGTCAGTGGTTGACTTTGCAGAAAATTATACATTTGATGCACAAAAAGAGATACAGAGTGAATACTATCATTCTGACCAAGTTTCAATATTCGTCCATGTTTTATATGACATTCTCAATAGGATGTTGATGGCATTGAAAGCACATGTGACAATCGAGATGTGATTAAAGAATATCACTTTTATATCAGCGACGATCGTACACACGATACAAATTTTGTTCAGCATTGTATTGAAAGTATTTTCTACAATTCACTAAAGGAACGTAACATTAAATTCAATGAGAATTGGATATGGTCAGATGGATGTGCTGGACAATTTAAATCTTCACGATCATTTTATTGGTTATGTCGACTTCATAAAGCATTGAACATTAAATATCACTGGAATTTCTTTGAAACTAGTCATGGAAAAGGTGAACATGATGGTGCAGGAGCATGCGTAAAAAGAGCACTTCGAAGATGGCAAATGAACCATAGTTCTGCACGATTCCAGTCAGTTGCAGAGGTTTTCCAATGGTGTAAATCACATCTAAACCATGATTATAATCAACAATAAAAAAATGTGCGCAGATATGTACACACAAATGTTTTAATTTATATTTTATTGTCAATTTAAAAAAAAGTATGTGTACCTAACATCAAAATTTGTCATTTGTGTACTAGATTTTTTTGGCATGTTGGGATCCAAGATATAAATAGATCAATACCATATGACGTTAGCACCAAACAAGGAACTAGAGATTCTCACTCTATTCAAACAAAAGCCTTCCAAAACATTTATGCATTTGACAGTAGAAAGCAATCATGCTTTTGTCATATTTGCACTGAAAATATTGAATCTACAGAAGTTTGTGAAAACATAACGAACAACTACGTGAAACATTGGAAACACACAAAGATTAATCCTAAAAGAAAAATGCCACTAGCAAGCATAGAAGAATTAGAATCAGAAGATATAGAAATATCATCTGATGGAGATAGAATTTCAGATCTCGTTAGAGAAGGTAATCAAATACCACTGTTTTGTCGATTGTTCATTCTTGTCATTCACCTTATACACATGTATATTAGTCAATTTAATTGAATTAAAAATCTTGACATCAATTGTAATTTGCACAGGAGATATTTTTGCTGTGATTGTACCTGTAGACAACAAAGAAAATGTGAAGTATTATTTGATGCGATGCACTGAAGAAAAAATGAAGTTATTGGAAGACTACAATGACAACGGATATACATACGAGAGAGGATCCATCATTTTAAAGGACTATTTTTTTCAGCAAACCCATATGACTCAAAATTATGTCTACTTTCAGGATTATGAACCTGATGTCATATGTTGTCAATATAGCCATTTAGTATGTGCATTTCGAATAAAATTGGTTCAAGTTCCATCGAAAAAACAATTAAAAAATAAAAAATGGAAACTGTCCAAATATGACCATGAACGGATAATTGAAGACGACATTCCATTGCGATGTTTTTAAAACTATATATTTAAAATTAATAGATCAATGGTTTTTTCGATGTCATTGTCAAATGTGTACAATATATATTTTTCTTTTTATGTTTATGATCTTGAAAGGAACTGGACTATAAAAGTTTAAATAATCGTATTCTAGTATGCTGAAATTTGAATAAAAAAATTATTTGATAATGAAAACCTTAATGTGTAAAATTTTTGTCTTAATTCTGTTTGAAATACTTTATTCGAATCCCCATATGTCTACTAGACCACTTAAGGGATGAGATAACGGATCTGTGGTTGTCGCCACTCTCCGCCCCGAATCTTTAATTTAAAATATCGCTTGTGTAAAATTATTTGGTAATGAAAACCTCAATGTGTAAAATTTTTGTCTTAATTCTGTCTGAAATACTTTATTCACATCCCCACATGTCTATCATACCAATTAAAGGATGAAATAACGGATCTGTGGTTATCGCCACTCTCCGCCTCGAATCTTTAATTTAAAATATCGCTTGTGTAAGTTCACATAACTGAAATCATGGCAAATGGAGACAACGATCATTTGATTTTTAATCACAAGAAAAGATTCCAAGGTTGTGAAGTTTATGCTAAATTAGAGAAATGATTATTTACAACAAATCGATGAAAATGTACCTGAACATTGAAAGTATGAATTATTAATTAAAAATCCATATATCAAAATTTAAACAGATAATATTCATTTTTCAACTTCTTAATATTCATATTTCAATCAAAACTTCCTAACAAATTCCGGAACTTTAATCTCAGGTAGCATTCATTTTTAAACTTCCTATCATTTATATTTCTATCAAAACTTCTTAACATTCATTCATTCATTGCACCTTATCATAAATTCATTAACATCCATTCTTACCATCACATTCATTCTTAACATTTCTATCAAAATTTAAACCTAACATTCAGATTTCAATCAAAACTTCCTAACAAATTAGTAAAATTTGAACTTAACATGTTCATTTTTAAGCTTCCTAGTTCACCCATATTTCTATCAAAACTTCTAATATTCCTAAACTTCCTAACATTCAAAGATAACTTTCATGTTCTTAACATTCCTTTTTAGACTTCTTAGTTCATCCATATTTCCATCAAAACTTCTAACATTTCTAAACTTCCTAACATTCTTAAAATTTGAACTTAACATGTGTTCCCTTTTAAGCTTTCTAGTTCATCCATATTTCTATCAAAACTTCTAACATTTCTAAACTTCTTAACATTCAAAAATAACATTCATGTGTTCTTAACATTCACTTTAAACTTCCTAGTTCATCCATATTTCTATCAAAACTTATGTAACATTCATAATCTTCCTAACATTCCTAAGTTTCATAACATTCCTAAGCTTTCTATTTTATCCATATTTCTATCAAAACTTCTAACATTCCTAAACTTCATAACATTCAAAGATAACATTCATGTTCTTAAATTTTATTTTTAAACTTCCTAGTTCATCTATATTTCCATCAAAACTTCAAACATTCCTAAACTTCCTAACATTCCTAAAATTTGAACTCAACATGTGTTCACTTTTAAACTTCCTAGTTCATCCATCTATTTCTATCAAAGCTTCTATAACATTCAAAGATAACATTCATGTTCTTAACATTCATTTTAAACTTCCTAGTTCATCCATATTTCCATCAAAACTTATATAATATTCATAATCTTCCTAACATTCCTAAGCTTCCTATTTCATCCATATTTCTATCAAAACTTCTAACATTCCTAAACCTTTCTAACATTCAAAGATAACATTCATGTTCTTAAATTTCATTTTTAAACTTCCTAGTTCATCCATATTTCCATCAAAACTTCAAACATTCCTAAACTCCCTAGCATTCCTACAATTTGAACTCAACATGTGTTCACTTTTAAACTTCCTGATTTATCCATGTATTTATATCAAAACTTCTAACATTCCTAAACGTCCTAACATTCAAAGATAACATTCATGTTCTTAACATTCATTTTTAAACTTCTTGGTTCATCCATATTTCCATCAAAACTTCTAACAAATTCCTAAACTTCCTAACATTCAAAAATAACATTCTTATTCTTAATATATTCAATCTTAACATTCATTTATGTTTTAATCAAAACTTCCTCATTCATGAAATTTAAACCTATGTACATCCATTTTTAAACTTCCTTTAATATTTCATAAACTTCATAATATTCAAGAATATCATGTTCTTAATATTCATTCATTCATTTAAACATGCAAATACATATTCTAAACCTTTAAAACACACTAAATATGCTAAATAAGCAAAAATAAACTAAATCATTTAAACCAAGATTCACAAAATATGTAAGTTCAAAGACCATGTATATAATCCTAAAAAAAAATGCTCATGAACATGCAAGTTCAATGTACATATATGTATATCTAGTCCAAAAATAAATCTCTTCAACATGTCCAAAACAAATATTTGCAATCTAGATGCATATCAACAAAAAAATATTGTCCACCATGCTATAAAAAAAAAAATGTCCACCATGCTATCCTCCACTTGGGCCTCCTCTTAGACTCAACCCACCATGCAACATGTATAAAAAAGATTATGAATATCATTTAAATTATTTAAACTATATTCAGAAAATTAAAATATTAAACTTATATATCAAAAAACAATTCAATTATTAACAATATTACATCAAATTCTCCAAATACTTGTCCACCACCATCTTCCAAAGGAGTTTTTCCATTGCCTCCAAAAGATTTAAGAGACCCAAGCTGCAACATGTATAAAATCAATTTATGAATCTCATAAATTACTTGAACAAATTTTGACTAAATCCATAAAAATTAAAATATTAAAGCAGTGAACAAAATTAAAGCACTCAACAAAATTACCTATTTGCCAATATCTGCTGCATTAAGCAGAGAACCTATATCTCCCCCCTAAAATTTAAATTGTATTAATAATTAAAACATAATGTAAACCAAAAAATTACTGTGCCAATTAACTTAAAACTAAAACAAAAAAATTAAAAAAACATTAGATCACAATAGATGGTAAATCATTTATAAAGTTCGTATCTAAATAAATCTGCATGGATAAGTCAAATTAACAATAAGATGCATAGTTAAATTAAAATTAAAAAAAAAATTATATATATATATATATATATATCAAATTCAAACATAATTACAAATATGTAAATAATAAATATGTACCTCTCTCGCTAGATTTTCGCTAGTTGAAACGTGGAAAGAATGTTCATTCATCATTTTTGACAATTGCAACCAATTTAAACATTTACATAATGTACCTATTACTTTACATCAAAAAACATAATTTATCATTCATATAATATAACAAAAAAATCAATTCAAAATGAATAAAATATTTAATTAAGATCAAGTCATATCATAATCAACAAACCTCTCCCAAACTCGATGTGTCATTGGATATAACATTTGCCGCTAGGTCACGACAAACCTTAGCATATGCCCTGAGATCTTCAATGCTCATTCCATCTATCTCATCATTAGTTTTGTAAATAAACTTTTGACGAATAGAAGAACGAGCCCTTTCTCGAACCAATCCCACATCTACTCCAACTAATGCTGATGATAAACCATCGCCAACAAAATTCCTTGCAGTTGTCCTAAGTTGAGATGTGGGCTCTATCTCTGATCTTAATGCCACCAACCTAGGTGGACGAGATATCTGGGGTGGAGGTCGAAGAGTTGTAGGATCTCTAAGAGCACCTTCTCAATTATATATTCGACCATTTCCAACTCCATAAAATTTTGAATGAACATCGGTATAGTCTGGCTTCATATTTAAAAAAAACTCAGCATAAAAAAATCTAGCAAAATATTGAGAAACCTCATCGTTCCATGGAAATCGACCATAGGCTGCGAGAAACCGATCATAGAGTAGATGTGCAAGATCAAGATGCTTGAAATATTGCACTTTCAACATTTCTCACTTCAAACCTTCTTTGAAGTTAAACATTGATTTGGCCAGTTCTTTCGTCACTCTCTCCTTCACAACATCCCATTTGTCTGGACCCATCACTTGTTCCCTTCGTCTTCGCATCAAATCAACAAAACCATCTGTAGTTGGTCCGAGATTCTCATATGCCTGTATGAAGTTTTGCAATGATCCCAAAACAATCTCCAAACTTTGTTTACTCTCCGGAGGGAGATCCATAGTAGACAAATCATTTTCCAACTTGTCGTAGTGGGATCTACATCTTTCAAGAGTCATTTGATGATCACCACTTTCCCATGGAAGCTCTCGAGGTAGATCAGATGGATATGTTGTAATGGATGTACAACCCTCAGTTAATTCAACATATTGCGTCCTAGCTCGACCATCATCACCTCGTGTAGAATGATGAGCCTCTTGAGAACCTTGCTCTACACCCTCATCCGTCTCCCTTGCTTGCTCTGTCTCCCTCCCTATAGAATTACAAGCATCTTCTGAACCATGCTCTGCTTCAAATAAAAATAAAGTTTTGTTTAAACACAAATACAATTTTTGCGCACACAAAAAAACAATTTGCATATACATGTTAAAAGATCAATATTCATATACCAATAGAGGGTCGAGATCGACATTCTCCCACAGAAGATATAAGGGAATCATTTGTACCCCTTTCACCTTGTCGATGTGAACTATACAATAAACTAGAATCCCGAGGGGAGGTTGACAACCTCCGATTATCACTTGTAACACCAACCCCAGAAGTTTGTGAAGACCTCCTACGCTTTTTCCTCAAAGAATCATCTCTTTCCATTTGAAATATAATGCCTACTCTTGCACAAATATCAACTAATTACATATTCAAATCCTACATGTTAATTCTACAAATTCTAAAACCTAACTGCTAAAGACACTAAGTTATTTAATAAGGACCTAGATTTAGCTAATATCATCTAATAGTTCTTAAAAAGAGTATAGCTAATATTGTTAGATGTGTGAAGAATTAATGTACCAATGATCTAAGTGTTTTTTATGTTTAAAATGAATGGAACCAATATAATTAAGTACTAAGTGAAGGGTTCATTTCTTTATGTCAAAAAATGAGTTCATGAACCTGTTTTAACTTCTAACCTAAATCTTAAATTAATAACTTAATTGATATTTTAATACTTTAAACATAAATTACATCTTCAAATATTTTCATTATTGCATAAAATAAAATAAAAATTGACAATTCATGGTATTATGTTTTGAGTTTGACATGTTTTCCAAATTTGCCATGTTCGATAATGGTTTTCAGTTTCTTAAATTAATAATTTAATCAAGATATTTTAATACTCTCAACATAAATTATATCTACAAATATTCTCATTATTCCATAGAATTAAAAAAAATTGATCATTCATAGTATTATGTTTCGACTTAAATGACATGTTTCCCAAATTGGCCATGTTCGACAATGGTCTTCAATTTCAACCTGATAACGGTAACGATTCTTGGTATTATGTTCTCCAAGTTTGCCATGTTGCAAACAAAGAAAAACATAATACCAAGAATTGCCACTTTTACAAGCATAAAACTCAAGACCATTGTGGCATAATATCACCTAATAGTTTATAAAATGACTATGAATATTATTGTTTGAACGTATAAAAATTACTATGGTACATCTAAATTAAAGTCTATTCATGTCTATAGTTTCGTTGTACCTAAAGTCGATTTTAAAGTTTTGTTGTATCAAAAGTAGAGTTTAATTGTCTAAAGTTTCGTTGCATCTATAGCTATCTATCAAAACAGTTTGTAATAGAACTAATATATTGATCTTTGCACTCTGTCAACATAGACAGAGTTCATGAACTCAGTCCATGTCCATGTTGACAGAGTTCATGAACTTTGTCCTTGTCCATTTCGACAGAGTTCATGAACTCTGTCCATGTCCATGTTAACAGAGTTCATGAACTCTATCCATGTCCATGTTGACAGAGTTCAGCAAATAAAACAAGCCTATATATAAATGGGATATATCATTTGCAAATAAAATTACTGTCCTACTTTTATTTTCATTTCTAAACACACAGGCAAAACCAACAATTTAAAAAAAGTATATTCCTCTTTTATATTTAAATTTAAATAATTTTCGACATACAATTTGACCAGAGTCCATGAACTCTGCGGAATTAGACAGAGTCCATGAACTCTGCCCATTTGGGCAGAGTTCATGGACTCTGTCCAATTGGACGCAACTGAAACGAAAGCAGCCCAATTGGACAGAGTCCATGAACTCTTCCCAATTGGGCAGAGTCCATGAACTCTGCCCAATTTTGGGCAGAGTTCATGGACTTTGCCCATTTGGGAAGATTTCATGGACTCTGTCCAATTGGACACAGCCGACACGAAAGCAGACAAAACAATTGCAGGCAAAACGAAAGCAGGCGAATTAGGAAAAAAAAATTCTACTTACCTCTTCAGACACAGCCGAAACAAAAGCAGGCAAATTGAGATCTGGCCAAAGAGATCCGCAAGAGGAATTTGAAGCAGCCGAAACGAAACGAGCCAAGCAGACCAAAAAGAAAACCTGCAATAACAATAAAAAATTAAATAAGAAACTTAAAGACAAAAAAAAAACAATTACAAATTAAAGATAGCAAAAGATTTACCTCTGCACACCGCCGGGTCGATAGGTCCCCAGCTACAGCACCTCACTGATGTTAGAACGTCCACAGGAGAACACTCCGACACCAAAGCTCCACCAATAGAAGTGCAAATGCACGATAAACATAAACTGTCCAGATGCAGACTCCACCAAATAGCGTTCAACCGCCGAAACAGAAATACGACAGAGCAAGAAAGGCAAAACCTAACGTACGGGCAGATGGCGGAAATAGAAAAACGGACAAGCGAATGGCAGAGGCGGGGTATGGCAGCCTAACACTCCAGCAACGACGAACCGCCGAGCATATCCTCACGCGCAGGGTGGTGGAGAAGTGACACACAACAACGAGGAATTGGGTGGCGGAGTTCTCCAACGACACTCTAGACCACATAATGAGTGGACAGGTGGCAGAGCAGACCGTTGACGTAGAGGCGGGGCCACCAACAGCGCCAAAGGGGTCCACAGAATCGAGTGAAAGTGACCAACAATGGCCGCGGCCGAGCTTTTATGCAAAATATTTATTCAGCCGAATAGTTATTCGGACGAATAACTATTCGGCCGAATAATTGCACACAGCGCCATGCGTTTTCTCCGTCCGGCTAAAACCTCGCACACACATCGAGGCCACCGTTAGGTCTAACGGTGGCCCGTTAATTGTTATTCGGCAGAATAAATACTAAGTTATTCGTCGAATAAGTTTAATTATTCG
Organism: Larix kaempferi; assembly: GCA_027924585.1. Lineage (NCBI taxonomy): Eukaryota > Viridiplantae > Streptophyta > Pinopsida > Pinales > Pinaceae > Larix > Larix kaempferi. The sequence continues at coordinate 41,836,032 of BSBM01000047.1, forward strand.
GCCGAATAATTAAACTTATTCAGCCGAATAATTAAACTTATTCGGCCGAATAACCTCCGCTATAGTTCTTTGGTAGCCGATTCTCACCAAAGTGTTACCCACCTTCGCGTTTCCACCCGAATGCTTTATTTTCTAAATTAATTATTTGTCAAATCTATTAAAAAAATTTATTAGCCAAAGATGGTCACATAATCATTCATCCAAGAATAAGGAAATTCTTTAGGAGTCAATTTTATTTTATCAATTTCATGTTCTTTAGACTCTTGTGGAATTTTCCTCCTCACAATAGAGCCATTTTTAGCGGTGTGGATTCTAGTCCATTTATGTGTTCACTTCAGTACATAGGTAGGATTTCTATTTTTCAAAATTAAATTTCTTGTGATCTTTCTCAGAATGTTTTCACCTAGAGAAGTCGAGTGCTTTTCCAAGGAAGCTAGTTTTTGGATGCAAGTCCCTTGGTCGATGTGAGAACTTAATGCTTCATTCCAGTGCTAACATTGCCCAACATTTTGTCATGATGGGTTGTTGGTCATCTTTGGCCTGTGTTTGTTATCTATGTTACGTTACAAGCTATCAGGCCGATACATTGTGGGCCATTTTTTGCTTGTGTTTCTTATCTATGTTATAATGTTATGTTAGATTTAAATCTAGCTACACTAGAATATCCCTATGTTGGGATTTTGTTCTACTTAATGCTCCTTGTAAATTTTGTGTGTTATAATATCTCCTTGGGTATGTGTTGTGAATAATCCTACATGCATAACAATTGCAAACAATTGTAAGACAAAAATATTTAATAAATTATAAGACATTACCTGCACCAAAATATTTACCAATTCAAAATTTAATTTGGTTTTGGAGTGTAAATTCTTGTGCAATTGTACTAACATTGCTAACATTTTCGAGTGCATGCCTTATTACACATGGCAATACTAAATTCCTAGGATCATGTCATAACATCTTCCCTCACTCTTGTGCTAACTTTGTTGAAAGTTTCGGGTTTCAAGCCTTGTTACATATAGCACAATATGAGCACATAAGTACAATGAAATCTACAAGCTTAATTAAAAAAAATTTATGCATATAGTTTTTTTCTACACAACGTAATACAAGATAGACACTACATAGATATTCACGCCTATTTTTCTTGACGTCTTAGGCATATTACTGACATTTTTATTTTATCAGTGTATATATATATATATATATATATAATATGGAAATAACTTGCATAAGATGCTATGAAAAAAAGGCACGAATATCTCTGTACCTTTGTATCTCTGTATCCCAATTCTTAGTACAAAGCTAAAAGTAATAATTCCTAGAAGATGGTTGCTTCTCCATTCTCTGCAAATAATGCTCATTTCTAGGTTACTGGTTCCTTCCGATTCTTCTTTATAAACCTTTGGCCTACTCTCTTATTATATCTTGGACCAAAGTCCTTTGTCTTGGGATTTATTTGTTTCCCCGACAGTGGAAGGGGGAGCTCCCTTTTCTTCCACGTAAACCCTCACCTAAATGCGGGAGTGAAGCTCACATGCCCACCTAAGGGCCATCTTAGTCGTTGTTTCAACTTCCAGGGAAACCATACAAATACCTATCACATTGAATCAATTGGAATTGGAAATTGAAGTCAGAGGCAAACTAATCAATTTAATATTGGCGCAAATATAGGAAGGAAAATAGGTATACGTATTATATGTACATTCTCATAGACATGGGGCACGGAGAATTACTATAGCACCCCCGACAATAGAAAAGGCTCCTATAGTACGGGCTTACTTCGAGCCTTGAATAAATAAAAAAGTATATAGAATAGCATTAGTGATCTTTTTGGAAGGAAGGAATTACTGTAGATAGATACAATTGGTTTGTTCTTCCAGGGTAGGCAAGATCAAGGTAGTGGATTGTGAATCCATCGCGTGTGGGCTGCGGCTGGGACTTATTTTTTCACCTTGTTATTGAAGTGAACAAATTTCCATGTGATGATAAACACCAAAACCTTCTCCCTTCATAGGAACATAAGCCATTAATAGGATCCGACTTCAATGACTTACGCCTGCCTTACCATAATGAGGCGTCTACCAATGAGTATATATATAGCATACTCTCTGTAAGAGAATTGCAGGTACATCCTCCATGACCAGTAACGTTGTAGTTTACAGTCTGCAACATGTAATATTCTATGACACCAGAGCCTTGTTTGTCTACCAGCTTACTTAGATCAAGATACTAAATGAAACAACACATAACAAAAAGAAAATCCAAAGTGATTCGATTACAATAAAAAACCAAAGTGATTCGATGACAATAAAACAGATTTACAATAAAAAAACCAAAGTGATTCGATGACAATAAAATAGATTTCACAACTGAGTAAAACAACAACACATATTCCATGTTTATTAATGCACCATTTATAAAAAGAATATTATAGACTATTCTATATTTTTTACAACAAAAATAACAACATATGCTTTGTTTCACTTTTTCTGAAAAGAAATATCACATAGTTGAAAGAAAAAACAACATATGCTTTGTTTCATTATAGCTATTGCAAAATAAATCCCTTATCTTCATCTTTGGGTTGGCCCATTTTTAGTCGAAATATTTGGTTAAAATAATACATACTCTTTGTCTTCCAGAAATGGTTTGGATGGGATCATTTACTGACTAAAGGAGGACTATCAATGAGGGAGGATAAAGTTCCAGTTTCTACTGTGGTTCCCACTGCTTCCTACATAGTAAGCTGCTTATTAATAATTGATCATGTAGAATCATCCTTGTTCTCTGAATCTGCAAATTGATATGCTTGGTGATCCAAGCCATGATTCCTAACATCATTTGGCATCCTTTAAGGATCCTTTCATGTGATGACTAAGAATGACACAAACATAAACTCATTGGTGTGTTTTCAGAGGGAGGATTCTAGCTACGCACTACAAAATGTGTTATAGATGCGCATGAATCGCTTCTAAGAAAGCGAGATGAATGAGTGACAATATTTATAAAAGTGCTTCGGATTCTCTAACAACTCCTCTCTTTCGTTTTTGTCTAGTATATTCTTTAGTTAATTATATATAACTTAAGGTTACTTCCAACTAATTCTATTGAAAATAGCTGAGAAATAAAAATCCCAGCAGAAGTTTGATAAAATTGTAATCCCACAAACCAAGCATACAAGGAGGAAAGAGACTCTGCTTCCCAATAGGAAGGTACCACATTTCAACAAAGGGTTCACCGCAACTGCTCTATGTTAAACTGTTGGAGCCACTAATGCCCATCCTTACGGTTGTTCATATGGTTTGAGTTGCCGTTCCATCATTCTCACCAGATGTTTATGCAGATGTTGTTGATACAACTAATGTTGTTTATGCAGATGTTGATACAATTAATGTTGTTTATGCAGATGTTTTCAAAGCTTAGTTTGGTCTCATAGGAGTTCCCTTCAATGGCTATATAAAAGCTTAGTTTGGTCTCGGTTCTTTCGGACGTGGGAGGATATGACCGACAAGTGAAGCAAATTTTGTCATTTTACCGTTATTTCTATAAGAAGCCTCTTTTGACAGTCCAAGATTTAGTATGTTTTCTCATGGCATTGTTGCACAATTCCATGATCAAACTGAGGTGAGAAAATTTTCAGGGAACATCATGATTACCATGGAAAAAACTAATATCAATATAGGATGTGTTGAACCAAAATGTGTACCCAAAGTTGTAGGTGAGTTTAATATAGGAGCCATGCTCAAGGTTCTACTAGTAGCAAATAGATCCATGTGGATAACATCCCAAGATCTAAGAGGAGCAACGTGTCATGGAAGGGATCCTGAGATTTTGAAATATGCCTTGACAAGTCTAGAAGGAAAAACCATTGGAAAGGGGGTTGTGCGGCGTTGATGCAATTCAACCGCACAAACACTTGAATACAAGTTCGTTCCATCCACTCTTTTGCTACCTATTTTGGTCAACTTATTATTTTTCCTTGTCAAAAATATAATTGATCAAGTCTTTGCAGGATTGAAATTTGATTACAGTTAAGTTCCAATCTAATTACTTATTGTATGATGCTGACTATCGATGTAAATATAGGCTGAAAAACAAAGAGAGCATAGCTGCAGAATCAAACTACACGAGTGCTACTCATCCAAAACAACCCATGAAAGAGCAAATTTTGGCAGACCTGAAGACACTCTATCATGTTCTATTCGATCCTCTTCCTACTGTTGACTTACAACGTTGTATATTAAGAAAGCAATAGTTTTGTGCCTCAAGAAAGCTATTAGATTGTAAACAGTTTATTAAAGATTACGAGGAAAATCATCTCATAGTGACAACATACAGTGATAACATAAGAGTGTTTTTTGTGTCAGAGATTTTAGAAAAAGAAACAAATTACCAGAGATCGCCACTTGAATTACTTATCATGCCTAAAAATGCAACTGTAGCTGATCTGAAATGAGAAGCTTCCTCAAATAGGAGATGGAAGCGAATGGATGCTGTTACTCTGTACAACCACTATCCCTCTAGGATCATCTATGTCAAGTGTTTATGTTCTCTCACTTTATTTTGGCATCATGAACCTTCGAATTTTGAATATGTGCATATGCAGGAAATTTTTTGAACCCGAGACCATATAAAAATCATTACCTTTGAAAAATGACAACATCACAGTACCTACGAATTCATATGAATTTGAGTTTGAAATATCTATGAGGAAAACTAGAAAATAGCCATTCCGATAAGTGATTAGAACAATTGAATAAGTAATGCAAGAAAATAAAAAAGCATCTAAATATCTAATCAATATCAATTAATTGATTGCATTAGATATTGCAGTTAAACATGAGAAACCCATCGACAATTTTTCTATAAGATATGATTATTTTTTCAATTTCATAACAAAAATGAACCTCAGAAGTTTAAAACATTGAATGTATTGAAATACAGAAAATCAGAGAACACTAACCTCTTGATATGGTAGATCAACAATGCACCCAACTTTATCCAAGTTACTACCATAAAATTCTATAATTAGTAGCAAGCAAGAGTGTAAGACAATTTCGCATGGAAAAGAATAATACAACACCAATCGAGGTAATAGGCGATGGAATCATATGGATGTTTTGTTACTCTGTACAACCACTATCCCTCTAGGGTCATCTCTGTCAAGTGTTTATGTTCGTTCGGTTTCTTTTGGCAGCGTGAACATTCGAATGCTGCATATGTGCATATGCAAGGAGAGTTTCAAACCCGAGACCATATAACAATCATTTCCTTTGAAAAATGATAGCGGCACAATACCGACGGTTCATATGCAACTGTAATTGGTCTTAAACAAGAAGCCTCTCAAGCTTTCAAGGATGTTTATATTTGTTTCGAAATGTTTCAAGTGGAAAATATAAAAGAGCTTCAAAATATTAAATATTGAACAAACTAGATGTTGTTGATTGCATTGCGATGTGGATCGGATAGCGCCAATGAATTATGGATTCTTGGAGTGTATTGAACAATAAATTTTGTACCTGAGTGTTTAACTTCGTCTACAGGATAATTGGTGTTTGCGAGTGTGAAAGATATTCACAGAGGATTAGAGCAGGGTTGGATACCCCTGCATCAAAATTACACTAACACTATTTCTCTTGAGAATGAGAACAATAAGGTTTACTACCTTTCGATTTCTGGATCATAACTCATTTGGATATTAAATCACTACTTGTGAGAAGCCAATCTGGGCAGCCACACGACAGTTGATGGCAGAACATGAAGATGTGAAACCCTAAAGGAACTTGAACCATTTGAGCGGAGAACCCTAACGACAGAGACAATAGATGAGGAGGGCGCAAATGTGAAATCAGTGAGATTGGGGATGGGCCGAGAGGATTTCCCAAGAGGCAGCAGGGGGAGATGAATGACAAGGTAAATGATGTGGCTTAGTAAGAGAACATATATTATATGAAGCAGAGCTGCTGGGTGGGATGAGGAATAGGGTTAAGGCCTTGCGGAAAGAATAAAACAGGTGAAGTTAGGGTTAGTGAAAAGAAAAGGGAGAAACTGGATCTTAAAGAGAATGGAGGCACCATCGAGGCCACAAATTTAAATTTACCCATTTTCCCTATTTTACTCTTTTTTTTAAATTCCCCTCTCTTTGTTATTTGTATTATTATTTTTATAAACTTATTAATATTAATATATTTCATATAATAACTATATTATAAAATATACATATTATATTATATTATATTATATAGTATACTAATATAATATGTGTGAAATCACAAAGTTGATATACACTTTTGCTTGTTTTTTGACAACCAACAGTGTAATATTTTATATGTTTCAACTTCCACCTCTTCAAACCCATATCTCCATTAGGAATTTCAACTTGAAGTAAACACAAATGTTTTAGAGAATTGAATTAGCTTTTTACTTGTATTTTTTTTTTTCAATTTATGGACATATAGTGGGACAAATTTGGAGGCCACCAATGATATATACTTAAAAATTTTGGGTATGGACAATGAGTGACCTACGTGGCCTCTAGTTTTTTGAGAGATGATTATTCTTTTTAGGAAAAAAAAATTATGCTCCTAATCTACACACACTTTTTTATTATTTATCAAAATAGCATATGTTTAGAAAATGGTGTCTTATCGACACATGTTGGTGAGCTTCAATTTTCCTTTTAGTGTGACTCTTATTGGAAAAAATATAAGTACCCTTTTGAAGAGGACAGGGCAATTAAGATCTCTATTAAGAATTCAACTTTTTTGGTGTTGTCTTTCTTATGATATTGAATTTTCATTTTAGGTGATTTTCAGAACAATAAAATTCTTAAGGGATAAGCTTTAGAACAAATTTATTAATTAATAGAAATTTAAATCGAAATGAAACAATTATTATATCATTGGAAACTAGATTCATATATGAAACCATTAATACCAAGTTCGAAAAAAAATCTTTAAAATTTGGCAGGGGTTTGGGCTTGCTGAAGTTGTAGATTCCAGAAAGATGCAGGAGATTTTCACAGGTTTTGTTGACCACGAACTCTTAGCCGAAAAAATATATTTCAAACTCTTGGACAATATTTTAGTTCAAAATTTTGAAATTATAATCACAGCAAGATCTAATAGCTAAATAATTCCTCACAAATCAATAATTTGGCTAAGTATGCATGAAAACATTGTAAAAGAGACACAATATACACAAGAAATGATGCAAATAGATGGTAATTCTATTACTTTCCAACCCATAAATGAGTTTTGAACACCATTATATTACATTTGGGAAAAATCGTGAGCCTTTGGAGGCATTAGAATGAGATACAAGTGGCTAACTTACATTGGACCTCAATCCCCCCTAGGTCGACCAATAGTCTGTCAAATCACCTCAAACTGTCATGAATTGCTAATCTGAACATTGGGATGGCATGGGGGAACATTAATTATGGTATCACATGAGTGGTGGAGTGTAGGTGGCCTAGGATAGGCCAAAACTACCAAGGAGGAGGAAAAATGACCACATTCAATGCATGGGCGCCTTGGGTCAAACTTATATCCACAAAATAGGGGATAAGGGAACGTCTCAGGTACATAGTGGCAATAAATGAGGGTGCCTTAATCTCTGTTTGACCAAAAATGGGCGCTAAGGTAGTGGAATTGGTCATTAATAGCCTAACAACCTTGGATATTCATCATTAACCTTGCTTGAATCAACAGTCATTAATTAATCATTATGAGACTATGGTACTAGATGTAATAATGTTCTAACACGCCCCATTAAGCTATACTTATGTAGCCAAAACAAAATGAGGCCTTGGAAACTAAGGCTCAAGTCACCTCTTACAATTTGTATTACTCCATGTAACCAAGGTAAGGAGGAAAACCACCTGAGAACAAAACCTCCCCTAAAAAATGGACATGAAACAAAATATGAAAAAAAGATATATCAGTCTTCACCATGCATCACCAACCCCAAGGAGTGATCTAAGGTAGGTGAAGTTCTTCTCTGTAAAACTCTTGGTGAATATATTAGCAGTTTGCTCAGCAGATGGGCAATATTGCAAGGCAATAATTTGGTCATGCACCAAGATCCTGATGTGGTGCATGTGTATCTCTATGTTCCTGGTCCTCTGTCTCTGTACTAGATCAATGGAGATCTTGATTTCACTTTGATTATCACACCAAATGACTGTGGGTGAATTAAATGCAAATCCAAACTCCCTAAGAATACCTTGCGACCACACACATTGTGTAGCTGCATTCACTGCTCCTTTATACTTGGCCTCAACTGATGATAAGGAAATAGTGTGTTGCTTCTTGCTAGACCAGAAAATGGGACCATGTTCAAGCATAAAGACATAACCAAAAGTGGACTTCGGGTTAGTGCTATGTCCATCCCAATCCGAATCAGTAAGAAAAAGCAGTTCAAGTGATGAACCAACTGTATAATGAATCCCAAACTGCTTGGTACCTTGCACATAATGCAAGATCGTTTTTGCAGCCTTCCAATGGATCTCATGAGGCTCTTGCATATATTTAGCAATAACACCTACTGTATAAGCCAAATATGGTCGAGAGTGTGTGAGATACAACATGCTCCCAACTAGTTGTCTATACATCGAATTGTCCACCAATGGTCAGGAACCCCAGTCACGAAGTTTTACCCCTGAAAGGATGGGAAACATAGAAGCCTTAGATTCATCCATTATGAAATTTTGTAGCATATTTGAAGCATATTTTGATTGTGAAAATTTTATCCTTGCACTATATTGATCAATCTCCAAACCAAGAAATTGTTTCAACAATCCTGATCAGACATGGAAAATGCATTATGTAATGAAGCTTTAACTGATCCTATGTCTTCAATGAAACTACCAGTGATAAATAGGTCATCAAAATACAATACAATGATCAAAATAGAGTCACTAAAATGTTGCATATAGACATTTGGATCAGATTTGCATCTTTCAAAACCTTGTGATAGAAGAAAGTTGTCCATCTTGGCATACCAAGCTCTAGGGGCTTGCTTGAGACCATAGAGGGACTTCTTCAACTTGCAAACAAGTAGAGGATATTGAATGAAACCTTCAGGATGCTGCATATATATCTCCTCATGAATATCACCATGAATATCATCATGAATAAAATCACTCTTCACATCCATATGATGAACCTCCCATTGCTTGGATGTTGCAATGGCCAAAACTAGCCTGATTGAATCCATCTTTGCCACAAGTGCAAATTTCTTTGTGTAGTCCACTCCATGGACTTGAGAGAAGACCGTAGCTACCAATATGGCCTTATACTTCACATCAGAACCATTAGCATCCATTTTGGTCCTATACACCCACTTGCATTGCACCAACTTCCTCTTGGGAGGAAGAGGAACCAACTCCCAAGTTTCATTGTCATGGAGAGAATTAAACTCTTCTTTCATGGAATCTTGACATATTGGGTCATGTGATGATTTTTCATATGATTTTGTATCAGATACAACCATAATAAAACACCTCCCATGTGTTAATTTTCGAGCATTAATTCAACATACTCTAGGATCGTTACTGAGAGAATAACCTGTATAGTATATCAACAATGCATATCAAACATAGAAAGCATATTAATCATCATGAGATGCAAACAAAAGAGACAATAGACACACAGAGTTTCAATGGGGAAAACCCTAAGGTGAAAAAACTCACAACTTCCTCAGAGATAGATAGAGCAATAGTACAACCAAAGTACAACCAAAATACACAGAGATAGACGCATCCTAACAGCTAATCCTCCTCCTCACATGTGCGCCACTTTTCGAGTGATGGAAGTGTCAGTTTTGAAGTGATCCAAATAGAGATCTCCCGATCTCTATTTATACTTGTCTGATCTGCCTAATAAACTAGTGGGGACGACTTGTCTTCTTTAGTCTAATAACCCCTAGTTAGTTTAATCCGAGTCGACCCCTTTCAAGGTGGTCTAATAACCCATCGGCAAGTTAACACACTTGCGACACTTGTCAATACAAATGACGACACTTCCGCATAGAGGAATAGTACATCTCTATAGGAGTACAATAAATATATATATGAAATACATTCCAAAGTTACATATACATCAACACTCCCTCTTAACTAGGAAGGTATTTCTCGACACAGATCATCTAGCATAAGTCTTCTTCTCTAGATCATCATCAGCGAATCATCATCCTCGAATCATCGTCATCATCACTTCTACTGCTATCTCAATCAATCTCTGGATCTACTCATCATAGGAAGTTCTATAGAGCCAGTCCTTTTTCATACTGGATGTAGGTCCACCACCTGCAGGTCTTCATCATCACTGGCCATACTGTGGAAATCTCAGGACTTATTACGTGCGTCACAAAACCTCACAAGAGCATCCAGGCTGTTACGAGCACACGGCTTTACCTGTCGGATCTCCCAGGGTGCTATTATATGTGACCCCACCACAAAACCTCGAAAGAGAATCCTAGGACTGATTATGAGCACACGGCTCAACCTATCGGATCTCCCAGGGTACAAATTACATGTGGTCACCACAAAACCTCGAAAGAGCATCCCAAGACTGATTACGAGCACACTGCTCAACCTATCGGATCTCCCAGGGCACAAATTACATGTGGTCATGGAAAAACCTCGAAAGAGCATCCCAGGACTGATTATGAGCACACGGCTCAACCTATCAGATCTCCTAGGACACAAATTACATGCCATAGGACAAAACCTCGAAAGAGCATTTGCCACATATCCCAGGGCACAAATTACATGCCATAGGAAAAACCTCGAAATACTATCTGCAAATCTCCCAGGGGACAAATTATATGTCCTCCCAAGCAAAACCTCGAAAGAGCATTTGCTAGATATCCCAGGGTACAAATTACATGCCATAGGCAAAACCTCGAAAGACTATCTTCAAATATCCCAGGGCACAAATTATATTCTTATCTGCACAACCTGTTCCATGGCCACAGAGTATCAACCTGATACTCACCATACATCATCCTGATGTACACATGATCATCTTGATCATCATCACTGCATCGTCCTGATGCATGTCATCTGGAGCAACATCCTGAAGCTCGTCATCCATGATCATCCTAATCATAAAATGCATCCACCTGATGCATACACAGTATATGCCTGATACATATCATCATACATGATCTACCTGATCATACAATGTATCCACCTGATACATATACAAATACATGATCCACCTGATCATACCTGATATATATCAACATATATGATCTACCTGATCATACAACGTATCCACCTGATACATATACAGATACATGGTCCAAGCATCCAACATGATGCATATACAAAATACATACAAATGATCCAATTGATCATATCCAGCATCCAACATGATGCGTACATACATAAATGATCCAACTAATCATATCCAATATCCAACATGATGCATACATACATAAATGATCCAACTAATCATATCCAGCATCCAACGTGATGCATACATACATAAATGATCCAACTGATCATACAGAGCAGAAACTAGGACATCATCCTGATGCTCATCATCCAGCGCTTACATCCATAGCCATGTGAAGGATCCTCCTTCCAACATGTTTGGAATGGCTTCAACAAATGTCTCCATCACTTCTTCCTCGAAGTGTCGTCGATCTGAAGAACACCAAGCCTTTCTCTTAAGTACTCGAACTTCACTCTGGCTAGTGGCTTCGTCAGTACATATGCAATCTTCTCATCCATCGCAACATACAGGAGCTTCACTGCTCCTCTCTGCACCATATCCCTAATATAGTGATATTTGATCTCTATGTGTTTCGACCTGTCGTGAAACAATGGGTTCTCAAACAGCTTCACACAACTCTGGTTGTCACAAAAGATACCAGTAGCCTTCAATGGTAGATCAAATAACTCAGACAGTAGCTTCCGAATCCATACTGCCTCACAACTGGCCAAACAGGCTGCAACATACTCTGCCTCGGCTGTACTCAGTGCTACGCAGGACTGCTTCCTGCTAAACCAAGAGATCACACCTGATCCCATACTGAAGTAGCACCCAGAAGTGCTCTTCCTATCTGCAACACTGCCTGCCCAATCTGAATCAACATAACCCTGCAGGTTAAACTTTTGATTCGCATCATACTTGAGCCCATAGTCAACCATACCCTTCAAGTACCTCAGAATATGCTTTACAGCAACCAAGTGAACACTCCTCGGATCTGTTAGGAACTGGCTCAATGTGTTCACCACAAAGCAAATATCTGGTCTCATGTTCGTCAGGTACATCCACTAGTACAAAATGAGAGATAAGTGACCAAAAAAATGACCAAAATCCGCATATAAATGACCACTTTTGAGTTGGTGACCACTAGTAGCAAATTAGTGGCCATATATCACGCAACAAAAAATGTGGTCATATTTAGCTTGGTCATTTATAGCTTATCTTGTGGTCATATATTTGGTCATTAATTTGGTAATATATTTGGTCATTAATTGTCATAATTAATGACTACATTTTTTGTCACGTGATAAATGACCCATAATTTGCTACCAGCGATCGTCAACTCAAAAGTGGTCATTTATATGCATATTTTGGTCACTTATCTCTCATGTTGTACTGGTGGTGATTTATATGTAAATTTTGGTCATTTTTTTAGTCATTTATCTCTTTTTAGTGGTTTCAGAATATAAATAGGGCACGAAGGAATCGAACCACCAACCTCCTGCCTATAAGGCAGGTGCTCTACCATTGAGCTAGCACCCTTAAATAGAATTCCTTATGGATTCATATGAGAATAAAATTTCCAAACAGTTAACACCATCTTGCCAAATTCTGGGAAAAGGTCACATAAGTAGGTAAGAAACACGCAGTTAACACCATTTAAATCAGAAGCACGCAGATTCATAGTGATGAGTTATGAGAATTCTATTCTCATAACTAGAAGTATTAACAAAAACTAGATATTAAACAAAGGATTGTAGGATCTAAACACTATAATCTAGTGCTGACAAAAAGAATAGAAAATCAACTTGATCAAACAAGGCACTCAATGGGTTGATTTAGTCAATGTTGATAGCTTCTCCAAACAACTTCATTAAAGAGTGGAGAGACAAAGCAAAAGGACCATATGGGCAGTGATACAATCCATTTTTTCTTTTGAGGACAGTGGAAGGGAATTCTCTGTTGTCAATGTGTGTTGAGCTATGCTTTGTTTTCATCAGCCACATGTTCCTTTACCAAAGCAACTGAAACATGAGGAAAAACTGTAGCTAACTGTGAACCTCATGCGAAGCCCATGATGATATTGTCCTCATGATTCCTATTGTGCTCAGTAAAAGCCAAGACTGTTTCTTGAGCTATGTCTTCATTAGTAAAATGTTCCTTCACCACAGCAACTGGAACATGAGGAAAACCTGTAGCTAACTGTGAACCTCAATCCAATCCCATGATGATATTGTAATGTTTATTCTAATTATAAACTTATTTTATCATAATTAATGTTCAATTCTTGCAACTTAATTTTATATTGGCCTGATTTTTCATATGAATACTTAAGTATTATATGAATTGCTTCATGCCCCCAAGTTGACAAGTCATCTGTCTAAGAATTTTCTTAATTTCATGAATATTGTCACTTTCCATTTTAATGTCAATGGGTTGAGTAAGGTCAAAGAAAACAATTAAGGGCTATAAAGATGGAGCACATCTAGGAACAGAGCGAAGCAAGACTGTTGGAATTTCCAGGAAATACTCAAATCAAGACCCAATCAAAATTCGAATGCAGATTACATTGAGTGTTATCTTGAAATTGGCAAGCTAAGGATGCCCCCAATTTCAATGCCTCTTCAATAATTATGAACTGCAAGATTCCTGGAAGGGATTACTTACATGAGGAAGTCCCACTATGGCAGTTGTGCTCCAAGCCAGGCCATGGTTCGATTCCAGCTTCTTCCAATAATCTCTGTGACCCACATTCTGTAACAACAAAGCAAACCTATTAAGAAAATATCCTAGATGTTGATCCTATGGCATTCAATGCAGAGTATAAGATTGAAACCGTCAAGAGATTTGCCTCTGTTCCATCTTGTCCTAGTAAACTTGTCCAGGAGGAGGGAAAAAGCACAATAAGTTAAATGGACAGGATGCCTTTGTAATGTAATTGTTTGGCTCATTAAGACACAACTTCTTAGTTTGGACAGTGTTTGGGGATTTGTAATTTGTTGTGTGATTAATAAAACTGTGCATTTAAATGTTGGAGTCTTTCTTTGATTGAGGTTTTTTCCAGTGTAAATTTTGTTGTTGTTTGTTTGTTTTTGTTTACATTTCCAGGTATTTTCTAATTTATTTTCTACAAATAGTATCTCATGTTGTGAAAAGAAAAAGCTAGTTGTGTATATGAACACTGGAAGTAGCAATAGAATTATTTTCAAGAAATTAAGATCAGTTGTGATGAGATATCTAGAGGCATAGCTTCAGCAGTCTATGGATCAGGAAACAATCCCCTTCATATCTAGTATCCATGTGATTGGTTTTTCTTTCATGATCATTTAAGTACATGAGTTCTCTGAAATCTTTTATATTAATTATGCATGTTTGGAATTTGCAGGAACTACAGTTCATGGGATGCAGTATTGTGTAGCTGCACCATTTGTTTCAGGACAACATCCTTATATCCAGTTAGCTCTTGTTTCACATCTTCCTAATACATTACAGCCTTCACCAGGTGTGCTTGTTCAACCATCAGTTTCTGGAATTCAAATTCCTCAGGGTATTGTAGTTGGACTAGGACCAACTGCTCAAAGCGGTCCTGGCTTAACTCGCAGTATTTGGGTAGGTGGGAAAGGCACAACTGGAAATTTTCAACAGTAAGAAAGATGTTGATTGCCATGCGGTCATAAAGGTCCCAAGTTATTTGTTTGGGTTTGACAGCTAATATAATTTGTAATCCTTTGTACAAAAAGTATTAGTCAGGCCTTTCCTGATGCAATTTGTTGTACAACCTTATTTATTGTATTGTTTTCCATTATTTTCTCAAATAGATGCAATTGGGAGGGATCGTGAAGTATCATAGTATAGAAGTAGCATATACACTAGATAGTGCAGTTACAAGATTTAGTAGTTGTAGTTAGTGAACATATGTGTGTTTTCACTTCCAAAATAAATATGATATGGAATCATAAAGGTTAACAAGGGTTTTAATTTATGGATACTTAATCTCTAATTTTACGGGCAAGGTTATATGCTCTTGGTGATGTAATGCAAATATGCTTGTGACATCCTCTGCTTTGCCAACTTTATTCATAGATAATGAATAAAGGCATACACTGAAATTTTTTTGACTTGTGATCCAAAGAAGTGCAACTAAATTACAAATGTTGTTTCCTTGTGAGAGAATCTTTGGGGAGAGTGAAGGTAGTCAATTCATGATAATGACCTTTGTAAGATATTTAATCCTACGTCTAATATGGCATGTTAAGGAGGGTACACACTTAGCAGTATTACAATACTGGTCATTTTTATATTATGGTTATGCTACTTGGAAATACAGTTTACAAATCATCGTAAGCCTTTCATGTTGGGAGATGTTAGTTTTATAGAGCTAGTCTTATTGTCATATGTTGTCAATAATGTTGTCAAAATATCCCAGGATGGTGTTTGACCTCCCAGATTGATTCAAACATTTAATCATAACTTGTTCTAGATTTTGTGTTATTCATATAGCATGGTCATTGGAATATAAAAAAGGATAATGTGCTTTCAATAATTTATCTTATTAGACTGTCAAAATTGCTAGGGATGGTGTTTTACCTCCTGGGATGGTGTTTGCAGTTACCAGATTTAGTAGCTGTAGTTAGTGAAAGTATGTGTGTTTTCACTTCCAAGATAAATATGATATGGAATCATAAAGGGAACAAGAGTTTGAAGTTATGGATACTTTATCTCTAATGTTACATGCAAGGTTATATGGTCTTGGCGATGCAAATATCCTTGTGACATCCTCTGTTTTTCCATAAAATAACTGTTGGATTAGTGCAAAACCTCCAGGAGGGTACATAGGAACACGAGCAGGAACAGTTGGTGCCATGTCAACTTGATTCCGCAATTGAGAAAAATGAGCCTGAAAAACACCAATAAAATAGCATACAATAAGTCAACACCACAAAAAGAATTCAAAAATAATTTCTTACCAGTGATAAGCAACACTCTGTGTCACTGCTTACATTTTTTATACCACACTTTGCCACTGCCATAGATAATGAAGATTATTTGGAATATGCTAAAACATCTCTTAATTTTATGCATGATGGGATAGCATAAGGCACAACAATTTAAAAGCAGATGCATTTAAGAGTGTTTCAATGAATGAGGCAACAATCATTAAGAGATATGTATGCAATAACCATCATGTTTTCCAACTAACCAGGAGAAAGATAAGAAGAAATGTAACTGATTGCAGCTAATTTGGCACGCAGTGGTCCTTTTTGTAAGAACATTCTATCCTCCTCCTCTTGCACAACCCTTCTCATTGCCTCTGTATCATGGCTTTCTTCTTTTGTCCTAGCAAATAATTGTTCCTCCTCTTCTTGGACCAGAGCAAAGAAACCATAGTATTGTCAAATTAAAAAAAAATTGACATGTAAATTGTATTTAAGTTAGCCATCAAGCTTTCCAAGATTTCATGAGGACATTAAGGCAATCCAACCAATGCAATATCCATATCAACTATTGTTTAGAACTACACATTACCCTTAGGTTCACTCCACTGACAACAGTAACATCATTAAGTTGGTCAATGCTTTGATCTAGAAAACCCCCAGATGTCTTCCGCTTTTTACTGCATGTAATAGAATAGATAATGATTATGGAATAAAATTGAAACCTTTGAAAAGACAAAACACGAAAAGAGACAATGTTCCTTGAGATTAAGAATTAAATGGATTTAATAAGTTTATGCATCTTGATTGTATCCAGATATATTATAATAGAATCTAATGTATGGCCTAGAACAGAGTAACAAGTAATACCCATCAATATTGATATTGACCTTGGAAGTTGTACTGAAGGACCAACAAACTCATAAGGCTTTTTCTATCCAATTAAGGGCTTTTTTGTTGGAGTCTAGATCTGATAACCAACTACTGAAGAAGGTGGTGTTGAAGACAAGGGAATGCGCATCTGAGCCTCTAATGGATTACCCGAAGAATGTGATATAGGTCCACCAAATGAAGACAATGAATGACGTAAGGTTGCAGCTGAAGCTGTGCCAGAAGTTGCTAGTGGTGCCTTGAAAACATACAACAGAGATTTCAGCAAAATTGATTACAATGATAGCACTTGCAAACAAGACATAAAATTGCAAAAATGCACAACTGTCTCAAACAAAATCAAGTGGCTTCCATTGGTCTACATAAACCTTTCATACTTTTTCCCTTATGCATGTGTAGAATACAGAACGACGAGTCTGAGTATATGCTACTAACAATTCATCCCACAAGCTACAACCCTTTGAGAGAGAGAGAGTTGATGCGTGTCAACCTGCACAAGATCGGAACCACACTTGCTCCAGAATTCTCTCTTACTCAATCAATCCCACAATATCTCCGCCTTTCAATTCAAATGAGTGATTGTAATAACTTAAAAACAATGACAGCTAGCAATTGACTGTGAATCCACCTATTCTACTAGAGTCTAGTTGCATGCCCTTCAAAGCCAAAACTTTTTGTTGTATCCCCGTTTTCTTGAGAAGTCGGTTCTGAAGAATTTGGCAACAATGGACCAAAACAAAAATTAGACAATAACACTAGCTCAAAATATTTCATTAACCAAACATATAAACTTGATAAGAATTGAAGACGATGTATTAGAGTAAAAATTACTAATAGGTTTCTATTAAGATATAGAATATAATTCTATTTATATGATATCAAAATGATACGGTAAAACCTATCATAATTCAATTTAGTTGTCAAACTAACGAGGATAATAATCTTTAACCATTATCAATAAATATTTAATTCTATTTATATAATATCAAAATGATATAATAAATTTATCATAATTTAATTTAGTTGTTAAAGTATCAAATTAGCAACAATAATCATCATTAGCTATTATCAATAAATATACCAGATAACTCCCAAGTACCTGAAATAATGAGCTAGTTGATGGTATTGAACCATGCCATCAAGACTCAAGTGTGACTGCTTACCTCACTTACCTCAATGCATGAATATTTGAATGTTTACCTAACTTAAGCTTGCTAACAAAACAAATAAATTCATTTATCAAAAATATTTTAAAAGCTTTATGATTAACCATGAGACAAATCTGTTTTCCTTGTCAAAATCATTTATCAACAATGGACCATAAAAATAGGCTATTGAAAAATTAACGGATAAACCATTCTTATATTTGACCTTTCAACAACCGAACAAAAGCATAGGATATTGAAAAATTAATAGATAAACCATTGTAATATTTGACCTACGGGAGCAAAACATTTGGGCAATACAAATCAAAAATCAATTATCAACAACAATGGAACATAAACATAATCTATTGAGAAATTAAATGATAAACCATTGTTATATTTGACCTACAGTTACCAATATTTTCTAAAGAAATTTTTTTGGCCACTACAAATCACATTATAACTGCAATTACAAAATCTGATAAGTACTATGATTTTGATTGATGAAAATAGGAAAACAAAATAGAAATTGCTCCAAACCTATGCACATTGTTGGCCCCAAAAATTCTAAGGACAAACAGATTTCTAGGGCTCTTCTGGAGGAAAATAAGGAGCAAAAAAGCATTCATGTGTACAACATCTTCTTAGCAATTTACAGGCTGCACATTCCAAATTAAATTTTTAAATAAAAAAATAAATAATACGCACAATTTTACCATCAAAATAATAATTGCATCTAATAATACAGAACAACAGTATTTCAATGCATAATCAAATGAAAATATAGGCTAAAAAACAGTTGAATATTTCCAAATTTTGCAAACATATTGATGTTGTAATATAAAAAAATCCACACACCAGATACATATTACTCTTAGTTAAACAAATTTGTCCATACTGCCTTTTGTTTTGGCATTATCCCGCTTTATACTCAAAATCAATGTCCATAGCTATCTTTTGGTCCTCTCTTGTTTGTGAATCTTGCTCTAGTCCTTCAACAATATAGTAGTCAATTTGAAATATTCAACAACAGCCAGTTCCTTTTGAATCTTGCTCTGTTCCTTACGACATCCATATTATCAATATCATTTGGCATTTGACGTTGTTTATCACCAATATTAAACCAACATAGTAACAAAAGCATGGACATGTAGATAAAAATATCAATAAATAGATAACAGAGCATTCTCCAAAAAATAACACATAAATTAGTCATACTAAACTTAAATAATTACCATTTGGTGAAATCCAACTTCACTAGGAAAGCCTTGATTAGGAACACTAACACCAAAGTTAGCACTGTTGATGTATATGTAACTTCGGAATGTATTTCACATATATGTATATTGTATTCTTAATAGAGATGTTATTATTCCTCTATACGGAAGTGTTTCTATTCCTATAGAGATGTTATTATTCCTCTATATGGAATTGTTGTCATTTATATTGCAAGTGTCGTAACTTATACTTGATGGGTTATTAAACCACCTTGTTGGGGTCGGCCCTGTATAAGTCATGTGGGTCGAAGGGTTATTAGACCACCCTATTGGGGGTCGGCCATGTGGGTCAAAGGGTTATTAGACCACCCTATTGGGTGCCGACCCAGTCAGCATTATGTTAAGTGGTTAAGTTGAAGCCGACCTAGTTGAGTAAAGGTCAAGTCAAGTTAGTGTATAAATAGAGAGTGTGTCTCTCTCATTTTACACATTCTATTCTCTCACTCACACTTGGGAGAGTGGCGCACTTGTGGAGGAGGAGGCTCTGCTGCTAGGAGAAGACTATCTCTTGTATTCTGGTTGTATCATTGCTCTATCTATCTCTGAGGAAGTTATTGGGGTTTTTCACATTTATGGTTTTCCCCAAGTAAACTTGGTGTCTCTTGTGTGCTTGCATTATTGTGTCCATGATTGATATGCTGTAGATTTGCTGTACATGTTGTTCTCTCAGTTAAGATCCTAGATCAGATTGAAGTAAATTCTAAAAATTTAACATGGTATCAAAGCTAGCCTGAAAGAAGGCATGATATGGCATGTATGACACTTGTTGCACTTACGATGCTAGGGCTTGATATAGCAAAAACCAATCATCGTAGCACTTTCGCTATAAATCCGTTTTGGAAAAGTTTTCAGATCTGAAACTTTTGCAGGTCGAATATCATATCCCCATGTACCTTGTGTCCAAAGGACAACCTCTAATTCGTTGTACTTTGTGATTTATGATCTGTACAATATAGGGTTTTTGCCTCTTCCAGATCTGAGTCAAAATCAGGTGACCTTGGGAAAAAGGTCATAACTTGGGCTAGGAAGATCCAAATGAAATTTCGTAAAAAGTGACAGGTAGTACCCAGACTGTACTATATCAGGAAAACAATTTAGAGTCCTAAGTTGAACCAGTGACACATGGCATGCCGTACAAGTTTGCTCTCCTGTATTATCCCATAAACAGGTCACGTTGCAACACTTGGCATAACTCTCTCTCAGAGAATCCAATTGAGGTTAGACCTATCGGGATCAAAAGATAACAGGTCGGGATATCTCAAGAAAAGTTTTCAGACCCTGTGGATCAAAAAGTTCAGAGTTACACCAGAAACAATCAGGTATATATTTGTGTCAAAAAAGAATTATTTTTGAGCACCTTCATTCATGGCTTTTGGAATTTAGGGCTTCGGAGAAAGTTGGAATTTTTGTAATTGGAGACCACGGCTGGATGCTACTCATCAAAATCGAAATTTAGAGACCAAGATCATATTTTTTGGTTGGGAAGAAGGTCGGGCTTGATCAAACCCTAGTTCAGGACTTTGATCGGAAAGATGGAAAATTAGGGCTTCTGCAAAACTTGGAATTTTGGAAATCTGTGACCACGGCTGGAAGCTCCTCAGAAAAATCGAAGCTTAGATCTTTGAATCAAATATTTTGGTTGGGTGAAGCTCCGGGAAACTCAAACCCTAATTCAGGGTCCTCCCCAGTGAATCCGAAAATCTAAAAGGCAATTTCAAGGGGTGAAACTTTGCAGTTTTCAAATTCTGAATATACCAACTTGATCATCTCATCAAGGCGCATATTTCTATCTTTTCGGAAGTTTGAAATTCAAAGTTTGAATTTTTTGGGTTTCTTTGACAAACCCTAATCCAGCTCCAGGTCCAATTCTTGCAAATCAAGTGGATTGGGTTAATCCTAGAAGAAGATGGATTGGTCACCTGCATAAGTGAAGAAGTTCCTGTCTCAGAGGGAGATGAGGCTAAGGCCTTCCATAAGAATATTACAAGCAATCTTGACAGGTATGGCTTACAGGTATGTTTCATGGTTAATTTTATCATATGTTTGTCTTCATATCATTACAGTACAATCTTGATTAATTACTAGACTTGTCGTATTATCTTAATAGAAGATATTCATTGATTAAGGTTTTGACACTTATAATTGTACTAATGCATTGTGATGTTGTATGAGGTTTATGTTGTTCGCTAACATAAAAGGTACACCAAGAAAGACAAATCATGTTCTACTTCAAGAACATATGATCATGGTGACATGAAGACAAAGATTCATCCATTGTCATGGATCACATAGAAGATCTACTTATGAGGTATGTGTAACTTGGTTCTACAATGGTTAACTTATGAGACATGCAGGTTACTAGCACAAGTCACTGAAGAGAACTAGAAGACATTATGCAGGTATGTTAGACATAACTAGCTAGCATGCTAATCCATGTATGTTTTTTCTATATCAAGCTAGAATCCTACCTTGTGTTAGGATCTTATACTGTTGTGTTGTTGATAATGATTATTCATGAAGTCGTAGGTTTGAATAGTCATGGTTGTATGCATATTATGTTTCTTACCATAATTTATGATATGACTAACCATAAGAGTCCTATATAAACCTTGAATACTAATGCTTATTATTTCTGTTTGAAATGATCATGACTATAAATGCTTAAGATTATTGTGTTTTGATAGTATTAAGAATATACTAATGAATGTATGATTATGTATGAGACCTCACTGATAACACAATGATGATACTAATAAGCATGTATAGTGATTAAGGATGGATATAAGTTCAAGGACAGGAAATCCAGGAAGCAAAGATCAAGAGGGAGGACACTCTAGTTGTTCCTGCAAGGAAGCAACGATCAAGAAGGAGCACACTTCAGTAGTTTCTGTAAGGATGTAGATATTCAGAGGGAGTTGACCACTTCTCACAATCCACATCAGAATGGAGTTGCAAAGATTCAAAGGGAGTCCACCCAGCAACCAAACAAAGATAAGTATTTGAATTGTCATTTCTTACATAATGTTATTCAATGATATATATGCTTATGTTCCTAGAATTAGGTTGTGTATTATGCATATTAAAATAGTTGCAATGATGAACAGTATACTACTAATATACATGGGTAAGTGGCCTATGGAACTGTACAACATTCCATTGCTACTTATCTAGAATGAAACCTCTTTGCTGACATGTTAGGAGTTGTGCACACTCTTAACAATGTTCTGGTAGAGATTGGAAGGCATCTAGAAAGTTACGGAATATGGATAAATGTTGTATTGAAGCATTGGCTAAGATAATTGCATGACTATATAACATATTTCTTTATGTGTAAGAATTTGTTCTGAAAACTATGAGATGTTCTCTAATCATGCAATTTAACTTGTTGTGTAGGAAAGATCGTATACCATCACCTACAAAAGAAGGACTACAACATTTGTTTAGCAACAAAGTTATCTATTGAAAATATTGAAGATATTGAAGTTCCTAGGATCTGGGAAGAATGCCATGATCGATGAGTACCAGTCGATCATGAAGATGTTTGGGATGTAGTCCCAAGACCTGAAGGGGAGTCTGTAGTGACTTCCAAGAGGATCTATAAGATCAAGCATGCTGCAGTGATGAAGAGGAAGATACACTTTCTTGAATGGTGTAGTTGAAGAAGAAGTGTATGTGGTGCGGACACTTGGTTCTGAGACACATGACAGGGAATCATATATGTGCAGAACTTGGTATGGTAGGATAGGCATCTTTCTATCCAGTTTGGGCTTTAGCAAGAGTAAAGCGAATTCCAACCTTTACTACAAGGTTGAGGAAGGCAATCCAGTGATACTACTTTTTGTATATGGATGACTTGTTTGTAACAGGTGAGGATAGATTGATTGTCGACATGCAGCGGAAGCTTACTACCGAGTTCGAGTTGAAGAACATGGGGATGATGCACTATTTGTTTTTGGCATGAAGGTGTGGCAAATTGTAGATGGAATCTTCCTTGGACAAGAGAAGTATGTAGTAGAGATCCTGAAGAGGTTCTGGATGATGGACTGCAAGGCTATGGCCACACCTATGGAATCGAACCTGAAGCTTCTGTGTGATGCTCCATCTGATCCGGTTGATTATGGGCTCAAGTATGATGCGAATCAAAAGTTTAACCTGCAGGGTTATGTTGATTTAGATTGGGCATGCAGTGCTACAGATAGGAAGAGCACTTCTAGGTGTTGCTTCAGTATGGGATCAGGTGTGATCTCTTGGTTTAGCAGGAAGCAGTCCTGTGTAGCACTGAGTACAGCCGAAGCAGATTATGTTGCGACGGATGAGCATGTTGCAGATGTATTGACCAAGCCATTGGCCAAAGTACAGTTTGAGTACTTCAGAGAGAGGCTTGGTGCACTTCAGATCAAGGTTCCTTCCAAAGGGAAGTGATGAGTCCGGAAGATGCAAATGCACATGAGATTTTCTGACATGGTTGATATGTTCTCCCTTGGTCATGATGTAATTGCTGAGCCATTTTTCACATGGTGATAGATGTGTTCTCCCATGGTGAAAAAGTAAGGGTTGGAGCCTTCCCCGAATGATGGTAGATGTGTTCTCCCATGTCGGTGGTGTAAGTGTTGGATGATGTGCATCTGGGCTGTGCTTCGTGGACGATGAGATGATCTGAAGAGGACGATGCTATGATGATCAGGAGGATCATGGATGATGAGCATCAAGACAATGCTCCAGTTACTACTCTGTATATGTATATATGCATCATGTTGGATGCTTGTTATGATCAGTTGGATCATTTATATATATATGCATCATGTTGGATGTTGGATATGATCAGTTGAATCATTTATGTATGTATGCATCATGTTAGATGCTGGATATGATCAGTTGGATCATTTGTATGGATTTTGTATATCAATCATGTTGGATACTTGGACCATGTATCTGTATATGTATCAAGTGGATACTGAGATCATGTATGTTGATATGTATCAGGTGGATACATTGTATGATCAGGTAAATCATGTATGATGATATGTAGCAGGTAGATACTTGGTATGCATCAGGTGGATGCAGTGTATGATCAGGATGATCATAGATGACAAGCTTCAGGATGTTGCAGTGATGATGATCAGGATGATCATGTGTACATCAGGATGATGTATGATGAGTATCAGGATCATACTTTGTGGTCGTGGATGAGGTTGTGCATGAGATGCATTTGCAACAATTAATTAATAAGAATATGCGAAATAGCATAAATGACAGAACTCAGAATCACTTTTATATTGATCACAGGCCACTTCGAGGGGGAAACCTCCTATGAGCAAGCTCAATACAAATAACTTCACGGTGCCTTCATAGGTCTCAACACACACTTATATACTAAGTCTAGGCGCCAATACTATGGGTCAAAACCATGGGCCACTACAAACTATGGATCAACAATACTACGGGCAACTTACAAAGCATATGCGCCAACAACAATAACATAAACTATTGATCAACAAATACTACCAGACGACTTACAAAGCATATGCGTCCAACAACAATATACTAACATAGTAAAGACATGGGTTCCTAACATCCCCTCCCCCTTAAAAAAATCTTTGTCCTCAAAGCTTTAGATGTGGAAACTGTTGTTGAATCTGAAGGAGTGGTTCCCAAGTAGCATCCTCTGGTTGCATGCCTTGCCACTGAATTAAGACCTCTGTGATAGAGCGAGAGCGAAGCTGACGAGTGCGCCGATTGAGAATGGCCTCCGGCTCCAAAAGGATGGATCCTTCATTATCCAGTTTGGGTAAAATCGTTTGTTCACTGATGTTGGTGCCAAGAACTTTCTTCAGACAGGAGACATGAAAGACTGGATGAATGCGGGAAGGAGGAAGTTCCAATTTATAAGCAACGGACCCAATCTTCTGAAGAATCCGATATGGCCCATAGAACTTTGGAGCGAGCTTATGATGCCCTTTGAGTTTCAGGGAGGACTACTTGTATGGCTGGAGATGAAGAAAAACCATATCGCCGACTTGAAAAGTGCGCTCAGAACGGTGCTGATCAGCTTGTTGCTTCATGCAATTTCTTGCCATGTGAAGATTGTCCCGCAAAATGCGAAGAATCTGATCGTGGTTTTGAAGGACCATGTCAACTTCCTGAACTGGTGAACTGGTGGGGGTGTATGGAAGAAGAACTAGAGGTGCCTGACCATAGACTGCTTCATATGGGGTCATTTTAGAGGCAGTTTGGTAAGAGGTATTGTACCACCATTTCGCGAGAGGGAGCCACTTTGCCCACTGATGTTGTTGTTCAGAGGTGAAGCAACGAAGATAAGTTTCCAAGCATTTATGGATAATTTCAGTATGACCATCTATTTGTGGGTGATACCCTGAACTCATCTTCAGTTTGGTGCCAGTGTGGCGAAATAATTCTGTCCAAAAATGACTGGTGAAAGTCGCATCATGATCCGAGACAATGGAAGAAGTGATGCTATGAAGACGAAAGATCTGGTCCAGGAAAATTTGAGCGATTGAGGAGGCTGTATAGGGATGGCTAAGAGCACAAAAATGACTATATTTGGAGAGGCGATCAACCACAACGAGAATCACTGTCTTCTCGGCAGATTTAGGGAGCCCTTCAATGAAATCCATAGAAATATTTGTCCAAATCCGTGTAGGTATGGGCAAGGGTTCGAGCAATCCTGGGAGGAGTGTTGTTTCACCCTTATTGCGCTGGCAGGTATCACATTCGGCCACCATCTATTGAATTGTCCTTTTCATGCCCTTCCAAAAGAAATTACGCTGTGCCCGTTCATATATTTTGAGGAACCCAAAGTGCCCTGCCGATAGAGAAGCATGGAGTTCATAGAAGACAACCTGTTGAAGATCTGTGCTCTGGGGAAGCACTAGATGACCCTTGTATCTCAGAGAAGCCCCATCCCAAGAGTAATGTGGTACAACAAAAGGGTTGTTGGTCAAGCGTTGGATGATTTGAGATAAGGAAGAGTCATTGACATAACCCTGTTGAATAGATTGCAACCAATTTGGAACAGGCATAGAAATAGCTGAAAGAGAACCTTGGGCATCAAATGTGCGAGAAAGAGCATCTGCCACAGTATTTTCTTTACCCTTCTTGTAAGTGATCTCATAGTCATAACCCATGAGTTTGCTAACCCATTTCTATTGTGCCGGGGAGGAGACACACTGTTCCAAGAAATATTTCAGACTCTGGTGATCAGTCTTGATGCAGAAATGATTCCCTAATAGGTATGGGCGCCACTTCTGTACTGCATGCAAAATAGCCATCATTTCCTTCTCATAGGTAGAGGTAGCTAAATTCTTACCTGAAAGGGCTTTGCTGGTGAACGCAATGGGGTGTTCATCTTGAAGGAGAACAGCACCAAGTCCATTGCCACAAGCATCACTCTCAATAGTGAAGGGCTTGGAAAAATCGAGCATAGCTAGAACAGGTGTAGTACACATAGCTTGTTTTAGTTTGTCAAATGCACACTAAGCAGCATGTGTCCATGTAAAAGCATCCTTTTTCAATAGAGCAGTTAATGGAGCTACAATCTTCCCATAATCCTTGACAAACTTGCGGTAGTAGCCAGTCAACCCCCAAAAAATCACTAAGGCTCTTGAGTGTCTGAGGATGTGGCCAATTGTTCATGGCATCGATTTTGCTAGGATCCACGCAAACCCCTTGTGCTAAGATAATGTGCCCGAGATACTCAACTTCCTTCTGTCCAAAAACACATTTAGACTACTTGGCATGGAGATGATGGTCAGAGAAAAGTTGCATGACAAGATCCAGATGCTGGAGATGTTCATCCCATGTTTTACTGTAGATGAGGATATCATCAAAGAATACCAGAATGAATTTCCGCAAGTAGGGTCGAAATCTTTTATTCATTAAGGCCTGGAATGTGGAAGGAGCATTAGTGAGGCCAAAGGGCATGACCAAAACCTCATAATGGCCATCATGTGTGTGGAAAGCTGTTTTAAGGATATCATCCTCATGAACCCGAATTTGATGATACCCAGAACGAAGATCCAACTTGGAGAAAAAGTGAGCCCCATGAAGCTCATCAAGAAGCTCATCAACAATAGAAATTGGAAACTTATCTTTGATGGTGAGGTGATTAAGTGCTCGGAAGTCAATGCAGATGTGCCATGACCCATCTTTTTTGCGGACAAGAATAACTAGAGAAGAAAAGAAACTAGTGCTTGGGCGAATAATACCTTGCTTCAATAAGTCCCGAACGAGCATTTCGATCTTTGTTTTTTGGTGAAATGGGTAGCAATAGGGCCTAATGTTGGGAGGAACTCTACCAGGAAGGAGTTGAATACGATGGTATTCTGACCTGGAAGGTGGAAATCCCACTGGTTCAGCAAAGACACCTGTATATCGATCCAGAATTTGTTGTAGATCCAAAGGAGTAGTGGAGACCACTGAAGGTTGCATCTGAATAGAATGGAGTTGAGCGATGACACCATGTGAATTCTTCTTGAGGAGTTTTTCTATGCGATGTGAACTGATGATGCTGAGAGAACCTGCTTGTAATCCTGTCAATGTGTGTTTTTGTCCATTGAGGGAAAACTGCATCCAAAGTTCAGGAAAATCCCATAAGATAGGGCCAAGTGTGCGTAGCCATTGAGCGCTCAAAACCACATCACATCCGCCTAAGGTCAAGGAAAACATGTCAGAGCGCAAGGTATAATCTCCCATAGAGATACGCACATTTCGACACTTCCCTTTGCAAGGTAAGGTGCCCCCATTGGCAACTATGACTTCAAAGTTGGAGCAAGGATGGATAAAACAATCAGCTTGTTTGGCGATCCGAGGGTCAATGAAATTATGAGTGCTACCAGAATCAATGAGTATTGTAAGAGGAAGCTTCTTGAAGTAACCCCTGACCCGCATTGTTTGGGGGGTGGTGATTCTAGTTAAAGCATGGAGAGATATCTCTGGCTGGTCATCCTGAGACAGAGGGTCAATAAGCGGTTCCTGAATGTCGACCAGAGCATCCAGTGTTTCTGAATCTTCGTCACCAATTTCAGAGGCAGGTGGAGAATCCACATCCAAGAGATAGAGCTTTTGCTGAACACATCTATGTCCCCGAATGAATTTCTCATCACAATTATAGCAAAGCTCCTTTTCTCTGCGTGCTTGCATCTCTGTTTTAGACAAACGCTTGATAGGAGTTGGTCAAGGAGCCTGCGGTATAGGTGGTCATTGAGAACCCATATTTCGGAAGGGAACAAAAGTGGGCTTGGAGCGTTGTTGGGATGCAATCTTGTCTTCTGCCAACTTAGCCAACCCTAGGGCTTCCATCATTGTGTTGGGACATAACATTTTGACCTCAGAGCGGATGGCATCCTTTAGACCACTGATAAAACAACTCCGGTAAAAGTCATCAGACAATCCTGCGGTGTGGTTGGCTAGTTTCTCAAATTCGGTTTGATACTCTCTCACAGTGCCAATTTGGCGAAGTTTAGTGAGGGCTCCTGTGAAGTCATCAAAAGCACTAGGACCAAATCGTTGCAAAAGGAGCTGGAAAAAGTCTGGCCATTTTGGCTCTACATGAGCCTTGATGTACCGACGGTACCATTGAAGAGCTTCCTGTTCCAAATGAAAAGATGCCAGCGAAACTTTGTTGACATCAAAAGTATTATGCAGACTAAAATACTGTTCTACACGATAGATCCATCCAGTTGGATCGGTACCATTGAAGTGAGGAAAATCAAGCTTCGGACCACGGAAATTGCTGGAAGAAGAAAACCCATTGTCTGATGAAGACTCGGACTGCCGTTTGTTGTTCATAGCTGAATGTTCAAGATGGAGGCCGAGAAATTTTTCATCCAGATCCTGGAGTTTGGCTTGGATGGATGCAAGTGTCCTCCATGGTTTTTGCTCATGCACGAGTGACGACCATAACCAGGAGTTTTTTTTTTTTTTTTTTTGGTTGACTGGGTAGGAAAACAAAAACAGAAACTACTTCAGTAAAGGAAAATCTGGACTTGTGAAAAAATCTGAAGGGTAATTGGGGTTTGACTAAGTTTTGGACACTGTCGAATAGACAGGGAAGCAAAAATGAGGATTTCAGAAGCGGAGTGAAAGAATGGGAAAATTTGGAAGAGGGGAACAAAGAAGCAGAATTCAGAAAGGAACTCTGTGGTAAAATTTGAAGGTGATTGGATGAAATCTGAGAAAGTTATGGCAAACCCTAAAAATAGACAAATTTGGGATTTCGAGCTTTGGGAAGGGGAATTGGGGATAGGGTCCTCAAGAATGAAATATGCAAAATGGGATGACAGGGGTTCCCCGAAAATTTCAAGGAAAATAGAGTGAAAACAAGGGAGATATGGGGAAAAAACTGAATTTTATACTCGTTTTTTTTTTTTTTTTTTTTTTTACAGACTGGAGCGGCTACGGCTCGGAAGGGATCTGAAACGGTGCCGAATGGATTGAAAATGGATGGATCTAGAATGGCTTGTAAAATGGATTTGAACGACTGGATCTAAAACGGCGCAGCAATGATCGACAACCAGGTATGTGTGACTTCCTAACAGTTCAGGGGTTTCACTCGGCCACCAATGCTGTCTGACGGCTTGCGTATTGGGGCAGTACCCCTCATTCCACGGCTTAGGTAAAACTGATAACCGCTTTGCTACAAACGACAGCTCTTGGTTTACCTCACGGATGGGAACTAGTCAATCAGGTAGGGGTCGTTGCCCTTTTCGCTAGCAGGTCCTCTCAATGGGCCAGCTACTTCGGGGTTCCTGTGGTACTCCTCACAATGAGTTTTAGGGCTTATGCCCAAGTACTTCCCACAGTTAAGCGGATAGGGATTATTCCCAAATCCGAACCTGCAACAGATGCGAAAAAAAATTTGGCAGAAATTTCACCCAGCGAGCCCAAGAAAGTGCTCTGATACCAGATGAGATGCACCTGCGACAATTAATTAATAAGAATATGCGAAATAGCAGAAATGACAGAACTCGGAATCACTTTTATATTGATCACAGGCCACTTCGAGGGGGAAACCTCCTATGAGCAAGCTCAATACAAATAACTTCACGGTTCCTTCATAGGTCTCAACACACACTTATATACTAAGTCTAGGTGCCAATACTATGGGTCAAAACCATGGGCCACTACAAACTATGGATCAACAATACTACATGCGACTTACAAAGCATATGCACCAACAACAATAACATAAACTATTGATCAACAAATACTATGGGACGACTTACAAAGCATATGCGTCCAACAACAATATACTAACAAAGTAAAGACATGGGTTCCTAACAGTGCAAATGAGCATGTCTGGGAGATCCTATAGGTCGGAGTTGTGTACCCGTAACAGCTTGGGATGCTCTTTCGAGACATTTCTATGGGAGGACATGTAATTTGTGCCCTGGGAGATATTCAGGTCAGAGTTGTGTACCCGTAACATCCTGAGATGCTCTTGCGAGGTTTTGTCCTATGGCATGTAATTTGCTCCTGGGAGATCTGGACAGGATGAAAAAGGCCTCAGATGCTTCAGCCAGGTTTTTCCATGACCACATGTAATTTGCTCCTGGGAGATTTGGACAGGATGAAAAAGGCCTCAGATGCTTCAGCCAGGTTTTGTGGTGAACCACATGTAATTTGCTCCTGGGAGATCTACACAGGATGAAAAAGGCCTCAGATGCTTCAGCCAAGTTTTGTGGTGAGATCAGATGTAATGTGCTCCTGGGAGATCCGATAGGTAGAGCTGTGTGCTCGTAACAGCCTGGGATGATTCAACCAGGTTTTGTGATGGGTCACATGTAATGTGCTCCTGGGAGATCCGATAGGTAGAGCTGTGTGCTCGTAACAGCCTGGGATGCTACCGCCAGGTTTTGTGAGGCACGTAATAAGTCCTGAGAATTCCACAGTATGGCCAGTGATGATGAAGACCTGCAGATGGTGGGCCTACATCCAGTATGAAAAAGGATTGGCTCTGTAGAACTTCCTATGATGAGTAGATTCAGAGATTGATTGAGATAGCAGCAGCAGTGACGATGATGATGATTCGATGACGATGATCCAGAGAAGAAGACTTGTGTTAGAATACCTGTGTCGAGAAATACCTTCCTCGTTAAGAGGGAGTGTTGATGTATATGTAACTTTGGAATGTATTTCACATATATGTGTATTGTATTCTTAATAGAGATGTTACTATTCCTCTATACGGAAGTGTTTGTATTCCTATAGAGATGTTATTATTCCTCTATATGGAAGTGTTGTCATTTATATTGTAAGTGTCGTAACTTATACTTGATGGGTTATTAGACCACCTTGTTGGGGTCGGCCCTGTATAAGTCATGTGGGTCGAAGGGTTATTAGACCACCCTATTGGGAGTCGGCCATGTGGGTCAAAGGGTTATTAGACCACCCTATTGGGTGCCGACCCAGTCAGCATTATGTTAAGTGGTTAAGTTGAGGCCGACCTAGCTGAGTAAAGGTCAAGTCAAGTTAGTGTACAAATAGAGAGTGTGTCTCTCTCATTTTACACATTCTATTCTCTCACTCACACTTGGGAGAGTGGCGCACTTGTGGAGGAGGAGGCTCTGCTGCTAGGAGAAGACTATCTCTTGTATTCTGGTTGTATCATTGCTTTATCTATCTCTGAGGAAGTTATTGGGGTTTTTCACCTTTATGGTTTTCCCCAAGTAAACTCTGTGTCTCTTGTGTGCTTGCATTATTGTGTCCATGATTGATATGTTGTACATGTTGTTCTCTCAGTTAAGATCCTAGATCAGATTGAAGTAAATTCTGAAAATTTAACAAGCACCTGGCTCACCCATCATGATATGATTAGGTAATATGAAATATCCAAGGTGCACCTGGGGCTAGACCATAGGAATGAAAAGGTGGCATCATGTTTCCAACAACTATTGGATGTTTTCCAGGTGGGAAGTTATTAGCACTGTGCTAGAGTGAAGTCTAAAAGATTTATTCCTTTGTTCATCTAAACCGAGTGGATTTCAACTAAAATACTCTATAGGGTGTGAAATAAAAGAAGGTCCTCCAACTCCAAATCCAAAACCTACCATTGCACCACCTCTTGGACCAATATTTGCTCTACTTGATGACGGGCCCATGTAATCTTTCCCCATACTTCTTTGTGGACCCAGAGAATGTAGTCAACTATGACCAAATTCCATCTTGGATCCAATAAAATTAGGCCTTATTCCAGGTGTCTTAGGTCTCCTTCCTAGCATATCTTCATGGATTCTAGGAATCCTTGATCCATCTCCAATTTTTGATGAAAACATTGATGGCCCTTCATCGCCTGATGGAAATGAGCCAAGTGATTGGTATGGAGGAAATAACTTTGAAGGACCACCAATGGAAACTCCTACTAAAGTAAAAGGATATTTAGAATTTACATCCAGGGAAAAATGGAAAACCATGGGTACCCACTTTAAGAAGCCTTGATGTAGGTGTAAGTTGATCAAACTATGGTGTGGTTGTTGCATGACTCTTCTAATGTTGTGCTGAAGGAAACATCTCATCCACATTTGATGGTAATTGACCATCAAACTGTCCAAGCATGAATTTCTTGAATTCACTTGAAATTCCTTCATGTCTACAGCTTCTCTGCTAATTCTTGATGCATAGACTGAAAACCACCTTCGTCACCCATTATTGGAGGAAATGAAGGAACATGTATTCCTTCTATATGCCCCTTGTTTGTTCCATTATTATTTTTGGTAGTATTCGGCTGGAAACTTGAGGAATGGCCTGTATTGGGAATCAAGGTCTTGTTGATTTTGTTTATTTTCAAAATGTTCAGGCCTTCTCTTTCCCAAAATGTCTATGTGGTCCATCAATTTAGAAATAGTAGAGCGCTGCCATGTTTGACCAAACTGTAAGGCCTTCTCCATAAAATATTTTGGACTTTCAAAATAGATCATGTGATGAGGCATGCTTGGGGTAGACTTAAAATTGATGGAAACCCCAACATTGAATAATTGTTAAGGTCACAGCAAAGGAATCCCTCTCTAGGCAGCCATATAACTGCTAAAGTCTACATTATAATGTTTTTATTTGATTAATATAAAGTCTACATTGAGCATTGAGAATTACACTTTTGCCTCGTAGTGGGTTGTATAAATAGGAGCTAAGAACATGCTCAATCTTTCCATGGGTAATGGTATTGGAAAAGCAAATTGGAAAATATTAAGAGAATACCTAATATTTGAGATGGAGACAGAACTCACAAAATAACTTATTAATGTATGCTAAGCGAGCGATGCCAATATAAATAAATATACTCCACTACATTAGAGAAAATGTTAAAAGTTAATCCTAAACTCAAGGATGATATTAATCGTGGAAGCAAATTTTTAGTGTTAGAACAGGAAGAAGCCCGAGAGGCTGAAGAAGAAAGAAATAAGAAAAAAGGTAGGTCCAGAAGTACAGAATAACAAAAAGGAAATTATTATACAAAATGGTTGTCTCCTAAAGAAGGCTTCTTCCATCAAAGTGCTTTTCTCCGGTAGGAGTTTTTCCATGTTAAAATTTTGACAAATTCTAACATGATCCTTTTGTTGTTGTAAGCAATAATTATTGGCAAAAGAATTTGTCATTGAATTGTACACACAATGTTAGTATTTTCCCAATATAATAATTCTCATATATTATGTATGCTACGTATATTTCTTTTATTGTTTATCTTGAAAATTATCAGGGTTTCCGGTTTTAGAAATTTGTGATATAGTACAATGGTTTAAAATTTTAATGTGATGCTCAACTTCTCTGCAAGCTATAATGTCAACTCTAATTTTCATGTTCTGTAACTATACTTCTCTAATAAACATGTTTGATGTATTTAGCAGTATATGTCACATAAGTAGAAGTTCATGTTTTTCATCTCGATGAATGAAATCTAAAACACTAATCCCTTGTTGTTCTAAATGACTAAGGTAAGCATTTCTTCCACCTTTTTTTCATTGATGATTATATTGGTAAATTGATAATCGAAAAATGGGAAGAAAGGAAAGAAGACCTAGATAATGTTGCTTCATTTTATGAGTTGAAGATTAGCATTATAACACACAAAATTTAAACTTACAGATTGTCATGGTTTCCAATCCCATGAGGTCTATGTTATTGGGAATCCTAGAGAAGTTGCAGAGATTCTAACTATTGTATCATGAGTATGAAATCAACTCAAAACTTACATAATTGTCCATCTAGAAGTTTGCAGGTGTGCTAGAGGGAACATCACAATAGAAATCAAAAGGGGGGGTTTCTTCCAAATAGAAACAAATTCCAAAAAAATTCAGAACCAAAAGAATTTAAGCCATCCATACCTGTGATTCCTTCAACTTGATATTCTACAACAAAATAGAGGAACATGACTAATATTAAAGAAGCTTCCAGATATACCAAATATGTTGGGGATATAATATAATTATGTGCTCTCTTCTAAAAAAAATACTTGAATTATCTACAATCAACTCTTTTCGCTTCAAGTTTCCAAGTGCTTTAAGTGGTACTACTTGAGTATTCATGTTATCATTATAATCCCAATCAGACCTGAGATAATAATCTATTCTCAAATATTAATGACAGACATAAAACTTATAGTTAGCAAAATAGATCTATGGAGGTTCCGAGTAGGAAACCAATAACAAGATCTAACAATAAAAACGCCATACCTTGTTGAACATAATGGAAAGCTACAAACCCACAAAATGCAGTCTACACAGAGCTAGGAAATTAATTCACACTGCAATTTATATGTATAAATAATTATTTATGCGTATATTTGAAAACATTAATGGATCGGGAAGGATATCATCAGAAACTGCATCCTTTCCATCCTACATTTAATTGTTTTTTTTCAATTTACAATGGACCATATTCTTTGATCATTAGAATTAAAACAGAATGGAAAATACATACTGACTTCTAGAGCTTCTAATCTCACCATAGGAATTTAAAATTCAAATGAACTTATCCATCTTTTTCCAAAAGAAGAGTCATGAGATAAATTGTTTTGGCAAGCCTCCAATTGCAAGAAAATAAGTTAATAGTATTTTTCCATATCCCCACTCCAATTCCAGTACATCCTCACAAGAGGAGAAACAAAACTAACAAGGTACAAACACGCATAGACAATAATCCTATGTTGCATGAGTTTCCGGAACGCGGGAACGGTGGGAACTTGGGTACGGGTGTCGGATATGGTTAGAAGTTTCCCCTAAATTTGTAGGAAACAGCGAGTTGGGAGCGGCAATAATATATATTAAAAAAATATAAAAAATAATATAACTGAAAAAAAAATATAACAACTATTTAAAGATTCAGATTGTATACTATTTAGTATTACTATTATTTAAAACTTATATTTAGGAGTAGTACATTAACAAAGCATACCTCACAATACGATTTTTTATTTTCAGTCTTCAATAAAATTAAATTACCATAAAGTAATAAATACATAGATCAAAATTTGGCAAAATGGCAAATGCCCAAGTACTACATAGTTCAAAATTTGGCAAAATGCCCAAGTACAACATAGTCCAAAATTTGGCAAAATGCCCAAGTACAACATAGTCCAAAAGTGCCCAAAGGCCAAGGCCCAAAATATATCACGAGTTACAAAGAAGATGATCATAAAGTGCAATCTTCAACAACAAGGCTATCCATATAAGCTTGAGCCTCACTAGGCTCTGCACCTCCATGGTCACCACCATCATCATCATCATCAGCACCAACAATAGATGCAATGTCATCTAAGGGTATACCAACCAAGCCTGCATTTGGTGGAGGATTATCCTCATCATCATCAATTTGAGCAGCATCTTCAGCATCCACATCCCACCGTGCTGCAGGGCCCTCTAAATGCTCAGGTAGCTTCCTAGAAAGGAGTCGAAGACTACTATGCACATAAACCAGTTTCTCCGCTCTCTTAGAAGTAAGTCTATTCCTTTTAACAGAGTGGATGAAACTATAAGTAGACCAATTCCTTTCAGCTGCTGAGGAACTGGAAACTTGAGATAGCAAGCGTGAAGCAAGCTGTCGAAGCTCTGGGACTTCCCCCCCATACATTCTCCACCATCCTATGGGATTCTTTTGTGCATAAATCTTGATGTCCCGCCTTGCATCTTGAGTGAATGTAGGGGGACTTAAGGTTCCAAAATCAATAAACTGTCCATGCAACACATTTGCTTGATCTGGGGTATACATCTTGTTTATGGCATCAAGAAACCCATGTTTTACCTCTCCATCATCAATGGGTAGAACTCTGTTTGGTCTCTCCATATACCACTTAGGATTAAGTGCATATGCAGCCATGTGAAGAGAGGTATTGAGTTTGCTCCATCTCTTCTCTATTATCTTATGGATTTCTTGGAAAAATTCCAAAGAAGGGTTTCTTTGACGAATTACATTCTTTACCTTTCCTACCATACAATCCATACATTCATATATTTCCCCAAGATTAGGGGAATCAGAATCAGCATACCTAATCAACTCCACGATTGGGGATGTAAAAGAAACAATATACTTACACGCACACCACCAATCCTCACTAAGAAGCATATCTTTTATCTTCTTTGCTTGAGTTGATTTAGACTCGGACCATGCATTCCACTCTTCTGCAACAACAATGGCTTGTAGGGGTGCATACACCTCAACCATACGTTCAAGAAGAATGAAGTATGTTGCATACCTTGTTTCTGCAGGCTTCAAAAACTGTTTTCGTGATTTCATTCTATCGATTGCCAATGAGGCATGGTGGTTGCAGATGAACATTTGTGCCTCTCTTGCCTTTAAAATGACTTTTGAAATCCATGATATTTTACCAATGTCTTTGAGGACATTGTTAAGAGAATGGACACAACAAGGAGTCCAAAATATATGCTTGTATCGGCTTCGTACCATCATTCCCGCTGCTTTGCAAACAGGTGTTGCATCTGTGATTACATGTACAACATTTGAAGGACCAATCTCATCAATTGCTTCCTTCAACACTTCAAACATGAAAGTAGCATCTTTTAGTTTTCCACTACAATCAATTGCTCTTAAAAAATAGGGCCATGTAGGAGATGTGATAATGATATTCAACAATGGCCTATGTTGAATGTTTGTCCAACCTTCCATGACTATTGAACACCCTGAATAAGTCCATGACTGTTTGAGGTCCACTGTAAGCGTCTGCATTCTTGTCACCCCCTTGTCTAACAATGATGTCCTCATTTTATTATAACCTGGGGGTGTATATCCTTGCCCAGCAGCTATGATTTTTTTCGCCATTTCTTTGTAATATGGTGAACGAGTGGCATTAAATGAAATCCCATTTGCCATGAAAAAATCAGCTACAGCATCATCAACCTCATCCCTATGCACAACATTGTATATTTTACGAATTTGGTCAGCAGCAACAGCACTGGAAGACTTGTTCCTTTTAGAACTAGAACCCCCTTGAGACTCAACTTGGTTTAGTTGACTTTGATTCACCGAATCTTGGACATCATTGGAGGATGACAAAGTCCTAGGTACCTTAAAAGGACGTTCATTTTCCAAGTTAGATTCACGGACACCTGTGGCAACCATGTGAAGCTTGGTCAACTCCATTCTTTTTTCAATATTACATGTACAACCCTTAACCCCATCACCAGACATGGACAAAAGATGATGCCACACTCTAGTGTAGCTTCCCTTAAATACATGGTTGCATAACAAGCACATCCATTCTTCACAACCACCACTATTCTTTTTCTTATTTTGAGTAATTTTCTTCACAAACTTTAACAAGGGTTTTTTAGGATTTGCTCTTTCACTTTGGCTTTGGCTTGCATTTGGACTTGGAGTAGAACTAGTGTCTTGCCCAGTAGGTGGTAGGCTCCCACTCTCCATGACTTCCCTGAGCAATACACAACATAGCATGTTTAATTTAAAGTTTAGTTTGATTGCAAATGTGCATGCTTAAATTTAAAACAAACCATTGAATAAAAATTAAAATAACCATTGATGTATGTATTTGCCTCAACCATGGATGTATGTATTTTAATTTGAGTCAACCATTAATGTGTATTAAAATTTTAAATATTTGCCTCATGAGACATAACTTCTAATTTTATTTGTAACTTGGCTATGTGTATGTCTCTACCTCTTCGAATAAAATGAACCATTTATATATGTAGTTGCGTCAACCAATAAAATGAACCGTTGATATATGTAGTTGCGTCAACCATTAATGGATGTATTTGAGTCAACCATTGGTGTATATATTGATTTTTAAATATGATTATATTTGTCTATTTGAATTCAAATTGAAATAACCATTAATAATTTAATGCATGCAATTGAATCATTGAATCATTGATGTATGTATTTGCCTTTGTGAATAAAAGTTAAACATTATTTTAAATTAATGATTAAAGTCTAATTTAATGATACTATTAGAATTTAAACATTATTTTAAATTAGACACATAAACCATAATTAGAAATGTAATTATTAGAAAAGTAATTAATAATTAAATGCCAACCGCAGAAACATTGTCAACCATATTTTCTTAAGATAGAGACCTCTTGTCTATGTTTTGGCTTAGAAAATAATTAAATATCCACACCATAATTTATTATTGGACTTTAACTTTATTATTCGGAACCTTTTTATTTTAAAATGAAGAAACATATAAGTTACACGTTTCCACCTTGAACAACTGCACCACTATTACGTTTTATTAATGAGTTTTCACTGTTTCAGACATGTGGTGCCACCATAACCAGCTAATGTGTTATTATTATATCTTCAATTTGCAAATACTCGACGATGTAATTATTCATAAAAACATAAACATAAAACTTAAAAATTTAAAGTTTAAAATTAAAATTTAAAACATTAAAAATTAGCACATAATTTAAAATTAAAAGAACTTACAAACTAAAGAATAATAAAATGAAATTTAAAACAAAATTTAAAACATTAAATGAAATTTAAAACATTAAATAAAATTTAAAACATAACATAAATATTAAAATTTAAAACGAAATTTAAAACATAACATAAAATTTAAAACATAAACTATAGCCTATAGTCTATACATTATAGAATAATAAAATTTGAAACATAAACAAAACAATTGAATTTCCGTTACCTGCATTACCTGTCGGAGCCCGAGCCCGAGTTGTCACAGCCAACGACGAACCAGCAGGGGATGCCGCGAACCACGCAGGGGATACCCGAGCAGGGGATGCAGCGAACCAGCAAGGGATTCCGCGAACCACGCAGGGGATGCTCAGTCTCGACTCCGACGCAAAGGTAGAGGAAGCCCACTCTCACTCACTCGCAGACGCAGAGGCAGAGGAAGCCCAGTCTCGACTCCGACGCAGGGGATGCTCAGTCTCGACTCCGACGCAGAGGCAGAGGAAGCCCACTCTCACTCACTCTCACTCACTCGCAGACGCAGAGGCAGAGGAAGCCCACTCGCAGACGCAGAGGAAGCCCACTCGCAGACGCACGCTCCTCACTCTCAGATGCAGACGCAGAGGAAGCCCACTCGCAGACGCACGCTCCTCACTCTCAGACGCAGACGCAGAGGAAGCTCACTCGCAGACGCAGAAGAAGGCAGACGTTCCACACGAAATTTACATTGCCGAACTCTGCATTTATAAAAAAATTATGTGTTTGGCGGGAGCGATTTAGCTTGGCGGGAGAGATTATCATTTGGCGGGAGAGATTGTGTGGCGGGAGTGATTAATTTGGGCCCCACATGTTTGGGAATGGCTAGGAGTTCCCTGGAAAACCGGAGCGCGTGCAAGCTCCCGAAATGAGGAACGGCCGATTTGAAGTTCCCAAGCTCCCAAGATTTCGTGTTCGAAGCTCCCAAATAGTTCCCAAGCTCCCGGAACCGTTCCCATGCATTTTGGAACGTTTCGTACCCGTTCCTAAGTTCCCTGGAACGCGGGAACTTCTGGAACGGGTTTCCTAAAGTCTGGGAGCGGTTCCCGTGCAACGGAGCAATAATCAGTCAAAAGATTGTTTAAGGTTAACTAAATGCCTGAAGAAAGATACACAATTGTGTTACCATTACTCATGTACAACAATCTGTCAAAAGGATGAAAATGTTAACTAAATGCTTGAAGAGAGATACACGTGTCTTACAAGAGGAACGGCTGGGTATAAGCGTAAGGTCTCTGATAAAGCTGCATGAAGATAGTGCATCTTATACAATACTGTAAGTGTCAGACTTTGAGAAAACATACTGATCCATTCTTCAATGGTCACACATTCATCCTCCTTAACCAGGTCCTGAATTTCTTGAACAAGCCTTTTTTCAACATCTGGATTCTTGCAAAGCAAATGAAAAAACCAACAAAGGGTAACTGCAGTTGTGTCCCGACCAGCTATCATGAAATTTAGAATAACATCTCTTAGAAACTTGTCAGAGTAATTGTCTGGTTGTTTCTCAGTTAATGCAATAAAACGAGACAGTATGTCTGGTTGTTTCTCAGTTAATGCAATAAAACGAGACAGTATGTCTGGTTTCACCTGTGAATAGACTTGAAGGTCAATGACAGAGAAACAAGGTCATGAGTACCTGCACTAGCAGACAACTAAAATGTGAGAAGATAAGTTCCAAATCAAGACCAAGGCTGGTATGGGTATTCTCTTACATAGTTATTCTGGATAGAAATCTCATGTTTTTTGCTCTGAATGACTTTATAGACAAAATCATCCACCATTTTGATGTTATCCTTCATGGTGGCCTCTGACAGAATATTGAAGTATCTTTTTAATTTCCAAGCAACGTCAAAATAACACCACATAAGTAAAGCATTTGCAGTATCAAAAGCCATCGCAAAAGTTGCCTCTGCTCTAGAGT
This sequence comes from Larix kaempferi, assembly GCA_027924585.1. Classification (NCBI taxonomy): domain Eukaryota; kingdom Viridiplantae; phylum Streptophyta; class Pinopsida; order Pinales; family Pinaceae; genus Larix; species Larix kaempferi. Next base: position 41,877,366 of record BSBM01000047.1, read on the forward strand.
TGGTCTTTGATAAGCTGTTGATGTCCACCCCAAAGCCCAGTTTGCAGAATCCATCCATTGTTGATCTCAGTAATAGACCATATTGCCATTTATCCATAAGACAGTATAGTTCCTGTTAATTACTAATATGATTCTGCATCGTGCTATTTTCTCTAGGCATAGAGTATTCACACAAGGGAGATCAAGAAATGCAATTCTAATTACAAAATTTTCACAGCTTATGAGCTAAGTGAATGATTTAACATGCCTGCATCTTTACTGTTTTCTTTGTTCGATAAGCTTCCAGTAGAATTTTGGAAAGTTTCACGGCATTCTCCCGAAAAATATCACTACTGAAGTCCTTCACCACTTTGGTGGAGAATTCGAAACTAGCTAATTGTCTCCGCTGGAGAATTTCCGCTGTTGTCTCCACAGCTCGCCATCAACGCTGAAAATACCCTAAAAAAATATGAAAAGTTGTTCATACCCTACCAATTTCTATGAGGCATGGATACTGAAGATTCTTTCAAGACAGAAAAATTAGGGCAAAATTACAAGTATTATGCAAATTTTCCATTAAAATTTCAAAACAGGAAAATTAAGCATCCACTTATTTTTTATAGCATGAAGGAATTTCTCTTTTGGCTAAACCTTCACAAGCAATGGAAATTTGAAAATATCTAAAAAATTTGGAAAAGCTGTTCAAACCCTACTGATTTCTCTAAGGAATGGATTCTGAAGATTCTACTCCTCTTGATGCGCTTGAGGCGGTCCTCCCACGAATACAACTTCTTGTCGTCATTGAGAAATTTCTCTCTCGGGCATTATTCTTGTCTTGGTGTTACAAAATTTCTTGGGTTTCTCGTCCACCTCTGTTGCTCTGTTGAATTTGTTACAGAATTCGAATTCAAATTCAATCGATGAGAAGGAACCACAGTTTCCCTCCCGACCCAGATTGATGCACCTACACCACGTAGCATCTTCTTTCACCATAAAAATCGAGTGGATAAATGCCCTACCTATCGGTTGGCGGTCGAGGGAAGTATCAATGCCCCTGCATCCATCAAAGTCAGAGTCTACAGAGGTTGGGGAACTCAAAGTAAAATGGGTGGTGCTATAATTAATGGAGTAGTAGAGGGTGCTCAGCTTTTTGTGATGGAACAAGAGGGGAAATGCTTGAGATAGTGATCCGGGAAAAAAAAACATCTAGAAACCCTAGGGCCATTCCCGGATGTGTAACAGTGGATGTAAACACCTTATTCGAAGTTGAAGATAACTATATTATCAATAATTACTTCTGGCATGATGTCATCAAGGACCCTGCGATCTCTATTAGTCCGCCATACCTACTGTGTAGTGTGAACCACTGCCTGTGATCCCATCTTCAAGGGTTAGACCAAGGCCGTCGTATTTTGGGTCAAAATAACTGACGTATCCATAGCCAAGGGAGCATTGGGTCATGCTATCGCGGAAGACTCGAACAGAGGGGACGCTTCCCATAAGCTCGAAGCGCTCAACAAGCTGCTCGTCTGTAACATCTGGTTCTAGATCGCCCACATACAGAGAAGCCATTGGTGGAAACTGTGGTGCTGTTACTGCTTCTATGATGCTCCTACTACAATCCATGGAATTTGGTTGCGAAGAGTAATAAAAATGGAGCAAGCTCAACGAACTCTGCCCTCTTTTGTCTCTGTTTCAAATTCTCTTCTATAACCTTCAGCTGAGTCCCGCTCCTAGCAATGTATTGCCATCCACAAGGACAGTCCGCTGCCCAAAGAGATTGACATTAGCATTCGCAATCTCTGTGATCCCATCTGCAAGGGGGGTTAGACCAAGGTCGTCCTATTTTCAGACATTTTGAAACCCACGAAAACCTTTTTAGCAGCAAATAAAATTTTAATTAAAAAATATAAAATTACGGGGAAGTTTGAGACGTAGCTGAAATATGGATATTTGTTACTGTTAAAAGGTCATTTTATGTCTTTAGCTGATTTATCTATGATGCTTCATGCAGATCCCATACTCTTCTAGGTCATTGAAAAACAAAAGTAATGTGCAAACTAATAAACTATTTTCTAAGAAAATTCAAATATTTGATCTAGACATGAATATGTAATTGGCTATGCCACGGTTGCTTCTTCAATGTATGCTTAAACTGGTTCTATTGCTGATGTAGCTAGGTGAGGTATCCTCACTAGCCAAGCCAACCTACAAAATAAATTGATAATAAATTTGCAGGTATATTGAAAGAAAAAAGGGAATACATGTCAACCTGGGTTTTGGAGGATGATCTGAAGATGGAAGATATTATATATATTAGTTTTGAAAACAAGTTCTAGTGGACAAAAAACTTAACCTTTTCACGTCTGTCAAAATCCTTGGTCATTTCATTGGGTCGAGTTGTGTGAGTTCAGTGTTCTCTCATTTTCTCTGGCTGGTAGGGCTTCCACGTCTCTTTCCATGAGCTACAAGGTCGGGCTATCTGAGTATGATTTCCTTGACCATCTCCTTTCCACAATGCGTGGATCCCTGGATCGGTCCTCACCATTACCTTCACCTCGTGCGATTTAGGGTTTGTGTGATGTTTTGCTAACTGTTGGAGCATCCAAGTATGGAAACATTGGTATCTTTCGATCGTTTAGGTTTTAAGTTGCCAACGTTTTATTTCTTCCCTCTCCTTCCTACCAATGGATGCTTGTCTCTTCTCTGGCTTGTCCAACACTGTGGGATTTCCTGTGCTTATTCTATGTGCCAGGTTTTAGTTACCTCTGCGTGGACTGATTGTTAGTCTACCTACTTTGTAACACCTATCTTCTCATGTTGGTGGGTTTGTCCTATTTGTAGCAACATTTATTACTCTCACATCATTTCGACAAGCGTTCCCTCTTTTGCCTAGGGTTTCTGGGATATGCCAATCATGTTGGGATCCTCTTCATTCACTCCCTCAACGGTGTTCTCTGCTCACCCCCTGCGTACTATGTGTGCCTGTTGAGACTCTTCCTGTTGTTGTCATTCGGAGCATCTCCACTTGGTCTAGGGATTGTATGGAATGCTTCCTCATGCCAATGGTGTCCTCTCTGTCATTTCTGCATTTTGTAATGCGTATCATTTCCAAGTTTTTGTTGGACTGTAATGTCCCCTTTCTGGTCTACATCCTCCCTGCCAATATTCGGGCCTCGACTAGGATATGACATGTGTGTCTTCTGCTCCAACGATTCGTGGACAGCGATAGGGTTAGGGTTAAGAGCCCCATCAAAATATTCTTTTGTTTATAACTTCCTTTGGGATTCGAAAGGGGGCTTTAGTGACGATAAGGGAACGTAAGAATAAGTTTATATTCATGGAGAACGTTTTAATCTTTATATTTATATTTATATATTCTTTTAATGAAATAAGGGAAGGGGATAAATAAAGGGAGGGGCATAGTTAGGGAAATGGATTAAATGGGAAAAAAGGATTTTGGAGCTCATAAATAAAAGGGTAAAAGATTATTATATAGGAAAAAATATCTTATAATTATTTCAAAGATAATATATAATAGTCAAGGGTTTTTTAATAATGTGAAAAGGGAATAAGGGCTTCCCTTTGTATTAAAAGAATATGGGAGATTAGTAATGTATAAGGTGCTCAAGGAATAATTTGAATTCTAAGACATGGGCATGACAACCATACCAATGGTAGGAAAAACTGGCGAATTTAGGAGGACATGACTTTGGCGGCAATTTTATTGACAAGATACACTTTACTCCAACTTGCCGAAATTTTGACTTACTGCCAAAATGGTCAAATGGTAGCGATTTTTGCCAAACAAAATATGAGCAAGACTAGAGAGACGAGCCGAACGCAATGGTGTGAAACTCATGACATGACAATAGGCATGGAGAAAGAAGATGAATCTCCCTGAATATAACAAATTATGGAGAAGGTAAATTCTTGAAGCAATAAAAGACCATCTTGATTTCCTTCATTTTATTTTAGGTAGGCAAATCAAAGCAGCTTGACTTCTTATTTCTTTATCCCCTCACTGAAACATTTCCTAATGTTTATATTGAACTTATTATTATTTTGAAAAATATAAATAATTTTGTGAATTTTTAAATTTGATGATTTGAAGTTTTTTATTTGGCTAAAAAATTATGATGGGACTTAATAGCGCATAGGAATCATTTCTTGTGTTTTTCGACATAGTAAAAAATTATTTAAAAAAATTAAAGTTTTAAAATTTTATGAATTCGTGTATGGATATTTATATTTATGTTGTTGTTTTTTATGTGAGTAATAATAATAATAATCTATTTTTAAGGTCACAACCAAGCCACATATTAATTTGGTGTATGAAACTTTAGCACGCCTCGGTTCCCTTGGAGCTTGTGCATAGTGACTTGTGTGGTCCTCTTCCATCTGCTTCCTTTTCTGGTTTCAAATATTTCTTAACTTTCATTGATGATTACACCAGATGCACTTGGGTTTATTTCCTAAAACTTAAGAGCGAAGTATTTAACATGTTCTTGGCCTACAAGGCCCTTGTTGAAAAACAATCTGGTCATCAAATTATTAAGTTAAGATCTGACAATGGAGGAGAATATGTTAACAAAAATTTCACTACTTTCTGCACTGAACAAGGCATCCAATAATAGCACACTGTTCCATATATACCACAACAAAACGGTGTAGCTGAGCGGAAGAACCGCACTTTAAAAAAAATGGCTAATTGTATGATCCAATCTAAGGGACTAAGTCTTCAATTTTTGGCTGAAGCCATTAATTATGCAAATTACATAGTTAATCACACCCCCACTAAAGCATTACAAGGTATCACACCAGAAGAAGCATGGATTAAAACTAAACCTGATGTAAGTCACTTCCGTGTGTTTGGTAGTGAAGCATGGGCTCACATTCCGGATGAAAAATGGAAAGCATTGCAGCCTAAAAGTGAAAAGTGCATATTTGTTGGATATTCTGAAGATGTAAAAGGTTATAGACTTATTCAACCACATTCTCATGATATATTCATTAGAAGAGATGTTAAATTTGATGAAAATATCTTGGCCTACGAGCCTAACTCGGTGATTGTGCCATCTTTGGCCTGCGAGCCTGATTCGGTGATTGTGCCTTCTTCTTCTTCTTCCAACTTCCTTGACAGGTTTCCAACTCCATTTTCTGATGATGACAGTGAGGATGAAAATCCACCTCCGCTTGCTCATATTCCTCCAGTTGCACCAGTACAAGTGCTTCCTTGATGGGTCCGTTCAACATGTGAAGCAGCTGATGATCTTGCCGGTGATCCAAGAGATCAACATCGAACACGTTCTCAATTTCAGCAAGCCTCTTCTCTTTTGGCTCAAGTTTCCGAGAATCATGATCCAGAAACTTTTGCAGAAGCTTCAGGAAATCCAGATTGGGATGTAGCTATGGATGAAGAATATCGTTCCTTAATAGCGAACAATACTTGGGATCTTGTACTTCTTCCAAAAGGAAGAAAACTTGTCATATGTAAATGGGTCTACAGAACTAAGTATGCATCAGATGGAAGTGTTGAAAGACTTAAGGCAAGGTTAGTTGCCAAAGGTTTTTCCCAAGTTGAAGGGATTGACTACAATGAAACCTTTGCTCCTATCGCAAAAATGAACTCCATCGCCTTGTTCTTTCCCTTGCAGCCTTACATAACTGGAAAGTCCATCAAATGGATGTCAAGTCTACCTTCTTACATGGTGATTTACAGGAGGAAATTTACATTGAACAACCTCCTGGATATGTTCAGAATAACTCTAGCCTTGTCTGCCACCTTAAGAAATCCTTATATGGCCTTAAGCAAGCTCCTAGAGCTTGGTATGCCAAAATGGATAGCTTTCTCCTTGACACTGGTTTTTCTAGATGCCATTCTGACCCCAATGTTTATACCAAGAAAGTAGGAAACCATCTCATCATACTTGTTCTATATGTTGATGACCTTATTCTTACTGGTAGTGACCCTAAGCTTATAACCCATGTGAAATCCAGTCTTAAACAAAATTTTGAAATGTTAGACTTAGGACATTTGCATTATTTTCTTGGTCTCCAAGTCCTACAAACCAAAGAAGGAATCTTTATTTCTGAGTCTAAGTATTCTTGCGACCTTCTTCGTCGCTTTCACATGGAAGATTGTACACCAGCCCCTTCTCCCTTCCAATCCGGAGTCAAACTTTCTGCCACTTGTACTTCACCTGAAGTCGATGCCACCTTGGATTGTCAGCTTGTTGGTAGTCTCTTATACTTGACTCATTCCCATCCTGACCTTTCCTTTGCCATTGGTCGTGTTTCCCATTATATGCAGACACCTCATGAAAGTCACTGGAAAGCAGCTAAAAGCATACTTCGATATATTCGAGGTACAGTTCAGTTTGGGATTCATTACAATACAGGGGGGAAACCTTTGTTGGTTGGTTTCACTAATTCAAATTGGGACAACGATCCTGATGATCGAAAGTCTACTGTAGGTTATGTTTTCAGTCTGGGATCTGGACCTATCACTTGGGCTTGTAAGAAACAACAAGCTCTTGCTCTTTCTTCAGTAGAAGCAGAATATCGAGCCACAGTTAATGCCAGTCAGGAAGCTTTATGGCTTCGACAGATCCTTTCAGAGTTTGGATTCGAGCAGCAGCAACCTACTCCACTTTGGTGCAACAATCAAAGTGCCATCAAGCTTTCCAAAGATCCAGTTCTACATCAACGCAGCAAACACATTGAGCTACATATGCACTTCATCAGAAATCTTTTTCATGATCGTGTTCTTGAAGTGCTCTTTTGCCCTACAAATGATCAAGTTGCAGACATCTTCACCAAGTTTCTTACAGAAGCGAAGTTTTCTAAACTTCAATCTATGTTAGGAATTCAGGAACTTGTCATTAAGGGGGGATAGGCTCTAATGCCTCCTTCCTTCTCCTAATAGTGTCACTTTTGTAAATCTTTCAATCCTATCCCAAGTTGTTCTTAAGGGGGGATGTCAGGATATTTAGACACTTAGGAATTAGTTAAGATCAACTTTTGTAATATATCCGTTAGGGAAAGTGTGTTTCTTTAGTATGCATTAGTATGCATTTGTAAATACTTAATCCGACGGTCACGATATGTTCCCGACATAGAGTGATCCGACGGCTCAACTTCTCTTAGATCATACCTAACCTTGATCCATGGCTTAACACCTGATTGGTCTATGATCTCTATTTAAAGAGCATGGAGGGTCATTGTTTAGTTGATCGATTATGAGAAGCTTATTTGTAACTTTCTTTCATTGCATAATAAATTGTCCCATAGAAGTTATTTGGCCGGGGCTGTGGAGTGTTTCCCTTAAGAGAGTTTAAACCACGTCAAAACATCGGTGTGTTGATCTGTGATCTGTTTGTGTGAAGTGGTTTCTCTTGGTGTTCGGTCCTTTGGTAGTACCCTGTGTACCCGAACAAGAAAGAGCGGCCAATCTTTCTCTTTGGATATTTCCACTCTCCACCAAAATGTGCGAAGCAATGTTCCTATGAAATATGTGTTTACAGTGATGATATCTACTTTAGCCACTCTGAAAACTCATCCCTGGAGGAAGGAGCGGACGCTCTTTCTCCTCGGCATCTACTTCCAACACCCCGAAATGGAACAACCTTACGATAGAGCGACCTCGATTTCATTGACAAAATTTTGACTTGACGGCAAACTCTTTGTAGCAAAACGTCTGTAAATTTTTTCGTTCAAATGTCGAAATCTAGTCTCCAGGGTGACACGTGGAATGTTTAGATTGTGCCACGTGACTTTGATTATTCCAAAATTGATCTGTGCTACACTCAGTGAAGTAGAAGCTACTATATCATTCACCGCATTCTCGACCCAAAAGTATGAAAGAATGTTTGTCTGGTTATTAAATCGCAGTCAGAATCTTTCCAACTAATGGCATCACTATCTGCATTGTCGTCACTGTTAAATTCATTTTCCAACACGATCTCCTGCCTAAATTTTAAGAACATTTTTATCAGCTTTATCAATAAAAATAAATGCCTTGGTATCGTATGCAAGACTCACATGTGTTCTCATTGCATCCAACAATTTGAGTCATACACCGCGTCCAACTACGCTATACATGGGACTTTTCTAGCCAAGATACTGTATTGGAAAACAATTATACCTTAGTATTGTTTAAAGCTAGTATTTGATTGCTTAATTTTATTCAATTAAATTAAATACTTAAATTATATATATTTATATTAAAATAAATGTAATCAATATTATATAAATTAAGACATAAATTATCAATTTCAAATATTTCAAATAAAGTATTAATGTTTACATAGATCAGTATACTATAGTGAATATTAACTGCAAAATGATATTAAAAAGAAAAAACATGTTTCAATTTTTCGAGTTTATTTCTCGTTATCTTTTCCAACAAACCTAGCCAAATGCTAGAGGATTTGCAGAAAACAATATGGAATATATGAAAATAATACGCTACATCACTAGACAAAAAACGTATGCAAGTTGGCGGGAGTCGACATTAAACCTGTTAATTCCGTTAATTTAGCCCAATAATGAGTAGCGCACGATTTTGCAAATATAACGTTGTGAATTCATATTAATGGACTGTAAGAAGATAACTACCCGGAATTGAATGGTGGAAGGAAATCTGAGGAATCTAAAACGTTCATCGACTTTAAATTACTGTAAACTTCAAGCTATCATTGCATTGATTTTTGACAACCATGGAAGATATGGATTTTTAGTCTGGAGGCTGAATAAGCATGCTATGTTACAGATTTAGATTTATGGTTTGAATAGTATAAATACCTGCCAATTGAAAAACTAGCAGTCGATTCTTCAAACCAATCTTACTGCTCTACCCACCCAACACTCTTCTCGGTTCCACCTCAGCAAAACCAAACCTCGATCCTCAGAGAAAACAGAGCTCCAAACTGTCAAACACATAGAGTTTGAACTTTAAGTTTCAATGTAGGCAGTGGGCAGGAAGAGCAGTGTGGGCAGGAAGAGCAATGTGGCGGGATATCAATGCATAAAAGTTTGTGACATTTATTATCACATTGTGGAGGGATATCATCTGTACATCGTGACACATAAACACAATCCATCATAAACGGGCACCTCATAAATGTGCTGAGATTATTCACACGAGTGATACAATCCATCATTTACCATTATCGCTGTAGAAACCATTTTAAATGGCGGAAAAGATCAACTCCATTCCAACGTACAAACCATTTTAAATATTCGAAAATATCACCTCCGTGCGAACGTACAAACCATTTTAAATGACTGAAAAGATCACCTCCATGCCAACGTACAAACCATTTTAAATGAAGGAAAAGATCACCTCCATGCCAACGTACAAACCATTTTAAATGAAGGAAAAGATCAATCGAGCGGCGGAAGATCAAGGGTCCCACTTCCGTTCCACATCCCCAACATGGATGCTAGGACGAGGGGATGGGTGGTTGCGAAATATCAAACCGCTCTCCACATGGCAACACCACATGATTTCACAAGTTGGAAGGGCGGTAAGGAAAACCACTGTCCTCCATTTGCAAAACCACCTTCGCCCATCCTTCACGGTCGCTGGCACGTGTGGATATGATGTGGCCAGTCCACATCACACCTTTTGCCCACGCAACTCCTCCACGTCGGGGCTTCTGCCAATGTGTCTCCTCCGCGCCAAACTTGCTTCCCACGTGGCTTCTCCACGTCAACCTGCACATGCACAATAGAAAACACCTTTCAATAACACAATCACAACATAATTAAAAACCTTTCAATTACACAATCACAACATGCAAGAATGAAATAAAAATGCATCATAATCAAATGTATAAGATTACTTATCTTTATCCAACGTAGATCCAAGCAACTGGCTTTGTAAGAGCGCTTTTCCACTTACTAGCATCAATATAAATGTGTGGCTGTTTATCAGTTGCAGAAAATTATAGATAAAATGAGGTAATTTAACGAAGAAATTCATTTAACACATAATAACACATGAATCGTATATTAATAGAAATCCAACCTATAGATCGATGTATTCATTAAATTGGCAACATAAAACATAGTTCAAAGAAATTTGACAAATTAATATCCAAAAAAGATGGCCAAGAGAAACCGACTGAATTTCATTAATTATGCAAAAAATTATAATGAATCAATACATAAGCATTAGAATAAATTTACCTAAATTATACATAATCCAAATTGAATCGACATCCCCACAAATTTCCCTGATATTCTTCTTCCTGTGTCCTCGTGGTGCCATCCTCCTCCCAAAAGATAGGAAGTCCCTTCTTGAATAATGGATCAAACATTTCTTTGAAGAGTTTTACTTGATGTGCTAAAATGTCTATCCTTGCCTAAATCGTGTTCATCTGGTGATACTTATTCACCACCTTCTTTTCCCAAATAATACTAGACACTCTATCCTAAGTTTATGCTAGTTGTTTTCACCTCATCCTCTGTCAGCCCATTCAGAAATTCTATGACCTTTTTTGCACATTCCATGGGCTTCTTGTTGAACTTTTCCTTGACTGTTACTAGGCTTTGCCTAGCTAACTTACTTACACCCTCTTTGTCCAGAATGAAATTGAGATATGGCCTCAATTTCTCTGCCTCCACAATAATGTCATCCCAAATGACTTGCTTTACTTCCTGCAGGGAGGTCTCACCTGTAACCTGCTTTATTAATTCATCATATTTCACCTGTAGCCCTCCTAGAGAGGTCGGCCCATGTAGAGTAAAAGGAAAGTGGAAGACAAGTATAAATAAGTGGAGGATGTAGGGTTATTAGACTCTCTATTTATTCATTCATTCACTCACTCATTCTCTCAAGTGAGTAGTGCGCACAAGTGGAGGAGGAGAAATACAAGGCAAGGTTTGTGGCTCGTGGCTTCTCCCAAAAAGAAGGGATAGATTATGAAGAAACTTTTGCACCCATAGCCAGATACACTTCCATCATTATTAATGGTACTTGCTCTGGTTGCAGTGATAAAGTGGAAGAATTACACCAGATGGATGTCAAGACAACTTTCTTGAATGGTGTAGTCAACGATGAAGACTTGTGCTAAAGAACTGTGTCGAGAAATACCTTCCTAGTTAAGAGGGAGTGTTGATGTATTTGTAACTTCGGAATGTATTTCACTTGTATATTTTATATTGTATTCATATGGCATTGTACTTTCGACGGAGAGGTTTCATTCCTTCGATCGGAAAGGTCATCATTGTATGTGATATGGTTATCAGACTCCCTAGTGGGTTCAACCTTGAGTATATTAGGATGTTAGAAAAAAATTGCATTAATGAACAAGATACTACTTATATGCAAGTAATGGGTATTAGTGGTCAATGGTACTGTACAACATTCCATTGCTACTTATCTAGAATGAAACCTCTTTGTTGACAAGTTGGAGTAGACTTGCACACTCTTAACAATGTTCTGGTAGAGATGGAAGGCATCTAGAAAGTTACAGCATTAATAAATGTTGTATTGAAGCATGATTGGCTAAGATAATTGCATGACTGTATGACACATGTCTTTATGTGTAAGAATTTGTTCTGAAGACTATGAGATGTTTCTAATCATGCAATTGAACTTGTCCCGTACGAAAGACCTTGTACCATCACCTACAAGAGAGACTTGTTTCGAAGAACAAGTGACGATGATTCAGCAAGAAATTTGATGAAGTCAAGAAGAAGACTTTGAAGAACTAGAAGTACTCAAGAATCGATATGCAACAATGAATGAAGTAAAACCAAAAGATAATGAAGATTGTGAAAAGGAAGATCATACACCAGATGGATGTCAAGACAAGATTCTTGAATCATTATGGTGTAATGGAAGAGGAAGTATATGTGGAGCAATCACTCAGGTTTGAGACACATGACAGGGAGACTCATGTGTGCAAACTGAAGAAATCCTTGTACAATCTGAAGATTATGGGGTGACATTAGGATACACAAAATTTTGCAGAGGTAGTGTAATCAGTCCTGATATGTACCTACTTGATGGCTTGCTCGCAGAGATGATGAAGACCTACGATGATGCTCCAGTGATCTAGTGTTGATGATCCAGCTCCAGTATTGAAGACTTGTGCCTATATGTATTGACGCCTGTGTCAAGAGAATACCTTCCTAGTTAAGAGGGAGTCTTAATGTACTATCTGTAACTTCAGAAGATACTATTCACTTTTATATTGTATGTATTACATTTGTACTTTATTGTATCCCTGACGGAGATGTTCTTATTCCTCCATTTAGAGGTGTTGTCATTTGTATTTGCAAGTGTCACAAGTTTTATTCTAAGTGTCGTAACTTATATTTGATGGGTTATTAGACCTCCTTAGAGGGGTTAGCCCAGTATGTGTTAAGTGGAAGGGTTATTAGACTCCCCTAGGGGGTTGACCCAGCTAGGATAAAAGGCAGGTCAAGTTAATTTAAAGTATAAATAGAGTGGTTGCACCACTATATTTTCTCATTCACTCACACATCCAACTCGCATAGTTGAGAGAGAGGAGTGCGCACAAGTGGAGGATCTTGGAGGAAGAACTGCTGGAGACATCTATCTTTTGGGGTTTCATTTTTGTGATCTTTTGTATTGGTGCTTATTCTATCTTTGAGGAAGTTGCGGGTTTTTTCACCTTTATGGTTATCCTAGGTGAAATGCTTTGTGTCTCTTGTCTCTTGTGTTTGACATGCTGTACATGTTGCTCTCTTAGTTAAAATCCTAGATCATATTAATTTGAATTAAATGATGAAAAGCTAACAAAACGAGGCTACAACCCCTTGGTTTTCATAATTTCCAACCTATAGATAGGAATCAAGACCTCAGTAAATTCCAAATCAATAGTTTTACTAGCACCAACTGGATGGAATCCCCAACTCCCTGAGATCACAAGCACCAAACCAAAGGAGACTTCAATATCCTATCCTTGCTCGATCCTGCCACCCTAATATGAATAAGAAGAACAATACCCCACTGCCATTGTATCATGGTTTCCATCAACCTATACGTGTATCTATGTCCTTGTACCTGTATGTCATTATCCATGTATCATTTTATTGATGTCACTATCACAATCCATGTTCGTCCCCTACCCTTGGGGGTTTTGAACCTCGATTTGACTAGTAAAATTCCCCAACTTCTCCTGAAGTTAAATGGATGTTGCAGAAGTATTCTGATATTAGTCTATAATCACCGATGAGGTTCCTTTTTATTTATTAATACTCTCCATATACCTTGAGACCCAATTTGAAATCCTTTAAAGAGTCTTTTGGAGCCATCTACACTTGGGGGCTTCAACATAGATTTTCCTAGTGATTCTTCCTTTCATTCTCTAATTGTAAATGCAAGTGGTTGAAGTCTATTGGAAGTTTCCATGCCTATAATAGCTACATAAATGTGTCATATTACACCTCAATCCACTCTAGACATAGTTCGAAAGCATTTGGGATCATTTGGGACATTTTGAGGCTTCACTAGTCCAAGTTTTGAAAATTGACCGAATTGGGAAAAGTTCCAAGTTGGGGACATTACACAAGAATTTAACATAAAGAATGCCTTAAAGGTCAGTTGAAAAACACAAAAAAGTAAGGCTTACTAAAAGCATAAAACCTCGTAGTTGTCAAAAGCACTTTCTAAAATTGTCTAAAGGCTCACGAATTGGCTATAGCTTTAGCTTTGGTTAATGTTACCTTTGCACTTTGTCATCCACTTTCAAGTAGCCAAAGGGATTCAAAGGAGTGTCGTTTGTTAATGACGTGATTCAAGATAATAGTTTTTGTATTCATGAACACATTTTTTAGATTCACTCCCTCTTTTGTGTTTATCGATCTTTGTATTCATTGGAAATTGCATAGATTGTATTCCATTTGCATCCAACCTTGGTTTTTCTATTAGAAGTTTGATTACTTGTCAATTCAATCTCAACAGTTATGAATATTTTTCAAATGTTTTTTTCAAATTGTTAGGTATTTTTTATGTTTCTAAAATTTCCTCTATATGGGTTCTTGGTTTATCTCGGTTAGACATTTCTTATTAAAAGCCGTAGAGAGGAACAATACAAATTTTGTCGCTTTTTATGTCCTAATACCTTTCAAACACCTTGAGACCCAAATCAGATGCATTTGGAGCCATTTGGAAGCATTCGAGTTATTAGTAGTCAAACATGAACAATATAATTATGGAGCTAATATGAAATGGGTTGTTTAAAAAAAAAACACAACCTTAGATGTTATTGCTACGACATGTGATCTCTCCTTCTTTTTCTAATTTCATGTTTCATCTCAATGCCATCAATGCCATCTTGGAAGATTGATCTTGTTTTTTAGACTTCTCTTATCTCTTATGGTCATCTCTCCCTCTTCTTCATCGACTTCTTCCTATGTTACACTAGATCTTCTACAAACCCATCTACAAACAATGTCTAGAATTGGTATTATTCATCAAACAAGGAATTTCTTCATATTGTTAGCATTTTTGTCTTTATGTTTTTTAATTTTATTCTATATGGATTCTTGGGTTATTAATGTTTATAGAGAGGAACAATGCAAATATTGTCACTATTCTAAGGTCTCTCACTCCAAGGGCGGAGGTGGAAAAGGCGCTAAAAAATTGGACAACTCACACCAAAGTTGCAAATGTGTAGCAACGTGGTAGACACACCCAGATAATCGACGGTGGAAATGGGTTCCCGTTCTAGAAAGTGCACGGTGGTTAAACTTGGAAAAGGTAGAGTGGAAATTAAATCGCTTACCACGTGGCAAGCATTGGTGGAGTCCGCTATGAAAAGTGGTTAAATTTAAACCGCTCATCGCAAGTTTGGAAACCACATAAGCATATGTTCTATAAAAGGTTTGTTCGAAGTTTTAAAAAAAAAAATTGTCGCTTACTTATTACCTAGAGGAAAAGAACGGTCCGCGGGAAACACGTTGTTGTCTTCGTCAACTGGAACAACACCCAAGAAGCTCACTTCACAGTTCACAGGTAGCTCAAAACCCTCAGTGTTTAGATTTTGTGTCCCAAATGGCGAAAACCCAAGACCTTCATCCCTTCAATGAAAGTTCAGATTAAAACGAGAAGCTTGTATTTGACCTTGTTTTCGACCCTGTTTTGTTTGTGTGTAGTATTTCGCAGTCTAAGGAGAAGCTTGTATTTGACCCTGTTTTATCTGTGTAGTATTTCGCAGTCTAAGGAGAAATTAATGGAGTTTAAGTCACAGGGAAATGATGTATTTAATGTTTTTGGTTCTTTTCTGTACTATTTTTGTGTTGAACAAACCCTACACTTCCCCGAATTTGTTTGTTGGTTTGCGACGAATTATTCGCTGGAGAAAGGGTAATCATTAATGTAAAAATGACCAAAATTCTATGCCCAGTAAATGCGCAGGCTATCCATGAGGTTCTAAGTTTACCTAAAACATTTCCCAAAAGACCTGATTCGTTTAACGAAGAAAATTTGGCAAATTTTATAGAAACAATAGTCCTGCAGAAAAAGACAAGTTTTTATTACAAGTCTTGAAAGATGGTCAGTCGTATGAAAACCTATCGTTCCCATTGAGTATAGATGTCTTTCAGTGAGATACCCAGTTAGTTTTGTCCTTGTTGAGTCAAATTTTAGGTCTAGATAGTGATAAGTCGAATCACGGAAGTTATGTTAGGTTTCCTTCTCCAAGTAATTTCACCAGAGTCACAGTCGAGTCTGGTGTGTTGTTTTAATTTTGATGAATTCCTAGTTGAAGTGATTCATGTCCAGTTGGTGAATTTAAACCAGTTGAACCATTTCAGGTATTAGTCATATTGTTCAAACATTTTGAAATCCAAGTTTCTTGGTACCAACTTTTCTCATGACCTTAATAAACAGGTCAATATGTTTGAGATCACCCATAAAATCATGGCATAAATTTACAGAATTATTTTTAATGCTGAAATGCCCCGAGTGTTAGAAGAAAAAGAAACTTTGCAGCCTACACCAGAAGTCCAAGGCAAGTGATTGGTTCTTGTATAGAGAACATAGTATAATTAGGGTGTATGGTTTCACTGGAGCTTCTGATGTGAAATTCCCCCTTAAAGTTGGTCCATTCATCATTAAGAAAAAGGCAACCCTCTCTGTAGTAGAAAAATTACTGAAGATTATGGTTTTCCAAGAGGCTGAAAGGATGAATTATGATCCTCATCAAATTATATCGCAAAGGAGACATCTAAATGGAAACAAGGCTTTTGATCATCAAACAGTAAAAGGATTGAAATAAAATGGCAAATTTTTTCAAACTTGAACAAGATAATATGGGTTGGATCAGAGAAATTTCTTTGAAATTTCTTTTTTTAGTGACGATTTCAAAGATCGTTTTGTATAAATTTTGATTTTACAGAGTAATAGGGGTTGGATCCGAGAGCAAAAAATACAGTGACGTAATATTTTTTGAAGACTTTAATGAAGAACAGAAGTAAAAGTATATCTGAAACAGAGATTCATATGTTTATGCTTTCTTCAATATTTTAATTTCTCTTTTGTGGATGTATTTCGTGTTACACCATCTTATCGCCTTGCCTCATAATTGACTATAATACATGGGTTATAATTCATTTTATATGCTCTGATCCACACATTTAAATACTGTCAATGTTCTTTCTTCCAAATTAATGCAGAATTCATCCTAGAACTGAGATTGGCTAAGTTATAACATATAAAAAATATTTATCCCAACTTCCGATCTCCGACACGAAGGATTGACCACCCCTTCGTTTATTATAAAATTGTGAACAACTATATCCAACCATTCACATGTATCCAGAATAGTGAACATTATAAGGATCGACCAATCCTTCTTGCAGTCTAGAACTATTTTGAACAGAATACTCGGTAGAAGAAAGGTCGGCCGACACTTCATTTACGAGTGAATTGTAAAAATATTCAACCTGCCTAGGCTGGGACAACAATTCCAGACTTCTGACTTCCGTAATGAAATTATAGTTGGGATCGGTATATTGTCTAAGTTATAACATATGAACAATATTTGCCCCAACACGCGATAAGATGAATCGACCGCCCCTTCATTTAGTAGAGAATTGTAGACACCTATAGGTTACAATTCACCTGTATCCGGAATGGTGAACATAAGAAGGATCGACCGACCCTTCTTGCAGCCTAGAACTATTTTGAACAGAATACTCAGCACAAGAAAGGTCGGCCGACCCTTCTTGCACCCTGCATGAGGATTTCATTGCCTTTAATGAAGACTCAAATATGTTGCGGATTGTAGAAACCTAGATTTCTTAAAACATTGCATCAATACTGCTATCCTGCAACCCGGAATGAATATTGCGAGATGGGACAACAATTCCCGACTCCCTACATCCACTGTAAATAGTGGGGAACGGAGATTGGCTACAAGAAGGATCGGCCGCCCGTTTGTTTAGTATAAAATTGTGAACACCTATATCCAGGAGTTCACATGTATCCAGAATGTTGAAGACAATAAATATTGGCCGACCCTTCTTGCAATCTATAACTATTATGAAAATAATACTTGGTAGAAGAAGGGATGACCGCCCCTTCATTGCATGGCAATTTTTAACAAAGGCAAGGTAGCCATTTAGTTACTGTCAAAATGATTTGGTCTGGTGGGAAAGAAGAGATAAGAAACAATCCAATCAATACTCTTTAATAATTTTTATTTGTTATCTTTGTATGATTTGTAGAGCTTGTTTTCCAATAATTGTCCAAGCTTAATTAAGGTTGCCATCTATTCAATACAGCTAAATTATGTTCTTAATACCATAAATATTTTCAAATTATCGGGTGGCCTGCAAATACTTTTGTCCAATTTTAAGGCTTAGCTCATTTGATCTCATGGAGGAAGAACATACCTATGGAAGTGGGAAATTTTCTTGCAATATGCATGGGAGCAAGATTAAACCCCTTAGCTAGATTAATTTTGCTTATATGATATCAAAGATTCAAAATGAATATAAATTTGTTCCATATGTGCAATGTGCCATTCCATTGTAGCTCTCTTACCTGATTCTTTCAATTTTTCTTTGAGCTAGTTGTTTAGTTATTGCATCAGTTTTGTTGGACTTGGTCCCAGATAGAATGTGCATTCACCAAGGTGCTAGAGTCTATTTGAGTCTATATAAATTAACTTGCCCCCTTGACCTCGACCAAGGGAGGAAGGGGGAAACCGAATAAAATAGTACTCAAATCCCCATGCATTCCATTTTTTATATTATCTATCCTTTCATATCATTCTTGCACCTCTAGGGATAAAGGAATTTCTCTAAGCAATCCATCTTGCATGATCGATCTAGTACCGTTGATCTCCTTCCATGCTTAGCCCCACGGCCTTCCGAAGTCTTCAATCTCTCAAACGCTGCCTTCCTCGCACCTTGGATCTGCGTAGTTATTATCAAATGTTGATCTGGCCCCTGTCCGCATCCTGACTCCCGACATCTGGCAAGAAGGATCGGCCACCCCTTCCTTTAGTAGAGAATTGTGAATTCACCCGTATCTAGAATGGTGAACAGAAGAAGGATTGGCCGACCCTTCTTACTTTATTGAACTATTACGAAACGGGTCCTAGGTACAAGAAGTTTCGGCCTAGCCTTCATTTACGAGGGAATTGTAAAAATATTCAACCTCCGAAGGTGAGGGTGTCAATTCATGTATATGAAGGATAGTGAACACTGGAAGAAGACTGAGATAAGGGTCATCCGACCTTTCGGAATCACCTTGTAAACAGGTTGAAGTCTAACCTGAAGCGAATATGGGGGTTGCATAATCAAGATTCTCTTAACCATGGCAATGCACAGATGTCATTACCATCTTCACATAACATTCTATTTAACATCAACTAGAACACCAGATGACTTCGCACTTGGAAGCTATCGCAGTATACAGAACTACGTTGAATCTCTAATGTATTCACCAGTTTGCTACGAATTCGTCAAACTATGTGCTTCTTCTTCACAATCACACACTTGTATTCCAATTAATCAATGTGCAATTACCATTCACATACATATAAATTAAGCACAAAAACTCACATAAACTCGAATAAAAAACATGTGATAAACTCATACACATAAACAAGAAGGATCGGCCACCCCTTCTATGATGATTGATCGTTCTATGATCAATCCTTATCCCAAACGACTCTATAAAATGTGTATTCTATCTCTCATGGATAATGCTAGCAGATTTGATCTTAATCAATCAATTGATTTTGAAAATGAGGGGTCATTCCCTAACATCGATCATTAGCATGAACATTTGCAAGTATACATCTAATATTAAAACACTAATTTATAATTATAGACATTGTATGCATTCTTATATTGACTACTTAATATTGACTATTTTGCAGATAAAGCATGGCTGATTTGTTGAGCCTCAGTAACTACCAGGAAATCCCTTGCTTTGAATTGACAAAAGATCACAACCTTCCGCCATTCACAAATGGATGGTATGTTGAGATGGAAGAACCAAATAATTTGTACCCGGATATGTATCTATTCTACTTGGATTTCGAGGGAAAGTCGATTAGAGCTGGGATATTGACATATGCGGAACGCATTGATTCTGATAAAAAATTGCGAGTTCAAGCTGAAGCGATGATTGGTGAAATGTATTGCCTTATACAGTGTGATCTTTTGGTTTCTGATTATCGACCAGATCTAATGAAAAATGGTCCTGATCCAGATCCGATTTCATGTGCTAAGCAAGGGTGGGTTTTTCCCTCGTATGTTGTTTCTAATCACTCTGGAATTGATACCACGACATCCTTGAAGAAAGGAATTTTGTCAGTATCGAGGAAAAGAATGCTAGCTAGGAAAACTTCTTCTGTATTACATTATATGAATATTAATAAGGGGCTGATAACGGTATGCCATGAAATGATTCTAACGTACAATAGAAGATAATTTCTCCAAAATATTGTAAAAGATGTGCGGAAATCTACCTTGAAACAACTCAAAGGAAGTCCTTCTAAAGCGATGCTGCGGAAAGCGACTAAGAGCTTTGAAACTTCAAAAGAAGTTCAACAACATCAGATCAAATACTTTTTGTTCGATGAGAAAGTTTTTTCCATTGACGTAACAAGATGTGTTGTTGCGCATCGGCACATACAATATCAAAAGGTTGATGAGGAGTGTTGATGTATATGTAACTTCAGAATGTATTTCAGTTATATATTCATTGTACCCTTATAGAGATGTGTTATTCCTCTATGCAGAAGTATCTTCATTTGTATTGACAAGTGTCGCAAGTGTGTTAACTTACCAATGGGTTATTAGACCACCTTGTAAGGGGTCGGCCCGAATTTATGTAATATGTGGTTATTGTACTTAGCTAGACAAGTTGGCCCCATAAGGTTATTGGGCAAACAAAACAAGTATAAATAGAGATCGGGAGATCTCTATTTGGATCACTCAGAAACAAATTCTTCCTTCACTCGGAAAGTGGCGCACTTGTGAGGAGGAGGATCAGCTACTAAGAGGAGTCTATCTCTTGTACTTTGGTTGTGCTATTGCTCTATCTATCTCTGAGGAAGTTGTGGGGTTTTTCACCTTAGGGTTTTCCCCACGGAAACTCTGTGTGTCTATTGTCTCTCATGCTTTTGATTCTTGTGATGATTGACATGCTTGTTATGATTGATATGCATTGATATGTTGTACATGTTATTTTCTCAGTAAAGATCCTAGAGTATTGTGAATTAATGCTCAAAATTTAACATGGTATCAGAGCTAACTTGAGAAGAAGACATTGTGTAGTGATGGAAACTAGGGTTTCTTGTTTATTGGTTTTCTCTCCACAGATTTTGGAAAAGAAGTATAGTAGATTGACTCTACTCATCAAGGAGAATATATCTGTCTAATCAGAATTCAATTCTGAGCATTTTCAAACTTGGCCCTAAAAATTAGGGTTTCCACAAAAATAGGAATTTATAAAATCTGAAGACATAGCTGGAAGCTCCTTGGAAAAATCGAAGTTTAGAGATTTGGATCAAGATTTTTGGCTAAGTAAATCTCTGGGAAATGCAAACCCTAATTCAAGGTCCTCCTTAGTGAACCCGGGGAGACTAAAAGACATTTCTGAAGGGTGAAGCTTTGCAGATCTCAAATTCTGAATACACCAAGCTGATCAGATCATCAAGGTGCATCTTTCTATCCTTTCAGAAAGTTGAAATTCACATTTTGAATTTTCAAGGTTTTTTCGACAAACCCTAATTCGAGACCAGATCCAGTTTTCAGCAAAGCAAGTGGTAAGACCTAAATATTTTCTATTTCCATTTGAAGTACTCTTTAAGATGTCTCACCACACCAAGCTTGAGGATAATCTTGAAGGGGCTGATAACTTCCAAGCTTGGAAGTATAGGGTTGGGTTAATCTTGGAAGAAAATGAATTGGACTCCTACATCAACTTTGAGGTCCCTATCCCAGAGGATGAAGAGGTTAAGGTTTTGCATAAGAAGAACTTGGTCAAGGAAAAGAGAATCATTGTTGATTCTATAAAAGACCATCTCATACCATATGTGTCATCTCTAAAGACACCCAAGGAGATGTTTGACTCCCTGACCAAGTTATTTGAAGGGAAGAACATAAATCGGAAGATGACTCCACGGAATCAATTGAAAGGGGTCAAGATGTTGAATGGAGAGACCATTCAATATTACTTCTCCAAGGTCTCTTAGATCAAGGAACAACTTGAAGCTGTGGACGAAGTAGTGGAGAATGGAGAAATTGTGATGACCACTCTGAATGGCCTACCTAGGTCATGGGACTCCTTTATTCAAGGAATCTGTGCAAGAAAGAAATTGATCTCTTTCAGTAGACAGTGGGAGGAATGCTCTCAAGAAGAAGCTAGGATTGTAGCTTGAGAAGAAAATATGGGAGGTGAAGATCAAGCTCTCACAACTCACACCAAAAGAAGCAAGCCCAAGAAGGATCACTCTCATTACAAGAGATCCTACCACAACCAACAAAAGAATAAGAAGGATCTAAGATGTTTCACATGCAATGAGAAAGGTCACTTTGCTTCAGATTGTCCCAAGAACAAAAGGGATAACAACAACAACTTCAACAACAAGAAGAAGGGCAACAAAAAAAGGTATCATGCTCATGCTGTCGAGGATGATGAACCTCCAAAGAAGAAGGCTAGGACAGAAAGTGATGATGACTCATCAAGTGAAGAAGAGTATGTTCTAATCTCTGCTCTCACAGGTACTATCTCTCATGGTTGTAATGATTGTCTTATTGACAGTGGGGGCTCCAAACACATGACTGGGTTCAAAGAATCTTTTGTAAACCTATCTGAACATGAATCACCCCATAAGGTGAAACTTGGGGATGATTATCAATACCCTATCAAAGGAAGTGGTGAAGCCTCCTACAACCTAGATTCTGGAAAGTCTTTGAAGATGAAAAAAGTTCTTTATGTACCTGGGCTCAAGAAGAATCTTCTCTCCATCTCTGCATTAGATACAAAAGGCATGAGGGTTGCATTTGTAGATGGCCAAGTCCTAATGTGGCCAAAGGGTAAAACTATTGATGATGCAGTGGTGATTGGAGAGCAAGAGGGAGGTTTGTATAAATTGAAGGGACAACCTGAACATGCCATGGTACATGATTCCATGGAGCCAAGTGAACTTTTGCATAGAAGACTTGCACATATGCACTAAAGAGTGTTAACACCCAAAAAGTGCTCACTAGCTCATTCCCTTATTCACATGACCCATTTGTCCACCTTTCCACCATTTGAGCCTCTAAAACCATCAAAAGGTCACCAAAAAGACCACAATACACCTTTTTCCCCTCAAAAATATATATTTTTCCTCAAAAAACACAAAAAACCCTCAAAAAGGGTAAAAAATTCCCCAAAAAGTTAAAAGGGAATAAAAATATTCAAAAAAGGAAAAAAGAGACTTAAACCATGTTGGCCCATACCATTGGTTTCCTTAAAACCATAATGGTATTCCCCATCACCAAAAACTATAAAAAGGTGATAGGGGCTCCTCACTTTCCATCCATCATCCATCCTATCCTCATGCTGTCAAAATCTCTCTTGAGTTCTTTGACTATTTTAGCAAACTTGGAGAAGAGACCATTGGAGCCTGGAGCACCTCAACCTTGGAGCTGCTCAACACCAAACATCTTTACCATTTGAGGTATTATAATACAAAAACCATTCTTTGTTACATTTCTTGTTCTTTCTGTTAATCATTTTAAATTTATTTTTATATGCACATGTTAATGTTAGATTAGTTTAGGATTGTATTTTCTTTTTATACAAAGACTGCTATTACAAGTTAATAGGTGCATCCTTGCACATGCTTAGTTGAAAAACCAAGCAACAGTTTTTTGGCGACTCCACTGGCTTTCGAGCTTTACATTTTTGCTTTATATCTTTGTTTTTTACTTGTTTTTACCATTCCAATTAACAGATCTGCCATACTAGGGCATATTCATTGCTGCCTTAGTTGTTGGCCCTTTTTCTAGCCCTTAATAGACTGAAATTTCACTTTTCAGTTTCGTTTCCGGTGACCTTTTTTCCGTTTTCGCATCACGACTTTTCGCCCAATAGTCACGTGGCTCATCGCGACCTCGCGGCCTTTTTCCATGCGGCTCATCGCGACTTCGCGACCATTTTCCACGCTACACATCGCGACTTTGCGGCCTTTTTTCTGCGCTGCACATCGCGGCTTCACGGATTTTTTCCGCGCTACACATCATGGCTTCGCGGCTCAAACCTGCGATGCCCATCGTGGCTTTTTCCCATAAACCCACGATAGAAATTTTTTTCGCTCGACCCAATTTTTAGAGAGTTTTTTGCTGCATTTTTTTTTGCCCATTTAGCCTATTTTCCAGCATTCTTTTTTCTGCATTATTGCAACAATAGTGAATCTTTTTTCTATTACATATGCTCAATTAAAATCTTTTTAAAAATTTTGAACAAGTGAAAGAAAGGTTTTTAGCACTTTGTTTAGATCATAGATTTCATTTCTTTGCAAATTTTGAACCTTTTTTTTTTTGTTTGCTCAATAGTTTTGCCCAAGCAAGCACTTAGAAATCCATTTATTTCTTACAATTTTTTACAATATTTGCTTTCCCTTAAAAAATTATTTCAAAAGTCCACAGTTTTTGAAGTATTTTTGTTAAAGCATTTACATTTCAGAAAAATCCTTTTATTTTTTGCAAATTGGAATCGTCTTGTTTTTAATTTGTAATCAATCGCCCAAGCGAGGCAAATTCATTTTCAGTTAAATAATCACACTTGCACCCAATCTGCCACATTTTTAATTAACTGAGCCTTAAAATCTACCTAAACTCAACCAACACTTTAACCCCACTTGGGGAACACTTGAAGAATCTTGTATCTAGGGAGGATTAGGGGGATAGGTGTTCCAATAACACCCCTCAATTATTTACATTTGAGACATAGTGGTTGACTTTTAGGGAACCCCAAAATCCCTTATTATTTGTTGACACGGTTATACACCAATTTATTAGGAAGGCCTCTCCCTTAGGAGGGTTGAAGCAGCTAGACTGGTTCCGGAAGTCTGAGTGGAATACTGCTATCCATTCAGTAACCGAAGGATACCTTTCGTATTTCTCGGTGTACCACCCATATGGGAGTACAGTGGCGATAGAACCAAACTGTAGATTCACATAACTGAACGTGTCATGAACGGGGTATCTTAGTGCCCATTTTTTAGGATTGTCTACCCGGTGTCCCTCCTGATAGGGGGATATCTAGCCTTTGATTCCACTACCCATATTTTCTAACTTGGATTTCATCACCTTGCAGAGGATATGTTTAGTTGAGTCATAATACCACTTTTAGTTAGGCGTTTGCATGCTCTGCTACCCCACTTGGTCTAATGAGCACCACTTTTCTTGATTCCTCCACTTATTATAGCACAACTATTATAATAAGTGCTTTTGAGGTTGGTTATTGGCCTAAGAGCCATTATGTTTTCATACTCCCCTCTTGCACACATCGTGGCATTAGGGTCTTGAGTTTTTTTATCTTACCACCATCCATTGGCATTTCTATACATTTCTCACCATTGAGAAATTAAGATGATCCCGTTGTTTTCAGGGTGAACCCCCTCAGTTCGGTACACTTGACTCTACACATCATAGATGTAGAGAATTATCCCTTGACTCCACATGTCATTGGGCATAAAACCCAGTCATCCGATTCTGACGTGCCTCACTTTAAATCTGATTCTGAGGCTGAATCCAAACAACCTACCTAGACATCACCAACTAACCCCATGGCTGGATCACAATATGACCCCCTTTTCACTAGTGCTATTGGAGCTACATCAACAAACCCCACTACTACCGTGACAACCACGGTAGCCACACCCCCTCTAGGAATGCCTAACATAGGGACCACACCCCCTCTAGGCATGCCCAACATAGGACCACCACCTATATTAGGTATACCCAACATGGGGGTCACCCCCCCTCTCATTACCACTACCCAGATCCCAAGGATTGCCGGAACCATTCCTAACCCATATGCAACCCATGTTGCACTTGGGAGCGCAGGCCCCTCCCACACCACATCGACTGGAGGTAACATCCCTTCACACCTAACATACCCTTAGGGGGCACTGGACCACTCCATAATGCCACCATTAACAGTTATGCCCCAGTGACCATGCCACACCCATCTGCCAGTTTGCCATACATGGCTAGTCTAAACTTACCAGACTTGGCAAGGTTAACCAATGACCTTATTAGACACAACCCTATGTGGCCACCCATGCCCACAAAGCTTCCCTCAGATATCCCAAAATTTGAAGGCAAAGATGGAGAAGATCCCCAAAACCATATCATGTCGTTTCACCTATGGTGTTCCTCTAACTCCATAGTAGATGATTCCATTAGACTGAGACTTTTACAAAGAACTTTCACTGGCTCTGCAGCCAAGTGGTACATTGAGCAACCACATGGGACCCACAACACATTTACATCCCTCGCCTCAACTTTCCTCCAGTTCTTTCAACTACCTATACGCTATGATGCAAAAGTGGAAATACTTTTGTCTTGTAGACAGAACACCGCTACACACATCACCGATCATATCCATGAGTGGTGTAAGCACTGGAGCCTCTGTAAGATAAAGCTTGACGACTGTATCTTTTTGGATTGGTTCCTCAAATCACTCCTACCCCTTATAGCCAAAGATGTAGCTTTCGAACGACCCCAGTCAAAAGAAGAAGCTATCTTAAAAGCTCAGCAATTCGACCTCATATATGCCCAGTCAGGATATCTATACACTATTTTACCTGACGCCCCGCATGGCGATCCATCCCGCCATGACACCCTGGGGGCATCCCATGTTGCCGACGGTATTATCGGCCAGGTTATGGCACAAAAAAAACCTTTTACCATGACAAGTACAAACAACACCCCAAACCTTTCTAGGGCTTCATCTAATTCTGGAGCTACAACTTCGTATGCTCCAGTAACACACACCCACCACATTCATGGACCTTCGTGTCCACCACAATGTTATGGGAAAGCACCATCATCTTATGCGCCAGCTCCATATTTTAACCAACAGGCCCACCAAACTCCAGTCCAGCCCAATCCAAACCAAAACAACCAGCGCAACCAAGGAGGTCAACAAAACTGTGGAAGAGGGCATAACCGTGGAAACAACCAGCAACATAACCAAGGTGCACCACCACCTAATCCTCCAAACAATAATAACGCTGCTCCTCCCAACCAAAACCCTGATCGTCCACCGAAACAAGCTAAAAATAATAACTTGAGAACAAACCATCCATGTTCCATATGTGGAGTCTATGGCCATTACACACATAATTGTCCCCATTTAGATTGAGCGCGTCAACTCTGAACTGACGATGCCCAATGACAAGGACATGTTGCACAACCAGCACCCCCTCCTCAAACACAACCCATGATATTAAAAAATCCCTTACCAAACCAAGGCACGGTAAACACTCATTCGAATGATCCCCCTCAAGGATCCACTGCACCACAGCAGCAAATTACCTATGCAGCCACCGATTACCAGCATGCTGTGTCCAACACTCACCATTTGCTTATGATGTCATCAAATGATGTCAATCTTCAAACCCGTCAAAATCAATACGGATCTGCCCCTGAGGCCACACCTACCGACCCATCGTCGAGTACTCTCCCAACTGATCAACCACTTCACATACCCACTATGCCCATGGACGGGGGGGCCAAAGCACCTCGTTTCCCTTTGAGACGGATTAACAATAACCCGAACGCTTGTGCAACTTCCAACTATAACATTGTAGAGGATTTAGCTCAGTCCCCCGCTGCTATGTCCGCTCTCGAAATCTTAAAAAACTGTCCCGCATAGAGAAAATTGTTGTTATCTGCCATTGGTGCTGTATATCCTAACGACTCTAACATGATGGCTTTCGACTTAGAACAAGCTGAACCTCGCATGCCTTCATCTCTAGCTTTTCAAGTTTCCATCTCCATTCGCAACCTCGTCGTTCATCGATGCATAATCGATGAAGGGGCCTCTACCTGCATCATGTCGACTTTCGTATGGCAAAAACTTGGATCCCCAACACTACAACCGTCCACTACCGCATTATGAGCTTACGATCGCTATACAGCTCAACCTCAAGGTTTGCTAGTGAACGTACCCATACAGCTTGGGGGAAAATTGGTTCTCATAGATATAGAGGTCATTAACGCCCAGCTTGATTATAATCTCCTTCTTGGACGAAGCTACATGTATAAAATGAAAGCTGTCACTTATTCAGTTTTCCGCATCATGATGTTGCCCCATGAAGGACACATAATTAAAATTGACCAGATTACATACTATGATCCCAATGCCCCCGCAGCACCAGAAAATGTTCTTTCCATGATCGAACAACCCGTTCTTAGTGCACCAACATCCTTCATCTCATCAGTTGGACCCAGGATATATTCGGATACTCCCATGACTAGCACTTTCCTATCAATCCCACCCCCTCTTAAGGTAACTGAAGTATCTGATTTGTGTACCCTATCACACAATGAACAACAACATCCTCAACATACTCAGCCAATACCACTAGCACCCATCGTGCCTACTCATATCAGAACAACACCGATTCATACCATCCCATTCTTGTTTCCGTTTTCTGGAGTTGTCAGCTCGCCAGTAATGGCTACACTCAACCTTCTAGGTTTAACAATAGGGTTGCCAGTATGGTACTTACCTGTACCAACCCCCTTGCCGACTCCGACCGTTGTTTTACAACCGATACAACCCGTGAATCTGTCGAACCATCCACCACCTGGCATACCCAACCCCCAAAATCGCCCACTACCTAGTGGTTCAAACCACCAAAACCGATCAATTCAGATAGGGGGCACTACATCGACATCTAGTTATGTCCCCCCTCAATCTCGCAACACTGGGGGCAGAGGTCCACAAACCTACAACACTGCACCCACAACTCGCACCCCCCTAGTGACTCCCAAATTAGCCAAGAATCCCTCAACCCATGTACTCCCTAAGTGCTCCTTGTGCGACGATATTGGCCATGCCACCCATCTATGTCCACAACTACCAGCACTTCAAGAACACATGAATATGTTGGATGTTGACATCAATGTTCCAGTTGTCAAATTAGAATTACCACCTCAACCTCGTGATAAATCATTGCGCACAAACCACCCTTGTACAATATGCGGAATCTACGGCCATTATTCACATCACTGCCCCGATCTCCCAGATTATAGAGCAGCACTATATGAGATGAACAGTGCCGACTTAGAGATATCCCCCCCACTTGTTGAAAAAATATTCCCTCCAGAATCATCCCATTCAGAAGAAATCAATACCATTTATATGATTTCAACTACCTACAAACCCAAACCAATTCATTTAATGGAACACTATTTTCGTACCGATGAAGAAATCCTAGAAACACTCACTGCACCAGACTACCCTTCAGTTGATATGCACCATCGATCATACTTCCTCCCTGAAGCGTCTACGTCCACCGCGGTAAACCAACTATCTGTTGAATCTAAGGACTTCTTACCAACGAAGGTTGATTGGTTCAAAGATCCTATACCAGCTCCAGAAGCCTTCGAGGAAGGTAACATGGCTAACATTTCACCCATTATAAAAATCGACATCTCCACCACCCCTGAAAAACCCGAGCTTATCTCTTTAGGTGCATCTTGCACTGAGAAAGAAACCCAATCTTATAAGAAACTCTTCTAAGAGTTTCGAGATGTCTTCGCCTGGTCTTATACCAAGATGCCTGGTCTTGATTCCACCATCGTAGAACATCACATAGACACTTGGCCCAACATATCACTGGTCCGCTAGAAACAACGTCCCATTCACCCATCCAAGCTTCCAGCCGTCAAAGTAGAAATCGAGAAGCTTCGAGCAACAAGTTTCATATACCCGATTGCATATACCACCTGGGTTTCAAATCCAGTACTAGTTAATAAGAAAGTCGGCACCATCCGCGTCTGTACTGACTTCCGTGACCTCAACCTAGCTTGTCCCAAAGACAACTTCCCCACACCATTTATTGACCAACTAATCGATGAGTGTGCGGGGCATGAGGTACTCTCTTTTATGGACGGTTTCTCTAGATATAACCAAATCAAAATCCGTAAAGAAGATCAATACAAGTCCGCTTTTACCACCCCATGGGGCACCTTCGCTTATCGTGTCATGCCTTTTGGTCTCAAGAATGCGGGAGCCACTTTCCAACGAGCCATGACTTATTGCTTTCATGATCTGCATAAAATCATGAAAGTTTATCTAGACGACCTCACCGCTCGATCTAAGAAACGATCTGACCACTTAGAAGATCTTCGACAAGTTTTCTTGTGTTGCTGCTAATACAAAATATGCTTGAACCCGCTTAAATGTGTATTTTGCGTTACAGCAGGCCGCCTGCTGGGGTTTGTCATTTCAGAAAAAGGGATCACCGTTGACCCTCTAAAAGTTCAAGCCATAGTGGACCTCCCCTCACCACGTACATTAAGACAGCTGCAAATCCTCCAGGGGAAATCCAACTTCCTTCGTCGTTTTGTCCCAGACTATGCCACCACAGTACATGGTTTCCTCCGTTTGCTACGTCTTCATACCCACTTTGTATGGGATGACCAAGCAGAAAGAGCCTTCACTGACCTAAAGAAAGCACTTACAAGCACCCCTTTGATTTCTCCACCAGATTTCACAAAAGACTTTACCCTTTACATTTCGGCGTCAGGTCACGCCGTCTATGGAGTTCTCGTCCAAGAAGACTCCACCCGCCAAGAGCATGTCATTTACTATGTGAGCCAGACCTTGTCAAGC
The DNA here is from genome assembly GCA_027924585.1 of Larix kaempferi. Classification (NCBI taxonomy): domain Eukaryota; kingdom Viridiplantae; phylum Streptophyta; class Pinopsida; order Pinales; family Pinaceae; genus Larix; species Larix kaempferi. The sequence continues at coordinate 41,907,694 of BSBM01000047.1, forward strand.
CCACCCCTCCGCTACCCACATGAAGAGAAAATGGCCCTCACCATCATCTTTTCAGTACAAAAGCTGCGACATTACATTCTCCTAAGCCACACCACAGTTGTGTCCAATTCCAATCCAATGGTCTATCTCTTGAATCATCGCCTTCTACAAGGCCGTGTTGCCAAATGGGTGATTATCTTACAAAAATATGACCTGACTTTTAAAACCCCGAAGAGAACCAAAGCATTAGCACTCATTCAACTCATTACAGACTTACCATCATTGTCGTCATCACCAACTATCCATACTGATATGATCAACGAACATTTGTTCATCATCTCGTCGGACGACCCTTGGTATGGCGACATTTTGGTATACCTCCACGCATAGAAGTTTCGACCCAACATCAACCGTGACGAATGCCATCGCATCCGTCACCATGCCCCCCGTTATCTCCTCTTGGGTGATGTCCTCTATCGACGTGGTGTCGACACAATCTTACGATGATGCCTTTCCCAAGATGAAGCAGAACAAGTCCTTAATGACTGTCATAGCGGTGCCTGCGGCGGCCATTTTTCAGGAATAGCCACCGCCCAAAAGGTAATCCACGTAGGTTATTTTTGGCCATCATTATTCACTGATTGTATCATAGCAGTCAAACATTGCCAACACTGACAGCTCTTTTCCCCAAAGGAAAGAACCCCCCCTTCCCCCCTTCATCTGGTCGTCACCATTGGACCATTTTGCAAATGGGCCATCGACTTCATGGATTGTAATCCCACATCAGCCGGCGATCACAAACACATTATTGTGGTTGTTGATTACTTTACCAAATGGGCGGAAGCCATGCCTACTTACAATTGCAAAGCTGACACTGCAGCCCGCTTTTTCCTCAACCATGTTATTACTCGTTTCGAAGTACCAAAACAACTCGTCTCAGACCACGGCTCTCACTTCGAAGACTTCGTTTGGAGAGAATTTTCCACACTCTTTAAGTTTGAACACCATTTATCCTCCGCCTACTACCCCCAAGGGAACAACCAAGTCGAAGTTGTTAACAAAATTTTGAAGACTATCCTCCAACGCACCATCGACAAACATAAATCCAATTGGCATCACATGATTTTTCCTGCATTATGGGCTTATTGCACGTCGACCAAGACCGCCACCGACTTTATCCCATTCCATTTAGTTCATGGCATGGAATCTGTCCTCCCCATTGAATGCCAGATACCAACATTACAAATTTCCGTAGAACTTCTCCCCGATACATCAATGATTGAAGAATGCTTACTTCTTTTAGAGCAGGCCGACGAAGATCGTTGCGCAGCTCTTGAAACAATCGAAGCTGCAAAGAATAGATCTAAACTTCATTACGATAAACATGTTCACCCACGAGCGTTTAGTGAAGGCGACCTCGTACTTACCTATGGTCAAGCTCATGACAAAACGGGAAAAGGAAAATTTGTGTCCATGTGGCAAGGCCCGTATATTATACACACCTGCCTTGGACAAGGGGCATATATTTTGACTGACTCAGAAGGAAACCCCCTACGCAACCCACGTAATGGGTTATACCTCAAACGATTTTACCCATAGAAAATCTGATGGACACCACAGTCCACAATTCTACAGTCTTATTTTCTTTTTTACAAAAAATACAAAAACCTAAAAATTTGTTTTTCCTGCATGACCACCGATGGATTCTGTTCCACTTTGCTACGTTGGCTTCATTGATGGTGAAAGCCGTTGGTCTCCCAATCTCACCTCTGTATCTTGGGTAATATATTCCCCTTCACATGAGTTGATCCACATCGATGGAGTGTGCATAGGTGCTGCCACAAACAACCAAGCTGAGTACGACGCCGTGACCGGTCTCCTGGTAGCTGCTCTCCAAATGAGCATAAGTCACCTTAGCATTTTCTTGGACTCCCAGCTCCTTGTTTTCCAAATCAACAATATTTACCAGGTACGCGATCCCTGTCTATTCAGAAAATTCCTGCGCACTAAACAAATGATTCGATAGTTTGAGTCCATTTCATTCACACATGTCCCAAGGAATCTCAATAGTATAGCAGACCAGATGGCAAACAACATTCTAGATTGGCACACTAATCAAACCATGTAGTAAAAACAAAATTTGCATCCATGTGCATAACATGTTCCTCCATAGGCATATACAAAAAATTAAAATGTTGCATCCACGTGCATAACATGTGCCTCCACGAGCAAACAAAAATCAAACATGCCTCCGCGGGAAAACAAATAGACAATATGTGCATCCACATGTATACACGACTATATACCAAATCATATATATATATATATATCATCATAATAGTCACCATGTCATAGATACAAAAAGATACATCCCCATATACAAAAATACATAACCGTACAAAAAGGTACATCCCCATATGCTCATCAGCATTTGGGGGCAAATATGTGATCATCCAGTCATCATGATCCCTAGGATCCTCTGGCTCCTCTGAATCCTCCTGATCCCGATCCCTCCTCTCGGCCGATATAACTGCTACTCTGAGCAGGATAGACCGCCACTCACGAGGAGCCTCGAAACAACACTCAATAATGTGCCGGTCCAAGTGCCTCTAGCCCTCCTCTGGGGCTCCCTCTACAAGCATCTCCAAAGTATCCCATACGCTCTCCAGGGCATCATCTCGAGGACGCACAACTCCTCAAACACGAGGAGGCGGTGCCACTACAGGTGTCGCTACCACCACCATCGCCCGTCCCCGACGACCCACATGGTCAGCTGGTGGCCTCGGACCAATATCTGTACAATCACATAAGTTAACCTGGGTCAATATCATATAAGTATCTCTAGCTATACTCATAACAAAAACATCTAAAAAACATTATATAATAGAGAACCAAAAAATAAAGACATACCATCTAAACCCCAGGCCTTCCCTTGAGCCCGAGACATCTCCATATCTCCTCGATAATCCATGCCAGCATATGGATATTCATCAATAAGCAGGGGGGTCTTCTCCCACTGCTCATACATATCCTCCGAAAAGAAACGTCGGATACCACCACCACCCCGGGGCATCATCTGCCCCCACCGCACCATCTATGGCTCACTAACCAACCCCTCCCGAACTGGCACACACGGCCGCAAGGTCAGTACTCACTCAAAGAAAAAATAACAGAGGAAGGAGGCATAGCAAAACTCCCCCCTCCTGACTGACCTTGTCTAGATCTCGCCGGACACAGGACAAAAACATTTGACCCTAGGCGAAGTAGGTCCCTCTCAACACACGATCTACCATCATCGTTTGCTCCCCAGACAAACGATGTGGCGCCATGGAACACAACACATGTAGAACACAAGCCCCAACCACCCGCATCTCCCACTCCCTCAAAGATGTCAGACTCAATGCACTGTTCTGTGCAATAGCTCCTGGAACACAGAATCTCTCCAAGAGATCCTCAATATCCAACCCAGCAGGGATCCTCGGCTGGAGCTCCCCTACCTCCCCTAAGCGAGGCAACCCAGTAAGAAAATAAACATAAGAAAGGGTGATCTCTAACCGCTCAACCCCCACCACGAACGCAGCCTCTGCTAGAACCTAGAAACCCACCAATTTGTTCAGCAGCTCTCTGACTGAATGCATTGGTGGAATCTGAGCAAACTTGAGGAGCCCACCAGCAGCCAAGGCCTCTCGGACACCCGGGTCGGTCCGAATCCGATCCATCAAGTCCTCATTGATCTCTCTCTCCCACCACGATACTAGCGGCCTCCTCAGCATCCTGCCAAAAAACAAAGACAAATTTTTAGAAAACAAAATTTTTCCACAAAAATCCCATTGCGACTTTTGGGCTCTTAGCTGTGATGATCATCGCGGCTTTTTCATCAAAATCCTCAATGATCATCATGACTTTTTAATCAAAATCCGCGATGATCATCGCGGGTATCAACCCCACAGTCATGATGAACATCGCGACTGTCAGCTAAATAGTCGCGATGAACATCGCGACTGTCTGCCCCAAATCCACGATGAACATCGTAGGTATCAAGCCCATATCCGCGATGTTCATCGTGAAAAAAGAGCCAAAACCCGCGATATTCCACGTTGGAATGCCAAAGTGGAATTTCGTGGCTTTCGGGGGCTCGCTGCTAACCAGAAAGCAAATAATTGAAAAGGCTCAGGCACAAAGGCTTACCTGAAACTTGCAGAACGAAATTCCAATGATCGAATCTCCCACAAATCAAGAAAATGCTCTGACCCACTCAAATGCTCTGTGAAACTCACACGTAACAATGACACATGTCACATTGGGCCCACACACTATTTATAGAGATTTGACCAGTTTTCAAACAACAATTTCAGTATCATACGATGTTCGCTTTTCAAACCGTTGGCACCATTGGAATTAGCACAGTGAGAACTTCATGATAGTCCTCTCCTTTTCCCGATTCCACCAGGTCCATTTTTTGGCATTTTTTACATGCCCCCTCGTTGCCTCGGTTTGCATGCCACATCAGTCGTCGTCCATTTTTTACGAGTCTTATATTGTTGGATTTGGTTTTTCGTGCTCGTGATGATGCTTGAGATCATTCCTCGCTCTCACCTCCAGATTTTTCGGTCATTTTTTACATACCCCTCGTCGCCTCGATTTGCGTACCACATCGACCATCGTCCATTTTTGAAGAGTCTTATATCGCCGGATTCAGTTTTCCGCGCTCGTGATTATGCTTGATACCATTTCTCGCTCACACCCCCATCATTTTCGGGAATTTTTTTCAAAATGCCACTCATCGCCTTGGTTTGCATGCCACATCGGGCGTTGCCCATTTTTCACAATCTTTATGTCGCCGGATTCAGTTTTCCGCGCTCGTGACGATGCTCGAGATCATTCCTCGCTCTCACCAATACCTTTTTGTTCAGTATAATTTTACCCCTTTTTCGGGCTGAGCAATTCTTTTACGAAAAAGGCACTTAGGGAGTTTCTGTTAAGCTCTTTTCTGACTCCTAAAACAATGAAAAGATCGCCGAGCAACCTTGCTTCCTTTTATGCTTGCTAAAAGTATTTGAAAGGGCATCTACCTGGTATAAGTTTACCCATTTTCCAGACCTTGTAGACTAATTATGAAAAAGGAATACTCTAGTCACACCGGCTAGAAGAGTTCTCCATTTGCATCATTTTATGCTTTTTCGGGCCTTGGAGACTAATTTACGAAAAATAACACCAATGCAGTCTACTTACCGCTTTCAAACTCTCAAAAAATGAAAGCAACCACGAGCAATCACCATCTTGGGTCTTGGGCTTGTATAAATACACAAGACGGTACTCCACCACCATTGCAGAGTCTTCTTCACGGGGGCTTCACTAGAAGGCAATATAATACCACATTCATTCATATTGCGGTATTAAATATTCATGAAAACCTAAAAATTATATTGCTTATATATTAAGGGGAAAAGGGTTTTTTTTATTTAATGTAACAATACAAAAATACTTTGGGGTCTTTTTTATATGGGCAGGTTGGCAAATATCAACCAAATGGAGATGGCAGGATCACGGTCGAATGAGAAATTAGGTTGAGGCAAGGCTCGGGCTTACCAGTACGCAGGGAAATCGCGTCTTGAGGCATGCTTGAGGCCAGGGGGTTTCGTGGTGAAGTGGGTTTCTAGTCGATCATAGTTGAGAGACAGTGATCATTGACAGCCAATTGTTACCAATAGCACTCAGCCAGGTGTTACCAATAGCCTTGGGAGGCTTTAAGCCTCCAGGGCCTATTATAGGCCCTCGATAGGCCTTGGGGGCTTGAATACGCAACCACTCGTGCCTATTACAGGCCTTGGGAGGTTTAGTCATCCTCCTAGAGCTTGTTACAGACCCTGGGGGCTTGGATACCTAGCCCACAACAGGCTTAGTCAACAATTGGGGAACTGCAACATTCAATCTAAATGTTGTACTATGTGCATTGGCTCTAGTGACATACAAGAATTGATCTCCTATCTATTCATTAGACCATTAGATGTTTCAAATCATAATGATATGTGGTTGATTAATTGCATTGTGTGTGAAGTAATGTGCATCCACAATATACATCAAAAGAAGCAAGGTGCATTGTAGAATGCATGTAGGGTCATAAGAGGGGTATCATATCAATATACTAGGTAGAAATATAAAGGGGTATAAAAAATGTTAATGAAAAAATTGATACATACAATATCTAGTGAAAATAGGGGTTTTTTTAAATTGGGAGGGGGTTAAAAAAAAGATTTTGGAAGGTATTTTCCAATATTTAGTGAAATTAGGGGTATTGTTTCATATGACACGAATGAACGTGCTATGATAGCGGTTTATTGAGTGAAGCCCCCATGGTCTTCTTATTGTTTTCAGACTCCCTAAAAATGAAAACACTTACGAGCATGAACAGTCTTGGGCTCACATAAATCCACATGATAGTACCATTTCATAGCACACTTTTATTCCTTCTTGGAGCTCATTAAAACTATGAAGAAGGACCCAATGGTGCTTCTTGGCGCCACAACAGATCATGTCTACTCATATGGCAGCTTCCCCATTTTGGTCGCCTTTGTTCAGAGTATTCTGCAATATGTCACCCGGAGAGTCCCCCTACAGCATACATCTGCTTGTTCCCCCCCAGAGTCACTCAAGTTAGCAATACATACCCTTGATAAGCTATGATCCTCACTCCTAAAAATCACTTTCCATTGCTGCCAGGCCAACTGTGTCATCATGCTTTGAACAAAGGAAGTTTGATTCCACCCACTCTATGACCCCAGTTATTCCCCATCCCCACAGTATGTCAGTCCTACCACCAGTACTATCACATATCAGTTGTGCACCTCACGCTCATATCAAGGAAACATCATTGCCTTGGTGGTTGCTGGTCTCCCTCTGTCGATGCCAACCAAATCTATTCCAGAGGATAGACCCAGAGGTCCCTGTGCCTTGGACTCATTACCATTTGTGATGAGTGCCTACGGATCATTTTGAAAGGAGTCCTCAGTGCCTCTCCAAATGATTGTTTCTCACATGCTCGAATTCAACACCTTGATCGCATCGTTGATACTTGTACATGGTATTAGTCCTTTCAGTTATTTGTTGAAGACCCCGGATATCACCTGACTCTACCATATTTGAGAGTCCAATCGAGGAAACAACCACTTACATATTTCTATGGATATCTGGGTCACACTCGGCGACAATTTTTAGTTGTATCGCAGTTTATACTTCCTTGAATATATAGTCACATATACTCCTTAGAAGTTGACTCATTTACTGACTCTACCACATTTGAGAGTCTAATTGAGTCCCTACAGATGTTGGACACCTTCAGTTTCAGCAAGTCATCAACCCTTCTGATACCTTATTCATAACGGTTGTTGCCTTTTCCATTGTATCAGTTATTGAGATCAGTCATGATATGACCATGAGTACGTCCCAGCATTGTGTCCCCTCTGGACCATTATGATGTACCAGCAGATTTTTATGTATTTCTTCAAGCCCCCCTTCGTGGGCCTAATTGTTATGTATATGTCTTGATACGAGCATGGGTATGCCCACCTCGTTCATAGTCAGAGATATCCCTCATTCATTTTGAGGCCATGTAATACTTTTCAGTTTTTGCAGCTTCCAAGGGGCCGTTGCTCTAGCCTCCAACTAGTCTCTTCTCTTCTCTAAACCCCAGGAAAAAGACAAAATAACTATGATGTCTATCGGCCATACGATGAGCTCCTGCCCTCACACATCAGGGGGCAATCTGTTAACACCCAAAAAGTGCTCACTAGCTCATTCCCTTATTCACATGACCCATTTGTCCACTTTTCCACCATTTGAGCCTCTAAAACCATCAAAAGGTCACCAAAAAGACCACAATACACATTTTTCCTCAAAAAACACAAAAACCCCTAAAAAAGGGTCCAAAATTCCCCCAAAATATTAAAAAGGAATAAAAATATTCAAAATATTCAAAAAAGAAAAAAAGAGGGAAAAAGAGACCTAAACCATGTTGGCCCATACCATTGGTTTCCTTAAAACCATAATGGTATTCCCCATCACCAAAAACTATAAAAAGGTGATAGGGGCTCCTCACTTTCCATCCATCATCCATCCTATCATCATGCTGTCAAAATCTCTCTTGAGTTCTTTGACCATTTTAGCAAACTTGGAGAAGAGACCATTGGAGCCTAGAGCACCTCAACCTTGGAGCTGCTCAACACCAAACATCCTCACCATTTGAGGTATTATAATACAAAAACCATTCTTTGTTACATTTCTTGTTCTTTCTGTTAATCTTTTTAAATTTATTTTTATATGCACATGTTAATGTTAGATTAGTTTAGGATTGTATTTGATTTTTATTCGAAGACTGCTATTACAAGTTAATAGGTGCATCCTTGCACATGCTTGGTTGAAAAACCAAGCAACATAGAGCATTACCAATTGCAAGTAAGGCTATAGAAGGTCTTCCTGAAATTAAGACCAAGCATGAAGGTGTTTGCAAAGGATGTGCAAAAGGAAAGAACATTAAGAAGGCATTTCCAAGCAGTGAAAGCAAGGCAAAAGGTATCTTGGAAATCATCCACTCCGATGTATGCGGTCCTGTGTCATCCAGTTCTCTGAGTGGGTATGTTTACTATGTTTCTTTCATTGATGACTTCTCTAGGAAGACTTGGGTTTACTTCTTGAAGAACAAAGATGAATTATTTGATAAGTTCAAGGAATTCAAAACCTTGATGGAGAACCAAACTGATAAGAAGATCAAAACATTCAGATCCGACAATGGTGGAGAATTCACCTCAGGTGACTTCAAGAAGCTATGCAGTGATTCAGGGATTAAGAGGGAGTTGACTGCTCCTTACAATCCACAATAGAATGGAGTTGTAGAAAGAAAGAATAGAACAATCATGGAAGTAGCAAGGGCAATGCTGCATGACCGGGATCTACCTATGCATCTATGGGCAGAAGTAGCTAGAACAGCTGTATATGTGCAGAACAGAACACCCCACAAGATATTGGACAACAAGACACTAGAATAGATCTTCTCTGGTAATAAACCTGAAGTCAGGCATCTCAGAATATTTGGTTGTCCAGTATATACTCATGTCCCAAAGAAAAAGAGGACCAAGCTAGATCCTTCAGGAAAGAAGGGTATCTTTGTGGGTTACAGTGAAAGCTTGAAGGCTTACAGAATATACTTTCCAAGGTTCAAGAAACTTGATGTCAGCAAGGATGTAACATTTGATGAAAATTCAGCATTCATCAAATCAAGGAAGACACCTGTTGAAGTTTATGAAGAACCTAAGGAAATTAGATTTCAAGACACTACCATGACTAAAGCAATTCCAGATGTTGATCGTGAAATTGAAGATCCGCAACAACCTGTAGATCCACCTCGTGAGAACAACTCTCACAAGAGAAAACCTACATGGGCTAGAGAGCTCATTCAAGATGCAAAAAGATATGGTATTCCAGAAGAAGAACATAGAGCAAAGAAGAGAACCAGATCACATACCAGCTATGTTTCTTTACTCTGTGACATCATGAACAAAGAACCTTCCAGTTATGAAGAAGCAACGGAAAAGAAAGAATGGAAGGATGCCATGATCGAATAATACCAATCAATAATGAAGAATGATGTTTGGGATGTTGTTCCAAGACCTGAAGGGAAGTCTTTTGTGACTTCCAAATGGATCTACAAGATCAAGCATACTGCAGATGGCAGCATAGAGAAATACAGGGCAAGATTTGTAGCTCGTGGCTTCTCTCAAAAAGAGGGAATAGATTATGAAGAAACCTTTTCTCCTGTAGCCATGTACACTTCCATCAGATCAGTACTTGCCCTAGCTACAGCGATGAAATGGAAGATCAACCAGATGGATGTCAAGACTGCCTTCTTGAATGGTGTAGTTGAAGAGGAAGTGTATGTGGAGCAACCACTCAGTTTTGAAACACATGACAGGGAGTCATATGTGTACAGATTGAAAAAAGCCTTGTATGGCTTAAAACAAGCTCCTAGAACTTGGTATGGTAGGATGGACAGTTTTCTATCTAGTTTGGGCTTTACCAAGAGTAAAGCAGATTCCAACATTTACTACAAGGTTGAGGAAGGAAATCCTGTGATTCTACTCCTATATGTAGATGACCTATTTGTAATAGGAGATGACAGATTGATTGTCGATATAAAGAAGAAGCTTGCTTCCGAGTTTGATATGAAGGACTTGGGGATGATGCACTATTTTCTAGGTATGGAGGTGTGGCAGAGTGTAGATGGGATATTCCTTGGACAAGGGAAGTATACAGTAGATATCCTAAAGAGGTTCGGGATGATGGATTGCAAGGCCATGGCCACACCTATGGCATCGAATCTGAAGTTTATATGTGATGCTTCATCTGAGCCGGTTGATGTCTCTATGTATCGTCAGATGATTGGGTCCTTGATGTACCTGACAAACACGAGACCAGATATTTGCTTTGCGGTGAACACATTGAGCCAGTTCCTGACGGATCCGAGGAGTGTTCACCTGGCTGCTGTAAAGCATATTCTAAGGTACCTGAAGGGTACAGTTGATTATGGGCTCAAGTATGAAGCGAATCAAAATTTTAACCTCAAAGGTTATGTTGATTTAGATTGGGAAGGTAGTGCTACAGATAGGAAGAGCACATCTAGGTGCTGCTTCAGTATGGGATCAGGTGTGATCTCTTTGTTTAGCAGGAAGCAGTCCTACGTAGCACTGAGTACAGCCGAGGCAGAGTATGTTGCAGCCTGCTCGGCTAGTTGTGAGGTAGTATGGCTTTGGAAGCTACTATCTGAGTTATTTGATCTCCCGTTGGATGCTACTGGTATCTTCTGTGATAACCAAAGTTGTGTGAAGTTGTCTGAGAACCCAATGTTTCACGACATGTCGAAACACATAGAGATCAAATATCACTATATCAGGGATATGGTGCAAAGAGGAGCAGTGAAGCTCCTATATGTTGCGATGGATGAGCAGATTGCAGATGTGCTGACGAAACCACTAGCTAGAGTGAAGTTCGAGTACTTCAGAGAGAGGCTTGGTTTTCTTCAGATTGATGACACTTCGAGGAAGAAGTGATGGATACATTTGCAGAAGGCATTCCAAGCATGTTGGAAGGAGGATCCTTCACATGGCTATGGATGTAAGTGCTGTATGATGAGCATCAGGACGATGCTCCAGTTACTGCTCTGTATATGTATGTACACATCATGTTGGATGCTGGATATGATCAGTTGGATAATTTATATGTATATGTATATGTATGTACGCATCATGTTGGATGCTGGATATGATCAGTTGGATCATTTATATGTATATGTATGTATGCACCATGTTGGATGTTGGATATGATCAGTTTGATCATTTATCTGTATATGTATGTACGCATCATGTTGGATGATGGATATGATCAGTTGGATCATTTATATGTATTTGTATATGCATCATGTTGGATTCTTGGACCATGTATCTGTATATGTATTAGGTGGATACTATGTATGATCAGGTAGATCATGTATGTTGATATATATCAGGTGGAGACATTGTGTGGATCATGTATCTATGTATGTATCAGGTGGATACATTGTATGATCAGGTGGATCATGTATGATGATATGTATTAGATAGATACTTGGTATGAATCAAATAGATGCATTGTATGATTAGAATGATCATGTGTACATCATGATGATGTATGGTGAGTATCAGGTTGATACTCTATGGTCGTGGAGCAGGGCGTGCAGATAAGCATATAATTTGGCCCTGAGAGATTTGCAGATAGTCCTTCAAGGTTTTTCCTATGGCATGTAATCTGGCCCTGGGATATCTGGCAAATGCTCTTTCGAGGTTTTGCTTTGGGAGGACATATAATTTGGCACTGGGAGATCTGCAGATAGTCTTTCGAGGTTTTTCCTATGGCATATAATTTGGCCCTGGGATATCTGGAAGATGCTCTTTCGAGGTTTTGTCCTATGGCATATAATATGTCCCTGGGAGATATGATAGGTTGTGTTGTGTTCCCGTAATAAGTCCTGGGATGCTCTTGCGAGGTTTTTCCATGACCACATGTAATTTGGCCCTGGGAGATCCTATATGTAGAGCTGTGTGCTCATAACAGCTTGGGATGCTCTTGCGAGGTTTTGTGGTGAGGTCACATATAATATGGCCCTGGGAGATCCTACAGGTAGAGCCGTGTGCTCGTAACAACCTGGGATGCTCTTGTGAGGTTTTGTGATGCACATAATAAGTCCTAAGGATTCCAAAGTATGGCCAGTGATGAAGACCTGCAGGTGGTGGGCCTACATCCAGTATGAAAAAGGACTGACTCTGTAGAACTTCCTATGACGAGTAGATTCAAAGACTGGTTGAGATAGAAACAACAGTGACGATGACGATGATTCGAGGTTGATGCATTGATGACGATGATCCAGAGAAGAAGAGCTGTGCTAGCAGATCTGTGTCGAGAAATACCTTCCTAGTTAAGAGGGAGTGTTGATGTATATGTAACTTTGGAATGTATTTCAGTTATATATTCATTGTACCCTTATAGAGATGTGTTATTCCTCTATAAGGAAGTGTATTCATTTGTATTGACAAGTGTCGCAAGTGTGTTAACTTGCCGATGGGTTATTTGACCACCTTGTAAGGGGTCGGCCTGGATTTATGTAATATGTGGTTATTGTACTTAGCTAGACAAGTCAGCCCCATAAGGTTATTGGGAAAACATAACAAGTATAAATAGAGATCGGGAGATCTCTATTTGGATCACTCAAAAACAAATTATTCCTTCACTTGGAAAGTGGTGCACTTGTGAAGAGGAGGATCAACTGCTAAGAGGAGTCTATCTCTTGTACTTTGGTTGTGCTATTGCTCTATCTATCTTTGAGGAAGTTGTGGGGTTTTTCAACTTAGGGTTTTCCCCACGGAAACTCTGTGTCTATTGTTTCTCATGCTTTTGATTCTTGTGATGATTGACATGCTTGTTATGATTGATATGCATTGATATATTGTACATGTTATTCTCTCAGTAAATATCCTAGAGTATTGTGAATTAATGCTCAAAATTTAACAAGGAGGTCATGCAAAATATGGTGGTATCACTTGTCCATACATTTACAACAACATTGAGAGATGCTATTCTATTGCCTTTCAATAAGGAGACCAGATTGCCCTTCCTTCCTGAAAATGAAAAAGAAATTGATCTGGCATCAGTAAATTTTTATATATTGGATGGGCAACATACTATTTCTATGCAGAAAATAATCATTGCAGATGATCAATATAAACAACTCTATAAAAGGTATTGGCATCGAACAGCTCGTCTTGTACATAGAGACGTTCCTCAGGACATCATCAGCAAATTATGCAAATAGCAAAACTTGTCAAACAAGGATATTTCAAACACTACATTCATTTCTTCAGTTGAAAAAGCAAGGGAGAGATGGTTATTGTGCAGTTGTCCATCCCACCCGGGAAAGGGAAACGCTCCCAGTGATGTTTGGACGATATAGAATTTTTCTTCTTATCAATTAGATTCTTTAGATTGCTGCCTGTGTTATGAAATTAGGAAATTAACTGGAATATTCAATTTTATATGTTTGCAGTCTTTCCAAACTCAATGTATCTATATCTTTCTTGGTAACCAGGAGATCCTTAAAGACAAGCTAACTCTTGTTTTGACATCGGAACGACTATGGAGCAAATGGCAGTCTGTATTCGAGCTTTACAAAAGTGGCACCTTGGATTGCTCATGCCTTGGATTGCTCGCCGAAGAGCATCGCTCAGGATGATTTTTCTCTAAATAAATAAAGAGTTATGGCTCTAATTTTTTCAGACCATTGCATGATCTTGATGAAGATGAATTGACCGCTATGGTGGACAATATAATCAACGGATCGGTTTGGTTGAGCACATTAGTTGATAAAAAGTTTTGCGTAGAAACTTTAAGTCAATATTGCAAACGAATATAGGACGAGAGGTCAACCAGGCATTCGATCGTTGAATATTTCAAAGTTAATGATGTTCAAACTGAACGATCACAAAATGTCACTGACCATAACATCATTGAAATATATAAAATTGCACCAAACCATCTCAAGCAACTATGCAGTATTTTATGCTCGGGAAAGCAACCAAAATCTCCGAGTAAAAAGAGAAAGAACGAATCTGAAGTGGATATTGGTACCAAAATACCAATTGAAGCTCAGAAAATATTGAATTTATATATCAATAAAGAGAGGATGTCCATTGAAGACGTCGAAAATAGTTCACAGTTTGTTTGTCAATGTTGTTACCCTAATTCTTTGGTCACCACACTTAGAAAAATTCCATTTTTTGGTGCGACAGTCAGCTGTGAATTTATTACTATGGATATGTGTAATTGTACTATGCCATGGACAGAAGAAGACATGCTAGCGTTTTTGTACTACCTTGAAACAAATCAAGAGGAATGTACTTGTATTTTTCTAGCTGATATGGAGAACTCTTGTATGATTTCTAAAACTTTCACAAGTTGGAGCAAGAAATAAAAAAAACATGTTACGGTGAATCCTACAATGGGAGTATATAGAGAATTCTTCGGGGACCTGTTTAGAGGATTCTCTATTATACAATGTTGGCACATTGGAAATGATGAGGATATTTTATCTACCTATGAAATCAATATGGATTGGAAAGACGAGGGCCTACCGATGCTTGATTTACTTTGGCCCAATGTTAACAGTGATAGTGCAGGAGCCATGTGTTTCCAAGAGAAAGGACACAGGAATTCTGGGATCACATAGTTTCCAGACAGGTCTCTTATGAAGGCACAGTTCTTTCGCTATACGCAAGAGGTAGGCTTCTTCGTTTGTTGACCAGGTCTCCAGAAAGAATAGTTATTTCTATTGTGGAGATGGTACAACAAGTTCTATTCATGAACAGTTTCTACCATGAATTGGGTATAAAACAAGGTATTTCTATTAACATTTTTAGATGTCTTTGATTTTATTTTACTTTTTTCTCAAACAAGGTATTTCTATTAACATTTTCACATGTCTTTGATTTTATTTTACTTTTCTCGGTCGGTTATGTTTAATAACTTCTTTAAATTCCTATTCTACTACAGCTTCAAATAAGGAGCATACCTAGGTATCCTCCAATCGAATTACAATATCCGATGATGAAACTGAAGGTGATAGACAATCTACAAAGAACTACAAAACAGGACAAGAAGGTAAAAAATTATTTTTCACAGATCGTGGTTAAATTAAGTAAATTATGAAAGGGGATAGTGACCTGCAAAAAATTATATAACATGTATACCTACAAATTTCCAGGTCAACATGTGGATCATCCACAACCAGAGCAGGCATCGACAATGTCCTTGGAGATTGGCCAGCAAGTCACATTGGAGAAGAAGGGACCATGTGGGAGCTTGGACAATAATGAACAAGTCGAGAGCTTGAACAATGCAACAAAAGAAGACGGCTTGGCCAGTATTGAATGTGGAGAGGGTGCCTTGGTGTCAAAATGCAGTGTCTCCAGCATTGTTACTCACCAGTCAAATGTTGGCCTGCCATTGACAGGTAAAAGACAATATTTTCTACTTACATTGATAAAACAAATTTATTCCGAAGTATATATAATGACAAACAATATTTTTGTGCAGCTCCCCATACAAAAATGTTATTGATATTAGAAATGGAAGGTTTTCTATTTCACAAGAAAGTCACAGAAAATGATGCCAAAAGAGATAAAAAAGGGAGAAGAGACTACTCTAATAAATGGTGAATTTAAATATAGAAAAACTTCATATGAGTCATGAACAAATGCCATTCGATTTTTGGATTTACTTTTTTCCAAATTCAATGTTGGGATTTGGTCATCTAAATGTGGTGTCAATGAGGGGAAGGTACTGCTTACAAAAGTTTTGTTGGCATGCGGTAAAGATAAATCATATGAGAAATTTTATTTATTTATTTGGTTTTGAGATATATGTACCTCCAATCAAGAAGGAAATACACAAAAAAATATGGAGAGTGTGTGGAAGGAGTTCCCAATGCAAACTTGAGAAATTAATACATCAATGATTGTTTTGGAGGGTGATGTTGAGAAAGCAGTTCCATTTCAAAACTATATTTCGTGTAAGACCTTTATTGGATCGTCCCTTCAGACAGATACTGAATTGGTACATGGACTTTGGCAGCATTTGAGTAAAATGCAAGAATCAGTTGATATCAGAAACTATCAAATGTAACCTGTCATTGCCTAAATTTTCTAGATGTAATCTATCATTGCCTATTTTAAACCATTCAATGTGTTTTTTGTTTTTTCTGGAGACATTGCTATTTTCGTCTGAATGTAACATATTATTAGTTCAGTGTGATGCTTTTATTATATCAATTGAATCTATTGTGATCATTAACTTCATGAACAAAGTGTTGTTGTTGTTATATATATAGTCACTGTTCTTATATGCAGTGAGGATATTATCACCGCAAAAGAAACTATTGGTCCTGGGAGTAGAGGGATTGCTCTTTGGAGTTCGGATGTTATCCAACATTGAAGATTCTTCCAAACGACCTCATTTTGTCCATAAATGCTATCATTATTATACACGCATGGTCAGCCACAAAATTATCAGTGTTGCCAGAGAGCATTTCGACGTTGCTCTGTGGTTTTCCTGGCTCGACAACATGGAAATTAAAAATTTCCTGGATGTATTTGAATGGTTGAAAAATGAAGAATTTGTATTTATTTGGGGTCGAGAGCAATGCGAACCTAGGGCTATTTATAATCACTCAATGTCTACATACTATAATGTTGGTAAAGTACCGAACATAATATACAAAAAGTCCTTCAAGGATGTACTTATCCAATATGGAGATATATATAAACAAACAGACATGTTGTTTATAGATGAAGGGCAATATCAATCAGCAGATAATAGCAAGGAAAACTGCTTGAAAATGCCAACTAGTTGGAAATTTGACGGTTCAGAAGAGAGAGATATAACTATAAAAACAATGTTGTGTGCTCTGTTGAATTATCTCGAGCGTCGTTCAAAAATGGGGCATTGGTTAAACACATTGAATTTGAGATGACCGTCATATTGTACAAAACAAATTCATTTAGTGATTTGTATATTTTTTACAGTTACTCCTACATTTAATTGATGTAAGTTTTATTGCACATTTCTCATATTATTTATGGACATCGTACCATGTATCTGGTAATGTGTTTAAAAAATTGTTGAACATGAAAGCAATATGCTTAGAAACATTGAACCATAATATTTTATTGACTGGTTTGTGTGTGTGTGCTTTTGTTTGCAGATAGTACTAGAAAACCATTGATCATTTTTTATTTCAATGGTGTTTTGTTACACGCAATACATAGAAAACAGAAACTTGGATTGCGACGACCACCGGACATCGAAACATCAACAAAGTATTATTTTATACGCCCAGGCTTAAGGGAATTTTTTGAAAAATGATTTCGTATTTTTGAGGTTGGGGAATGGACATCTACTCAATGAAAAAACATTGACGAGTTTTTGCCTAGATTATTACAAATAACAGGATTGAAAAGGGAACAGTTTAGATTAATTTTAACACAGGAAAATTGTTCTTTTGTACCCAGAGAGGGCTTTAAGGGTGTTGGAAATCCTAATGTATATCGCAAGCCTTTAAGTATAGTTTTGGACACTTTGAACCATGGTTGGGATCGGACAAATACTATGATTGTCGATGACTCCGAAGAAAAACATGTTTCTAACGATGAAGGAAACTGTATTATAACAAAAAATTATAATTCCGACGATGTCAATGACACATTTTTGTTAGATGGATTATGGCCTTGCTTGCTGCACCTGGATGGCATGAGCAATGTGAGACCAACCGTGAATAAAATAAAAATGGAAGTATTTTGTTAAATATAACACTTGAATGTTTGTTTGTAATAGTATGTCCAATTTCACTGTGATTATAATTCTTGTAAAGTGTCGAGTTTGGTTTCAGAAAATGTAACTTTGTTTAAATTGTATTGTTAAATCATAAAACATATAAATCTGTGTGCTTGATTTATCATCATATTAAGTTAATTTGCTAAGTTAAGTTATTAAACATCTAATTAATAGCATCATAACTAGGCTTATGCCTATCATTCTAAGAACATACAAGAGGCATCCATCCATCAATGAGGTTGTGACAGCATAAGCATACATGTATTACATAAATGGAGTTTAGCCATTCATCATTCACATACAAAATTAATACAATAGATAGCTTATGTAATTGAAAGAAACCTTATTCATGAATATATATTAACCTTCTAACAGGCTTAACATAGCATATTCATGGCTTACATTTATTTACACATAATTTCATTCCACAGATTTAACAAATAGTACATGTATGTTCCATGAGGTTACTTGAGTCACTAGAGAGCTGAAGAAAACCAGATATTGTTAAAAAGACTTCTGGAAAATTACAATAATTTCTCAAAAACAGTTTGAGAATTTCATCCTTCTGCCAGAAAAATAAAAAACTTTCAGCTATTTAGAAACTTAGCCCTTCTAGGTCAAAAAGTAGTCCAAAATATGGCTTAGTCAAAGAACTTTACTGATCCCTTATCAAAACATAAGTGATCAATAATTTCCTCCCAAAACAAATAACCAACTTCTTTTTTCATTGCATCTTTTGAAAGCTTATCTGCATCGATGTTGTGCTGCCTATATATATGCTCAAAGGAGATGGTTTTGAAAAACTGGATTTTTGAGTGGATCACTTGACACCAATGCTTAAGTTAGAGGATTTTTAGCATTATTGTTACCCTCTACCAAATTTTTTAAAAATTGCAATCAGGCTCTTAACTGCAATTTTCACCTTCGGCCAAATTTGATGTCATAGTCATTGATCCGACAAACGGTTAACGAGCTTTTATATTAAAAAGAGAGAACATATTACATAGCATAGGGGAGACTGGTCCCAAAAAACAAGAGCTGTCGAAATAGTCTCTTCACATTTCAGCCTATGATCTTCAAAAAAGGCCTAATGCCTGCTATTACTGAAAATTTTAACGAACTGACCCAAGAGAAACTTACAAGAGTAATACATATAAGAAGGATTACAAAATTCAATCCCAAACAGAGATGCTAAAACGATGAGACGAGAACACAAAGAAGGAGTCAGTTTCCACGATGGAGACGAGCGTTCTTATCCTTTCCTCCTGTTGTCGTACCTGTATTTTCATCGTCAATGTTCAGGATGATGGATGGGCTATTTCTGCCACTGGTTCTGATACAATCAACTTTATCTTCCATGATCCTGAGGTAGCTATGGAACGAGTCTAACTTGCCAACCAACTTATCGAAGTAGTCTTTAATATTTCCATTTCTATTCTGAACTTCAGCGTTATAAATTTGAATGAAGGCAGCGAGGGGAGATATGGCTATCTTCATCTCGGAGAAGTCACCCCGTAACCAACGGACCTAGGCTTCTAGGTACAGAACTTGCGTGATAATTTCTCGGGAAGGGTTGTCCTTCCCACGAGGAGAATCAATGTTAACTAGACCACCATTATCGGCCAACGCATGCTGCCAATTTCCCGGGCTAGTACCAAGAAACTGCTGCGTAGGACCACTTTGATTGCGGCCAGCTTCATAGGGGGTCGAGATAAACCCAGAATCAGGAGTCGAGAGGACCTTCCAATTCCTACTTCCAGAATCAAAACTGAAGCCAGAATGCTGCACCGGGCCCCTGATTCCCTGACCCTGACCAAAGTCGAGAGGAACCCATCTTTTACCGTTGCCAGAGTCGTCAGCATGCTTTGTCAATCCACCACGAGAGAGCTCATTACCGCCATTGTTGTGCCCATGAAAAATATCAGAGAGGTATCACTTTGAGCCAACCCCCCCGGACTGCCCCTGGGCATACTTCCTACATTGTGACTTTGCAAAGCAGACAGACACAAATTTCTCTCCTCCATATTCAGACAAAATGACCGACTTTAGAGAAAATCGCAGGGAGAACCTTCGCAGAGAGGGACATGCAAGATACAGAATGCGCCATCTTCGTTCATGAAATAGCCAGCAAACCTTGGGACTAGTCCGCATTAATCTATTGTATGCGAGATAGATGAATATCAATGATAAGTTGTTTAGATTTGACATCAAATCATGATATGTGATATAATTAAAATTATACTTCATCTTAATCCAAATTGTGTTGGAGCATGCTATATGTTATTTCGTTACAGATGTAATAATTGCATTTCTTAGACCGAAAGGTTCTAATCAATTGCCTGGAAATTCATTACAGTTAACTTATGGGATCTTTAATGCTCTTATTAAACACAAAGACCAATATGGGAAATTTGTTAGTCGTCATATTCCATAGAAAAAGTGTTTCTATTCAATTTCCAGAGGGTAATCTTGCTATGAGTGAATTTTCATTTCTTGGTTGTGTTGTGGTTAAACCCGCATTAGTAACCTCGCTATACTCAATGTGCCAAATCAAATATGCCATGTGTCACAATATCATCATTCCACGTGTCACCCTAGGATACTAGATATCAACATTTTAATAGTGAAATTTGTAGACGTTTTTCTTTAAAGACTTTGCTGGCACGTGGAAATATTCTCAGAGAAAGAGTGGCCACTCTTTCTCCAAGGTGTTCTATTGTTACAATTCCCTCCTAAATGAAGGGTCGGTCGACCCTTCTAATTCCCAATATTATTTTCATAATAGTTTGACACTACAAGAAGGTTCAGTCGATCCTTCTTGTATTATCCATTATGGCTATAGATGAATTGATGGATAAAGGTTTTGATAATTAACTATGGAAAGAAGGGGCGACAGATCCTTCTTGCCGTAAAACGGAAGTCGGGAAAAATTATTTTTATATGATATAACTTCCAAGGTGTTCTATTTTTACAATTCCCTTGTAATTGAAGGGTCGGTCGAGCCTTCCTATTCCCCGTATTATTTTCAGATTCATTTGACACTGGAAGAAGGGTCGGTCGACCCTTTTGATTACCAATATTCTTTTCATAATATTTCGACACTGCAAGTAGGGTCGATCGATCCTTCTTATGTTCTCCATTATGGATATAGCTGAATTGTTCTATTTGATGTCCATGAATTTACATTTCCCATCAGAAATTGTAATGCTTGTTATACTATACCCTATACCCTGTACTTCTTAGTAATTAATCTTGGCCATTATGTTGTGCTGCTCTTGCACAGCTCGTTCAGTTTGGATTAATAGTTTCCAACACATAACGTCTTAATGTTTCTTTAGTCCAACTATACTTAATGGCCTATAACGTCTTAATCAAGAAACATTAAGATGTTATGTCTTGGAACCTAAATATTTTCATCCAAACTGAACAAGCAATGCAAGAGCGGCACAACATAATGGCTAAGATTAATTACTAAGAAGTACAAAGTATAGGGTATAGTACAACAAGCATTAAAATTTCTGACGGGAAATGTAAATTCATGGATGTCAAATAGACGTTTTGCATATTTTGGTAGCTATCACGATCGATGTTTCCATTCAAAATTTATCTGTTAAATACGTGTTAGAATGAAAAAAACATCCTGTATGACGTCAAATTCCAGGCCGACTCATGAATCACAAGGGGCCACGTGCCGTACACGAGGAGGGCATGTGGGGGAGGAGCCTTGGCCTAGGCGCCTGTAACATGGCATGCGTGCCTCATGCAATATACCACCTCCCTCCCTTCCACTTGCCTGGCCTCACATGTGCGGATTTATGGCTCCTTCTTGATTCTTTGCTCGCGGCTCCCTTCACCATCTAGCTAGCCGCAAATCTGGTACCTCGTCCCTCTACGCATTCAAAGCAGCCCCATTCTCTCTGCTCCATGTCTACTGGGGTGCTCCATGTCTGCTGGGGAGCTTCCCCGTTCTCTCTGCTTCAACCTATGAAGTATAGGCTATCAATTCATGTATATCCTGAATAGTGAAGACTGCAAAAATACTAAGCACAAGAAGGGTCGGCCGACCCTTCATTAAAGCTAGAAAAAATGGCGAAAACGACCCCTGGAAAAAACTTGTAGTAAAATCCACACAGCAGGTAATTTTTGAAGATGACATATAATAAAAGGAAACAACAACAAAATCAACATATTTATTAATTCCGTCGGGTTAAATCTGGGCCATAAGATTAAGACAAGTTGACGACTGAGATCTAATTTGGGGAATTCGAAAGACGAGTTGTGGGGTTTTAATTGTTTGGAAATATATACAACGTTCCCGCAATTAGCAATTGTAGATTGTAGGACTACAACTAGAAATAAAAACAAACCAAAGTTTCCGCAATCCATATTTTGCACTTCGGGTTGCGGAAACGCATGTCGCAAATCCTTTATTTAAACTGTTTCCACAATCCGCAATCATGTATAACTAGATAGCCACTTCAACAAGCTATAGCATAATATGATGGTGCATGCATTTTTCTGAAACTGTGAATTATGCTGGGCATTCTATTAGAGCGGTTTTGACTACTTTTTCCATACTTTCTCAATTTCCAAAGTTTCACAACCTTGCCATACTTTGTGTGAATGATGTCATATTGCAACACTGACTAAATGATAGCACCAGAACACCATCTTGTGTCTTTCCAGCCTCATGACACATTCCATGTCATCATAGATGCCATGTCATCACTTCCTTTGGTGTCAGTTCTCTCTTTGAGGCTCACACGTGTGAGATATTCCCTTTCCAAAATA
Organism: Larix kaempferi; assembly: GCA_027924585.1. Taxonomy (NCBI): domain Eukaryota; kingdom Viridiplantae; phylum Streptophyta; class Pinopsida; order Pinales; family Pinaceae; genus Larix; species Larix kaempferi. The sequence continues at coordinate 41,930,428 of BSBM01000047.1, forward strand.
GAGATTAATTCATGTATAACCAGAATGGTCAAGAATGGAAAAATATAAATCACAAGAAGGGTCGGTTGACCCTTCTGGCATTCTGAAACTAGTATGAAAATAATATTGGTCATAAGAAGGGCCGGCCGCCCCTTCATTTATGAGGGAATTGTGAAAATATTCAACCTACGAAGTATAGGCTGTCAATTCATGTATATCCTGAATGGTGAAGACTGCAAAAATACTAAGCACAAGAAGGGTCGGTCGACCCTTCAATTAAAAGAGAAATGAAATACAATTAATCTACGAAGGTTGGGACAACATTTCCCCACTACCGACTTCCGCAGTATGTGGCGGCGATTGGGACATTGCCTATGATATAACATCTAAACATTTTTTTCCCGACTTCCGACTGCTGACAAGAAGGATCGGTCGTCCCTTCTTTTAGTATATAATTGTGAACACCGATATCCGACAACTCACCTGTATCCAGAATGGTGAACACAAGAATGATCAAACCACCCATCTTGCAGTCTAGAACTATTATGAAAATAATAGTAGGCAGAAGAAGGGTTGGCCGCCACTTCATTCATCTATGTCAAGCCTCGTTCAAAAGAAAAAGTATGGTTTTGGAACCTAATTTTGGCACTTTGGAAACGGATTTTGCATTTTCGGAACCGGTTTGGTCACTTTCAGAACCGGATTTTGCACTTTTGGAACCAGTTTGGGCTCTTTAGGAATTGGTTTTGTTACTTTTTGAACCTTGATTTGGCACTTTCAGAATCGGTTTTGGCAATTTTAGAATCGGTTTTGGCACTTTTGGATATGGTTTTGGCACTTTTGGAACCTAGATTTGGTAGTTTTGGAACCGGATTTTGCTTGATTTTGGAGTTTAGAAAGGCGGTTTTTGATCCGTCTTCAAAGTGACTTGAATATTTTAGGCATTGATTTTTTCACCTTAAAATTTAGAACATTTACAAATGAAAATTGCAATTTTCAAATAAAAAATTACATCATTTGATTTGAAATTCACACTTTTCAAATCATAAATTGCATTTGTTTATTTTAAATTCACACTTTTTGAATCATAGTTTTATAACAACAAACTGCAATTTAAGGTTCATAAGTAATGAAAAAACACACTATTCCAATAGAAAAACACCCTTTTCAAAGCCAATATTACCACTTTCAGAAGGTCCTTTTCAATTACATTTTTTTATTTTAAATTCAACTTCAGAATAATTTAAAGTCGCTGAACGTTTTATATTCTCCTTATCCTTAATCAGATCATCTCCTTTGAAGGAGTAATAAAAGTCTAAAATTTTATTGGAGCTTCGACTTGTAGACTTAGAAGCACTAGACTCATTCCAAACATGAAGGAATGTACTAGAACAACATCCAATGACTGCTGCAAGTGTCTTTTAAAGAATGAAACCAAATCATTCACTAAATACATCATACCTCCTGCACAAGGTGGTAGTATAACGTAAACTTCAAAAAGTGTTGAAAATCCCATAGTCATCCAAGGATTCCAATTTCCATCCCATTAACTTGGCCTAGTTACTCTTGGATGCAGGTGCCTGGAGAAACTTTAGAAAGCCTCCTACCCTGATGATTTTCCCACCTTCAGCTACAAATGGAATATTCTTGCAAAGACTGGTAAGCTCTCCAGGCCAGGTGTAGTTATTTGTTGATGAATAGTTCAAAACATGTGTGATGGTGATAACAAGTTTACTATCTGTTAAGTCTGATACTACATCATTGAGCTATGATACTACATCATCACCAAGTTTAGTATTAGTTAAGTATGATACCACTATCTTAAGTTGGTGAGCTGAACTTTGGTGAGCTGAAATTCATCGTGGAAGAAATAGAAATGATTGATAACATTCTGTTGTTTCATTCTGCGGAGCTAGAAAGTCTTGATATTTCCGACTGTCTCATGGGACTGACTATAAAATGCAGTGGAAACGGGTGAGGTGCACATCTTTAAAATGAGTGAAAAAAATTATGCGCAGTTAGAAGAAGCCGACAGCATGATCTGGAGGCACAGAGATTCGAAGATAGCCTAGACACGGCGGTATTGCATCTTAGTCTCTCGAATACTTGCATAGAAAACAAATAATTGTTTATCACGCTGCCGTAAAAAGAAACCATTTCCAACAAATGCAAAAATAATCATTTTATTGCAGCCAACGCATGAGCACACATATCATCATGCACAATAAAAACGGAGAAACTATTCCTAAATTGCCAAGTGCACCATAATAGTCGGTCTAGGCATCCCGCTTGGATGGGTTAGCTCCTAACACAGTTGGTCTGGGCATCCCGTTTGGACGGGTTAGCTCCTAACACAGTTGGTATGGGCATCCTTCTTAGACGGGTTAGCTCCTAACACCGTATTAAGTGGAAGCAAAGGTATTCAACCAATGAAATATACTTTGCAAATGATAAGCAAACACATAAATTAGACGCATGTATAATAATGACTACAAAAATTCTTTCTTATCGAGAAAAACCTTTTGCAGATATGTAGTCTTTCAAGGTTAGGAAGTTTATCTAATAAGTTGAGAAGAGGAAGAGGCTTCGGAATATGGATATCAAGTTTCTTCAATGATTTCAAGATACCTATTATCTCCCCAAATTTCTCTGCAGGAAAATGGCGCATTAGATCCATTATATGAGAACGTTTCTTCATCTACCATATGAGAACGTTTCTTAATCTCCCTCTGTCCCCTTTTGGTTGTAGGAACATAATGAAAAATCCATGCATACCCAGGGAACATAAGGCAAACAAATTGAAAAATTCCATTTCAGTTTGCTGTGAGTGGCCACTGTGTTGATGGATTAGCCTATATATAGTGAGTGGCCACTATGTTGATGGATTGAATGGGATGGGAGTCTGGGACGGATGGGGAATGGTGATTATCACAGTATGGCGGGATCATGGTGGTCAAAGATATCATCTATAACGACTACAGATTTTGCTAGAGTAATCGTACACGTATCACTCGATTCCTTGAAAATCCAAAGGCCAACATGCCTGCTGCCAGGGCATTAAATGGCCTACAGCAGGCTTATAATATTCACAGTAAATGATGGATTGTATCACTCGTGTGAATAATCTCATCATGCTTTCAGTCCACATAATGTTTATGTCTTGTCACCAACAAAGTCTCTGGATGAGGTCAATGGTAATTATCACAGTATGGCGGGATCATGGTGGCCATTGATATCATTTGTAGCGAGTACATATTTTTCTGGAGTAATCATACACTTATTACTCCAATCGATTCATTGAAAATCCTACGGCCAACATGCCTGGTACCATTAATATCCTTAATATTCATTTAAAAAATCTTTAAACTAATTTTAAAAATCAAATATGCCACATGTCACAATATAAGTGTTCCACGTGTCTCCAAATTTATAGAATTTTTGCTTCAAAGACCTTGCTGGCAAGTAGAAATATTCTTAGAGAAAGAGTGGCCACTCGGCTGCTCTTTCTCTAAGGCATTCTATTTTCACCATTCACTCGTAGATGAAAGTTCGGCTGACCCATCTTATTCCCAATATTCTTTTCATAATAGTTTGACACTGCAAGAAGGGTCGGTCGATCCTTCTTGTGTTCTCCATTATGGATATCGCTGAATTTCTAGATAAAGGTTTTCACAAATAACTATAAAAAGAAGGGGCGGCCGATCCTTCTTGTCGAAAAATAAGGATAAAAAAAAAATTACTCAGAAACCATTTTTATATGTTATAACTTACAAGGTGTTCTATTTTTACAATTCCCTCGTAATTGAAGGGTCGGCCGACCCATCTTATTCCCAATATTATTTTTATAATAGTTCAACACTACAAAAGGGTTGAGCGACGCTTCTTATTCCCAGTATTATTTTCAAAATAGTTCGACACTGCAAGAAGGGTCGATCGATCCTTCTTGTGTTCTCCCTTTTATGATATTTCATTCTATTTAAAAACAGAAAAAAGAAATAATGCTTCGAATTAAACGAACAAAAATAAAGAATGTTTCTATTTAAAATAAAACAATTAACCTGTTTTTGGGCCGTAAGATTAAGACAAGTCGACGTCTGAGATCTAATCTGAGGAATGCGGAAGACGAGTTGTGGGGATTTAATTGTTTTGAAATATATGCAACGTTCCCGCAATCCGCAATTGCGGGTTGCGGGACTACATCTCGAAATAAAAACAAACAAAAGTTTCCGCAATCCGCAATCCAAATTACGGGTTGCGGAAACGCATGTCGCAAATCCATTACTCAAACAGTTCTCGCAATCCGCAATCATGTATAGCTATATAGCCACTTCAAAAAGCTATAGCATGATATGATGGTGCGTTTATTTTTTTGAAACCATGAATTATGGAAAGCATTCTCTCAGAGCAGTTTTGACTACTTTTTCCATACTTTGTCAATTTCCAAAGGTTCACAAACTTGCCATACTTTTCCAGAATGATGTCACATTGTAACAATAACTTAATGATAACACCAGAACACCATCATGTGTCTTTCGATGCCATGTAATCATACATGCCATGTCATCATCACACATTCCATGTCATCATAGATACCATGTCATCACTTCCTATGGCGTCAGTTCTCTCTTTGAGGCTCACATCTGTGAGATTTTCGCCTTCCAAAATAGAGATCAATTCATGTATAACCATAAGGGTCAATACTAGATAAATATAAATCACAAGAAGGGTCGGTCAACCCTTCTGGTAGTCTAGAACTAGTATGAAAATAATATTGGGCAGAAGAAGGGTCGACCGCCCCTTTATTTATGAGGGAATTGTGCAAATATTCAACCTACGAAGTATAGGCTTCCAATTCATGCATATCCTGAATGTCGAAGATTGCAAAAATACTAAGCACAAGAAGGGTCAGTCGACCCTTCATTTAAAAGAGAAATGAAGAACAATTAATCTACAAAGGTTGGGAACACATTTCCCCACTACCGACTTCCACATTATGTGGCAGGGATCGGGACATTGCCTATGTTATAACATGTAAACAATATTTATCCTGACTACTAACAAGAAGGATCGGTTGCCCCTTCTTTTAGTAGATAATTGTGAACACCAATATCCGACAATTCACCTGTATCCAGAATGGTGAACACAAGAAGGATCGAACCACCCTTCTTGCAGTCTAGAACTATAATGAAAATAATAATGGGCAGAAGAAGGGTCAGCCGCCCCTACATTCATTTAGCTTGAGCCTCATTCAAAAATTGGGTGTTGGTTAATGGCATTCAACTTCAAATGGCCATCATATTATACAGACACAAATATCAAAAGAAAAAGTATGGTTTTGGAACCTGGATTTTGCACTTTTGGAAACGGATTTGGTAGTTTCAGAACCGGTTTGGTCACTTTCGGAACCGGATTTTGCACTTTTGGAACCAGTTTTTGGCTATTTAGGAACCGGTTTTGTCACTTTTGGAACCTTGATTTGGCACTTTCGGAATCATTTTTGGCAATTTTGGAATCAGTTTTGGCACTTTCGGAATCGGTTTTGGCACTTTTGGAACCAGTTTTGGCACTTTTGGAACCTGGATTTGGTGGTTTTGGAACTGGATTTTGCTTGATTTTGGAGTTTAGAAAGGTGGTTTTATCCCCGTCTTCAAAGTGACTTGGACTGGAATAAGTCCAAGTTTAATGAAATTGGCATTCTTATGTTCTGGTGCACTTATCTTATATACTATATCATCATGTGCATCATCTTCTTTACTGCTCTTATGTTCTTGCACACTTGGCTCTCTGCTACATCATGTTGTTCCAGATCAATGAACCATTGATACCCCAACAATTTGAAGCTCTCCAATTCAAAATATTATCTCTTATTCATATTCAAGCTTACTTTTCGCTCACCAACTTGATTCTTATTTATACTCAACTTGTTCAGATAATGTGTCCACAAGTTTGACGATAACATCCCGTCTTCCTTTCTTCACAGTTAAGCTTACTCAAGCATCTACAACTTGTCTTGACATGTGCAACTAACGTATCATGACTCGTGGGTCATGCGCACACTAGTTCCTTAGCACAATGGGACTTGCACACTTAGGAACCACTACTTGTTGGGTCTTGCACCCTTGAAGTACCATTGCTTGTTAGGTCTTTTGCACTTCCGATACTTGCATACATATTTTTATATACTTCTTCAAAGTGGAAAAATACTATCATGTCCAACCACCTTTTTGAAATCAACTTTGAAGTATCATGACTAGATGGGATTACGGACTTGCGCACATAATTTTATTTACTTATTCAAATTGGCACATTGATACTATGTCCTCTTTGACATCAATGACAACCAAAGTTCAATAGCAACAATAGTGGAAGTATATGATTTTTTATTCATATCTCTTGGGAAAGTAGTGATATTAATGCATGAAAGAAGTTTTCTATAATATCCCGCACTTGGTTTCTGTATGCTCTCATCTTGGGATGCTTTGTCTAATATAAATTTTTAAATTGTTGCACAATTAATCCTAAATCTATATAAATAGAGATATATGTTATTCCCATTCTTCTTGCATCTTCTAATCCGAATGTAAGGGATTCATATTCAGCAACATTGTTTGTAGTCTCAAAGTTTAGTTTGAAAGATAGAATAATTTCTTCTTGATTTGGGGATAAGAGCACTACTAATACTCCTTCTCCCTTTGATGAAACACCATCAAAATACATTTTCCAAATCTAGTCTGATTCTAAAGAGGTAGCTTGAATGACCATTTTTGTAGGGAAACTCTCTTCACATCTTTCCTCCAAATATAGTATACAACATCCCATATCTTCTTCTAATGCATAGACAAGGTAATTTATGAGACTATTTTGATCACTGATCACAGAGGAAAAATTGGCCTCTTTGTATAATCTTTCGATCTCTCCTACAAATAGAGGTATTATATCATACTTCATGTCCATATGCATAGTTCCTCCCATATTTTTAGCCCAATTTCTTGATAGCAACATCTCATATTTGGTAGGCACATATGCCGCTACCAAATCCATCATGATACTCTCTATAGGAAATTGAGCTAAGATAACCACCAGATCTTTAATCAAGCCCAAACATTTACTTTCTTAGAATCAAAATTGTACAAATCATTGTATGGTTTAGTAATATCCAAGCCTAGCTGCTCCATAATGAATTTTGGCAAGAGATTATGGGAAGCTCCAGAATCTAACATACAATTGTGCAATAATTGTCCATGTATACTCAAAGTGATGTAGAAAGGAGCCGTGTGATCATCTTTTTCTTCTTATACCACTTGACCTATTGATGTGAAAGGGTTTTCATTAGCTAAATTCAATATATCAAGATGTGTGTTAGTTTCGACCAGATTCAGGACATTCTCAATTTGCCTTTGATAAATAGGATTTTTAGCCAATTCTGATAAGGTATTGGAATTTTTATTTTAGACAACTCATGTTCAAGATCAAAAGGAATAAGAAAATTTTTTGGTTCCTTTCTTTAAAACTATATTATTTTAGGTTGAGGAATTTCAATTTTCTTTTTTGCAATAGGAGATATAAGGCTTGGTTGTTCTTTCTTGGGAGGAAACATAATTTCTGACAGCAACAGAGCTATCAACATATTTAACTGGTTCAAAACTTTCGGTAGCCTTTCTAGGGGGGGATTTTGTCTTTGATTTGAAGCATTGTTCCTATGCCTTAAATTATATATCCTCTATGTTTCTTGATCATTTTGATAGGATTCTTCTAGGAATAATCTTTCATAATCCTCTTGAGTGAGATGAATCATATCACTTTCATCCTACATCCATAAAATACCTTCAAGTGGTTCTATGTATTCCTCATCAGGAGGCACATTTTCAAACTAATTATTATTATTTTCTCTGATAGGAGGTTGTATAGGTGGATCTTCATTTCTCCTTTCTCTATTCATAATCTAAGGATTTAAAGGTCTTTTATCATTTGGTTTGGATTCCTTTGACCTCCCCCTTAAGTATTTCTATTTGAATTGCCTCATTCCACCTCCAATCTGGTAAGCTTATTTAATAGACCTCTCAGTAAATATTTGTTCTTACAAGATGTCTCAACATTTTATTTATACCTTTTATTTTCTGAATCTTGCTTATGTCTTAGATTTCTAGAAGTTGTCATGTTTCCTTCCACATCCACTACATCATCCAGCATATTCATTAACTTTGTAGATATTCTTTCTCTCATGATCATTGCAAACTCAAGGTCAAATGCACCAAGATAGGTGACTTTAGTAGCTTCTTGTGATGGCGTTATGTCTTGAGGAAATTTATTTTATATCTTGTCGAATCTTTTTATTAAATTCACCAGTTGTTTCCCCATTTTTCTTCCTTAAGGTAGTAATTTCTGAAAGATAATATAAGTGATCTCTATGAATCGTCTATGGTAGGCCAAGAGTTTAAATAATTTATTGGCAAGTCTCTTAACCATTTCCTTACATATCCTTCTAAAGTTTGGATAAATAATCTCATGAACACATCACCATGTTCAATGTAGAGGTTATCAGTAAAGTCCTAGAACATATCCATGTGTTCTTCAGTTGAGGTATCTTTTTCTCCATCATAATTAAGTAATATCTTCAAATAACTTTTAGGTAGGTCACAAAGGTTGTTAGGAAGGATCAAAGGACCATACCTAGTAGCCACCTAAGGATTTATAGGTCGTGGTGGAGGTGGACCTCCTCCTCTTCTATCCATTCAATGTTGCAGTATAATATTCCTAGCTTGAGGTGTAATAGGAATCCTATGAGGAGGAACTTCAGCTTGTGCAAGGATAGAAGTTCTTGTAGAGGGTTCTAAAGAAGAAAATTGTGGTTATAGCACTAGATTAAGTGGAGTACAAAAATTTATTTGGGAATTACCTTGATTATTTAGATCTTCTACACTTTCTTGATTTTGAAAAGAAGGAGATATTAAAGGAGAATCTACTTGAGGAATACCTTTAACCCGAGTATTTTGAGAAGTACAGAGATATCTCTAGTGTCTTATTGAATCTGGAAGGATCCCAAACTCTTGAGAATTTGGATTTCCACTTGTATTCCCTAACATAAGCCAATTTTATTTGTTGGAGTCGTGAGGTGAAATGTTCAACCAATATGTCTGATCTTCTTTCACCATACAAAAATCAAACTCTACTTTGTCGTACCCGAGGAAAATACTTTCTAATCCTCCGTCCACAATAACAACACTATTTTTCATGTTGATCCCTCAGTCATACTAGGTTGAAAGTAATACACATCAGGGCATGATGAAGCTGAACTATTAGGAACCCATGTAAACCCTTCCATTTTCCTTGTTAGTATATTGTTGTTGGACGCATATGCTTTGTAAGTCGTCCCGTAGTATTTGTTGATCCATAGTTTGTATTATTGTTGTTGGACACATATGTTTTGTAAGTCGTCCCGTAGTAATTGTTGATCCATAGTTTGTATTGGCCCATGGTTTGTATTGGCACATGGTATTGACCCATAGTATTGGCGCATAGACTTAGTATATAAGTTTTTGTTGAGACCAATGAAGGTATCGTGAAGTTATTTGTATTGAGCTTGCTCAAAGGAGGTTTCCCCCTCGAAGTGGCCTGTGATCAATACAAATATTCTGTGATCTCATATATTGTGCATTTTATCAATTAATTGTTGGAGGTTCCTCACATCTGGTATCAGAGCACTTTCTTGGGCTCGCTGGGTGAAATTTCTGCCAAAAATTTGTTTTCGCATCTGTTGCAGGTTCAGATCTGGGAGTAATCTCTATCCGCTTAACTGTGGGAAGTACTTGGGAATAAGCCCTAAAAATAATTTTGAGGAGTACCACAGGAACCCCGAAGTAGATGGCCCATTGAGATAACCTTCCAGGGAAAAGGGAAATGACCCCTACTTGATTGACTAGTTCCCACCCGTGAGGTAAACCAAGAGTTGTCATTTGTGGAAAAGCGGTTATCAGTTTTACCTGATCCGTGGAGTGAGGGGTACTTCCTCAATATGCAAGCCATCAGACAACATTGGTGGCCGATTGAATCCCCTTAACCGTTAGGAAGTCGAGCATACCTGGGGTCCATATCTATTTTCAACTACTAATTCACTAATTTCCTCTATCCAGAACTGTTGTCGATCACTTCCGCACCGTTGCAGATCCATCTGTTGCCGATCACTTCCGCGCCATTGCAGATCCATCTGTTGTCGATCCCTTCTGCGTCATTGCAGATCCATATGTTACCGATCCCTTTCACGTCGTTGTGGATCCATTTCAGGAAAAAAAAATCTGTTTTTTCACTAGATCTCCTTTGTTTTCACTCTGTTTCCCTTGAAACTTCACTAACATCCCTGCAATCCCATTCTGCATTTTTCATTCCTGAGGACCCTATCCCAAATTCCACTTCCCCAAACCAGAAATCCCACATTTGTCTATTTTTAAGGTTTGCAATAACTTCTTCAATTTTCTCCCAATCACCTTCAAATTTTGCCACCGTGTTCATTCCCTATTTCTGCTTCTTTGTCCCTCTCTGCCAAATTTTCCCATTCTTTCACCCTGCTTCTGAAATCCTCATTTTCTGCTTCCATGTCTGTTTGAAAGTGTCCAAAACCTAGTCAAACCCAAATTACCCACTAGATTTTTTCCCAAATCAAAATTTTCCCTTACTAAAACAGTTTTTGTTTTTGTTTTCCTACCCACTAAAAAAAAAAAAAAAACTCTTGGTTATGGTTGTTACCCGCACAGGAGAAAAACCATGGAGGAAGAACTTGTAGCCCTCAAAACCAAACTCTAGGAGCTCGATGAAAAATTTATCGGCCTCGATCTTGAGCATTCAACCATGAACAATAAATGACTGTCAGAGTCTTCTTCAGACAATGGGTTCTCTTCTTCCAGCAATTTTCGTGGTCCGAAGCTTGATTTTCCCCACTTCAATGGTACTGATCCGACTGGATGGATCTATCGGGCATAACAATATTTAAGTCTACATAATACTTTTGATGTCAACAAAGTGCCACTTGCATCCTTTAATTTGGAACAAGAAGCTCTTCAATGGTACCATTTGTACATCAAGGCTCATGAAGAGCCAAAATGGCCAGATTTTTGCCAGCTCATTTTGTAGCAATTTGGTCCTAGTGCTTTTGATGACTTCATAGGAGCCCTCACTAAACTTCGCCAAATTGGCACTGTGAGAGAGTATTAGACATAATTTGAGAAACTAGCCAACCACACAGAAGGATTGCTTGATGACTTGTACAGGAGTTATTTTACCAGTGGTCTAAAGGATGCAATCCGATCTGAGGTCAAAATGTTCTGTCCCAACACAATGATGGAAGCCCTGGGGTTAGATAAGTTGGCAGAAGACAAGATTGCAGCCCAACAATGCTCTAAACCCAATTTTGTTCCCTTCAGAAATTTGGGTTCTCAATGACCTCCCATCCCTTCAGCTCCTCGAACAACTCCTATCAAGCATTTGTCTGAAACAGATAAGCGGACACGAAGAGAAAAAGGGATTTGTTATAATTGTGATGAGAAATTCGCTGGGGACATAGATGTGCTGAGCAAAAGCTCTATCTCTTGGATAAGGATTCTCCGCCTGCCTATCAAATTGGTGAAGAAGCTCTAGATACAATAGATGATTAGGTCAACATTCAGGAGTCGCTTATTGACCCTCTGTCTCAGGACAAACACCCAGAGAAATCTCTCCATGCTTTAGCCGGAATCACCAACCCCCAAATAATGCGGGTCAGGGGTTACTTAAAGAAGATTCCTCTTACAATACTCATTGATTCTGGTAGCATTCATAACTTCATTGACCCTTAGATCACCAAATAGGCTGATTGTTTTATCCATCTTTGCTCCAACTTTGAAGTCATGGTTGCCAATGGGGGCACCTTACCTTGCAAAGGGAAGTGTCGCAATGTGCATATTTCTAAGGGAGATTATAACCTACCCTCTGACATGTTTTCCTTGACCTTAGGTGGATGTGATGTGGTTTTGGGTGCTCAATGGCTACACACCATCTTATGGGATTTTGATGAACTTTGGATGCAGTTTTCACCCAATGGACAAAAACACACATTGACCGGCTTACAACCAGGGTCTCTCAGCATCATCATTTCACATTGCATGGAGAAACTCCTTAATAATAATTCTCATGGTGTCATCACTCAACTCCATTCCATTTAGATGCAACCATCAGCAGGCTCCACTACTCCTTTCGATCTACAACAAATTTTGGATCGATATACATGTGTCTTTGCTGAACCAGTGGGATTGCCACCTTCAAGGCCAGAGGAACATCATATCCAGCTTCTTCCTGGAAGCGTTCCTCCCAACATCATGCCCTATTGCTACCCATTTCACCAAAATACAGAGATTGAAATGCTCGTTCGGGACTTACTGAAGCAAGGTATTATTTGCCCAAGTACTAGTTCCTTTTCTTCACCAGTTCTTCTTGTCCGAAAAAAAGATGGGTCATGGCGCCTCTGCACTGAATTCTGAGCACTTAATCACCTCACAATCAAGGATAAGTTTCCAATTCCTATTGTTGATGAGCTTCATGGTGCTCAATTTTTCTCCAAGTTGGATCTTCGTTCTAGGTATCATCAAATTTGGGTTCATGAGGATGATATCCCTAAAACAACTTTCCACACACATGATGGCCACTAATATTTTTTGGTCATGCCCTTTGGCCTCACTAATGCTCCTTCCAAATTCCAGGCATTGATGAATAAAATATTTCGGCCCTACTTGCGGAAATTCATTATGGTTTTCTTTGATGATATCCTCATCTACAGTAAAACATGGGCTGGACATCTCCAGCATATGGATCTGGTAATGCAACTTTTCTCTGATCATCATCTCCACGCCAAACAGTCTAAATTTGTTTTTGGACAGAATTAGAGTATCTCAAGCACATTATTTCAGCATAAGGGATTCATGTGGATCCTGCCAAAATAGATGACATGAACAATTGTCCACATCCTCAGACACTCAAGAGCCTTCGTGGTTTTTTAGGGTTGACTGGATACTACCGTAAGTTTTTCAAGGATTATGGGAAGATTGCAGCTCCACTAACTGCTCTATTGAAAAATGATGCTTTTACATGGACACCTGCTCCTGAGTGTGCATTTGACCAGCTGAAACAAGCTATGTGTACTACACATGTTCTAGATATGCCCGATTTCTCCAAGCCCTTCACTATTGAGAGTGATGCTTGCGGAAATGGACTTGGTGTTGTTCTCCTTCAAGATGAACATCCCATTGTGTTCACCAACAAATCCCTTTCAGGTAAGAATTTGGCTGCCTCTACATATGAGAAGGAAATGATGGCTATTTTGCATGCAGTACAAAATTGGCGACCATACCTATTAGAGAATCATTTCTGCATCAAGACTTATCACCAGAGTCTAAAATATTTCCTGGAACAACATGTATCCTCCTTGGCACAACAGAAATGGGTCATAAAACTCATGGTTTATGACTATGAGATCACTTACAAGAAGGGTAAGGACGATATTGCGGCGGATGATCTTTCTCGCACATTTGATGACCAAGTTTCTCTTTCCGCTATTTCTATGTCGGTTCCAAATTGGTTGCAATCTGTTCAATGGGGCTATTTCAATGACTCTTCATTATCTCAAGGCATCCAACGCTTGGCCAACAACCTTTCTGTTGTACCACATTACTCTTGGGATGGTGCTTCCCTGAGATACAAGGGTCGCCTGGTCCTTCCCCAGAGCACAGATCTTCACCAAGATGTCTTCTATGAACTCCATGCTTCTCCCTCAGTAGGGCACTCTGGGTTCCTCAAAATGTATGAGCGGGTACAACGTAAATTCTTTTGGGATGGAATGAAAAAAACAATTCAATAGATGGTGGTTGAATGTGATACCTGCCAGTGCAATAAGGGTGAAACGAAACTCCTTCCTGGATCGCTCGAACCCTTTCCCATCCCTACACAAATTTGGACAGATATTTCTATGGATTTCATTGAAGGGATCCCTAAATCTAGAGGGAAGACAATGATTTTGGTTGTGGTGGATTGCCTCTCCAAATATAGTCATTTTTTTGCTCTCAGCCATCCCTATGTAGCCTCCTTAGTTGCTCAAATTTTCCTGGACCAGATATTTCATCTTCATGGAATCCCTTCTTCCATTCTCTCGGATCGTGATGTGACTTTCACTAGTCATTTTTGGAGAGAAATATTTTGCCACACTGGAACCAAACTGAATATGAGTTCCGGGTATCACCCACAAACAGATGGTCAGACTGAAATTCTCAATAAATGCTTGGAAACTTATCTTCGTTGCTTCACCTCTAAACAACAACATCAGTGGGCAAAGTGCCTCCCTCTTGCTGAATGGTGGTACAATACCTCTTACCACATTGCCTCTAAAATGACTCCATATGAAGTAGTCTATGGTCAAACACTGCCAGTTCTTCTTCCATACACCCCTAGCAGTTTACCAATTCAGGCAGTTGAAACGGTCCTTTGAAACCGCGATCAAATTCTTCTCATTTTGTGGGATAATCTTCACATGGCCAGAAATCGAATGAAGCAAAAAGCCGATCAACACCGTTCTGAGCGCACTTTTCAAGCAGGTGATATGGTTTTTCTTCATCCCGTAGTATTTGTTGATCCATAGTTTGTATTATTGTTGTTGGATGCATATGCTTTGTAAGTCGTCCCGTAGTAATTGTTGATCCATAGTTTGTATTGGCCCATAGTTTGTATTGGCACATGGTATTTACCCATAGTATTGGCGCCTAGACTAAGTATATAAGTTGGTGTTGAGACCAATGAAGGTATCGTGAAGTTATTTGTATTGAGCTTGCTCAACGGAGGTTTCCCCCTCGAAGTGGCCTACAATCAATGAAAATATTCTGTGATCTCATATATTGTGCATTTTATCAATTAATTGTTGTAGGTTCCTCACATGAACTTTTAAAGATCCTAGAGCTAGATCTGTGTGAAATTATGCTATGAATTTGAGCTTTCTTGAATATATCTATGAATGAAACGTTATAAACTAACTTTGGAAAAATAACATTATCTCAGAGGAATTTTACAGAGTATTACAATGATTAGAATATAAATGGATATGAATTTAGGAGATGGAAACAACTAAAAATACCACAGGTGCTTGTTGGAAAATTCCCTAATACTTAATGGTAGAACAATGTACCAATATTTATATAAAGAATCCAACAACTATGAAAATTTGTAAATATCTCACAAGTTCATAGGAATTTCTTGGAAGCAAAACATGTATAGAAACTATAGTAGATGAATACTTCAAATACAACTAGTCTACATACACATTATGAATATGGACGAGAGGTTAATAAAACACGAAATCTCTTCTAAGAACTTCATCATTCAACAATATATGTACTTACAACACACATAGGGTTAAATATGTTGCTCAAAGCTTTGTATTATATCACGAGACAATTACATAGACTGGAAAGATATGGAAAAACATGGAGGAAAATAATTGACAGAGGAAGAAACATCTCTGCAATCACTCTATAATATTAATCTCACAAAATTATATTACATATATAGGAGTTCATTGACTCGACAATTCCCTAGAGAACCTCTATAAAAATTGCCATCCTTTATTAATGGGTTTGATGTTCCTTGTATAGCCTTCATCTTGTAACATAATTGTGTTTGGTCTCAACTACTTTGTAACCATCTTATAAATTTGTCTCTTTCAATTCAAATTTTACCCCTATTTACCAGCCCTTTTTACTTTTTAACTTGTTTTGCTTGAACTTTTATTATTTCCTTTAGCTTGAGATGTTTGTCCCCTCGTGTACACATTTGGTTGTGTACATGACTGCCTAATTGACGGACTTGCTGTTAGGATTACTAGAGGTATGCATTCCTGAATCATCTAATGCATCATTTGGATATTAAATTGGCCTCCAGGTGGCATGAAATCTAAATGAGTGGGATTATTTTCAAATTGACCAAGAAGTTGTACTAACGGCTACCCTGATGTTTGACCTTATGATTGTCCTGTTGTTTTCCCTCGAGATGGAAACACTAACTTTATGATATTGCACCACTAACTGCCATTATATTCCTATGGGGAATTTATGGGATTTCAAAGCCTCCAATGAAATATCCGCACTAGTGTTCTTTTCATAAGAGATAGGCCCCAATATTTTAAAATATTCCTCAATTGTATAAAAATCTCAAAATCATTTTTGAGACTATCAACATCCTTCTCTCCACCAAGTTCCCCTTCCAAAAAATCAACCTAATTTATCTCATCCCTCTTTTGAGTCAATTTATTTTTATTTTCTTCTTTTGGATATGCCTTTGCATTTCCATCCCACAGAGGAGGTAATCTAAGCTTCATTACATATTTAAAAAGGCCTTTGATGTGATAATCTGCATTAGGATCTAGCAACTGAAACAAACCTCACACAAACTCACTCAAGAATTGTAGAGAAGAAGAGAAGAATGTAGTCAATAATCAGTCATGAACACAGAAAATGGATAATAGCAATATAATCATACATCAGCTGTGAGCTGGCATTGTGAAAACTGAATACAATACAATCACTATCAATAGAATTCGAATAGAGCAAAGGTCATTTGAATTCACCTCAAGGTGTGGCTTGGAGAGCATAGGAGACATCATCCAAACAAGTGGCAGTGGTCATAATATCAAATAGTCAGTCAAATGAGTCTAACTAAGTCTAACTGAGTACATGGGCACTGATGTAGGGAAGGAGACTCCAATGTGGGCGCATGAGGAGCTACCAGTAGTCAGTAGAGATCAAACTAGTCTCAGTTGGTGCCTATATAAGTGCGTTAGTCAGTTAACTGATCAATCATCCCCTGAATCAAGGGACTGAGTCATCAACCTACTAACTAACTGAAGTAACTCCTGAATAGGTGGAATAAGGTTCACTTGTGCTCCAGTGATGAAAACAAGGGTGCATCAGTGGCTAGGAGGGATAGAACTAAGCATAAACAAGCTCCCGGCGGATGCAAAATAAGGACAAGGTGCCGAGAGACTGCCATACTGATGACTGGATGCATGCAATTTCATGCAAATGCATGCAGATGACTAGATGCATGCAGAAATGCATGTAGGCATGCAGAATAGAAAAATGGTGGTGTGAATATTCCAACACCCCCCCCTGGTTAAATTTTGAGCATTAATTCACAATACTGTAGGATCTTCACTGAGAGAATAACATATACAGTATATCAATGCATAACAATCACAATAAGCATGATAAGCATCACAAGAATCAAAAGCATGAGAGACAAGAGACACAGAGTTTCTGTGGGGAAAACCCTAAGGTGAAAAACCCCACAACTTCCTCAGAGATAGAGAGAGCAATGGCTCAACCAAAGTACAACAAAAATACACTTGAGCTAGTCTCCTAGAAGCAGATGATCCTCCTCCTCACTAGTGCACCACTTTCTGAGTGAGAGAGATGTTACTTTCCGAATGATCTAAATAGAGATCACCTGATCTCTATTTATACTAACCTGTTTTCCCAGTGACCTTATGGGGCCGACTTGTCTAGCTAGGTACATCCACATTATAATATATATATTTCAGGGCCAACCCCACACATGGTGGTCTAATAACCCATCGGAAAGTACACACACTTGCGATACTTGTCAATCCACTTGACGACACTTCCTTATAGAGGAATAACACATCTCTAATAAGGGTACAATAAATATATATGAAATACATTCCGAAGTTACATATACATCAACACCCGCAAGCTATACTATGAGGTAATAATTGAAAACTGGAAAATGTAGGGCCCTGGTGACTAAGACCAAAGGTCACCCCGTACAACAATATAAATAGTAAATGAGGAAAGAGGGAAAACCTAGTGGGAAGAAAGCCCTCCCTTAAAATAGACTGAAGGATGCTAGTGTAGCATGTCATCACTCACCCCAAGAAGGGACCGGAGGTAAGTGAATCTCTTCACCGTAAATTACTTAGTGAATATGTCTACAATCTTCTCCTCTGTAGGACAGTAGAGCAGTGTAATGGTACTTTCATGCACCAATCCTCGAATGTAGTGCATGTGAATCTCTATGTGTTTGGTTCTCTGTCTCAGAACCAGATCTGTGGAGATCCTGATGGCACTGTGATTGCCACAATAGATGACAGGTGGAATACTTAATCAAATCCCAAACTATGATAAGATTCCCTGCAGCCAAGTGCACTGTGTGGCTGCATTTACTGCACCTCGGTACTCGGCCTCTGCTGAAGAAAGAGCTAAAGCAGTCTTCTTTTTTCTCGACCAACATATAGGTCCAGATCCAATCATGAAGACAAAACCAGATGTAGACTTCCGATCTGAGCTATCTCCAGCCCAATCAGAGTCAGTATAACCAACTAGGTTCAAAGGAAACCCAACTGAATAGTGAATACCATGAGTCTCGGTACCTTTCACATAGTGCAAGATCCTCTTTGTTGCCTTCTAGTGAAGCTCATGAGGCTCATGCATGTATCCGGAGACAACACTAACTGCATAGGATAGATCAGGCTGAGTGTGTGTAAGAAACAATAGGATACCAATCAACTGCTGATACAAAGTACTGTCTACCAATGGTGTAGAAGATCCATCCTCAAGGCTGATCCCTGAAAAAAGGGGGATGCAACTGGTTTACATTCGATCATATGGAACCTATCAAGCAAATTTGAATCCTACTTGGATTGAGCAACTTTGATTCTTGAATCACTCTGAGTGACTTCAAGACCAAGAAATTGCTTGAGCAATCCCAATTCTGACATGGAGAAGGAGTTGTGCAAATCAGTTTTTATAGATCTAATACATGAAGAATTTCTCATAGTAATCAAAATAAAGAAAAATGAGAAGTAAGGAGTTACCATCATGTCTCATGTAGACATTCGAATCTGATTTGCACCTCTGAAAGTCTTGTGAGAGCAAGAAGGAATCCATCTTGGCATACCAAGCTCAGGGAGCTTGTTTAAGCCCATATAAGGACTTCCTCAATATGAAAACAAGTGAAGGATCATCAATATACCCCTCAGGTTGCTTCATGTATATCTCCTCCTCTAGATCTCCATGAAGGAAAGAACTCTTGACATCCATATGATGCACTTCCCAGTGCTTGGATGCAGCATGAGCAAGAACAAGACGGATGGAATCCATCATAGCAACAGGAGCGAATGTCTCAGAATAGTCAATCCCATGAACTTGGGAAAAAACTCTTGCAACCAATGTAGCCTTTTACATGTTGGAGACTCCATCTGAATCCATCTTAGTTATATAGATCCACTTGCATTGAACAAGTTTCCTTCCATGTGGGAGAGAAATGAGCTCTCAAGTCTCATTTCTTTGAAGAGATTGATACTTTTGTTGGGATTATTCATCATCATTTTATGATTGCATGCATATAATTGCATGTATCCTAGTCATCAGGTTGGTGTCTCCTAGCACCTAGTCCCCAGTTTAATAGCCCCAAGAGCTTCTTTTCACTCATTTCTAGCCTTCCTAGTCAATTATGCGCCCTCATTTCACCTACCACATGTGAAAGGCGCCCTCCTTCACCTACCACCATGACACTTCAGTTAGTTAGCTTGATTTGTGGATCTTTCCTTGATTTAAGAACTGATTGGCTAGTTAGCTAACTGAAACACTCCATTGGACCTCCAATGAGACTAGATTTCTAGTTCTAACTCCAGTCAGCTCCTCATGCACCCTCCTTTGATCCTACTTCACTACATTAGTGCACTATGCATGTGTTACACCTACCACATTCAGTTAGACTCAGTTTGACACCCGGTTGACCATTACTTGTGCATTGATGAAACTCCATTGATGATGATGAGGAATCCTTGGCTAATTCGAATCATTTAGTCAGTGTGACTGCACATTGTATTGTATTCTACTTCCGAGTTCAATACAACACTACAACAATTCTCTTGCACAGTTTACACATATTATTCTTTATGCATCTCTTGTAATTGATTATCTTGTTAAATAGATCTGATGTGTTTCAATTTCACATGGTATCAGAGCCATGGCAGGGACAAGACTTATTTTCTGCAGGGATTATTCATGAAGATTGAGTGATTTTGCTCACAATATTGCAGTAGTGGCATGCATTCTCTGCAATTGCATTCGCTATTGCTCCAAAATTTCTTCCAACTCCATACCAGAAGCTGAGAGTTTCCACATAATTCCTATATTCAAATCATTGGATCTTAAAGCTTGCTTGATCTCCTATGACGGGTGTGATGCAACTTGAAAAGTGTGGGTTGTCGACCTTATATTTCTTGTTTTCTTGTGATTTGTAGGTTTTTCAACTCCTCCATTTGCATTCTCTATCATTGAGATGGACTCTTCTTATTCAAATCTACTCACTCCTTTCAACTATTTTCAGTGGAAGGATGATATGGAGATACTCTTGCACTCAAAAGGATTCTATAGAGTCACCATGGGCCTTGAAGTTGAGCCAAATACTCTCATTGAGAAATCCAAACACTTCAACAAATTGGATGAAGCATATGGTGTCCTTTGCCTCCATATTTCGATGGATCTTCATTTTCACCTCAGTGGATTGACTACTCCAAAAGCAGTGTGGGAGCAACTTGCCAAACTCTTTGGTTGCATATAAGATGAGATGCGGTCTTTTCAATTGGAAAATGAATTGATTGCCTTGAATCCTGAGAATTTCGAAACCATAAATGAGTTCTTCACCAAATTCAAGCATTTGGTATTGCAATTGAAGCAAAGTGAAGTTGTGAAGGAAGATAAACAATTGATTCTTTCAATTCTCACAAAACTTGGAAAAGATTATTCGGTGTTTGTCTCTACATTCAATTATGGAAAGCTCGTAATTCCAAATTGGAAAATGCCTGCCTTAAATGATTTCATTGAATCCTTGACAAAGGATCACGATAAGCTTGTTCAAATGGGGTCCATATGCTCCAAAGATCAAGATATTTTTGCTGGAGTATCCAAAGCTACGAATGGAAAAGGGAAGCAAAAGAAAGAGAAGCCAAAGTTTGATCCTTCCAAGCAAAGAGAAAATACCAAGCAGTCGGATGAGCCATCTGGTTCAAGAAACAAGCAAAAGGGAAAAGAGGGAAAAGAGAAGACTAAATGTTCTTATTGTAGTAGGGGATTTCATCCTAAAATATCATGCATGAAGAATACCATAGATCAGATGGCCCTTCTCTTAGAGAAAAACAACATAACTCTTCCTGATGGCGCAAGGAAGAAGGAGAAAAATGAACACCTTGAAATACGTCATGCACTCATGGAAACTATTTCGAATTCCACAAATCTAATCATTGATTCTAGAGCTTAGAACCACATGGCTGTAAATAAAGATTCTCTATCAGCATTTGACCCCAACAACACCATCTCCATCCACATGGGAGATGACTCACGGATTTCTTCAAAGGGAAAAGGTACTATTCATTTAGAGCATGGCAGTTTCCACAATGTTCTTTATGTTCCTTCCTTAGCTTTGAATCTTCTTTCCATATATCAGATGAAACACACTAGTTCACCAAAGAAAGTTGTATTCTTCCCTAACAAAGTTGAAATTTCTGACATTCAAAGTGGAAAACTTATTGCGGTAGGAAAAGCCAATCATGCTGTAAAATCATATGAGTTTTCACACTTTCTGCCACATGAAAAGCCTACTGCTCTTCTAACTCATGGAAATGAGGTTAGTTGGCTATGGCATGAGAGGTTTGGACACCTAAATTATAAATATTTGCATCTGCTACAAAACAAATCCATGGTCGATGGCCTTCCGAAGATCAAATCCTCGAAGAGAATATGCAAAGTTTGCATCATTGGGAAGCACCCAGAGCACAAGTTTGACCGAGGAAAAGCTAGCAGAGCTTCTTACATTTTGGGACTGATACATTCTGATATTAGTGGTCTGATACCACATACCTCCATGAATGGATCAAGGTATGTTCTGACATTCATTGATGACTTTTCCATATTGACATGGGTTTTCTTTCTCAAAAACAAGTCAGAAGTACTAGAAAAATTCAACATTTTTAAAGCTTCTGTTGTGAATTCCATTGAGAGCAAGATCAAAGCTCTTAGATCTGATAATGGAGGTGAATATATCAAATCATAGCTATTACAACTTTGTGCTGAAAGTGGAATTCAGATCCAGCACACAGTTCCCTACACACCTCAATAGAATGGTGTAGCGGAAAGGAAGAACCGATCACTGAAAGAGATGGCAACCTGTATGATTGAGTCAAAAGGTTTGGATGCAAATATTTGGTCTGAGGCCATTAATGTTGTTGCATACATTCAAAACAAAGTTTCACATTCATATTTGACAGATACTACTCTTTTCAAAGCCTACACTAGTCACAAACATGATGTGTCCAATTTCTGGGTTTTTGGCTCAACTGCATGGGCTAGAATTCCGATTGAAAAGAGAAAAAAATTGGATCCGCAAAGTGTTGAGTGCATCCTAATTGGATATGATGAAGAATCAAAACGCTACAAACTCTTGGATATCAGATCCAAAAATATATTCATTGAGCGAAGTGTCAGATTTGAAGAACCGCTTCAAAATCTAGAGCTAGTCGAGGAAGAAACTGGTGATTTGCCGCCTCTACAAGAAGAAGATTTCGGAGAAGATGATGAAAGTATTGGTTCTAATATTTTTGATATTTTATCAGACTTTGATGAACATGAAATATCATGTTCAGAATTTGATCCATATGTGCCCCAACACTTGCCAAAGTGGGCCCAAAATACTCTCAATTATGTTGGTTCTAACATTGGAAATCCTGTCGATCCAAGGAGAACTCAAGCAAACTTTCAAAGAGTAGGTATGGCTATTTAATTTTATGATCCTTTGCTATCTGAGAATTTTTTTTTAATGATAGGTTCAGATCCTAAATCATATTATCATTCCCACCGAGACCCAAGATGGCAAACCGCCATGGATGAAGAGTACAGTTCTCTTCAAAAGAATGCTACATGGGAGCTAGTTTCTCTTCCACCTGGGAGGAAATTAGTCGAACATAAATGGGTCTACCGCACAAAGGTTACTACTAATGGATCAACCTGCAAATAAAAGGCTAGTTTGGTTGCAAAAGGCTTCTCCCAAGTCCAAGGAGTGGACTACACCGAGACCTTTCCACCGGTTGCAAAGATGGATTCTATACGCCTAGTTTTGGCAATTTCCGCATCTAAGCACTGGGAAGTGCACCATATGGATGTGAAGAGTGCATTTATTCATGGAGATCTAAAAGAAGAGATTTACATGAAGTAACCAAAAGGATACATATCAGATCTAACATTAGTGTGCAGATTGAATAAATCATTGTATGGTTTAAAACAGGTCCCAAGAGCTTGGTATGCAAAGATGGACTCCTTCCTTCTGTCACAGAATTTTGCAAGATGAAAATCAGATCCAAATGTGTAGCTACAGAAAAATGAAGGTAATTTTCTGATTATAGTTCTTTATGTTGATGAACTTCTGATTACAGGTAGCACTCTTACTTCAATCGACAAGCTAAAAATTGCTTTAAATCTAGCTTTTGACATGAGTGATTTGGGCTTGCTAAAGCAATTCCTTGGGCTTGAGATTGCTCAAAAATTTGATGCGATCACCATATATCAGAAAAAATATGTTTCAGACCTGCTAAAAAAATTTAATATGTCAAATTGTAAGGTAGCACCGTTTCCATTCCTCTCAAGAATCAGTCTTGAGGAGGGAGATTCTACACCACTTGCAGATTCGACACTTTATCGACAGTTGATTGGATCTCTTCTATTATTGACACACTCTAGGCCTGATATTTCTTATGCCATGAGTTATGTATCAAGATATATGCATCAGCCCCATGAGCTCCATTTTCGGGCATCCAAAAGAATCTTGCACTATGTGCAGGGTACTAGACATTTTGGCATACACTATGCTGCAGATTCTAAGCTAGATTTGGTTGGATTCATTGATTCAGATTGGGCAGGTGATAGCATTGATCGGAAGTCCACTTCCTAATATGTTTTCATGATTAGAACTGGGCCTATTTGTTGGTCAAGAAAAAAGCAGGCAGCCATTTCCTTATCTTCAGCAGAAGCAGAGTATCAAGGAGCAGTCAATGCTTGCATTCAGGTAGTTTGGTTGCAGGGTATTCTAGCATAGTTTGATTTTGGTAGCACCACTTCGACTGTCATCTTTTGTGACAATCAAAGTGATATCAAGATCTTGACAGATCCAGTTCAGAGATAGAGGAACAAGCACATAGAGATCCACATGCACTACATCCGAGAGCTTGTGCATGACAAAACCATTGTACTGCAGTATTTCCCTACCAACGAGAAAATTGCAGACATCTTCACCAAGAGATTCACTGAGAATAAGTTATCTTACCTCTGCTCAATGTTGGAGGTGAATTCCATTATGGTGGAGAGAGATTAGATCCTTCTATGTTCAGTTTGAGGGGGGGCTTTCTTCCCATTGGGGTTTCCCTCTTTCCTCACTTAGATTTTTTCTAGCATTTTTTGGATTATTGTATTGGGGTGACCTTTGGTCTCAGTAACCAGGGCCCTATCCTTTATTTTTTACATCATAGTATAGCTTGTGGGGGGGTGTCAGGATTATTCATCATCATTTTATGCATGCATGCATCCCATTCATCAGGTTGGTGTTTCCCAACACCTAGTCCCCAGTTTATTATCCCCAGGAGCTTCTTTCCACTCAGTTCCAGCCCTCCTGGTCAGTGATGCACCCTCCTTTAACCTACCACATGTGAAAAGATCCCTCCTTCACCTACCACCAGTGACACTTTAGATAGTTAACTTGATTTGTGGATCTTTGCTTGATTTAAGGACTGATTGGCTAGTTAGCTAACTAAAACACTCCATTGGACCTTCGGTGAGACTAGATTTCCAGTTCTGACTCTAGTCAACTCCTCATGTGCCCTCCTTTGATCCTCCTTCACTAAATTAGTGCACCATGCATGTGTTACACCTACCACATTCATTTAGACTCAGCTTGACACCTGGTTGACCGTTACTTGTGCATTGATGACACTCCACTGATGATGATGAGGACTCCTAGTGGAGCCAAGCTATTCCATGCAGACATATTCGAATGAACTCCTTGGCTAATTCGAATCATTCAGTCAGTGTGACTGCACATTGTATTGTATTCTAATTCTAATTTCAATAAAGCACTGCAACAAATCTCTTGCATAGTTTACACATATTATTCTTTATGCATCTCTTGTAATTGATTATCTTGTTCAATAGATCTGTTGTGTTTCAATTTCAAAACTCTTATTCCATAGAAGATACCCATCTTGGATCTTGGGAGGATTCAAAGTATGTCTTTGGATTAGATCCAATCATAAGAAATCATCTCTCAGCTAGAAATGGATCTGAGGGAGAGAGTGCAGCTCTTGTATCATGAAAATCAGGTCTATCTTTGACAAGATCAATGGTGGAGATAGGAGAAGTGGTGGCCCATGTAGCAATAGGAGTTGAACCTTTAGGTGCTATATCTATAGGTTCTTGTGGATCTAGATCTAGCATTCTCACTTCTTCAAGAGTCCTCTTTTTCTCAATCTTCTTTGGTGGATCTTTGCCTTTCAAGCAACCTTTGCAGGTGCTATTAGCAAACTTGTCATTTGGAAGACCTTCAACCACATTTTGAGCTTGCATGTCTTGCAAATGCTTGTAGTTGAGATGCCCAAATCATCTCATGCCACAATCTGGTTTCTTCATTGGCATGAGTATGGAGAGCAGATTTATTTGAGAGAGGTAAGAAGTGTGAAAACTCATAGAGTTTTGAAGTGTGATTTGCAACTCCCTTTGCAATGATTTTCCCATAAACCATGTGTTGTACTTCAAATTCATTTGGAGAGAATATCACTCTCTTGGGCTCTCCAATATGAGTCATTTGGTACACTGAAAGTAGATTTGCTGTGAGAGAAGGAACATAAAGCACATCTGAGAAGTAGCCATGGTTAAGATTGATCCTTCCAATCCCCTTAGAGAAGACTTCAGAATCATTACCCAACATGATGGAAGGGCCAACTGAGAATTCGAAGTTGGAGAAGAGATATCTGGGGGAAGACATATGTCTTGATGCTCTTGAATCTATGATGAAGGAGGATTCTTTTGATGCACTAGCCATGAGAGCATGGCATCTTTCTTTTTCCCCAGATCTAGAAGATTCAGTATCTTTCTTCCTTGCACATGCAGGTGCAGGGATATTGTTCTTCTCAAGTAACTGAGCCATCAAATCTATAGTATTATTCATACCAGAACTCTCAGGATGGAATCCTCAATGACAATTGGTGCACTTGGATCTTTCCTTCTGAGATTGCTTGGTCTTATTTGAATTTGAAGCGCCATCTAACTGATATGGAACATCTTTTGGCTTTGTATCATTCGCTCTCTTTTCAAAAAAAAATTGCTTGCCTCTTGCATTCTCTCTTTCGGCCTTAGCAGCTGTAAGGGACGAATCCAACTTTTCTTTTATCATTCCCATGAAGATTAACTTCTCCTCCTCTTGTGTGAAAGATTGGATGAAGTCATCAAGTGTAGGAAACTTCCATTTTGGAATGGACATCTTAGCTGACTAAAATGTGGAGACTAAAACTGAGAAATTTGGCCCCAATTTTGATAGAATGGAAAGTATGAGTTGCTTGTATTCTTTCACTATCTCATATCTCTTCAACTGTGAAATCAAGCTTTTGAACTTGGTTAGGAAAGCAATTATGGATTTGAAGCTTTCAAGACTCAATGAGATGAGCTCATTCTCCAATTTATGACCTTTCAAATCATCTTTCTGTCCAAAGAGGGATTCGAGCTTCTCCCAAACCTCTTTTGGAGATGTTATACCAATGATATGGAAGTGAAGATCTTCAGAAATTGAGAGAATAAGTAAGCCTACTACTTCATCAAGCCTATCCAAGTACTTGGATTTCTCTACTGCATTGAGGGGTTCAACCATAGTTCCATTCAATATCCTAGAGAGTCTCTTGGACTTCATGAATATGTCCATATTGGACTTCCATTCGACATAGTTGGAAGAATTGATTTTTAGATCCATTTGGAGTAGTGGAGATTGAATTGAATAGGAATTCGAATGGCTGAATAAACCTACAAAACAATGAAATTTGTTGATGGATA
Source organism: Larix kaempferi (assembly GCA_027924585.1). Lineage (NCBI taxonomy): Eukaryota > Viridiplantae > Streptophyta > Pinopsida > Pinales > Pinaceae > Larix > Larix kaempferi. The sequence goes on from BSBM01000047.1 coordinate 41,957,574, forward strand.
TTTGCTACAATTCGAATGAACATTGCCTTAGGACACTGAGCACATGCGAATGGATCATTCACACCTGGCTATACTTCACTGGATTGCTCTAGTGAATTCAATACTATTGTACCAGGAATTGCTGTGGAAATCCAGAGGCTTCTAGTGCTCAACGAAAGACAATTGCTCAATGAAATGCTGCAATTTGAATAGCTGCTGTCAGCTCTGATACCATGTGATAATCTACATTAGGATCTAGCAACTGAAACAAACCTCACACAAACTCACTCAAGAATTGCAGAGAAGAATGTAGTCAATAATCACTCATGAACACAGAAAATGGAGAATAGTAGTATAATAATACATCAGCTTTGAGCTGGCACTGTGAAAAATCAATACAATACAATAATTGTCAATAGAATTAGAATAGAGAAAAGGTCATTCGAATTCACCTCAAGGTGTGGCTTGGAGAGCATAGGAGACATCATCCAAACAAGTGGCAGTGGTCATAAATGTCAGATAGTCAGTCAAATGAGTCTAACTGAGTCTAACTCAGTGCATGGGAATTGATGTAGGGAAGGAGACTCCAATGTGGGCACATGAGGAGCTATTAGTAGTCAATAGAGCTCAAACTAGTCTTAGTAGGTGCCTATCTAAGTGCTTCAGTTAGTTAAATGATCAATCATCCCCTGAATCAATGGAATGAGTCATCAACCAACTAACTAACTGAATTAACTCCTGATTAGGTAGAATAAGGTGCACTTGTGATCTAGTGATGAAAACAAGGGCGCATCAGTGGCTAGGAGGGATAGAACTGAGCGGAAACAGGCTCCTAGGGGTTGCAAAATAAGGACTAGGTGCCGGGAGACTGCCATACTGATGACTGGATGCATGCAATTGCATGCAAATGATTGGATGCATGTAGGCATGCAAAATAGAAAAATGATGGTGTGAATATTCCAACATTTGAAAGTACTAATTTACTCAGACAGATCCTTGGTATTATCTTGCATTCTTCTCAAATATGTTTGTTTCATCACCATCTTCCTATCTATTTTAATCAACTAAGTTTTGTTATCAATTTGAAGATCTTCCATCTATCTCTTGGTTTTTCCATTTCGATAGTCAATGATTTGATTGGCTTGCTTTGGAATTTCTCCCAATTTCTTTTTAACTAATTTGGCTTCTTCCTGAGCTGATGTGGCCATTTCTGGTTCATATTAGATGACCTCAAAATAATCCCACTTGCTTAGAAACAACTTATCTATCTTATCTCAAAGTGTTTGAGTTTCCCTCCTTAGGATTTTCTCTCCTTGAACTTCCAGTTGTAACTTTGTAATATGTCTCTTTAGTTCATTTATATCATCCTCTAAGCCAGGGATATCATCTTCCTCCTTACTTACTTGACCTTCCAATTCTAAAATCATTTCAGCCTTTTGATTTACCTTAGTCTCTAGCTCTTTGATTTTGTCATCTCTATCATCTAGTTCTTGAGATGACTGTTGAACTCTCTTATGAACTGGAGTGTCCTCTTCATCCATCAAATCAATCAATTCCTTGTCTATAGATTGCTTCTTAAGTTCATGTTCAAATGATGCTACTTCTACTATAAGATTTCTTTCATCTAGTACTTTTTGATATGACATTGATTGAGGGGCCTATTCAGTTGAGTGTTGGTTGTGGAGCCAGATCTTCTAGTCTCATAGATGATATTGTCTCAACCATGCACTTTAGAGGATTGTACACTCATTCCCCTACCTTGGGGTTTGGGGGCAGCGCCCCCGAGAAAAAAATTTAGGGTTGTTTTCGCCAATAGTTTTTGGGCCCACGGTTTTGGGTAACCCGTGGTATTATACCGTTGTATTTCCCTTATAAAAGAAAGACATTGTAACACGGATAGGGTTGATGTATTAGGTATTATGCATTGTAAAGATATCTGAGATCAAGAAGAGAGACTATGAGACAGTGAAGAGGAAGTGCAGCAGCTGTGCTGCAGGTTGTATCCCTTCACTTTGCTGGACGGTATAATAATAAGGACTGGAAACTTCAGTGTGGACGTAGCCCATCTTGGGGTGAACCATGATATATCTGTGTCTCTCTTGTAATGTGTGTGTGATTATATTTGAATTTTTGTTTATTGTTATTGCTTTGCGATCCTGTTTTTCTAACAATTGGTATCAGAGCCAGAGGTCTATTTGGCAGATAAACCCATAGGAAGCTAGAGTTTCTGGTTCGAGTGGGAGCAATGGTAGAAGAAGGAAATTTTAAGGTCGAGAATTTTAATGGCCAAAACTTCCAGTTATGGAAGATGCAAATGGAGGACTATCTGTACCAAAAGGATCTATTCCTATCGTTGGGAGGAAAAGAAAAGCAGCCAACGACCATGAAGGGCGAAGAATGGGAGGGTCTTGACAGAAAGGCTCTGGGAACAATACGACTGAGCTTGGCTTCATTGGTGGCTTTCAATATCTCAAAAGCAAGGACAATGGAGGGTTTGATGAGTGCACTGGGTAAGTTGTATGAAAAACCCTCTGCCTCCAACAAGGTATTTCTAATGAAGCGTTTATTTAATATGAAGATGTTTGAAGGTGGATCTGTTACTGATCATTTAAATGAGTTTAATACGGTTACAAATCAACTAAGTTCTATAAGTGTGAACTTTGATGATGAGGTTAGGGCTCTTCTAATCTTGTGTTCATTGCCAGAAAGCTGGAATAGCTTGGTCATGGTTGTAAGTAACTCTGTCTCTGGTTCAAACACCTTGAAATTTGATGATGTTATTGGTGTTATTCTTAGCGCGGAAATGTGAAGAAAAAGCACAGGTGAGACATCAGGTAATGCGTTGACCATGGAGAGTAGGGGAATACAAAAGGAGAGAGGAAAGAGCCAAGGTAATCGTGACAATTCTAAAATGGGCAGATCCAAGTCTAGACTGAGAAAAATAGAGTGTTGGAACTGTGGAAAGAAAGGACATCTGAAGAAAGATTGCAGATCTCTAAAGAAGAAAGGAGATGCGCAACAAGAAACTACCCAGGAAGCAAATGTAGCAGGTGATGTGTTACAAGATGCTTTGATTCTTGCATTAGATAATACTAGTGATTATTGGGTGGTATATTCAGGGGATTCATGTCATGCTACACCCCATAGGAAATACTTTCATGATTATGTTCTAGGAGATTTTGGACATGTTTTATTGGGTGATGATGAGCCATGTAAAATTGTTGGAATGGGTAAGGTATGGATAAAAGTTAAGAATGGAACTGATTGGATGTTGAAATATGTAAGGCACATTCCCGCTATGAAAAGAAATCTGATCTCAATAGGGCAGTTGGGAAATGGTGGTTGTCTATCTACATTTGGAGAAAAGTGGTGGAAGATCACTAAAGGATCAATGGTGATAGCAAAAGGAGACAGGGTAGGTATGTTGTATTTATGTCCTCATAATACTGACCATTCTATCTCTTTAGCTTCCACAGGAACATATACAACATTGTGGCATCATAGGCTTGGCCACATGAGTGAGAAGGGGATGCAGATTCTCCACTCAAGGAAGTTGCTACCAGATTTGAAGTAGGTAAGTTTGGAATTCTGTGAAAACTATGTTTATGGAAAACATAAGAGAGTCAAATTTGTCAGGGTTGGAAAACAGAAGAAGAATGAAAAGTTAGAGCTTGTGCATACAGATGTATGGGGACTAGCTCAGGTACAATCTCTTGGTGTCTCTCATTATTATGTTACATTTATTGATGATGCAACTAGGAAAACTTGGGTTTATTGCATTAGATAGAAATCTGATGTGTTTGCTACTTTTAAGAAGTGGAAAGCTCTAGTTGAGAATGAGACAGGAAAAAGGTCGAAGTGCCTCAGATCTGATAATGGAGGTGAATACTGTGGCAAGGAGTTTGATAGTTACTGTTCATACCACAGGATTCATAGAGAGAAGACAGTCCCAGGAACACCATAAGAAAATGGTGTGTCTGAAAGGATGAACATAACGATCATGGAGTGTGTAAGGTGTATGAGATTGCATGCAGGGTTTCCCTTACAGTTTTGGGCGAATGCTGTAAATACTGTTGTTTATTTAATAAACAGAGGACCTTCAAGTGCTTTGGATGGTGGTATTCCAGAGGAGGCATGGACAGGTAAAAAGGTAAACTACTCATTTATGAGAATGTTTGGTTGTGAAGCATTTGTCCATATTGATAAAGATAATAGAACAAAGCTTGAAGCTAAATCCAAGAAATGTACCTTTATTGGATATGGGGTTGATGAATTTGGTTATGCCTTATGGGATTATGAAAATAAAAAAAATCATCAGGAGTATAGATGTGATATTCAATGAAAAGGTCATGTATAAAGATTAGTTGTAGGGAAAGAAACAGGGAAAGGAAAACATAGAGTACACAGTGCTTGATGAAATTAAAGAAAATGAAGTTCCAAAGGTGCCATAAAATCAAGAACAGCAGCAAGTACCTAAAACTCTTGCAACTGCAAGAAGATCTACCAGGTTAAGTAGAATCCATGAACGATGCTCTCCTTCAATGTATTATTTATTGATGACTGATGCTGGTGAACCAGAGTGTTATGAAGAAGCAATGCAGGTGGAAACTAAAAAGAAGTAGGAGGAAGGCATGAATGAGGAGATGGACTCATTGGTAGGAAACTAGACTTGGGATTTGGTTCATTTGCCTGCTAGTAAAAGAGCATTGCAGAACAAATGGATTTACAGGTTGAAGGAAGAAGAAGGAGGTAAGAAGCGGTACAAGGAGAGACTTGTTGTAAAGAGGTTTTCACAGAAGAAAGGTATAGATTTTGATGAAATATTTTCTCCTGTTGTTAAGATGACTTCAAGTAGGACTATCTTAAGTCTAGTGGCGGTAGAAGATTTGCATCTTGAACAGTTACATGTAAAAATAGCCTTTATCCATGGGGATTTGGAGGAAGAGATATATATGCAGCAGCCACAAGGGTATGAGGTCAAAGGTAAGGAGAACTTGGTATGCACGTTGAAAAAGAGCTTGTATGGCTTGAATCAAGCTCCAAGGCAGTGGTATTTAAAATTTGATAGGTTTATGACAGAACAAGGTTATAGTAGATGTCATTCTGACCACTGTGTTTACTTCAAGAGGCTAGATAATGGAAGTTATATTATCTTGTTATTGTATGTGGATGACATGCTTGTTGTAGGGTCTAACATGCAGGATATAAATGTGCTCAAAAGGAAGTTAGCTAATTCATTTGCGATGAAGGATTTGGGTGCTGCAAAGCAAATCCTTGGTATGAGAATAACAAGAGAAAGGAAAAATCACAAATTGACATTGTCTCAGGGTGAGTACATACAAAAGGTGTTGGAGAGGTTCAGAATGCAGAATGCAAAACCAGTTAGTACACCTTTGGCCATCCATTTCAGTCTTAGTAAGGAAATGTGTCTCAAAACACAAGAAGAGACAGATTACATGTCCAAGATTCCCTATCAATCAGCAGTTGGCAGTTTGATGTATGCCATGGTGTGCATAAGAATAGATATTGCACATGCAATGGGAGTTGTGAGTAGATATATGAACAATCTAGGTAAAGAACATTGGAAGGCAGTACAATGGATTCTCAGGTATTTGAGAGGTATTTCCACTCAGGCATTATGTTTTGGAGGTTCAGACACTGTTATACAGGGATATGTTGATGCATATATGGCAGGTGTTAAGGATAGCAGGAGGAGCACCACAGGGTATGTGTTTACTGTAGGTGGAACAACAGTAAGTTGGATTTTGAGATTGCAAAAGGTTGTTGCACTTTCAACAACGGAAGCAGAGTATGTTGATGTTACAGAGGCTAGTAAAGAAATGATTTGGTTACAGAGGTTTATGGAGGAAATGGGTAAGATTTAGAAATATAGCAGGTTGTATAGTGATAGCTAGAGTGCCATTCATCTTGCAAAGAACTCAACATTCCATTCCAGGACTAAACATATACAGCTTAAGTACCATTTTATACGCTCTGTTCTGGAAGATGAACTGTTGAAACTGGAAAAGATACATACTAGCCAGAATCCTGCAGACATGTTCACAAAGGTAGTGACTAGAGAGAAACTGAGTTCCCACTCGGTTTTAGTTGGCATTCTAGCATGAAGGTGAAGATGAGAAAGTTGCCAAGTCTAAGGTCCAGCAAGTATAGTAGCGATGGAGTTGTTGTGATCAGTCTCCAAGTGGGAGATTATTGGTTGTGGAGCTAGATCTTCCAGTCTCATAGATGATATTGTCTTAGTTGTGCACCTCAGAGGACTGTACACTCATCCCCCTACCTTGGGGTTCGGGGGAAATGCCCCTGAGAAAAAAAATTGGAGTTGTTTTCGCCAATAGTTTTCAGGCCCATGGTTTTGGGTAACATGTGGTATTTTCCCATTGTATTTCCCTTATAAAAGAAAGACATTGTAACACGGCTAGAGTTGATGTATTAGGTATTATGCATGGTAAATATCTCTGAGATCAAGAAGAGAGACTATGATACAGTGAAGAGGAAGTGCAGCGGCTGTGCTGCAGGTTGTATCCATTCACTTTGTTGGATGGTATAATAATAAGGACTGGCAACTTCAATGTGGACGTAGCCCATCTTGGGGTGAACCACGATATATCTGTGTCTCTCTTGTAATGTGTGTGTGATTATATTCGCATTTCTATTTATTGTTATTGCTCTGCGATCCTGTTTTTATAACACTGAGAAATTGGACTTTTACAACTTTAGAGAGGCATTTTTCCACTGATGCTCATTTATTGAGTTATGCCTCTCTTCTGCCATCTTTTTATACTGCATCATGCTTGCATAAATTTGATCCTTTTCTGCTTGAACCTAATTTAGTTCAATAGTTTGAACTGGTTGTGTGGTGGGCTATCTCAATGTATTTCTTTTGAATTAATGATTTAACTTCCGTTCCATCTGAAGGATTGGCCATTAGGGATATGATTTTTTCCTAAAGCTCATTAATTGTAACTTGTTTTTCTCTAGTAGTTCGTTTCCCATTCTTCCAGATCTATTCAAACCTCTCTAAATTTGTTCTCAACTTTATATCTTCCTTGACTGGTTTTACAAACTCAATACAAATTAAGTCACTTGCTTGCTTGTAAAAGTCAAGCTTATGATTTTTTCCAAATTGTTTAAAGTCCACTGTGTGTTCATATGCCCTCCACTCACTTATATTTGATGGATTTGGCACTTTAGGTTCTATGGTGGAAAACCTAAAAGTGTCTTCATGATGATATTCCACTGTGAGGATTCGTTTCTCTGTTGCTGGTATCTATTGTCTGGTATCATTTATTAACTTCATACTCCTCTCCCTAATTCCCCTGTACCTTGCTTGAAAATATATTTTTATTGGTACAAGTGTAAATTATATATCACAATAGGATCTAGATACTATAGATTACCTCACAATTGAAATATTTAGCTTACTATGCAATAAATATGTGCAAGAATAATTCTGGAAAATAAATGATCAAAAGCCAGTCACAAATGATAAAAAACCAGTAATATAAATGATAAAAAACCAAAGAAAAAAATGATCAAATATCAAAGTTTATTAACTTTCCAACCCAACAATGACTTGTGAAATTCCTTATATAAAAATAAGAATAATTCGAATGCCTTAGAGGCTATGACAAGTGGCTAGCTTACATTGGACCTCAATCCCCCTTAGGTTGAGCTAAAGGCTCCCAAATTATCCCAAACTGGTACGAATTGTCCATGTGAATGTTGGGTGAGCATGGGAACACATAAATTAGGTTCACACATGTGAAGGAGGTAATTAGGTATCCAAGGAGAGGCCAAAACAGTCAAATAAGGGACAAAATGACTAGATACAATGCATGGGCACCTAAGTCAAAGACAGTTTCCTTAAAACAGGGAAACAAGGTGCCTTTTCTTAGATAGTGGTAATAAATGATGGAGGTGTCCATCAAGAGGGTGCCCAATAGCTATATTGACCAATTTTGTCCCATATTTTGATGGATGAGTCATCATTTGGCCTAACTAACTTCTAACAACCTTCTAACAACCTTGGATTGTAATTATTAACATGTTTTGGAACAATTAATCAACAATGTGATGTATGAATAAGGTCCTAAGGTGTAATAATGTTCTAACACCCACCCATAAGCTAGACTTGTGTAGATAATAAAAAATAAGGCCTTGGCAACTAAGGCTCAAGTCACCTTTTACATCAAATTTTTTTATTAGTCCATGTAACCAAGGTAAGGAGGAAAACCACATGGGAAATAAAACCTCCCCTAAAAAATGGACATGTGTCATATCTGGAAAATATACCAGTCTTCACTGTGCATCAATCACCCCAAGGAGTGATCTAAGGTAAGTGAACGTCTTCTCAGTGAAACTCTTGGTGAAGATATCAGCAGTTTGCTTAGCAGAAGGGAAATACTACAATGCAATGATCTGGTCATGCACCAAGCATCGAATGTAGTGCATGTGAATCTCTATTTGCTTGGTCCTTTGTCTCTGTACTGGATCAATGGATATCTTGATTGTGCTTTGATTATCACACCAAATGACTTTGGGTGAATCAAACACAGATACAAACTCTCCAAGAATGCCTTACAACCACACACATTCTGTAGCTGCATTCACTACTCCCATGTATTCGACCTCAGCTGAAGATAAGGAGATGGTGTGCTGCTTATTGCTTGAATAGAAAATGGGACCATGTGCAAGCATAAACACATAACCAGAAGTAGAATTCTGATCAGAACTATCACCAACCCAATCAGAATTAGTAAAACCAACTAGTTCAAGAGATGAACCAACTGCATAGTGGATGCCAAAAATTTTGGTACCCTGTACATAATGTAGGATCCTCTTGGCTGCCTTCCAATGGACCTCATTAGGCTCTTGCATGTGCCTTGAAACAACCCCAACAGCATAAGACAAATATGGTCAAGAGTGAGTGAGATACAACAAGCTCCCAACTAGTTGTCTATACAATGAACTGTCAACCAATGGTGAAGAACCCTAATCATTAAGCTTAAATCCAAAAAGGAATGGGAATTTTGCAGACTTACATTCAGTCATCTTGAAATTTTGTAGCATATCTAAAGCATATCTTGATTGAGAAACAAAGATCCCATCCACAGTTTGATCAATCTCCAAACCCAAAAATTGTTTCAACAATCCTAGATCGGTCATGGCAAATGCACTGTGCAATGCAACCTTAACTGAGCCCAATTATTTGGTGCAGCTACCAGTGATCAAAAGATCATAAAAATAAAGTACAATAATCAATATCAGGTTACCAACATGCTGCATATAGAAATTAGGATCAGACTTACATCTCTCAAAGCTTTGTGACAACATAAAATTGTCCATCTTGGCATACCAAGATCTAGGAACTTGCTTGAGACCATAAAGGAACTTCTTCGACCTGCAAACAAGTGTATGATATGCAATGAATCCTTTAGGCTGCTGCATATATATCTCCTCATCAATATCCCCATGATGAAATGCACTCTTCACATCCATGTGATGAACCTCCCATCGCTTGGAAGCAGCAATGGCCAAAACTAGCCTGATTGAATCCATCTTTGCCACCGATGCAAATGTCTCTGTATATTCCACTTCGTGGACTTGAGAGAAGCCCTTAGCCACCAACCTAAATTTATACTTTAGATTAGAACCATCAGATGCCATCGATGCAAATGTCTCTATATATTCCACTCCATGGACTTAAGAGAAGCCCTTAGCCACCAACCTAGCCTTATACTTCAAATCAGAGCCATCAGATGCTATTTTGGTTCTATAAACTGTAATATCCCGATTTTGACCCCATTACATTAAAATGTAAAGGATGTAATATTGTTATAAAATCATGGTGAGGAGCTCAAGTCCAATGCCCCGCCATCGATTTATTGATGCATATGGTTTGCGTTCTAGCCAGGCACAATGGAATTTCAAATATCATGTAAGTATGCATTTTAATAAAATACCCACAACTAGCTATGCAATGCAACAAGAGATGGGGGCATGATTTTTACAAGGAATTGGGAGGGAAATATTCAAACCCTTCGATCCAATCAAGTCAAGCCAAGTGTCAATGCGAGAACCCATAAAAATTCAATTACCCATGTTGACTTTTGTACCCAATCATTTATTTCTTCCAAGAGTTGGTTGAGGTAGTTAATGCCTTGGGGAATGGAGAAGAATGGTTGTCCAAATTTGGGTATGGGAAAGCCATCATTTTGGGGAAAAATGTGTTTGGCATCTTGGGAGAGAAAAGAGCCACGAATTTTCTCCCCAAGCCATTCTTCATCCATCATTTTTTCTCTCTCACGAGTTCTGAGCTTGCTGGGTGTTTTCCCTCCACGTTTTTATGGTTTTTCCTGGTTTTCTAGCGGGGAAGAGGGCGTTTTGGTGTTACAGAGCTGTTGCGAGGGAGGGATATGGATTTGGGGTTTCATTGAGGCCGTTTTGGCCATTTGGAATGTTCATAACCTGTGGGAGAAATCGATTTTTCTCCCTATGGTCGAATTCCCCTTTCCACAGTTCGTTTTGGGTGAGCCACGAATTGGGAGATCCAATGGGAACCCTGTTTTGCAAATCCCTTTGTAAAATAGTTTATCCATGCCCAACCTATGAGCTTGTTGTGTGTATAGAGTATGTTGGATTATGGGTATCCCTTGTTTTGGATTGAGCTTGAGTGCAAGCATCCAGAAATGAAGAGGGTTCAGATTTAGCCTGATAAGCCCAGCTGTGGACTAACTTGGCTTAGATGTGATGTTGCTTGGGCTGTACTGAGCTTAAGAGTCCCCTTTTCCTTGTAGAAATCATGCCCAGCTCGAGGGTGGAAACTATGTTGAGAGATTAATGAGCAAAGTTGGCCTATGGTTGGGTGGAATGTTGTAGCGACATAACTAGTTTCTTGGGACAGCATTGCATCAAGATGAGTATTTTATTTATGTGATTTACTTATACAAGGTTTTAATTATTTGATGAATTTTCTTATGTGTGTAGAAGAATTTCACTTCCACTGTGTTTGATAGATTTGCACACACATATTTTTATTTGTATGAATCTAATGAATGGGGCTGAGTTTTGGTAAAAAGCCCAAGATTTGCACTCACATTCCCTTCCTTGTGTTGGATAGATGGGAGGGGATGCGACAAAAACCCATTTACATTGCACTAGTTTCCTCTTGGGAGGAAGAGGGACCAAATCCAATGTTTCATTGTCATGAAGGGAGTTCATTTCTTCTTGCATGGTTGTTTTCCATCTTGGGTCTTTTGATGCTTCTACATATGATTGAGGATCAGATCCAACCATAAGGAAACATCTACCATGAATATCTGGATCACAAGATGCAAAAGCATTGTGAAATTGAGATCTATTTTTCCTAGGATCTTGAGGATCTCCTGCAAGCTCACCAGCAGCTTGTATGGTTTTCTCAGCCCACTTGGGCCTTGAGGGAGGGCCTTGATCTGCAGAAATATCATCATCTACATATTCCATATTAGAATCATAAAAATCAGAGAAATAACCATCACTTACATCATCTCCAAGCAGGGGGTTTGAGCATTCCCCAAAGATATTGTATCCCTTTGCATATTCTGCATATCCAACCATGATATACTCCTTTCTTTGGGGTTGCAATGCCTTTCTCTTCTATGGAGGAATTATATCCCATGCTCTTGATCCAAACACCTTGAAATGAGAAACATTGGGCTTGTGACCCATCCAAGCCTCATATGGAGTCATGCCTTCCAAGGATTTATGTGGTGCTCTGTTCTGAACATATGCATCACAATTCATGGTTTCATCCCATAGTTTAGGAGACAAAGACATAGCCTCCATCATGCATGTTACCATCTCCTTCAATGCTCTATTCTTGTGCTCCGCAACACCATTTTGTTGAGGTGTGTAGGGCACAAAATATTGCATTTGGATGCCATTCTCTTCACAGAGATGATGCATGTACTTATTTACATACTCCCTTCCATTGTCAGTCCTCAATACATTCATATTCCTCCCACTAAAGTTCTCCACGGATTTTTTGAAAACTTTGAAACATTGGAAAACTTCATATTTTTGCTTGAGAAAGCCTTAACCAGCTTTACCTTGAGAAATCATCAATGAAGGTAAGCACATGCTTTGAGATGCCATAGGATGGAGTGGGAAGAGGACCTATCAGATCAGAATGCACCAAACCAATAGGTTTAGCATCTCTCCTTGCCTTCCCTTTCTAATACTTTCTCTCAGCATGCTTCCTAACAATGCACCCTTTGCAAGTTCCATTGGAAAATCTGATTGTTGTAAGACCTTCAACCATCTCTTCTTTTCTCAAAGATTGAAGATATATGTGGTTGAGGTATCCAAACCTCTCATGCCATATCTTTCTAAATTCATTACCATGTGACATAAGTGCATTTGGAGAAGAGTACTCAAGAAAATGGGAGAACTTGTACATTCTCGAATCATGGTTTGCAACACCCACTGCTACAACTTTGCCAGTCAAAACTTCGGAGATCTCCACATAATCTCGAGTGAATATCACTCTCTTTACCGAACCAATGTGGGTCATTTGGTACACAGAGAGTAAGTTTGCTGCAAGATCAGGCACATACAATAAATTACCAAAGTACCCATTTTCTAGTGATATTTCCCAATGCCTCTAGCAGGGATTTCATAGTCATCTCCCATGAGAATGGAAGAACCATTGTATGGAGAAAGAGCAGAGAATGAATATATTGAAGAAACCATGCTCCTTGAGGCACCTGAATCAATGATGAAAGAAGAGGACTCTGAGGTACTAGCCATCAATGCATGGCACCTCTCCTTGTCTTCAGAAACACCCTCTTTCTTCTTTGATCTTTCTGGAAGAGGAATGTTAATTTTCTGTAGGAGATGCGTCATCATATCAATAGTTTTCTTCATGCATGCACTCTCAGGGTGCCTACCCTTTTGAAAGTAGGTGCATTTTTTCTTCTCCTTCTTCTTTCCTTTGTCTTTGACAGGATTCAAAGCTCCATCAGAAGATTTGGGCTTCTCCTTGTCTTTCTTCTTCTCTTGTGGTTTCGAACCCTTGGGATTTTTCTTTCCTCTTGTTTGTCTCAAATCTCTAGTAGCAAGAACTTAATTTTTTTGCTTAATGGAACCCATCAAGACCAACTTATCTTGCTCTTGAGTTAGAATCTCCATGAAATCAGCCAAAGATGGCATCTTCCAATTGTGAACTATAATCTTGGTGGAGTGAAATATAGAGATAAAGACTAAGTACTCAGGACCCAACTTCGAAATGATGGAAAGAACCAATTGTTCTTCTTTCTTGTCAATGCCACACTGTTTGATTTGCAATACCAAGCTCTTGAAATTGGTGAAGAAATCCTGGATGGATTCGAAGTTTCTTGGGATTAGTGAGTTTAGCTCATTTTCAAGTTGATGGCCCCTCATCTCATCAGTATTTCCAAACAAAGACTCAAGTTTGAACCATACTTCATTTGCTGTGGCTAGACTTTAAACATGAAACAAGAGGTGTCTTGAAATACTGAGACAAAGCATTCCAAATGCTTCATCCATTTTGTTAAAAAACTTGGATTTCTCTACAACAGAGTTTGGCTCAACCTCACTTTCTTAAGAGATCCTTGGATCTCAACTGAATAACCATTTCGGCCTTCCATTCAAAATAGTTGAATGGAGTGAAAAAAATTACATGAGTTTTCTCCATCTTTTGTTGCTTGTTCACTTGGTGACAATGGTGCACTTTGTACCTGCAATAAAAATTCTCAACACTCAGGAGGGGATCTACACTAACAGATTCTAACCCTTCTTGATATAAGGCACATTCTGGATAGCATCACACCTTGGGTAGACTCCAAAGGATTTCTTGAATGGCTTCAAGGAAATGGACACTGGGATTTATGTGGTTTCTCCACTGCCTCTGGTGCACTTCTAAAACAGTATTTGGTTTGAATAGAAGCTCCAAAAGCTCTGATACCATGTAAAATATCTATCACATTAGGATCTAGCTACTATAGATTACCTCACAATTGAAATATTTAGCTTACTATGCAAGAAATATGTGCAAGAAGAATTCTAGAAAACAAATGATAAAAAACCAGTAATATAAATAATAAAAAACCAGAGAAACAAATGATCAAATATCATAGTTTATTAACTGTCCAACCCAACAATGAGTTGCGAACCTCCTTATATAAAAATAGGAATAATTTGAATGCCTTAGAGGATATGACAAGTGGGTATCTTACATTGGACCTCAACCCCCCCTAGGTTGTCCAAAAGGCTCTCAAATTATCCCAAACTGGTACGAATTGTCCATGTGAACGTTGGGTGAGCATGGGAACACATAAATTAGGCTCACACATGTGAAGGAGGTTATTAGGTATCCAAGGAGAGGCCAAAACAATCAAATAAGGGCCAAAATGACTAGATACAATGCATGGGAACCTAAGTCAAAGCTAGTTTCCTTAAAACAGGGAAACATGGCGCCTTTTCTTAGATAGTGGTAATAAATGGAGGAGGTGGCCATTAGGAACCTTTCTCTACCTTTCCAAGATTTAACTAACTTAAGAAACCATCCATGTATTGTAATGCATTCAAACCTCTTATTTGAAACGGTCCCACCTCTTTAGGAAAACAAAAAGTTATGTGTTGTCTAAAATTTCTAAAGTGCATTTCATCTTTGATAAACTTTCTACCTGACATAATCCATTGCAAAGATTCTAGGAGTAAGAAACATTGGAGTTTATATGTCTCTTCTTCAAATCCATAGACCCTTATCACTGTATATGTTTCATATAAAAACCAATCTCCAAACCTCATGTTTGGAGAGAATTGTAAATGCTTCATGTTATCAAGGAACATCATGGGAGGTGTGGCACCAAAAATTGAGCTATGTGTGATGCTCATCACTTTGTGAATTCTGCATAGTTGTGGTTATCTTCTCTTCTTAGTACGAAATCAATCCACTCATACATAGGTGTTTGAGTGCCATGCTCATTTTATATCTTCAAGTTTAGATGCTTTTAATGCTCAAAGTTTTGGTATAGGAACATGTAAAAGAGAAAAAGGGGTATCTAAACCACTCTATGGCTGGAAGCTCTTCAAGTTGCTCATGGATGGCTTCTGTTAGGAATCTACATAAGTCAAATTTTGGAGGGTCGAGGCCTGGTGTAGGGGTCATACTGAGGAGGGTTCCTAAAATAACATCATCCACTATACTATCATTTCCTAGACCTATTATAGTGCATATCACTAAGATAACTTTTCTAGTATTTTCAGAGAAAACTATTGTCTTGTATGGAGGTGGAATTGTAGTGTTAATTTTTTTATAATTTCGTTCCATTATCATTCAGGATCACTAAGAGAATAACATGCACAACATATCTACAACATATCAATCATAGACACAATAACAATCACACAAGAGACACAGAGTTCCACCGAGGAAAACTAAGAAGGTGAAAAACCCCGCAACTTCCTCCGAGATAAGATAAGCCACAAACCAAGATCACAATGATCAAACCCAATAAGATGTCTCTAGCAGATGCTCCTCCTCCTCCACAAGTGCGCCACTTTCTATCTTAGCTATGCGAGCTTGAGAAGTGAGTGAATGATCTAAATGAGAGACACAACCTGTTTATTTATACACTAACTTGACCTGCCAATAATCCACTAGGACAGACTTGCTAATCAAGCCTAATAACCCAACCACATGTGCTAACCAGGGCCGACCCCACACTGGTGGTCTAATAACCCATCAATACAAATGACGACACTTGTCGATGCACATGACGATACTTTCAAATACAAATGACGACACTTCCAAATAGAGGAATGCAACATCTCTAATGGATATACAATAAAGTACAAATGTAATACATAGAAGAATATCTTCTGAAGTTACAAATACATCAGCATTCCCTCTTAACTAGGAAGGTATTCTATCAACATAGGTCATCAATACATATTGGCGCAAGTCTTCAATTCTGGAGTTGGATCATCATCTCTGGATCACAGAGCATCATCATCATCATCAGTACTACTGGTCTCGACATCTTGAACACTGGCCTATCTCTCAAATCTTCTCGTCATAGGAATTTCTACAGAGCCAACCCTTTTTCATGCTAGATGTAGGCCCACCACCTGCAGGTCTTCATCAACACTAGCCATACTGTGGAATCCTCAGGACTTATTATGTGCGTCACAAAACCTCAAAAGAGTATCCCAGGATCCTTTATGTACCTAAGCATGACCAACAAGATCTACCAGGGTAATATTACATGTGACCCCACCACAAAACCTCGAAAGAGCATCCCAGGACTAATTACGAGCGTACTGTTCAACATATCAGATCTTCCAGGGCAATATTACATGTGGTCACCACTAAACCTCAAAAGAGCATCCCAGGACTGATTACGAGCATACTGCTCAAACTATCGGATCTCCTAGGGAAAGATTACAAGTGGTCATGGAAAAACCTCGAAAGAGTATCCCAGGACTGATTACGAGCGTATTGCTCAACCTATCGGATCTCCCACGGAAATATTATATGCCATAGGACAAAACCTCACAAGAGAATCCCAGGACTGATTACGAGCATACTACTCAACCTATCGTATCTCCCAAGGTAATATTAAATGTCCTCACAGAGCAAAAACTTGAAAGAGCATTTTCCAGATCTCCCAGGGAACTATTACATGCCATAGGAAAAACCTCTCAAGAGTATCTGCAAATCTCCCAGGGTAATATTATATGCTCATCTGCACAACCTGTCCACGGCCACAGAGTATAAACCCGATACTCACCATATATCATCCTGATGTACATGATCATCCTGATCATCATCACTACATCGTCCTGATGCATGTCATCATCGCATGATCATCATCAATGCATCGTCCTGATGCATGTCATCATCGCATGATCATCATCACTGCATCATCCTGATTCATGTCATCGTTGCATGATCCACCTGATCATATCAAGCATCCAACTGATGCATATACATATACATGATCCACCTGATCATATCAGGCATCCAACTGATGCATATACAAAGCAGTAACTGGAGCATCATCCCGATGCTCATCACACAATGCTCACATCCATAGCCATGGGAAGGATCATCCTCTCACCATGCTTGGAATGGCTCCTGCAAATGTGTCCCATCACTTCTTCCTCGAAGTATCTTCAATATGAAGAACACCAAGCCTCTCTCTGAAGTACTCAAACTTCACTCTGGCTAGTGGTTTCGTCAACACATCTCCAACCTGCTCATCCGTCGCAACATACAGGAGCTTCACTACTCCTATCTGCACCATATCCCTGATATAGTGATATTTGATCTCAATGTGCTTTGACCTATCATGGAATACCGGGTTCTCAGACAGCTTCACACAACTCTAGTTGTCACAAAAGATACCGATAACAGCCAACGGAAGATCAAATAACTCAGACAGTAACTTCCTCAGCCATACTGCCTCACAACTAGCCGAACAAGTTGCAACATACTCTGCTTCGGCTATACTTAGTTCTATGCAGGACTGCTTCCTGCTAAACTGAGAGATAACACCTGATCCCATACTGAAGCAACACCCAGAAGTGCTCTTCCTATCTGCAACACTGCTTGCCCAATTTGAATCAACATAACCCTGCAGGTTAAACTTTTGATTCGCATCATACTTGAGCCCATAATCAACCGTACCCTTCAGGTACCTCAGAATATGCTTTACAGCAACCAGGTGAACACCTCTCGGATCCGTCAGGAACTGGCTCAATGTGTTCACCGCAAAGCAAATATCTGGTCTCGTATTCGTCAAGTACATCGAGGAACCAATCATCTGACGATACATCGTGACATCAACCGGCTTAGATGAAGTGTCACACAGAAGCTTCAGGTTCGATGCCATAGGTGTGGCCATGGCCTTGCAGTCCATCATCCCGAACCTCTTCAGGATCTCTACTACATACTTCCCTTGTCCAAGGAAGATCCCATCTGTACTCTACCACACTTCCATACCTAGAAAATAGTGCATCATCCCCAAGTTCTTCATCTCGAACTCGGCAGCAAGCTTCCTCTTGGTGTCGGAAATCAACCCATCCTCACCTGTAACAAATAAGTCATCCACATACAAAAGTAGTATCACAGGATTTCCTTCCTCAACCTTGTAGTAAAGGTTGGAATCTGCTAACTCTTGGTAAAGCCCAAATTGGATAGAAAGCTGTCCATCCTACCATACCAAGTCCTAGGAGCTTGCTTCAAACAATACAAGGATTTCTTCAATATGCACACATATGAGTCCCTGTCACGTGTTTCAAAACCAAGTGGCTGCTCCACATACACTTCCTCTTCGACTACACCATTCAAGAAGGCTGTCTTGACATCCATCTGGTGTATCTTCCATTTCATCACTATAGCCAAAGCAAGTACTGTTCTGATGGAAGTGTATCTGGCTATAGGATCAAAAGTCTCTTCATAGTCTATTCCCTCTTTCTGGGAGAAGCCACGAGCTACAAACCTTGCCTTGTATTTCTCTATGCTACCATCTGCAGCATGATTGATCTTATAAATCCACTTGGAAGTCATAACAAACTTCCCTTCAGGTCTTGGGACCACATCCTAAACATCATTCTTCATGATCAATTGGTATTAATCGACCATGGCATCCTTCCATTCTTTCTTTTCCACCGCTTCTTCATAACTGGAAGGTTCTTTATTCATAATATCACAGAGTAAGGCAACATAACTGGTATGTGATCTAGTCCTCTTCCTTTCTTTGTGTTCTTATTCCAGAATGCCATACCTTTCTGCATCTTGAATGAGCTCTCTAGCCCATGTAGGTTTCCTCTTGTGAGAGTTCTTCTCACAGGGTGGATTATAGGTTCTTATGGATCTTCAATTTCACGATCTACATCTGGAATTGCTTCATTCATGGTGGTGTCTTGAAATATGTTTTCCTTTGGTTCTTCCTGTTGTTCAAAATGTGTCTTCCTTGATTTGATGTATGTTGAGTCTTCATCAAATGTTACATCCCTGCTGATGTCAATTTTCTTGAACCCTGGAAAGTATATTATGTAGGCCTTCGAGCTTTCACTGTAACCCACAAAGATGCCCTTCTTTCCCAAGGGATCTAGATTTGTCCTCTTTTCCTTTGGAATGTGTGTGTATACTGGACAGCCAAATATTCTGAGATGGCTAACTTCTGGTTTCTTACCAGAGAAGACTTCTTCTGGTGTCTTGTTGTCAAGTATCTTGTGAGGTGTTCTATTCTGCACATATACAGTTTTCCTAGTTACTTCTGCCCATAGATGCATAGGAAAATCTTGATCATGAAGCATTGCTTGTGCTTTTTCCATGATAGTTCTATTTTTCTTTTCTGCAACTCCATTTTGTTGTGGATTGTAGGGAGTATTCAACTACCTCTTAATCCTTGAATCACTGCATAACTTCTTGAAATCACCTGAAGTGAATTCCCCACCATTGTTGGATCTAAAAGTCTTAATCTTCTTATCTGCTTGATTTTCTATTAAGGCTTTGAAATCCTTGAACTTATCAAATACTTCATCTTTATTCTGTAAGAAATAAACCCAAGTCTTCCTAGAGAAATCATCAATGAAAGAAACATAGTATACATACCCACTCAGAGAACTGGATGACATCGGTCCGCATACAATAGAGTGGATAATCTCCAAAATTCCTTTTGCTTTGCTTTCACTGCTTGGAAATGCCTTCTTTGTGTTCTTTCCTTTTGCACATCCTTTGCAAACACCTTCATGCTTTGATTGGATTTCAAGAAGACCTTATACAGCTTTGCTTGCAATAGGTAGTGCTCTGTAGTGCATGTGTGCAAGCATTCTGTGCCAAAGTTCACTTGGCTCCATGGATTCATGTACAATGGCATGTTCAAGTTTCCCCTTCAATTTCTACAATCCTCCCTCCTGCTCTCCAATCACCACTGCATCATATATTATCTTACCTTTAGGCCACATGAGTACTTGGCCATCCGCAAATGCAACTCTCACCCCCTTTGCATCCAAAGATGATATGGATAGGAGATTCTTCTTGAGCCCAGGTACATATAGAACATCGTTCATTTTTAGACTTCCCAGAATCTAGCATGTAGGAGGCTTCACCACTTCCCTTGATAGGATATTGATAGTTATCCCCAAGTTTCACCTTGTGGGGTGACACATGTTCAGATAGATCTACAAAAGATTCTTTAAACCCAGTCATGTGTTTAGAAGCCCCACTATCAATAAACCAATCATTACATCCATGAGAGATAGTACCTATGAGACCAGAGATTAGAACATATTCATCTTCACTTGATGAGTCATCACTTTCTGCTCTAGCCTTCTTTTTGGGAGGTTCATCATCTTCAGCAGCATGAGCATGATATCTTTTCTTGCTTCCCTTCTTCTTCTTGTTGAAGTTGTTGTTGTTGTTCTTTTTTTTCTTAGGACAATCTGAAGCAAAGTGTCCCTTCTCATTGCATGTAAAACATCTTAAGTCTTTATTGTCTCTTTGATGGTGGTGTGGAGCTCTCTTGTGATAAGATTGCTCCCTTTTGGACTTTCCTTTCTTAGTATGTACTATGAAAGCTTGATCTTCATTTCCCATCTTTTCTTATCGGGCCACAATCCTAGCTTCTTCTTGTGAACATTCCTCCCATAGTCTAATGAAGGAGACCAATTTTCTTCTTGCACAGATTCCTTGGATGAAGGAGTCCCATGACCTAGGTAGGCCATTCAATGTGGTCATCACAATTTCACCATTCTCCACTACTTCATCCACAGCTTCGAGTTGTTCCTGGATTTGAGAGACCTTAGAAAAGTAGGATTGAATGGTCTCTCCATTATGAATCTTTACCCCTTTCAATTGGTTCCGCAGAGTCATCTTCCGATTTATGTTCTTTCCTTCAAACAATTTGGTCAAGGAGTCAAACATCTCCTTAGGTGTCTTTAGGGAAGACACATGAGGTATGAGATGGTCTTTGATAGAATCAACAATGATTCTCTTATCCTTGACCAGGTTCTTCTTGTGTAAGGCCTTAGCCTCATCTTCCTCTGGAACTGGAACCTCTTCCTTTATGTAGTTGTCCAACTCATTCTCTTCTAGGATTAACCCAATCCTATACTTCTAGGCTCGGAATTTATCAACCCCTTCAAGCTTATCCTCAAGCTTGGTGTGGTGAGACATCTTTAAAGAGTACTTCAAATGGAAATAGAAAAGATTTAGGTCTTACCACTTGATTTGCTAAAAACTGGATCTGTTGCTGGATTAGGGTTTGTCAGAGAAACCCTACAAATTCAAAATGTGAATTTCAAGATTCTGAAAGGATAGAAATATGCACCTTAATGAGATGATCAGCCTAGTATACTCGAAAATTGAAAACTGCAAAGTTTCACCCCTCAGAAATGCTTTTCAATCTCTCGGATTCACTGGGAGGACCCTAAATTAGGGTTTGAGTTTCCTGAAGCTTCACCCAACCAAAAAGTTAGATCCAAAGCTCTAAACTTCTATTTTTCCAAGGAGCTTCCAGCTATGGTCTCAGATTTTGGAAATTCCACTTTTTGTGGAAACCCTAATTTTTAGGGCCAAAACTGAAAAAGCTCAGAATTGAATTATGTCTCGACAGAAAGATGCACCCTTCCAAGGAGAGTCAATCTAGCCTCCTGCCTTTGATGATCTGTTAAGAGAAACCCAAATATTAAGAAGCCCTAGCTTCCATAGCTGCACAGTGCCTTCTTCTTAGGTCAGCTCTGATACCATGTTAATTTTTTGATAATTTCATTCCATTATCATTCAAGACCACTAAGAGAATAACATGCACAACATCTCTACAACATATCAGTCATAGACACAATAGCAATCACACAAGAGACACAGTTTCATTGGGGAAAACCAAGAAGGTGAAAAACCCCGCAACTTCCTCAGAGATAAGATAAGCCACAAACCAAGATCACAATGATAAAACCCAATAAGATGTCTCTAGCAGATGCTCCTCCTCCTCCACAAGTGCCCCACTTTCTCTCTTAGCTATGGGAGCTTGAGAAGTGAGTGAATGATCTAAATGAGAGATACAACCTCTCTATTTACACACTAACTTGACCTGCCAATAATCCACTGGGGCCAACTTGCTAATCAAGCCTAATAACTCAACCACATGTGCTAACTAGGGTCGACCCCGCACTGGTGGCCTAATAACCCATCAATACAAATGGCGACACTTGTCGACGCACATGAGGACACTTTCAAATACAAATGACGACACTTCCAAATAGAGGAATGTAACATCTCTAATGTATATACAATAAAGTACAAATGTAATACATAGAAGAATATCTTCCGAAGTTACAAATACATCAACATGTAGGAATAACCATGCCATTCTCTAGGTTTTTGGATAAGAATTGATATTTGTCGAAAGGTTGTAGAGTTTGGTAAGAACAAGCAAGTATTTTTTCATCGAAGGATTAAAGGGATAGGAAATCTGGAATGCGGAACATTTTCTGCAAGGTATCCGAGTTAATGAAACACAGGGTTTTGGAAAGGTTGGAGGACATGACAACTCTTTTAATTGGTGAATAGTGCATAGAACACCATGCCAAGACCTCAGGTAAGTATACCTTTATTGGGAAAACAGTTTCAACAAGGTTTGAATTCCACAGGTTGTAATTGTCCTAATTTGCCATGGCTACGGATTCGGCTTCTTTAATTGTGGAGTTTAGGTTTGAATTTGTAACAATAGTGTCAAATATGTATGCTTGATGGTCGTAGACATGTGTTGGGATCCAGAATTGTCTTTTATAATGATGTTATTTACATTAATTTATTATCTTATTTACCATGATTTAATGCATTTATGTTCAATAAGGTTATCTTTTACTTTGTTTTATTAATTAAAATCTTGTAAATGTAAAATGAGCCTAATATGTTATTTTTAATGTATTAAAAGTAATATTATGCAAATAATAGTTATTTTGGTACTCCATCTGACTTTTCATTTGGTCCTAAGTTCTGCACCATGTTCGATTATGTCTTTGGCTATTCCTTCAACGAAATGATCTGCCTTTGCCCCCTGGTTCTTATTAATCATGTCATACTTGCACATGCATAAACCATAAAGTGGTGGTTGGTTTTAAAACATTGGGTTAAAATTAATAAGAAATAAAATATTAAATATTAAAAAGGAAAATGATCAAATATTAAAATAATGGTTTATCACTTTATTACTTGTATACTTTATAAAAGAGACATCCATTAAAAATGAAATGTTACGTAGCTTTAAAGGAGTATGGAATGGTAAGTAAAAACGTGACATCCATTAAAAAGGGCCATGCTCATTAAAAAAGCCAACACATATATTTTAATTATTTTAACTCTTAGCCACTTGTTAAAAACCATAAAGTTTCCTTTATATTTCATTCATTTGGATTTAATGAAATAGTTTTTATGTGCAGGCTGTGAAACGAGAACTCTCGCACGTGAAAATGGATGGCGCACAATGACAACGCACAGTAGGAATCCAGCATACAACCTAGCAACTCAGCACTCAGCCGTTAACTCATGCAACAACTCAACATCAATTCCGCTCAGAAACTGGGTTTACGAACTAATTTCCGTTACAGGTCATTCGGACGCCCATTCGAACCTTCATTCATTTTCTGTCAAAAACGTGTTTTACCAGACGACAACATTTCAGGCTGGATCTCTGGGCAAACGGAGGCGAAATTGAAAATTTTGGCATATGGGTTTTGTGCAGAATAGGCCCATTTAGGGCAAAGTGAGGAATTTTTCCAAAATTCTCAGCCATTTGGGAGCAATTCGTGGTTCTCTGAAACCAACTTTTCTAGAAAACGTGGTTGACCGTTTTCTAAATTTAGAAATTAGTTGTAACAGCTCAGGAACTTGGGGATTCGGTTCTATCCACTCCCCAATGGTTTTTTATGTATAAATAGAGCCCCAGAGGGTTGAGAAAGGATGTAATTTATGTTCTGCGTTTCTATAATGGAAGTTCTGCTCCGTTCCTGGGTTAAACTTGTTTTTATGCTCTGGTGATTGGTTAGGTCGTAGATCTGCAACCTATGCCCTTGAGAGGGCCCCTTAGCAGCAATCGATTTTGTGTATTTTATTTTACTTCCATCGTTTAAGCTAAGTATTGTGCTCCTCTATTTTTGTTTTTGTATAAATGTTTTCCTTCTCTGTTTTCATTCCTGCATGAACGTTTTGTGTGTCGAATCAAACATCATAATGTTAATTCCTTGTATTGCTATATAAATGTACACGTTTTTGCTTTTTGCTTCATGTATTTTATGTCATTTGAGCTCACTGTCAATAGATAGAAATAGATCTCTGTTTAAGTATATTTCGTAAATGGTATTTATTATATTTCATAGATAGCATTTCAATTCATTTTTTGCAGTAGTCTTTTAGTTTGTTTTGCACAGTAGTGTTAGTGCTTGTAGTATAGGATAGGGTTTGAATTTGGTTTATTGCTCATACCTGTAGATTCATTTCTATTTCATGCACCTTGGATCCAAGAACTAATCTTCACTACTGTAGCTTTCATCAAGTAGAAAGAATTGTATTGTCTATTTCATTTGGTAAATTTGCAATAGGAATTAGTTTTCAAGTTAAATGCAATTTTCTTTTGTTTTCATGTAAGATTGCATCTTCAGAATTTAAATGACTGGTCATGCGTACCTCCTTTTAACTTGTCTTTTAGTTTCTCATTTTCAATTAGATAGAATTCGAATTATTTCAGTATTGCAAGCTTAGTTTATAATCAAATTTAGTTATGTTCTTTTACTGTAGCTATGGTTAGATTTGTTTACAATCCAACTTTGTTTTATCACGTAATAGAAAATAGTTTCTTTATTTGAATGCAAATTAATGTAATCATTCCTTGGTTTTCTTTAGTTTAAATAGTTTAATTGTTTCCTGTTAAACCATAGAGTATTATGCATAAACCCAGCTGGTGTTAAAAGATCATTTAGCCTGTTTATTTTCATAATTTGTATCATTTTTGTCATTCGGACTGTCATCTGGAATTTAATATTTTATGTTGTGTTTCTATGCTTAATTAGAGTTTAATTTCTCAGGTTTTCTCATTGTATTACTTCCTGTAGCTGGCCAGTACCTGCATATGTAGTTAGAACCTTGTTTTGAATTACATAAAGTTTTGTTTAAGCTTCATGTTCATTTTTAGTTCTTTTCATCTCTTTAGCCTACCTTTAGCTTTCATTTTCCAGCTTGTACTTTAATTTGTAGTCAACATCTTAACTCTGTTTTCATAGTTTGTTATTGTTCTAAAACTTGTTGATTCCATCTTTAATCCAGTGTAGACTTGCTTTTTGAAAAATAGTTTAATTATATCGCTTTCTCGTAATTGGCTAGAATGATTTAGTTCATAGTTTGATTTCCTTTTGAGGTAGATTAACAAATTTTCTGTTTCTGTTTTGTTTACAAACCAAGTTCATTTCTAGCCATTTGAATATGCTTAGGTTTACTTAGGTCTGCTTGAACTCCAAGTTTAGTCTGCTTTGATTAGTTTACTGTTTTGCAACGCATTTATTTACGCTTGGTCTTTAGAATAGTGTTTTGCTTTGCTTTTGTGAATTCGAAGTTAATTAGTTAGATTAAATTAC
Source organism: Larix kaempferi (assembly GCA_027924585.1). NCBI lineage: Eukaryota > Viridiplantae > Streptophyta > Pinopsida > Pinales > Pinaceae > Larix > Larix kaempferi. The sequence goes on from BSBM01000047.1 coordinate 41,983,212, forward strand.
ATATATCAAAGAAGTTAGTTTGCTTGCGTAGAAATAACATAGTTTTATGTTAGAAGTAATTAGTTTACAAGTTACATAGCTTAGAGCCTAGATCCTTAGTAGTCAGCTACAATTGAATTCTTAGATAGATCTTTCATTCTGCACAAATAGAATAGATTAATAGTTTGCTTGAAGTAGTTTTGCTTTCAGGCCAAGCGCTGCTTTCTAGATTAGTATTTGCTTTACATTTCAATTTCAATTCTCATTCATAAGTTAGGATATCCTAGAATAATCTAGACTTTAGTTCTGCACATATAGTGTTTGCATCTCACAAGCTACCTTCCCGGGTTGACAATTAAGTGTTGAATTAGATAGCATATATTTTACCCCACAACATGCTTGTCTCTAATGAATCAGGGGTTAGGTAACTTGGTTTTGGACTTAGGAGCCATTTGGAATCATTTCAAATTTAACTACTTTATACGATAACACAAATAGAAATGATTGGGATTTGAAAAAAGTAAAATACCTCGGCAATAACTGGATGATGAGCTCAGACTGTTGATTGCTAATATTTGACTAGTCACGTACCCTCGAGATGGAAACTTGAGATTTTTGAATAAATAAATGGATTTACAAAGGGTTATTTTACTACATAATTTCTAAACAAGTTCGAAGTGTGATGCTTGGTGGATTTTTATTGGATATTTTTTATGACACGGTGATTTTTTGTGGGACCCTCCATGGAACGTGTCCTTCGAGGACATGTTGACATGGATGCATGGTGGTTAAATTTTGTGTGCATGTACAGTTTATAAAATTTCACCTCAGGTGAAAACCACCCTAGTTTTTCTGAGCGAAAAATCCCAATAGAGCTAGTGGTGTTGAAAAGGAAATATGAGGAGGCGTGGTCAATCATACTACTGCACCTGTCTTCGGTTGTTTTGGGGGGAACACCCCCTTGGGATAAATTTATCCAGGGTTCAACTTATCGATGCGTTATCAATCCTTGCCATCAATCTTCCGCTCATCCCCTTGATTATCTCGCTAGTACCTTTAATTATCTCACTTACACTTTATGTGAGCATTGCTAATCCTGACCATATATCTCAAGAGATATAACGATGTTCTATTCATACTGCTTGGTGCTCTTATTCGATAGCTTCTGGTCACCATCCCACAATTTTACTGCCATGATCTTGAATCAAGATCCTTTGATTAAGCTCCTTGGGGCCAAGTCTGACACTTGTTAGCCTCATGGATTATTAAAAACCATGCCAGAAACCTTGTAATTTTCTTAGTGATAACATATGTTATAAAGAATCGAGGCTTATTTATCTCATGGAGGATACGACCTATGAGGTCTCCCCTCGAGAGAAAGAAGAGGTAAATGAATAAATTAATAAATAGTTGTAGGAATTGAAACTATGGAAACATGAATTAGCTATGGTAACACTACAATTACGAAGCACAAAATAAATTAAATTTAAGCAAAAAAAATTATGCAAACTGATTCAAGCAATAAAATAAAAAGAGAGCCAGAGTAATCTTAGATAATTACTAGCAAGGTTAATCAAAACGAAAGACCTAATATATATATATATATAGAGAGAGAGAGAGAGAGAGAGAGATAGATAGATATATAGATATGAAAAAAAATGTATGGGCGTTATCTGCTTATTACGCTATGATTTGCTTATAATATCAGCTTAGATCACTCACCCATCTACCCACGCCACAACAAAGATACCAATTTTTCCCTCAAGCAGCTCTTACAGAAGAAGGAAATCGAAAATCATTTTTTTTAATTACCCGAATCTTGAATTTTGCTTGATTTTGCATGAAACCACTGTTTTTGCAAAAATGACAGGGGGTGGGGGGGGGCACTAAACCCTACACAAAATTTCACATGTAGCTCTGAGCTAATTGTAACCACTGCACTGAGAGAGATGAGTATCAACCATTAACGAAGACCTAAAACTAAGATAGAGGAGAGCCCATCCTTCTATGTGCAAGAAAAAAAAGAGGAGGAAACGTGACCCGGCATGGAACTAGGCTCAAATAAGATAAACAAATATTTTATTAAAAAAACAAAAAACAAAATAAGAGAAAAATTGTAGAGTGTCCTAGAAGCTACATGTAGTGTTTTTTCCTACAATAAGGGCTGCATGCAAATGCCATTTGGGATTTATGTAGTATGGGAGTGCAAGTGTCCATATGCAAATGGCATGTGAGTATGTGTGTTGACGCATGCACGTGGTGGTGAATTGAGTGGGAGGGTAAAATTAATGTCATTAAATGGTTGCGCCTTGAAACTTGCTTGCAACTGTTTCCGTCTACAGAGTTATCACTAATAGAAAAATGGGTGATAAATGACCACACAACCAAAAAATTTGGTCACCAAGTGAAATAAATGACTAAACCACCAAAAATGTTAGTCACCACAGTGTTTTTAAGTGAAATATGACCAAATTTGAGCAATTTTAAGTGATCACAACTATAAATGACTAATTTAGTCATGGGATACAAAATATGACTAGAAAATCTAAGCTAATATTTATATAAGATGTCCATTGATAAAATTAATGAAATTGTAATAATTTTGTTACAATTTCGTAAATTGTAACGCTGCAGATGGATTTAGAGACCCCCTTAATAAAATTTATGAAATTTTAAAATTTTATTTTCAAAATTTTATTTTCCATTGTTCAAACAATGGATAATCCCCTCTTCTTCAATAGGATCTGCTTCAGATATTGTTTTTATCGTCTAATTTTAATCCCCAATTACAATTTGTCTAAGGAGCATTGTTAATCACTAGTATGAAAATGGGTAGCCAAATGAGCACCTATTAAACTTTGTCGCAAGGCCATTATGTCTATACAAAAGTATCCAAGGCGATGTGATTATCATGGCCATACCTTGTTTCACTATTTTCACTTTCATATGCCCCCTTCAACACACTTGTCAAGTTTCATCTTATGTATCATCATGTTTCATGTTGAATCGTGCCATGGAATTAGTCGTTTCTCACTACAAGCATCATCATGTCATGATTGTTACACCATTGGGTTTGGCTCATCATGCTGGTCACGTCCATGTTTCATTTGATGAAAATCGTCACCATTTGACCCTTTCGGCTGTCTATCAAAGTTTTGGCAAGTGCATGTATTTTGAGTCACGATCGCCAAAAAATGTTAATTTCTCATCCTCCATTAATTTAGAAGCCACAACCATCTGCCATGATTGTCACTCCGTCTAAGCTCAAACAGTTGAAAATCCCCCCTTGATTATCTCCCTACATTTGAAAGTACCAATGACCCCTATTTCAAGAAAACAATAACTCCCCTCCTTCGACATAGTGTGGTTGAGTCGAGTATTGAATTAAATAAGCAAAACAATTGAATTAATGCATTCAAAATAACTATTGTCAAAAACTAATATTAATATAATATGTTTTTAATACATTTTAATATTAATACATTTTTAATATTATTATTACTATTATTAATATGAATATGTTTTAATATTAATATTAATATGAATATTAGTATTAATGTTAATATTAATATTAGTATAAGTATTAATATGTTTTTAATATTAATATTATAATTAATATTAATATTAATGTTAATAAAAATATTGATATGTTTTAAAAATTATATTATACATAATATAATAATATTAATTCATTCAATATAATTAAATTCACAAGGCGGGAAATGGAGAAAATAAATTGGGGCTTTCTGGGTTTTTTTTTTTTCCTTTTTCCCTTTAACATTACTATTATCTTCTATTACATAAGATTTGCAAATTAGCTCATCTCTCGGTGCAGATCTGGTTGTTCTTGATTCAGATATGGATTTCTATCTGCATTTATTCGCATGTCTTAGTAATGGATTGCTTCTTCCTCCGTCGAATCCATTATTCCTCCCACCTCCCACGAAATACCATGGGAAAGATGTAAAAACGGTTTGGAGATCTGACACGTCTCTAGATGCCCATCATCTGAGAGCTTGATAGCGAGATCATCGCTCGAAGCTAAAATGTTCAAGTTAATCATGGTTAGCCATGACAATCAAATTCAAGTGCATCTAGTAAAGCATTTGATAGCTAGATCATTGGTCGAATCTGCAACGTGCAAGTTAATCATGGTTTAACCACTGCAGTCAAATTGAATTGTAGTTAGCATGCCTTACATGAGAGAAGTGATAGTATGTATTCGTCAAATATTTTAGCTCTTGGACTTTTAACCTGTTTATCTCTTGGACTCTTAACCTGTTTATTTATATGTGAGGACTGAGGAAAATTTAATATTTATAAATCTAATATTTAAAAAACACGAGTGCTTAAATTTTTAGTTCAGCATATAGAAAATATATTATAAACATATTCATACACTACTTTGAGAATTTTTATTTAAGCACTTTAGTGTTAAATTTACAAATGTCCATATATCGGTATACTACTTCTAATAATTTGTTAATGTCCGCTTTTATATATAAAAGCAGACATTAACAAATTAATAGTAGTATATATATATATATATATATATATATATATATATTTTAATCGAATATATATATATATATATATATATATATATATATATATTTTAATCGAATATATATATATATATATATATATATATATATTATTTTTAATAATGTGTTAGCATCTGCTTTTGCTAAAATCTTTTATATTTTTTAATATTAATTTATTTCTTTATAAATATATTTATATATTGTTTTGTCAGTTTTTATTTATACAAATTTATTCTTGGTATTATAGATTCATCTAAACTTTAGCTCTATCAAGTACAAAAAAGGATTAAATCTCTTGAAGTGTAAACATTTCCTCAAGTTTAGGGCTCCAAAATGGGTTTGTACCTTAAGGTATTCGATACCTCTCGACGCTTGATAGAGCTAGATGAATCCATTCTCGTTATTATGAAGCTCTCTAATATTAATTCCTTGTGTCTGTGAATATTGTCTCTCAGTCGACTATTGAAACATTTTTCAGTCAAGTAATGGATGCCATAAGAGAAAATATTGTTGGGACACGTATGTAAATACGTTATAATGATGCATCATTTCTTTTCTCTCTATGAATGTTTTAACTCATCTTTTCTTCCTCTTTATTTTTCTATTTTAATTCTTTTCACATGTAAGTTGAACAATTTCCAAGTCTTCTTAGAGTTCCTACATTTAAATTTGATAGTAGACATTAAAAACCACCAAAGCAAGCCCTAGACATTTCCTACCATAATGAAATACATCTATTGTCATATAAATGTTTAATCTGGCCCGTAAAAGATCAATCTTCATTTTAGGCTATTACTGGAATAGTACTAACATTTGGTTCTAATGGATGGCATTGTTGTTTACTAGCCATGGGAAAAATATTTTGAGCAATTATGCTTTTGAATTGAATTTTTTGATATGTTGAAATTGGTTGCATTAGGATGTTGAAGAATACATGTATGGAACCATTAATTTCACAAAATTGTTCTAATGTAGGAGATGTTGTTGTGAATTTGTACATCAATCATGAAAATAAGTTTTCCTTTTTGGAGATGAGGATTGTTGAGGAATCTAGTAATGTGATGGATCTTGATGGGATACTATTTGAGGTATGCAATTCTGGTTATAGGGGTTCTATCAAACTTGGATTGTTTGAGAGTTTTCTCATTTCTTGTGTTGTTCATAAACAGGGTGCTCCAGTAAGAGTATGAAGGCCTGTTGGGTGCTGGAAATGTCCCTTTTTGCTCACTTTCATCAAGATCCTTTTCCCTATCTTTTTCCTATCATTACAAATAAGTCATTACTTTTCCAAGGAAAATCATGGATTCAAACAGGTATAATTCACTATTGCTTTGATGTATTTAATGCTTAAAGATTACTTGTGATTATGAGTTTTATTCCTAATTGTTGGTTGTGGAGCCTGATCTTCCAGTCTCATAGATGATGATTCAGCCGTGTTTGTACCCCAAGTTTGGTTATGATCCCAGCACGTGCAATAGGGGGTCCAGGGGAATGGTGCAATCCTTCGGCTGGGGGGGCATGGGGGCCAGCGGGTTCCTGTCGGGGTTTGGGGGCAGCGTCCCTGAAAGAAATTTTTGTTATGGGTTGGTTTTTTGCCAACAGATTACGAGCCCATGGTTTTATGTAACCTGTGGTATTTTCCCATTGTATTCCCGTTTATAAGAAAGACATTGTAATACGGCTAGGGTTGATGTATTGGGTATTATGCATTGTAAATATCTATGAGATCGTAGAAGAGAGACTGTGAGACAGTGAAGAGGAAGTGTAGTGGATGTGCTGCAAATTGCATCCCTTCACTTGCTGGATGGTATAATAAGGACTGAAAATTTCAGTGTGGACGTAGCCCAACTTGGGTGAACCACAATATATTGGTGTTTCTCTTGTAATGTGTTTGTGTAGTTTGTATTCGCATCTTGTTTATTGTTGTTGCTCTGCGATCCTGTTTTTCTAACACTAATTATGCTGACTTGTGAAGGATCAATGGAAGTAATGAGATACAGGTGTATCAACTTGCTCAGACACACAGATGAAGGATTATGTGGCCATCAATCACACCTTTTCTGGGCTCAGGTTCAGTCTTGTTATAGGTCAAATCTGCACTTCTCCGTCCGTGATCACATTGCTCTGTCGATCACAGAAAATGACACTATGGATGGAAGAGCTAGATTGACCTTAGATGAGTTATTGCTGAGATCACATCCTTCAGCTGAAAAACATATTTTTTCAACATTTTTTACTATATGTGCGCTACTATTGCCACTGTCATCTAGAGTTCTAAACGCTGGTCTTATTGAAGACAACCTGCGCACATCCTCTAAAATGTTGTGAACACTGGTTGTCAACTGTAGAAGTTGCATACTGTGTGCTAGTCTATTTGTATGAAACCCGCGCACATCTTAAGATGAAATGAAAAAATATATTAAGATTACGAATTGGGATTAGTTGAAGTTGGTTCTGAAACTTCCCCAACCTCCCAATTCAACCACCTATCGAATTCAATTGCCAACCTTGTGCCATAAATACAAGGGGAAGCCATGAGAGAGGGACCTAGAAGGAATGAATAAGCTGTTGTTGCGCTGGAGGAGTTCTTAAGTCATTGTGAGGAGTAGGAGCCTCGGACTTGGTTGTAGAAGTGTCTGGACAGATCAGGTATATCTGTACCTATCTACATTTCTTTGACAATAAAAGGTGGAAATACCCTTCCCGTCCCAATTGAGTGTCTATTTGATTAAATGTCAGATTGTGATTAATGTTAAATTGTTTCCAATTTCATTATCTATTTGCAGTCAAGATACACTGAGGAAGGTTAACTTGTTTTGCAGGTTCATCACCATGGAAGGTTGGGCGAAAGCTAGGACCAACCATCGTTAAAAAGGTACAACTTTTGGAACCCTAATTTCTTTCCATTCGTAGTAATTAATGCAAAGCATGAATGTATTTACCTGTCACCCCATGTAAGTTGGTAGTGTCGTCTCCCCCACTATAAGGTATTTTCCTGCACAACAGAACTAGTGACTCCATTGGGGAGTAACCGGTTGTTTTCTGCTCTATGGGACCTTGCTAGGTTTTCTTTCAATTTATTCAGTCTTTTTGGTTTTCTGAGAGGTTTCTATAGGCTTCTTTTCTAGTTCCTTTTGACTTGAGTCATTTCAGTTTGATTAAGTAAAGCCTTTTTTATTGCTTTCAGTCCTTGTGCACTAGTCTTCTGTGCATACAGAAGCGCACTTTCTGTCCTGTGCACTAGTTCCCTTGAGCTACAGTCACGCACTTTTAGATGCAGACACTGGTTTCTGTACTAGACAGAGGCTTACTTTCCTATAAGTCTAAGCCTTTCACTAGGGTTTGGTTTTCAGGCTTTTTTGGGTCTACTGTTGGCATTTGCTTTGCTTCTTTGACTGATTACTGAGACATCTTTGTCTTTTATGAGTCTTGTTCACCTCTTGAAAGTCCTTTAAGTTGCTTTTACTTGCTTCAGCTCTTGTTTTTAGGTGTCTTTCCTCTTTTTCACGCTTTTTGAGCATGTGCGCGACTCTCTGTTAGTCACAGTAGCGCACTTTTTTCCCTAGACGCTTGTTGCACTCTTGCAGACCTGCAAACTCAACGCTTGTTGTCTGTTGCAACAGCTACGCACTTTTACTGAGTCTTGTTTTTTTTTAAGGGTTTGATTCCAGTTTGAGTTCTTAGGGTGGTTCTTGAAAAGTCTGTTGGTATGGATGCCTTCTAAGTTTCTTTTCAGATCAGTCTGATTTGGTTTAAGCCTTTCTTAGCTTTTCCTTTTGAGTCTGTGTGATAGTAGGGTTACCTTTGGTTTGCTTACCTACTCTTTTGTTTGGTGGGTGTTTTCTTGGTTTTTGGTGCTTAGGAGCAGCCTCTTGGTTTGTTTTTCCATTGCATGTATCTGTTTTCCTTTCGTCTTTTACATCCTATTCCAAGCTTAGAGTTTTTTCATCGAAACAACTCGGTAGGTCAAGTCTTTTTCGGTCTTTTGATTCGATTGCTTTAAGCCTTTAGGTCTTCATCTTTACCCACACCGTTGTTAGATCTTACTTCTGCCTTTTTTCAAGTTCTTTTTCTTTCGCAAATAGAAGAAAACTTAAAAATTGAAATTGGTAGCTTAGTAATGAGATTTATCATCATTTTTCGAAGTAACATAGATTATCTTGCTTTGAAAATTTAAAAGAAAAAAAAAAAAATTATGCTTAAGATTGTCTATTTCTTGTTTTGAAAAACATAAACGAAAAAGCAAAAAGAGTCTTTATGAAGTTTTAAAAGCATAATTTATACGCACTTTTATTTCTATCGAAACTATTCCACACACTTCACTACCCTTCTTGAGTAAAAAGTAGCCTCTAAAAAGAATTTTTAATAAAATTAACTAGCAACTTTTTCTTTTTAGGTATACACATCATCAACTAGCTTAGGCTAGGGTTTTGGGGTAAATCACCTTAAACCACCCGAAATCGGTTTCATTACTCAACAATCGTAGTAAGACAATCCACTTATATCAAAATATCCTGGGAATGCTCTACTCAAACTAGATTTAAGCACGAGGCCGTGTGCAATTGGAACTGTTGAGAATACCCCCTCACTTTCCTTTCAAACATAAACCAGAGTTGATTCCCGTTCGGGGATCCACTAGTATTTTAAGTGCCTTTGGATTTCAAGCTTTGCTACCCTGCCTATGCGTCTTGGATAGGATGACGACTGTTCCCCTGTGTATTTTCGTATTTGTGGTATCCTTAGTATCATAACCTTAGGCCTCTACACAGGTAGAGTGGAAGGATATTTCCACTTCACCTCGGACATACGCAGAAGGTATCCATTTAGCAGTAATCCCAGGAGGGCGGTTGGGTGATTCAAACGCTTGCACCCAGAGGACCTCCATTGGACGCCGTGTAACTGACCGTCAATACTCTATTAGTTTGTTCTGGGCCCTCATCATCCTAGACTTGCTTATGAGAGTATTAGCCTTGTTTGCTTGGTTTAATCACTTAGGAATTTTCTAGTGGTATGCTGTTTGCTCCCTAGTCATTAGTGGCCACTAGGTTTTTTACTTAGTCTGCTTTTTAAATAGGTTTGGAGGACCAACCTCTTTGTAGGTCTCGGAGGTTGAAAAACCTTTCCCCACTCATTGTGGAGCCTCCACCGCCACCGCGACGCCGGAGGACGGATTCCGTGGTTCATAATAACTTACAGGCGAAACAGAAGTACCTGGAGAACCACAACCTAGAATTCATGATCAACAAGTCTTTGATACTGTTGAGGTTGAGGATTTAACTTCTCGAGAGTTTATCACTCCTTTCAACCATCCCCTGACTGGACCAAACGATCCATTACTCATAACTATAGACTCTCTAGGCCAACCTGAGTATAGTGCGTACTGGTTTACCCCTGGTTATCACATGGCTACTTCCGGAGATGAAACTGGAGTTCCCCAAACTCCTTCTGCTGCCATGGTTACGAGAGCTCTCTCTCATTCCTTCGCAAGCACATTGGTATCTATCTCGTTGTAGGATACATCTACCTCAACCCCTTCTTTTAGTTTTAGTATTATTACCATAGGGATGTCTAGTTCTCAACCTTCAACAACAACTACCCTTCTTGGTACTACCGCTGGACCTTTTCAGATCCATGTCACTTGGATATCCTCAATACCATCCACTTCATCTCCTTTCATGCAACAATCCCAGGGCATTCCACAAACTGCTCCTTTTGGACAAGGATTCCCTTGGTTTGGAGGGCACATAGATCCCTCCATTCCCTTTGTAGGCTCGAGGCCCACTCTATCCACAACTATAGGAGGCTCGATGCCTGTGCCATCCATTACATCTACACCTGGGTTTAACCCCTACATAGGTCAGAATGTGCATCATTCCAATGTGCAGACATCTCATATACCTATAGGGAGTATCCATTTTTCACTGTTTAGTGGAGGAGGTGGTAATTCTTTTAACCCACATTATGGAGGGGCTAACACCCAGCCGTAATGGACACACACTCAAGGGACTAACCCTCTCTCTTTTAGTTGGAGCAATTTTAGCAATGCGTTTGCTTCATAATTGGTAGCTGGGGGAAACCCCAACCAGCAGTACACGAGTCAGGATTTAGGTGGTTCTGCCTACCAAAAACCTACTAACCAAGTGTTATTAGCAAGACATCGTTTACCTTTTCTGTAAACTCTGAATTTTCCAGACCTTTCAAAACTCACTAACGATCTGGTGTGGCATCACCCCGCATGGCCACTTGCCCCGAACAAGCTTCCTTCTGACATCCCAAAGTTCGCAGGCAAGACTGGGGAGGACCCCGGTGATCACGTGACTACTTTTCATCTCTGGTGCTCTTCTAATTCATTGAACAATGATTCCATCAAATTGAGGCTCTTTCAGAGAACCTTAACTAGTGTTGCAGCAAAGTGGTACATTGAACTGCCCACAGCTGCTTATGGCACCTTTTAGGATCTGGCTACTGTTTTTCTGAATCACTTCCAACTTCCTGTCCTGTATGATGCCAGTACAGACCTTTTGTCAACCTTCTGATAGAACAATTCCACTCACTTATCTGACCATATTCAGGAGTGGCGAAGGAGGAAGAGGCTCATTAAAGCCGACATCCCTCCAGAGTTCTTATTAGAGTGGTATCTCAAATCACTCCTTCCTTACATTTCTAAGGAAGTAGCAACTTCTGGGGTGTCCTCCGAAGAGGAAGCTATCCTTAGAACCTAGCAGCTCGATCTAGTATATGCTCAGTCTGGGCTCTTATATGAGATTGTTCCCAATGCACCGAGGTCTAACATAGAGAGACCAGTGGATTCGTTGTCAAAGATCCCGAAAGGTGTCTTCAAATGGGTTGTGCAAACCCCAAAACGTGGGATGCCCCCAACTACAATGTTGTGGAGGATTTAGCCCAAACCCCATGTGCCATGTCCACTTTAGAAGTATTGCAGAGTTTTCCATTGCAACGCAGTGCACTTCTTGCAGTGATTGGGAGCGTAGACTCATCCAATATGCTTTCCCGTTTTTATATGAACAATATCAAGTTCTGGTTTCCGTACCATGTTTCTCTCCAAATAGAATTAGTCCATGGTCCCAAGACCATTGGACGAGTTGTTGTAGATGAGGGCACGTCTACGTGCGTAATGTCCATTTCTTGCTAGAAGGCTTTGGGCGAACCTGAGTTAGCCCCCTCGAACACGATGCTTATCGCCTTTGATGGAAGGTCTTTCCGTCCACACGGAGTCTTACCATCATTTGACGTTGAACTTGCGGGAAAACTGGTATTTGTAGAGGTTGAATTTCTAGATGCTCCACTTGACTATAACTTGTTGTTAGGTAGGAGCTGGATGTATGCAATGGAAGCAGTGCCATCGTCCGTTTTCCAAGTTATAATGTTCCCTCATGAAGGAAAGATCGTCATAGTCGACCAACTTTCATTTTCTCGAAAAAACAACCAGGCTTCGTCGGATTCAACAATTCCGATGATTGATCAGTCTCACCTAGCAAGTGAGAGTTTAGGAGTAGGGCTCTATGGGTCATTACTTGGAGCTTTTGACCTACCTTCTCCTATTCATTTTATTGGTTCTGAGGAGTGTTCATAATCTAATATTTTCACAGTCTGTCCACTGACGGATCCTTGGATTCTTCCCACCGAATGAGAACCAGTTGTGCACCTATCTGTTGCAGAGGTGGCCTACTTAGATTCACAACATGCTGCAACAGAACATATCGTGACTCCATTGGTCTCTACCAAGTCAGATATAGACTATGCACCAGCATGGTCAGTGGACTCTATCCACTCTTTTGAATTTCTAGAAACTGTTTTTCCCTCTGATGAGGCTATCTTGGAAGCAATGATTGGTCTGGACCATCCTTGGGAACACATGCACCACAGGTCTTATTTTCTTCCTGATCTAGACAGGATTGAGAGAGGTGAGTTCTCTATGAGACCCGGTGGGAATGTGGATTTGTCCGCTATACCTTCTACTTCAAGCCTGCCTGGGAATATTGAAAATATATCGAGAACTATTCCAATCAACATTTCCACCAAAGCTGGAGTCATGGGAAACCTTTTCATTGGGGCAGATTGTTATCCTGAGGAGATCATTTTGTATACCAATAAGTTTAAGGAGTTCTGTGATGTTTTTTCCTGGTCATAGGAGGAGATGCCAAGAATTGACCCTGCCATTATTGAGCACGTCATCACAACTTACCCCAACGATAAACCTATGAGACAGAAGCTTCATCCAGTTAACCCTCGAAAAGAAGCTGCCATCAAGGCGGAAGTAGAGAAATTGCTCAAAGCCGGATTCATCTATCCGATAGCTATGACGGAATGGGTTTCAAATCCTGCTCCGGTAGACAAAAAATGAGGAACCATCAGAGCCTGCACTGACTTCCGGGACCTAAATAAAGCTTGTCCAAAAGACAATTACACACCATTCATAGATCAGATCATCGATGCGTGTGCGGGCCATGAAATGTTTTCTTTCATGGATAGTTTTTCAGGGTATAATCAGATACAGATCAAACCTGAAGACCAACATAAGACATCTTTAATTTGTCCTTGGGGGACCTTTGCCTGTCGGAAGATGCCATTTGGCTTGAAGAATGTTGGAGCTACCTTTCAGCGGGAAATGGACTTCACTTTTCATGACATCAAGCACGTACTAGAACCTTATCATGATGATCTCCCAGCGCAATCTCACAAGAGACGGGAACATCCTGATCACTTGAGACTTGTGTTTGAGTGATGCAGATATTACAAGATTCGATTGAATCCTAACAAATGTGTATTCTGCATCGAGTCTGGATGATTACTGGGTTTCATAGTATCCAGTCGTGGCATAATGGTCGACCCATTGAAAGTTGAGGCGATTGTAAATCTGCTTCCTCCTCGAACTCTGAGACAACTTCAAAGTCTACAGGGCATGTCCAGTTTCTTGAGACACTTTATCATTAACTATGCCAAAATTATAAAAGGTTTCATGAGACTGCTTAAACAAGATACCTACTTTTTGTGGGATGAAGCTGCTCAAAGATCGTTTGAGGCCTTGAAAAAGGCATTATTGTCATCCCCCTTGTTGAGCCCGCGGACTATATGAAGGATTTCCTTTTATATCTGGCCGCATCCGTATACACAATCAACATAGTACTGGTTTAGGAGGATGACAAGCTCCAAGAGCATGTCATTTACTATTTGTCGCGCACCTTAATAGCTCCTAAAGCTAAGTATTCTTATGTGGAGAAGTTGGCACTAGCTTCTATCTATGCTGTTCAGATGCTACGTCACTATATCTTATTGCGAACTACCAAAGTGGTTGCGGAGGTCAAACCATTTCAATATGTTCTCACTCGATGCATCATCGGTGGGAAATTCAATAAATGGATTGTAATCTTGCAAGAATTTGACTTGGTTTTTCAGTCCGCTAAGTCAAAGAAATCATTGGTTTTCGCCGAACTGATTTCTGAGTTTCCTAGTGACATAGTACACGTTGAGGAAGAGCAATCATTCTCGGATGAACATATCTTTCTCATTGCATCCTTTGACCCATGGTATGGGGATATCTTGGTATATCTACAGACTTCGAGGTGTCCCACCACTTTCTCTAGGGATGAACGACGAAAACTTAAGAGTCGTGCGAATAACTATCTCATCATTTCTGACACTTTGTACAGACGTGGGATAGATTCCATCTTACGCCGTTGTTTAACCTTAGAGGAAGCTGAAATAGTATTGAATGATGCTCATAGTGGAGCATGTGGGGGTCATTTTTCTGGGTTGGAAACAACCCAGAAAATACTGCGTGTTGGTTACTTTTGGCCCACGATCTTCAAAGATTGTGTGGAAGCTTTGAAATGCTGTCAACGATGTCAGTTTTTCACCAGGAAGATGAGAGCACACCCAACTCCTCTCCATCCCGTAATTACAGCAGGCCCCTTCACCAAGTGGGGGATTTATTTTATGAATTGTAATCCATTTTCCACTGGAGGTCATCATCATATCATTGTTGTCGTCGACTACTTCAACAAGTGGGCCAAGGCAATGCCTAATGTTAAGGCAGATGGGGAAACGACTGCTTATTTCATTTTCAACCAGATCATTGCAAGATTTGGTGTACCCAAAGAGATCATGATTGATCACGGTCGACATTTTTAGAACAACATGATGACCGATCTATACACCATGTTAGGTTTTCGGCAGGAACATTCGTCTTCATTTTATCCACAAGCGAATGGTCAGGTCGAAGTGGTTAATAAAACTTTGAAAACAATTTTACAAAGGACCGTTAATTCCAGTAGAACTAACTGGCACATCATGATGTATCCTACTCTTTGGTCCTATCGAGCCAATGTGAAGACTGCTACCAGGTTCTCTCCCTTCCAACTTGTTCATGGGATAGAAGCAGTCATTCCGGTTGAGTGCGAGATTCCTTCATTGAAGTTGGTTGTCCAACTACTACCTGACACTTCAGTATTGGAAGAACGTTTGCTGCATTTAGAACATCTTGATGAACAGCGCTGCGATGCACTCACATCAAACGAAACACATAAGAATCGAGTTAAAGGTCAATACGATAAGTCAGTTAAACCTAGGGTTTTTCTCAAAGGAGACCTTGTCCTGCTCTATGACCAAGACAAGGAACCTTTAGGAGCTCGCAAGTTTAAGTCCATGTGGCTCGGTCCCCACATAGTTTCTAAGGTTCTGAAGAGGGGTGCATACGAGTTAACAGATTATGAAGGTAATAAATTGTTGGAGCCTAGAAATGGGCTCTACTTGAAGAAGTACTACGCTTAGGCCTCTGTGCTTTTTCATGTATTATAGCTATACATTTTGTAGAGTTAGATTTGTTTATGGTTGTCGTTATGTCTTATGCATCTATTGCTTTGTGTTTCAGATGTCAACTGAACACTTTATAGGGTTTGCTGATGGCTCTAGCCACCACACCCGTCAGTTGGCTGCAGCTGCTTGGGTTCTTTACTCACCAACTGGCCAACTGGTTTCTTCGGGAGGGGCTCTTTTAGGTCCCACAACGAACAATGTGGCTGAATACAGTGCAATCATAGAGCTACTCTAAGATGCTCTGTTCCATGGCATTTCACATTTGGAGGTAAGACTTGACTCACAGCTATTTGTGCTTCAATTAATGGGTGTTTATCAGGTTAGATATCCTGTTTTGCTACACCAGTTTTTGCGCGTTAAGTTACTTGAGAGATAGCTTGATTACATCACATATCAACATATTCCAAGAAATTTGAATGCATTAGCTGATTCATTTGCAAATTACATTTTAGATTGGCATCTGCATCATACACATACATAATAAACAATTCATGCATAACAACAATAACACACATGTAAATAACATTGATACTGTATATATAAATCCGTATCAAAAAATATATGAGTTTGAATCATAAGTCTGTCACAATGTCGTAATATACAAAAATGGGTTCGATAGCCTAAAAATATATACATATATATGTCCTTCTCCTATGGAGAAGGAGGGGCCTCATCAACCTCTACCACATCATCTTTGTAGCAGATGACTAGCCTAGCTACTTTCCTTAGTAGCCGAATCCATGGGGGCACACCCACAATATTCTCCTGCATGTCGAGCGGCATCCGCTCGATCCTATATGTCGAAATGTCATGAGTGAATAGACTCATCTTCCCCTCTATGTTCACCAACATGGCGTCGGCTACACCTACTGTGACTAGTCTCACGAAGGTACGAGGGTGTCCCTCAGGACGCACCGGCCCAACATCTACATAAGACATTTTGTTCAGTATTTCAAGCTCATTTAAAAATCATATATATAAAATGAAAAAATTAAATAATTTTTCAAAAACAAAATTCTCAATCTCTCCCAGGCTGCCCCTGGAGGAAGAGCCAGCTCGGGATCATTGTGAAAGTCTATGCCCACATATGGGAACTGCTCAAGAGCTGGTACCTTCTGGTCCCACCATGCCCATAAATCATCCTCACTATAGAAAAAGTTGCTCTCGCTACCACCCTGGCACAGGAAGATCTCTCCCCAATGACCCATCAGTGGCTCACGGGGGTTAAGTGGGGGAAAATCCATCCCTAGACTCATGGCAGGCACCCTTTCAAAGAAAAAGGTGCAAAGTATGCTTCTGTACCCAAAGTTCTCCATCCTCCCGGTCTTACACCCAAAAAGATGAAGCTTCATGTTTGACAGTAGACTTGAACACTAGTCAAATACTATCCCTCGTAGGCATTCAGTACCCACATGCATATAGTTCCTCGAAGCCAAGTGTTGTGTTGCGCTTCCTCCCATCTGGTTCAGAATACTCAAGATGACTTTGAGAGGGAAGCTCGCAATGGTGGAGATAAGAACTTGGCTACCGGTCTTCTCGGTACCTGCCACACAGTAGGTATTGATGTAATCCTGCACGGATAAGGAACCCACATTGCGAGAGGAACCTTTCAGATTCACTACATCTCCCCATCGAGAGAGACCCGTAATGAAGTAGATGTCATCAATGGTTAATTACAGAATCTCCCCTTGGAGATTGAATACCAATGCATTGGCATCCTAGTACTGAACTAACCTCTCAAGCAATCGATTTTGTGCCCACATGTTGACCGTTCGATAGAATTTTAACAAGCCGCACCTTCTTAATGCATGTAAGGTCAATGGATCATTGAAAGCATGTCGATCCATCTCCCAATGTTCCCTTTCACACTAAACAAGCACCATCCTGTCATTAAAACATCAAACGTTGGTCTTTTTATTTTTTTCCCTAGTTTCTACGGTGAACGCTACTGTCTATAATAGACAGTAGCATCCTGAACGTGACTGTCCTACAAGTAGACTAGCGCACTTTTGTCAAGTGTGCTAGTCTCTTGTAAGCCAAATAGTGTTGCGCATAAATGAGTTTAAAACATCATTAAAAAATGATTTTGACCACTAAAATTTAAAAACTTTATATGTAAATGCAAGTACAGGGTGAGACTACTTACTTGGTGAAAGCAGAAGTTGGATTGGTGACCTAGTTCGATCGCAATAAGCAAATATAGCTTGAGGTTTTTTCCACACTTTGCCCTAAATCTCCAATTTGTGATATTTGATTTTTAGAAATGAAATTATTTATAAGAATTGTTGGTTAAATTTTTACTCACTTTTCCAAAAAGGGTATAGTTTCATTTTGTTTTTAAAATATTATTTTAATTCACTAATATTTTCAAAATTTTGGTGGATTGAATCAATTATATATTTCAAATTATCACTATATTGTAAACATCGATCTATTAGGACTTGTTTTCTTCATTAGCAGATCAATAAAGGTACCATATTGTTTCAATATTTTGTCATTGAGAAAATTTGTCCCGGTTACTAACTTGGTTGTCTAGATTGTATTATCTGGCAGGTCATGAACCTATGATCCCTAAAGCTGTTTAAGTCATTTTAAGCCCTTGTTTTGACTTTTCAAAAGCAAACAAGATTGCTGAGTTTGATTGTTCTCTTTAGACTCGTTAAATGAATTGAAGGAACATCCACTTAAGTATAAGTTTACCCCTTTTCCGGACTTTTGTGGATTAGTTACGAAAAAGGTATACTCTAGTCATCTGTGGCTAGAAGACTTCTTCTCTCATCGTTTTATACTTTTTCGGGGGACGAGACTAACTGTACGAAAAAGGACTTTTGGAGTCTTCTTTAGGGTTTTCAGACTCTTGAAACATGAAAATACCAAGAGAGCATTCACCTACTCGGGCTCGATGTGAAATCCATGAGAGGGCATATAGAGGATTGTTTAAGTTTTTCAAACTCTATAAACAGGAAAACACCGGCGAGCATATACCAACCCGGGCTCGATAATAAAATACACGGGTAGGTGTATGGAGTTATTGTTTAAGTTTTTCAGACTCCTTAAAATTGAAAACACCGATGAGAAAGAATAGATCTTGGCTCGATATTAAAATCCAGAGATTAGTATTATAGAGTATTCGTCTATCTCTTCTTCGAACTCTGTAAAAAATGAAGAAGGTCCTAAGTCTTCCTCCCATGGGCTTGTTAAAATTTTACATGGTTGGAATTATTGAGCTTGCTTTCTTGGACTCATTAAAATAACACGAAGGACGTTCTTTTACCAAAAAGAATAAGGGATGAGAAGGGTATATCCACATCTTTTAAGTTTCAAAGGCAGTTAATTCAATAATGTCCTTGAACAAAACACCTATTTGAGTCCATGATTCAGTTGGGTTTTAGTTTTTGACCTTAGGGTGAACCTGATCTCAGAGTTTGTTACTCCTTCAGTTGGTTATTCTTCCAATCACATGGAGAGTTTGCTAATGTCTCCTACATTGCAGGCTTATATCACTTCCTCCTCATGTTAAAATCTGCCTAAGTCACTTTGTGTCATGCTCACTGTTCAAGGATACAACCTGTGTCGACCATTTTGCAGTTTACCTTGACTTCATGTGTTGGCCATCTTGGTGTCAGTTTTGTTTCATCTTGTGTTAATTCCTACTCCGAATTAGCTCAAACTTTTGAGTGTTCCTTGTGTTGGATGATGGAGGATGCATTAAGGCCTCCCTTCTGGCGGACTTCTTCCCATCGACTTCAACTCACCTTGCTCTGGGAATGAAGTTTAGAGTTTCGGTTAGTACCTTGGGTATTGCAGTCATCAGTGGAAGTTTCCCTCGCTGTTGAATGATGGGAATTAATCAATGTCTCTTATTCAACAGGTTCCTCAGGTGTTCGACTTCAAGTCCACTGATTCACACTTGTTGGAACGTACTAGGTACCTTGAGCCCCATTATCATTATCGATGGAAGACCTCGCGTTTGTTAACGGTATACATCAATGGCTGGTAATCAAACGATACCCCCCATGTTCAACTCCAGCTCATTTATTCACATTGTTAGGGTTTGTACCTTGGGTTGTTTGGATGAAGACCTTGGGACTCTGATAGCATCACCATATTTATGTTATCATCCAAGCTGAACAAGACTGAGCCATACTCATTTTGGCTCTTCATGAGACATAGATCCAGCTTGTTGTTATGGATATGATCTCTTATCTGTGTCATGGATCCACGCTTGTATTTCAATGTCCATGCTATATATACATCTCCTAGTTATGTATCGGATATCATGTTGTATCACACCGAACATATATATGATGTCAAGATTGTAATTGCTCGCTGACCTTGATCGTTGTTTTCAGGTACTTTTGTGACTTGGTTCTGTGGTTTCTTGCTCCTCCTCTGACTTGGAATTATAATATTTCGGCCATCGTTTCCCTTTGACCTCACACATTAGGGGGCATCTGTTATAGGTCAAATATGCACTTCTCCATCCATGATCACATTGCTCTGTCGATCACACAAAAGGACACTATGGATGGAAGAGCTAGATTGACCTTGGATGAGTTATTGCTGAGATCACATCCTTCAGCTGAAAAACATATTTTTTCTATAGTTTTTACTATATGTGAGCTACTATTGCCACAGTCATCTAGCGTTCTGAACACTGGTCTTATTGAATATAACCTGCACACATCCTCAAAAATGTTGTGAACGCTGGTTGTCAACTGCAGAAGTTGCATACTGTGCGCTAGTCTATTTGTATGAAACCCGCGCACATCTTAAGATGAAATGAAAAAATATATTAAGATTACGAATTGGGATTAGTTGAAGTTGGTTCTGCAACTTCCCCAAACTCCCAATTCAACCACCTCTCGAATTCAACTGCCAACCTTGTGCCATAAATACAAGGGGAAGCCATGAGAGAGGAACCTAGAAGGAATGAACAAGCTGCTGTTACGCTAGAGGAATTCTTAAGTCATTGTGAGGATCATGAGCCCAAGACTCAGTTGTAGAAGTGTCTAGATAGATCAGGTATATCTATACTTATTGTTACACCTAAATCTTACCATCAAGAGACTCAGTGTAAACATCCTGAAAGTTTCCTTGACTAATTCATTAACCTGGAAGAGATGCAAACCCATTTATACTAGGTTTTAAGAGGTCATCGCAGGATTCCTTAATGCAGCATGCGATGTCACAGGTTGTACTCTTGCAGCCTGTGACGATGTTAGTTAATGGACAAAAATAGCTTCTTCAAGCCCATTCTCGAATCCAGCTGACATGGATCCCTATCCTTGACCTTTTGGGCGAGTTGGCATTCAGTTCCTAATCTCTTGGAAGGATCCCCTATCTCTCTCCTACCATATCTCAACCTACCCTATCCACTTAGTCCTATATAAGTGAATCTCACTCCCATTCCAAAGGGAGGAAGTCTATAGTGTCTACATGCTGGTGAAATCACCTTAGGAGAGATCTCTATTAATCTATTGGGAGACTCACACTTCCTTGGGAGGATTTGGCATTGGTTTGATCGGATGAGGATTGCTACGTCAAGTCAATCGTTGTAATCTTTTCATCCTATGTACTTCTCTTTTCAATACAGTAATATAAGTTCTTTCCACCAAAATCTCATTGTGTTAATGATATCTTGTGTAGTTCGCCTACTTGACTACTTACTTAGATCTATTATTGTATAGATGCGTTTTACTTGCTTTGTTGTCTTGTTATCTTGACAGGTTTTGCAGCTCAGATCTGAAGATCATCAAGCTTGGAGCAACATTCAAGGAGAAAAGGATTAGCGATCTATAAGGTAAACGTATCTAGTTCCTTGATCCCTAATTAGATCTAGGAGAGTGATTTATATTCTGTCCTATTTGTTTTAGACTCACGTTGAGCTAGGGAGATCATGCCTTGAGTTCGCTCTTGGTAGATTGTCCGTCAAATAAATCTTGCGACCATACTGGGGAAGACATTGTTTGTAGTTGTCAATTTGAATACCATTTTCAATTGATTTCTTTTGCAAGCCATCCATTATCTTATGTGCCTTCTAAGCCTCATTTCACCATCAGATATTCACTTTGAAGAGTCGGTAGCCCTCCTATGAGTTTGTACTCATGATTTTCAAACCATTTCATTGCTCATTGTTTGGATATTTATTCATTTTTGAATTTGGATCTCTCCTGTCGCACCTGGGAAGTGGAACCAGAGCGACATTGTGTCATTTCTTGGTCCCTGTTCTCTGTCTTTTGGCCTATCATCGCAACCCCTTCATTGGCCTACTGTGACATCGTCACACTTCCCACATTGGTAAACTGCGATGGTTGCTCTATGTGCAAACACAGACTGCACCGATCTGTCAAAATTGCCATACAGGCTTCCCTTCTCCATTTCTGATTTGAGTTGTGGTTTGGTGTACAAACCCCCTCTGTACTGCAAGATCCATGTTAGTAGTATGACTGCTGTTACACCAAAATCCGCAGGTGATTGGTAAACTCACCACCGCCAGATTTCAAGGATCCATGAGAGGCGATTAGTCCCTTGTCACGATACACCGGGGAGCGCTGACTACTTGCAATTTCGTGCAAAAATCTCCCCCTTAGAGTGAGTCGAGTGTGTATCGAACTCGTGACCTCTTGCTCTGATACCAATTGTTGGTAGTATGACTGCCGTTACACCAAAACCCGCAGGTGATTGGTAAACTCACCACCGCCAAATTTCAAGGATCCACGAGAAGTGATTAGTCCCTTGTCACGATACACTGGAGAGCACTTACTACTTGTAATTTCATGCAACAATCCAATCAAAGACTCCATCTTTGATTTGTGTGTTGAAGTGTTTGGTTTCATTTGGAGTTGTTTTGGGTTCCGTCTTGGACAAGTCTGAGGTTTGGTAGTGGTGGACACTTTTGTCTCCCCCACCTTCATCCACTCCCCCTTGTATTCCCTCCCTTCCTTGCCAGATCTGGTCATCGTATTAGATTGGTTTCTAGACCTCATCTGCATACATTTTTGAGCTTTGCTTGCTTTAGTATTGCTTTCTACTGATTGATTTTGAGTGTTTGTGTGTATACTTTCAGTCCATTGAGTGCTTGTCCTTTCTTGAGAACTTCTGAGACATTGGAATATTGCAAGTGGTATTTTCTTTTCAGTATTTATGTTTAAAAGCATTGCTGTCATCAAATTGTTATTTTGATACATCCATTGAAAAATCAAAAGTACTTCATTTCCATTGTTTTTCAAACTCATTTGAAGAATTGTACATTCATTGGAATGTCTCATTTGTGGATCTTTTGGAAAAGTTGAAAGAGAATTAAATTATTTGTGTTTTTCATGAATTACGAGTTGCTCATTTTCTTGAAAAATTCGAATAGATATCAAGTTTTGAAAAATTAGTTCCATGCTTGGAAAGTTGCATGCATCTTTTGGTTCTTATGCTTTTAGGCCATTGTAGTGAAAGTGAAAAGCTTGCATACTCTACTTAGAACTTCTCTCTTTTCATCACTTAGCATCATTTTTGTTTTGAAAAAGATAAAATAAAAGAGAAAAACATGTTTTGATTTGGCTTAGTAGTGTTGTGTTGTTTTTGTGTTTCACTTGAAAAGGAAAAGAATACTTCGTAATCATTTTTTGTAGATTTGGGATTGCATTGCATTGTGTTGCTTTAGTAAAATCATTGGAAAGAAATTTCTCCTTCCCATACATAGAGTTCATCGAAAGAAAAGTACATTTTTTGCATATAGTTAGGGCCTACATTATGTTTACGATTATGTACTCACCTCATGCACTCACCTAACAGTCCAGATAAAATTAACAGTAGAACTAGGGTAAATTTTTTTAGTAACTTGTGTGTAAGTTAGAGACGTGTTCCGGTGTCGTTAAGCGTGGCAACTGTCGTTATTTTCTAACACTATATTCTGAGGGTATTGTAGTCTTCCACGTACTTATCGGTATATCGAAGCTCTTTCACACACCAACCAGGTATATCGAATCTCTTTCACGCACCCACCAAGTACTTCAAGTGCTTGGCATATATCGAAAGGTGTTTCATGTACTTAGCGTATATAGAAAGGTGTTTCATGTACTCGGTAGTATATAGGAAGGTCTCGTACCGTACGGTTGTGCATTAGACAACACCACTACAGATTTGAGCTCCCACGTACCTTGCGTATATCGAGAGACACCATTATGATTCCTGAGACCAACTGAGTTAACCTTTTGGCCGTCTTGGCAGAGCAATACACCGAGAACATCACTCGGGGAGCTACTACGCACGTACTATCAGGTAGTCAAGTTATATGGTCAGGGGTACGGTCCTAATCCTCCCTGGTTAGTGCTCTGAAAAATTGGGTTGAGTATAATTGCTGGACCCTGGAGTATATCGAGAGTTGTGAAGCCTTAATAATCCCGTGAGGTTCCAGACCTTTGAATCCACTCTTATCACATAAGTTTGCTTGTGGCCTTAATTTGTGTAGGGCTTTGTCTGGTCTTATTTTCTTTCACTACTACATATGGCTCAAAAGTCCCATGAAAGTTTGCCACAAAACAGTTAAAATTTATGTTTTCCTGGAAAAACAGTTTAAATTTTTGGAAAAAAAAGAAAATTCCCCCGACGATCGTCGCTATAGCCACGGATGGACTTTTCGTCGCTATAGCCACAAACTTTCGTCACTATAGCCACGAAAATTCCATCCGTTGCTATAGCCACGAAATGCCGAAAAGAAAACTTGTTTTTGTTTTTTTTTTGTAACGGTCATTGACTTTTTGTTTTTTTGAAATTTGATCGTTGTGCATTTTCGCCGGAACCACGACCCTCATTGATCTATAAATACATGTTCTTAAGTCATATTTTCAGAATCATTTGTTACAGTTGCAGTGATCTTTCTATTGGTTTTTTGTTCCGTGATTTCAAGAGTCCGGTACTGGTTTGACACATTGAATTTTTGATCTCATTCGTTTTCCAGGTTAGTTTAACTGCAATGCACTAGTATTTCTTTTGTTGCACCCTTTATGTTCCAACTAGGGCTTCAATGCAGGTCTCATTTTTCTCTTTCTCTACCTCTTCATCCATTTATCCTCCATTTATAATCCATGTGGGTGGCAAGGTTAATGCTATGAATGCATGCATGTCACACAAATGTTGTCCATGCATGATATTTCCTCGTGCATTTTTGCTTTCACATGTTTTAATCCCTAATTTAAGGATTTTGAGATGTGGTTTTGGTTCTTGTTTATAACTTTAGTATTTATCCATGGTCCCTCTTTAGAATAACCATGAGGCTTATGCTTTTCTTCAAGGAAAAGTGTGGCCATGTATGTAAAAGCATGCATAATAGTAATTTGGATCTAGTTGGCTTCATATGTTCCATTAATTCGAACTACGAGTACCTTTTCACATGTTCCATTAATTGTAACTAGGAGTACCTAGTATTCATCTTCTTTACATCAATGGTGTAAAATATCCATATAAAATACCTAACAAAATATTTGAATTCTTAGGTGTCCATTTTTCCTTCCAAACCTCTCTTATGGAAAAATGGGAAGTAATGGTGTATAGGGTTGATAAGAACATATATAGGTGGATCACTAAACTCACGGTATTAGAAATCAAAGATAAAATTGAAACTAAAGTTCTGGTAGTCAACCATGTTTATGATTCTTCATGTTGGGTCCCAACAAAGCGAGCCTATGCACACCTAGAAAAGGATATTCACATATTTTTATGGGTTTGATCTAATCAAAATACATGATTTCATTAGTCTAGGTAGTAGTTATGTTATACCCCAAAACAATTTAGGGTTTTAGGTACCATTAGAACTAGGGTTCAAGGAGGGTCATTGGGAAAAAATGTACAATAAGGATTTCGTCTTGATATTATATTAGTAACCCCCTACAAGGTAAAAAATCAAGGAACTTTTGTTGCACAGAGTGTTTACAAGCCAAAATAAGTTCTCAATCCCTTCCCAACATGAAAAGAACCATGTCTTAGAAATGAATTCTCTATTAATACTCATTTATTATGGTGGTATAATTTGATTCTTCATGTAGGTAAGGAAATGGTTGAAATCTTGTGATTCTTTCACCAAGTCTCATTCCTTTATTTGGCTAATGATTCTTTGATACACCATCCTAGGTTTTGGTGTCTTGGGCCTAATGATTTGTTGTTAAATCTTGGACTTACAACACCTAATGCCTCATTGAGAGAATGGAAATTGGGATCAACCACTACTTTTCCAAAACAAAATTCAACCATGGGATAAAAATTCCTTTACACCAAGATTCTTCTTGACGTGTGATTGAAGAAAGCTTGGACATTGAAATCCAAGACAAATACTTTTTTATTTTTCTTAAATAGTGTTTGGAATCCTATCTTTAGAATTAATATATAAAAACACTTTTTATTCAGATATTTTTGCTTGGAGGTATCCATGTAGATAAACTATTGACAATATTGGGAGAAAAAACCCCATGCTTTCTACAATCTCGGTGAAAAAATACTGAGCATATTGTCTAGATATGTCCTCTTTCTAGGAATGTATAGACGTAATCATAGTTTGCATGTCAATAATATTTTCTTGCTTCTTCAACATGGTGAGATACTATTATAGGAAATTTATCATCATTGGCCATTAGCCTCTTAATGGACCTTCATTATACAAATTTCATCTAGAATCATATATTTCACCCCATTCACATGTATATAAACTGAATAAGGATTCTCCTCGTTTTTCCTAACCATACATAAAATTTGTAAAATTTATCTATATACCATTTGATGGGAATCTCCATTTTTTTAATCTTTTGAAATATATGTAACAAATTTTATTAAAAATTAGAGGAAAAATACATAATTTTAAACTTAGACACCATCGTTCTCCAATTCAAGGTCTTGTTTTTTAACATTGCTTGTGATTCAAGCATAGCTTATCCCACCATAATTAGGTTTGTCATTCCAATGTCGCACATGAAAATATCTTTCTTTTAGGGTCTTTTATTCCTTTAAACCCAAGTTTTCTTTATTTATCTCACCTATCTAATAAATCAAATTATCTAGATTTATCTTAAATTTGATTATCTTGGGGTATATGATCAAGGTCCTCTTAAACTAGAAATAGTTGTTATTATCCATTCCTAAATGTTTTAAGATCCTTTTAGTATTTGTTACTCTTTTTGTAATGTCCCCATTATATTCCCATTACATTCCCATTATTCTCCTTTAATATGTATATACTCTATTCAATTTAGACGTACGTTATATATTGATTAATGAGTTTTTTTTGTTGTTATAGGCTATCAGAATGTCAAATAAATATACTTGTGAAGAAAACAATAGGAGGTATGCTGAGGCTAAGGAAGCATTGGAGGCGAAGGGTGATGGAAAGTGTTATTGCCCTTGCAATGATTGCAGAGGTTTGTGAACTAGAATAATTTTAAGAACATTAGCTGAAAAACATTGTAAGGAGAAGGGGCATGCTGAAGGGGGGTATGAATATCATCCCTTGTTAAGACGTTATTCATTACATATTGTACTTCTTGTAATAGTACTGATAATGTAATCACAATTTTTTTATCATTTTAAATATATGTGTTGTATATTATACACTAATGTTATTGCATTGTTTGTAAATATAAAGACAATGCCCCCAAGATGTCGACTGCTAGAGAGCTATTTGCCATATAATAGTAGAAATACTACTTTACAAGACGACAAGCATGGAGATCATGCTATTGAAGATTGAGTTCTTAATGATCCTATGGACGAAGATGATGTTATTGATACTAATGGTGAAGATGAGATAAATAGATTGCTGCAAGACACATTTGTTCCATTGGATAAGGACAACCTCCATGATTTTCATGATGTTCCTCTTCTCGAGAAGTTCCAAGAACCTCTTTATGAAGGTTCAACAACCAATATTCTATCTGCTATATTGTTGTTGGTGAACTTGAAGGTTTTGAATGGTTTATCAAACACTTGTTTCACATAGCTCCTAAGGTATGTAAATTTGATTATTTTCCTCTATTTTTAGTGTTAATTAATTCGTAAATTAGGGATATGAAATATTTATGATGTATATTGTTTACATTTCACTTTTTGTCAATGTTGCAGATTGTTGGGTGAATTTCTATTACCACCTTCAAATAATTTACCATGCACAAGTCGAGAGGTATTCTTGATTATGAAAGAAATTGGAGTGGAGTATCAATCTATTGATGCATGTCCTAATGATCATATTATATATTATGGACAATATGCATCAGAAAACAAATGCCCACAATGTGAAATTAGTAGATATAGAACTAATCAATTAACAAAAGAGGTCCCTCGCAAAGTTCTTCGTTATATTCCCATAATTCCACGTTTCTAACGACTATTCAGGTGCAAAGTATAGCATAGTTTATGGATTACCATGCGAAGAACAGAAGTGAAGATGGTGTTCTTCGAATGCCTGCAGATGGTTCTGCATTGAAGAACATCGAAGAAAAATGGCCAATTTTTAAAGATGAACCTCGTAATGTTAGACTTTCATTGGCAGCTGATGGTTTCAATCCATTTGGTGAGCTTCATTCTACTTACTCAGTGTGGCCTGTTTTCGTCACCATCTTCATCATCATCATCATGTCCGTCATCATCGTCGTCATCCATCCTCCTCCTCCTCCTCCTCATCATCATCTTCCTCATCCTCATCATCCTCATGATCATCATCATCCTCATCGTCATCATAATTAGCATCATCATCATCATCATCACCATCATCATCATCATCATCATCATCATCATCATCATCATCATCATCGACATCATCATCATCATCATCATCATCATCATCGTCATCGTCATCATCATCATTATCA
This sequence comes from Larix kaempferi, assembly GCA_027924585.1. Lineage (NCBI taxonomy): Eukaryota > Viridiplantae > Streptophyta > Pinopsida > Pinales > Pinaceae > Larix > Larix kaempferi. The sequence continues at coordinate 42,011,416 of BSBM01000047.1, forward strand.
AAGGGGTATGTTCAAATCCAATCTGATGCCACATCATTGGATTTGAACATACCCCTTTGATAGTGATGAAAGTTACTTTTAGCATTCCATCCATATCAACATGCCATGTATATCAATGTGCCACCCAGATTTCCATTTGGGCATAGCATAATACTTAACTTAGCACCTTTACATATACGCCATAAATCAAAACCATAAGCATATTATTGTGAAAGGTCTTGTGCTCCAAGGCTTTCTCAACATATCTTTATAAACTCCAAGTAAAAGAACCATTTTCATAGTTTAAACATCACTATTAACATGAAATATGACCCAAGGAACAAATATATGTATAACAAACTGCTTGTAATGGGGATATATGATATATTCATGTTTTAAAATGAAGCATATATCCAATAAAAAAACTTAAAACTCTTAATCCACGTAATAAAATTGGTTGTTCATTCAATATTGAATTGTGACCTTCAAATAAAATATGTTCCAAGCAACATATTTTAAGATATCTCCTTGTCACTCCTCAAGGGACACCCCCTTTAACCTCAATCAAGATAAAACAAATGGTGTTTTTATGATCATGTTTAAAAATAATATGCCAATTTGACATGAATATGGAGGGAAGAAAAAATCAATTATAGACCAATTTGCCATTGAATTCTCATGTTAGCCATTTCATGGAAGAGATTCTTAACTTCCTCCAACTTTCCTTCCTTACATAAACCATCGATAATATCATTGTATTCACCTAATTCACTCACCTCCAAAAATTATTCATTGAGTGCAAATATTTTTAGTCCAACAAACTATGTTTAATTTTTATTTAAGATTGCAATTTGTACCTCATCTGCTAATAAGTTTTTTCCAATGAACAAGGCAATCAATTCATTCCTTCTTGTAGTGATATGCATATGGAAGTAGCTAAGTTTACAATGATGTGGCAAGAAAAGTAGAATTCAACTTCAACTTCAAGTGTTCCATTTTTTGTTAGGGTTTGGGCCTTGGATGCACAAAATACTCCTCTATGGCCTAAAGCCTAGGTTTCCACCCTCCACCATGTTAAGGAACCCCCAAGCCATACCTCGTGCTTAAAAATTGTAACGATGCACATAACCCCACTTTGACACCAAATATGCCCTTAGGAGGTGATGTGTTTTGGTTTGATGTGTTGGTCATGGAATTTTATTTATATAATCTTCATGTATATCCTAAGAACTATATTTCCTCCCAGACCATGTCTAGGACCCTGAGACCCATCACTAGTTCTCCAAATTTCCTAAAATATTCAATATCCCCACTCAGATGGAAAGAAAAAGCTTCAGAGGTCAACTGTGGTGGATCAATGTGTCCTTCTTTAACATAGACTCTCAAAATATTCCTTTATGGCATAAGGCTTAGGTTTCCTCATTCAACCATGTCTAGGGACCAAAGGAAATTTTCTTTCCAAAGAAGGTTCACAGGTAGTTGCCAACATTTCAGCTGTATCAAAATGCAAGGAAGGATTTGTGTAAAGTGAAAATACTTTTACAATACATGAGATTGAAAATGGTTCTATAGCATTTTATATTTATTGATTCAAGTTATCTAGTCTTAGAAGGAGGTCATTATATTACTATCTTATGACTAGAGTGAAACGGTCATAACAATTGGCTATACTTCCTTTACAATACAAAGCTCCACCCCCAATCCCTCATAAATGAAATCAGCATGGCATGTATTCGAATAAACTTGAAATGTCTATAGGAAATTAGGTTTACCAAGCATATCTTTGATCACATGGATAACCTCATGGAAACTCTTAACTTAGATTTTCTCTTTAAGCATTTTGAGTCAACTTTATGATGGGATCCAGGTTTTAAAGCACTTATATTTGAATATACCTTATGGCTTTAGATCCTTAGATGGGGAAATTTAGACATAATATTGGTTATTTTTTAATTACGAGAAACAATGCACCCATTTTGTATGAGATTCAAGTTTGTTTTTTGTTAATACACCTGTTGATTGCTTCCAACATTATGTAAAGTTAATTATGTGCTATTTGATTAAGTTCTTTCATTCAGTGCACATCAGTTAGCAGAGTAACTTTAACTCATCTCAAGTTAACACATATTTTTTCTGTCATCAAGGTGGAAATATTTCTTTATCTATCTAGAAGTGCTACTTTTCCTATCCATTTATCATACATTCCCATAAATAACAATAAGTAGAACATGTTGAAGATCATTGCACTTTCGTTTTGTCTAGTGATCTGATTGCTACTGTGACATGGACATCTTCATGCAAATAGTATAATTTTATGGATATATTACAGTTATAATGTCGCAGGATTTTTGTCTCACCCTAAAGGTTGCATCTGTCCTAGAAAAGCAAACACAGTTTCAAGAGTTGTGGGGTGTTTGTCTCACCTTAAAGATTACATATGTCCAAGAAAAACAAACATAGTTTCAAGAATTCTACCTGTTTTTTTGCATTTTTGGAGTTATGCTTCATGGTAAAGTTTTATACAAGGTTCAGTTTGCAATCCTATCAAAGTATGGTCTCTCTTATTGGTAAAGGTTTTAAATGTAAATAGTTTGGATTTTAACTTTAAATTTTCTTTTGGTAGTCTATGTCAGATGATGTAGAAATAGGAAGCATTCTTATCACTGAGCAGACAGCCCTTCCTAAGAATAAAGTTTTCAACTGTCAAGATGTTGAAGAGTTTCTAGAATAAATTAGGAAGCTTCAAGCATAGTAAGTTGAACAATTTTCTAGTTCATTATTACATTCTACATTTGCTCATAGACTTAGATACGCTGTATGATGATTTTTTTTGCTAGTTATGCTTTGAGAATTTTGTGTTAAAAGTATGATATTTGTACAAAATGGGTATAAAATTTCTCTTGCATTCTATTGTTATATGCCACGTCATTTAAAAAACATCCTATCCTATATGATTTCTGGACATGCATTCTGAAGAGGAAAAATGAGGATCATCTCCCTTTAAGAAAAGACTTTGCATCCCTCTGTAGCCAGATTTGGGTTAGGTCTCGAAATCTCTACCATATCTATTAGCAGCGTATATTTCCTTAACCAGTATCCTAGAGGGTGTCTCATAATATAACCAAAAAGTTCACTTACAGATCTGAACATTATTTTTCCTCCGTAGTTTATGAAAATTCCCACCTCCACAATGTCATTAGGGCTCTTTTACATTCTCCTGGGTGTGCAGCTAGCATCTTCCCTTGTCTTTCTGGCTCATGTTCTTTCGTTAAGTCCATGCTTCCTGTTGTTCCATCTTATCTACTATCTCTACTATGGGCACAATTATAGCTATCGGAGTGTCATTTTGTTGCTTCACTTGTTGACATATGGTTTTGCAGGTAACTAGTGCTACATATTACCATCATAGTTTCTAAGAACATGGGTAGTTATTTTACAGTCATTACCACACCCTCAATCTCCTTGGCACAAGTCTTTTGTTGTTTTGCATTGTTTTATAGGATTAACTTAGCACACAAAAGGTTAATTGTGTATTGACTCCGTAGAAACTTCTAAGAATATCCTAATAAATACACAGTCCTTCAATTTTAAACTGTGTATTATATAAATTTAATGCTCAGCCAACTGATTGTTCTTTTTGAAATTGGATTTGTCTTCTTGTTTACAGCTTAGTGGTATTCATTTTCTGGCTTTTGCATTAGACTTTATAAGGATGATTTCTGATACCAAAAGGCAACATACTTCACAAAATTATGAGGTTCACAAAAAACATATTCATTCATGCCTCGGGATATCTTGACAGTTTGTTAACAAGATGCTCACCCTCCAAATAACAAAATGAACTCCCTTGCTGAAGATGTTACTTGAATGACTAATTGATGCCCTCATAGGAAATCACCTCCAAATTTATTTATTATTATTTAAAAAAAAAATAGACATGTCCGTTGCTATAGAGACAACAAGCCCTAGCAAGTTTTGACGAATTTGCTATACTAGCAACGAAAATTTTCGTCGCTAGTATAGCAAGTTCGTCGAAACTTGCTAGGGCTTGTCGTCTCTATAGCGACGAACATTTTTTTTTAAATATGAGAAGCCGTCGCTATAGCACCGAAAGTTAGTTGCTATAGAGATGAACTTTCGGTGCTATAGCCACGAACTTTCATTGCTAGAGAGACATAGATCGCTTCAATTACTTATTTTAAATATGACAATCCGTCGCTATAGCCATGAACTTTCGGTGCTATAGCAACGAATGTTCAGTGCTATAGCCACGAACTTTCGTTGCTAGAGAGACAAAGATTGCTTCACTTACTTTTTTTAAATATGACAATCTGTCGCTATAGCAACAAACGTGCATTGCTATAGCAACGAACTATCGTTGCTAGAGAGATGGAGATCGCTTCCCTTACTTTTTTTAAATATGAAAATCTGTCACTATAGCCACGAACTGTCGGTGCTACAACAACGAACTTTCGGTGCTATAGCAAGGAACTTTCGTTGCTATAGCGACACATTATGGTTTTTTAAAGATAGCACGGTCCATGTCATTTCCGTCTCTATAGCGACGAACGTTGGAAAGTGTTGCTACAGCGACAAAAGTTTTCCCACAAAAACAAGGAGTCCTGTTCGTTGCTATAGCAACACAAAAGTGTTGTAATAGAAATGATTTTCCATGGGAAAAATGTCCACATGTACTAGTGTTTTGTCTAGCTTTCCTTAGGAAAAACTTTTGTTTCAGTCACTCCGGCTTACTTTCCTTAGAGAAGGTACCATAGGATTCAGAACTTGCCGCTCGAATATCCCCTTAACCAGGAGGTAATTTCGAAGGTAAGGATGGACCCACAAGCCACGGTCGTGTCACCTGAAGTGGAAAACCACACTTTGAATGTTGGAGCACATTTGTTTCCTCACAAACCTCCAGATTCACCCATCTCCAACCCCCACAGGGTGAAGAGGTCAGTACTTCCACTTCACAACCTGTCACCCTCCCAGTAGCATTACCGGGAGAGCCTGGTACTTTGGAATGGTTAAATTCCCCCCCAGGATGACCCTGCGGCAGCTGTTGGTCCCGCTACAGCTTATTGGACTTCATCTCGAGGCCACCCAGTGGCCCATTTTGTCGTTGCATCCTCGCCTACCTGGACCACTCTAGAAGGCATTCCACCCACTAACTGGCCTAGTTCTGCCCAGATTTTCAGGCCTCTTCATGAGCGCTTGGATCATTTATGTTCCTTGGGTGATGAAGCTCGATGACAACATCTTGCATATAATGCCAGGTTTAGATAAATCTGGATTCACACAGTATCTTTTGATTCACCGGAACCATCCATCCACAATATGACCATCCATGAAACTGGTCAACCCTCACAGGAGACCAGTCCTATACCTTATACGACCCAAGTTATTGAAGGGCAACAGTCCAACACACTTGTCACTACTACGATTGCATTACCTGCTCCTCCCCCACCTCAAAACTCACGGGGAAGATATTCTTTACCCCCTACCTTCCTCACAAGTAATGTTAATCCTATAGTAGATGATTAGCAACCCGCGTTGGGTCAACCATCACATCTTGGTCAGCTTTTTTCTGAAACTCCACCAATCTTATTGCTGAAACTCCACCAACTTTCTGCCAAAACCCCGCCAACTTTCTATTGAAACTATGCCACAGTTCTCTTTCAAATTTGGAGCCGAATTTGTTTTCAAAAGTTCCCACTCATTAATTCAATTAAACTTTGGCATGGACATGTTCAATTCTCTAACTGGATAATGGCCAACCGACTTCTCAGAGCTGCGTGTGAAGTAATGTCTCCGTCAACCAATTTGACACCAAGGTGCACCACCTCACAATTCGATGCTCTAAGTATGATAAGCGCACAGGTATGAAATCTAATCATGAGTATGACTAGGCATGAATGAAAAAAGTAATTATTATTATTTTGTTTGTATATCCATGTCATCAAATTTTTAACCAACCTGTCCAATCACTACCCTCTCCGCATTTATTGACCACCGTCACGCTGCCCAATCCATGTGACAAATTTTTCACATGAGCTTATTCCATAATGCACCAACTTTCCAAAAATACCAATGAACTCTCTATTGTTCATTGCTGTTGCTGCGTGCTGTAACTCCAATGTCTCAATTGGGAAATTTTTGTTCGTATCGTCTGGTATTATCAAAGAGAAGGAAGTGTGGGTGGTTTTGCAGTCCGCCACAAGCATGAGTCGACGGATGTCCTGCACAGAAACATAGAATTTTTCAGCATCTTTGAGGAATCCGGATGGATGACATATTTTGAAATGATGAGTGGATTTAATGGGGAAATGGCATTACTGTTCTCCATGAATTTAAGAGGTGATTGTTCAGAATTCAAGGGTCTGTGGATCGATGTTTTGGAGCATGTGCTAGTAGAATTCATAGGATTTCCAAGAACTGGGAGAAGATAGTTCGGCCGGAAGAGGCCCAACCTGACTGCAGTAGAATATTTCCTTGGAGCAGGGGAGAGCATTCAACCAAAAGGACGTGGCACAGCATTGGAAATTCTGCCTCACCCTTGGGACCAAGTTTCCATATTCATGAAGAAATACATCACATGTGAAGGTAGGTACAAAGTTGTTTACACCTATGATTTCGTTCTACTCTCCCACCCGTGTCACAATGCATTAATTAATATGCCTTATTTTCTTCTAAATTTTTTGCAAAACATGGCACATTATGCCCGGGGGTCTCACCATCCTCAAGCCTCCATTACCAATCATTGCCTCATTAAATTGCTAATCTTGAGATCCCTTGAGAGAATAAATCAATCCTGGGGACAATTTCTTGTTGGGGTAAGAGTAGACCCTGTGCCCATAGAGGAAGAAAATAACAATGAGGAAGATGACGCGTGGAGATTTTCAAATATAGTTGGGGGGGATGAAGATCCTGAAGAAGCTGGTATTAATCAAGAAGGGGCTTTAGGGGAAGCTGAAACTATAAAGAAATTTCAAAATTTAAATCCCCAGGAGCCTATTAGAAGCCCAGCTCAACAAATAAAGGCCAACATGGAGGAAAAGAGGGAGGAAATTGAAAATCAGACTGTGGTAATTCATGAAATTGAGTCTTCTACTGATGCTGAAATGGAGAAGGAATAAATAAGTTAGGAGAGGGATCATCATCAAAGGTTGATTTCCCTTTCTCTGTCCCAGTGGAAATTGAAATTCTCCCAGAAGAACTCACACCCTCTACATCACAAAGGAATAAGAAGAGGTCCCTCACCTCGAAATAGTCGCCCAACCAATCAAAAAGAAGGAGGAATCGATCTTATGCTACAACAGAAGAAGTACCAACAACCAAGGAGCATATTCAAATCCCAATATTAAAACCTCGGTCATCTGCTGAAACACAAAAATATGCTGAAGGTGTGGATCAAAATCAAGTAGAAAAACTAGTCTTTGAGAATAATCTGCTGAAACAGGAGGTGCAGATCCTTAAAGAATAACTAAAAGAAATGAAAGAAGTTTTGAGGAAGCAAGCAGTTCAAAGATTAAGCACATTGGCTAAGGATCCGAACAAGTGGAGAATTCACCCTCTATTTCGTAAAATCAGGAGCATGAAGAGTTTGTTTGCCCAGAATGTGGGGATATTTTTGAAAGATCAGGATTTAAGGTCACAATCATGGAGCCTTTATCCTAGAAACTTGGGAAATTGAGACGAGAAGAGAAGGAGAAGGAACAAGTGGATTCAATGGTGGAGGATGAACAACATCAGAAAAAGGAAGCAACCCCTTCACCTATGGATGAGCAAGAAATTAGGGGAAAATAATCTAAGGACAACTTTGCACAAGAAACTACTAGGGTCTCAGAACCAACAATCCAAGAAGATAATGTCGAGACAGAGATATCAACAATTCCAAGGGAAGCCATTGAACTACAAGAACTAGTGGCACATGAAATAACCACTGAGGTCTTTGAACCAATGCCACAGGAAGAAGTTTCTGAAACACAAGAACCAGTAGCGCAATTCGAACCAATGCCACAAGAGGAAGATGCCGAAACACAAGAACCAATAGCACAAGAAGAATTTTTTGAGAATGTGGCACAAAAAGAAGAAGTTGTTGAAACAAAAAAACCAACAACAAAAGAAAAATTTGTTGAGAATGTGGCACAAAAAGAGGAAGTTGTTGAAACACAAGAACTAACAGCACAAGAAGAGGTTGTTGAAATTGTGGCACCTAAAGAGAGAAATGTTGAAACAGAAGAACCAACAGTACATGAAGAAGTTGTTGGAACTGTGGCACCAAAGGAAATCATTGTTGAAACACAAGAGCCAGCAGTACATTTATAATTTGTTGATGTTGTGGCGCAAGAAGGGACTGCTAAAGTCCCTGAGCTCATGGATGGAAAAGAAACTGCTGAAACACAGGATCTGGTGTCTCCATACCAATCCCTAACAAGGAAACATGTTGATAAAACAAGGACCCTAAAGCCTATGGAATTTATTGAGCTAGATTCAGAAGAGGAAGAAGACAAAGGAAGTGGTAGAAACCAGGAGATGGCCAAGGAACTTTCTCTGCTCAAACTTGAAATCAGTAAGTAGAGATATCGTGCTTCTATGTATGAAGAAGGAATGGTTCCCCTGCATGAACATAGAAAATCCATTAAAGCACTTAGAGAAAGATGGTTCAAAGAATTATTCTTCCAGAAACATCAATGGGAAAGTTTGTAGGAAGAATTGAAGGAGATGAGAAAATTAAAGGTCTTGAAACAGGAGAAAGAACAATTGTATAATCTCATTCCGGAACTCTTGATTTGTAGAGCTCCATCCCCATCCTATTCAGTATTTTTGTATGAACAAATGATTTTGTTTAAGCTTAAGGCCCTGAAGGAAGGGAGGCCCCATCAGATTGTTACAACTCCCCAATTCTCTGAAACGTTTACTCAGAGGGATTTATCTGAGCAAAATTTACTTTGTGAGTTGTATTTGCATGAATTGGCTTGTTTTATGGACCTTCGGTCTAATCTAGTTCCTCACATAGGTGATATTCACCTGAGGGAATTCACTTCTTTTGTTACAAATCATATGAATTGGTGGCATGCCTCTTAGACCATCCAAAAGAATGGAAGCAGTTCCACTCTCTAGATAAGGGGTGAACCTCAATCCCCTGTGAACCTGGTTGCAAGACATAAGAGGCATCTCTCCTCTCCTCAAAAGACTAATTACCTGGCAGAATTTCAACAAAGAATCATATCTTGCTGTGTTAGGATGATCTCACAACAAGAACTCTTTGTAGTCGAAGGCAACAAGCAAAGGTGGGAGGCCTCTTCTGAGATTCTAAGGACAAAAGACCCTTACTGTTTTGAAAATTTTAAATATTCCTTTTCCTGAGTACCAGAGTATGTAAAGTGTATGCAGACATGTGGGCCAAGCTGGCTGGGGTTAAGGTTTAGGTTTCCACTCCTATGGTTTCCTGAAAGAAAGTACAAGAGCATCTATCAATTGACCAAGAAAGCAGAGAGGAAATGTTGGGAAGAATTGATTGCCTGTAATAGATTTTTAAGTCCTGGGGAGAATCTTGAATCCTCCTTCAACTTCACTAACTTCCACAGAAGGAGCTTCGAGTCTGACTCAGATTCATACTAGCTGGAGCATGTTGCATGAGGAAATGCAATTGGATAGTTGGGGGGAGATGTTGGGTGCTGGAAATTTCCCTTTTTGCTCACTTTCATCAAGATCCTTTTTCCCTGTCTTTTTCCTATTATTACAAATAAGTCATTACTTTTCCAAGGAAAATCATGGATGCAAACAGGTATAACCCATCATTGCTTTGTTATATTTAATGCTTAAACATTACTTGTGATTATGATTTTTATTCCTATTTGTGATGACTTGTGAAGGATCAATGGAAGTAATGAGATACAAGTGTATCAGCTTGCTGAGACACGTAGATGAAGGATTACGTGGCCATCAATCACGCCTTTTCTGGGCTTGGGTTCAGTCTGTTATAGGGACAATTCGAGCACTTATCCACGTGGCCTCCTGGGACTCGCTCAAGATGTTTGATCAATCGGATTGTGAAGCGCTTCAATGCTTATGAAACAGATTTGATTCTGATTGTAATTATGTTGTAACTGTTTCTATTTTTGGATCACTGATCCAACAGCCTCAAGTTATCCAATCTCCATGGCTTCCCAAATATGAAGGACCTGAATTGTCTTATCTAATATTAATAGGAAGACGAGAGGGTTCAGAAGGTTAAGCTTATTTCTAAAGAGAATTGTAATAGGAGTGGGGAGTTTTTTTGTAATTGAACTTATCCATTAATGAAAGAGGCAGGTTTTTCTCGATTCATTGTTGTTGAGTTAATTTGGTAGCCTTTATTGGCACCTCTGTTAGAAGTCCAAGGCCCACCTACTTACAAAGTTTCCGAATTAGTTAGTTGTTTAGTTATTTCTATAAAAATCCTCACAACAGATCTAAGAGCTGATGTATACCTCACAAGAGTAATTATGATTAAGCAAGAAGATAGAAGAAGAGTGGTCAGTGCAATGTAATGAGCAACAGAATAATAATACAGTAGAACTCGGATAGAAGCAAAAATACTTCACACACACTCATTAATTAATTAATCACAATATGGACAAATAAGTAGTACAATGCATGAGGATTCGAATTCCAAGGTGGCAATTCGAATTAGCCTTCATGGAGTGATCAAAAGATCACTGGAGTGTCATCGGAGCACAACTAGTAGTCTATCTCATCATTAGTGGAGTCATCAATGCTCAAGTAACTGTCAACCATCAGTCAAACTGAGTCTAGCTGAGTGTGGTAGGTATAACTGGAACTAACTGAATGTAGGAGGCTCAGTGGAGGGTGCATGAGGAGCTAACTGAAGTCAGAATGGGCAGTCAAGTATCACTAGAGGTCCATCGGAGTGATACAGTAAGTTGAGAGTCAGTCTAGCCTTAAATCAAGGAAAGAATTGAAGATAACTGAATGGTAGGTAAGGAAGGGCACCTTTCTCAAGTGGTAGATGAAAGGAGGGCGCACTAAGCTCTAGGAGGGCTAAAAATAAGTGGAAAGAAGATCTGGGGGATAGCTAACTGAGGGCTAGGTGTTGGGACTGATGACTGGGATGCATGCAAATGCATGCAAACCCTAAATAATGCATGCAAACCCTAAAAGTGCATGCATGACTGAAAATGCAAAGGATGAAAATGCTAGTAGGACTAGGATGGAGAATAGGAATATCCTAACACCCCCCCTTAATCCATCCTAGGCCCTGGTAACTAAGACCAAAGGTCACCCAATACAATGAATAATAACAGTCAATAAACCATGGAAATGGGGAAAACCTCATGGGAAAAATACCCCCCTCAAAATAGACTGTAAGGCACACAGACAAAAATAAATGCTCCAAACTCAAGTAGGTGTGATGCTTGGTCATATGTCTGGAGGTATCTTCTTCTTGGGAAGAAGTGGATCATGCTCAGAAAGCATGTGCTTGTACTTTCTCTTCAAATTGAATGTGATGAGAACAAATCCAAAAGTATGAGGATGATCCTTGAACCTGTGATTCGAATCAACTGAGGTAGGATCAAAACTATGAATGTGAAGATAGTCTTTTGTCTTCTCCTTCAAACCATCATGGGTGAGATTATGCCAAAAAGAACCATCAAACAATGATTGCTTGGAATCCAAATCAGCTCCAAGACTTGATAAATGGTTTCTTGAGATCTCCTTTGAACCAGCAGGGGTGAGATCAAAACCATCATATGCATGAGAAATTATCCCAAGTAGTGATTGCTTAGAATCCAAATTAGATCCAAGACTTGAATCATGGTTTCTTGAGATCTCCTTTGAAACATTAGAGGTTAGATCAAAACCAGTAAATGCATGAGAAATTATCCCAAGCGAATGGCAATGGTTTCTTGAGATCTCCTTTAAAGAAGAAGGGGTGAGATCAAAACCATGATGTGCATGAGAAATTATCCCAAGTGAATGGCAATGGACATATTCTTCAATAACCTTCTGAAAGCATGGAATAATGATCATATAGTAGTAAATAAGAGGTGATTGCTTGAGGAGAGTGAATGCATTACCTCCAATGGCTGAATTGACCTCTGAAACATTCAATAGATCATGATGCAGACCAGCAGACTCTGGTGCAAGAGAGGATTTATGACCTTCTGCAATATCTAGAGTGTGAGCTGGCACAGAATTCGAAATAGAAGAAATTTGGAGCATGAGTGTAGAATCTGCAAGTTCTTCTTCTTTGTGGACAACTTCAATATGAGATATGTTTGATACTAATTCATGATCAATGAGATCATCAAGGAGGGTGAATGCATGACTTTGCTTGCTCTTGAAGGGGTTTGGATCAATCCCTTCATCATATTTGCCGAATCTTTCATCCAGATGGGCCCATAGCTCTTTTGGAGATTCAACATCATCAATGAATTGGTCTACCAAGCATCGAGACATAGCAAACATCATGGCTACAATGGCTCTGCCACCTTTATTTAACCAGCCAATCTCTTCTTTAGAGGATTCAAACGCTCTTTCAAAACAATAATCAAAGAGATCATGGCTCTTCAAATATGCTATCATTTTTGGTTTCCATTCATCATAGTTGAATGGAGAAAGAGGAGGGATTTCTTCTGAATACACTGAAGCTGTAGAAGACCTGCAAAAACAATAGAAAATGTCTGCAACTGCTATTGCTGCAAAAGTGCAGAAACTGCTGCACTCGAAATCTTGATCATAACCTGCAAAAAATCTCAGAAATGGAGATAAACAATACTCTCAACATGCTTTGATACCATGTGAAAATCCTCACTGCAAATCTAAGAGCTGATGTATACCTCACAAGAGTAATTATGATTAAGCAGGAAGATAGAAGAAGAGTGGTCAATGTAGTGTAATGAGCAATAGAATAATAATATAGTAGAACTCGGATAGAAGCAAAAATACTTCACACACACTAATTAATTAATCACAATATGGACAAATAAGTAGTACAATGCATGAGGATTCGAATGCCAAGGTGGCAATTCGAATTAGCCTTCATGGAGTGATCAAAAGATCACTAGAGTGTCATCAGAGCACAACTAGTAGTCATCTCATCATTAGTGGAGTCATCAATGCTCAAGTAACTGTCAACCATCAGTCAAACTGAGTCTAACTGAGTGTAACTAGAACTAACTGAATGAAGGAGGCTCAGTGGAGGGCGCATGAGGAGCTAACTGAAGTCAAAATGGGCAGTCAAGTCTCATTGGAGGTCCATCGGAGTGATACAGTCAATTGAGAGTCAGTCTAGCCTTAAATCAAGGAAAGAACTGAAGATAACTGAAGATAACTGAATGGTAGGTAAGGAAGGGCGCCTTTCTCAACTGGTAGATGAAAGGAGGGCGCACTAAGCTCTATGAGGGCTAAAACTTAGTGGAAAGAAGCTCAGGGGGCTAGCTAACTGAGGGCTAGGTGCTGGGACTGATGATTGGGATGCATGCAAACCCTAAATAACGCATGCAAACCCTAAAAGTGCATGCATGACTGAAAATGCAAAGGATGAAAATGCTAGTAGGACTAGGATGGAGTATAGGAATATCCTAACAATTTCATTTCATTTGGTGTGGATTTCTAGTTAGATTTTGATTGTTAAAATGGGTAATTGCTAAGCATAGGATTTCTAGATTTCAATTCTTGTTTGCTGAAACAATGTGAGTAATTAGAATAGGATTTCCATTTATGGATTTTCTTTGATTTGATTTGCTGAAATAGTCGACTGATTAATGTGTGGTTTATTATTGCAAGTGTGTTATTTATTTTAGGCTGATACAACTTGAATATTCTTTGAGAGTTGATTTAGGATTTAACTTCTTGCAAAATCAAGTTTATTAATGTACTCTTGAAGTAATTGATTCCAGAACTGATATTGTGGAAGGATTGTAAATTTCCTTGATTTTAACAGTCAATTAATAATTGAAGTTGGATTGAGCAATGAGAAGAGCATAGCCTTAGTAATTAGATAGGTTGGGTGATTTTCTAATTCATCAGTTACAGAAATTTTATGCATATATTTTGCTTGATTTCCTTTGCAATAATCAGACTTCCTTGGGTTGATAATTTATATTGAGCACTTTGTTTATTAATTTTAATTAATAGGCAATTATAGTGACCAACAAGGCCAACTGATTACAATCCTTTAATGGTAGTATCCCTTGGTCCAATCCAACCAAGTCCTCATCTTAACCTAGCTGTTGTGGGACTTACTCCAGGGAAAGTGTTGAGGGTCAAGGAATTTTTTAGGAATATTTTTATTTCATATTTTACTCATTTTTAGAATTATAAAAACTCCCTTTGAACTCAATGCTCCTGACAGTGTTGGGCCTAGTGTTTTGGTGGTACCATTTTTGAAGTAACAGTTTTGGTGTGGATGAAGACAAAGTGGAACCAATTCGGTGATGCAGTCAACTCCAACGAAGCGGCCATGAAATGGGAAAAATGGTCATGTTGATCGTGTCAAAGGTCGGAGTTAAGTCAGTTAGTTACAATTGGTCCACATTGTAATAATGAGTCGGTTAGGAAGTTAGTGGGTTAGTGGGACCGAGGAAAGCTTAGTGTGCCCTATAAAAATATATTAAGAAGGATGTTTTGTGGTTAGATGCAAGTAGTCGAGATGGTCGAGTCTTTGTGTTAAATTTTCAGAATTTACTTCAATATGATCTAGGATCTTAACTGAGAGAACAACATGTACAGCAAATCTACATCACATCAATCATGGACACAATAATGCAAGCACACAAGAGACATAGAGTTTACTTGGGGAAAACCATAAAGGTGAAAAACCCCAATAACTTCCTCAGAGATAGATAGAGCAATGATACAACCAGAATACAAGAGATAGTCTTCTCCTAGCAGCAGATCCTCCTCCTCATAAGTGCACCACTTTCTGAATGAGAGAAGTGTGTGAGTGAGAGAATAGAATGTGTAAAATGAGAGAGACACACTCTCTATTTATACACTAACTTGACTTGACCTTTACTCAACTAGGTCGGCTTCAACTTAACCACTTAACATAATGCTGACTGGGCCGACACCTAATAAGGTGGTATAATAACCCTTTGACCCACATGGCCGACCCCCAATAGGGTGGTCTAATAATCCTTCGACCCACATGACTTATACAGGGCCGACCCCAACAAGGTGGTCTAATAACCCATCAAGTATAAGTTACGACACTTACAATATAAATGACAACACTTCCATATAGAGGAATAATAACGTCTCTATAGGAATACAATATACATATATGTGAAATACATTCCGAAGTTACATATACATCAACACTCCCTCTTAACTAGGAAGGTATTTCTCGACATAGGTCTTCTAGCACAAGTCTTATTCTCTGGATCAATGTCACTGGATAATCATCATCGAGTCATCATCATCGTCACTGCTGCTGCTATCTCAATCAATCTCTGAATCTACTCGTCATAGGAAGTTCTACAGAGCCAGCCCTTTTTCATACTGGATATAGGCCCACCACTTGCAGGTCTTCATCATCACTGGCCATACTGTGGAATCCTCAGGACTTATTACGTGCGTCACAAAACCTGGCTGCAGCATCCCAGGCTATTACAAGCACACAGCTCTACCTGTCAGATCTCCCAGGAGCACATTACATGTGACCCATCACAAAACCTGGCTGAAGCATCCCAGGCTGTTACGAGCACACAGCTCTACCTGTCAGATCTCCCAGGAGCACATTACATGTGATCTCACCACAAAACCCAGCTGAAGCATCCCAAGCTATTACGAGCACACAGCTCTACCTGTCGGATCTCCCAGGAGCACATTACATGTGGTCCACCACAAAACCTGGCTGAAGCATTTGAGGCCTTTTTCATCCTGTCTAGATCTCCCAGGAGCAAATTACATGTGGTCATGGAAAAACCTGGCTGAAGCATTTGAGGCCTTTTTCATCCTGTCCAGATCTCCCAGGAGCAAATTAAATGCCATAGGACAAAACCTCGCAAGAGCATCTCAGGATGTTACGGGTACACAACTCCGACCTGAAGATCTCCCAGGGCACAAATTACATGTCCTCCCAGAGCAATGTCTCGAAAGAGCATCCCAGGCTGTTACGGGTACACAACTCCGACCTATAGGATCTCCCAGACATGCTCATCTGCACAACCTGATCCACGGCCACAAAGTATCATCCTGATACTCACCATACATCATCCTGATGTACACATGATCATCCTGATCATCATCACTGCAACATCCTGCTGCATATCATCTGGAGAAACATCCTGAAGCTCGTCATCCATGATCATCCTGATCATACAATGCATCTACCTGATGCATACCAAGTATTTACCTGATACATATCATCATACATGATCCACCTGATCATACAATGTATCCACCTAATACAAATACAAATACATGATCCACCTGATCATACATGATAAATATCAACATACATGATCTACCTGATCATACAATGTATCCACCTGATACATATATAGATACATGGTCCAATCTTCCAACATGATGCATATACAAGATACATACAAATGATCCAACCGATCATATCCAACATCCAACATGATGCGTACATACATATACATATAAATGATCCAACTGATCATATCCAACATCCAATGGGAGATCAAATAACTCAGACAGTAGATTCTGTAGCCATAGTGCCTCACAGCTAGATGAGCAGGCTGCAACATACTCTGCCTCAGCTGTACTCAGTGCTACGCAGGACTGCTTCCTGCTAAACCAAGAGATCACACCTGATCCCATACTGAAGCAACACTCAGGTGTGCTCTTCCTATCTGCAGCACTGCCTTCCCAATCTGAATCAACATAACCCTACAGGTTAAACTTTTGATTCACTTCATACTTGAGCCCATAATCAACTGTACCTTTCAGGTACCTTAGAATATGCTTTACATCAACCAGGTGAACACTCCTCGGATCTGTCAGGAACTGGCTCAATGTGTTCACCGCAAAGCAAATATATGGTCTCATGTTCGTCAGGTACATCAAGGATCCAATCATCTGAAGATACATAGTGACATCAACCAGTTCAGATGAAGCATCACACAGAAGCTTCAGGTTCGATGCCATAGCCTCGCAGTCCATCTTCTCGAACCTCTTCAGTATCTCTACTGCATACTTCCCTTGTCCAAGGAAGATTCCATCTGCACTCTGCCACACCTCCATACCAAGAAAGTAGTGCACCATACCCAAGTTCTTCATCTCTAACTCGGCAGCAAGCTTCCGCTGCGTCTCAGCAATCAATCTATCCTCACCTATAACAAACAGGTCATCCACATACAAAAGTAGTATCACTGGATTGCCTTCCTCAACCTTGTAGTAAAGGTTGGAATCCGCTTTATTCTTGGTAAAGCCCAAACTAGATACAAAGCTGTCTATCCTACCATACCAAGTTCTGCACATATATGACTCCCTGTCATGTATCTCAGAACCAAGTGGCTGCATCACATACACTTTTTCTTCAACTACACCATTCAAGAAAGTGTATCTTCCTCTTCATCACTGCAGCATGCTTGATCTTGTATATCCTCTTGGAAGTCACTACAAACTCCCCTTCAGGTCTTGAGACTGCATCCCAAACATCTTCATGATCGACTGGTACTCCTCGATCATGGCATTCTTCCCAGATCCTGGGAACTTCAATATCTTCAATATTTTCAATAGATAACTTTGTTGTTGAACAAATGTTGTATTCCTTCTTTTGTAGGTGATGGTATACGATCTTTCCTACACAACAAGTTAAATTGCATGATTAGAAAACATCTCATAGTTTTCAGAACAAATTCTTACACATAAATAAATATGTCATACAGTCATGCAATTATTTTAGCCAATGCTTCAATACAGCATTTATCCATATCCCATAACTTTCTAGATTCCTTCCAATCTCTACCAGAACATTGTTAAGAGTGTGCACAACTCCTAACATGTCAGCAAAGAGGTTTCATTCTAGATAAGTAGCAATGGAATGTTGTACAGTGCCATAGACCACTTACCCATGTACATTAGTAGTATACTGTTCATCAATGCAACTATTCTAATATGCATAATACACAATCTAATTGTAGGAACATCAGTATATACATTATTGAATAACATTATTTAAACAAACAACTATGTAAGAAATGACAATTCAAATACTTATCTTTGTTTGATTGTTGGGTTGACTCCCTCTTTATTTCTTTTCTGCAACTCCATTCTGATGTGGATTGAGAGAAGTGGTCAACTCCCTCTGAATATCTGCATCCTTGCAGAAACTACTGGAGTGTCCTCCCTCTTGATCTTTGCTTCCCGGATTACCTGTCCTTGAACTTATATCCATCCTTAATCACTATGCATGCTTATTAGTATCATCATTGTGTTATCCTTGAGGTATCATACATAATCACACATTTATTAGTATAATATTAATACTATCAAAACACAATAATCTTAAACATGTATAGTCACGATCATTCACAGATAATAAACATTAGTATTCAAGGTTTCAGGGAAGTCTTCTTTTACTCATGCATATTCTTATTTGATCATAGGACTCTTCTGATTAGTTAAATCATCAATGCATAAACCCGTGATTACTCAAACCTATACCTTCATGATTCTTCTGGTTAATCATATCATCAATTATGGTAAGAAACATAATATGCATACAGCCATGACTATTCAAACCTATGACTTCATGAATAATCATTATCAACAACACAACAGTATAAGATCCTAACACAAGGTAGGATTATAGCTTGATATAGGAAAAACATACCTGGATTAGCATGCTAGCTAGTTATGTCTAACATACCCGCATAATGTTTTCTGGTTCTCTTCAATGACTTGTGCTAGTAACCTGCATGTCTCATAAGTTATCCATTGTAGAACCAAGTTATACATACCTCGTAAGTAGATTTTCTATGTGATCCATGACAATGGATGAATCTTTGTATTCATGTCACCATGATCATATGTTCTTGAACTAGAACATGATTTGTCTTTCTTGGTGTACCTTTTATGTTAGCGGACAACATAAACCTCATACAACACCATAATGCATTAGTACAATCATAAGTGTCAATACCCTAATGCATGCATTCATAATTTTGTTAAGGTGATACGGCAAGTCTAAAATCAAGATTGTTCTAACCGTAATAACATGAAGACAAACATATCATAAAATTAATCATGAAAAAATCTCGAGACATACCTGGATGAGTCATACCTGTCGAGATTGCTTGTAATCTTCTTATGTAAGGCCTTAGCCTCATCTCCCTCTGAAACAGGAACTTCTTCACTTATGCAGGTGACCAATCCATCCTCTTCTATGATTAAACCAATCCACTTGATTTGCAGGAACTGGATCTGGAGCTTTATTAGGGTTTGTTAGAGAAACCCCAAAAATTAAAACTTCCAAAAGGATAGAAATATCCTCCTTGATGAGCTGATCAAACTAGTATGTTCAGAATTTGAAAACTGCAAAGTTTCACTCCTCAATTTTTCCTTTGAAACTTCCGGATTCACTGGACATGACCCTGAACTGGGGTTTGATGAAGCCCACTCTTCTGCCCAATCAAAAGGTTTGATCCAAAGCTCTAAGCTTCTATTTTTCTGAGGAGCTTCTAGCCGTGGTCATAGATTTCAAAAATTCCCATTTTTATAGAAGCCCTAATTTTCCACTTTTCTGATCAAAGTCCCGAACTAGGGTCTGATCAAGCCAGGCCTTCTGCCCAACCAAAAATTCTGATCTTGGTCTCTAAATTTTTATTTTGATGAGTAGCATTCAGCCGTGGTCTCTAATTACAATAATTCCAACTTTCTCCGAAACCCTCCATTCTGGAAGCCATGAATGATTGTGCTAAAAAATAATTCTGTTTTGACAGAAATATGTACCTGATTTTTTCTGGTGTAACTCCGTACTTTTCGATCCATAGGGTATGAATTTTTTTTTGTGGTATCCTGACCTTTCATCTTTCCATCCCGATAGGTCTGACCTCAATTGGATTTTCTGACAGAGAGTTATGCCAAGTGTCGCAACATGACCTGTTTATGGGATAATACAGGAGAGCGAACTTGTATGGAGTGCCACGTGTTACTGGTTCAACTTCGGCCTCTAAAAACGTTTCCTAAGATAGTACATCTTGTGTACTACCTGTAACTTCTTACGAAATTTCATTTGGAGCTTCCTAGTCCAAGTTATGACCTTTTTCCAAGGTCACTTGTTTTTGACTCAGATCTGGAAGAGGCAGAAACCCTATATTGTACAGATCATAAATCACAAAGTACAACGAATTATAGGTTTCCCTTTGGACACAAGGTACATGGGGATCTCATCTTCGACCTGTAAAAGTTTTAGATCCAAAAATTTCACGAAAATGGATTTATAACGAAAGTGCTACGATGACTGGTTTTTGCTATATCAAGCCCTAGCATCGTAAGTGCAACAAGTGTCATACATGCCATATCATGCCTTCTTTCAGGCTAGCTTTGATACCATGTTAAATTTTCAGAATTTAATTCAATTTGATCTAGGATATTAACTAAGAGAACAACATGTACAACAAATCTACAGCATATCAATCATGGACACAATAATGCAAGCACACAAGAGACACAGAGTTTACTTGGGGAAAACCATAAAGGTGAAAAACCCCGATAACTTTCTCAGAGATAGATATAGCAATGATACAACCAGAATACAAGAGATAGTCTTCTCCTAGTAGAAGAGCCTCCTCCTCATAAGTGCACCACTTTCCGAATGAGAGAAGTGTGTGAGTGAGAGAATAGAATGTGTAAAATGAGAGAGACACACTCTCTATTTATACACTAACTTGACTTGACCTTTACTCAACTAGGTCGGCCTCAACTTAACCACTTAACATAATGCTGACTGGGCCGACACCCAATAGGGTGGTCTAATAACCCTTTGAACCACATGGCCGACCCCCAATAGGGTGGTCTAATAACCCTTCGACCCACATGACTTATACAGGGCCGACCCCAACAAGCTGGTCTAATAACCCATCAAGTATAAGTTACGACACTTACAATATAAATTACAACACTTCCATATAGAGGAATAATAATGTCTCTATAGGAATACAATATACATATATGTGAAATACATTCTGAAGTTACATATACATCAACACTTTGTGCTCTGTAATGAAGATATTTGATATGTATGTTGAAGACATTTTGGAGAAGCTGAGTCGCTAATCTGCAGATTGTGTGCGCGGATCTATTGTATTACATGAAGAATTATGTAATTTTTCCCTGAAGCGCTTATTTGACTGCGACTCTTAAAAAAATACAAGTGCTTCCGTATTTTTCCCTAGATGGGTTTCCACGTTAAAACATGGTGTCTTTATGTGTGTTAATGTTTTGTGATGTGATATGTGTTCTTTCTTCGGTTGAATAAATAAGAAAATATATGATGGGTTTAGTTGTATGAAAATTGGATGCAATTATATTAATCTGGATAAGTAATGGAATATGTCGATGTTATGAACTTGTCAAAGCTATGGTTGGTCGTTGTTTTGTAACAAAACATAATGATTAATGTATTTGTTTTCGAGTGTTCCCCTTCTGTGCTACATGAATTTTGGTTCCTGCAGTCCCCATAGATACTTTGGGTGAGACTTCATCTGCTCTGCAGGTGTTTCCAGAAGGGATTTAATCCCTTTCGGGCCAGTGTGTGTCGATTGTGGGGATTGTTGGTGGATGTTAAGTGTTGAACCCTGGGAAAAGTAAAAGTGCGCCAACAAATGGTTCCATTGTCGGGACCAGATCTTTGAGGTGAAGAGGAATGTTGTGGCATTCGACTAAGTCGGAGATCCAGTATTGGGTAGACCTACAACTAGAAGAATTTGCAAAGAAGCATAACATAAATCCTTGATTGAATAATGACGATTTGTTAGGCAAGTATGTTTTTACTGATATTCATGAAGTATTCTTTGGCAAGTTCCCAGTGATATTGCATGAATGGTTAACAAGGTTGACTGAACAAAAGACAAATTTCCAAGGAGGTGAACCAAGATATTGGACACTTGAGTTGATACAGCAACTGAAGGGTGTGAACAACAGAATCTTTTGTGCAGCAGATTTCTGGCTATACAGTGTGTTAGAGGGGTATATTACTGAATTCGTTGTTGACACTATCAAGTCATATAGTGCATCAGAATGTGAGTTCTTTGAATGTCTGTGCGGTAAGTACCTCAAGTTGTTGAACTTGGTAATCAAAAAGATTCTTTGTGAAAAAGGTGTAATGCGAATGGAATTTGATGAGTATATCAATTGTGTGCGGTGGGCATGGGTATTGGATGGAAAACTGTCTAGATGGAATTAATAGGATGAGCTAAGATGAAAAGTGGAGATGAAATTGAATCAAAAGAAGAGTGCAAATTTCTACGAAGTGGAAGACGATTTCAGTCGAACAAAAGGAGGAGAATTGTGACAAAAAAGAGGGGTTGCAGTGCGACTGAAAGGAGAAACTACAAATCAGTGCCACAGCTCGATAAGGATTCTAATGACAAATAGGTTGACTACCATCTCATTCCTGAGGAATAATAAGGCTCTGAAGGACCGTTCCAGACCTGAGGTTGTGACATACCCACAACCCCACATACATATCCGGAGACCGAGGTAAGACGTAATCTTTCTTGACATTTTATTCCATCTAGTCATAGTAGTGGTAGTATTCCGAAGAATACTTCGCCGAGTGGAAAGCCTCTAAGTAGTGGTCCATTAGTAGTGAATCAATCAAAGCCCCAAAAGTCCAGAGTGGTCGGGGACGACATGAAGTTACCTATTTTTAATGGGAATGGATAAGAAGATTCAGAACAAAACTGGTTTTTATGAAGCACTGTATGGACTGTGAAGCAAGTCTAGGACGACAACGTCAAGTTGGCATAGTTGATCACGGATTTCATAGGTTGTGCTTTAGAATGGTTTATGAAGTTTTTTGAAGTTACTGGTAAACAACCTACGAAGACCTTGGTAGAATTCAAGTAAGGACTAAAGATTAAATTTAAGAAGCTGAAGTCTGAAACTCAATGTATTACGGAATTGAAGGAAATCAAGCAAGCATCGAATGCGTATGTTTGGGACTTCGACCAACATTTCAAAACGTTGATGTCTCGTACAAGATTTTCAATGAATGATTTACAACATAAGGAATGATTTATTGCTGCATTTTTTTCCCACATCAAAATTCCACTTATGCAACAGAATATACCAACACAAACGGAGGCCTTGGAACTGGCTATGAAGCTAGAAGCATAACCTATCGAGGATACTGGTGCTAGTATGGCTCAAATTCAGTCACAGTTATCAAACATGTCTATTCAAATTCAGGATATTAAGAATGGAAAAGAAAAGCGTGAATATTTTTGGTGCATTAGATGTAAAGAAGATGGGCATTCCAAATACTAATGTACAACATTTCATGATATATATTAATGCTGGCAATCCAAGTCCAATAAATCATGTTGTATGCTATTGAATCTGTCAGACCAAGGGACATCGACCAGAAGAATGCTACTTGCTGCAAATATGGTGAGTGGTCCCCAGAACTTATGGTGCAAGTTCTGTAGCTTTGTTGGGCATGAAAAAAGCATTGTCGAGCATACTAGTTGCTCACTGAACGAACTCCAGACACATTTCTTATGAAAGGAGAAGGTTCAGCTGAAAGGATTATTAATCATGTCTAGTGAATACATAAGACTAGTCGAGAACTCTGACTTAATGTGAAGATCAGTGACTACGACATGGACTTTGTTATTCTAGATTTGGGTTCAGATGTAAACATCTTGACCAATAAAATGTTGGAGAATATGGGAAATCCGAAGTTAGCATGGTTACCTATCCATCTATGCTTATCTAATCATAAGGAAGTAATACCATTTGGTCTAATGGTTGGGGTTCCTATCAAACTAGAAGGACTGTGTACATATGTAGAATTTGAAGTGATAGAGATTGTCAATGGCACCAATCTGTATCCTACGCTACTAGGGATTTATTAGGAAATTCAGAATCAGACTGTCATAAACTTCAAAAAGAGAGTTCTGACATTTGAAAACAAGAATATTAGAGTTGTCACACCTTGGATCCATCAGAAGGGCATAGATATGTAGAACCATTCAAAGGATATTATGATGCTCAATATTTAGCTAATATTTATAATGTATCTTCCAGGATGAATGATTATATTAATCCTATAGTAGACGGTATGCTCAGTTGGCAAAGTGTTAGTTCTTTTTCTTCTGACTCTAGTGGAGCTATTGAAAATTGGTAGAATATGCTACATGAAGTCTCTATGCGAAGGTGTGATCATGTCATAAAATCCCTATGATGGGTTGGAACTGAGGTATGTATTCATCTTATGTAAAGGTTTACTTAATGTGGGTCAGTTTATTGATGAATTTGAAATTAAAGTGCCTGAGCAACAACCTTCTTATCCATGGATGTCACCTTGAAAGCAACACCAACAAGATGGTGGGATACACATAAGTACTCTGTGATTGGTTGGTCACGGTGAAAAAGATACTTAGAAATTTGGTTCAGGGTAGAGATCCCATACATGGGAGAGAAATATACATGACTTACTAGTCTCGCTTATCATTTGGCTACCTGTAGTACAATTTGATATAATATACCCAAGCAAGAGTGGTTCCATATGTTCATCCATACCCTTGATACTATTTCGACAAATTGGTATACATCGTTGGAGCTGCGACAAGGAACTACAGATTGGGATTGTTTGGCTGCAAGTTTTAAACACACATTTAACTATGAGGATGAAAT
Source organism: Larix kaempferi (assembly GCA_027924585.1). NCBI lineage: Eukaryota > Viridiplantae > Streptophyta > Pinopsida > Pinales > Pinaceae > Larix > Larix kaempferi. The sequence goes on from BSBM01000047.1 coordinate 42,036,241, forward strand.
TCCTACAATAGATGCAGTGTTGCATATTTTGAAAGCTAATATTTTAAAAGAAATCCCAGGACCAACATCCAATCTGGCACAATATTGGACCGCAACAGTGGAGAAAATGATGGAGTGTTACAATATTAGTGGCGAACCAGAAGATGAAAACCCAAGGGATGTCCATGTCCCAAAAAGTGAAGGAAGTCATGATTTGAAGGGGCCATACATATCATTAGATAAGTTTCTACATCTATTGAAGATAAAAAGGTAAATATTGGCTCTACTGAAAATCCAAAGTTTGCAAACATAGGTGATTACTAGGATGATAAAACCGTGGGAAAAATTACTGACTTATTGCATGAGTTCCAAGATCTGTTTCCTACTAAATTCTCAGAGATGAAAGGTATAGCTTGTGATTTGGGTGAAATGAAGATTCCCCTGAAACCAGGTGCTAAACCCGTAAAGTAGTGGCCGTACAGACTAAATCCGCAGTATAAAGAGAAGCTTAGAGCATATCTCAACAGAATGCTTGATGTAGGAATTAATGAAACCGTGGAAGAATCAGAATGGATTAGTCCTATGGTGATCCAAGGAAATACGACTAGAGAGATTAGGACCTGTGTTGACTTGTGGAAGTTGAACAATGAATGCTTACATGGTCCTTTTCTCTCACTCCTTTTACAAATTAAGTGCTTGAGACTGTCGGAGGATAGGAAGGCTACTATTTTACGGATGGATTCTCGGGATATCATCAAATCAAGATTGCTAAGGAGGATCGACATAAAAACAACATTTGCGATAGAATGGGGTTGTTTTCAATACACGGTAATTCCTTTGGGCCTAAAGAATGCCCTTGCTCTTTTTTCACAGGTAGTTGTTGTTGCATTTAATGAGTTCATGCATAAGTTTCTATAAGTGTACTTTGATGACTGGACAATTTATGGCTTACTAAAGAATCATATCGACAATTTAAGGTTGATGTTAGAAAATTGTCGACAATATCAAATTTCTTTGAACTTGAAGATATGTATATTATGTGCTCCATTTGGCATATTGTTAGGACATGTGGTTTGTAAGAAAGGCATGTTAGTAGACCCTGTAAAGATTGCTATCATAGTCAATTTTCCTCCACCTACTATAGTTTGACAGTTGAGAACAACCTAGGGTCATATTGGATATTACAAGTAGTTTATTAAAGGCTACGCCTAGATAATAGCAATGATGGAGAAGTTACTAAAAAAGGATGCAAAATTTTAGTGGAATGAAGAATGCCAGCAGAGTCTTGATACAGTGAAGGAAAATATGGTTACAACACCTATTTTAGTATTTCCTCACTAGAAGAAAGAATTTCATGTCCATGTTGATGTGTCATCTATCGCTTTAGGGGCGGTCCTTGCTCAACCAGGTGAGGGGTCCATCGAACACCCTATTGCATTCGCTAGTAGAAAATTATCCACTGCAGAACGAAATTATACAACGACTAAGAGGGAGGGCCTTGCTATGGTCTATGCTTTACAAAAATTTTGACATTATCTACTAGGAGGCCACTTTAAGATGTTTACTGGCCATTTTGCGTTAACATACTTGGTCAATAAGCCATTGTTGGGGGGGAAGATCTGTCGGTGGTTGTTGTTGTTTCAAGAATACGAATTCGAGATTATAGTTAAGCTAGGGAGGTTGAATGCAGGCACCGACCATCTGTCTAGGTTGGAAAATGGTGAAGAACCAACTAGCTTAGAAGACAATATTCTAGATGCATAACTCTTTTCAGTACAAATGGTTGATGACTACTTTAAGGATATTATGACATTTTTGTCAACATGTATGCCACCAAAAGGATACACGACTGCTCAGAAGAAGAAATTAGTAATACAGTCCATGGATTATTAGTTGATCACCGGTGATTTGTATAAGCTAGGACAGGATGAAGTATTGTGTCGCTGTGTTTTGGAGCACGAACGACCAATCATATTGGTTGAGGCTCATGATGGGGTCACAGGAGGCCACTATGCAGGGAAATCTACATCGCCAAATATCTTAAGAGAAGGATTATGGTGGTCAACTCTTCATAAATATATTAAGAACTACTGTTAGAGTTGTGACGTATGTCAGAGAATAGGGAATCCCTCAAAAAGAGATGAAATTCTTCAAGTACCTCAGATTACACTGCAAGCATTTGACAAGTGGGATGTTGACTTAGTGGGACCTATCAATCCACCAAGAAAAAGGATAGGAGCAAGATATATAATAACTGTGACAGATTATTTTACACATTGGGATGAAGAAGCACCATTTCGATATTGTACTGCTACGACTACTGTGAAGTTTTTATTTGAGAATGTCATTACCAAGTTTGGATGCCCATGTACTTTTCTGATTGATCATGGCACACATTTTGTTAATAAAACTATAGAGGCCCTTACTGAAGAAATTCAAGTTTATCATTAGAAGAGTACTCCATATCATCTGCAGGAAAACGGAACTGTAGAAGCGTTCAATAAAATTATGGAACATGCACTTACTAAAGTTTGTAATGTGAACCATGACGACTGGGATTTAAGAATCCATGCAGTATTGTGGGATTATAGAACATGTAAACGGTTGACAAGTGAGACTCATTTCAAGTTGGTATATGGACAAGAGGATGTGATGCTAATTGAATACATTGTCCCCAGCTTAAGGATTGCAGCTTTTACAGGTATGTCTGATACTGCGACCCTTGAAGAAAGACTGTCACAATTACTTCAATTGGAGGAAGACCACTTTGTCGCAGGTTTTCATCAGTAGGTGCAGAAACACAGAGAAAAGGTGTGGCATGATCATCACATCACTAAGAAACATTTCCAACAAGGAGACTTAGTTCTTCTCTATCACAACAAATTATTCAAACATCCCCGTAAGTTACAGATGCATTGTCTAGGGACACATGTTATATACTTTGTTACAGAAGGCGACGCAGTACAATTACAAACACTAGATGGTCAAGTCATTCAAGGATTGGTGAATGGGAGCTGGATAAAGCCCTACAGGGATAGTCATGGTGTGTCGAAGTGAAAATAATTTATTGCAAGTTTGTACATAAAAAAAAATAGAAACCCCAAGTTTTATCTTTGTCGAAGTTGTTTTGTCGTATATTAGTTGTGTTAATGTACAATTGTGTTGGAGCTTTATGGACACCTCAAGTAAATGTTATGTCGTAGATGATCATTCGAGGGTTTCACTATCGAATTCTAATCTCTATCAATTGGAAACCCCAACTTCCCATTCTGTCAAATTATTTTTCCATGTCAAAGTTGGAGGTGTGTCGAAGTTAGTCTGTCGAAGGGTTATTTCTGTCACTTGGAAACCCCAACATGCTAGATCTGTCAAAGTTATATATTTTGATGAGTGAGGTGCTTTCCATAGTTCTATTTTTTGAAGTTCCGAAGTGACCTTACCTGTCAAAGTTGTAGTTGGGACGCATTTATTGCTTCTTTTATGAAGCATTCCATGGTGGTGCTAATGGGCTCTTCAAATTAAATGCCGAAATGATTCGCATGTGTGAAGAGATACGCCACTAGAACTTTCATCATTGGAGGATCTAACATAATTAATTCATCTCAGGAATGAAAGACGTATCACATGCAGGGATAAATTTAAAAGGTTGCTTCTATCTTGTTTGTTCTTCATTGTGAATTTGAGCTACTACAGTTGCGACTGAGAAGCTAGAGTTGAATTATGTGCTGAGAGATTGTGAAGTTGTGCAATATCAAAATGAAGGTTGAATTGTCCATTGGAATTGAGTATCAGGGCTCTGTCGAAGAATTCCAAATGTCGAGCTCCATTTCTGTGAATCTGGAACAGCCTAAGGTGCTTTCTTCATGGGTGCTTGTAAATGTGCCTCAAAAGACAAGGAAAGCCAACTGACCAAACCTTGAACCACAAACGAAGGCACACCATGATGAGGGCACATCTATGGCAGGATTTGCAACGTTCTTTCCAAAGTATGTTTCACCCCATAATTCCAGAGAAAAGAGGCTGCAAAAGAATTTCACGGTACCAAATTGATACTGTTCTAGTGCTGAAGGGGGTTATCGTGCAAGGAGACATCTTGAGGAACATTAAGAAGTTATCTTATTATATGTGAAAATCCTCACAGCAGATCTAAGAGATGATGTATCTCACAAGAGAATAATTATGATTAAGCAAGAAAATAGAAGAAGAGTGATACATGCAGTATAATGAGCAACAGAATAATATGGTACAGTAGAACTCAGATAGAAGCAATAATACTTCGGTCATACTAGATTATTAATCACAAATGGACATATAAATAATACAATGCATGAGGAATTCGAATGCCTAAGGTGGCAATTCGAATTAGCCTTCATGGAGTGATCAAAGGATCACTGGAGTGTCATCGGAGCACAACTAGGTGTCCTCATGATCATCGGAGTGCAACTAGAAGTCTTCATCATCATCATTGGAGTCATCAATGCTCAAGTAACTGTCAACCATCAGTCAAACTAACTCTGGTAGGTGTAACTCAGTGTAACTAAGTGTAACTGAGTGTAACTGAGTGTAACTCAATGTAACTAAGTGTAACTCAATGTAACTAAGAGTAACTGAATGTAACTGAGTGTAACTGAGTGTAACTCAATGTAACTGAGTGTAACTGAGTGTAACTGACTGTAACTGAATGTAACTGAGTGTAACTGAGTGTAACTCAATGTAACTGAGTGTAACTGAGTGTAACTGACTGTAACTGAGTGTAACTGAACTGGTAGGTGAAGAAGGGCGAGTTGCTCCCTAAAATCAAGGAAGAAGGGCGCACTAAGCAACTGGAGGGCTAAAACTGAATAGTGAGAAGCTCCTGGGGGCTGGCTAACTGAGGGCTAGGTGCTGGACTGATGACTGGGATGCATGCAAAATGCATGCAAACCCTAGAATGCATGCAAACCCTAAAAGGTGCATGCATGACTGAAAATGTAAATGATCAAAATACTGGTGGGACTAGGATGGAGTATAGGAATATCCTAACATTATAATCATGACACTAGAAAGTTCATAGAATTCAACTATACTAATTACATAAAGCTCATTATTGCAAAAGAGGGCCATCCGACTGATTTAGAACCACAACAGTGGGCTCTTGGTGTGGCCTGAGCTGGTCTGCTACCATTGTTACATATACTGCACTTTGGTCACACTGTGGAAGCCAATGCATGCGTGAAGCATATTTTAGTATGCTTGCATGGAGGGTGCCTTTTGTTGGAAACCAAGGTATCCATTGATACGGACCTTATTTCTCAAATTATGGGTTTACCCAAGGTTGGGGTAGACCCATCGCAATTCTTTGTTGGAAAAGAGAGGGACCATGACCTGGAGACAAGGATGAAGGAAAAATATATTTTTTCAAAGAGCAATATGGGCTTTGACGTTTCCTCTATTAGTGACCAAGGTGTTCAATTCACTACCAAATTGTTAGCAACTAAGTTGGTGTGCAAGAATAGACCGAACCAAGTTACTGCCTCTATCATTGCTGCGACAGAGAAGTGTGTGATGGGTGTCCAAATGAATTGATCTAATTTAATCTTAAATGAGTTCCTTGCAGATGATGTGGACCCTCAGGACAATGGTTACCCCTTTACATACTCATGGTTATTATTACTCATCTCTTTCGGGGTTTGGGCAGAGCCAACAAACTATCAAGGAATGCAACCTATCATCCCATGTTAGGGGTCGCACTATATAAATCTCTCTTATTTAGAAATACGCAGCCAATAGTAAGAGAGCAATGTGTTGTTGTACATGAAACTGGAGGAATAAAGGTACTATCATGTGGTTCAAATACCATAGATCGATGAAGCAGTGGTGGATAAGTATCGTGGGGTGGAAAAGTTCAAATATGGGCCCCACCATATGCATGTACAGGAAATAAGGGACCCACACCAACAATGGTTGGTGATGGGATTCAAGTTATCCAATGAGAAGTGAATCTATGATTCACGACTGGCTACCGGAATGGAAAGAACCTACCAAACTTGAAACCATATCACCGGAACCATCACAAAAAGATCAGCAAAAGGATGGTGCATTAGTCCAGCAGCAACAACTAGTCAGAACATGCAACAAACCGAGGGGGGAGGTGACAACACAGAAGATAAACAGTATAGCCAAACCCCTACTGATCCAGAATTAGGTGAGAAATGGAAAGGTGAAACCTCAAGGAAAGGCGCAAGGAAAAAGAAAAAATCCTAGTGCCATGATACTGCCCAAGCTTTGACGGATGATGACATCCACATCCTGTTCAATAGGATGTATGAAGTAGCAGAGGAGAACCGAATAAAAGCAAAATACAAGATGATACAACTATTAAGCAGCATCACTGGCGTCCTATATACCTTGTGTCAGGAGGTGAAGAAGATTCGAATCTTGGCTCCATCGTAGAGCACATCTGTGTGGGTTGAGGCTGAGCAAGAATAACAACTACCAGGCCAAGGAGCAACCTTCCCCTCTACAGGAAGGGTAGTGAATATTTTTACTCAAGAAATCACATTCGATGAACTAGGCACCAACATCAAGCTTCCCAAGTCAGGTCATATAGACTTTAAGTTACCTACATTACCCCTTTACATGTTGCACTCACTATAAGAAAGTGTTGCACATGAAATTAAATCAAGGGAAAATTCTCTCCTAGAGTATATGAGAGGATATAAGAATTAGGAAGCAACACTCAAGGATTTAACTACAGAACTCTAGCAGGACAAGGACCTACTACTACAAGAGAAGGACAAAGTGTAGCAAGCCATCGAAGTTGTGTGTCAAGCAGTGCCAGAGGCTGAAGTTATTGATGAGATGACAACAGAAGAGAAGGTAGAGTAACTTGAGATGGTCATCTCTAGATACCATCTTAAGGTACAAGAGTTAGAAGAAATGTTGGTACCCATCATCCCACCTGAATTCCTAGAGAAACGATGAGCAGATATTCAGGAGGTTGTTCATACCCTTCAGGATACGGAAGAAAAATCTATGCAGATGTATGATGTCATGTCATAGTCCTAGGATGCCTTGTTTGAGGATGCTTAGATGCTAGAAATTCAAACACAGCTTGGGGCTGCTAAAGGAAAGATAAGCACCCTACGGGATTAGTTGAAGACTCTTCCTCCAGTACATAGAATGAGCAGAGCTACCGAAAGCAAACAATTGGAGTAGGAAGTTAATCAATTGAGGTTGCAGCATAGGCAACGCACAGAGAGAGTCCAAAAACTTAAGTCTGAGGAACAACGCATATTAGAGGACATTGGAAGTCGACATATTTACATCCATTCGGAAGTCACTCAGGCTGTCGAGGTAATCCAAACACATATTACTATGGAAGTAGTTGAGAATGTTGTCTAGAAGAAGGAAGAAGTCCAACAGTTGATTGAAGAAAGCAAGAGACGCAATGAATATTTTTTGTCGAAGCTACAAGAACCTGTCTCATAGCCCTGAAGTGGCTCAAGACGAGCCATATGTGAGTTTTGGGGGCCTGTTGGGCCTAGTGTTTTGGCAGTACCATTTTTGAATTAACAGTTTTGGTGTGGACGAAGACAAAGTGGAACCAATTTGGTGATGTGGTCAACTCCGACTAAGAAGCCAGGAAATTGGGAAAACGGTCATGTTGATCGGGCCAAAGTTCGGATTTGAGTCAATTAGTTACAATTGGTCCACATTGTAATAATGAGTCGATTATGAATTTAGTGGATTAGTGGGAGAGGGGAAAGCTTAGTGCACCCTATAAATATGTATTAAGAAGGATGTTTTGTGGTTAGATGCGAGTAGTCGAGATGGTCGAGTCTTTGTGCTCTGTAATGAAGATATTCAATATGTATGTTGAGGAAATTTTGGAGATGTCGAGTTGCTAATCTGCAGGTTGTGTGCGCAGATCTATTGTATTACATGAAGAATTCTGTAAGTTTTTCCTGGAGTGCTTATTTGGATGTGACTCTTAATAAAATAAAAGAACTTCCATGGTTTTTCCTAGATGGGTTTCCACGTTAAGACATGTTGTCTTTATGTGTGTTAATGATTTGCGATGTGATATGTGTTCTTTCTTCTGTTGAATAAATAAGAAAATACATCATGGCTTTAGTTGTATGAAAATTGGATGCAATTATATTAATATGGCTAAGTAATGGAATCTATTAATGTTATGAACTTGTCAAAGCTATGGTATGTCATTGTTCTGTAACAAAACATAATGATGAATGTATTGGTTGTAGAGTGTTCCCATTCTATGCTACATGAATTCTAGTTCCTACAGTCCCAATAGATACTTCAGGTGATACTTCATCTGCTCTGCAGGTGTTGTCGAAAGGGATTTAATCCCTTTCGGGCCAGTGTCTATGGATTGTGGGTTTTGTTGGTGGATGTTAATTATTAAACTCTGGTCAAATTAAAAGTGTGCCAACACGCATGGTAATTGGTGGTGTTGATGGGAGAGATAGAGTATTTGTTGGAGGCTTTCCTTACTATTTCATTGAATCCTAGATAAATGATATTTTCGAAGCCTTTGGCTATGTTTTATAACATCATTCATATTTCCTATTTACATTGTAATAAATCTAGATGATATATGGACGTTTTGTGCATTATTTTTAACTGTCTTCAAGCTATTTTTTCCTATAACTGTATGTTTTATACCCTCATGTTTTGTTTCTTTTTCTCATCTTTCTACTATCCCAATGCCATGCATGAAATACAGGATTAGCTGTGAATTCATTTTTTGTACAACAAGCCTTAATTGTGAATTTCTCACATCGATCACTTCTCATCCAATACTTGCATTTTTAACATACAATGCTTCTCTATCAGAGCAAACATTGTCCCATGAATTAATGGCCTTCCTATCTGTTTGTAGTAATTTTAGATCCAAGTGTTACATCTCTTTCAAATTACTCATCCCTTCATTGATTTCAACTTTCATTTCTTTTTGTACTTGATGAAAATATTTTAATCTAATGATATAAATCTTTTCAACAAGTTGTGTGTAGACTCATAAGTAGTATTACATCGGGATGCCCCCCTTGTGCTCCCCACACTCCCTTTACAATGCAACTTATTGTGAAATTTTTTGTGGCGTTCCCAAAAAGGAAAAACGTGGGGAGAAACAGCTCTCATGATTTGTAGTTTTGATATTTCAGGAGTGGACTCTTAATGAAAATTTAGAAATTTCACCTAAGCTTTGAGGTTTACTAAGAATTTTTAGCCTTTGGGATGAATCAAAAGCATGAATTTGGAGCAACATTATTTCTCTCTCTTCAACCCAATTTATGGTCAAGGATGAGGAGTTTGGTCAAATTTTGTTTCATTTGAGCATTGTTCCCTTAAGTGTGGAAAACGAAAGTATGAGTAATCATCTTAAGACATGGTTAAGAAAAGTCCAAACTTGAGTTGTGAACCTCTAGTTCCAGTTTGTTTTATTTATTTAAACTTTTATTTGTTTTGACTTTAGAAATAAGGAAAATGGCTCGTATTATAGCAAGGGATACCACTGAGGGTATTGAGATAGACGAGATAAAAGGAACTGTGATTAGCATGTCTAGATAACCTTGTTAAATGTTGAAATATCACTACAAACATTACTTACTGATGCTGAATCAATTCCTCACTTTTGGTGGACTTTAAGGATTTGAATTGGGCAAGGGAAATCTACAAAATACGAGTGCTTGAAATGTTGAACCTACTTTTCCTAGCATTAATTCATTTTGGAATCATAGTAATATTTTGTGATATATTTTTAGTGTGAATTTTGATTCAATTCAAGGGTTCTAGCTCAATGGAAGAGCACCTGTTTTATAGGTATGAGGTTGGTGGTTCGATTCCTATGTGCCCTATCTACATAAATAAATGACTAATTAAATGACCAGTTAACAACAATCAATGAATAAATAAAGTACATGTTAGCAACCATTAATGACTAAATAAATTACCAATTAGCAGCAATCAATGACTAAATAAATTACCTATTAACAATAATCAGTGACTAACTAAGCAACTAAATGTACTACCAAACAATGATAATTAATGACCAATTAAATGACTAAATATATGGCCAATGCGTGAAGAAATTCAAGCAATTTATGACCAAGTGATAAATGACCAATTTGGTTGGGTGATAAGTGACTACTAATTTATGACCAACGGTCACATGACCAAATTTAGTCATTTATCACACATTTTCAATCACTTTTTTAGTCACTTATCACCCACTTTGTACTAGTGTAGGAAGAATGTTCATGAACCCAACTAGTGAATAAAGAATTGATTCAATGTGCTCCAAGGGAGGGGCTATTGTGTCAGCTATTTACTTCACCCATAGATTTAGGAGGATAGATAGAAGATACTCGTGAGTGTAATCATGTCAATGTTATATCAATCAAACTTTATTATGGAGTGTAGTCATGCCAACATTATATCAACAAAATTTTATTTGGTCGATATTTGGTGGGCACTGGGTTATGAACAAGGGCTTGAAAAAACCATTTCCAATGAAGTTGAGGGAGTGTCATTTCAGTTCATAAATGATATTGAATTGATGAAGGAGGAGCAATATAGTTCACTGACTCTAGTACTGTTGCCAGAGAAGACACTTATGTTGTATATATTCAGTGGAGATGACACTAACAAGTTGATGAAATATGACCCAAAGAATAACAAGTGGGGAAAGATTTCATATTTCTTCTTGTTTCAGATCAAACACGATGCAGGATTTTGAGGTATTGGTTGAAGGGTCCCAAGATGGGAAGTTTAGAGGAATTTTCTTATTGCCTAGATTTCCAGATAATGTGTGCCGCAATTATGAAGGAGACTCTTGGTAGCTTACATTGTTGAATTCATATTCCTACAAGCTTGGCATTCTCTTATCCATGGTTTCCTTGCGTACTCTTTAAGCTCCCTATCTCTATCAATCAAATTTATTATATCTTCACTGGAGGAACCAAATGGGATATAGCCATTCAACATGATGAAGATTGAAATATTTTGGAGTTCTATGGATGGGATCTATTATGTCACGCTCTGTAGCCATCTACACATTTAATAATGAGTTGTATTTTTTGTTCACTTATGCGTGTTATCATAGTCATTTTTAAGACCATTACGATCTACACATCTTGTAATTTTCAATGAAACCTGCAACTGCAAAAGTGCAAGTACGAGATAATCAAACATGTATTATTTATTTATAAATATAATAATTTACAACTTCAAATATTATTTAATTAATACAAATAGTTCACCTTTAAAAATAATCTATGATTGACATTTACCCATATAGTGTCACGATGGTAAGTAAATAAATTTGTTTTTAATTATTCTAATATTCACTTCCAATCAATTGTTTCTTTTCCAAGTTTCTTTAATTCACTTTCAATATATTATTTACTTCTTAAATGTTCCTTAATTAACCTTCAATCAATTATTTACTTAAATATTCCTTAATTCACCTTCAATCATGTGTGTGAGGGATTTAGGGATTGATAAATGATATCTACCCACATTCTCAATTATACGTGTCCACCCAAATCCACTGGAAGAAAAATCTTCCAAGACTATAAGCACCAATTTGAGGTTTGAAGAGATGAAAAAATCCATCAAAATTATTAATACATGTTGACATATAAATAAGATAAATAATTCTTCAAAATTCAGGTAGAGGTTAAATGATGTAGATATACAATTGCGGTAGTGATCTCCCCATACCATGTGTGAAGGAAAGGATCAAGATATACAAAATTATAAATGAATTTCCAATAAAAATAGTATTTTTCAATTATGGGAAATTTAAAGGGGTTAGAAAGACTAGTATTAATGCATGTATCATTATGTTGGTAGAATATGTATTCAAATCCCCACCATTCCTAGAAATGATTATAGAGTAAGCTAATTTTGTAGTAAAATTAATTTTTTTTCGACCACAAGAATATTTCCACATGCACAATGCCAATACTCTAAATAATCTAATGTTTTTAGGATATTGTATAACTCTCATGTTTTTGCTTTTAGTCTGTGGTTCTCCTTCCAATAGTCTATTTTGCCTCTGCCTTCTTCCTCTCCTGCCTTCCCCTTCAATACGACATTCTCTTATTGCACTGCAAGGTGCAATTGCTAGTATTTAAATATTTAAACATGGTGTTAAGATGAACATTCTAAAACATGCAAACATCATCACTAGTTATCTTTGCAAGATAGGAAACACATGCAATCATTTTCAGTTATTAGTAGGCAATTAAAGGGAATACACAATGTTGCATACAAGTACTTATTACAACTTTAATATGTAAACATGATTTTAATTTATTATTATATATATATATATATATATATATATATATATATATATATATATATTGTTTGGTATATTAATTAGAATCATGTTTGCAATGCTTCAAATATAATTATGTATTGTATGGGTAGAATAGGTATAAAATAAATTGTTCCTAATAATAATATTTTATTAAATTTCCTAATAACATGTATTATTTGTATAAACATAATAATATATTGTTTGATTTTAATAATATATAATAATACCTCAGGATCTCGTGACATCAAGTTTTTAGTTGGCACAAGGGGGCTAGCCTAGGGCACGTGGGTACATGTCCTCCACAATCAGAATAATACTTCAATGGGTATGGGCATGAGGTCTAGCAGTGATTGTGGTTGATGAAGGCTAAGAAGAAGGTTGCACAATATTGTTATCATGGAAATGGCATATCCCTCACTCGTGTTGATAATGGTTGAGTACAGAATGGTGTGTCAGAACATGATGAAGTAAGGTGGAAAGGGGCACTATAAGGAGTTCAAGGGTGACCCTTGTTTAGTAATTACCTTCACTATTGAGAAACATCAATCCAATCACATTGAGTCTATGGAAAAAATTATTGGATTTTGGGTTTGGTCCAATAGGATCAAGGGAGAAATTAGTAGGTGTAGGTTCTGGTACATTGAGTGTGAGGCGTCCGTAATTTCTAGGGTATGCATTATTGCTTTCATTTGGATACTAGGGCATCCTTGGTGGGCTCTAATATCAACAATAATATTGTATCAAGTTTAAACAATACACCAATAGGAATATTATATCTAAACCATTACTCTTAATTTTCAACCCAGAGATTCGTGCAAACTTATGAGGGTCCTACAAAATATATGCAACTACAAAAGGAATAAAATGTCTAGTAGTAATGCAATCCTAATTTAACCAATGGAACAATCATAAAAGAAAATGATGAAATAAATTTTATATAAGGGTTGCAAGGGCATAAGACTCAAATTCTCATCTTGGAACTTAGTTCTTTATCAATCCTATCAGAGACAAGAACCATGAGATTCTACATTCAGTTCAGAACCTTTGGTCAAATATATCTGTTACACCTAAAATCTTACCATCATCAGATTCAGTGTATACATCCCTGAAGTACCATTGGATAAGTCATTTACCTGCAAGGGACATCATTGTGCTTATGCTAGGTTTTGAGAGGTCATCGTAGGCTGCACTCATGCAACCTGCGACGTCACACTTTGCTTCATTACAGGGTGCGACGAAGTCAGTTAATGGGAAAAAATAGCTTCTTCGAGCTCATTCTCAAAGCTTGCTGACTTGGATCGTTATCCTTGACCTATTGGGGGAGTTGTCCTTCAGTTCCTAACCTCTTGGAAGGATCCCCTATCTCTCTCCTACCATATCTCAACCTATCCTATCCATACCTTATCCACTTAGTCCTATATAAGTGAAGCTCTACCCCTCTCCAAGGGGAGGAAGTCTATATTGTCTACATGCTGGTGAAATCATCCTTGAGAGATCTCTACTCATCCATTGAGAGACTCAAGCTTCCTTGGGAGGATATGGCAATTGGCTTGGATGGAGAAGGGCTACAGCGTTAAGCTTGGGTTGTAGTCTATTCTTTACTATGTATTTCCTGATTTACAGTAATACAAATGCTTTCCACAAATATTGTTCATGTGTGATGATATTGAGTAGTTTACCTGCTTAACTGTTTACTTAGATCTCTTATTGTATAGATGCTCTTTACTTGTTTGTGTTGTTCTTTGTGTCTTGACAGGTCTTGCATCTAAGATTTGACGACCGCGGGACGCAGAGCACCATTCAGGAGAAAGGATTGCGAAGCTAAAGGTAAGACATCTAGTACTTGATCCTTAAGTACATCTAGGAAAGTCATTCGTAGTCTGTTCTATTTGTTCTAGACTCACTTTGAGCTAGGGAGATCCGGCTCGCGTCCGCTCGAGTGGATTGTCTGTCAAAACAATCTGGCGACCATACTAGGGAGATCATTGCTTTCTGGTTTTCATTTGAATGTTGTTTTCAGTTGATTGCTTGCCAAGCCTTTCCATTTGTCATTTGCTTCTTAAGTTGGTTTCACCATCAGATCTTCACTTTGAAGACTCTGATCAACTTCCTTTGGATCTGCATTCTCATTTCCAAACCTGTTTATTGCTCATTACTTGGAGATTTGGCTCATCTTTGAACTTAGATATCTCTTGTCGCACCTGGTTAATGCATACAGAGTGACACTGTGTCATTCTTGATCTCTGTTCTATGTTTGTTAGCCTGTCGTCGCAACCTTGTCATTAGTCTTCTGCGACATCGTTGCACTCCCCGCATTGGTGAACTACGATGTCGCACTGTGTACAAGCACAGAGAGCGTCGATCTGCCATTTTTTCTATACAGACACCCCTTCTCCATTTCTTCTTTGAGTGTGGTTTGTATGCAGACTCCCTCTTCATTGTATTATCCAGTCAGAGATCCCTTTTTATTTTTGTGATTGAGTTGTTTGGTTTGTAACTGGAATTGTTTTGGGTTCCATCTTGGACAAGTCTGAGATTTGGTAGTGGTGGACACTCTTGTCTCCCCCACCTGCATCCGCTCACCCTTGCATTCCCTCCTCTCCTAGTCAGATCTAGTCAAGTGTATTGGATCAGTTTCCAGACCTCATTTGCATTCATTTTATGAGATTTGCGTGCTTTAGTGCTGCTTGTTACTGTTTGATTTTGAGTGTTTGAGTGTATTTTTAGTCCATTGAGTGCTTGCTTTCTCTTGAGATTTCTTGACTTGTTTTAGTACTGCAAGTAATATTTTCAGTTCAAGTATTCATGTTTAAAAGCGTAGTTGTTATCAAATTATTGTTTTGGTGCATCCATTGAAAGATCAAAAGTACTTCATTTCCATCACTTTTCAAGATCATTTGAAGAATTGTACATGCCTTGGAATGTCTCATTTGTAGATCTTTTGGAAAAGTTGAAAGAAAATTGCATTATTTGTGTTTTTCATGAACTATGAGTTGCTCATTTTCTTGAAAAATTCAAATAGACATCAAGTTTTTCAAAAGTAGTTCCATGCTTGGAGAGTTGCATTGTATCTTTTGATTTTTTATGCTTTTAGGCCATCATAGTGAAAGTGAAAAGCTTGCATATTTTGCTTAGAAATTCTCTCTTTTCATTACTTAGCATCATTTTCATTTTGAAAAGAGAAAAGAAAAAGAAAAACATGCTTTGATTTGGCTTAGTTGTGTTGTGAAAATTTTTATGTTTCGTTGAAAAAGGAAAATAATACTTTATTATCACTTTTCATAGATTTGGGATTGTGTTGCACTGCATTTGTTTTGGTGAAATTGTTGGAAAGAAAAAGAAGATTTCTCCTTCCCATAGGTAGCATTCATCGAAAGAAAAGCATACTTTTCGCATGTAGTTAGGGCCTGCATTATGTTTCTGATTATGTACTCACCTCATGCATTCACCTAACCGTCCAGATAAAATTAACGGTAGAACTAGGGTAAAATTTTTAGTAACTTGTGTGTAAGTTAGAGACATGTTCCGGCGTCGTTAAGCGTGGTAGCTGTCATTATTTGTTAGCATTGTATCCTGGGGGTATTGTAGTCTTCCACATACTTATTAGTATATCGAGCTCCTTCACGTACACACCAAGTCATCTTGAGTACTTGGCGTATATCGAAGGGTGTATCACGTACTCGGTAGTATATCGAAAGGTCTCTTGCCGAACGGTTGTGCATTAGACAACACCAATATGGATTTGAGCTCCCACGTACCTTGCGTATATCGGGAGACACCACTAGGATTCTTGAGACCAAATGAGTTAACCTTTTGGCCGTCTTGGCGGAGCAATACACCGAGAACAACACTCGGGGAGATACTACGCATGTACCGTCCAGGTAATCGGGTATTCACGCAAGGGTACGGTCCCAATCCTCCTTGTCACGTTTTACTATTGGACCCTGCGGTATATTGCGAGTTGCGAAGCCTTGACAATCCTATGAGGATCTAGACTTTGAATCCACTCTTATCACATAATTTTGCTTGTGGCCTTAGTTTGTGTAGGGTTTTGTCTGGTCTGATTTTCTTTTAGCTTGCCTTAGGAGAAACTTTCATTTCAATCACTCTGGCTGAATTTCCTTGGAGAAGGTCCCATAGAATCCAAAACTTGCCACATGAATATCCCCTTAACCAGGAGGTAATTTCGAGGGTAAGGATGGATCCACAAGACAGGGTCAGGTCACATGAAGTGGAAAACCCCACTTTGAATATTGGAGGACATCTGTTTCCTCATACTCCTCCAGATTCACCTACTTCTCACCCCCCACAGGGTGAAGAGACTCCAGTCTCCACTTCACAAGACTTACCTCCCATCTTGCTGGGAGAGCCTGGATTATTGGAATGGATAAGTCAACCCCAAGACGACCCCACAGCAGCTGCTGGTCCTTTAGTAGCTTATTGGACATCTTCTACAGGTCACCCAGTGGCCCATTTTTCCGTTGCACCCCCACCCAGTTGGGCTAGTCCCGACGACCGCTTAACACCTTACCATGAGAAATTAGATCGTTTATGTGCTATGGGTGAGGAGTTTCGAAATCAAAAATTTCAAATAAGGTTCGATGATAGACCAATCCCAGGTCGCTCTTTGTCTTTCGAGTCACCGGAATCATCCACGCAACACGTGACCACTACTAAAACTGGTTAACCATCCATTCATGCACATGTGTCTCCTAGATAGGAAACCAGTTCGGTACTTCCTACTGCCCAACCTGTTGAACAGCAACAGTCCAACACACCTATGGCCACCACGGTTACGTTACCTGCTCCTCTCCCGCCCCAAACTTCACGGGGAGGATACTCTTTACTCCCTACCTTTTTTACAGAGAACGTTAATCCGACGGTGAATAATCAACAATTGGTGTTGGGTCAGTCTTTACCTAGTGGTTAGCAAGTTGTTACTGGGGGTAAACCCCCGTCTCTAAACCATAATACCGCAACAGGAGTTCCCATCGGTCCTTTCGTTGGAAATTCCCTACCTCCTAGACCTTCCACCTCGGGACTATCCCATGTTGGGGGGCCATCCAACGTAATTCAACCTCCATTGAGTCAAGCGTATCTAGGTCATTTTAACCCTGCGCCGGGTCAACTTAATCCCACAAACGCACTCTACGAGGTACCATACCCCGGTAACCCTTACACTCTTTGGGGACAGCAAAATGTTTTACAACATGGAACCCCACTTACAGTCCCTCAAGTCCCGCCACCCACATTTGGTCCACCCCCACCTCCCATTGGAGGCGGTGGGCCCCCACATAACTCTGGAGGAGGCAGACCCCTACCTTCTGGCAGTGGACCACCTCATTTCGGCCATCATGGCCCACCACCCCCTGGTGGCGGTGGCAGAGGACCATCCCACCCTGGAGGTGGTGGTGGAGGACCATCCTACCCCAGTGGTGGTGGTGGGGAACCTTCTCATCCTTGTGGTGGTGGTGGACCACCACCACCCTACTATGGTGGAAGTGGTGGAGGAGGTCCTTACCCATCTAGTAGTAGCGGTGGTGGACCACCACCTCCTCCCGGTGGAGGTGGTGGAGGCCCATCCTACCCTCGCGGTGGTGGCAGACCACCACCATTCAGAGGCGGACCACCCCCTCCCGGCGGCTGAGGTGGGCCTGTTAAATTTTCTGAATTTACTTCAATATGATCTAGGATCTTAATTGAGAGAACAACATGTACAGCATATCTACAGCATATCAATCATGGAGACAATAATGCAAGCACACAAGAGACACAAAGATTTACTTGGGGAAAACCATAAAGGTGAAAAACCCCAATAACTTCCTCAGAGATAGATAGAGCAATGATACAACCAATCAAGAGAGATAGACATAACCTAGCAGCAGATCCTCCTCCTCCATAAGTGCGCCTCTCCTCCTTGAGAGCATGTGTGAGAAGTGAGTGTACAAATAGAGTGCCTCCCGCACTCTATTTATACTTGACTTGACTTGCCTTTTTACCTAACTCATGTAGGCTCGAACTTAACCACATAACATAATGCTGAGTGGGACGACCCCCAATAGGGTGGTCTAATAACCCTTTGACCCACATGGCCGACCCCCAATAGGGTGGTCTAATAACCCTTTGACCCACATGACTTATATAGGGCCGACCCCAAATAAGGTGGTCTAATAACCCATCAAGTATAAGTTACGACACTTACAATATAAATGATGACACTTCCTTATAGAGGAATAATACCATCTCTATAGGAATACAATATACATATATGTGAAATACATTCCGAAGTTACATATACATCAACACTCCCTCTTAACTAGGAAGGTATTTCTCAGCACAGTTCTTCTAGCACAAGTCATCTTCTCTGGATCATCGTCACTGGATAATCGTCATCGAGTCATCATCATTGTCACTGCTGCTGCTATCTCAATCAATCTCTGAATCTACTCGTCATAGGAAGTTCTACAGAGCCAGTCCTTTTTCATACTGGATGTAGGCCCACCACCTGCAGGTCTTCATCATCACTGGCCATACTGTGGAATCCTCAGGACTTATTACGTGCGTCACAAAACCTCGAAAGAGCATCCCAGGCTGTTACGAGCACACAGCTCTACCTATAGGATCTCCCAGGGCACCGAATTACATGTGACCTCACCACAAAACCTCGCAAGAGCATCTGCCAGATATCCCAGGGAACCGAATTACATGCCATAGGAAAAACCTCGAAAGACTATCTACAGATCTCCCAGGGCACCGAATTACATGTGGTCATGGCAAAACCTCGCAAGAGCATCTGCCAGATATCCCAGGGAACCGAATTACATGCCATAGGCAAAACCTCGAAAGACTATCTGCAGATCTCCCAGGGCACTGAATTATATGCCATAGGACAAAACCTCGAAAGAGCATCTGCCAGATATCCCAGGGAACCGAATTACATGCCATAGGCAAAACCTCGAAAGACTATCTGCAGATCTCCCAGGGCACCGAATTACATGTCCTCCCAGAGCAAAACCTCGAAAGAGCATTTGCCAGATGTCCCAGGGCACCGAATTACATGCCATAAGCAAAACCTTGAAAGACCATCTGCAAATCTCCCAGGGCACCGAATTACATGCTCATCTGCACAACCTGATCCACGGCCACAGAGTATCAACCTGATACTCACCATACATCATCCTGATGTATACATGATCATCCTGATCATCATCACTGCAACGTCCTGCTGCATGTCATCTGGAGCAACATCCTGAAGCTCGTCATCTATGATCATCCTGATCATCACTGCAACATCCTGCTGCATGTCATCTGGAGCAACATCCTGAAGCTCGTCATCTATGATCATCCTGATCATCACTGCAACATCCTGCTGCATGATCCACCTGATCATCAATGCATCTTCCTGATGCATACCAAGTATCATACATGATCCTCCTGATCATCAATGTATCCACCTGATACAAATACATGATACATATCATCATACATGATCCTCCTGATCATCAATGCATTTACCTGATGCATACCAAGTATCTACCTGATACATATCATCATACATGATCCTCCTGATCATCAATGTATCCACCTGATACAAATACAAATACATGATACATATCACCATACATGATCCACCTGATCATACAATGTATCCACCTGATACATATACAGATACATGGTCCAAGCATCCAACATGATGCATACATACATACATAAAATGATCCAACTGGTCATATCCAGCATCCACATGATGCATACATACATACATAAAATGATCCAACTGATCATATCCAGCATCCACACGATGCGTACATACATACATAAAATGATCCAACTGATCATATCCAGCATCCACATGATGCGTACATACATACATAAAATGATCCAACTGATCATATCCAGCAGAAACCAGAACATCATCATGATGCTCATCATCCAGCGCTTACATCCACAGCCATGTGAAGGATCCTCCTTCCAACATGCTTGGAATGGCTTCAGCAAATGTGTCCATCACTTCTTCCTCGAAGTATCCTTGATCTGAAGCATGCCAAGCCTCTCTCTGAAGTACTCGAACTTCACCCTGGCTAGTGGCTTCGTCAGCACATCTGCAATCTGCTCGTCCGTTGCAACATACAGGAGCTTCACAGCTCCTCTCTGCACCATATCCCTGATATAGTGATATTTGATCTCTAGGTGTTTCGACCTGTCATGAAACACTAGGTTCTCGGATAGCTTCACACAACTCTGGTTATCACAGAAGATACCAGTAGCCTCCAACGGGAGATCAAATAACTCAGACAGTAGCTTCCGTAGCCATACTGCCTCGCAACTAGCTGAGCAGGCTGCAACATACTCTGCCTCAGCTGTACTCAGTGCTACGCAGGACTGCTTCCTGCTAAACCAAGAGATCACACCTGATCCCATACTGAAGCAGCAACCAGATGTGCTCTTCCTATCTGTAGCACTGCCAACCCAATCTGAATCAACATAACCCTGCAGGTTAAACTTTTGATTCGCCTCATACCTGAGCCCATAATCCACTGTACCCTTCAGGTACCTCAGAACATGCTTTACAGCAACCAGGTGAACACTTCTTGGATCCGTCAGGAACTGGCTCAATGTGTTCACAGCAAAGCAAATGTCTGGTCTTGTGTTTGTCAGGTACATCAAGGACCCAATCATCTGACGATACAAAGAGACATCAACCGGCTCAGATGAAGCATCACATAGAGGCTTCAGATTCGATGCCATAGGTGTGGCCATATCCTTCCAGTCCATCATCCCGAACCTCTTCAGGATCTCTACTACATACTTCCCTTGTCCAAGGAAGATTCCATATGCACTCTGCCACACCTCCATGCCAAAAACAAATAGTGCATCATCCCTAAGTTCTTTCATCTCGAACTCAACAGCAAGCTTCCGCTGCGTGTCGGCAATTAATCTATCTTCATCTGTAACAAACAGGTTATATGCATACAAAAGTAGTATCACTGGATTGCCTCCCTCAACCTTGTAGTAAAGGTTGGAATCCGCTTTACTCTTGGTAAAGCCCAAACTGGATAGAAAGCTATCTATCCTACCATACCAAGTTCTGCACACATATATGACTACACCATGCTGTCTTGAAATCCATCTTGTGTATCTTCTATTTCATCACTTTTATATTTCTTAATGCTGCCATCTGCAACATGCTTGATCTGATAGTTCCATTTGGAAGTCATAACAAACTTCCCTTCACATCTTGGGACCGCATCCCAAACATCGTTCTTCATGATCAACGGATCATGGCATTCTTCCCGTATCCTGGGAACTTCAATGTCTTCAATAGATAATTTGTTGCTGAACAAATGTTGTAGTTCTTCTTTTGTAGGAGATGGTATACGATCTTTCCTACACAACAAGTTAAATTGCATGATTAGAAAACATCTCATAGTTTTCAGAAGAAATTCTTACACATAAAGAAATATGCCATACAGTCATGCAATTATCTTAGCCAATGCTTCAATACAACATTTATCCATATTCCGTAACTTTCTAGATGCCTTCCAATCTCTACCAGAACATTGTTAAGAGTGTGCACAACTCCCAACATGTCAGCAAAGAGGTTTCATTCTAGATAAGTAGCAATGGAATGTTGTACAGTGCCGTAGGCCACTTACCCATGTATATTAGTAGTATACTGTTCATCAATGCAACTATTCTAATATTAGTAGTATACAACCTAATTCTAGGAACATCAGTATATACATTATTGAACAGTATTATTTAAACAAACAAATATGCAAGAAATGATGATTAAAATACTTATCTTTCTTTGTTCATTGGGTGGACTCCCTCTGAGTCTTTGCTTCCTTGCAGGAGCTGTTGGAGTCCTAAACTGAAGTAGCTTCTTCTACACCTTTCTGTTGTGGAATGTAGAAAGATGGTCAACTCCCTCTGAATATCTGCATCCTTGCATAAACCATTGGAGTGTACTCCCTCTTGATCTTTGCTTTCTGGATTACCTGTTCTTGAATCTCATATTCATCCTTGGTCCCTATGCATGCTTATTAGTATCATGAATGTGTTATCCTTGTGATCTCATATAAAATCATACATTCATTAGTATACTATTAAAACACAATAATCTCAAGCATGTATAGTCATGATCATTTCAAACAGAAATAATAAGCATTAGCATTCAAGGTTTATGTAGGATTCTTATGGTTAGTCAAATCATAAGAAACATAACATGTCTAAACCTGTAATTACTCAAACATATGACTCTTCAGGTTAGTTGAATCATCAATCAAGATTAGAGATATAAAATGCATAAAACCTGTGATTATTCAAACCTATACCATCATGATTCTTCTGGTTAGTCATATCATCAATTATGGTAAGAAACATAATATGCATACAATCATGATTATTCAAACCTATGACTTCATGAATAATCATTATCAACAACGCGATAGTATAAGATCCTAACCCAAGGTAGGAATCTAGCTTGATATAGGAAAAACATACCTGGATTATCAT
Organism: Larix kaempferi; assembly: GCA_027924585.1. Classification (NCBI taxonomy): domain Eukaryota; kingdom Viridiplantae; phylum Streptophyta; class Pinopsida; order Pinales; family Pinaceae; genus Larix; species Larix kaempferi. Next base: position 42,059,069 of record BSBM01000047.1, read on the forward strand.
GTTAGCTAGTTATGTCTAACATACCCGTATAATGTCTTTTGGTTCTCTTCAGTGACTTGTGCTAGTAACCTGCATGTCTCATAAGTTAACCATTATAAAACCAAGTTATACATACCTCGTGAATGGATCTTGTATGAGATCCATGACAATGGATGAATCTTTGTCCTCATGTTATCATGATCATATGTTCTTGGACCAGAACATGATCTGTCTTTCTTGGTGTACCTTTCATGTTAGTAGACAACATAAACCTCATAGAACACCATAATGCATTAGTACAATCATAAGTGTCAACACCCTAACCAATGAATATCTTCTATCATGCATTCATAATTTTGTTAAGGTGATACAACAAATCTAAAATCAAAATTGTACTAACCGTAATAACATGAAGACAATCATACCATAAACTTAATCATGGAAAAATATCGAAACATACCTCGATGAGTCATACCTGTCGATATCGCTTGTAATCTTCTTATGTAAGGCCTTATCCTCATCTCCCTCTGAGACAGGAACTTCTTTCACTTATGCAGGTGATCAATCCATCTTCTTCTAGGATTAACCCAATCCACTTGATTTGCAAGAACTGGACCTTGAGCTGGATATGGGTTTGTCAGAGAAACCCCAAAAATTCAAACTTTGAATTTCAACCTTCTGACAGGATAGAAATATGTGTCTTGATGAGCTGATCAAGTTGGTATATTCAAAATTTGAAGACTGCAAAGTTTCACTCCTCAATTTTGCCTTTGAAACTTCTGAATTCACTGGACGTGACCCTGAACCGGGGTTTGATGAAGCCCACTCTTCTGCCCAATCAAAATGTTTGATCCAAAGCTCTAAGCTTCTATTTTTCTGAGGAGCTTCCAGCCGTGGTCACAGATTTCAAAAATTCCCATTTTTACAGAAGCCCTAATTTTCCATTTTTCTGATCAAAGTCCCGAACTAGGGTCTAATCAAACCCGGCCTTCTGCCCAACCAAAAATTCTGATCTTGGTCTCTAAATTTCTATTTTGATGAGTAGCATCCAGTCGTGGTCTCTGATTACAAAAATTCCAACTTTCTCCAAAGCCCTAAATTCCGGAAGCCATGAATGAAGGTACCAAAAAATAATTCTGTTTTGATAGAAATATGTACCTGATTGTTTCTGGTGTAACTCCAAAATTTTTGATCCACAGGGTCTGAAAAAGTTTCCTGAGATAGCCTGACCTGTTATCTTTCCATCCTGACAGGTCTGACCTCAATTGGATTCTCTGAGAGAGAGTTATGCCAAATGTCGCAACGTGACCTGTTTTGGGATAAAACAGGAGAGCGAACTTGTACGGCATGCCACGTGCCACTGTTTTAACTTCGGCCTCTAAAAACGTTTTCTGAGATATCTCGGCCTGTTACCTTTCCATCCTGACAGGTCTGACCTCAATTGGACTCTCTGAGAGAGAGTTATGCCAAATGTCGCAACGTGACCTATTTATGGGATAATACAGGAGAGCGCACTTGTACGGTGTGCCACGTGTCACTGGTTCAACTTCGGCCTCTGAAAAAGTTTTCTGAGATAGTACAGACTGTGTACTACCTGTCACTTTTTACGAAATTTGATTTGGAGCTTCCTATCCCAAGATATGACCTTTTTCCCAAGGTCACCTGATTTTGACTCAGATCTGGAAGAGGCAGAAACCCTATATTGTACAGATCATAAATCACAAAGTACAACGAATTAGAGGTTGTCCTTTGGACACAAGATACCTGGAGATCTTAGCTTCGGCCTGTAACAATTTCAGATCCGAAAACTTCGCCAAAACGGATTTATAGCGAAAGTTCTACGATGACTGGTTTTTTTGCTATATCAAGCCCTAGCATCGTAAGTGCAACAAGTGTCATACATGCCATATCATGCCTTCTTTCAGGCTAGCTCTGATACCATGTTAAATTTTCTGAATTTACTTCAATATGATCTAGGATCTTAACTGAGAGAACAACATGTACAGCATATCTACAGCATATCAATCATGGAGACAATAATGCAAGCACACAAGAGACACAAAGATTTACTTGGGAAAAACCATAAAGGTGAAAAACCCCAATAACTTCCTCAGAGATAGATAGAGCAATGATACAACCAATCAAGAGAGATAGACATAACCTAGCAGCAGATCCTCCTCCTCCATAAGTGCGCCTCTCCTCCTTGAGAGCATGTGTGAGAAGTGAGTGTACAAATAGAGTGCCTCCCGCACTCTATTTATACTTGACTTGACTTGCCTTTTTACCTAACTCATGTAGGCTCGAACTTAACCACATAACATAATGCTGAGTGGGCCGACCCCCAATAGGGTGGTCTAATAACCCTTTGACCCACATGGCCGAACCCCAATAGGGTGGTCTAATAACCCTTTGACCCACATGACTTATATAGGGCCGACCCCAAATAAGGTGGTCTAATAACCCATCAAGTATAAGTTACGACACTTACAATATAAATGACGACACTTCCTTATAGAGGAATAATACCATCTCTATAGGAATACAATATACATATATGTGAAATACATTCCGAAGTTACATATACATCAACAGGGCCACCACCTTATGGTAATGTACCACTTTATTATGCTTATGGACCACCTTACTATGGCGGCGGACCCCCATTCGGTCTGGGCGGCGCATACCCCTATGGCCAGTTTCCTCCTAGTACACCTTATGGTCAGTTGACACAAGGTCCCATTGGTCCTTACACGCCTTATCCGTACTATCAATACTCGTAACCTAATCTGCAGCTGCCCTTTTTGGCCACTTTGGACCAACCTGACCTGTCTCGTTAACCAATGACCCCATCTACCACAGAACTAATTGGCCACCTATTCTAGTGAAACTTCTGTCAGATATCCCGAAATTTGATGGTAAGCCAGGTGAGGATCCTAAAAATCATGTGATGACATACCACTTATGGTGTTCATCCAACTCCCTGATGGACGACTCAATCTGTCTTATATTGTTTCGAAGGAATCTTATCAGTTTGACTGCCAAGTGGTATATTGAACTACCACCCCATTCTTTTCCCAATTTTGGTTCTCTTGCTATGAACTTTTTGAATCATTTCCAGCTGCTTATACGGTACGAGACTAGTATAGAGATTTTAACCTCGCTTCGTCAGAATACTGCCACTCACATCTCCGATCATATACATGAATGGCGAAGGAGATGATGTCTCATTAAAGCTCCTATTCCAGATCAACTCCTAGCAGACTGGTTTACGAAGTCTCTCATACCCACCATAGCACGAGATGTTTCCATGGGAGGTGCTGTCACCGAAGAACAAGCCATCGCTGTTGATGTATATGTAACTTCGGAATGTATTTCACCCATGTATTTCATATATGTATATTGTACTCCTATAGAGATGGTATTATTCCTCTATACAAAAGTGGTTGTATTCCTATAGAGATGTTATTATTTCTCTATACGGAACTGTCGTCATTTATATTGTAAGTGTCGTGACTTATACTCGATGGGTTATTAGACCACCTTGTTGGGGTCGGCCCTGTATAAGTCATGTGGGTCGAAGGGTTATTAGACCACCCTATTGGGGGTCGGCCATGTGGGTCAAAGGGTTATTAGACCACCAAGTGTGGGGTCGGCCCGGATTAAGTTAACCATGGGTTAAGCTAGACATGTAGGCCCCATTAGTTTATTGGGCAGGACAGAACAAGTATAAATAGAGATCAGGAGATCTCTATTTGATCATTCATTCACACACTTCTCTCATTCAGAAAGTGGCGCACTTGTGAGGAGGAGTCTCTTCTGCTAGGAGAAGACTATCTCTTGTATTTTGGTTGTATCATTGCTCTATCTATCTCTGAGGAAGTTATTGGGGTTTTTCACCTTTATGGTTTTCCCCAAGTAAACTCTGTGTCTCTTGTGTGCTTGCATTATTGTGTCCATGATTGATATGCTGTAGATTTGCTATACATGTTTTTCTCTCAGTTAAGATCCTAGATCAGATTGAAGTAAATTCTAAAAATTTAACATGGTATCAGAGCTAGCCTGAAAGAAGGCATGATATGGCATGTATGATACTTGTTGCACTTACGATGCTAGGGCTTGATATAGCAAAAACCAGTCATCGTAGCACTTTCGCTATAAATCCATTTTGGCGAAGTTTTCGGATCTGAAACTTTTACAGGTCGAATATCAGATCCCCATGTACCTTGTGTCCAACGAAAAACTTCTAATTCGTTGTACTTGGTGATTTATGATCTGTACAATATAGGATTTCTGCCTCTTCCAGATCTCAGTCATAAACAGGTGACCTTGGAAAAAAGGTCATAACTTGGGCTACGAATCTCCAAATGAAATTTCATAAAAAGTGACAGATAGTACACAGACTGTACTATCTCAGTAAATGTTTTTAGAGGCCGAAGTTGAACCAGTGACACGTGGCACGCCATACAAGTTCACTCTCCTATGTTATCCCATAAACAGGTCACATTGCGACACTTGGAATAACACTCTCTCAGAGAATCCAATTGAGGTCAGACCTATCGAGATGGAAATATGACAGGTCGGGCTATCTCAGGAATATTTTTTAGACCCTGTGGATCGAAAAGTTCGGAGTTACACCAGAAACAATCAGGTACATATGTCTGTCATAACAGAATTATTTTTGAGCACCTTCATTCATGGCTTCCAGAATTTAGGGTTTCGGATAAAGTTGAAATTTTTGTAATCAGAGACCACGGATGAATGCTACTCATCAAAATCGAAATTTAGAGACCAAGATCAGAATTTTTGGCTGGGCAGAAGGCCGGGCTTGATCAGACCCTAGTTCGGGACTTTGATCAGAAAAGTGGAAAATTAGGGCTTCTGCAAAAATGAGAATTTTTGAAATCTGTGACCACGGCTGGAAGCTCCTCATAAAAATAGAAGCTTAGAGCTTTGGATCAAAGCTTTTGATTGAGTAGAAGAGTGGGCTTCATCAAACCCCAGTTTGGGGTCACGTCCAGTGAATCCGGAAGTTTCAAAGGCAAAATTGAGGAGTGAAATTTTGCAGTTTTCAAATTCTGAATATACCAGATTGATTAGCTCATCAAGGCGCATATTTCTATCCTTTCGGAAGTTTGAATTTTTGTGGTTTCTCTGACAAACCCTATTACAGCTCTAGATCCAGTTCCTGCAAATCAAGTGGATTGGGTTAATCCTAGAAGAGGATGGATTGGTCACCTGCATAAGTGAAGATGTTCCTGTTTCAGAGGGAGATGAGGCTAATGCCTTCCATAAGAAGATTACAAGCAATCTTGACAGGTATGGCTTACAGGTATGTTTCGAATTCTGTTCATGGTTAAGTTTATGATATGTTTGTCTTCATATCATTACTGTACAATCTTGATTAATTACTAGACTTGTCGTATTACCTTAATAGAAGATATTCATTGATTAAGGTTTTGACACTTATGATTGTACTAATGCATTGTGATGTTGTATGAGGTTTATGTTGTTCGCTAACATAAAAGGTACACCAAGAAAGACAAATCATGTTCTACTTTAAGAACATATGATCATGGTGACATGAAGACAAAGATTCATCCATTTTCATGGATCACATAGAAGATCTACTTACGAGGTATGTATAACTTGGTTCTACAATGGTTAACTTTTGAGACATGCAGGTTACTAGCACAAGTCACTGAAGAGAATCAGAAGACATTATGCGGGTATGTTAGACATAACTAGCTAGCATGCTAATCCAGGTATGTTTTCCTATATCAATCTAGAGTCCTACCTTGTGTTAGGATCTTATACTGTTGTGTTGTTGATAGTGATTATTCATGAAGTCATTGGTTTGAATAGTCATGGTTGTATGCATATTATGTTTCTTACCATAATTGATGATATGACTAACCAGAAGAATCATGAAGGTATAGGTTTGAGTAATCATGGGTTTATGCATTGATGATTTAACTAATTAGAAGAGACCTATGATCAAATAAGAATATGCATGAGTAAAAGAAGACTTCCCTGAAACCTTGAATACTAATGTTTATTATCTGTGAATGATCATGACTATACATGTTTAAGATTATTGTGTTTTGATGGTATTAAGATTATACTAATAAATGTGTGATTATGTATGAGTCCTCAAGGATAACACAATGATGATACCCATCCCTCGGGCATCTACACACCTAAGAATGGATATATCAAGCTGAATGTAGATATTCATAACAGGGAATTGGTGTGGTGGTGGAAGCAACTGTGGAAGTTCAAGTGCCCGGGCAAAGCGAAGTTACTTTTTTGGGCTATTCTGGAAAACAAGGCACCGACCTGGGACAATTTGCAAAAAATATTTCTCCAGGGCCCGGGAATTTGCCCACTCTGTCGGGACGCGGAAGAGACCATAGCACATCTCTTTGTACATTGTCGGTTCGCACAGGCTTTATGGGAAGGAATCGGCTGTTACATGGATATCAGATTACAGTGGCGGGGCGAGAGCGTACTGGATGCTTTCAACGGTTGGTGGTCGATTTTCAAGAACTCTCAACTTCGGGAATTACCTTGTATATTAGCATGGAGCATCTGGATTTCACGAAACTCGGTAATCTTCCTTGACAGGACGGTGCAGCTGGAGTCTGTGGTGGCTCACGCGGCAGCAATCTTACCACATTACATCGATCCTGTCTCAACGAAAATCCGACAGGTGCGAGTGGAACAGATAGACAAAACTATGCCGTGGGCCTATTTTGACGGTGCTTCCTTGGATCAGCAGAGGGTGTGCGGAGGGGGGGCAGTCCTTCACAAATCTGAGTCACACTATTTTCATCTAGTGGCTGGTTTGGGTAACGGATCAAATAACTATGTAGAGATCATGTCTCTTAAACTATTGATGTTATTTGCACTCGAACAAGGCTGTCTTTCTATTCAGATATTTGGGGATTCTCTGATAGTAATAGATTGGGTTAAGGAGATTTCGCGCTGTCAGGTTATGGTTCTGATTCCTATTCTGGAGGAGGTGATCAGAATTAAGAAGTCCTTTAACCATATCACTTTTACACATATTTACCGGGAACGGAATGGGATGGCTGATCAGCTATCCAAAGCAGCGACGCAACAGGAATTAGCTCCTGGGAATTGGAGGATAACAAATTATTCACCTGAGGGCTCCTTCAGCTACTATCACAGCTCTTTCCTTGAAGATATGGAGGCACTGTTTTGAGAGTTAGAAATGATTGTAACAGCAATAGTCTTTAAGAAACCTGGTCTAAGAGGTAGTATGGGCAGAAGTAACAGATATCGTAATGTATGGGATAGATATGAAGAATATATTTGGGAAAGAAAATATGTGATAATGTAGGGATCTCTGAGATTCTACTACATGTGCAGAGTGTAATTTTGATCAACTATTTGAAATAAAATTACGAATTTTTCTGAGGAAAAAAAAAAAAAAAAAAACACAATGATGATACTAATAAGCATGCATAGTGATTAAGGATGGATATAAGTTCAAGGAAAGGTAATCCAGGAAGCAAAGATCAAGAGGGAGCACACTCCAGTTGTTCCTGCAAGAAAGCAAAGGAGCACAATTCAGTAGTTTTTGCAAGGATGCAGATATTCAGAGGGAGTTGACCACTTCTCACAATCCACATCAGAATGGAGTTGCAAATATTCAGAGGGAGTCCACCCAGCAACCAAACAAAGATAAGTATTTGAATTGTCATTTCTTACATAATGTTATTCAATGATGTATATGCTTATGTTCCTAGAATTAGGTTGTGTATTATGCATATTAGAATAGTTGCATTGATGAACAGTATACTAATAATATACATGGGTAAGTGGCCTATGGCATTGTACAACATTCCATTGCTACTTATCTAGAATAAAACCTCTTTGCTGACATGTTAGGAGTTGTGCACACTCTTAACAATGTTCTGGTAGAGATTAGAAGGCATCTAGAAAGTTACGGAATATGGATAAATGTTGTATTGAAGCATTGGCTAAGATAATTGCATGACTGTATGACATATTTCTTTATGTGTAAGAATTTGTTCTGAAAATTATGAGATGTTTTCTAATCATGCAATTTAACTTGTTGTGTAGGAAATATCGTATACCATCACCTACAAAAGAAGGACTACAACATTTGTTCAACAACAAAGTTATCTATTGAAAATATTGAAGACATTGAAGTTCCCAGGATCTGGGAAGAATGCCATGATCGAGGAGTACCAGTCGATCATGAAGATGTTTGGGATACAGTCCCAAGACTTGAAGGGGAGTCTGCAGTGACTTCCAAGAGAATCTACAAGATCAAGCATGTTGCAGGTGGTAGCATAGAGACTTTTGCTCCTGTAGCTAGATACACTTCCATTAGATCAGTACTTGCTCCGGCTACAGTGATGAAGTGGAAGATACACCAGATGGATTTCAAGACAACCTTCTTGAATGGTGTAGTTGAAGAAGAAGTGTATGTGGAGCAGCCACTTGGTTCTGAGACACATGATAGGGAGTCATATATGTACAGAACTTGGTATGGTAGGATAGACAGCTTTCTATCCAGTTTGGGATTTACCAAAAGTAAAGCGGATTCCAACCTTTACTACAAGGTTGAGGAAGGCAATCCAGTGATACTACTTTTGTATATGGATGACCTGTTTATTACAGGTGAAGATAGATTGATTGCCGACATGCAGCAGAAGCTTGCTGCCAAGTTTGAGATGAAGAACTTGGGGATGATGCACTATTTGTTTTTTGGCATGGAGGTGTGGCAGAGTGCAGATGGAATCTTCCTTGGACAAGGGAAGTATGCAGTAGAGATCCTGAAGAGGTTCGAGATGATGGACTACAAGGCTATGGCCACACCTATGGCATCGAACCTGAAGCTTCTGTGTGATGCTTCATCTGATCCGGTTGATGTCACCATGTATCGTCAGATGATTGGGTCCTCTATGTACTTGACAAACACGAGACCAGATATTTACTTTGCGATGAACACATTGAGCTAGTTCCTGATGGATTCGAGAGATGTTCACCTGGTTGCTGTAAAGCATATTCTGAGATTGGGCAGGCAGTGTTGCAGATAGGAAGAGCACTTATGGGTGCTGCTTCAGTATGGGATTAGGTGTGATCTCTTGGTTTAGCAGGAATCAGTCCTATGTAGCACTGAGTACAGCCGAAGCAGAGTATGTTTTGATGGATGAGCAGGATGCAGATGTATTGACCAAGCCGTTGGCCAGAGTGCAGTTTGAGTACTTCAGAGAGAGGCTTGGTGCACTTCAGATCGAGGTTCCTTCCAAAAGGAACTGATGAGTCTGGAAGATGCAGATGCACATGAGCTTTTCTGACATGGTAGATGTGTTCTCCCATGGTGTAGATGTAAGGGCTAAAGCCATTTTTCAAATGGTGGTAGATGTGTTCTCCCATGGTGAAAAAGTAAGGGTTGGAGCCTCCCCCTAATGGTGGTAGATGTGTTCTCCCATGTCGGTGGTGTAAGTGTTGAATGATGTGCATTTGGGCTGTGCTTCGTGGATGATGAGATGATACGAAGAGGATGATGCTGGATATGATCAGTTGGATCATTTATATGTATATGTATGTACGCATCACGTTAGATGCTGGATATGATCAGTTGGATCATTTATATGTATATGTATGTACGCATCACGTTGGATGCTGGATATGATCAGTTGGATCATTTGTATGTATTTTGTATATGCATCATGTTGGATGCTTGGACCATGTATCTGTATATGTATCAGGTGGATACATTGTATGATTAGGTAGATCATGTATGTTGATATGTATCAGGTATGATCAGGTGTATCATGTATTTGTATTTGTATCAGGTGGATACATTGTATGATCAGGTGGATCATGTATGATGATATGTATCAGGTAGATACTTGGTATGCATCAGGTAGATGTAGTGTATGATCAGGATTATCATAGATGATGAGCTTCAGGATGTTTCTCTAGATGACATGCATCAGGATGATGCAGTGATGATGATCAGGATGATCATGTGTACATCAGGATGATGTATTGTGAATATCAGGTTGATACTTTGTGGCCGTGGAACAGGTTGTGCAAATAAGCATATAATTTGGCCCTGGGAGGTTTGCAGAATAGTCTTGCAAGTTTTTTCCTATGGCATGTAATGTGGCCCTGGGATATCTGGCAAACGCTTTTTCGAGGTTTTTCTTTGGAAGGACATATAATTTGTCCTTGGGAGATCTGCAGATAGTCTTGCAAGGTTTTTACTATGGCATATAATTTGGCCCTGGGATATCTGGTAGATGCTCTTTCAAGGTTTTGTCCTATGGCATATAATTCAGCCCTGGGAGATCCAATAGGTTGAGCCGTATGCTCGTAATAAGTCCTGGGATGCTCTTGCAAGGTTTTTCCGTGACCACATGTAATATGGCCCTGGGAGATCCGATAGGTTGGGATGTGTGCCCGTAATAAGTCCTGGGATGCTCTTGCAAGGTTTTTTGGTAGGTGTCACATGTAATAAGTCCTGGAGATCTGGACAGGATGAAAAAGGCCTCAGATGTTCTTTAGGGTTCTTGCTAGTCAAGAAACTCTTTTAAGGTTTTGTGACAGTCACATATAATATGTCCCTGGGAGATCCGACAAGTAGAGCTGTGTGCTCATAACATTCTGGATGCTTTTGCAAGGTTTTGTGACGCACATAATCAGTCCTAAGATTTCCATAGTATGGCCAGTGATGATGAAGACCTGCAGGTGGTGGGCCTACATCCAGTATGAAAAAGGACTGGCTCTGTAGAACTTCCTATGACAAGTAGATTCAAAGATTGATTGAGATAGAAGCAGCAGTGACGATGACGATGATTCGAGGATGATGATTCGTTGATGATGATCCATAGAAGAAGACTTGTGCTAGCAGATCTGTGTCGAGAAATACCTTCCTAGTTAAGAGGGAGTGTTGATGTATATGTAACTTTGGAATGTATTTCACCCATGTATTTCATATATGTATATTGTACTCCTATAGAGATGGTATTATTCCTCTATACGGAAGTGGTTGTATTCCTATAGAGATGTTATTATTCCTCTATACGGAAGTGTCGTCATTTATATTGTAAGTGTCGTAACTTATACTTGATGGGTTATTAGACCACCTTGTTGGGGTTGGCCCTGTATAAGTCATGTGGGTCGAAGGGTTATTAGACCACCCTATTGGGGGTCAGCCATGTGGGTCAAAGGGTTATTAGACCACCAAGTGTGGGGTCAGCCCGGATTAAGTTAACCATGGGTTAAGCTAGACATGTAGGCCCCATTAGTTTATTGGGCAGGACAGAACAAGTATAAATAGAGATTGGGAGATCTCTATTTGATCATTCATTCACACACTTCTCTCATTCGGAAAGTGGCACACTTTTGAGGAGGAGGCTCTGCTACTAGGAGAAGGTTATCTCTTGTATTCTGGTTGTATCATTGCCCTATCTATCTCTGAGGAAGTTATTGGGGTTTTTCACCTTTATGGTTTTCCCCAAGTAAACTTTGTGTCTCTTGTGTGCTTGCATTATTGTGTCCATGATTTATATGTTGTAGATTTGTTGTACATGTTGTTCTCTCAGTTAATATCCTAGATCAGATTGAAGTAAATTATGAAAATTTAACAATCACCCGTGCCCACTTGCTAGACTTAGTCTATGCTCAATCCAGCACGTTTTTTGATATTCTCCCTAATGCACCCCGCAACACTTACGACCCCGCGAGACCACCCAAGGGACCCCAAATTGATGGCATCATTGGATCCCTTACCAACCATCCTTCTTCTCAAACTGTTGGTTCGTCGAACCCCTAGGGTTCTTCCCCATCACAAACACAGGTTGGTCATGGCACCACCCACTCCTGCTATCACCGAAGAAGTGAATTCTGTTTCTTCAGCTTCACCTCAAAAGTCTAGTGGTAAGAAAAAGAACAAGGGGAAACCTAAGAAATATTCCACCCAGCAGGAACAAAAGAGCACCCCTGATGATACCAAACAGAAAAGGAAGTTAAAGTATCCTTGTTTACTGTGTGGTGATGACCACTTTTCTAAGGAGTGTCCCCATAGAGATGAATTTCAAAAGTTTCTTAAGGTAAAACCCACACCTGCAATTCTCAACGATCCCTTCCCTTCTCATGGTGTGTAACGAGATCATCAACTTGAACACTTGTTCCCATTCATATGACTCTGTTCCAGCTAAGGAACCTATTGGAAGTAATACTGAAAAAGCTTCCACTTCGATGCCTGATGTCACTATACCGGTTGTGCCTCTCACCATTGAGAATCCTTCCATCGAGTCAACGTTGCGTCCACCCAAGAGCACGATTAGAAAATCGGTTTTCAATCCCAATGCTCGGGATGCTCAAAACTACAACATTGTAGAGGACCTAGCACAAGCTCCTTGTGCTATGATGACGCTAGAGGTTTTGCAAAACTGTCCTAATCAGCGCAAAACTCTCCTCGCTGCCATCAGTGCATTTGTCTCGGATTCATCGAATACCATTATGTTCCGGCTAGAATACTTCAAATCGAGGCTCTCCCATCAGCTGGCATTTCAAGTTGCCACAAACATTGCTGGAAATATAATTCATTGTACTGTTTTGGAAAAAGGAGCCTCTACGTCAGTCATGTCGATCGCATGTTGGAGAGCCATTGGTTCTCCTGAGTTGAACCGTTCACCCACCACTTTGAGATCCTTTGACGAACGTGGCTTTCAACCTCATGGGCTATTGCAATCTTTACCAGTAGAGCTGGGGGGAAAGACCACAACCATTAACGTGGAGGTAGTCACTACCCCATTGGATTATAACATTCTTCTTGGTGATAATTGGTTTTATGCCATGACTGTGGTTGCATCATCTGTCTTCCTCTTAGTACAATTCCCCCATCAAGGTCAAATTGTCACAGTCGACCAACTGGATTTCTGCACACCTGACACCACTACTCATCTGGGCGATAACGTTCCATCCATTGGACAATCTTCGCATCAGTATGAGAGCGTGGGGGTTGGCCTCCTTAAGGACTCATCCCTTATAGGAGTCTTTCTTACTTCGGATCCCCCAAACCATGTTGCCACAGTGAACATGATCTCCTCGCAGATCTCGTCCATTCCCAACTCCACTGATTCATGGCTTGTACCTGATGAAGCCACCACTCATCTGATTGGAGACATTATGCCTCTGTCACCCGCTGAACTCGTATACGAGGCTATCCAGTCAGCCCCGGAAGACCACTTAGTTGTGGCCTCCACCTCTAGTTCTCTGCAGCGGACATCATCTGATCCCCTCCTAGGGACTTTTCATTCTGACGATTCCATTATGGAAATCATGAGCGCGGATGATCCTCCATGGGAAGACCTTCATCATCGATCGTCTTTCCTTCCCATTTTTGATATTGTAGAGAACAGCATTCGCACCATCTTTACACCGAATGTACATTCTGGCTCTCATCCCTTGATACTCACGTGTCAAATGAATTCTGAAGGAAACCTAGCCAACATTGAGCCTACCACTTTGATTGACATTTCGGTTAAACCTGGTGTAGCGGAACACATTCATTTAGGCCAGAAGTGTTCCCCTAAAGAAGTCACTGCTGCCACGGCCTTATTCAAGCAATTTCGAGACGTATTCGCTTGGACCTATGAGTAGATGCTTGGGATAGACCCCACCATTGTTTTGCACGAGATCAAAACCTATCCCGACATCAAACCTGTCCGCCAAAAGTTACGACTAGTACACCCCCAGAAGACTACGGCAATTAAGGCAGAGATTGAAAAACTCTTTAAGGTCGGCTTCATTTACCCTATCCCAATGACAAAGTGGGTCTCAAACGTTGTCCCTGTTACTAAAAAATAGGGTACCATTCACATCTGCGTCGATTATCGGGATCTCAACAAGGCTTGTCCCAAGGACAACTACCCGACTCCCTTTAATGACCAGATTATCGACAATTGTGCCGGAAGCATCATCTTCTCATTTACGGATGGCTTTTCTGGATACAACCAGATTGAGATTCACCCTGCCGACCAACACAAGACTGCTTTCATCTACCCTTGGGGAACGTTTGCATATCACAAACTTCCGTTTGGTCTTAAAAATGCTGCTGCTACATTCCAGCGGACCATGTCGTATGCTTTCCACGATGTGAAAGACTTTGTGGAACCTTACTTGGACGATCTCCCTGCCCATTCAAAGCAGCGTGAGTTCCACATTGATCATCTGACGACCGTTTTCCTCAGATGGAAATGGTACAATATCCGTCTGAACCCTCATAAGTGTATCTTTTGTGTCGAGTTAGGATGCCTCCTAGGGTTTATCATCTCAAAGGATGGGATCCACATTGATCCCTCGAATGTGGAAGCCATTGTCGCTCTTCCACCTCCAACCAACATTACGGAACTTCAGAGTCTGCAAGGACGAGAGACTTATTTACGGCGCTTCGTTTACAATTTCGCTCAAAAGACGCAGGGTTACATGAGATTGATGAAGAAAAATGTCCCATTAATTTGGGATTACCAAGCTCAACAACATTTTAACAGTTTGAAACATGCCATCACGCATGCCCCCGTGCTCCAACCACCGAATTACTATCGAGATTAAATTCTATATCTCGCTGCTTCCAACACCACTATCGCCATGGTTTTGGTTCAGGAAGATCAGAACGCCTAGGAACATGTGATTTATTATGCCAGTAAAGGTCTCATTAACACTGAAACCCGGTATTCACATGTTGGGAAGCTCGCTCTCGCGGCTTTCGTAGCCGTGCAGAAGTTTCGACATTATATTTTTCTCCGCACCACCACCATCATTGTCGATTCGAACCCCATGTACCACGTTCTAACACGTCAGGTGCTTGGGGGAAAGTATTCACACTGGATCGTGATACTGCAAGAATTCGATCTTCTTTTCAAAAAATCTAAGTCTAAAAAGTATTTGGTGTTTGCTGAGCTTATCTGCAACCTCCCCCGTACTGATGAAGACTCTGAGCCCAATGACTCCTTTCTAGATGAGTCATTGTTTCTCATCAGTACGTTTGATCCATGGTATGGAGATATCACATTGTATCTTCAAGCCCAACGTTTTAGCCCGCAATTGTCTCGTGATGACCGTCGTCGCATACGCCACCATGAAAAGTATTACTTGATCATTAGTGATACCTTGTACCATCGTGGTGTCGATTCCATTCTCCGACGCTGTCTAACTCATGATGAGGCTGAACACGTGTTAAATGACTGTCATGCTAGGGCGTGTGGCGGTCATCTCTCTGGGATGGCTACAGCCCAGAAAATTCTTTGCGCGGGATATTATTGGCGTACTATCTTCAAAGATTATATTGAGGCCGTAAAAAAATGTACTCCATGTCAACATTTCCATACAAAAAAGCGCACCCACGCCGCCCCGTTACACCCGGTTATTACCGTTCGACCCTTCACTAAATGGGGCATAGATTTCATGCGTTGTAAGCCTACCTCGACTGGGGGGCATAGTTACGTCATTGTAGTTGTAGACTACTTTACAAAGTGGGCCGAGGCAATGCCTACATACACGAACGATGGCAAGACCGCCACACTCTTCATGTTCAATCATGTCATAGCACAGTTTGGAGTTCCTCAAGCGATAGTTACCGACCCTGGTTCTCACTTTATGAACCATATGGTTGATGAGTTGAGCGATAGATTGGGTTTTCGCCATGAAAACTCAACACCATACTACCCTCAGTCGAATGGACAGGTCGAGGCCATTAACAAGGTCTTGAAAACTATGGTCCAACGAATGGTAGGTACACATAAGTCCAACTGGCATAACATGCTCCTCTCTGCACTTTGGGCTTATAGGACTTCCATTAAAACTGCCACTGGATTTACTCCTTTCCAACTAGTGTATGGATTGGAGGCAGTCCTCCCTATAGAGTGTGAGATTCCGTCTCTCAAGCTCACCATTGAACTTCTCCCAAACACTACTGTTGAGGAAGAACGTTTCCTCTACCTAGCTAAGCTCGATGAGACTCGTCGAGATGCCGCTCTTTCCAATGAGGCTCATAAGAAACGCATCAAAGCGCAATATGATAAGTCGGTAGAACCTCCCACCTACAACGAAGGAGATTTGGTCCTCACATACGACCAGAAACATGATAAGCTGGGGGCAAGAAAGTTTGAGTCCATGTGGCATGGACCTGTTGGCGCTCCCAACAACTCCCCTTGATTTTGAAAAAATCAAAGGGGCCCCATTAGAATTTTGTAAATACTTTGTTTGGTTCCCTTTTATTTAATCTTGCTAGATTTAGTTAGTTGTTCCATGATCTCAGTTTGGATCCTTGGATTTTTGTGCTACCTTTTTTTTCTTTGGCTTGGCTTTCATTACTTGAGTCTTTGGTGATTTGATTCATGTGTTGTTGGAACCCTTTTGCTTCTTGGTTGCTTAATTATGCTTGCATGCCCTTATTTGAAGTGGCTTGAATTTATTGGATATCTTCATTTGAAACATTTAGTTAATATGATGATCAATGATAAACTTGATGATTCTTCATAAATGTTGGCCTTTATAAGTTTCATTAAAACCTTTGGCATATTTACTTTAAAGGAATGTTTTATTTAATCAAAATATTAATCTCATCTTTGATCATTGATTTTTCTTATCAATAAAGTGAAATTATTGTTTTCAACAAATCTTAATTATTCCTTATACTAAGTTCATGCCTTTAATATCATCCATAATAAAATTAATTTTCAAACTTCTGTAACCTTTAAATACAAGCCTTTTTGCATTATTATAGACTCATATTATTACTTAGGAAAGAGGCTTTAATTATTATTTTAGAAGGTTTCTTAAATATTGCAAAGTGAACACATGACTCTCCTTTATCATTATTAAGTGCATGCATAAAACTTCATCACCGAATAAATTACGTGCTTATTACCTTTTAAAAGACTCCTTACAATTTCAATTCTTTTTATATATATTAATTTTGAAATTGGAATCAAAAGGTCTTTTATTAATTTGGTATCATTCACTTAAACAAATCTTAGAAAAAGGGCAAACTTAGCAAGATTGGCAAGTTCACGTTGTTAAAATTTTAAAGTGCATAAAGAATTTAATAAAAACTTTGGAATTCTTTGTAAAATAATTCTTTCTTGCACTAATCTTCATCTTTTAAAATTTCAATGTGATGAGAAACATGATAGCTTTTATCTTATTTATGCAGGCTCCTTTTGGAATGTGGCCCATATGTTTACCAAGCACGTGTCCAAGAAGGGAAGTATATGTATTAGATATTGAATCACCAACTTAAGTTTCATATAGATAATTGCCAATAAATAAGGGATTTCTGCACACTAAGACTCTGAATTCTTACACGTGTTTGCTAATTTGTTTTAGCATGGTTAATTGGATGGGTCTCATTGAATTTTGGCTTATTCATTCGCTGTTATCACCATTGAATAAATGTGCCAGCGAATTGATATGACACAACGTTATTTATTGAGTCATCTAATGAAGAATGCCACCGCTGATGTATTAAATAAGAGATCACCGATTTGCCATGCAATTGGGAGAGGTGGCACATTATCAAATCTTTTAATACATTTAAGGTTTGATTTTATCTCCAAGAACGTGGCAATAAAAGGAGCTAAGGAGGCATATCTAGAACTCTCATCGCAAGGAAGATTCATTGGATTAAAGGAAGATTGATCGTTGAGTTAGCAGGGACACGGGCACGAGTAAAAGAATATCCATATATCTTCCATCTGTCATGGAGATCTCTCGCGGGATAGTTAGTTGTTAAGGATATCACCAATTCTCGAGAATATTTCCAGATTTCTGGGCGAAGTGTTGGATCAAATCGTTTCATTCAATGAACAAGAGATAGAAGTCCTCTCTTTCTTTCTTAATAGGTCTATAAAAGGAGGTGGAAGTCGACTGTGTGATGGGGGGTGGCGCTCAACAGATGCTGAAGAAGTTTCTATTCTTTAAAGTTCTGTAATTTTCCTATTCGATGGTTTTTCTTTGAAAACTGTAGAACAGGGAACGCTGCTGCCAAGGGAGGTCTCCACAGACAGAGGATAACTCTATCTTCTTCTGCACTCATTTTTTTGTTGTAAACTTTGCTTTTCTGGAAGGGATAGTGACGGAGATGTCACCTTTGTTATCAGATTGAGATGCGCTATGAATGGATTTGGAGATCTGTTCCTTAAGCTCTGCATAAGTTTTCTTTGTCGAGTGATACGAATCGACTGGCTTGTCCTCATTATTATTGTTTTCAATAAAATTAAGTGGATCTTTGAACTTGGTTCTTAGTTATGGTTGATTTTCTTATCATTATAATTTTTGGAATTTTATTTATGAAAGATAATGATGGTTTTTTATTTCCATCTGTTAACAGGAAATTGATTTAGTTTTGTATAATTAAAAGCATCTAACAATTCTTCGTGATTTTAATCCGTTAATTTGCAGGAGCTTTTAGTTAAGATTTTTCATTAACTTGGATTATTACATGCTTAACTTTTACATGCAAACTAAATCAATATTAATTTCAAATCTAGCTCTCATGGGAATGGGATAGGACATATAGATTAAGTAGAACTTAGTGTTAAACTTAGATTTACAATTTTATTTCATAGCAAGTAATCTACAGCTTTAGCAGTTGTTAGATCTGTTTTCAGTCTAGCAACTATTAAATTGTCTTAGTGTAGTTTTAGTTTCAGCAAGTTAGCCAATACAACTATGAGACTCTCTTGTTGAGAGCAAACCTACAAAGGCAGTGGGGTCTTTGTTCCCGCGAGATTTAGTCATCCCAAACACACCGAGGGCTGTTTTAAGCACTTTGTGTGGATTATTTCTCCTTAGTTGGCCAGGTCATAAAATCCGGCCAACAGGACCTTACATAGTGAAACGTGCCTTAGAGAAGGGAGCTTATGAGCTTGAAGATTATGACGGGATATCTTTAGGTGAACCCCGCAATGGGCTTTACCTAAAATGGTACTATGCTTGAGTTTTTCATGCATGGGTACTTTTGTATATACTGTACATGGCATGCGTGTATGTTTTCTGTGTGGTGTGACGCTTTGATTTCTTGCGTGTTTAGGTCTTGTTTCGTTTCTTATACCATGTTTTGTCTACGTGTGTAGATGGCAACTTGTTTTGGATTCACGGACGGTGCCAGTCGGCATACCCGCAACCTTGCTTCGGCATCCTGGGTTCTCTATTCACCTATTAGCGAGCTTATCAGCTCAAGGGGAATGTGTCTAGGTTTCGCGACCAACAATGTTGCAGAATATCAAGCAGTCATTGGAACCCTAACTAATGCTATCATTTTGGGTATGGATCACATTGTCATCCACTGGGATTCTCAACTAGTAGTCTCTCATCTTAACCAAGTTTACGCCATCTACGATCCCATTTTACTCCGTCTCTATAGACAAGTCCGTCTTCTGGAAAGGTCCTTCGAGTCTATTCAGTACCTGCACATTCCATGAGACGTTAACACAGTTGCGGACTCCATGGCCAACTTCATTTTAGATTGGTACATTGTACACACATAAGCATATTCATCAATTGTTTAAAGTAGACATAGCATGTAAATATTTCATTTTATAAGTAAACACATAAGCAAGACCACATCATTCATTCATTTGAAACACATCATGCATAAATCGCCAGAATGTTTGCATATATATATATATATATATCTCAAAAAGTAGTGCTGGTACAAAATTTGAAGCACGATGGCTTTTAGTGAGTCTCTACAAAATCTGAAGCCCCGTAGCTTTCAGTAGTACAAAATCTGAGGCCTCTAAGCTCTCAGTACACATATAGTAACCACATAAGGCCTATCGCCTGGCCCGTACAGCCCTAGGTGGTCTAGCAGCTCTAGCCTGCTGAGTGTGGAAACAGTCAACTGCTCTCACAACCCAGCGAAGCAGCGCGTTGAAGCGTGCAGTAGCTGCAACCATGTACACCTGCATGGGCCGTGGCACCTCATCCACCGTCGGCTCAGGAATGTCCAATGTCAACCGACTCAGGTTGGCATAGACTCCATGCATCTCTGCAATGGCAGCGTGTACTGCTAGATCCACGATTGCTCCCTCTCCTCTCTCTCTCCTAGCAAGAAGAGAGACTCCCACTGGTCTTACAGGTCCCACGTCTGCACACACATGTTTACTTTGTCAGCACTGTAACAAAAAAAATCATATATGCACAAAACTTTAAAAAGTACAAGGGTTATTTGTTCTTACCAAGGTCTCCCCATGCTGCTCCCTCTAGCAGCGGCAAGTCCGGGTCATCTCTAAATTACATACCACTGTACGGGAAGTCCTCAACCATCAGTAACTGGCCCTCCAGCCAGGTGAAAAACTCAAGACCGTATCCAATAATGGGGCCCCCACCATGTCAGTCCATCACCTCAGTCCACCTAGCCATGTGAGGATCTCTAGGATCCCTATCCTCCAGTGGTACCTGAGGACGCAAAAGGAGAACCCGTTCCAGTAAGAATGAGATCACTATCGAACCATAGCCAAACTATTTGAGCTCTCCCCACCGACACTTGGTCAACTGAGCACGCATGTTTGCGAGGAGTCCCTCGCACTAGTTGAAGATCTTCGGAGACATGCAGTCCTCCGCATATAGCATCTGAGAGCTGGTGGCTAAATGAGGAGCTCGGATCTCCGCCATCCTCATAATGGTGAAAAGCATAGCGCACAATGGATGCTCCCACACTTCTTTAATGGGAATCTTCCCACTAGAAGCAGCAATGTTGGGAGTACAATACTGTAGGATCATGTCTCCCACAGTCCGATCACTTCCACGTGATCCGGTAAGAAGCACATTGTCCCTTCTTCGGGACAATCCAGTCAGAAAGTAGATGTCCTTGACATCTATTGTAAGCACATGCTCACCGATCACGAAGTATTGCTGGGCCACATCCCAGTATCGGAGCATATGTGTAAGTAATGGGATTTGGGACCTCATGCCCTGGATATGGAAGAACTTGAGGAGCCCATAATTCCTCAGTGCTTCTATACATTCTGGATCATTTGCAGCATGCATTTCATCTACCTCATGCTCCCATTCATGCCATTCCAAAACCATTTTGGATGCTTGGAACCTGTCAATATGAGAGTTTTAACATTGTTAGAACTTGCTTCAACCACCAAAAGTTCCTTTTTTGAGCTTGGCTTGAGTTTGGGGATGGAAGTTTCTGTCATCACACCCCATTTTTGCAAACAGTGCGACGTCGTCGCAGTCTAGCTATGCGACCCTTGCGACAACTCGATCTCATCGCAGTTCCCGAAAGGGCGGACTACGACGAGCCGAGGGCACAATGGCCTTTCCCAAACCAAGCCAAAACCCAAAAAAATGAATAAAATTCAAAAATGTCAACCACTACAATTATGCTGGATGAAGTTTAGGGTTACCCGCTCCGGACGAGGGGTGAAATGGCTGCTTGTAGCTCCTGGAATCAACAAGTGAAGTTTTGGCTCCAAATGGCACTACTCCTCCCAAATTTGGCAAATAGAACAATGGTGACTATATTTGGTTTTTGTTTCTATTTATAAACAAAATGGAATATTCCTTTTTCAAATATTTGATGCCTTTATGCCATTTGCTATAGTTTGGATCGATTTTATCATATTTGAACGTCGGTTGACTATTTGACCTAGTTTCTGAGTGTGTAGGAGTTGTTAAGTGTCTTTTTATGCCATTTTTGCATTGGAACGGTCATCTCAGGTATGAATGCCCCTTGTGTATTTTGTCATTTATCTTTTCATTCATTAGATTGTAATTATTTAATGATTATGAGCTTACTCTTTGTTCTTTCTCGTGCTCTTGAAACTATGAGAATATGTTACCGAGTTACGATTTAGCACGTTTCTGGGCTCGTTAAACTCCTACGGAAAAGGAACCCCCTCGGAGTCTATCTTTAAGCTCTTTTCAGGCTCTCGAAATACGAAAAGATTTCCAAGCGAACTTGTCGCGTTCACCCTTGTAAAATAATTTGAATGATCGTATTCCTGGTGATAGTTTACCCCTTTTTTGGACCAGGGGGCACTACTTACGAAAAATGTATACTCTAGCCAATCATGATTGGAAGAGTCCTCTCCTACGTTGTTTTACCCTTTTTTTGGGTGATGAGGCTAACTTTACGAAAAAGGACCGTTGGAGTCTTCTTTAGTTCTTTTCAGACTCTCTAAACATGAAATGACGAGAGAATTTACCTTCTATGGACTCATTAAATTTTCACATTGAAGGGCCCGCCATGGGACGAAACCCTCCTATCCCAGGTTCGGGAAATATTTTGGATTGGACTCATCTATGAGATGAGCTATACCGAGCATCTGGTTACCCTCATCAAGCTCGTAAAAAACAAATGAGGCACTCATCATTCATGATCGGGAAAAAGGAAAGCTTTTGTATTACACCTTTATCTGTGGCAGTACTTAGTCGTTCTTGAACATGGCACTCATCTACATTTGCATACAGTACTTGGATCATATGTTTCTCCTCAAGTCCCACTTACTTCCTGAGTCTTGTTACTCCTTTGAGTCATTCAAAGAAAGCTTCCATCATTAGTTGCATTAGGAGTTGGTGTCGTACTCGTCATGTCAATACTGCCAAGTCATGGCATGCCCATGTTCAAGAATACTCACTATTTATTATTTGCAGTCAGTACACCTTCAATCATGTCGGTCTACTCTGAGTCAGTCTCACATGTTACTGTACCATCTGATCCATTCTACACATCCTTTGTCATGTTTCATGTCGATGATGGGTGATTCATCATGGCCCTCCTTTGATGGATTCATCCTTGTCGACTTCAACTCATAATCCAAGGATTGAATCTAGAAACCAACCAAGTACCTTGGCCCTGCATGCCTCAATGGCAGGTTACCTCACTTTCGGCATGAGTTTACATCATTGACTCTTGATCAAAAGATTTCATTTTGAGTTCGACTTCAACTCATTTATTCACGCTTGGTGATATGTACTATGATACTTTGGGGATCATTGACATTAATGGTGATTTCCCTCGCACTTGTTAACGGTATACATCAATGACCGGTAATCAAGTGGTTTCTACCATGTTCGACATCATGACATTTGTAATCACATGGATAGATTCGTATCATTGCGGGTTCAGCTTGAAGACCCTGGGGAGTCATGTTTTACCCAGGTTGCGATGGAGTTTGTATTGAGTCATATTACATGGATCCACATTTGTATTGGTCGTGGCTGTGTTATCATCTCATCATGGATCTACGCTTGTGTCTAGTAGCCATGATTGTGTTCAGTCGGTCATTACTAACATGGATTTGCATTGTATTGGTCGGCAGCCATGTTTTACATCATATGAGATTGTCAAATTTAAAGTCAGTTGTACTGCAGCAGCATCCTTCGTCCGACAAGTCCATTTGCCATTCTTTCTGTTCAAAGCATTTCACCTATCCATCTTTTAACAGCTTCATGCTTTGGGGGGCATTCTCTTACACCTAAAATCTTACCATCATCAGATTCAGTGTATACATCCCTGAAGTACCATTGGCTAAGTCATTTACCTGGAAGGGACATCATTGTGCTTATGCTAGGTTTTGAGAGGTCGACACAGGCTGCACTCATGCAACCTACGACGTCGCACCTTGCTCCATTACAGGGTGCGACGAAGTCAGTTAATGGGAACAAATATCTTCTTCGAGCTCATTCTCGAAGCTTGTTAACTTGGATCTTTATCCCTGACCTATTGGGGGAGCTAGCCTTCAGTTCCTAACCTCTTGGAAGGATCCCCTATCTCTCTCCTACCATATCTCAACCTATCCTATCCATACCCTATCCACTTAGTCCTATATAAGTGAAGCTCTACCCCTCTCCAAGGGGAGGAAGTCTATAGTGTCTACATGCTAGTGAAATCATCCTTGAGAGATCTCTACTCATCCATTGAGAGACTCAAGCTTCCTTGGGTGGATATGGCAATTGGCTTGTATGGATAAGGGCTGCAGCGTTAAACCTTGGTTGTAGTCTATTCTTTACTATATATTTCCCGATTTATAGTAATACAAATGCTTTCCACCAATATTATTCATGTGTGATGATATTGAGTAGTTTACCTGCTTAACTATTTACTTAGATCTCTTATTGTATAGATGCTCTTTACTCGTTTGTGTTGTTCTTTGTGTCTTGACAGGCCTTGCAGCTGAGATCTGACGACCGCGGGACGTGGAGCACCATTCAGGAGAAAGGATTGTGAAGCTAAAGGTAAGACATCTAGTACTTGATCCTTAAGTAGATCTAGGAAATTCATTCGTAGTCTATTTTATTTGTTCTAGACTCACTTTGAGCTAAGGAGATCTGGCTCGCGTCCGCTTGATTGGATTGTTCATCAAACAATATCCATTACTCGACCTTCAGTTTATTGAATACACACCTCAAGAAACTACGAGTTCCATGTGAGTGGTCAAAGAAAGAAGAGGGTTTGACATGAACAAAGTGTTGATAATGAGATCATATGTATGAATGAAATGACATTTTAACTTGAATTTGTAGTTAATAAAAAAATTCTAAAGTAACTTTGTGCATAAGCAACTAGAAACAATGTTTTATCAGAAAATGCATAAATTTCTACAAAATGTAGGAATTCCGCAGTGACTACTATGTTTAACTAATAATGACATAAAGAACATATTCAATCTAATGAAACACGTTCCTATAGTGTCCCTTGTATGGGCCTTTACCCAAGGTCATACAGGAACCATAGAATACTAAGATATAAGCTAGAATATGTACCTTTTCCATTCAAATGTAGAAACTGGAAACATGCATAAAAAAATCTTTGACTTGTCATTGTTCAGAGTCAATACGAGAGTATCATAACAAAATGGAAGCATCTTGAACTAGCTATTCCATCAAACTTAAATGCAAAAATCTTCTTAACCTACATAATGGTAAACTCCTAGTCTACTCAAAGAATGCATCATGCACTGCACTGAATGCTCATGCACAGTAAGTGATAATGCGCAATTGGTGTATGTTGGAAATTGCTTGGTGACATGTGAATTCCGGGGTATAGGACTCCACTGGTTTGGATTTTTTCATTTTCAAAACCACTATCTGTCTATGCCAAAGGAAACTACTTCAGACTATGCCAACTAAATTGCAATGATCAATGAGTGAGCTATCAAAACTAGTACTATGCCAATCAAGGAGTGAGTTGGACTGTGCTAAGTGAGTTTGGAAAAATTGAAGCTTGTGATCCCATTGTGCTAAAAATCATATTAGATAAACATGTTCCTTCAAAAGTTACTGTTGGAAATCAAGTCATCAATATTGTATGCAATTAAGTCATAAAAAGAAAGACTACATCAGATAAATAAGTAATTGAAATATTCATACAATCCTAACTAAAATGCATACTCATACATCAACATGTTCCCATAATATCCCCTTTTGGTCCTGAATGTTTGAGAAAAATGAATAAAATAGATGGCTTTCTTACCCAAAAGTGGGAGCCATCATCTCCCCCCAACTAAACCAATTGCACATCCCTATGCAATCAAGAAGAGGGACTTGGTTCCTCTATGGGTGCACCATCCTTTGCAGTTTTGAGATTCCAAGCAAAGAATTTGATCGTAGGATGGAATCCTTTGTCCATTTTTACATGTTCCCACTTCGCTTCTTCTTCTTCTTCTTCACTCCAGTCTTGGTTAACATTAGACAAAAGGAGTGGATGGTTGAACTTGAAAACAATCCACTACAATCCCATATTTTCCATAGTAGAAAGATACAAGGAGGATTTGAAGATTGATTTTTCTAATTTGGAGGGAGAATGGATCTCAAGGTGACGTAATCTGAAGGAGATGTCCCCCAACCTAGTAGCATTTCGTTGAATTATCTTGTTCCTTCTTTCTTCTGATATTTATTCCTTAAAATGTGTTATGGAAGTTGATTGCCTTTATTTCAACATTGGATCCAACTCATAATATTGTATCAACAGTTGGTGGCAAGTGAGTACCATGTCAGGAGTTGGAGCCTCTACCTTGATGTAAAGTTGTAAGTCCTTTTTAGTTTCATAATACCGGACCATCTATGTGGCCTTTTTGTCCTCGTTTCTAAATCACAAGCACACCAACCTAAGTTGGATATCTCCTATATAAGGGTTTAGTGACCACCTATAAGGATGGGGAAGGATGTAATTGTGTAGGTAAAATTCACTTAACCGATCTTTCCTTGTTTCACCCATTTCCTAACAAGTATCAATGAAGACTTTAGGGGTATCCAAATTCTCATATTTTTGTTCATGTAGTCTCTTCAATTGGTACCACAACCATATCTACTTTAAAAACACATAATATAATTTGGATGGTGGCCTGCAACATATTATCTCTTTCATAATATTAAAACAATTCTTTGATATTTCCTCTACTTCTGTGTTTTCCTTTATTTCGTCCTTCAGCTCAACTTTGTAGGTTTGTAAATCCTGCTTCAAGATAAGATTCTCCTCTACTATCACTCTACTAGTTGCTAAGTTTGTCTTGAATGTCTCGCATTGACATTATAACATGGATATTTTCTTCCAATAGGTGTAGTCCATACTCCTGGTGGCTTTGAGAGTTCTGAGCATTTGAAGCTTTCAATTCTTCTATTGTGTGTGAAATATTTTCCACTTTAAGATCTCCTACTCTTGTTCCTTTATTTGACCTTTCAAATTCAGAATTTCCTGATATTTCTTATGTAATATCTCATGAATTCTCATGTATATAGGAATGTGGTCCATGACATTATCAAGAACTTTTTCATGAACTTATATTTTTTCTACATCCTGCTAAACCTCGGGATTTTCTGGATCTTCTCCAATTTGCTGGACTTCCGTAGTGTCTCGGTCTTCAATTTGTTGAATTTCAGGAGTGTATGAGTCTGAAATTTGTAATGTACTAACTTGCTTGGGATTTGTTCATCTAGTTTTCTCTTCTTTAGGGTGTCTCACTCGCTCTTCCGATTTGCAGAAATTGGTGACCTTCATTTGGGAGAAGTTGGCCCTTGTTCATCAAGTTGGATATTCACGGTGTCTGCAATGTCTTCTTCCTCTTCATTCTTTCTAGGGTCTTCTTGATTCCCTTTTTCGATTATTTTCTTTATGTAAACCTTGGTTCTTAGAGAAATTTGGCCAAGTTTTTCTTTCTTACATGTAAAAGGATTTGATTGGACTCTCTTTTTAGATGAGTATGCCTTTGTAGGTAGTGTGAGATCTTCAAATTGTCGTTGCTCCTTCTTCTTAAACGCTTGTATTTTTTTGTTATTGATCTTGAGGAATGTCACCCATGACAGAGGGATGTAATTTGTCTCCACGGTGTCACATATCAATAACTTGAATAGACTATGATGGGATAGTGATTCAGGTTTCCCCAACTGGTATTTGATGCTCATAGAAGAAATATACTTGAATAAAAACCACAGGAGACTAATGCGTTTCCCCGGTCTTTGCCAATGGAGGTTTATTAGGAGGCTCATAAAATGAAAATGGTAGGAATGTATGAATGAATATCTCCCATTATAGGTAATATAATTCATTATGATCAGAGAAACATCCCCCCATGGCTCTAGGAGTGAATCCCTACTCACACTTCCACGAATTTCTACATATTTTTCTGTGAATCGGAAGAACTATTTTTTATCCTTCTGAGCGAGTTCCCATTCATATTTGTCGCATTTCATGCCTTTCGATAACCCAATAACCTTACTGAGTACATCTTCATTAAGCTCAATCGAAACCCCTTTTACAGAGGTTCAACATGTATCCTCATCTATTTTTCTTAGGTTTCTAGAAAACGCCTTTGTCATCTTATCGTGAGATTAGGGGAGTTTTGAGGTCTAAAATGGGCCTCCTAAGGGAAATAATAAAATAATATTTCTAAGAGGGGAAAAAGAAAAAGTACTTTTTCTTATCGCATTTTTGACATATATCCTTATTGGTTTACCCAAATTTCAAGTTTGGGCACTCATTGGATGCAGAATTTAATTCCACATCCAAACCATACCCACACTGCATACTTCTAAGGCAACCATGGTATGAAAAAATGAAAATTTCAATAAAACAATGTATTTTAATATTAAAATACGTTTTTTATTGAAATTTTATTTTTTTCATGTCGTGGGTGCCTCAGAAATATGCAGTGTGGGTATGATTTGGATGTAGAATTAAATTCCGCATCCTACG
This sequence comes from Larix kaempferi, assembly GCA_027924585.1. Classification (NCBI taxonomy): domain Eukaryota; kingdom Viridiplantae; phylum Streptophyta; class Pinopsida; order Pinales; family Pinaceae; genus Larix; species Larix kaempferi. The sequence goes on from BSBM01000047.1 coordinate 42,087,267, forward strand.
AGTGTCCAAACTTGAAATTTGGGTAAACCGTGAAGGAGATATGTCAAAAATATGATAAGAAAAAGTAGTTTTTTATTTTCCCTCCAATTGTTTTTACAAATTTCACCCTTATGGTTGACATCATCATCTTGAATCCTATTGGTTCTTATAAAGTGAATTTTTATGGTACATTTTTTGTTTTGAGGCCCATTTTTTACCTCAAAATGCCCCTAATTATCCATCGAATTTTTCAAAGCACTGAACTCACCCTACATCTTGGAAGTATTCAACTACTTTTGGGTTTCGAAATAACTTCGCATGGTCTGTAGGTTATCTCTTAACAAAACCTCCAGTCATTTTATGCATTTTTTATGTATTTTTAACTAGAGGACTCCTCAATGATAATCTTACTATATTTTCTAAGAACTGAGATAAGAAATTGAAATGCTAGAGGGATATTGCTAATCAGAGCTTGTAGAATACCTGTGGAATCATTGCTTTGCTCACTTTTTTGCTACTTTGGTGCTTCTTTCCTTCCAATATTTTCATCAATGCAAGGAGTATTTGGGATTTTTTGTTCTCTATCTGGTTAAGGATGAGCACTAGAGTGGGTCTTTATGTTGCATGCCACTTCATCATCCCTCTCGATTTTCACCATGCTTTACTCATGCCAATTGTATTGATACTTCCATCATTTACACTTGTACAAACCATCCTAATTTTTTCATCATTTATGAACATACTACCATTTACTCATGCTAATTGTCCCATCCGTTGTCCCATTCCCGTGAATTGTGGGTTTTCTAAGTTCAAATTTTAGTGGTCGTTGTGATATTCTTTGGATAATTTGCATTTATTTGATTTGGCAATTCAAAACAAGCATTTTGTCCAATTCAGATTCTTTGGTGATCCCTTGCATGCATATGGATGTACTTTGGGAGACAAGTGGTTGCTATCGTGGAATATTTTTAAAAATTTTGCATTCTATTCTCCCCACCAACTTATGTTCTTGATGTCCTCACTCAAGTTGATGTATAATTGCATGCAAATTAGTTTAGAAAAATATGAGATTTGCAAATTAAATATTTAAATGAGTCTTACAACACATATTTCATTAAAATTGGAAAAATTATATTCCAAGGACATCACCAAAATTGAGCTTTTTGGTTATTTTTAAATTCTAGATCCACTATTTTATTCCAAATTTAATGAAATATGTGTTTTACCTTTAGATAACTTACTGTGTGAGCTAATGTTAAGGAATGTTGTTTGATCAAAGGCATGGTCCCAAATTATGAATATGCAGTATGGTTATAGAGATTTGTAGTGGGTTGTAGAAATACTACAACTTGTAGAAATCATGTAGGTTCTCGCCCTTGGCAGTTTTGTGGTTTGAGTTGTGCCAATAAGTTGTTTGCTTGAAAATTTCTCATGTGGTAACCTGTGTTGAGAAATTATTAGTACTCAGAAAAAGATCATGTTTTCTTCGTTTTTATTTTATTCTACAGATTGGGAGACTGCCTCATTCAAGGTTTTCACTCTTCCAAGTTGTCTTGGGAAGCCTTAGCAAAGGTTTTCACTTGATAATTTTTTATTTTTTCTATAAGCTAGTGAACTGCCTCCTATGAGTTTTTCAATCCATCAACCTATCTCAGACTCTTCATGATAAGTTTTCATCTAATATTTTTTCTTTTTTTTTTCTTTTTTTTCTTTTTACTTTTATTAGTATTATTATTATTTTAATTTTATTTTTCATCTTTTCAAAATTATTTAAGGCATATATGGGGCAATGCTTCCCTACATTAAATGCAATTTTGTTTCCTCCAATGCTTCAGTGAATTCTAATTTGGTCAATGGCTTCCTATAAAGATACAATATGTGCCCATTTATCAGCACTGGCACTTGATCCTCATCTATTGTTGTTATCCTTGCTAACCCATTATCATATATGATGTCAATATGATAAGGTCTCAACCATCTGGTTCTTAGATTGCCTTTAAAGTCTTTAAATCTTGAATCATAGAGCAGGTCTTAATCTCCCTCATTGAAATATTTTGTCTTAATGTACTTGTTATGCTATGATTTCATTTGATGTTGGATGATCTCTATATGCCGTATGGATTTCTTTTTGAACTCATCTATTTGGTTGATTTGTAGTCACCTTTCATTTTGTGCTATTGACAGATCCATGTTAACATCTATTGTTGTTCTTAATGTTTTCAGTTCAAAATCAATGGGAAACATAATTTTATTTCCATGGACTAATTCATAAGGTGTGAGGCATGTGGTGGTATTCCATGTGGTGTTGTATTCCCATGCTACTTCATGAAGTTTGTTGGCCCAATCTCTCCTTTGAGTATGGATTGTCTTCCTCAGTATTTTCTCTATCTATCTTTTTCTCACTTCTACTTGGCCATTTGTTTGTGGGTGATAGGATGCTAACTGCCTATGCTTCACTTTATTCTTCCCGAGGATGTGTTCTATCATATTTGAGTTGAATTGGGATCCCTTGTTAGTGACAAGTTCTATAGGAATCCCAAATCTAGTGAAAATCTCTTCAGTTAGAAGTTTTGCTACCAATTATTCATTTTCCAATCTCAATGCTTTGACCCCCACCCATTTAGTCAAATAATTATTACATACGAGTATATGGTGTTTCATGTTTGATGGGACTCAATAGGTCCAATGAAATCCATTCCCCACTTCTCAAAGGCTTCCACTGTAACTTGTGGATGAAGAAGCATATCAACTCTCTTGGTTGGTTTTCCCATTCTATGATAGTCATCACACCTTGAAACATAATTTGCTTCATCTCTGTGTAGTGATTACCAATAGTATCATGTTCGCAAAAAAATGTATGTTGTCCTCTTAGCTTAATAGTGTCCACCACAAGGCTCATCATGGCATGCATGAAGAATATCATGGACTTCATCTTCTTGGATGCATCTCCTCAGGATATGGTCTGGTCCTTGTTTGAACAAGTACCATGGATCCATGAAAAGGTGGCACTTTTCCTCACTATGTGGCAACATTTTTTGTAGGAGAAATGTTAAGGATGTTGGTTATGGAGCCTGATCTCTAGATTCAGAGATATTATTATTCAGCCGTGTCCGTACCCCAGGTTTGGTTATGATCCTGGCATGACCCTAGGCGGGTCCGGGGGAGTGTCCACTTCCTCGGCTGGGGGGCGCAGGGGCAGCGCCCCCGAGAAAGGGGGTTTGGGGGCAACGTCCCCAAGTTACAAGGGTACGCCCCCGAGGAAAAATTTTGGGGCTGTTTTCACCACCAGTTTTCGGGGCCATGGTTTTGGGTAACCCGTGGTATTTTCCCATTGTATTTCCCTTATAAAAGAAAGACATTGTAACACAGCCAGGGTTGATGTATTAGGTTTTATGCATTGTAAATATCTCTGAGATCAAGAAGAGAGACTGTGAGATAGTGAAGAGGAAGTGCAACGGTGGTGCTGCAGGTTGTATCCCTTCACTTTGTTGGACGAAATAATAATAAGGACTAGCAACTTCAGTGTGGACGTATCCCAAGTTGGGGTGAACCACGATATATTTGTGTCTCTCTTGTAATGTGTATGTGTGATTATATTTGCATTTTTGTTTATTGTTATTGCTCCGTGATCCTGTTTTTCTAACAAAGGAAACTTCTCTATAGCTAGGTAGTTTTATATATCAGCAAACCATGGAGTATATGTGGAAATGGAAAAGAGGTGATCATCTATAAATGTGTCATCAACGAGTTATTTATATGTAACATGTGTCAGTCTTGGAAATAAATTTGCTACTACATTATGTTTTCCAAGCATATCTAGGATTATTATATCAAATTCTTGCAATAATAATAACCATCTAATCACCCTACACCCTGCAACTAACATCTAATTTGTTCATTAAATACTTAACTATTGAGTGGTTAGTGTGGATAAATACCTAGTATTCCATGATACAATGCTTGAACTTGTTGATTGAATAGACCACTGCTAGGAACTCCTTCTCTATAACAATATAATTTAATTATGCTCCTACAAGGTTTTTGCTAATGTAGTAGATTACATAAGGATTTTTTCTTTCTCCTATCCTAAAACTTCACCAATTGCTTTGTCTAATGCATCTGAATGGATGTGGAAAGGAATTTCCTTGTTAGTCTCTCGCAATATAGGTGCCTGCATTATCTTTTCTTTGATGTACTCAAATGCCTCATGATAAGAATTGTTCCACTTGAATTCTACATTTTTGGTTAGTAACAAAAACATAGGAGCAACTATATTTCTATAATCTTGAATGAATCTTCGATAGTATCCATATTGGCCTATGAAACTTCTAACATCCTTTGGTTTTTGTGGGGGAGGGGAATTGATTATAATTTGGACTTTTGCAAGGTCTGCTGTAATTCCTTTTGCGGAAATGTTGTGTCCTAAGACTACTCCTTCATCCATCAATAGTTGACACTTTTCATTGCTAAGGCATAGGCTCATTTCAATACACTTCTTAAGGAATTTTTGTAGGTTGGTGAGGGCCTCTTCGAATTCATTTCCATAAGGGGTAAATTCATCCCCATATATATCCATGATGTCATGGATGAAATCACAAAAATGCTCAAGACTTCCCTTTGCACCGTGGTTGGGGCATTACATATCCCAAAAGGAAGGACTCTATAGGAAAAAATTCCCCAAGGGAAAGTGAAGGTGGTCTTGTCTTGGTCCCCTGGATGAATCTAGATTTAATTGTAACTGTTAAAGCCATCTAGGAAAGAGAAAAACTTATTTCTTTCTAGGGTGTCTAAGACTTGGTCAATGAAGGGAAATGGGAAGTGATCCTTTTTGGTAGATTTGTTGAGTTCTATGTAGTCTATGCAGACTCTCCATTTCCCCCCTTTCCCTGGGACAATCACCAAAGGTGATACCCATTCATTATCTGATATTGGGTATATAAATCCAACATCAAGCAGTTTTTGTAATTCGGCTTTAACAATGTCTCATAGAGTTGGGTTCATTATTCTCCGGGGATACTTGATATGAGTTGGATCATACCCAAAGCCCTCCTCATATTGGCACCCCTCCAATATGTATGCAAATAGCTCAAATAATTGAACTAACTCTTGGGGCTATAAGAAATGTTTGTAACACTTCAACCCACCCTCCAAGAACTTAAACGAGTCATATTGGCAATACCGTACTATCCCCATATGTGTTTTTTTTCCATAACTGTAGAATTTTTCAATGAATCACCTATGGAAACTGCTATGGATCACCAATAGCATCTTATTTGGCTTTATGTTGATAATTTTTTGAATTTTGAACATTGGAATGAGGATTTAAGAGGGTGTTAATTATAGTGACTAACTAGTAACATTCAAGAATGATGTTACTCGTGGCTTATGATGGTTTGGATATGTTTAACATCATTCTTGTGCTTGTAACTTCCCCCTTAAGAGAAAACAAGATTTACATCCAAGATATGATAAATGGTTGATTAGCTGATATATTATTAGACTTTTCAAATAGAGTTAATATGTGGATTAATTGCCTATGCTATAGTGAATGGATTATGACATTTGCATTTAGTTGACATAATTATGGAAATGTGTTATGACACACATTGTCATTCACTATACTATAATTGAATAAAAATATTGAGTATATACTGAAAGAATGGTTTCTTTACAATTCAACGTTGATAACTATTATCCTTGTGCAATTCTCTATCGAGATGATAAAGTTTATCTTTGGAAAAAAATGGAAATTTTGGAAACAAATTTCCTATAGATGCTCATGTTTTCCTTGTTGTTTTATGAGTGCATATTAGAATATTTTTTGTTTGCATTTTTTTTAAATAATTTGAAAAGGGTTATTTAATGTATAAAACTTGCCATTTCCATTCCCCAAATGATGGTTTCAATTTAGAAAACTCCTATAGCTTGAGGTTTAATGCCAAATGTTTGCTTAAATACTTCAATAAATTTTTATAGGATGTTGGGATTTCATGTAAAGTTAAGCCCATACTTATTTGGTTGAATATCTAAATGTTTGATATGGGTGAACATGGTTTTTGGTAGAGGGATTCCATAAAGTGGGATGAATACACTCACCAAAAATCTCCAACACCAAAATCATACTTTAAGAGTTATAAGTAGTTTTTTTAACCTCTAGATGTTGTTATGGATCACTTGTGACAATAATTTATCTATAACTCAATATGTAATCTGGGTCATTGTGATTTTTTGGTAGAAGGAATATTTATATTGTGATAAACAAACCCACTAAAAATTTCAAATACCTAGATCATACTTTAAGTCATATGTTTTTTTAGATATATATAAGTTTGCTACAGATCATCTGTAGCAACTACTATGGAATGTTTATAGCAAATTATTTGGCTTCCTATTGATGAATTTGGAACCTTGAATATTGGAATGACGAATTGTCATGATTGACAAAAAAACATTCAAGATGATGTTAACGATGCCTTATGATTCGTTGAATAAGTTTAACATTATTTCTTTGTTTGTAATTTCCCTCATGAAAGAAAACAAGATTTACATATGGGAGATGCAAGTAGTTGACTAGTTGATATATTATTAGACAATTAAAAAAAAGTTAATATGTGGATTATCTACTTATGCTATAGTGAATGGATTATGCAATTTGCATTTAGTTGGCATAATTATGGAAGTATGTTATGAGGCACACTGTCATTCACTACATTAGAGTTGAAATATTGAATCTATATTTGGTTGTATAAAGGAAATTTTTATTTAGATATAGCATGAAAAAAATGAAATCTTGAATCATGTTGACTACTATAAATCAAACAATGTCATAGTAAGCAAAGAGATTTGAGAAAGAAACTACACACATGTTATCCATAGTTTCACTCTTCTTTAATATAATCTTGTGTAACACTTCCACTTAATTATTTGATGCTATTCCTAAATCCCACTGATAGGTAATTTAATTTTCCCATTGAGATCTAACACAACCCCCTACCCTTTTCACTATTTCCCAACACCTGCCACATCTACTAAAATAAAATAATTAAAAAAGGTAGTCTTTTTCAATTTTTCCATCACCACCATGATAGACTCATTGTGTTTACTTTTCTTGGTGATTCAATAATAAATCCATTTTACCAATTCTCATTTTCCCTCCAAAAGTGTAAAAGGATATAATAATCCTATTAGATGTTGATGCTAAGATTTGAATTTTTGGCATTTCATACTTCTTAACCTATTTTCGTATATATCTCCTTATGCAATTGTTGTTTAGTCCCATTTTTTTTGCACTTTCTTGTTTTGTCATACTAGTGTGTGCACACATATTAATTACCAATTTCTTATACCTTTTTAACTTTTGTATGATGTAATATTAAGAATATGGCATTGATATGCATTATGGCATGAAAATAATATTAACTTTTGACATTGAATGTTTGTTTTATTTGCAAAACAATGGAGTTGATGATCTTATTGATGATGGTCCAAATTATGCTCGATCTAGATCAAATCTAGGTAGTGATGATGATCATGATCATGATAATGATGGAGGTGGTAGATAGTGATACTACTCATCAGGATGTCGATGATTAGTAATATCCCCATGCTACTAGGGATGTATTCTATCTTTTATGATGATTGAAATGGATGTTACATTTTAAAGCATATTGACTTGTATCATAGATTATTGTTGAGATATCATGATGTACCTATATATTTTTAACTATGGTATATATGGATATCATAAAAACCCGTTGCTTATGACATTGCTATTTATATTAATTATACACATAGATAATGATGTGATTTATGACATGATTATTTGATGATATGTTTGACATTACATTTTCATTTGATTTAAGTAAATATGATATATATAATGTTATCAACATTATATAACATCATATATAATGTTATATAACTTGTACCAGCATAGATCCATCTTAAACATAGATCTATTGAGCACAGAGAGGGATCCAATTTCTTGGTTTTTAATAAATTTTTACTTTTAATAAGTTATGAGCCGATATGAGAACGTTGCGTTACCTAACGTGACAACATCTCCCCCATACTAGGTTGTAAGTAGCTCACTACTCTTGGTGCAATAACATCACACACACACACACACACACATATATATGATGTTGTTTCCATGGTGAATTATGTTGATAATGTTACTTTGGATGGATGTTGGTCGTTTCCCTTAAATTATTTCATAAAATTTATGATATAAACTTGAATTGCAATATCTTCTTATTGATTCTAATATATTTTATCTAAGAATTATCATATATTTCATTAAATTAAATATATATTAATAAGTTATATGTGTGTGATGTTGTTTTGATGGTGAATTATTAAATATGTTGATATTGTTAATTTGGATGGATGTTGTTCATTTCCCTTAAATTTATTCATAAAGGTTATGACATAAACCTGAATTGCAGTATCTTCTTATTAATTCTAATATATTTTATTTAATAACTATGATATATTTTATTAAATTAATTGAAATTCGTAAAATGAATATAATAAATGGGACGCTAACATGGAATCTAAATATGGTAAAAAAATGATATTAAAATGGAATTTAACTAGTGTCTAAAATGGAAATTAAACTTGATGATAAAGTGGAAGCTATACAGGAAGCAAAATCATGGGCCAAAGTAGAAGAAACACATGGTGAAGGTAGAAGCAATGTTTGGTGTTAAATGGAAGAAAAACATGACATTGTATTAGAAGAAAAATGTGGTGCTAATGTGGAAGAAAAATGTGATGCTATTGTGAAAGCAAAGCTCAGTGCAAAAATGGAAGCAAATTTAAGCGCTAAATTGGAAGAAAAATGTGGTGCTAATCAGGATATTTTTTAAGGACTCTAATATTATACTTAAGTATAGTATTATAGGTGATTATTTTGGATTGAAAAAAACATATATATAGATAGGTAGGCAAATATTAAATATGAAACATACAATTTACTACTGAAACTTGTAAATTTTGGCGAATATTATGATAAAAAACATATTTTATGTAAATATAGGCGATATTAGAGACTAAAAAACAACAACTAGACAATTTATTTTTTGAAAAAAGCCCAAAAAATAGGCAATTGGTGAAATTTTTCCCAAAAATTTCCTTGGTGCTAATGTGGAAGCAAAATTTTGCACTAATGTGAAAGTAAAATTTGACACAACTATGGAAGAAACATTTGGTGCTATGGTGGAAGCAAAGGTAAGTATGAAAATGAAAGAAAAACTAAGTGTTACATTGGAATAAAAAATGGTGCAAATATAGAAGCAAAGATCAGTGCACAAATGGAAGCAAAATTGAGTGTTAAATTGGAAATAAAATATGGCACTAGTGTGGAAGAAAAATGTAGATCTATTGTGGAACCATAGCTCATTGTGAAAATTAAATTAAAACAGATTGCTATATTGGAAGAAAAATATGGCACTAATGTGGATACAATAGTGGATTTTATTTTTGATGCTAAACTATAAGCCAAATTGTAGAAGCTAAGCTCAGTGCCACCAATATTTTAATGTTTGGTGCAAAAGTATGAATCAATGTCAAATTAGACACAAACACCATATGTTGATGCTAATCTAGGAAATATTAGAGGCACTAAATTTGATGCACAATTGGATGCCAAATTAGGCTCTAAATGTGGTGCTAAATTTGACACAAAAATTGGTGTTATTTTCAAATTCCGTATAATGTCAGCTTTAGTTCCAGGTAGTTGCGCCCAAAGGGGGGGGGATTTCACTCAATTCCGATGCAAAAGTAAGCACTAATGGTGTTTTTAGTTATAATGAAATAATCTTTATGTAAGTGAAAATAAAAACAAAAATTAAATATAAATTCAAAAACAGGTGTAATTGAACTATGCTAAAAAGGAAATAACTTAACTAAAAGCATGAACTAGAAGTGGAAATGAAAACAATAACCTCAAGAAATAAGATAAAAATCAAAAGAAAATTATTAATGTATAAGCTAGTTCCATTAAGGGTCGTCTAATTGAAGTACCACTTTAGGGTTTGGCCATTAATTCAAAGGAAGTCTTTGTTTCCTTCCATATTCTATGAATGATATGTACCAAGGGTAATGTAATTTTCCACCTAGTAAGGTCTTAACCAAAGTTGTTGAAATGGTATGTGTTTCCCCTTTGGCTCATTCAGTTTGTCCCACTTCAAGATAATACCACAAACTTAAGAGTTCTTGTTTCTTGACACATACTTATCAAACCATAATTTCCAATCTTTTGATGGGAAACAAGCTTTATATTTGTTTTTCTCCCTCCTCCTCTAACTTCAACAAAAAAATTGATTCTATTTTGTATGGTTCAAAAGTTTTTACCACAAATTTCTTGTGATAGTTGCAAGGAAGGTAGATATATGTTGGATGGTAATATTTCCTATTTGTAGTAAACAATAAAATATGGTGGCATGCCCAATTCAACTTTATGTGTAACTCGGTCAACTCACAATGCATTGTTCTAGTTGCATTGATGGTCAATCACCATCTTCTTAAAATATATATGATTAAGTTCTTATTCATTGATTTGACAACATCATTCCCTTGGGAGTGTATACTAAATAACATAATATGATACCCTTTTATGTGAAATTCTAATCATGACAGAATCTACTAGCTAAGAATTTCTGCACAAATCAAGAATTTGGAAAAGTATGCATGAAAACAATGTAAAAGAAGCATAATAAACACAATGAATGGTGCAAATATCTAGTAATTCTATTACTGTCCAACCCAAAATCAAGTTAGTAACATCATTATATTACATTTGGAGAAAATAATGAGCCTTTGTAGGCATTCGAATGAGCTACAAGTGGCTAGCTTACATTGAACTCGATCCCCCCCAAGTTGACCAAAAGGCTCCCAAATCACCCCAAATAGTAACAAATTGCATATGTGAACATTGGGATGGCATGCGTGGCCAGTAATGATGGCTTCCAATGAGTGGTAGAGAATGTGGTGGAGTGTAGGTGGCCTTAGATTGGCCAAAGCTAACAAAAAAGAGACAAAATGACCATGTACAATGCATGTGCACCCCCCAGTCAACTCAGATCCACAAATTAAGGGATAAGGGTGCACTCTGTTGGCTTAGTGGCCATAAATGAGGGTTAGTGGCAATAAATGAGGCACCTTATCCTCTGGTGGACTAAATGTGGGTGCCAATGTATGTGGAATTAGTCATAATGAGCATAACAACCTTAGGCAACATCATTAACCTTGCTTGAACCAACAATCATTAATAAAACATCATGAGACTATGGTCCTAGGTGTAATAATATTATAACACCCCCCCTTAAGCCAGAATTATGTATCCAAAATCAAAATGAGGCCTTAGAAACTAAAGCTCAAGTCACCTCTTACAATTTTTTATTAATCCATGTAGCCGAGGTAAGGAGGACAACCACATGGGAACAAAACCTCCCCTCAAAAATGGACATGAAGCAAAATATGAAACATGAATCAGTCTTCACCATGTATTAGCCACCCCAAGGAGTGATCTAAGGTAGATGAAGGTCTTATCTACAAAACTCTTGATGAAGATGTCATCAATTTTCTCAGAAGATGGAAATACTACAATGATATGGTCTGGTCATGCACCAAGATCTTGATGTAGTGCATGTGTATCTCTACGTCCATTGGTCCTCTGTTTTTGCACTGGATCAATGGATATCTTGATTTCACTTTTATTATCACACCAAATTACTGTGGGTGAATCAAATGCAAATCCAAACTCCCCAAGAATACCTTGCATCCATACACAATGTGTAGTTGCATTCACTGCTCCTCTATACTCAGCCTTAGCTGATGATAAGGAAATAATGTTTTGCTTATTGCTAGACTAGTAAATGGGACCATGTGTAAGCATAAATACATAGCCATAATTGGAACTCCATTCGGTTCTATCTCCTTCCTAATCCAAATCAATAAAACCAACTAGTTCATGTGATGAACAAGCTGGATAATGCATCCCAAACTGCTTGGTTCCTTGCACATAATGCAAGATCCTTTTGACAGCCTTCCAACAGATCTCATGAGGCTCTTTCATGTATCTAGAAACAACACCTACTGCATAATCCAAATTTGGTAGAGAGTGTGAGAGATACAACAAGCTCCTAACTAGTTGTCTATACAACAAGCTGTCCACCAATGGTGAGGAAACCCAATCATGAAGTTTTACCCATGAACAGAAGGGAAACTTAGCAGCCTTACATTCAATATCCATTTTGAAATTTTGTAGCAAATATGAATCATATTTTGATTGTGAAACTTTGGTCCCCAAACTATATTAGTAAATCTCCAAGCTAAGAAATTGTTTCAACAATCCTAGATCAGACATCGAAACAACACTATGCAATGCAGATTTAATTGAACTTATGTATTCAACACAACTTCTAGTGATAAAAAGGTCATCAAAATACAATGAAATTATCAAAATACAGTCACTAAAATTATGCATATAGACATTTGGATCAGATTTGCATCTTTCAAACCTTGAGATAAAAGAAAGTTGCCCATCTTGTCATACATAGCTCTTGGAGCTTGCTTGAGGCCATAGAGGGACTTCTTCAACCTGAAAACAAGTGAAGGGTCTTGTATGAAACCTTTAATATTCTTCATATATATCTCCCCATGAAGGTCACCATGAATAAAATCACTCTTCACATCTATATGGTGAACCTCCCATCGTTTGGATGCAGCAGTGGTCAAAACTAGCATGATTGAGTCCATATTTGCCACATGTGCAAATGTCTCTGTGTAGTCTACTCCATGGACTTGAAAGAATCCCTTAGAAACCAATATGGCCTTATACTTCACTTCAGAACCATCAGAAGCCATTTTGTTCCTATACACCACTTGCATTGCACCAACTTCCTCTTCGGAGGAAGAGGAACCAACTCCCAAGTCTCATTGTCATGAAGAGACTTCAACTCTTCTTGCATGGAATATTTTCATATTGGTTCATGTGATGCTTATTCATATGGATTTATATCAGATACAACCATTAGAAAACACCTCCAAGGAAGATTCTAATAAAAAATGGAGAATGCATTGTGAAACTAATATCTAGTCTTCCTAGTATCTTGTGGATCTCTTGCAAGTTCACTCGTAGCTTGTATGGTTTTATCATCCCACTCATGCCTTGTAGGAGGGTCATGATATGCACGCATGTCATCATATTCATCCTCAAAATCAGAATCAGAAATATCAGAAAAAGAAACATCACTTACATCATCTGCAAGTGGGGGATTTGAGCATTCCTCTTCTTCTTGGTCAGCTTCTTGCATGGGATCTTCTTCAAACTGAACACTCCTCTCAATGAAATCCTTTTGAGATGATGGATAAAATATATTGTAGACCTTGGAATATTATACATAACCAACCATAATGGACTCCTTCCTTTGGGGCTACAAGGCCTTTATTTTCTTTGGAGGTGTTTCTAGCCCATGCTCTTTAGCCAAACACCTTGAAATGAGACACATCAGGCTTATGTCCCATCCAAGCCTCGAATGGAGTCTTTTATTCCAATTCTTTTTGTGGCACTCTGTTCTGAACATATGCATCACACTTAATGGCTTCATCCCATAGCTTAGGAGAAAATGACTTATCCTGTAACATATAGGTAGCCATCTCCTTCAATGCTCTATTCTTATGCGTTGCCACACCATTATGCTAGGGTGTGTAAGGCACAAAATGTTGCATGTGCATGCCATTTTATTCACATAGCTATTGTAGGTCCTTATTTAAATATTCTCTTCCATTATCATTCCTTAGGACCTTGATCTTCCTCCCACTGAAGTTCTCAATAGAAGCTTTTAAAACTTTGAAAGAATGGAACACTTCATATTTCAACTTGAGAAAGAGTCTCGTGCTTCTCTTCTCCAAGAATCCCAACCTTAGATCAATTACATTAAGGTTTGACAACAATTAGGGAAAAAATGATGGGGAATGGAGTGGAAATTTATCCAGCATAATATTACTTGGGCTAATAATCCCCTTCATGGACTATATCCCTCTCTTTTATAGTGAAATAATAATATTAGGTCGAGGAGGGAGCAATTGTAACCAAGGAGGAAGTTACAAAACCACCCAAACCACCCAATTTTTGAGATTTTTTTATATTTTTTGGCTTTTTAAGAGGCATGTGCTGGTGAGATATGGAGCAGGATGAGTGTTATGGAAAAAAATGCACAATTGCACTCTTCCACTTAGTGAGGGGCTAATCCTTGTAGGTTGCTTCAAGGCCTCAGTTCTTGGAGCCCCTTTTGGATGGTTGGTATTCCCCCAAGTGATCATGCAAGAGATTGTTAGTGTAGTTGACATTCAAACATGAAAATATTGATGAAAATAAAATAAAAGAGACGAGGAAAAGATGAAAACTCCAACAACAACCCAAAAGTATGCTAAACCACTCTTGTATTGCCCAATTGAATAGTTGTACAACACCTAAGAGGTGAAGAATTCAATGGAATCCAACAATCTCCCTTAGGAAGGTCTTTCTTGTCCAAACTAAATGCTAAGTAGGTGGAAGAACAATGGACATAAGCACTTACCCCTTGATGGTAGGTGGAAAGCAAGCTTGGAAATGCTTATAATGGTAGGAAATGGTGGGCTATGAGAAAGCTCCAACTCAAATCCAGTAGTATTAACTTGCTCTATTTTTTCTCTACAAAATGCATACCAATGGCCTCCTTTTATAGGCAAAGAGGTGTCCATCAAACAACTAGATCCAAATGTGAAATCTCCTCCTTCATGAGCTAGTTCCAAGGTACACAAGGGGGGTTGATTAATGCCCCGAAGTGTGTGAGGAGCCGAATTCTGATCCTTGGGGAAGATTAATCCTTTAATGCGTCGTTGGGTGTGAGTGGTCCTGTCATTTTGAAAGTAGCGCAACTATCGAAGGAAAAGTTGCGTGGGTGTAGCGCGAGCATTGTTTAGGTAACCTGCGATGTAGCCTGGGTTAACTGTGTAATACTCACGCTACCCTTTGTTTTCAAGACTGTTTCTTGGAACTTTTGGACTCATGTTGTGTTTTAGATATGTTGAGGATGCCTGTGGTGAGATGAATTATTTATGTTGATGATGCTTTACTACATGAATCACTGAAATTTCGCATGTGTGCGACTTTTAGGTGTTAACAAATGCCCCTTGGTGTATGAGGTTCGGAGGGTGCTGTAGAGCTGATACTGCATCATGTTTTTTTTGGTTTCTCTCTTGTTTTGTAAGACAAATCATATGTGGACAAAATAAGGTTCTCCCATGGGGGAAGAGTGTTGGTGACGACCCTTGGAGCTGTAATAAAGAATAGTTTTTCATACAAACGAGGCGGGAATACCCATGCTCGTGAAACGCTGTCAAAGTGATTACAATGAGAGCTGACAAAGGTGTCGACTCTACTATACTGTTGGGTCATGGATGAAGGTGGCTTCAATCCATGTTAGAGTAAATGCCCTCGGATCTGCTGCAAAATATTGAAGAAGTGGAACTGTTGGTGACCATGATGAACCTAATGTGGTGGGGGACTAAACTTGGTATGTAAATATTCCTGAGGGATTCACCGTACTGAGTAGACTGTTATCATGATTTCCAAATGTGAACACTGCTACTTTCAAAAGTACGTTTCCTCTTAATGCGATGATGTGTTAACGTAGAACATAGGGGAAACCACCTATTTAGGGAGCACTAATGGCTCTCCCTACTAAGTTCAAGGTGATCCCTTATAGTGATTGAAAGGGATCCCAAGGTACCTTTGGAACTACTGCAACTCTCGGAATATAGTGTTTTGATGTCGACGAGAGATGAAGTACATGATAGGACAAGCGTCCTATCCTAAGAAATGGGATCATATTGTAACCAACTGGTGGACGGACGAACCTAACACAACACTGGTTGATAAGCGTGGGGCTCATAACTTCCTTTGATCGATGTAAATGTGGGGAGTGGGGACGGCAACTTGTTGGATGGATTTTCTGTCATTAGGACAAGAAGGAGAAATATCCCACACATAATGCTTAAAACAACCCTCGGTGTTTTTAAAGTAGCTATCTCTTACGGGAGCAAAGGCCCCGCTGCCTATAGAAGTTTTCTCTCTAGAATAGAGAATCTCACAATTAGGTTTTTGTTAGATGTGTGATTAGTCCATACCTATTCAAATTAAATAAAAACTAAGTTAGTTTGACTATTAGCAAAATTCTATTTTAATTTAATCAAACATAGAAATTTAGTAGCTGCTAAACTGTAAACAACAGTTTAGTAGCTGCTAAATTTTTTGTAGGTTTTCTCTAAAAACTATAAAAACTAAATTATGTCTACTTCATCCTATCTTAGCTTAGAGCAATTTGAGAACTAAAATGCTATATTTAAGTATGAATAAGGGATGAATGTACATATGCATAAATCTAAAACAAATTTAAGATTCAAACATAGCACATTAAAAATACTAATCATATAATTCAAAGTAATGAAAAATGATTTGTCATCATATAAAATACATGTTTATTAGAACATAATTAAAAATAACATATATTCAAAGATAATGAACTTCAGAACATAATCATAAAAGATATATGCACAGAAAATATATTTATATAAAAAAGTAACGAAAATCTTTAAAATATCCGAAACAATTTCAAATTATACCGGCACAGAAGCATTGTAATATGATAAATATTGAAGCATTGTAATATGATAAATATTGATTGTGAATCAATTCAACAACATTGATGGTAAGATAACACTACTAGCAGCTCCTCTGTTGGCTTCGTATCTTTGATGATTTGGTGAAATTCCTTTTATCCCTCCCGTCAATCGACCGATTATTTTTTTACAATCATCATACTTTTTTTTTTTTTTTTTTTTTTTTTTTTTGATATCCGAGGAACTATCCGAGATCCCCCAGTGAGCATCGTCGACCGGGCGGGGCGGGTACAAACCTCGGGCCGGGGTCAGCCTTAATTTGGAACCGATTCACCACCGTCTGGGAAGGTATAGCGCGTTCAGAGGTGACAGGGACAAGACCTGCGATTGAACCTGGGGAGGGGGCAGGAGTAGAACCTTGGTCTCTGGCGTAGGGACCATCTGGACCAACCGTTGGGTCCGGAGCCTCAGCCCCTCAATCATCATACTTTAATCGCGTCCTCTCAGTTCTCATCATCAAACCTGCATATCAAAATATATAATAATGAACATCATCTAGAAAGAACGAATGCAATTAAATGAAATAAAAACTTCAAATGGTAAAATGTGAACATAAAGAATCTTCCCTTGCATTGGCAAACTAGTTTCAATAAACTCTGTTGGGGCCATACTTGATGACTTAGCAATGAATTGTTCATTACAGAACGCGGCAAGCAATTTTTAATGTACCGATACTTCTTTTCAAATATCTGCGAAAAACGTGATCTTTTTCAATGTATCCCTGCTTCTTTTTTGCATCGAAGATTATCTTTTTGTTTTGTCCCATTGATAAGAGTAACTCCAAATATCATAAATAGTTGTAAATTTCGACCGATTTCATGCATTGAGTTGTATGCATATAGCAATCTCAAACTTTAGAAACATGACTTCCTCGTATCTACCAAACGATGAAAATAATGAGATTTAAAAACATCATATTATAACTAGCAAACCGCCAAAGCGGGGGAAATGAAACGTCGAGAAGAACTTCAATATGTTGTAAAATGAGAAAAAATTGTGTGTACGTAGACAATATAATTTTATGTGTTTGAAAGAATTTCTAGCTAATTTATGGTAGGGATAGTAGTCGATGAAATTGAAAGGAAAACTCTATTGCAAGTACTAATAAACAATAAATAGAAACCCATGTAATCGATGGCAAATAAAATGATTTGCACATTAATTTGTCATACAAAAAGGTATACATATGTGAGTAAAACAATAATTTAAGGGCTAGGTAGTGATCAAGTTTGACTCTAAATATATTGGAAATCAACATTGGTAGTTTCATTCAGTAGAGGGAGTGCAAGGATTGAGGATTGTGATTTTAAGTGTGAAAGGGATAGAGAATGAAGGTATGCCTCTTTCTTTTTTCGAAGTGGGACATATGAAGTGTCTTTCATCTTTGCATATTGTTCAAAGGAGAAAGATGGTGTAATTTAGACTCCTAGACCTTCACCCTAGACACATACATCTCATGAATAAATAAATAAGAAAAGTAAACATAGACCTTCACCGTAGACACATACACATACCTTTCATGAATAAATAAGTAAGAAAAGAAATAGTTGAATAACTTGTATTTGGAGTTTTAAAATAAATTTTACAACTTTAAAATGTTGTCTTTCTTCTCCTTTTAGAAAGAGAAGCACCTTTTATAAAAGATACATACATCTAAGGGTTAAAAAGGTTTTTTATGACATATAGACATTATAGTAAGCATTATAATTTCTCTTTCTGAATGTGGTAAAAATCTACTATAACCTAGTGGTCAATGGGACAACCATCACTCTCTAAGTGACATGTTTGTGGTCCATAAAGGATAGATTTCGAGACTTGCCAAATGCTTCTAAGTCTCGGCACATTAACCTATTTCCTTGTTTAAAATTTTTAGCTAATGAAAAGCAATTTAATTGTAACATGTATAGTATTTAAAAGAAAACCAATCTCCCTTATAATAATCACAAAAATACCTTAAAATAAAATAAACTTTTACTTTCATACTAAATATCTACAACTTATTATAAAATTAAAATATATTAATTATTTAATATCACATTTTAAGAAACAAACAAAACCATTAAAATATTTAAATCATAATCTCTTTATTTAAAGTTTCCCATGCTAAAATTCTCCTTACTTTCTAGTTTTTCCTAAAGATAAAGAGTTTTTCCTAAAGATAAAGTTTTACTACTAATATTTACCTAACATAAAACAATAAATTTTATAACCATCACATATAATCCTATTTGAAATCTACAACCATTTTAATAATAATTAAAGTGTGATATTGTAACCATTACGTAATGTCGCTATTCTCTATTTTGACCCTAACCTATTGACACCATAACATATAATTTAAAGTGGAATATTTTGATTTTATTATTTATTTAATTTTAAAAATTAACTAATCAATGCAATTTAAAAATCATTATATATTTTAACTATTACGATAAAAAGATAGCAATGGTAACACTAACAATCAAATTCTCACAAATCTATTAGATTCCAACTCATAGAAAATTGAATCGGCCCGAGAATTGACCCACATGTCCGATTAACTAATTTCAACCGGTTTTCATGAGAATGGTCAAATAAACATTTAATTTTTTTTTTTTTAAATATGTTATTACCACCTATCCTCATACTTAATTACCCCGTCCTCTAATACCATAATAAAAAAGTTAATTAAGTATGTTATTGCCATCTTCCCACAACACATGCATAATTTGTCCTCGGAAATTCATGTAATATGTTATTGCCATATGTTCAGAAGCATGTGCAGAAGTAACACAATGCAGATAACGACCATAGTTTTCCACCTTTTTTTATTCCGGGAGAGAGGGATTCGTGTGTGCTATGGTGTCTTTCGAGAGAGGTGGTTTTATGAGTTTACTGAATGCTCGTTGTTAAGGCTTATGATCCTAAAGTTGTTGAAGCACCAAATGGTGACTTCAGGATCAATGCTAGGCAAGTGTTGCAACGATGAAAAATTAAATTATTCCACCGAGGGATTTTGCAAAAAGTTACCTAGTGTAGTGGGATATGGAGTTGGAGTTGGAGGATGCAGAACTGCTTAAATTAGTGCTGTTAATTGGATTTGTTTGTCTTTGTTACTTCCTTTCTGGCTTCACGCTGGTAAAATATATCCACAAGCTCATGTACGAAGCATGTTCAGTTATAACATGAAGGTGGTTGGAAATAATGCCTGCTGAATTATAGTTGTTAATCTAATGGTGTGATTGCTTTTAATGAAATTATGGTCTGATGAATACAAAAACAACCTCAGACAGAGAGATAGGGAAACGGTAAAATTGAGAGGTGAAAGTGGTACTGGCTCTGTCATCTTTTTTATTGAGAAGTTATAATTGTTGTCTCTAACATTCCTTTGTATTATGTGAGCCAAGTATGCCATATGATTCAACACCAAGTGGGAGATGAAACTAAAAAGGGTTTCCACATAATTGATCCACAACCTCGATTATTAATGAGAAAGTCATAAATTAATTCTTTGTGGAAGTCAGGTCCACCAAGACACATAGTTAATTTATTAATGGTATGACAGGGGTGGCTCTTCATAGGACATCAATAGATGAATCAGGGTTAATTTATTATTGGTATCATAGGGGGTTTCTCTTCATAGGTCGTTAACAGAATTGTCGAGAAGTACTTCAATATGTTGTAAAATGAGAGAAATGTATGTGTAAGTAGACAATATAATTTTATGTGTTTGAAAGCAAGTCTAACTTCTATAATTGCTTCTAAGTGCAAACGACGATAGACATATGACGCGGAGTCGTGTGGACATCATAACATAAGAGCATTGGTTGGAAATCCACATATGCTCTCCACGGATTATGGATATTCATATGAGCATCATTGCCATAAGAAACCCCAATACATAGATACAATCTTAAATCCATACACGATATGATCTAGACATTCAATAATAGATCCATCCATTTCTTTTCAAATCCTCTTTTATATATCACATCCACATATCATTTCAATAAAGTTTAATGTTATTAGAAAGTAATTGTTAGAGGTATATTTTTTTCTCTCTAATATTTAAATATTTTAGAAAAAAATTAATATTTTTTTTCAAATTATATTAAAAATATATATATTGTAATTTAGAGTGTTTTTTAATTAAAGTATATTAATTTTTTTTTTTTTTGAAATTAAAGTATACACAAATTTGAAGTTTTGATTTGAAATTAAAATATATAAAAAATATAAAACTATTTTTAAATTAAAATATACTAAAAATTAAAAAAAAAAATCTTAAAATTGTATTCTAAAATTTGAACGCCAACCTCCCCCATTGAAGACAAACATTGGGTCAGGGGTCTACCCAATGCTAATCGACCTCAACCACAAACCTAAGAGGCTAATACCACGTTGAATACCACTCAGATTAAGCTAAATGCCCTATTTATGACATGCACTCTAAGGGTTTCTACATCAAGATGTGGATTTCCATCTCCAAAAATGGGTTACCAATGAATTACCGTGAGCTAGATTTTAAAAGACAGTTTCGAAGAAGAAAGTGAAGACCTTGCTGCATGTGACTTTGATAAAACAAAAAATAAATTAATCAATATAATACGACTCACCTCCAAGGCAGAGGAAAACAGAGACATGCCCCCAAAAATACGCCTTCAGCGTAAATATTCAACATAAAAACGTAGCCCACATAAAATGATGGAAGTAACTTTGATGACTTTAGTATTAGGTTGAAATGTTATTAAGACCCTTTTCTTTTTTAATTGGAGAATGATACCGATACAAAACAAAAGTTATTATTACATAAAAGATTGAACTTTTGTTTATTGCCTTTTAAATATATGCATGTTATCCAATAAGAATTCTAATGCATGAGTTTTTATGTGATTTAGCATTCATATTTTTCAAAATTTGAAATGCCAACACAACTTTATAGTCCGTTGAGTCATTTTTGGGTTTACCATAATAAAATTTGGTCACTAATTTTTATGTAAAATAATGAGTTTTACATTACAAACTTATATAAAAAAAATTACTTTATCCAAAGTATTTTTAAACATAAAGTTCTTAAAAATAGTAGTTTTACTCCATAATTATGTTAATGCAATTTTAATGTAAAATGAGTAAAGCCAAAAGTTTATTTGTTTTTCTCAATGGAAAATAATAATTAAATTTGTGTCCAACATATTAAGATTAAGTATTTTGATCATTTATATTGATCCACCAAAAATGCCCATTTAATCTTAAAGTGAAGGCTACATTAGGTAAGGTTGTTGCAAGGTCAAAATAATTGAATTCTTTCAAACTGAAGCATACAATCAAGTCGGATAAGGTCAAAAGAGAACATGTAAGCATTGTTCAACCACCATAAATCCAGAAGACTCAAATGACGAGATGATAACTTGTCGACAAAACAATTAGTTAAATGATGTGAGAGAAAGGGTAATAGGTTTCACTAATTGTTTCGGTACTATAATCACAAAGTTACAAAGTGATCATTGCATGTAAGGAATGTAGAAGCATCATCCATAAAGTACTCCTAGTCAAGTACTTAATAAATCAAAAGACCACCAGATCATGTCTATCATGAAAGAGATGAGAGACATAGAAAATCAAATTCTAAGTACAGAGACAGTCAAACCAATGGCCAAATCAAATTAGGAAAACTGAAAGGAAGTTGAAAGCTAAGTATTTACAAAATTCTAATGGGGGAGGCCTTTATTTTGCATAAAATCAAGGGGAGTTGTTGGGGTTCCAACACAGCTTTCCTTTCAGAACAGTATAGATTGAAATAGACGGGGACAAATTGCAAATGAAAGGGTTTTGATGGATATGCAAAACGAAGGGTAATGGTAACCGACAAAACAAATATTTTTGAACATATGTAGACTCAAATACATCGATCAAAGGTGACCATGGGTTGCTGCAAAAATAATATGGTGTTCCCGCAATGTGAGGTGATGCGGGAACTGTTTGTATATAAGGAATGTTGATGAGGTACCCACAATTTTGTGTGTGTCGGGGGACCGATTTGATGATGAGTGGAGTCCCCATGGTTTTGAGTGGATTGGAGAACACTTTCAATTGATGAAGTGAGGTCTAATTTGCAAACGCGAAGACGGGTTCCCCAAGAAACAGTGATATGCAGTATATGCCTACGAGATAACTGGATAGAATTGGTTGCTTCTGAGGGTGGGGTCCCCATAGGTGTCTTTGAGGAGGTGATGATATGAGGGGGTTTTCAAATGGTAAAGTGATCATGGAGGTATGAGGTGGCTTTATGAATCGCTCTCGTAACTTATGTTGAGGGATTTGACGTGTGTCTTCTTGGTGGAGTAAATGTGCAAAAATGATACTCTAAGGGAGGGCCATTTCAAGTTTGGTAATATTCCTCAGACTTGTGGGGGGTCGACATCAAGGGTGTCAACTAATGATGGGGATGGAAATGGTGCGTACACCCATGGGGGAACATGCTATTCATGGAAATGATGTTGATGGCACATCAAGGCCATGAACGGGGACCCTATGGTTATCAACGGGAATATTGGGATATGCATTGTAAATGGAGGGTAAATAGGATCTCTATGCCAGTTTCGGAATGATACCTATGACGGGGTGTGTTATTCTTTAGAGCTTCGGAGTCTTATTCGTATAATATCCATGTTTTTCTAATAACGGTCCTGCACACATGGCACACATACCCAAATGTAATAAAGGAAACCAAGGTATTGACAATGCATAAATCAAATAACCAAAACATTACGTACCTGTGGGTTACTTTAAAATTAAGGATAGAACCTTTTGAGGTACAACCCATTGAATGGGTTTTTGAGGGTCATACCTTCGTGGTTGGTTAAGATATAGGATCCTTTTGGGAGACAATGCTTAATGATATAAGGGATTGTCCATTTTGATACAAACTTATCGGGTCCTACTACTATCTTTCTTGGCATTAAACAACAGGATGAAGTCAACTTCGTTGAAGATGCGTGGTCATACTTGTCGGTTGTAGTGTGCCTTGGAGCGGACCTTCATGGCTTCATTCTGTTGAAGAGAATCATGTCGTTCTTCATCAAGGTGTTCCAAGATGAATAAGTTTTGTTCCAGAGCAGGGGTATCTGGGAGAAACTCGACGGTGGTTTGGAGGGTAGGTATTTGACATTCGATTGGAAGGACAACTTCTACACCATGCACAGGGTGAAATGGGGTTAAACTTGTAGCAATATTGTGTTAGATTTTCAGAATTTACTTCAATCTGATCTAGGATCTTAACTGAGAGAACAACATGTACAGCATATCTACAACATATCAATCATGGAGACAATAATGCAAGCACACAAGAGACACAAAGATTTACTTGGGGAAAACCATAAAGGTGAAAAACCCCAATAACTTCCTCAGAGATAGATAGAGCAATGATACAACCCAAACATGAGAGATAGACATAACCTAGCAACAGATCCTCCTCCTCCATAAGTGCGCCACTCCTCCTTGAGTGCATGAGTGAGAAGTGAGTGATCAAATAGAGTGTCTCCCGCACTCTATTTATACTTGACTTGACTTGCCTTTTACATAAATCATGTAGGCTCGAACTTAACCACATAACATAATGCTGACTGGGCCGACCCCCAATAGGGTGGTCTAATAACCCTTCGACCCACATGGCCGACCCCCAATAGGGTGGTCTAATAACCCTTTGACCCACATGACTTATACAGGGCCGACCCCAACAAGGTGGTCTAATAACCCATCAAGTATAAGTTACGACATTTACAATATAAATGACGACACTTCCATATAGAGGAATAATACCATCTTTATAGGAGTACATACAACATACATATATGAAATACATTCTGAAGTTACATATACATCAACACTCCCTCTTAATTAGGAAGGTATTTCTCAGCACAGGTATTCTAGCACAAGTCTTCTTCTCTGGATCATCGTCATTGGATAATGGTCATTGAGTCATCATCATCGTCACTACTGCTGCTGTCTCAATCATTCTCTGAATCTACTCGTCATAGGAAGTTCTACAGAGCCAGTCCTTTTTCATATTGGATGTAGGCCCACCACCTGCAGGTCTTCATCATCACTGGCCATACTGTGGAATCCTCAGGACTTATTACGTGCGTCACAAAACCTTAAAAGAGTCTCTTGACTAGCAAGAACTCTAAAGAGCATCTGAGGCCTTTTTCATCCTATCCAGATCTCCAGGACTTATTACATGTGACCCCACCACAAAACCTCGAAAGAGAATCCCAGGACTGATTACGAGCACAAGGCTCAACCAATCGGATCTCCCAGGGCACAAATTACATGTGGTCACCACAAAACCTTGAAAGAGCATCCCAAGACTGATTACGAGCACAAGGCTCAACCTATCGGATCTCCCAGGGCACAAATTACATGTGGTCATGGCAAAACCTCGAAAGAGCATCCCAGGATTGATTACGAGCACACAGCTCAACCTATCGGATCTCCCAGGCACAAATTACATGCCATAGGACAAAACCTCGAAAGAGCATTTGCCAGATATCCAAGGGCACAAATTACATGCCATAGGCAAAACCTCGAAAGACTATCTGTAGATCTCCCAGGGCACAAATTATATGTCCTCCCAATCAAAACCTCGAAAGAGCATTTTCCAGATATCCCAGGGTACAAATTACATGCCATAGGCAAAACCTCGAAAGACTATCTGCAAATCTCCCAGGGCACAAATTACATGCTTATCTGCACAATGTGTTCCACGGCCATAGAGTATCAACCTGATACTCACCATACATCATCCTGATGTACACATGATCATCCTGATCATCATCACTGCAACATCCTGCTGCATGTCATCTGGAGCAACATCCTGAAGCTCGTCATCCATGATCATACAATGCATCTACCTCATGCATACCAAGTATCTACCTGATACATATCATCATACATGATCCACCTGATCATATAGTGTATCCACCTGATACAAATACAAATACATGATACATATCACCATACATGATCCACCTGATCATACAATGCATCTACCTGATGCATACCAAGTATCTACCTGATACATATCATCATATATGATCCACCTAATCATACAGTGTATCCACCTGATACAAATACAAATACATGATACATATCACCATACATGATCCACCTGATCATACAATGTATCCACCTGATACATATACAGATACATGGTCCAAGCATCCAACATGATGCATATACAAGATACATACAAATGATCCAACCAATCATATCCATCATCCAACATGATGTGTACATACATATAAATGATCCAACTGATCATATCCAGCATCCAACATGATGCATACATACATACATAAAAATGATCCAACTGATCATATCCAAGCAGAAACCAGAACATCATCCTGATGCTCGTCATCCAGCGCTTACATCCACAGCCATGTAAAGGATCCTCCTTCCAACATGCTTGGAATGGCTTTAGCAAATGTGTCCATCACTTCTTCCTCGAAGTGTCCTTGATCTGAAGAACGCCAAGCCTCTCTCTGAAGTACTTGAAATTCACCCTAGCTAGTGGCTTCGTTAGCACATCTGCAATCTGCTCGTCCGTCACAACATACAGGAGCTTCACAGCTCCTCTCTGCACCATATCCCTGATATAGTGATATTTGATTTCTATGTGTTTCGACCTGTTATGAAACACTGGGTTCTCGAACAGCTTCACACAACTCTGGTTATCACAGAAGATACCAGTAGCATCCAACGGGAGATCAAATAACTCAGACAGTATCTTCTGTAGCCATACTGCCTCACAACTAGCTGAACAGGCTACGACATACTCTGCCTCAGTTGTACTCAGTGCTATGCAGGACTGCTTCCTGCTAAACCAAGAGATCACACCTGATCCCATACTGAAGCAACACCCAGATGTGCTCTTCCTATCTGCAGCACTGCCAGCCCAATCTGAATCAACATAACCCTGCAGGTTAAATTTTTTATTCGCTTCATACTTGAGCCCATAATCCACTGTACCTTTCAGGTACCTCAGAATATGCTTTACAGCAACCAGGTGAACACTCCTCGGATCTATCAGGAACTGGCTCAATGTGTTCACCTCAAAGCAAATATCTGGTCATCAAGGACCCAATCATCTGACGATACATCGTGACATCAACTGGTTCAGATGAAGCATCACACAGAAGCTTCAGATTTGAAGCCATAGCCTCGTAGTCCATCATCCCGAACCTCTTCAGGATCTCTACTGCATACTTCCCTTGTTCAAGGAAGATTCCATCTGCACTCTGCCACACCTCCATGCCAAAAACAAATAGTGCATCATCCCCAAGTTCTGCACATATATGACTCACTGTCATGTGTCTCAGAACCAAGTGGCTGCTCCACATACACTTCTTCTTCAACTACACCATTCAAGAAAGTTGTCTTGAAATCCATCTGGTGTATCTTCTATTTCATCACTTTTATATTTCTCTATGCTGCCATCTGCAGCATGCTTGATCTTGATAGATCCATATGGAAGTCATAACAAAATTCCCTTCAGGTCTTGGGACTACATCCCAAACATCATTCTTCATGATCGACGGATCATGGCATTCTTCCCATATCCTGGGAACTTCAATATCTTCAATAGATAATTTTGTTGCTGAACAAATGTTGTAGTTCTTCTTTTGTAAGTGAAGATATACGGTCTTTCCTACAAAATAGGTTAAATTGCATGATTAGAAACATCTCATAATTTTCAGAACAAATTCTTACACATAAAGAAATATGTCATATAGTCATGCAATTATCTTAGCCAATGTTTCAATACAACATTTATCCATATCCCGTAACTTTCTAGATGCCTTCCAATCTCTACCAGAACATTGTTAAGAGTGTGCACAACTCCCAACATGTCAGCAAAGAGGTTTCATTCTAGATAAGTAGCAATGGAATGTTGTACAGTGCCATAGGCCACTTACCCATGTATATTAGTAGTATATTGTTCATCAATGCAACTATTCTAATATGCATAATACACAACCTAATTCTAGGAACATCAGTATATACATTATTGAACATTATTATTTAAACAATAAGATATGCAAGTAATGACAATTCAAATACTTATCTTTGTTTGTTTGTTGGGTGGACTCCCTCTGAATCTTTGCAACTCCATTCTGATGTGGATTGTGAGAAGTGGTCAACTCCCTCTGAATATCTGCATTCTTGTAGAAACTACTAGAGTGTGCTCCCTCTTGATCTTTGCTTCCTGGATTACCTGTCCTTGAACTTATATACATTCTCGATCCCTATGCATGCTTGTTAGTATCATGATTGTGTTATCCTCTAGGTCTCATACATAATCATACATTCATTAGTATAATCTTAATATTATCAAAACACAATAATCTCAAGCATGTATAGTCAGTATCAATTCAAACACAGATAATAAACATTAGTAATCAAGGTTTCAAGGAAGTCTTCTTTTATTCATACATATTCTTATTTGATCATAGGACTCTTCTGGTTAGTTAAATCATCAATCAAGAGAAGAGATATAATATGCATAAAACCCGTGATTATTCAAACCTATACCTTCATGATTCTTCTAGTTAGTCATATCATCAATTATGGTAAGAAACATAATATGCATACAACCATGATTATTCAAACCTATGACTTCATGAATAATCATTATCAACAACAGTATAAGATCCTAACGCAAGGTAAGATTCTAGCTTGATATAGGAAAAACATACCTGGATTAGCATGCTAGCTATTTATGTCTAACATACCCGCATAATGTCTTCTGGTTCTCTTCAGTGACTTGTGCTAGTAACCTGCATGTCTCATAAGTTAACCATTGTAGAAACAAGTTATACATACCTCGAAAGTAGATCTTCTATGTGATCCATGACAATGGATGAATCCTTGTCTTCATGTCACCATGATCATACGTTCTTGAAGTAGAACATGATTTGTCTTTCTTGGTGTACCTTTTATGTTAGCAGACAACATAAACCTCATACAACATCACAATGCATTAGTACAATCATAAGTGTCAACACCTTAATCAATGAATATTTTCTATCGTGCATTCATAATTTTATTAAGGTGATATGACAAGTCTAAAATCAAGATTGTACTAACCGTAATAACATGAAGACAAACATACCATAAACTTAATCATGAACAAATATCAAAACATACCTCGATGATTCATACCTGTCGAGATCGCTTGTAATCTTCTTATGTAGGGCCTTAGCCTCATCTCCCTCTGAAACAAGAACTTCTTCACTTATGCAGGTGACCAATCCATCTTCATCTAGGATTAACCCAATCCACTTGATTTGCAAGAACTGGACCTGGAGCTGGATATGGGTTTGTCAGAGAAACCCCAAAAATTCAAACTTTGAATTTCAAACTTCCGAAAGGATAGAAATATGCGCCTTGATGAGTTGATCAAGCTGGTATATTCAGAATTTGAAAACTGCAAAGTGTCACTCCTCAATTTTGCCTTTGAAACTTCCGGATTCACTGGACGTGACCCTGAACTGGGGTTTGATGAAGCCCACTCTTCTGTCCAATCAAAAGGTTTGATCCAAATCTCTAAGCTCCTATTTTTATGAGGAGCTTCCAGCCGTGGTCACAGATTTAAAAAATTCTCATTTTTACAGAAGCCCTAATTTTCCACTTTTCTGATCAAAGTCCCGAACTAGGGTCTGATCAAGCCCGGCCTTCTTCCCAACCAAAAATTCTGATCTTGGTCTCTAAATTTCAATCTTGATGAGTAGCATCCAGCCGTGGTCTCCGATTACAAAAATTCCAACTTTCTCCGAAGCCCTAAATTCCGGAAGCCATGAATGAAGGTACTAAAAAATAATTCTGTTTTGACAGAAATATGTACCTGATTGTTTCTGGTGTAAATCTGGCCTTTTTGATCCATAGGGTTTGAAAAAGTTTCCTGAGATAGCCTGACCTGTTATCTTTCCATCCTGGTAGGTCTGACCTCAATTGGATTCTCTGAGCGAGAGTTATGCCAAGTGTCGCAACATGACCTGTTTATGGGATAATACAGGAGAGTGAACTTGTACGGAGTGCCACGTGTCACTATTTCAACTTTAGCCACTAAAATTTTTTCCTGAGATAGCTCGCACTATTATATTTCCATCCTGATAGGTCTGATCTCAATTGGACTCTCTGAGAGAGAGTTATGCCAAGTGTCGCAACGTGACCTGTTTATGGGATAATACAGGAGAGCGAACTTGTACGGCCTGCCACGTGTCACTGGTTTAACTTCGGCCTCGGAAATTTTTTATTGAGATAGTAAATTCTGTGTACTACCTATCACTTTTTACGAAATTTCATTTGGATCTTTCTATCCCAAGTTATGACCTTTTTCCCAAGGTCACCTGGTTTTGAATCAGATCTGGAAGAGGCAGAAACCCTATATTGTACAGATCATAAATCACAAAGTACAACGAATTAGAGGTTGTCCTTTGGACACAAGGTACATGGGGATTTAATATGCGACCTGTAAAGGTTTCAAATCCGAAAAATTCACCAAAATGGATTTATAGCGAAAGTGCTACGATGACTGGTTTTTGCTATATCAAGCCCTAGCATCGTAAGTGCAACAAGTGTCATACATGCCATATCATGCCTTCTTTTAGGCTAGCTCTGATACCATGTTAGATTTTCAGAATTTACTTCAATCTGATCTAGGATATTAACTGAGAGAACAACATGTACATCATATCTACAACATATCAATCATGGAGACAATAATGCAAGCACACAAGAGACACAAAGATTTACTTGGGGAAAACCATAAAGGTGAAAAACCCCAATAACTTCCTCAGAGATAGATAGAGCAATGATACAACCCAAACATGAGAGATAGACATAACCTAGCAGCAGATCCTCCTCCTCCATAAGTGCGCCACTCCTCCTTGAGTGCATGAGTGAGAAGTGAGTGATCAAATAGAGTGTCTCCCGCACTCTATTTATACTTGACTTGACTTGCCTTTTACATAAATCATGTAGGCTCGAACTTAACCACATAACATAATGCTGACTGGGCTGACCCCCAATAGGGTGGTCTAATAACCCTTCGACCCACATGGCCGACCCCCAATAGGGTGGTCTAATAACCCTTTGACCCACATGACTTATACAGGGCCGACCCCAACAAAGTGGTCTAATAACCCATCAAGTATAAGTTACGACATTTACAATATAAATGACGACACTTCCATATAGAGGAATAATACCATATCTATAGGAGTACATACAACATACATATATGAAATACATTCCAAAGTTACATAAACATCAACATATTGACCAAAGTGCGGTAAGCTCAAAGGGTCGGAAAGGGAATGTGGTTCCAATTGGTTTTTTTTTTGTCCACTGTGTGTTGGAGAATATTTTTTAGGATTTTCTTAATAGCTTCAACCTGACTGTTTACCTGAGGGTAGTAGGCAATTGAAAATTCATGTTTAATGCCTAATAGTCGTGATAGTTATTTGAACGTTTTTTCACGGAAGTGTCTTCTGTTGTCGGAGACAAGTTGTTTGGGAACACTGAAACAGGAAATGACGTGATTGAAGAAGAATCGTGCTATGGTTATTGCTTTACAATCAAATATGGGCATGGCTTTGTCCCATTTAGTGAAATAATTGACAACAACTATTATATGATGATGACCTTGGGCTGAAGCTAGATGACATTCCATGAAGATGGAGTGGTGCAGGGGGAGATTGTGTTTTGTAGGAAAAGACCTGATAATTCGTGCATCGTTTGACGGCATAGACACAATATTTGAATACGGAGGGCCAAAAATACCATGCTCGTAAAACAATTTTGGCGGTGGCTAATCCAGAGAGGTGGCCGCCACATGCACTACTATGGCAATCATTGAGAAATTGCTTGAAAGAATACTATTGATGCCTTGACGATATAGGACATCTCTGATAAGGAGATATCGTGGTTCCTAGGGGCAGATTTGCAGTGATAATCGCGAGATAAGTGGGGAGAAGTTTTTTGAGTACGTAGATAAAGGAGGATGTTGTCGTACCAAGGATCTTCAATTGTAATGAGAAAAAGGTGCTCATCGGGTAACTCGTCCTAGATAGATTCGCTTGTGGAGGTCGAGGGAAGATCTATAATGAGCTTGGATAAGGCCATGGCTTTCTTGCTTTTAGGGATAACAAATTCAAGGTTGAATTCTTGTAAGATAATGATCCACCACACAAAATTACAATTGATAAGCCTAAGGCTAAGTATGTATTGCATCGGGTTGGAATCATTGACGACAGTTGTTTTCTGGAGCAAAATATAGTGGCGGAGTTTCTATACCGAAAGGATAACTGCAAGGGATAGCTTCTCATCATGGGTTTAGTTGAGTGCAGGTTGAGGGTTTTGCTGACATAATAGATGACATGTTCTTTGTGGTTTTATACCATTTGAACTAGCAAACTAGCTATGGAAAAATCTGATGCAGAGATATATAAGATGAAAATTTTGTCAAAGTCTAGTGGTGTATGAGAGGAGATGAAGACAATGCTTGTTTAAGGGAATTGAAGGTAGTTTGGGCATAGTTGTCCCATTTAAATAGCAGGTATTTTTGGAGAAGCTTTAAGAAACCATGGGCCTACGTGGCATCATCGGGAAAAAAATGATAAAGAAAGTTGGCTTTGCCTTGGACACTCTGTAACTGATGGTGCAGGTAGTTCCAAGATGGCTTGAACTTTGGAAGGGTCAACGGTAATACCATCTTTAGACACGATGAATCCTATGAGGAAACCGGCGGTGACGCAAAAAACACACTTGAGAGGGTTTAAGATGGTACATCTTAGGAAGATGGTACAAAGATCTTAGCAAGATGGTATGAATATCTTAGGAACATGGTACGAATATCTTGAAGGTGATTGCATTGCTTTTTGGATTTGGATGTAAGGTCATCTAGGAAGGAGATAATGATATGATCCAAGTCGTTAAAAAAAATGCCATTGTGCACTGGAAAGTGGTGCCATTGTTCTTCAGACCGAAGGGCATGAATTTGTAGGCAAAGGTGCCCCATGGTGTGGTGAATGCAGTTTTGTACTGATCTTGGGGATGGATGTGTTTTTGGTTGTATCTGGAAAACCCATCCATGAAGGATAACATTTCACTACCGGTGCATGAGTCAATGATTTGGTTGATGAAGGGAGTGGGAAAGTTATCCTTTGGTCAAGCTAAATTGAGGTCACAAAATTTAGTGCATACATGGATAGTTTCCTATTTTTTGTTCACTGGAATGGGGTTAGACACCCATGATGTGTACACAATGGGAAAGATAAATTCGGCTTGTAAGAGTTTCTCGATCTTGGATTTGATTAAAGGGGCTTTATAAGGGTGTACTGGGTGTTGTTTTTGTCGGACAGGGGTGGCATCGAGACAAGTGTCAATGTGATGTTTGACAATTGATGGGTCAATCCCTGGAATTTATTCATAAGACCATGCGAAGACATCCTGGAACTCTTTAAATAGAGAAGTAAAATCGGTGATTTATTGCAGTGAGTAGGCATCCCCTATAGAGATGTTTTCGACGATGCCTAGTGTAACAGATATATCAACCTATATGGTAGGGGAAATATTGGAAAGATTATGGTCTTCGAATGCATCGAGGGTTGGAATAGGATTTTTTAACCAATCGATGTGATTAGGGGGTAAAAAATCTTTTGATTCAATGGTATATTATTTTTCTGTGGGTAGTGTGTGTTTCCTGCCTACTTGCTACTGAGGATATATGATGGAAAGAATCCCATGTAGGTTCAAAGGTGTTTATGGCCTCGATTATGTCTTCATCGATGGTGAAGATATGTTCTTCCAACATATCCTCATATGAAGAACCGTGCTCTTCATTCTGAGATGAAAGAGAAATTGAATCAAGATGCAAGATGTCAAGGTACTCAGGGAGGTCTAGGGGATTGGCTAGGATCTCATTTTGAGGGAATATTATGGAGTCTAGCATCTCTCTAGAAATTGGTGATGGTGGATCAAGCTCTTTTCCGGTATCTGATGGATGCGATGTGTTGTTATCACCAATGTACTCTATAGGCTCGATGTCCTCCTCGATGACCGTGGGAAAGGTGGTTCCACAAGGGGTGAGGTTATCAGCCAACTGACTTTGGGTTGCACGCAAGGTGTGAAATGCGGTGACAAGAGGACATTGGAATGAATGGTGAGACATTAAATTGCATGAGAGACATGGTTAGGTGGTATTAGTATGATTTAAAACAATGGCTAGGATTTATGGGCGTTGCGGTGGTTGTTGGTCGGGTATGGAGTTAGCCCACTGTGGGGAGGAACTTGTTGATGTCACAATAGGTTTCTCTTCTAGTGATGAGGCAAGGGAGGTATATTCAAAGGGTATGGTGAGGAGAATGGTTTCCAGAGCCTACCGATAGCCAAGGAGGTTAGGGAAATGATGTGTATAGTTCCCATACTGAGCACATATGGAACATGCATGATTTGTACATAATGTCTTGGATATGTACGAGGGTGATGTGCCCCCTTTTACCATTGGTGGATCATGTTTTGTACTTGCAGGGTTGTTGAGAAAACTCCTTATATCAGGTAGAGTAGGACATAAGTTCGTTGCATGGCCTTGTTGCCCGCAAAAAGCACATGGTGTTGTGACTCTTTGACTGGGGGTATTGAACATAACTGGGGCCTTCAACTCCTGATGGTTGATGCCGCCTATTTTAGGTTTAGTGATTTCCACTGGGTAGGGTAATAGGGGACCTTTCAACCTGTGTTGTTTGGTGCCCCCATTGACGGTCTTAGCGACGACCGATTGTGGGGTAGTTTCGATCATAGGTTGGGATTTCGTAACTGGACGTGGTACGGGGCTTGCAGATGTACTAGCCGAAACAAGGACAAAATCATAATGGGGGACTGGTTTGGAATCCATCTCTGGGAAGGGTGGTGTAAGGTACCACACTGGGATTCCCAAAGTTACCCTAGGCAGATTTAACTATGCCATAACCAGCGTCCATTGTACACTTGTGGGAAAATACAAAAAGGGGATTTGAGAATTTGGTGGCACCAATGGATTATGTTGGCATGAGGGAAAGTCATAGAATTTTTGGTACAATCAACGATAAAAGGGACGGCAACAAGGGTAAAGGACCAGTCGTGGAGCGCACCAAAGCGGATAATCTGAAGTAATTAGTTAATTAGTTAATGGGTCACTTTGCTAAGTGGACCTTTGTAATGGCCAAGTGATCCTATAAATAGGAGTAGTATTGTAAGCCTAAGGGAATCTTATCTTTGGTGTCTTTTATCTTTTTCATATTGATTTTGATCTCTAGATCTAACTTGGTATTGGTTCCGCGGATGTGTATCCACGATTTTGCGATGTGTAAGACAGACTGATGAGTAATGAGAAGGATCATTTTGTCTATGTATTTGTCTCATTTGTAACTTGTCGCGGTGTGATTGGATATGTGTTATTGCAGCATGGTTAAATATGGTTTATGAATGAATCTGTAATGTCGCAATTGTGTTATGTATCTCAGATCAGTTAGATATGCTTTTATAATATGTTATTGCGTAGATATGATTAGCATGTTCTTATGCGAATGATGATTATGTTGATCTCCGGGTTGCATTGTGATTGAATGTGAATGATTCATGTCCTCTTATATCGGCGGAAACGTGGTTCGTGCATCCCCCTTAGGTATCTCGGGTGAGACCTCACTTGATCTGCGGGTGTTGCTGGAAAGACTAAACCCTTTCCGGGCCGATATCTATGGGAGTTTGTGTCAAGATTTGTTGACATAGTGCAAAGTGAACCCCTATCGACATATCTATGTCAACAAATGGTTCTGTTGCCGGGACCCGAGTGTGAAAAGGAGAGTACATGCTGTGGCATCCGACAAAGTTGGAGATCATAGAATGGTTCCATAAAAAGACACGAGAATTTGTGGAGTAAGAAAATCAGAACCCTGGATGGTCGAAAGACGAGTGGTTGCAGAAGTACATATACTCCGATATCCACGAAGTACATCTACATCTACATTTATATGAATCGTTGGCGCAACTAACTTATCAGAAGAAGAATTTCCAAGGAGGTGAGCCTGAACATTGGACCCCAGAACTAATCCAGCAATTGAGTCGGGTTAACAACAAAGCTTCAAGGGCTGTCGATGTTTTGGTAGATAACATTTTGTAAAGATACATTACTGAGTTTTTTGTCGACACAGTTAGATAAAGGATAATTTTAGGGGGAAATTTATCCCATGGGCTATTTTTCCATTTTTTTTCCAAAAAAAAATTCACCAATTTGCATTTTTTGAAGCCCCATTTCATCCAATTTTGATGGGGTAAACTTTTTTCACTCTAAAATTCTCCAAATCATTATATAAACTATACAAAATCCTTAGAAATTGAAATAATTTTAGAAAAATATCGCCAAATATTTTATAGTTGACATTTTAAGAATTGGTAAGATTCGCCAAGGTTTATACATTTTAAATAAGTATGGGTCCTTAAAATTATCCATGAGTTAGATCATACAGTGACGTAGAAAGGAAGTTCTTTAATGGACCCATAGGAAGGTATCTATTGTCTCTACAATTGTGGATCAAAATGATCATTTGTGAAAAAGGAATATTGAACATGAACTCCGACGAGTACAACTTGGGTGTGCGGAGGATGTGGGTACTACGCAAATGCGGTTCTGATAGAATGATGTGGGGTATACAGATATGAGCTATGATGAAATTGTGAGCGAAGTTGTGGAATATCGTGGTCGCTTGATAAGTGGGGTGAGGTTCCGGTTGGAGAAGAGGAGGAGGACTGAGATAGAGAGAGAGAGTCCTAGTGCGACCGACCACAATGGACTAAGTGACCCTATAGTGATGAAAAGGAAGACCAGGCTACCCATGAACCTAAGGAAGGACAAACCCAAAGCTATAACGTACCCACAACCCCGTGCACTTTGCCAAACTTTGGAGGAAGAAACAAAAGCTCTTCACAGGGTTGTCCTACGTGTCAGAATAGTAGTAAGAGTAGCATATCTACAAACACCGGTAGAAAACCAAGGATGGAGGGAGACAACGTAAAGTTGCCTATCTTTCAAGGTAATGGGACTGAGGATCCTGAGCAATATTGGTTCTTATGCGAAGTGGTGTGGACAGTAAAACAAGTGCAGGATGACGATATTAAGAAAATACAATTAGCGACGACCTTTAGAGGCCGTCTGTTGGATTGGTACTGAAGTTTATACAAGTACCTACAGGGATTCTGCAGAAAAATATGGCATAAATCAGAGCTGGATTGATCGACGAATTTAAGAAACCAAAATAGGAATCACAGTATATCACAGAATTGAAGGAGATAAGAAATTCCCTAATGATTCGGTATGGGATTTTGATCAGAGGTTCAAAACTCTGATTTCTAAAGTTAGTTTTGGGAAGAGTGATGTGCAACACAAGGAATGGTTTATTACAGTGTTGGTGCCACACATTCGAATGCCATTGATGCAATAGAAGATCATATCCCAGGAAGAGGCCCTGGAACTCATAGTGAAGCTCAAAGCTTCACCGATTGGCGAAACATGGATTGGCATGAGCCAAATCTAGTCACAACTAGAAAACCTGACTATCCAACTATAGGATATTAAGAATGGGAAGGAAGTTCACGAAGAGGTATGGTGTAGTTGATGCAAGTATGAAAGACATCATAAAGATCAGTGTCCTGAATTTCGCGAATATTTACAATCCGGTGCACCAAATCTGCTCAGTCAAGGAGGAATGCCCTGGTGTCGAATTTTTCAAACAAGGGGACATCGCTTGGAGGAATGTGTGTATTTACAGAAGGTTGTGTCGAATTCAGCTAATATCTTTTGTAGGTTATGTCGATATGTCGGTAATGAGGAGAACGATTGTAGAGCATATGATTTGATCCAAGAAAGAACTGTTGATACTTACTTTATGAAGGGAGACAAGCAACAACAGGCTAATAGACCTCGGCCGCAGCTGCAGTATAATCAACCTCAACCATAGTATAATCAACCGTAGTGTAATTAGTCGTAGTACAATAAACCGCATTCACAGTATAATCAACCGCAGTATAATCCGCCACAGTATAACCAACAGTATTTCAATTAACAGCGAGGCAGATTCAGAGGATGATTTAGCGGTGGTCGCAACGGAGGCTTTAGTCGCAGAGTAACTTTTGGTAGAGGTCGAGGACCGATCACCTGCTATAATTGTGGATAGATCGGACATTACCAAAGAGATTTTCTGAATCCAACACCTCAGTGTACGTATTGCATCTCTATTGACCACACCGTGGAAGAATATCTGTAGCTAATCGCAAAGTGGCAGGCTAAGAACGTGCCACAAACACAACCAAATCCAAACCTAAACCAGAACCAGAACCCTAATCCAAATGTGCAGAATATCTCAGTGGAGATAAGAAGTTGACCCGTAAATGTCGCAATGGTAACCAGAGGAGGAGCTGCGACAGGAGAAGATAGGCCATTACCAAATGTACGACCTAAAACCCATAAGTAGGTTTGATTTGATGTTGAATCAGAAAAAAGAAATATTTTTGGAAGCATGAGATGCACTAAGAAATAATAATGCTAAGTCGCCTCCTGTATTCCACAAAGAACTTGTCTATGAGATGCCATCAATTTTTTATATGACAAATTCGTAGAGGTCACGGCCAGGAAAGGTCGGTACTCTAAATTTTTTTCTGAAAGCTGTTTAATATTGGAAAAGGATCAAGATGCATTGGCAAATATAGATAGCTTCTTGTATCGAAAGGAAGAATGGCGGTAGGATTGTACACTCAACCGGTTGCACAGGAAGAAGAAGGGAAGAGAAATGAGGATGAATGCCCAGATTGATGTAGATTCCATAATTTTGGACCTAGGATTCAATGTGAATATCTTAACCAAGCAAACATGGGAAGTGATGGGGAAGCCACAGTTGGTATGTTCCCCTTGTGCAGCTTTGTTTAGCAAATCAGAGCAAGGTTACACCAATCGGTCGTGTTGGTCTCTTATTTTGACTATTCAGTATAATGTTTTCTAGCTTAAAGTCTTATGGAATCAAATAATAATCAGTTTTGTTGTATCTGATTATGTCTTTTTGGAGGTCAACATTGCTAAGCTATCGTAAGTGATTTTTAATTGCTTGTTTGTTACTTTGCCTTGTTTTATGCATATGATTGGGCTTTTAGGTTTCATTTGATGAAAGGTCAAGTAATAAGCTTTGTTTTTCTTTTATGCAGGGGTCTTTTGCTACCCAACTTCATACCTGTCTCGGCGTTGAAGGAAGATTTATGCAATTTTTTGGGGGATTCGATCCACAATGGGTGCGTTTTTCCTGGATTCACCTCACCTTTCAGTTGCTTATGAAGATCCCTCAACTGCTGTTTCATGGATGTCCTGTGTTTGAGGAGCTGTTTCTTTCCCGCTTTAGTATCATGTGGATTTCAGGGGATTTGAGCTCCCATCTTTGGCTCAGATATGCCGAGATAGCTGTAGGGTAGTTAGCTATATCGATCCTTGTTTCAAGGACGATTTCACTTTGTATTTTCATTATAAAATGATACTTGAAACCCTAAGTAAGGAGGATACTCAGAGAAGATTGTAACACTTGAATTCATCAATATAATCAGCATTTATCTCCTTTAAGTTTTGACTTAAGACTGGAAGGCGTTGAGGGCAGGGCCCCCTTCAACACCTACCCCTGGTATTCTAGCATTGCGCATTTTACAGTAATAGATGTAATGGTTTCTTCTTTTGGCAGTGTTTTATGGAATAGAATGGTTTTGCTTATCTGTGAGTGGAAATAGAATGTATACCTACAGGTTATTAGTTAATTGCATTTGCATTTTGATTTAGCGCAGAGAATAGACTTACGAGTGATTTGTATTTAAGATCTTCCTTGGTTTTTAATGTGAGTTGTTTATTAATGGTTAAGGTAGTGATAAAATGTGTGATAATTTTGATTGGATCCATCATAGAATCGATTTAATGAGATTGGGAGTGGATTGAAGTTTTACCTTTCCTTTACCACCAGTATTGAAGTGATCACCGAATGGTTACAGGATTGATTTATAATCCCTCTTGTTATCGAATTTGCAGAACTATAGAATAGATGGAGAAATGGTGTGTATTTCAATTTCCCTTTTGATTTCTAGTATGAATTGTAATGTTGGCAAACTGGTATTGAGCTTGATTTCAGTTACTGAGGAATCGATTTGCTGAGGAGAACAGAGTGCATTTCATATTGCCTCTTACTATTAACGTTAGAGCAAATAGTGAATAGCTCCATTTCTTTTGACTTTTGAGCTCACAAACTGTAGGATAGATTTGCATTTGTAGTGTGTGGATTTAACAAAGATTGCAGTAGTATAGGGTTTGGATATATTGATTTATCAAACATTTAGGGTTTGTTAATAACTAAATAGGAGTTGAAATTTAGCATTGAATGAAGAAAAAATTATAGTTTACAACGCTGTTTCCTAGAATTGAACACTAGCTTCGTAACATAAATTCCCTGAATCTTTCTTGAATGTTTCTATTTATGGTGGGCATCTTCTGAAATTCCAGCTTTCTGTTGTGTGCATTTATATGCGCAAAGCACAAGCATAGTATATCTAGGCACAACAGCAAACCAAACTACCCTTTAGTAGATTGTTTGTGAATAAGTTAGAGTTAAAAGGTTTTATCTCAGCAGTGATTCTAGGAGTGTTGTATGAAGTATTAGACTTGGTATAATTAATAATTGGAGTTTAAATAAGAAACAACATTAATTGAGATCGGTTGGGCATATGCATTTGACAGATAAATTCTTCCCTTAGCAGGTTGATTGTTTTGAAAGCAAACCTTAGTTGCTATAGCTTAAGATTGTTGTAGGTTAATTTAGGTTTGACAATGAGTTAGTGGCCAATAAATTAATCTTCTTTTCTTTAAGAGTAGATTTAACAATCATTAGCATTCGATTTGTCAATACAGTAACAGCTTCATCCATTTCAGTTTTTGTTTATAAGTAGACTAGAATTCTGAGCAGTGAAATTATTTTGCCCGCACATATGGTGTAGCAACTCAAAGATTACGCACCCTGGTTGACAATTAAATAAAGGTGAATTAAATAAACATTAATTTTAACCAACAGGTTGATTGCCTCATCTACCTGTCAAAGTAGAAGGACTGAAGACATACGCAGATTTCAACGTCATAGAGATAGTCAACAACACAATCCCATATCCTGTGTTGTTGAGAATAGACTGGGAAATGGAAAATCAAGCGGTTATCAATTCCAAGAAAAGGATGATGTCTTTTGAGAACCACGACATGAGGGTCATTTTCCCACTTGATCCACTTGAAGGGAAAAGATATGTCGAACCAATGAGGGACGAGTTCGCAGAAGGATGGGACAATGTCTACAATGTTTTAGAAGATTACATCAATCCCACCGTTGATGGAGAGTTGGGATGGAGAAGTATTATTTCAGAGTCTTCGGACTCCGACGAGGTTCTAAAGAATTGGAACAATCGGTTGCATGAGGTATCATTCAGGAAATGTGCACGAATCATTGAGTCGTTGAGATGGGTAGCTAGTGACAGAAGTATGTGATCTGCCAACATATGAAGGATTACCTAGCCTAGCAATATTCATCAATGAGTTTGAAGAGAAAGTATCAGAACCAAGACTCCTGTTGGCATTAGAAGAAGCATTGAAGGCTACTCCAGCAAGGTGGTCGGTTGCACACAAGTCACCGATAACAAACTGGAAACTATGTCGACGATTGATGGAAGTAATATTTGGGGAGAACGAATGCTATGAAAGGAAGAAGTATGATGGAAGAAGTGATCCAAGGGATCATCTAGAAGAATGTCAAATTACATGGGGAAAGAGGCCAAAGGAAGAATGGGTTCATGCATTCATCCATACATTAGATGAAGTGTCGCGGAGCTGGTACATCTTAGCATAATGGCGAAGAGGAACAACCATGTAGGAGGATTTGACCACTATTTTCAGTCACACATTCAGTTTTGTTGATGAGAATCCTTTCATCTATAGCGCGCTACTGTAAATTCATGGAAAGATATTTGAGACAATTCTGAACAAAAGACCAATGGGACCACAATGGATTGCGACACCAAATATGATGATGGGGTGTTACAATGTGTCGGGAAGACCCAACGATGATGAATATCCTAGAGTTTTCTATTTTCCAGAGTCGGAAGGAAGCCGCGATGTTGAAGCACTAGATATGTCATTCGACAAATTCAAGCAACCATTGAAAATAAAAAAGGTCAATATTTGGTCAATGGAAAATCCAAATTTTTCTAGTATTGGAGAATTGGGATGAATCAACAATTGGAAAGGTCACCGACCTACTACATGAATTTCAAGTTTTATTCCCGACGAAGTTTTATGGGATGAAGGGCATTTCTGGGGACCTGGGTGAGATGAAGATCCCTCTTAGACCTTATGCTAAGCCAGTGAAGCAGCGACCGTATAGACTGAACCCTAGATACAAAGAACAAGTGAAGGATGAGATGGAGCGGATGTTGGATGCAGGGATCATTGATCTTGTTGAAGAGTCAGAATGGATCAACCCAATGGTCATCCAAGATAAAAAGACCGACGAAATTCATATTTTCATCGATCTAAGGAAGTTGAACAATGCATGCCTTCATGATCCATTCCCCACACCTTTTACCGACGAAGTACTTGAAGGTGTTGGAGGACATGAAGTATACTCATTCACAGATGGGTTCTCAGGATACCACCAGATTAGGATTTCGAAAGAAGATCGACAGAAAACCACCTTCGTAATAG
Source organism: Larix kaempferi (assembly GCA_027924585.1). NCBI lineage: Eukaryota > Viridiplantae > Streptophyta > Pinopsida > Pinales > Pinaceae > Larix > Larix kaempferi. The sequence continues at coordinate 42,129,805 of BSBM01000047.1, forward strand.
AGTGGGGCGACTTTCAGTACACAGTGATGTCATTTGGTCTCAATAATGCCCCTGCAATATTTTCAAGATTAGTCGCCACTGCGTTCAAATACTTCATTCACAAGTTCTTGGTGGTGTATATGGATGACTGGATCGTGTATGGATTGGTTAAAGACCATTTTGCGAGCCTCGCGATGATACTGGAAAGATGTCGACAACATCAAATATCCTTGAATCTAAAGAAGTGTATCTTTTGTGCACCATTTGGTATCCTATTGGGACACATTGTTTGCAAGGAAGGTATGTTGGTCGACCCAGCCAAGATTGTGATCATTGTCGACCTACCAACACCAACAACAGTGAAGCCGTTGAGGGACACGTTGGGCCATACATGATACTATAGAAGTTTTATAAAGGGATATGCAGCGATTACTGCGCCCATGGAGAATATATTGAAGAAAAATACGAAGTTTGAATGGAACGAAGAGTGTCAGAAGAGACTCTACATATTAAAGAAAAAGATGGTTGCAACACCAATATTAGCCTTCCCCGACTGGAAGAAAGAATTCCATGTCCACGTAGATGCTTCGTCAATCACACTGGGAGTGATATTAGCCCATCCGGGAGAAGGGTCGATCGAGCATCTGATTGCGTTTGCAAGCCAGAAGTTGTCAACCACAGAGAAGAATTATACAACCACAGAAAGAAAAGCCCTGGTGATGGTATATGTGTTGCAAAAAATCCAACACTATCTGCTTGGAGGACACTTCAAGATGTTTACTGACCACTTGAAATTGAAGTACTTGGTCAACAAGCCTGTGTTGGGGGGATATCTGTCGGTGGTTGTTGTTGTTTCAGGAATTTGACTTTGAAATAATTGTGAAAACTGGATGATTGAATGCGGGACCTGGTCATCTGTCAAGGATTGAATTAGGTGAAGAACCAAGTAGCATCGATGAAGGCTTGCCTGATGCGTAGTTATTCAGGATTGGAATGGTCAATGACCATTATGAATAGATTATTCAGTTTTTGGCTACAAGCACCTGAGGAGTTCACCACCAATCAAAAGAAGCAGTTAGTCGTTAGAGATGTTGATTTCCAACTAATTGCAGGACAGTTGTACAAGATGGGGCTAGATGAAGTTCTCCGTCAATGTGTTGTTCTGCATGAGCAAGAAAGAGTGTTGGTTGAAGCTCATAATGGCATCACAGGAGGGAATTATGGAGGGAGCACAACCACCAGGAATATATATATAGCTGGTTTATGGTGGCCAACAGTGCATGGTGATGCAACAGATTATGCCAAGAGCTGGGATGTATGTCAAAATATGGGGAAACCGTCACAAAGGGATGAGATGTCATTGGTGCCTCAGTTGACATTAGAACCCTTTGAAAAATCGACATTAGACTTCGTGGGACCCATTAACCCACTAGGAAAAAGGATAGGTGCGAGGTACATCATTACTGTGACCAACTACTTAACAAGATCGGCCGAAGCAACACCAGTGAAGGATTGTACAGTTGTGACAACAACAATATTTCTCTTTGACAATGTGGTCACCAGATTTGTGTGTCCAAAGATATTGATGAGCGATCAAGGAACGCATTTCGTCAATCAGACCATCAGAGAAATGACTGAGAAATTTCAAATTCAACATAGAAGAAGTACCCCATATCACCCATAGGAGAATGGATCAGTTGAGGCACTGGACAAAATATTAGAGAACATGCTCACTAAGGTATGCAATACAAACTACGACGATTGGGACTTAAAGATTCCTGTGATATTATGGGCCTACAGAATAACATGCAAAATATTGACAGGCTAGACCCCTTTCAAGTTGGTATATGGACAAGAAGCGGTGATACCTATGGAGTACATTGTCCCTAGTCTGCGCATTGCAGCAGCGACAGGAATGAGCGACGACGGATTAATTGAAGAAATATTGGCACAACTAATACAACTTGAAGAAGATCTCTTCATTGCAGGATTTCATTAGCAAGTAGAAAAATATCGACTGAAGGAATGACATGATCGCCATGTGAATCAAAAGCACTTTCAGCGCAAAGATATGGTTCTCTTATATGACAGTAAGTTCGCAAAACACCCAGGTAAGCTCCAAATGCATTGGCTTGGTCCATACATCATAAATTTCATTACTGACGGGGTTGCAGTTCAGTTGTGAAAGTTAGATGGAACACTTTTGACAAATTTAGTGAATGGAAGCTGGATAAATATGTATTAGGATAGCTCAGTGCAGAGTCACTGAGGAGGACAGCAAGTGAAAAAAAATTTAATGAAACAGGTACATTGTGAATTTTGAGAGTCCATCGACAGGACTGCGACAAAGATCAAGTTCATCTATCAATAGAATGACAACAAGAGACAAGGTCTAAATTCATATGTCTGTCGATAGAATAGTGACGAAGTTTGAAATGACAACGAGGTTTGGGCCCTGTCGACATCCAACAAAGTGTGAACTAGTCAAATCGAGCAATAAATGCAGCAGTTAAGATGCGGTGGACAACGACGCAAGTGTATGAATATGCATTTAATGACCAATGAGTGCACAGGATTTGGTAAATCTATGGAGTATTTAGTAATCATTGTCCAAAATCGACTGGATGGATGGGAAGAAGGAAACCAAAACTATAAAAGCATGCATAGATGGACATTCTGACTCATTGTGCATTGTGAGAATTGGTGAAGAAGTTTCAGAACAAAGCTAAGTGAATATTTGAATTCAGAGAGTTGCAATGACGCATGTCATATCCAACACACGCACGCAGGAACAAATCAGGGAAAGGGAAACTATCATTGAAGAGCACGAAAATATCACATCCGCACCAGTGTGGATATTCAGGAGGAAAAGAAGCACCAACCGATTGGCGGATATAGAAAGGAGAACGAAGACTACCCACAGCTCGGCATGGGCTGCAGCTACAGGAGGATAAGTCGGCACATCAGGCGCTGTAGACAAATAAATGAAAACAACAAGAGGAAGGAAACAAGGTCCAACAGTAACGGACATTCCCGGTTATGTACCACCAAGGAAAGAAGGGGCTCTAGTGTTAAGAATTGGGAAGAATGCTAAGTACACCATAACGGAGCCCGCGACACCAAAGGGTGTCCACACCACTAGAGACGTGTTGCAGCAACTGCAAAAATTGCAATACAGTGATCATGACATCCTTGCTTATCCAGAGTGCACTCGGTGCACATTTATTGAAAAATCACACAAAGATGGAGGCCCAATCACCAGGGAACCAATGCAGTGGGCATTAGGGTTGCAGAAATCAGGACTGCTATCAATTATTCACATGCCACATTTTGGGATATCAACGGAGGTGAACGCATGCATCAATAAATTGCTTGTATTATTTCACGGCAATTACTTATGGATCGACTTGAAGATCCAAATCACTGTGGATATGATTGTGTAGATTACTGGGTTACCCAAATCAGGGGTAGATCCATTGCAGTACTTCCAAGGGAAGGACAACAACAAAAATCTAGTTGCGAACATGAAAGCTAAGTATGGGGTGGAGAAAAACACCTGGGGGTATTTAATCGACACAATCAATGATGATCTTTTAGTCTCGCATAAAATTTATGGACCATTAAGATCGTGAGGAAGAACCACCCCAACTAGTGAAAATCAGGGGTAATCGCATTAGCAGAGCAGTAAGTGGTCGGAGTTCAAATGAACTAGTCATTGTTTTTACTAAATGAATTGATGGAGGACACGGTGGAAGCACAAGAGAAGGGTAAGCCCTTCACATACTCATGGATCTTATTGTTAATTGTGGTGGTCGCATGGATGGAGCCACCGCAATATTAGGGCATGGAGACAGAAATAGTTAAAGTGTGCCGAGGTGCACGATACCATAACTTATGGGCGTTGAACGATAAAGAAAGGTAGAAAGGAAAGAACATTCAATTTTACATTTATTTAGAATATTTGCATGCAGAAGCGGTGAAGGTTCCGCGACTGATGGAGGATATAGCGAAGAAGAATAGGAGGATAGTGAGGCTCGCTGTGGGGCCTCAAGCGATATTTATCCAAGCACGTGCAGATCCAGAAAAGCAATGATTAACGACATAGTATAAGCTAACTGAAGAAGAACTGGACACCATAGTAGAGGAATGGCTGGATGAATGGAAGGTTCTAGTCAGCGACGATCAACTGTCAGACCCAGAGGATGGGAAGCTGACAGATGTACCGAAGACACAATTTGAAACAAGGGACTCGGACGATGAGGATGAAGGTGTGGATGACCAATCACACACCACAAGTCACGATGCATCGACAGATACTTTGACAGATTTGGAGCTGGAAGCTCAATGACAAGAATCCAGAACAAAGCATAGAATGGAGGCTAGGGGAGTACTATTGTTGGTCTCCCCGATGAACAAATGAATAGGTTGCTTGATAAAATGGTGAATTTGGCAGAGGAGAACCGTGCAAAAGTAACGCAGCATGCAACGAAGTACTTTCATCAAGTTTGTCATTTATTGCTAAGCACTACAATTATGGAAACAAGGGTGCATCCAGGACATGTAGAGCCAAGTGCATCAGAAGTGTGACGAGTTGGATCTATGTCAACAGATTCAATGTGTGTTTAATTCCATGACTGAGCGGTGGTGTTGATGACTGTGTTGAGGTGGAGGAAACTCTATTTTTAGTGGTTAAAATTGTGCACATTAGGCCATCGGTAGATGTAGGGATCTTTGGTGGTGGTCCTGAATATGCTCCTAACAAATTGGATTCTTTGTACATACCGAGGGCGATGTCAACATACTGTTGATCATCGCCTAGTATAGTTTGTAGGACATTGTTAGGATTGCTCATGGTATTAGGGTCATAGTAGTTAAGTTGGATGAGGGTAACTACTTTCCCATTTAAGGGAAACATCATGATACGAAAGACTAAGGAGGATACTGCCTTCATGGAGTACATGTAACTACACCCCGAGAGGATGTTGTAGTCGAGCTCAACATCGATTACTTCAATATCAAGCATAACCATCTTGTCCCGCGACTCTATGGGGACATTTTGGTACAATCCTCTTGGTTGGAATGGTCTCCCATCATACACGCGAAGAGCGATAGTTGAGGGGACCAGCTCAGGGGATCCTAATCATTTCCATACTTTTACAGATATAACACAATGTGAGGAACCTCCATCAATTAAATGATGAAAATGCACGATATATCATAAATAGCAGAACACAGAAGGGATTTATTGATCACAGGCCACTTCAAGGGGGAAACCTCCTTTGAGCAAGATCAATAGAAATAAATCATGGATTCCTTCATTGGCCTCAACATGTACTTATATACTAATTCTAATATAAACAACTATTACTCCCCATGAATGTGAGATAATACAATATACTCTCGGAACAACTTACAAAGCATATGCGTACAACAACAATATATTAATAATGTGGGATGATACAATATACTCATAGGATGACTTACAAAGCATATGCCTCCAACAAAAATATACTAACAAAGTAAAGAGAAGGGTTGACATGGGTTCCTAACATCCCCTCCCCCTTAGAAAAAGCTTTGTCCTCAAATCTTTAGATGTGGAAATTGTTGTTGAATCTAAAGGAGTGGTTCCCATGTAGCATCCTCTGGTTGCATTATGTTCCACTGAATTAATACCTCTATGATGGATCGAGAGAGAAGATGACGAGTACTCCTATTAAGGATGCCCTCCAGCTCCAAAATGATGGATCCTTCATTATCTAGTTCTGGTAAAATAGTTTGTGCTCTGATGTTGGTGCCAAGAACTTTATTTACACAAGAGACAAGAAATACTGGATGAATGCGGGAAGAAGGAGGAAGTTCCAATTTATAAGCAACGGACCCAATGTTATGAAGAACCTTATATGGCACATAGAAATTTGGACTGAGCTTATGACGCCCTTTGAGTATTAGGGAGTATTTCTTGTAAGGATGTAGGTGAAGAAAAACTATATCACCTACTTGAAAAGTGCGCTCAGAATGGTGCTGATCGGCTTGTTATTTCATTCGATTTCTTGCCATGTGAATATTGTCCTGCAAAATGAGAAGAATCTGATCGCAGCTTTGAAGAACCATGTCAACTTCCTGAAATGGTGAACTATTGGGGGTGTATGGAAGAAGCACTGGCGGTGCCTAACCATAGACTGCTTCATATGGAGTCATTTTAGATGCAGTGTGGTATGAGGTATTGTACCACCATTCAACGAGAGGGAGCCACTTTTCCCACTGATGTTGTTTTTCGGAGGTGAAGCAACAAAGATAAGTTTCCAAACATTTGTTGATAATTTCAGTCTGACCATCTGTTTGTGGGTGATACCCTGAACTCATCTTCAGTTTGGTGCCAGTGCGGTGAAATAGTTTTGTCCAAAAATGACTAGTGAAAGTTGCATCGCGATCTGAGACAATGGAAAAAGGGATTCCATGAAGATGGAAGATCTGGTCCAGGAAAATTTGTGAGAATGAGGAGGTGGTATAAGGATGGATGAGGGCACAAAAATGACTATATTTGGATAGGCAATCAACCACAACCAAAATCATTGTCTTCCCTCCATATTTAGGGAGCCATTTGTTAGAAAAACAGGATCGCAGAGCAATAACAATAAATAGAAATGCAAATATAATCACACACACACATTACAAGAGAGATACAAATATATCGTGGTTCACCCCAACTTGGGCTACGTCCACATTGAAGTTGCTAGTCCTTATTATTATTCCGTCCAGCAAAGTGAAGGGATACAACCTGCAGCACAGCCGCTACACTTCCTCTTCACTGTCTCACAGTCTCTCTTCTGATCTCAGAGATATTTACAATGCATAAAACCTAATACATCAACCCTAGCCGTGTTACAAAGTCTTTCTTTTATAAGGGAAATACAAAGGAAAAATACCACGGGTTACCCAAAACCATGGGCCCGAAAACTAGTGGCGAAAATAGCCCCAACAATTTTCCTCTGGGGCTACGCACTGAACCCCCATTTTCTTGGGGGCATTGCCCCCAAACCCCCTTTCTCGTGGGCATTGCCCCTGCCCCCCCCCCAGCCACGGGGTGTCAACACCCCCCGGATCCCCTGAGTGTCGAGCCCGAATCATAAACAAACTTGGGGTACGGACACGGCTGAATAATAATATCTCTGAATCTGGAGATCAAGCTCCACAACCAACAATCTCCCACTTGGAGACTGATCACAACAACTCCACCGCTGCTATACTTGCTGGAACTTGGACCTGGCAACTTTCTCATCTTCACCTTCATTCTAGAAGGTCAACTGAAACCGGGTAGGAGCTCAGTTTAGCTCTGGTCACTACCTTTGTGAACATGTCTGAAGGATTATGGCTAGTATGTATCTTTTCCAGCTTCAACAGTTCATCTTCCAGAACAGAGCGTAGGAAATGGTACTTGAGTTGTATATGTTTAGTCCTAGAATGGAATGCTGAGTTCTTTACAAGATGAATGGCACGCTGGCTATCACTATACAACCTGCTATCCTTCTTCTTCTTACCCAATTCCTCCATAAACCTATGCAACCAATCATCTCTTTACTAACCTCTGTAACAGCAACATACTATGCTTCCGTTGTTGAAAGTGCAACAACCTTCTGCAGTTTCAAAATCCAACTTACTGCTGTTCCACCTACAGTAAACACATACCCTGTGGTGCTCCTCCTACTATCCTTATCACCTGCCATATTTGCATCAACATATCCTTGTAGAACAATGTCTGAACCTCCAAAACATAATTCCTAAGTGGTAGTACCTCTCAAATACCTGAGAATCCACTGTGCTGCCTTCAAATGTTCTTTACCTAGATTGTTCATATATCTGCTCACAACTCCCACTGCTTGTGCAATATCTGGTCTTGTGCACACCATGGCATACATCAAGCTGCCAACTACTGATTGATAGGGGATCTTGGACATGTAATATGGCTCTACCTGTGTCTTGGGACACATTTCCTTACTTAGACTGAAATGGCTGGCCAAAGGTGTACTTACTGGTTTTGTATTCTACATTCTGAACCTCTCCAACACCTTTTGTATGTACTCACCCTGAGACAATGTCAATTTGCGATTTTTCCTGTCTCTTGTTATTCTCATACCAAGGATTTTCTTTGCAGCACCTAGATCCTTCATTACAAATGAATTAGCTAGCTTCCTTTTGAGTACATTTATATCCTGCATGTTAGACCGTGCAACAAGCATGTCATCCACATACAATAACAAGATAATATATCTTTCATTGTCTAGCTTCTTGAAATAAACACAGGGGTCAGAATGACATCTACTATAACCTTATTCTATCATAAACCTGTCAAATTTTAAATACCGCTGCCTTGGAGCTTGCTCCAAGCCATACAAACTCTTTTTCAACCTGCATACCAAGTTCTTCTTACCTTTGACCTCATACCCTTGTGGCTACTGCATATATATCTCTTCCTCCAAATCCCCATGGAGAAAGGCTGTTTTTACATCTAACTGTTCAAGATGCAAATCTTCTACCGCCACAAGACTTAAAATAGTCCTAATTGAAGTCATCTTAACAACAGGAGAAAATATTTCATCAAAATATATACCTTTCTTCTGTGCAAACCCATTTACAACAAGTCTCGCCTTGTACTGCTTCTTACCAACTTCTTCTTCCTTCAACCTGTAAATCCATTTGTTCTGCAATTCTCTTTTACCAGCAGGAAACTGAACCAAATCCCAAGTCTGGTTTCCTACCAATGAGTCCATCTCCTCATTCATGCCTTGCTGCCACTTCTTTCTAGTTTCCACCTGCATTGCTTCTTCATAATATTTTGGTTCACCAGCATCAATTATCAACAAATAATACATTGAAGGAGAGTATCATTTAGGGAGTCTACTTAACCTGGTATATCTTCTTGTAGTTGCAGGAGTTTCGGGTACTTGCTGTTGTTCTTGATTTTCTGGCACCTTTGGAGCTTCATTTTCTTGAATTACATCAAGTACTGTGTACTTTGTGGTTTCCTTTTCCTGTTTCTTTCCCTACAACTGATCTTTATAAATGAACTTTTCATTGAATATCACATCTCTACTCCTGATGATTTTGTTATTTTCATAATCCCATAAGCGATAACCAAATTCATCAACCCCATATCCAATAAAGGTATATTTCTTGGATTAGCTTCAAGCTTTGTTCTATTTTCTTTATCAATATGGACAAATGCTTCACAACCAAACGTTCTCAGAAATGAGTAGTTTACCTTTTTATCTATCCATGACTCCTTTGGAATAGCACCATCCAAAACACTTGAAGGTCCTTTGTTAATTAAATAAACAGTAGTATTTACAGCATCTACCCAAAACTGTAAGGGCAACCCTGCATGCAATCTCATACACCTTGCACGCTCCATGATCATTCTGTTCATCCTTTCAGACACACCATTTTCTTGTGGTGTTCCTGGGACTATCTTCTCTCTACGAATCCCATGGTATGAACAGTAACTATCAAAATCCTTGCCGCAGTACTCACCTCCATTATTAGATCTGAGACACTTCAACCTTTTTCCTATCTCATTCTCAACCAAAGCTTTCCACTTCTTGAAAGTAGCAAACACATCAGATTTCTGTCTAATGCAATAAACCCAAGTTTTCCTAGTTGCATCATCAATAAATGTAACATAATAATGAGAGCCACCAAGAGATTGTACCTGAGATGGTCCCCATACATCTATATGCACAAGCTCTAACTTTTCATTCTTCTTCTGTTTCCCAACCCTGAGAAATCTGACTCTCTTATGTTTTCCCTAAAATAGAATTCCAAACTTACCTGCTTCAAGTATGGCAGCAACTTCCTTGAGTGGAGAATCTGCATTCCCTTCTCACTCGTGTGGCCAAGCCTATGATGCCACAATGCTGTATCTGTTCCTGTGGAAGCTAAAGAGATAGAATGGTCAGTATTATGAGGACATAAATACAATGTACCTACCCTATCTCCTTTTGCTATCACCATTGATCCTTTAGTGATCTTCCACCACTTTCTCCAAATGTAGATAGACAGCCGCCATCTCCCAACTGCCTTGTTGAGATCAGATTTCTTTTCATAGCAGGAATATGCCTAACATATTTCAACAACCAATCAATTCCATTCTTAAATTTTATCGATACCTTACCCATTCCAACAATTTTACATGGCTCATCATCACCCAATAAAACATGTCCAAAATCACCTGGAACATAATCATGAAAATATTTCCTATGGGGTGTAGCATGACATGAAGCCCCTGAATCTACTACCAATAATCACTAGTATTATCTAATGCAAGAATCAAAGCATCTTGTAATACATCACCTGCTATATTTGCTTCCTGGGTAGTTTCCTTCTGTGCATTTCCTTTCTTCTTTAGAGATCTGCAGTCTTTCTTCAGATGTCCTTTCTTTCCACATTTTCAGCACTCTATATTTTCCAGTCTGGACTTGCATCTGCCCGTTTTAGACTTCCCACGATTACCTTGGCTCTTTCCTCTCTCCTTTTGTCTTCCCCTTGTCTCCATGGTCAACGCATTACCTGATGTCTCACCTGTGCTTTTTCTTCGCATTTCCTCACTAAGAATAACACCAATAACATCATCAAATTTCAAGGTGTTTGAACCAGAGACAAAGTTACTTACAACCATGACCAACCTATTCCAGCTTTCTGGCAATGAACACAAGATTAGAAGAGCCCTAACCTCATCATCAAAGTTCACACTTACAGAACTTAGTTGATTTGTAACCGTATTAAACTCATTTAAATGATCAGTAACAAATCCACCTTCAGACATCTTCATATTTAATAAACGCTTCATTAGAAATACCTTGTTGGAGGCCAAGGGTTTTTCATATAGCTTACCTAATGTGCTCATCAAACCCTCCGTTGTCGTTTCTTTTGAGATATTGAAAGCCACCGACGAAGCCAGGCTCAGCCGTATTGTTCCCAGTGCCTTTTTGTCAAGAACCTCCCATTCTTCGTCCTTCATAGCCGCCGGCTACTTCGCTCTTCCTCCCAACGGTAGGAATAGATCCTTCTGGTATAGATAGTCCTCCATTTGCATCTTCCATAACTGGAAGTTTTGGCCATTAAAATTCTCAATTTTAAATTTTCCTTCTTCTTCCATTGCTCCCACTCGAACCAGAAACCCTAGCTTTCTGTGGGTTTATCTGCCAAATAGACCATTGGCTCTGATACCAATTGTTAGAAAAACAGGATCATAGAGCAATAACAATAAACATAAATGCAAATATAATCACACATACACATTACAAGAGAGACACAGATATATCGTGGTTCACCCCAACTTGAGCTACGTCCACACTGAAGTTGCCAGTCCTTATTATTATTCCATCCAGCAAAGTGAAGGGATACAACCTGCAGCACAGCCGCTACACTTCCTCTTCACTGTCTCACAGTCTCTCTTCCGATCTCAGATATATTTACAATGCATAAAACCTAATACATCAACCCTAGCCGTGTTACAAAGTCTTTCTTTTATAAGGTAAATACAATGGAAAAATACCACAGGTTACCCCCTCGGACCCCATGAGTGTCGTGTCAGGATCATAACCAAACCTGGGGTATGGACATGGCTAAATAATAATATCTCTGAATCTGGATATCAGGCTCCACAACCAACACCCTTCAATGAAATCCATAGAAATATTTGTCCAAATCCATGTAGGGATGGGCAAGGGTTCTATTGGGCCCTGGAAATGCCCATTTTTTACCATACCTATTACATCATTTTGCCCAGTTACACCCTAATTTCATAAACCATATACATGCCTTTTTCCAGATTAATCAGCAATCCTAACAAGGTATAATTCATTATTGTTTCATTTAATTAAATGCCTAAGATTGTTATGGTTATGAATTCTATCCTTCGATTTATGCTAACTTGTGTTGATTTCATTAAGTTAAGATCAAAGCACAGGTGTATCAGTCACAATGCCTTGGGAAAGAATCATACGTGGTGCCAGCTATTACTCTTCTGATTTGATTCCTCATATTTCAAGGGACAATGCATCTCTCCACGTGAAGCTGTAACAAAGCATAGCTGCGATAGACAAGACGCCTCCCAATTTGTTAAACCGTTGATCCATTGACTGCCAGTGTAACAACATCCTTCATGATTAACAGCCTCATTCATTACGGCTGTAACAGTTTAGCTGTAACTCTGCAGCACGAAGATCAGAGATCTTCATTGCTGCACAAAATTAGTGGATCACGAACTGTATTTTGCATGTATAATTATGGGAAGGATTTCAAAGTCTGGGGTTGGATAATTATCATTTTGTACGGGCTGTAACAGAGAACTGAGACTGTGAATTACCATCTTTAATGAAGAGCAGAGTTACTTCCATTTCCGTGTCTTAATTTTTGGTAGTTCACAGCGTCTCTGTTAGAATGTCAGGGCCCACCTTCTCACAGAGATTTCCGAGTTAAGTAGGTGATTAGATTTATTCATTTCCTGTTGTGTGTTGTGGAATTGCATTAGGTGTATTTCTGATAGCTGCAACAGAGATTTTATGATTGCATTCTTTAATGGTAGTTTATTCTTTGCATTACAAATAGCTGCAACTGCGTGGTGTGACAGTCGTCTGTTTAGGTTAGTTTGATTAATTCATGTGTGTTAGAATCAGCTATTATAGCCAAGCTCATCTTCCATTCCTTTCAGTATTTATGCTTCTTAGGATTTCCAATAATTATCAATTTAGAGTTCAAGTTTATTTTCTAATTCTGGTTGTTGTTGTATCTTTTGAATTCATAGATTAGGCAAATTATAGTTGAGTTACAGTAGTTGTTGGATGAATCATTTTGGTAAAGATTGAATACTGTAGTTTGATAATTATAGGATTTAACTTCTTGAAAAAGTAATCTAGTTCATTTCTATTCTTAGATCAGTAACTACTAAGTTGATTTCTGTAGGAAGGTAGATGCACTTTGAATTCCTAGATGTATGAGTTAGATTAGTTTTCTTTATGGAATGAGTTTGGCTGAGCATATAGGTAGGATTATTATCTCCATTCACTCAATCAACTACTTGAAATGTTTATGCATAGATTGTTCTTATTGCCATTGAAATAAAAGACCTCCCTGGGTTTGACAATTTATATTGAGCATCCTATGTGTTAGTTGTAATTAATTGGCATATAGGGTGACCAACAGGTTCGAGCAATCCCGAAAGGAGTGTCGTTTCACCCTTGTTGCGCTGACAGGTATCACATTCAGTCACCATCTGTTGAATTGTCCTTTTTATTCCCTGCAAAAAGAATTTACACCATGCCCGCTCATTCGTTTTGAGGAACCCAAAGTGACCTATCGATGGAAAAGAATGGAGTTCATAGAAGAAAACCTGTTGAATATTTGTGCTCTAGGGAAGCACCAGATGACCCTTGTATCTCATGGAAGCACCATCCCGAAAGTAATGTGGTACAACAGAAGGGTTGTTGGCCAACCGTTGGATGATTTGAAATAATGAGGAGTCATTGACATGGACCTGTTGAACAGATTGCAACCAATTTGGAACATGCATAGAAATAGATGAAAGAGAAACTTGGTCATCAAATGTGCGAGAAAGAGCATCCGCCACAAGATTTTCCTTACCCTTCTTGTAAGTGATCTCATAGTCATAACCTATGAGTTTGCTAACCCATTTCTATTGTGCTGGGGAGGATACCTGTTGTTTCAGGAAATATTTCAGACTCTGGTGATCAACCTTATGCAGAAATTATTCCCTAATAGATATGGACACCACTTCTGTACTGCATGCAAAATAGCCATAATTTCCTTCTCATATGTAGAGGAGACTAAATTCTTACCGGAAAGGGATTTTCTGGTGAACGCAATGGGATGTTCATCTTGAAGGAGAACAACACCAAGTACATTATCACAAGCATCACTCTCAATATTGAAGGGCTTGCAAAAATCGAGCATAGCTAGAACATTTGTAGTAGACATAACTTGTTTCAGTTTTTCAAATGCACACTCAGTACCATGTGTCCATGTAAAAGCATCATTTTTCAATAGAGTGTTTAATGGAGATGCAATATTCCCGTAATCCTTGACAAACTTGCGGTAGTATCCAGTCAATCCCAAAAAACCACGAAGGCTCTTGAGTGTCTGAGGATGCGGCCAATTTTTCATGGCATCTATTTTGGAAAGATCCATAGAAACCCCTTGTGCTAAAATAATATGCCCGAGATACTCTACTTCCTCCTGTCCAAAAACACATTTATACCGTTTGGCATGGAGATGATGATTAGAGAAAAGTTGCAGTACAAGATCCAGATGCTGGAAATGCTCATCCCATGTTTTACTATAGATGAGGATATCATCAAAGAAGACCAGAATGAATTTTTGCAAGTAGGGCCAGAATATTTTATTCATCAATGCTTGAAATGTGGAAGGAGAATTAGTGAGGCCAAAGAGCATGACCAAAAACTCATATTGGCTATCATGTGTGCGGAAATCTATTTTAGGGATATCATCCTCATGAACCTGAATTTGATGATACCCAGAACAAAGATCGAACTTGGAGAAAAAATGAGCACCATGAAGCTCATCAATATGCTCATAAACAACAGGAATTGGAAACGTATGCTTGATTGTGAGTTGATTAAGTGCTCATAAGTCAATGCAGAGGTGCCATGTCCCATATTTTTTTCAGACAAGAATAATTGGTGAAGAAAAGGAACTGGTAATAGGGCGAATAATACCGCTTCAGTAAGTCCTGAACAAGCATCTCAATCTCTGTTTTTTGGTGAAATGGGTAGAAATAGGTCCTGATGTTGGGAGGAACACTTCCAGGAAGGAGCTGAATACAGTGTTTCTCTGGTCTTGAAGGTGGCAATCAGGGTATTTTTTAAGGATTATAAAAGTATACTGAAGAATACTATTATAGACAATTATATTGGATTGAAAAAAACATAAATATAGATTGGTAGGTGAATATTAAATATGAAACATACAATTTACTACTGAAACTTGTAATTTTTGGTGAATATTATGATAAAAAATATTATTTTATGTAAATAAAGGTGATATTAAAGACTAAAAATGACCAGATAACAAATTTATTTTTTGAAAAAAGGTCTAAAAAATAGCCAATTGGCGAAATTTCGCCCTTAAAATTTTCCCTGGTGGCAATCCCACTGGTTCATCACAGACACATGCATATCTATCCAAAATTTGTTGTAGATCCAAAGGAGTAGTGGAGACCGTTGATGGGTGCATCTGAATGGAATGGAGCTGAGCGATGACACTATGTGAATTCTTCTTAAGAATTTTTTCCATGTGATGTGAACTGATGATGCTGAGAGACCCTTGTTGTAATCCCTTCAATATGTGTTTTTTCCCATTGATTGAAAACTACATCCAAATTTCAGCAAAATTCCATAAGATGGGGCCAAGTGTGAGTAACCATTGAGTGCCCAAAACCACATCACATCCACCTAAGGCCAAGGAAAACATGTCGGAGTGCAGGTTATAATATCCAATAGATATACACACATTGCGACACTCCCCCTTGCAAGGTAAGGTTCCCCCATTGGCAATCATGAATTCAAAGTTGGAGCCTGGATGGACAACACAATTAGCCTGTTTGGAGATCCGAGGGTCAATGAAGTTATGAGTGCTACTAGAATCAATGATTATTGTAAGAGGGAGCTTCTTGAAGTAACCCTTGACCCACATTGTTTGTGGGGTGGTGACTCCGGCTAAAGCATGAATAGATATCTCTGGGTGGTCATCTTGAGAAGGAAGGTCAATAGAAGGTTGTTGAATGTTGACCTGATCATCTATTGTATCCTGAGCTTCTTCACCAATTTCAGTTGCAGGCGGAGAATTCACATCCAAGAGATAGAGCTTTTGCTCAACACATCTATGTCCCTGAGTGAATTTCTCAACACAATTATAACAAAGCCCTTTTTCTCTATGTGTCCGCATCTCTGCTTCACACAAATGCTCGATAGGAGTTGGTCAAGGAGCTGGCATGATGGGAGGTCGTTGGGAAACCATAGAGCGTTTTTTGGTTGTAATCTTGTCCTCTGCCAACTTAGCAACCCTAGGGCTTCCATCATTGTGTTGGGATAGAACATTTTAACCTCAGATCGGATTGCATCCTTCAGAACACTAATAAAACAACTCATGTAGAATTCATGAGGAAATCCTTCTGTGTGATTGGCCAGTTTCTCAAATTTTGTTTGATACTCTTTCACAGTGCCAATTTAGAGAAGTTTCGTGAGTAATCCTGTGAAGTCATCAAAAGCACTAGGACCAAATCGTTGCAAAAGGATTTGGAAAAAATATGTCCATTTTGGCTCTTTGTGAACCTTGATGTTCCAACGATACCAGTGATGGGCTTCATGTTCCAAATGAAATGATGCAAGTGGAACTTTGTTGACATCAAAAGTATTATGCATACTGAAATATTGTTCTTCCCGGTATATCCATCCAATCGGATCATCACCATTGAAGCGAGGAAAATCAAGCTTCGACCCACGAAAATTGTTGGTAGAAGAGAACCTAGTGTCTGTAGAAGACTTTGGCTCTCGTTTATTGTTCATGGATGAATGCTAAAGATGGAGGCTGAGAATTGTTTCATCCAGATCTTGGAGTTTGGTTTTGAGGGATGCAAGTTCTTCCTCCATGTTTGTTTCTCCTGCGTAGGTGACAACCATAACCAGGAGATTTATTTTTTTAATGGGTAGAAAAACAAAAACAAAAACTTCTTTAGTAAAGGAAAATTTGGATTTGGGAAAAACTCTGATGTTTAATTGGGGTTTGACTAAGTTTTGGACACTTTATAATGGACAGGAAAGTAGAAAATGGGTATTTCAGAAGCGGGGTGAAAGAATGAGAAAATTTTTCAAAGAGGAACAAAGAAGAAGAAATAGTAAATGAACACTGTGGAAAAATTTGAAGGCGATTGGGTGAAAATCGAAGAATTTATGGCAAACCCTAAAATAAGACAGATGTGGGATTTCTAGCTTTGGGAAGTGGAATTTGGGATAGGGTCCTCAGGAAGGAAATATTCAGAATGGGATTGCAGGGTTTTCAGTGAATTTTCAAGGGAAACGGAGTTAAAGCAAAAAAGATATGGCAAAAAAACAGAAATTTTTTTTTTCCCCGGAATTGATCTGCAACGGCTCTGGATAGATGTAATATGTTGTTTATCAGCTGGAAATAGATATGGACCCCAGGTATGCTCGACTTCTTAAAGGTTCAGGGGATTCAGTCGGCTACCAATGTTGTCTAACAACTTACATATTAGGGCAGTACCCCTCACTCCATGGCTCAGGTAAAATTGATAACCGTTTTGCCACAAATGACAACTCTTGGTTTACTTCATGGGTGGGAACTAGTCAATTAGGTAGGGGTCGTTGCCCTTTTCACTAGAATGTCCTCTCAATGGGCCAGCTACTTCGAGGTTCCTGCGGTACTCCTCACAATGGGTTTTAGGGCTATTCCCAAGTACTTCCCACAATTAAGCGGATATGGATTATTCCCATATCCGAACATGCAATTGAAATGAACAAATATAGATGCAAAGAAAAAGACTAATGCAATAATCACAGCGCCTAGAAGCCAGTGGGAAAAAACAAATTGGCAGAAATTCCACCCAGCGAGCCCAAGAAAGTGCTCTGATACCAGATGTGAGGAACCTCCAACAATTAAATGATGAAAATGCACGATATATCAGAAATAGTAGAACACGGAAGGGTTTTATTGATTGCAAGGCACTTCGACGGGGAAACCTCCTTTGAGCAAGCTCAATACAAATAACTCATGGATGCCTTCATTGGCATCAACAAATACTTATATACTAAGTCTAAGCTAAACAACTATTACTTCCCATGAATGTGGGATAATACAATATACTCATGGGATGACTTACAAAGCATATGTATCCAACAATGTGGGATAATACAATATACTCACGGGACGACTTACAAAGCATATGCGTCCAACAATAATATACTAACATAGTAAAGAGAAGGGTTGAAATGGGTTCCTAACACGCAAGTGGATGTGCCTTCGTCGATCATATAGCGATGGATCATGAAATTTTTAACCGTAATTGGAACTTGAAATGTGACTGAGTAATGGTTTTCATTTTGTTGGGAAAGACTATAACACTTCTAGTGTGGACATAGCCACAGGGGATTGAGCCAAGTCATCCACAATGTTGTAATTGTGGGTGGATTTCATAGGGGGGTTATTAGGGGTATGCATGAGTCGTACTTTCGAAATCCATGGGATTTGTTCGGTATTTGGGCATGGTATTTGTAAAGGGCCCCCCGAGGGGATAGAAACGTCTTCCACTTCGGTGGTGGAAGGCTCATCATAACCCTTGGCGCACATCTGTAGGTTTATATCCAACGTATAGATATTTAGGAAAGACTCATCACCGGGTGGATGCTTGATCTTGTTCTTGTGTAAATTCCCCTTGGTTGGCGAAGGGTTGTTGTAACATTGTTGTATGTGGTTGGGGAGGATTCGTTCCCTAAGGAGGGTTCGTCGCCATATTATTTTTAGGTTCCATCAACTGTTGGCAGTCGAGGAGAAGAGGACAATGATGTGTGTAGTGACCATAATCATCGCAAATGGAGAAACAATAATTGGTTCTCAACGGAAGATTCTTCCCTTGTTTGGGGGGATTATTAGTCCCTGCATTTGGATCACCTGTATTTTGGTTTTGCTGGGGAGGGGGATTTACCCCTTTCCCTGGATGCTAGTTCTTCTTGTTCTTACCTTTCTTCTTCCCCCGAGTCTGTGGATTCTGGGGGTTTGTAGTGTTCAATTGCTCAAATTGTTGAGCTTGCTAAACATAAGTATCTTGAACTAGGTTAACCCCCATGTGGGGGGAGGTTGCTTGCCAGTTAGGCATGGGAAAGGGTAATTCAAATTATATCTCAGCGGTGGGATAAATGTCGTTTGCGCTCCGTAAGAGGTGGATGTAGGAGCGATTGGTGCCAATGGAGGTGTAGGAACTGTCATTGTTTGGCTAACATTTGGGTATGTAGGACTATATGGTCCATACTACAATTGACCAACTGATGGTATTAGTACCAATGTAGGGGGTACTGACGAAGGGTGGCATGGATGGGTGATATGTAACCATGTTGAATGGTATCGATGCAGTGGGAGGAACCTTTCCTAAATGGGAAATGGACACAATAATCCCATCCGCTGAATGTGACGAGCCCGAAGGTGTAGGATCCAATGACCAATTCTGCAGGGAATTAGGGAATATTTTGTAAAGATATCCAGACTGTGCATATATGAGGTCAAAATGTTGTGCTTTTAGAATAGCCTCTTCCTCGCTGTGTGGCATGGATGTGGTGACATCTTTAGCTATGGTGGGTTAGAGATATTTGATAAACCAATCCAATAAAAAGGGAGGTTGTATTTTGATCTTACATAGTGTGCGGCATCTACGCCACTCGTGGATATGGTCTGCGATGTGGGTGGAATTATTTTGACGAAACTTAGTGAGAATTTCAAGGCATGGATCATGTCGGATTGGCAGTTGAAAGTAGGTAAGAAATGCGGTGGCCAATGTCACAAATGTCGAATGGGTGCTACTTTCTAGGTTTACATACCATTTTGTTGTTGTTATGGTGAGGGTATGCTGGAATAGGAAAAGCCTCATGGGGTCATCCACTATGCTGTTAGATGAACACCATATGTGAAAAGACATAACATGGTTGGCAAAATCATCTCCCTATTTTCCTTCAAATTTGAGAATATCATAAGGAAGCTTGGATGGAATAGCCGGCCGTGTCACATCATGAGCAATGGGGTCATTTGTTAGTTTGACCAAATCAGGTAGATTTAAACTAGCCATAAATGGTAAGGTAGGGACAATGGGTCTTGTCATTCTGTTTGGGATGTGATTTGCACGAGGAGGAGACCCAGGTGGTGTTGTGAACCACTTTTGGCCTCCTATGAGAGAGGATGGGTCAAAGGGATCTCCTTGGGGAGAATCCAGCGGGGTAATACTTCTGATGGGGGAATAATTCATGTAATCGATAGACTCTCTAAGGGGAGAAAATGTATCTAGCAAGGTTTGGCCTTGACCAGATGACCCTATCAATGCTTCTTAGGAACAACCATGGCTTGAATTCCCTCCGCGTGGAATACGGGGTGAAGGTGTGAAAACACCGCTCAAGAGAGGGGATAGGCCTTGCAGTCTATGAGACTATCTTAGGATGTTGTTTTTTTCCTCAATAGTGAAGGATTTGTGTCAATATGAGAGTGATAATGGAATAAACACAATTGAACAAATGTAAAAATATGCCAACCACAACAGATGCAAAATGGTGCAACAAGTGAGTGATATGTGCACTATTGGTTTTAGTGCATGAGTTCCCACATGTAGGTTCTTTTTATTACGACTTAGTGAACTTGTATTTAAAAAAAATAAAAATGTAAATTACCTAGATGACCTAATGTCCTTCCTCTCAAATGTAAGTGAGCCTACCAAAAGCACAATTGATGGTGATAATGGTATCCACGCACCAATTGATTAGTGGAGGTAACAAAGAGCTATTTCGATCGGTGATGGGCCCAATGATCCAATCAAGAAGAATTGGCAACACCTCCTAATGGAAATAGATAACTTTGGGAGTCAATTTCACTCACAATTTATCCTTGGTGATATCCTAAGTTGGGCCACTAAGATACCTTGCGTCAAGTGTGGATCAGTGGTTCGGCCTGCACGGTATAGTGTCATCTCTCTACAACAAGTTGAGTGGATTGTAGGGGAGATCAGCGAAGCTATACCTCGGAGCTCACCTTCTTAGTCATGACACACTTTTGATCTGGGTTCTCTTTTAACACTTGCTTATAGCAGGATTTTGTAAGTACCCTGAAGGAGAGCAATGCTATGTTTCAAAATATTCCTAATGAAACTATATTGGTGGGAATTAATGGATGGCTATCCCAATCAATCCTACCTAACTAAAATATTGTTTTGTGACCTCCTGTGGATGATTTTAGTTAGTTAATACAATTACAATGTTTATTTTAAGGGGTTTGTATGTTTCACTTATGGAGTGTAAGAGGGGTATTTTACAATTTCTGCCTTTCTAATTCACCAAGCTCACATGAAGTGTGTGGTGAAGAGCATACTTTGGATTGGAAGAGTCTTTAGGCCTCTTATTGTGTGTTAGTGGAGAAAACACATGTGATAAAAGCAAAAACAAATGATTCTGTTGGAAAATTAACTAAAACAGTATATCAAGCCATATGTACTTTTAACTCTAAGAGATGCTCATGGCGCTTTGCAAAATCGAATTAATCTATCTAATAGACAAGTGTGCAATGGAGGTATTTCACACTTCTCACCCTTTTTTGGATTCACCAAGATAACATTAAGTGCGAGTTAAAAAGCATACTTTGGGAAACAAGTCTCTTTAGGTCCTTGCTTGTGTGCAAAAAGTGTTTTCTACACTAGCAATACTACTAAAAACAACATGTCGATTTGATGCATAAACAAGAAATGGTCCTGAATACTAGTGACAACAATGGGGCCAGTTGAAAGCCTCGAAGTTGGTTAACTAGTTAATTTTCAAGAGAGATGTACTCTTTACTTCCTAATATTGGTCTAGGTGGACTAATTACTAAAAAAAATTAAGTAATTGGGTGAATTAGCCTTAATTTAAGTTCATTAGTAAGTAGCAATTGGGCTGCCAAACTAAGCTATGCAATTAAAAAGAAAATTAATAACAGTAACATGGTTAAACCAGACTATGTCATGTGTACCGTGCGGGTTAATACAAAATAGACGCATTGTAACGTGGGTAATACACTAACCTTTCGTGTGGGTGCGATGAATGGTGTCGCGCGGGTATGAAACTAGTAGCCTGGGCTATGCGTGCAACTGTCTGAGTAGAATACGCACTATCGGCATGGAAGAGAAACCAGGAATCGCTTGGCTGTGGAAAAAAGTAAGCTATGTCCATGATGGGGCCAAATTATGGAAGCAAGAGGCAGAATACCTATTCTCCTGCAAGTGAACAACTCCCAAAATTACATACTTAGCATAAAACAACCTAGTTTAAAAACAAATGAACAAAAATAAGTATGGTCTCCATTAGAACTGTTATGGAAAAAATTACACAAGTGCACTCTTCCACTTGGTGAGGGGCTAAGCCTTGTAGGTTCTTCAATGCCTCAGTCCTTAGAGCTCCTTTTGGATGGTTGGTATTCCTCCAAGTGATCATGCAATAGATTGTTAGTGTAGTTCACATTCAAACAGGAAAATATTGATGAAAATAAAATAAAAGAGATGGGAGAAACATGGAAAAGCCAACAACAACCCAAAAGTATGCTAAACCACTCTTGTATTGCCCAATGGAATAGTTGTACAACACCTAGGATATGAAGGCTTCAAGGGAATCCAACAATCTCTCTTAGGGGAGGCTTTCTTGTCCAAACTAAATGCTAAGTAGGTGGAAGAACAATGGACATAAACACTTGACCCTTGATGGTAGGTGGCAAGAAATCTTGGAAATTCTTACAATGGTAGGAAATGGTGGGCTATGAGGAAGTTCCAACTCAAATCTAGTAGTATAACCTTGCTCTAATTTTTCTCTATAAAATGCATGCCAATGGATTCCTTTTATAAGACAAGAGGTGGCCATCAAACAACTAGATCCAAATGTGAACTCTCCTCCTTCATGAGTTAGTTCCAAGGTACACAGGGGGAGTTAATTAATGCCCCCAAGTGTGTGAGGAGCTAAATTCTTATCCTTGGGGAAGATTGAGCATTTAATGTGCCATTGGTCATGAGTGGTCCCGTCTTTTTTACAGTAGCACGGAAATCGAATTAAAAGCCGCGCGGGTGTATCATGGGCATTTTTCAGCTAAGATGCACTATAGAGTGGGTCAACTGTGTAATACCTGCACTACCCTTTCTGTTGAATATTTATTGGCACTTGTGGACTCATGCTGTGTTTTAGATCTATTGAGGATTCTTGTGGTGAGATACATTATTTATGTTGATGATTATTTACTATATGAATAGTAGAAATGTCGCATGTGTGCAAATTTTATGCGTTAATAGTGTGCACCACATGCTAGTGAGCCATGTACAACAAGCATGTGGGTGTAAAAATGGGCTAAAACTACCAAATTTAGGGCTTTTCAAGGGGTGTTTTGGTATCCAAATGTGGTAAAAAATTCCCAAACTTCTATTTGAACCATGAATAAGTTAAGGTCATCTAACTAAGCTCCCAAATATGGATCTTCCATTTAGAGTGTCCTTTTGTGTGACCCACAATAGTTTCAAGAAGTATCGTCATGGAAGTGTTGTCA
The DNA here is from genome assembly GCA_027924585.1 of Larix kaempferi. NCBI lineage: Eukaryota > Viridiplantae > Streptophyta > Pinopsida > Pinales > Pinaceae > Larix > Larix kaempferi. The sequence continues at coordinate 42,153,139 of BSBM01000047.1, forward strand.
TGAGAGCACAACATGTAAGTGTCATCACGGATGGAGAAGTGCCAAATTTGGTGATAACAGATGCCCCCTCATGTATGAGTTTAGAGGGGAACACGATGGCCTAAATACATTATAAACAATGAGCGGTTGGGATATGGAGTCGAGGAAACAAAAGAAACCAAGAATCATAGGCTCAAATGAAGTACTTGAAACAAAGGAAAGTGTCATACAATATCATGCTTGGGATAAATTTCCATGTTCAAATGATAGAACATAAACTCCATGAGGATACGATGGTGATCTGATACATATGTATATATAAAGCACATATCATGGCCACAAGAATACAAGTGTGTATCCATGAGAACAACGTATGCATCAATGTAGCCACAGGAATACAAAGGTGGATCTATGTCAAAACTGAAAATCATAGCCATAGTGAAAAAGGTTGATCTATGTCACATCAAGAGACAAATTAAGTGTGGTTCAGTCTGCATAGATTAGGCAATAAAAAAATATGACGATGCTACTATAGGCCCAACGTCTTCAATCCGAACCGCTTAAAGGTATGAATCCTAACCATGCAAATAAATGGTTTGAAGTCAAACATGAAGTATACCATTTGATTACCAATCATTGATGTATGTCATTAAAAAATGCGAGGGAACCCACTAATAATGGAAATGGGCCTCAAGGTACCTAGTACATTCTAACAGGTGTGAATAGATGTTCTTGAAGTCGAACACCTAAATAATCCATCGAGTAAGATACATTGATGTATTCCCACTACCCAATAGTGAGGAAAATTGCCGCTGATGACTGCAATTCCCAAGGTACTACCAAAACTCTAAACTTCATTCCTATAGAAAGATGAGTTGAAGTCGATGGGAAGAAGTCTGTTGGAAGGGAGGCCTTAAGGAATCCTCCATCATCCAACATGAGGAAAAATCAAGGATTGATTTGATTTGGAGCAGGACTAAGTGCATGATGAAAAATACTGACACCAAGGAGTGGCCGACATATGAATTCAAGGAAAATGCAGAATGGACGACACATATTTAATCCTTGAATAGTGAGCATGACATCGTAGTGACTTAGGAAGCTTTGAATACAAAGGGACCAAAATGTAAAATTGCAATGTAGGAGACATTAACAGATTCTCCATATGATTGAAAGAGTAACCAACTGTAGGAGTAAAAACTGTGAGATCAGGTTTATCCTAAGGCCAAAACTAGAACCCAACTTGTTTGAGAGACTCTAAACAAGTTCTTTGTTCAAGGACATAGTTGACTTGCTTCCATTATATCGAAATACATTTGAGATATTTTCCTTCCCTTTTCTCTTTCTAGGTACCTTCTTCATTTTTAAGCGAGCTTGAAAAATAAATAAAGCATGCTTGATATAGCTCACCTAACGATGAGTCCCTTATCATATATTTAACGAACCTGAAAAAGGAGGGGTTCAGTCCCAAGAAGGGTCCATCCATGTATAATTTTATGAGTCCATGGAAGGTAAAATCGATACTTTATTCTTTGTTTCACGAGTTTGAAGACAATATAGAAGATTACTTGATAATATACTAATCCGTGGATTTTAATATCGATCATGGATCTGTTCATGTTCGTCGGTATTTTCATATTTAAAGAGTTCGGAAAACTTAAACAAGAAATCTATACACTATCTCGTGGATTTTATATCGATCCCAAGTTGGTGTATGCTCGCCTAGTGTTTTCATATTTAGAGAGTCTGAAAAACCTAAAGAAGACTCCAAATTGGCCTTTTTCGTAAGGTTAGTCACCTCGCCCAAAAAAGGATAAAACAATGCGAGAGAGAACTCTTCTAGCCAAGTATGACTAGAATATTCATTTTTTGTACATAGTCTACATGGTCTAGAAAAGGGTTAAACTTATACCATATAGACAACCTTTCAAATACTTTAACGAATATGAAAGAGACAAGCTGACTCAACGATCTTTTACTATTTAAGGAGTCTGAAAAGAGATTAAAGAAGACTCCATAAAAATATTTTATGTGAAAGTTTAACAATCCCAAAAAAGTAAAATCGTGGCCTCCTTATGTTTTTAAGGAGCTCGATGGAAGGATGGAAGAATGCTCGTAATGGGAGGAAACGATTGTTAGATGCATGCAGGACTAGTTCCAAGTGCATGGAACAAACTTATGCATAATGCAAGGAACATGAGCAAGATAATGACACTTAGGGTATGTCTCGTCCGGGTAAAGGGTTTCAAGTTGAAAAGGAAAAATTAGATATGGTTTAGCGGTAATGAGATAAGAGATGAAGGCTTATATAATGATTTCAGAGCATGGAATCCGACATCAAGCTCATAAGCACAAGCGGGATCAAGGTAAATTCATATGCGACTTAAACACAAAAATGGGATCCTTACAAGGAATGGCCAGAAATATATGAGAAATAAAGTCATGAGGCTTCTTTTCAAAGTCATGGTAAAACTAGAAAGGCTCCCAATCCTATGATAAAAACCTATCATGGGCACCAAAATGGCATAGGGGTGCTGACTAGGGTGGCCCATGTTAGGTAGGATCTATTGTCGGACTAGTGCATAATGCATATAGAAATGGCTAATACACTAATATCCAATAGATTCAACCGTATGGAAAATTCGAATGGAAAAATATTTAAATGCATCATAACAATCGGGAGGCCTAAACCTATATGCAAGGTTCTGAATATACCTGACATGATCGAACAATATGTTAAAAAGGATTAATAAGAAACCATGATTTAGATAAGAATCATGTCTCCAAGAAACAACAATACCAAGATCATATCCAAAAAATGTGAAAAGAAATATCTAATAGAGGTCACTTTGGTAGCAATACTTTCAACTTCATCATCTTAAACCATAGCCATAATTAAGGTAGAGTTAACCAATGGAGACTCTATAGTACCAAATCCCGAGGACTTACATTTAACAAGATCAAACTTGATAGGGAGATCAAAGTTGAAAGAATTGATGGAACCTGCAGTAACAAATTCATCATCACGGGAGTTGAAAATTCTAGAAGCAGAATCAAACTCAATAGGAACATCGACTTGAAGCTATATAGGAGAGTCCAAAAACTCAACAGTACTAGGGTCCGAGGATTTATAATTAGTAAGATCGTATTCCAAAGACAAACTGGGGTTGGATTGAATTGCAACTGGATCATCATCCAAATGAATGACAGACTGTATTATAGATTCGAGGAAAACTTTTTCAAAGAGAAGTATATCATCCCAGATAGAACACATGTCCAAGCATTTATTTGGATCAACAGGGTGGAGAGAAAGCTCTGAAGTCCCTATTGGATGGATCCTTTGGTTAACTGCTGGGACCGAGTCCCAAGAAGGTAAGCATAAACTTGGAGGATTCTTCTCAGTAGCAATTGTAACCAAGGGATATAAGGTTTGGTTGATCTGACTATACTCAAATTTAGAGGCTAAATACTTCCAAGGGTTGTTAAAGTATAACGTCTTAAATTGAGACACCTTATCTGTGGAAGGTGTGGCAACTGTTGAAATTGCATGTACTGGTGATGCATTAACTTGCAAATCGGGTGGCGGAATATTAAAAGTTCTGATTAATCAAGGATACATCCCCACACCAATGTTTTCACAATTCCTCATGGAATGGGGTACTAAAGGAATATTGGATCCATGATCCTGGTTGAACTTGTTACTATTTAAGGCTAATTGGTCGATTGTTACAATCTTTCCTTCATGAGGAAACTTGATGACGCGAAACATCAAAGAGACTACTGCCATCATAGCTTGAGTCCAAATTCTTCCTAGTAATAAATTATAATCAAGTGGGGAATCAACCACTTCCAAATCCACTTTGACTACTTTTCCCCCTAACTCTATAGGAAAATACAGGATAATTCCATAAGGTTTGAAAAGATGAACGTAAAAATATTTCAATAGGGTGACAAGAGGAACCATGTCAACTGATCCTAAAGCCTTCCAACATGATAAATACATGACATATGTGGAGGCACCCTCATTTACAACTGTCCGATGAATCTTGGTGTTTCCAGAGACAACTTGAATCTAAAAGTAGCATGGTAGGGTAAAAGAGGCTTCCAATTCTCAAAATCAAAATTAGCCACTTGACTATCTACATGATCAAGAGCCCCTAATGTTGAAATTAAGGTCTTCCTTTGAGTCAGACAACTCTGGAGTACCTCAAGAGTAGACATCGCACATGGATCCTGAGCCAAATCTTTGACTATACTATAATTCTGAGTAGCGCATGCATTAGGATTATACATGGGTTTCTTGAGAACACCCTTTGGCATTCTCGGCAAAGTATAATTGGGAGGCTTCTCTATGTGTAAAGAATTGTCATTATCAGCATTAATAGGTTCTTTACCTTTGGATCCAAATGAATTAGTTTTGTAATTCTTGTTCCTAGTCTAGAGATACAAATCCTGTTCACACATGAAAACTTCACCTAGGCCTGAACTACCCCCTTGAGAGGGTGTAAATTGATTTCCCCCTTGGGAGGTTGCATGGTTTTGGTGGGAACCAACAACCATCTGTTGCTGATGTTGAGAAAATAGATTGGTTAATACAGCAGGTTGGGAGGACCCTTCCTATTGAGCTAACATCTTTTGTGCCATTTCAATATTAAGGAATTTATAAGTTAGATGATCTTCCTTGCATAGCAAGCAAGGGAATTTTGTCTTATATTTTTCATTATTGCCCCACTAGCATCAACGATGTTATTGTTTGGATTGTTTGTTCCCTTATTCCCATTTTTCTTGTTCTTATTTTTCTTTCCTCTAGGCTGTTGGTTTCCTTGAGATATTTGTACTAACATAACATTAGATGGAGGGTTGGGTTTAAGGTTATGTGTGTTATTCTGACTAGTTTCCAATTAATTTTGACTTAAAAATTTATTACCCGGGCTAACTAGATTATTCTCAACTGCACCGAACACACCATTAGCATAAGGTGTTAGTATAGGTTTTGTTGGGGCCGCTTCTTCTCTAGGATCAGTGGGAATAATTTCATACAGCATCCTAGCTTGGGAATAAACCAAATCCAATTGCTAGGATTTAATAATAACCCGCTCTTCAGTATGAACCCCGGAAAGTGACACATCTTTTGCAATAACAGGTTGCAATGAATTAATGAACCAATCAGTAATAAATTCATCAAGGATCTAAGCCCTAATCAAGCTACATCTCCTCCACCACTCATGGATGTGGTCAGAGATAAGATTAGATTTATCCTGATGAAAGGATGTTGACAGATTTGTTCCAGTTTCATAACAGATTGGTAGCTAGAAGTGATTCAAAAATACTATCGCAACAACATCAAAAGTTTGAAAAGATGCTCGTGGTAACTCAATGTACCATTTCGCTACTACCCTAGTTAAATCCTTCGGAAGAGATGCAATCGAATAGAATCCTCCATCATAGAGTTGGATGAAAACCATAGTTGAAAAGTCGTCACACAGTTAGCTAGGTATTCCTTAGGTTCACCTTCAAACTTAGGAATGTCTGAAGGAATTTTAGTGGGTAGGGGTGGCCATCTTGGGTCATGTACCACTGGATCATTAGTTAAATTTGAAATATCGGGAAAATTAAAAGTGGCCAAGAATGGAAACTTTGTCTGAGCCAAAGTGTTTCAGGTTCCAAGAGCATTAGTTTCCCATTGGTTGGTGTTGGCATGTGGTTGTCCTGGAATATATGGATTTATGGGATTAGTGAAAAGAATATTTGGTTGTCCAAAGTTCTATCCATGGTGGTATTGAAATGAAGTATTAGTTGTTCCAAAAGTCCCTCCCATCCCTCCTAATGGTTGGATTCCTTGTAAGGAACTTGTCATAACACGATTAGCCATTTGGACCCTCCCATCCATGAAAAATGTATATTTCCTTAAGTGGCATTATCCCCCACGGAAATCCAGTGTTGGTGCCCCCCAGTACAAAGGGATTCACTTATAATATATTCAATCCAGAGGGGTGACCATAACTCATACCTCCAACAGATTGGAAAGGTAAACTTAACTAGGGTAGAATGGAGTCAGAAAAAATTCTAGTGAAGGGTGGGTTAGACATAAAAATTTGTCCACTAAAGGGTGGGAAAGTGTGGAAAGGGATATATGGGCCACTGCTTTAAGCAATGGTCATAGTTTAACTAGAAGTAATGGTAGCAGTCATAGCTTCACAGCCTAAAAAGGGGAATCCAAAAGAGAAAGGGTTCAAACTCACTTGATTTAACGAACTAGTACCAGTAAGTATCATCAAGGATGGGGGAAACCATACTAATCCTATTGTGGATGCCATATTAAAATTAATTCCTCCTATAGGTAAAGTACTAACTAGATTAGTTATCTCCCTAAAGTAAACACTTTTCTCTATTTTCCATGTTAAACCACCTATACAATGGATTAGGAACGTTGATACCAACTGTCTGGGAAAAACTAGGGCTTTATGGAGGGTTCAAAAGTCCATATGGATTTGAGAGATCCTCAATTTCAATGGGACCTAAATTTTCTTCAGGATGAGGAGAATGGTATCTAGGAGATTCATGCAACTACTCCTCAATATCTCTCAAGTGTCCTTCATCAGAAAAACTCTCAGACTAACCTAACCTAGAATTTTTTTCTCCTACTGGTTGTTCTGTTTGATGTTCATAGTTTTCCTATTCTGCCCCTTGAGGGGGTGGATCAGTATAATCTAGTCTTCGCCTCGGTGCAGGGACTTCTCTCTGTTCAGAAGAGTTTCCTTGAATCCTTTGGGATATGTGTAGAGGTTGATCGGCCACGGTGGCTTGCAAAACACAATAATAAGAAAGTCTACAAAAAATAAAACTCAAACATCATACTCTAAAAAGTCCCTAAAATATTCCAAACAAGCAACCAACTCTTACATTAAAAGAGTACTTGGCTGCAAGCACAATCCAATGCAGAGCGGGATATGATCTCCCAAAGATCATCTTGGGATGATGAGGGACCAAGTATAACCAATGAATATCAAAAAGAAGTTACCCAAGCTAGGTGTGTTTCCCTTCTTGGTGCAAGTGTTTTGCCAAATAAATATGTAAAACACCCTCCAAGGGTACTAATTCTCCAGTCACTAGGTCCGCCCAAGGTGGTCGCAAAAATCCTCTACTAGCACCTGTGTATGACCCTAAATATAGGATCTTATGGCTACTAATCTGCAAACAACATCCGGGGGAATAGTCGCAGGTTGGGATCGTGTGTATGCGAAGGGTAACAAAGCCCAAAACTACATATCAATACTCTGTATTGTCAAAAGTCCCCGTACATGCAAAATATGTGGTTGATGCTCGATTGAGTATTGGAGGGATCTCTCCACAACTCAACCTCACACGACCTCGTGCTTGACTCATGTGATATAGGAGCTTCCCGACCACACTTATTACAAGACTGGGTTTCCTCCCTTATGAAAGACACCTATGTTTGGCAAGTTTTAGTGATCGTGGAGGAGTTAACTCACAACTCCCTACCTCCACAATCCTAGCTTAGCTATTAGGTGTGTTTCTAAAACTAGAAGAAAACCTAACATCATATCTCAAATTATTGATTTCTTGCTTAAAATGTACTTTCAAAACTTTTCAAAACAAGTGGAACTAAAGAAAGCATGTTCTTTAACTAAAATATGAAGCACTTAATTGCCACAAGCATGCACTTTCCATGCTCAGTTTATTTCCAATGCAAGTTCTAAATATATGATTCAGAATGCAAATGCAATTTTTCCATGTATAATGCAATTTTTGGGTCTTCTCAATGCATAATGAAACTAAAAATTTATAACCTAATATGAAACCTCAAGCCTAATATATTAGCATGCAACTACCAAAACAACTCACTATGCAAAATAAATTTTGGTTTTGTTTTCAATATCAAGAAATTCAAAATCCTTTAAGACACTTACAAAGTACTAAACCAATGCTAACTCAAACTAAACCAACTCTTCTTATTCTGTTTCCAAAATTAGAAATAGAAATCAAACTTAAAATGACACACAACCAAATCAAATGCAAAAGCTTTCTGATCTCCTTATCAAATAGTAAAAGCAACCATAAACACTAGACTTCTCATTCATGTAAGAATTCCAAGTTGGGAAAACTACCAATAAATAATTTTAAACTCAAACAAGGCAAGAGACCTACCAAGAAACGAGGTTTGGTAAAGCAAAGCTTGCATACAACAAATGCAATAAGAGTTCTAAACAATTGAAAGACCCTGAGCTTTCACTTCAAAGGAAAGATTAAAAGCATAAAAATTCACCAAGATCAAGAAACCTACCAAAAGAGGATTTTTCACTCAAATAGGTACAAATTGACCCAAACACCCTCAATATGTTCCAAATCCAATCACTAGGATCACATAGGTCCAGATAGATCCAAATTGGGTCAAAAACACCCAATTGGTTCAAAGAGCTCCAAATTGGATCTAGAGGCTCCAAATTGTTCCAAACAAGCCCAAATTGGCTCCAAAATATCCCTAAAATAATTTTAAGATCAATCAAAATGTCAATATCACACTTCCAAGGGGGATTACACAAACATAGGATCATCAAAAACTCCCAAAAATCCAACCAAACCTCCCAAACAGGGTTTAAAATGAAAAAAGTCACCTACGGGAGGGACACGCTAGTGAAGTACTATGATAGTAGGGTGTAACACATTGTGTTAGTTTTTCAGAATTTTTAACCTGAACTAAGATCTTAACTAAGAGAATAACATGTACAACATATGTACAGCATATGTACATCATATCAATCATGGACACAATAATGCAAGCACACAAGAGACACAAAGTTTTACCGGGGAAAAGCAAGAAGGTGAAAAACCCCACAACTTCCTCAGAGATAGAAAGAGAAATGATACAAACAAAGTACAAGAGATAGTCTTCTCCTAGCAGCAGATCCTCCTCCTCACAAGTGCTCCACTTTCCGAATGAGAGAAGTGTGAGTAATGAGTGATCAAATAGAGATCTCTCGGTCTCTATTTATACTTGTCCTGTCCTGCCCAATAAACTAATGGGGCCGACTTGTCTAGCTTAGCCTAACAACCCATGGTTAACTTAATCCGGGCCGACCCCACACTTGGTGGTCTAATAACCCTTTTACCCACATGACTCATACAGGGCCGACCCCATCAAGGTGGTCTAATAACCGATCAAGTATAAGCTACGACACTTACAATATAAATGACAACACTTCCGTATAGAGGAATAATAACATCTCTATAGGAATACAAACACTTCCGTATAGAGGAATAATAACATCTCTATAGGAATACATGGGTGAAATACATTCTGAAGTTACATATACATCAACACTCCCTCTTAACTAGGAAGGTATTTCTTGACACAGATCTGCTAGCACAAGTCTTCTTCCCTGGATCATCATCAACGAATCATCATCCTCGAATCATCTTCATCGTCATTACTACTGCTATCTCAATCAATCTCTGAATCTACTCGTCATAGGAAGTTCTACAGAGCCAGTCATTTTTCATACTGGATGTAGGCCCACCACCTGCAGGTCTTCATCATCACTGGCCATACTGTGGAATTCTTAGGACTTATTACGTGCGTCACAAAACCTCGAAAGAGCATCCCAGGCTATTACGGGTACACAACTCCGACCTATAGGATCTCCCAGGATCTTTTACATGTGACAGTCACAAAACCTTAAAAGGGTGTCTTGCCAAGCAAGAACCCTAAAGAGCATCTGAGGCCTTTTTCATCCTGTCCAGATCTCCAGGTCTGATTACATGTGACTCCTACCACAAAACCTTAAAAGGCTTTCTTGCCAAGCAAGAACCCTAAAGAGAATCTAAGGCCTTTTTCATCATGTCCAGATCTCCAAGTCTGATTACATGTGGTCACAGCAATGCCTTGAAAGAGCATCTGAGGCCTTTTTCATCCTATCCAGATCTCCCAGGTCTACTTACATGCTCATCTGCACAACCTGTCCACGGCCACAGAGTATCAACCTGATACTCACCATACATCATCCTGATGTACACATGATCATCCTGATCATCAACACTGCATCATCCTACTACATGTCATTTGGAGAAACATCCTGAAGCTCGTCATCCACGATCATCCAATCATACAATGCATCCACCTGATGCATACACAATATCTTCCTAATACATATCATCATACATGATCTACCTGATCATACAATGTATCCACCTGATACATATACAAATACATGATCCATCTTATCATACCCAGCATCCAACATGATGCGTACATACATATACATATAAATGATCCAACTGATCATTTCCAGCATCCAACATGATGCGTACATACATATACATATAAATGATCCAACTGATCATATCTAGCATCCAACATGATGCGTACATACATATACATATAAATGATCCAACTGATCATATCCAGCATCCAACATGATGCGTACATGCATATACATATAAATGATCCAACCGATCATATCAAGCATCCAACATGATGCATATATACACATACAGAGCAGTAACTGGAGCATCGTCCTGATGCTCACCATCCAGCGCTTATATCCACAGCCATGGAAGGATCCTCCTCTCACCATGCTCGGAATGGCTCTTGCAAATGTGTCCATCACTTCTTCCTCGAAGTGTCATCAATCTAAAGAACACCAAGCCTCTCTATGAAGTACTCGAACTTCACTCTGGATAGTGGCTTCGTCAGCACATCTGCAATCTGCTCATCCATCGCAACATACAGGAGCTTCACTGCTCCTCTCTGCACCATATCCCTGATATAGTGGTATTTGATCTCAATGTGTTTCAACCTATCGTGGAACACCGGGTTCTCAGACAGCTTCACACAACTCTGGTTGTCACAAAAGATACCAGTAGCCTCCAATAGGAGATCAAATAACTTAGATAGTAGCTTCCGGAGCCATACTGCCTCATAACTAGCCGAGCATGCTACAACATACTCTGCTCCGACTGTACTCAGTGCTGCATAGGACTGCTTCCTGCTAAACCAAGAGATCACACCTGATCCCATACTGAAGTAACACCCAGATGTGCTCTTCCTATCTGCAGCACTGCCTACCCAATCTGAATCAACATAACCCTGCAGGTTAAACTTTTGATTCGCATCATACTTGAGCCCATAATCAATTGTACCCTTCAGGTACCTTAGAATATGCTTTACAACAACCAGGTGAACACCTCTAGGATCCATCAGAAACTAGCTCAATGTGTTCACCGCAAAGCAAATATCTGGTCTCGTATTCGTCAAGTACATCAAGACCCCAATCATCTAATGATACATCGTGACATCAACCGGATCAGATGAAGCATCACACAAAAGCTTCAGGTTCGATGCCATAGGTGTGGCCATGGCCTTGCGGTCCATCATCCTGAACCTCTTCAAGATCTCTACTGCATACTTCCCTTGTCCAAGGAAGATTCCATCTGCACTATGCCACACCTCCATGCCTAGAAAGTAGTGCATCATCCCCAAGTCCTTCATCTCGAACTCGACAGCAAGCTTCCTCTTGGCATCGACAATCAATCCATCCTCACCTGTAACAAACAGGTAATCCACATACAGAAGTAGTATCATAGGATTGCCTTCCTCAACCTTGTAGTAAAGTTTGGAATCTATTTTACTCTTGGTAAAGCCCAAACTGGATAGAAAGTTGTCTATCCTACCATACCAAGTCCTAGGATCTTGCTTCAAGCCATACAAAGATTTCTTCAACTTGCACACATATGACTCCCTGTCATATGTCTCAAAACCGAGTGGCTGCTCCACATACACTTCCTCTTCGACTACACCATTCAAGAAAGCTATCTTGATATCCATCTGGTGTATCTTTCATTTCATCACTGCAACTAGAGCAAGTACTGATCTAATGGAAGTGTACCTGGCTACAGGTGCAAAAGTCTCTTCATAGTTAATCCCTATTTCCGGGAGAAGCCACGAGCTACAAACCTTGCTGTGTATTTATCCATGCTACCATCTGCAGCATGCTTGATCTTATAGATCCACTTGGAAGTCACAACAAACTTCCCTTCAGGTCTTGGGACCACATCCCAAACATGATCGATTGGTACTTCTCGACCATGGCATCTTTTTACTGTATCCTATATCCTGGGAACTTCAAATTCTTCAATATCTTCAATAGATAGTTTGAACTTCGTTGTTGGAACAAATGTTGTAGTCCTTCTTTTGTAGGTGATGGTATACGATCTTTCCTACAAAATAAGTTAAATTGCATGATTAGAAACATCTCATAGTTTTCAGAACAAATTCTTACACATAAATAAATATGTCATACAGTCATGCAATTATTTTAGCTAATGCTCCATATCCCGTAACTTTCTAGATGCCTTCCAATCTCTACCAGAACATTGTTAAGAGTGTGCACAACTCCCAACATGCCAGCAAATAGGTTTCATTCTAGATAAGTAGCAATGGAATGTTGTACAGTGCCATAGGCCACTTACCCATTACATATGCATATTAGTAGTATATTGTTCATTAATGCAATTATTCTAATATGCATAATACACAATCTAAGTCTAGGAACATAAGCATATACATCATTGATCAATGTTATTTAAACAAACAACTATGCAAGAAATAACAATGCAAATACTTATCTTTGTTTGGTTTGTAGGGTGGACTCCCTCTCAATATTTGCTTCCTTGCAGGAACTACTGGAGTGTGCTCCCTCTTGATCTTTGCTTCCTGGATTACCTATCCTTTATATCCATCCTCGATCACAATGCATGCTTACGAGTATCATCATTGTGTTACCCTCGAGATCTCATACATAATCATACATTCATTAGTATAATCTTAGTACTATCAAAACACAATAATCTTAAACATGTATAGTCATGATCATTTCAAGCACAAATAATAAGCATTAGCATTCAATGTTTTATGAAGACTTCTCTTACTCATGTATATTCATATTTCACCATAGAACTCTTCTGATTAGTCATATCATCAATCAAGGTAAGAGACATAATATGCATAAACCCTAGATTACTTAAATTTCTAACTTCATAAATAATCATTATCAATCATGCCATGTATACTTATATAAGAGATCCTAACACAAGGTAGGATTCTAACTTGATATAGGAAAAACATACCTAGATTAACATGCTAGCTAGTTATGTCTAACATACCCACATAATGTCTTCTTGTTCTCTTCAATGACTTGTGCTAGTAACCTGCATATCTCATAGGTTAACCATTATAGAACCAAGTTATACATACCTCGTAAGTAGATCTTCTATGTGATCCATGACAATGGATGAATCTTTGTCTTCATGTCACCATGGTCATATGTTCTTGAACTAGAACATGATTTGTCTTTCTTGGTGTACCTCTCATGTTAGAGAACAACATAAACCTCATACAACATCACAATGCATTAATACAATCATAAGTGTGAAAACCTTAATCAATGAATATCTTCTATCATGTATTTATAATTTTATTAATGTGATATGACAAGTCTAGTAATTTAATCAAGATTGTACTAACCGTAATGATATGAAGACAAACATATCATAAACTTAACCATGAACAAAATTCGAAACAAGTGTGTGGGTGTAAAAATGGGATAAAACTGCCAAATTTAGGGCTTTTCAAGGGGTTTTTTAGTCTCCAAATGTGGTAAAAAACTCCCAAACTTATGGATGAACCACAAATAAGTTAAGGTAATCTAACTGAGCTCCCAAATATTTATCTTCCATCTATAGTGTCCTTTTGTGTTACCCACAATAGTTTCAATTAGTTTCATCATAGAAGTGACGTCATGAGAGCGCAACATGTAAGTGTCATCACAGATGGAGAAGTCCCAAATTTGGTTATGATACAACTACAACCACAGTTGACAGTGGAAACTTCAAAAATTTCCACATCTTCTTGAGTGAAAAACACTCTCTTATCCGAACCGGTATGGGTCATTTGGTAAACAGAGAGGAGATTTGCTGCAAGATATAGCACATACAACACATTATTGAAGTACCCATTGTCTATATTGATCCTTCTAATGCCTTTTGCTGGGATCTTTGAGTCATATCCCATGAGAATAGAAGGACCAATATATGGTTCGAGAGCATAAAATGACTCTCTTGCAGAATCCATGTGCCTTGAGGCACCCGAATCTATGATGAAAGAAGAATATTCGTAAGTACTAGCCATCAATGCATGGCATCTCTCCTTGTCTTTAGAATTCGAACCACCATCCTTCTTCATTCATTTGGTTCTCAAGGAGATGCACCATCATGTCAATGGTATTCTTCATGCATGCACTCTCAGGGATCCAACCCTTTTGACAGTAAGTGTATTTCAATTTATCCTTCTTCTTCCCTTTCTGCTTGCTAGGATTTGAAACCCCTTAAGAATATTTGGGATTCTCTTTTTCTTTCCTCTTCTCTTGTTGCTTCGAATATTTGGCCTTCTTCTTCCCCTTTGCATGCTTCGAATAACCAGCAGCAAGAAATTGGTCCCTTTATGGTTTGATGGTGCCCATTTGAATCAATTTGTCTTGCTCTTGAGTAAGAGACTCCATGAAGTCTGCCAAAGATGGAATCTTCCAGTTTCAAATAGTGAGCTTGGTGGAATGGAAATTCAAAACCAACATAGAGTACTCAGGCCCCAACGTCGAAAGTATGGACAAAACTAGTTGCTCTTCCTTTTTCTTAATGCCACATTGCTTGATCTACAAACCCAAGGATTTGAACTTGGTGAAGAATTCTTGAATGGTATCGAAACTGCTTGGGATCAGAGAGATCAACTCATTCTCAATTTGGTGGCCCCTCAACTCATCAGTCTTCCCAAACGGTGACTCGATCTTGAGCCACACTTCATTTGGAGTAGTGAGACTGTCTACATGAAACAAGAGGTCTCTTAAGATACTGAGACAAAGTATGCCATACGCTTCATCCATCCTATTGAAGAACATGGACTTCTCTACAACATGTTTCAGCTCATTTTCTGTCCCTGGAGTAACTCTAAAGAGACCCTTCAATATCAACTGGATTACCATTTTTTCCTTCCACTCAAAGTAATTGAATGAAGTGAGCAAGGTGACATGAGACTTCTCCGTTCTGCAGCTTGCGCACTTGGTGGAAAAGAATACTGAAAACCTGCAATGCAAACAATCAATCACTTAGGATGGAATCCTAGATAGATAAATCAAACCCTACATTGACAGAAGGCACATTCAGGATCACATCACACCTGGGTAGATTCCAAAGGATTTCTCCAATGGATTCAAGGCAACTTCCCCAAGGATTTGTGTGGTTGCTCCACTGTTTCTAGTGCACCTATGAAGTAGTATTGGTTCGACTAGAAGATCCAATAGATGTGATACCATGTGAAATTTTAATCACAGCAGGATCTACTAGTTAAGAATTTCCTCACAAATCAAGTATTTGGCTAAGTATGCATGAAAAAAGTGTAAAAGAAGCACACTAAACACAAAAAATCATGCAAATAGCTAGTAATTCTATTACTTTCCAACCAAAAATCAAGTTGGGAACATCATTATATTGCATTTGGATAAAATCGTGAGCCCTTGGAGGCATTCAAATGAGATACAAGTGGCTAGCTTACAATAGACCTCAATCCCCACTAGGTTGACCAATATGCTTCCAAATCACCCCAAATGGTCATGAATTGCATATCTAAACATTGGGATGGCATGGGTGGTTAGTAATTATGGCTTCCCATGAGTGGTGGATAAAGTGGTGGAGTGGAGGTGGCCTTATATTGGCCAAAACTACCAAAAAGAGGAAAAATGACCATGTACAATGTATGTGCACCCCTCAGTGAACCCAGATCCACAAATTAAGGGATAAGGGTGCGCCCTAGTGGCTTAGTGGCCATAAATGAGGGTTAGTGGTAATAAATGAGGTGCCTTATCCTCTGGTTTACTAAATGTGGGTGCCAATGTAGGTGGAATTGGTCATAATGAGCATAACAACCTTAGGCAACATCATTAACCTTACTTGAACCAGTAGTCATTAATAAAACATCATGAGACTATGGTCCTAGGTGTAATAATGTTCTAATGTTTTCCAAATAAAAAATATTAATATCCATGGATTAAAAATATGATGTGTTATCAAACTTAAGCACATATGGAACACCAAACCTAGTGATAACATGTCATTCCAAGAATTGAATTACTGTAGTATCTTTTACATTCACCAACCGAACAACTTATTACCAAGTGAAGTAACCTGTAATTGTCCATATATATTTTCCTTGCTTCAAAGAATTGGGATTAATCTCTATTACATCAAAATATGTAAAGCTTGTTATCATGTTGGAGGGGGGATTTCTAACCAAAAAAAAATTAAGTTGAGTACTCACTTTCACCACTCGCTCATGACATCCCTTAATGTTTTCTTCTTTATTTTCCATCAATGTCTTCTACTCTCTATAAAATTATATATCATAATGGAATAGACTCATTGAAGAGAAAATCAATCTTGTTTCACTAATCTTATAAATCCTTCTACATGGAAATTCAACATAGAAACAAGAAGATTTTAAAAGAAAAACTTAAAGTAATTATCATAACCTTGTAAAAAGATCTGTACATTCTTCTCATACCATTATTCACAAACCTCTTATAAATCTACCCTAGCATTTATTTGCTTACATATATTACTATTTTATGTTGAATGCATTACAAAATCTATGTGATATATTCAAAACTAATTTCAACGTTCTTTTATCCTTATTAGTCCCTTTTAAAGTTGCGTGGATGTACCCACATGCGGGCCATTAAATTTCATGGTGCATTTAAATATCTGCAACCATATTTTGGCTCCAAAGAATTCAAATTGAACTCCATTACTTGTTTGGGAATTCAATAGTCCCTATACTTGAACCTTGAGGTCACTTCATGAGAGGGAGAATACACATGATGAACTAGTTGTTTGAAGGCCTCCATATTTCCTACAAAAGGAATACATGAGTGTGTATTTCACAAGGATAAATCAAGAGAAAATTTATGCTACAAGAATTAGTTTGAGAGACATATATTTCATCCTCATTTTCACAATTCATTGGCATTCCAAGATGACTTGGATTCTTCTTCAAGAAGCAAGTCTTTTCCCTTCATCGTTCCAGGTTAGTTAGCAAGCATTTTGAGAGAGATCAAAGGATCCTCCAAAAGGGAGTTGTTGGATTCCATTTGCAAGCAACATTCTCCTAGGTCACACCATCATACTCAATCTTTTTGATTGGACATAAACATTTGGTTGAAGTTCAATATCTACTTATTGTGTTTTCATGTCATTGATGCAAGTTTTATCTTTTAAATAACCTTTAAATTTTTTTGTATTCATTTCATAGCTTCAACATTGTTTTAAGTAACCCTCACTTAATTTATTTCATTGGTTACAACTTGCAAAGGAAGGAAGAATTTCTAACCATTGAGAAATTTTTCTCATAATACTCTCCTCTTCTAATCCTTTTATGTAAACTCCAAAGGAATAGATCATCCCAAATCCACATAAGCTAGATTGGGTCTACCATATCTACCATGTATCTAGTTGATCATGATCTCATTAAATATTAAAGAACCCATAAGGTATATGGCTAGGGATGAATATCCTCCATTACCTACTTCCCCATATGCGCATGTCACATTTCCATATTGAGATCATATTTAGCATTGTTGATCTCTTTTTCTAATTGATAGTGCCTTTCATTTTAAACACTATATATTTCATTACATGTTCTCCTTGATTCTACATCACAACAAGTCAAACATGGGACTAAAAGGGAAAACAATATCTTTAAGAAAGAGAAATCCAAATTCAAAATATCTTTAGATTCCTTCTTGTCACCCCCCATAGAGAGAGAGAGGAGTTCCATTCAAAGTAAGTTTGTCCTACCTTCAACATTCAAATGATTTCCAAATTTTTCCATGCCTTTTGATGAGAATAAAATATCCATATCATTGTTCATCACAAGCATTGACCAATCATTACCATCATTCTCTAATTTCCCTTTCATCTTGTTATATTCCTTCGGATAGACCATGGATGGGATCAATAAGCCACCTTACTTCATGATAATCATTTTCCTTCGACAAAACCTTGAGATTTACACTGTAGGAACCTTTTGTAATGATTATTCATGGAATCATCTCCATGACATCATAGGTTTTGTTAGTAACCTTGATGTCACCAAATTGTAAGTAATCCCTTGGTTTTCCTTAGTTTCATGAAGCATTATTTGGGGAGTTAAAACTCCACTAAGATATAAATTTAGCCATTTCAAAGTATCTAAAGAAGCCTCTTAAAAAATATTGATTTTTGTCTTCCCTCCCAATTAGGAAAATCCTTGATTGGTTGACCAATTCCAAACCAATAATTCCCATACTATACTCCAATCACCACTTCTTTTGAAACAAAAGTATACCTTTCACTAAGATAGTCCATAGGATTGAATTCTTCTTCTTCATGTTCCATCATTTGTGTGTGTGTGTGTTTTCTAAAAAAAATCATAAGATTCCCCCCTCTTTCCTAAAATATCTAGATGGAGGACGGTTCCAACCTCGACTAGGTTTGAACTTGTGACCTATGGCCTCCCCATTAACTACATGGCTTTGAAAAATGATTCAAATGATTGAGCTAAATCTTGGGACAATAAGAAATGTTTGTAACACTTCATCCTACCCTCCAAGGACTTAACCAATTAACATATTACCAATTCCTTACTATCCTCATATGTGGTTTCTCTCATACCTGTAGAATTTTTCTATGAATCGCCTATGATAGCTGCTATGGATCAGGCATAGAATCTTATTTGGATTCCTATTGATGAATTTTTGAATTTAAACATTGGAATCATGATGATTAAAGAGGGTGTTAATTATAGTGATTGATAAGTAACATTCAAGGATGATGTTAATGATGTATTATGATGATTTGAATATGTTTAACACCATTCTTGTGCTTATAACTGCCCCCTTAAGAGAAAACAAGATTTACATCCAAGAGATGCTAAATGGTTAATTAGCTGAGATATTATTAGACTTTTCAAATATATTTAATATGTGGATTTAATTTCCTATGCTCTAGTGAATGGATTATGATAGTTGCATTTAGTGGACATAATTATGGAAATGTGTTATGAGGCACATTGGCATTCACTACACTATAATTGAATGAAAATATTGGATCTATACGGAAAGAATGGTTTCTTTACAATTCAAGATTCATAACTAAAGCTTATACGCCTTGTGCAACTCCCTATTGACATGCTAAAAGTTATGTTTGGTAAAACAATGGAATTTTTGCAAACAAAATTCTTATAAATGCTCATGATTTTCTTTGTTGTTTTTTTTAGAGCATTTTATAATATTTTTTGCATGCATTCTTTTCCAATGATTTAAAAAAGGTTCTTTAATGTATAAACCTCGCCATTTCAATTCCCCAAATGGTGGTTTCAATTTAGAAAACTCATATAGCTTGAGGCTTATTGCCAAATGTTTGCTTAAATACTTCAGCGAATTTTTATGGGATGTTGGGATTTCTTGTAAAGTTAAGCATATAATTATTTTGTTGAATATCTAAATGTTTGATATGGGTGAACATGGTTTTTGGTAAATGGATTCCATAAATTGGGATGGATACACTCACCAAAAAAGTCCAATAGCCAGATCATACTTTAAGATTTATAAGTAGTTTTTTGGACCTGTAGATGTTGTTATGGATCACTAGTGGCAATTATTTTCAATAATTTGTCTATAAATCAATATGTAGTCTAGGCCATTATGGTTTTTGGTAGAGGGAATCTTTATATTGTGATAAAAAAACCCACTAAAAATCTCAAATACCTAGATCATACTTTAAGATATATGTTTTATTTTTTAGATCTATAGAAGTTTGCTACGGATCGGTTGTAGCAACTACTATGGAATGCTTGTAGCAAATTATTTGCCTTCCTATTGATGAATTTGGAATGATGAATTGCCATGATTGAGAACAAACATTCAAGGATGATGTCAACGATTCCATATGATGCTTTGAATAAATTTAGCATCATGTATTTGCTTGTAATTGCCCCATCGAGAGAAACAAGATTTACATCTTGGAGATTATAATGGTTGATTAGATGCTATATTATTATACAGCTAAAACAAATTTAATATGTGGATTATATACTTATGTTTTAGTGAATGGATTATGCAATTACATTTAGTTGGAATAATTATGGAAATATTTTATGAGGCACATTGTCATTCACTAGATTATAGTTGAATGAAAATCTTGAATCTATATTGTGTTGTATAGAGGAAATTTTAATTTAGATTTAGCATGAAAAAAATGAAAGAGATTTGAGAAACAAACTATACAGATGCTATCCATAGTTTCACTCTTTAATCTCACCTTGTGTTAACACTTCCACTTGATTATTTGATCCTATTCCTAAAGCTCATTCATAGCTAATTTTCATTGTCCCCTTGAGATAAAATGAGACAACCCCCCCCCCCCTTCGCTATTTCCCAACACCTACCACATCTGCAAAAATAAAATAATTAAAATAGGTAGTATTTGTCAAATTTTCCACCACCACCACGATGGGCTCATGCACGGCTCATGTTGTTTACTTTTCTTGGTGATCCAATAATAAAATCCATTTTACCAATTCTCATTTTCCCTCCAAGAGTGTAAAAGGATATAATAATCCTATTGGATGTTGATGCTAAGATTTGAATTTTTGACATTTCATACTTCTTAAACTATTTTTGTATATATCTCCTAATGCAATTGTTGTTTACTTCAACTTTTTGCACTTTCTTGTGTTGTCATATTAGTGTGTGCACACATATTAATTGCCATGTGTTTATACCTTTTTAACTTTTGTATGATGTAATATTAACAATATAGCATTGATATATATTATGGCATGAAAATAATAATAACTTTTAATATTGAATGTTTGTTTTATTTGCAAAACACTAGAGTTGATGATTTGATTGATGATGGTCCATACTATGCTAAGTCTACATCAAATCTAGGCAGTGATGATGATCATGATGATGATGACAATGAGGATGATGATGGTGGTGGTGGTGGTAGCTATTGATACTACTCATGAGGATGTTGATGATCATTAATATCCCCTTTCTATTAGGGATGTGTTCTATATTTTATGATGATCGAAATGCATGTTACATTCTAGATCATATTTACTTGTATTATGGATTGTTGTTAAGATATCATGACAGTACTTATATCTTTTTAACTATGGTATATATGGATATATCATAAAATTGGTTCCATATGACATTGGAATTTATATTAATTACACACAAGTGTGTGTGTGTGTGTGTGTGAGAGAGAGAGAGAGAGGAGGAGGAGGAGGAGGAGGATTTGATGACATGTTTGACCTTATATTTTCACTTGATTTAATTAAATATGATGATGATGATGATGATATATATATATATATATATATATATATATATATTTCATAGTGATTTACTAAATATGTTGATAGTGTTACTTTGGATGGATGTTGTTCATTTACTTAAATTTATTCATAATGGTTATGATATAAATTTGAATTTTGCAATATCTTCTTATTAATTCTAATATATTTTATTTAAGAACAATGATATATTTCATGAAATTAATTGAAATATATATTCATAAGCATGATGATATATATATATATATATATATATATATATATATATATATTTCATAGTGATTTACTAAATATGTTGATAGTGTTAGTTTGGATGGATGTTGTTCATTTACTTAAATTTATTCATAATGGTTATGATATAAATTTGAATTTTGCAATATCTTCTTATTAATTCTAATATATTTTATTTAAGAACAATGATATATTTCATGAAATTAATTGAAATATATATTCATAAGCTTATGTGTGTGTTGTTTTGATGGTGAATTATTAAGTATGTTGATATTATTACTTTGGATTGGTGTTGTTCATTTCCCTTAAATTTATACATATGGGTTATGACATCAATCTTAATTACAATATCTCCTTATTAATTATAATATATTTTATTTAATAACTATGATATATTTCATTAAATTAATTGAAATTCATGAAATGAAAACAATCAAAGGTGACGTTAACATGGAAGCTAAATATGGTTAAAAAAAGACGTTAAAATGTAATTTAAACTACTGTCTAAAATGGAAGTTGAACTTGATGATTAAGTGGAAGCTATAAAGGAACCAAAATCATGGGCTAAAGTAGAAGAAACAAATGGTGAAGGTAGAAGGTTTGATGCTAAAATGGGAGAAAAACATGGCACTATAATGGAAGAAAAATCTGGTGCTAATGAAAAATGTGATGCTTATGTGAAAGCAAAGCTCGGTGCAAAAAAGGAAGCATAACTAAATGCTAAATTAAAAGAAAAATTTGGTGCTAATGTGGAAGCAAAATTTGGTACTATTGTGAAAGAAAAATTTGACACGACTGTGGAAGAAAAATTTGGTGCTATGGTAGAGGTAAAGCTCAAAGTGAAAATGAAAGAAAAACTAGGTGTTACATTGGAAGAAAAAGTGGTGCAAATATGTAAGAAAATTGTGGTTCTATTGTGGAAGCAAAGCTCAGTGCGCAAATGGAAGAAAATTTGGGTCCTAAATTGGAAGTGCAATCTAGCACTAGTGTGGAAGAAAAATGTAGAGCTATTGTGGAACCATAGCTGAATGTGAAAATGGAAGCAAAATTAATTGCTAGATTAGAAGATAAATTTGGTGCTAATGTGTATGCAATAGCGGCTTTTATTTTAGATGCTAAACTAGAATCCAAATTGTAGAATCTAAACTAGGTGCCACCGCTAGTTCAATGTTTGTGTTGGAATATTCGCACCATAATCATCTTGGCTTTGCATGCACTGCATGAATTTTGCATGCATTCATGCATTCCATGTAGCATTGCATGCATCCATGCATCAACAATAGAGTCTCCTAGCAACTAGTCCCTATTCTGGGCCATCTGGAGCTTGTTTCTGGCCATTATTAGCCCTCCTACCCACTCATGCGCCCTTTTTTCCATCACTGGAGTTACAAATGCGCCCTCCTGCACTGATTTAGGATATCTATCAGTTAGTTCCATGATTTATGGAACCTTGTTCCCTTGATTGCTCAGTTAACTGATTGTAGCTCCTAGTTGACTGCTATTGGGTGTAGGAACACCCTCCTTGGACACTGACAGCTAGTATGCTCCCTCCTTGGAGTCTCCTTCCCTATTTTGGTGCCCACATGATTCAGTTATGCTCAATTCTACTCTGGTTGACTGATCATTAACCATCGGTGGCCACTAGACCTTATCAGGAGATGGTTCCAATGCAAACTAATCCATGACTTGAGGAGAATTCGAACTCTCCTAGGTGTATCGAATTCATTCTATTGTATTACCATAATTTTTTCCAGCTTACAGCTGATGAATGTATCAACAGTAGTTTTCTTACATCTTTTGAGTTTGTGAGTGAATTTTATCATATTTCTTGGTAATTCTTCTCTGCAATTATTACAGTGAAATTGTGAGGTTTGTTCAAGCTTAGTGATCTACCCCTGTGGAATTTCACAGTTTGGCGCAAAGTATGCATTAATGTCAAATTAGACACAAACGCCATATGTTGATGCTAATCTGGGAAATATTAGAGCCACTAAATTTGATGCACAACTGGATGCCAAATCAGTGTAACACCCTATTTTTTACCCCGAAATATAATAATGTAAATATTAATGAATGGGATACAAGCCAAATAGGTATGGTCCAGAGTGACCAAGATATGTAAATTTGTAAATTTCCACTCTTTAATATAAAAATCCATGGCTGCTATAGACTAAAGGACAAAATAAGAGATGGGGAACTATCCTTCCACAAAAATGGAAAAGTTACCCAACACATGCTGGCCACCTATCCAACTCTCCATGCCACTTGTCCACTTTTTTGCCACTTGTCTAGCCTCCAACATGAATATAAATAGAGAGAGGTAACCATATTTCCATTGATTCCCTCATGTAAGAAAGAAGTCCTTTTGGATTCCAGAGTGGAAATATCTACTTTAGAACTCTGTCATCTGTAGTACCGTTTTGTACCAGTCTGTACCAATCCATACCACCATTCCCCTGCTGCACATAGAGAATCAAATAGATAAAAATAGAACTTTCTCAAGCCTTGGAAAGTAACTAGGGTAAAAATCCTGAGGTACTATTACATCAGAGAAGGGAGCCCCATTCTTGGTGGAGGGATAGATGTAGTAAAAAAAACCAACACCTTCATGTGGAATGATAGTCCTAGCTCAGAGGTGGCCTATCAAAGTAAGATATGGCTTGACAAATCCTACATCTAGGTGGAACGTCCTTGGTATATAGACAGTCGGTTTACATTCCTAGCTAAGTATTCACCTGTGTATGAAATTTGTTGAATATTATTGAAATATGCTTAACATAATTATTGTTGAATGCTTTATCTCATTGTATTCATTACTGCCATCGTATGAATTATGGAATCGAATTATTGGCAATGTAAACACATTCATATGGAGATAGCTAGTAGATCTTCCATATATGAATTATAATTATTTTATGTTATAAATGTATAATTGAAATCAATAGAAAAACGAATTTATATATCAGAATCAAAATGCAGCCATAGATTCATTACCTCATTGTTCAAAGTCAATGTAAGTTCATTGGGTTTGTGACAATTTGGTATCAGAGCCCAAGTTGCAGTGCTAGGACTGCATGGGCTAAAATTTGAATTCTACAGGTAGAATTACAGGTTGCACATGAAGTGTTTGATAAAATGCACCAGGAAAAGAATTTGGGAAAAACAGTGTTCGTCCAATTGAAAGATGGAATTAAATCATGGAATGGATTTTTAGATGGTTGGTCGAATTCATGAATTTTTTAAAATTTGAGAATCTTTATATGGACCCCACCCATGCTACGTAGGTGGATGACATGGAAGTTCCATGTGGGTAGGAGGACTGACATGGAGGGGCCACGTAAGCAGAGGCTATGATGTGGACCACCCACATCAAATCCATGTGCATGGGTTTCTATGTGTGATGGGGTCCAAAGGAACAAAAGATATAGCCATCAAGAAATTGTGTAGATCAACAGCTCATAGTGCTTCAGGCTCATCAACATGTGTGAAGTTTAACTTAATTAGCACGAGCTTGAAATAAAACTACTTAGGACACGTGTCGTGACTGAAATCACTCAGACTCTCAAAAGTTGTTTGTTCAAACCACTTCTCAGCCAAGCCTAAAACCACCAAACCATCTATTGAGAACCAAATGTTAAATCCCATCTAGGTTGTTCCATCAACCTTGGAAAACGCATATGATACAATGATGTGACGTGATGGGACAGAAGGAAGTTACATGTTCTTGTCAGTGTTGCACGGCGATCAACGTGGGATTAGATTCCAATATGGAGGATCAACGGTCCTTAAGTGTTCATGGTCATGAAGGTGCTCGAACTTTAATTCAATGATCACGATCCTGAAATAAAACCATTGTAGACACGTGGCATGCTTGTAAGGGTTCAAGCTTGCAAAAGTTGTTTCTGTATACCACTTTTCCGTTGGTCTTGCCAAATCATTTACCCATAGGAGGGTGACATGGCTATGTCATCGGGTGACACATGGGACTGTATGACACCTCAATGGATAGGTGTCTTGCCACATCAACACCTTGTCGCATCAGCAACATGCCACGTTAGCACAATGCCACATTAGCAAAAATTCAAAAGGTTTTAAAAAAAACTTAGTTTGGAGCCAAATTTTTTTTTTCCATATTAGGAGCATATTAAATCAAAAAATGATGAGACTTGCACCATTTCAACACTATTAATGGAGACTACAAGTTCACTAGTGAAGGAAAAGGACTCATTTTGCTCATATTGGACAAAAATTTTAGTTTAATGGTTTTTGAAGGTGTAGCCCGAAGATAGATGGAGGCCCGGTTGAGGATCAAATTGTTACTGTGCAATTGTGATCCAGCCACATAGATGAATCTAGATCCTTGAGGCCAAATTTAAAAATATGTGAACCTAGGAGTTGAAAGAACACCAAAATCCACTATTTGGGCACGTGAAAGTGTGAAACGTGGCCCCATAACTCATAACCAAGAAATTCATTGATTTCAACATTTGTTCTACTCATCAAGATGGACAACTTTGCTTAGAGGAAAATTTTCCAGAAATACATAGTTTGGGAGATAGCAATTTTCAAAGAAAATTTCAAGTATGGAAAAAAGTGTAAAAGTAAAAAGTTGTTGATTCTATAATTTTATAAAATTTGATGTGAGCATCAGAATTGAATAATGAAAGTATATAGGTAATCAACATCATGTGCAATATCAGCACCCAATATAAAAAAAAATTCTAGTTCTTTACTAATTTTCTTCTATAGGTCTCAAAAGTTGGTCTTGCAAAATAAGTGCAGCTACAGGAACAGTGTAATATTGGGTGAAATTGTTGATTTTGGAGAGTTGTAACTTTCAAATCTAAATTATGTAAGGGAAATGGGAGTAGTCATCGAAAAGAATATCAAAAGGAGATTAATAATAATGAACCCGATTATCAATCGGTGTCTTTTATCTTTCCAGGAAATTATTATCAAAATGGGTACTTTCCATAATTTGTCATTTGCACATGAAATTGTTATGAAATTCTGGAAAATGGTTTACCTAACATATTGGTTGCAAGATCAGGATGCACGTAGCAAGTATAGGTCTCAAGAGTGGGTATTCTGAGATTTAGAATTAGCTACAGGAAATAAGTAGTACTGGGCAAAAGTGCTAACTTGAGAAAATGTAATATGATGATAATGGAGTATGACAAAAGTAAAGGGACTTAGTACAAAAGTATGACCATCATATATGCACTTTCA
Source organism: Larix kaempferi (assembly GCA_027924585.1). NCBI lineage: Eukaryota > Viridiplantae > Streptophyta > Pinopsida > Pinales > Pinaceae > Larix > Larix kaempferi. The sequence continues at coordinate 42,180,044 of BSBM01000047.1, forward strand.
TAGTGGTGTGGAAGCACAATGGAATGAGTCAAGTATATTTCAGTTGTGTGATGAGAATTAATGTGGATCTCTTGGTTGGTGTAGTTGTTATTTGATACAATAGCATAAAGACTAGCAGAGGTAGGAGATGTACTAGTTGCAAAACAAATGGTATTTTTAGACATAAAAGAAGGGTGTAAATCATAACCCTTGGGATAGAGAAAGAAAACCATGTAATAAATGTTGCATAGCATGGGATGCACAATTTCTTCACAAGAAAAAGACCATTAAACAAGCTTGAACAGTAGTGTTAGAAAAACAAGATCGTAGAACAATAACAATAAACAAGATGCAAATACAAATTACACAAACACATTACAAGAGAGACATCAATATATCGTGGTTCACCCAAGATGGGATACGTCCACACAGAAATTGCCAGTTCTTATTATTATACCATCCTGCAGCACATCTGCGACCGCTGCACTTCCTCTTCACTGTCTCATAGTCTCTCTTTCACGATCTCAAAGATCTTTACAATGCATAATACCTAATATATCAACCCTAGCCATATTACAATGTCTTTCTTATAAAGGAGAAATACAATGGGAAAATACCATGGGTTACCCAAAACCATAGGCCGTAAAACAACTCCAAAAATTTCCTTCGGGGGCTTCGCCGCCCCCCCCGCTGGGGTGAGTGTACATTCCTTTTGCATATCATATAAAGTTGGGGTACAAACACGACTAAATAATAATATCTCTGAATCTGGGAGATCAGGCTCCACAACCAACAATCTCCCACTTGGAGACTGATCATAACAACTCCACCGTTGTTGCACTTGCTGGACCTTGGACTTCAAAAATTTCTCATCTTCACCTTCACGCTAGAAGGACAACTGAAGCTGAGCAGGAACTCAGTTTCTCTCTGGTCACTACCTTTGTGAACATGTCTGCAGGATTCTGGCTAGTATGTATCTTTTCCAGCCTCAACAGTTCATCTTCAAGAACAGATCGTATGAAATGGTACTTGAGCTGTATATGTTTAGTACTAGAATGGAATGTTGAGTTCTTTGCAAGATGAATGGCACTCTGGATGTCACTATACAACCTACTACCCTTCTACTTCTTACCCAACCCCTCCATAAACCTCTGCAACCAAATCATCTCTTTACTAGCCTCTGTAACAACAACATACTATGCTTCCGTTGTTGAAAGTGCAACAACCTTTTGCAGTTTCGAAATCCAACTTACTGTTGTTCCACCTACAGTAAACACATACCCTGTGGTGCTCCTCCTGCTATCCTTATCACCTGCCATATCTGCATCAACATATCCCTGTAGAACAGTGTCTAAACCTCCAAAACATAATGCCTGAGTGGTAGTACCTCTCAAATACCTGAGAATCCACTGTACGGACTTCCAATGTTCTTTACCTGGATTATTCATATATCTGCTCACAACTCCCACTGCATGTGCAATATCTGGTCTTGTGCACACCATGGCATACATCAAGCTACCAACTGCTGATGAATAGGGAATCTTGGACATGTAATCTATCTCTTCCTATGTCTTGGGACACATTTCCTTACTTAGTTTGAAATGGTTGTCCAAAGGTGTACTAACTGGTTTTGCATTCTCCATTCTGAACCTCTCCAACACCTTTTGTATGTACTCAACCTGAGATAATGTCAATTTGCGATTTTTCTTGTCTCTTGTTATTCTCATACCAAGGATTTTCTTTGCAACACCCAAATCCTTCATCTCAAATGAATTAGCTAACTTCCTTTTGAGCACATTTATTTCATGCATGTTAGACCTTGCAACAAGCATGTCATCCACATACGATAACAAGATAATATATGTCTCATTATCTAGCCTCTTGAAATAAACACAGTGGTCAGAATGACATCTACTATAACCTTGTTCTATCATAAACCTGTCAAATTTTAAATACCACTGCCTTGGAGCTTGCTTCAATCCATACAAGCTCTTCTTCAACCTGCATACCAAATTCTCCTTCCTTTTGACCTCATACCCTTGTGGCTGTTGCATATAAATCTCTTCCTTCAATTCCCTATGGAGAAATGATGTTTTTACATCTAACTGTTCAAGATGCAAATCTTCTACCAACACTAGACTTAAAATAGTCCTAATTGAAGTCATTTTAACAACAGGAGAAAATATTTCACCAAAATCTATACCTTTCTTCTGTGCAAACCCATTTACAACAAGTATGGCCTTGTACCACTTCTTACCTCCTTCTTCTTCTTTCAACCTGTAAATCCATTTGTTCTGCAATGCTCTTTTACCAGCAGACAACTGAACCAAATCCCAAGTCCGGTTTCCTACCAATGAGTCCATCTCCTCATTCATGCCTTGCTCCCACTTCTTTCTAGTTTCCACCTACATCGCTTCTTCATAACATTTTGGTTCACCGGCATCAGTCATCAATAAATAATACATTGAAGGAGAGTATCATTCAGGGAGTCTACTTAAACTGGTAGATCTTCTTACACTTGCAAAATTTTCAGGTACTTGCTACTGTTCATGATTTATGGCACCTTTGGAACTTCAATTTCTTCAATTTCATCAAGTACTATGTACTATGTGTTTTCCTTTTCCTGTTTCTTTCCTTGCAACTGATCTTTATACATGACATTTTCATTGAATATCACATCTCTACTCCTAATGATTTTGTGATTTTCATAATCCCATAAGCGATAACCAAAATCATCAACCCCATATCCAATAAAGGTACATTTCTTGGATTTAGCTTCAAGCTTTGTTCTATTTTCTTTATCAATATGGACAAATGCTTCACAACCAAAAGTTTTTAGAAATGAGTAGTTTACCTTTTTACCTATCCATACCTCCTTTGGAATACCACCATCCAAGGCACTTGAAGGCCCTCTATTTATTAAATAAACAGCAATATTTACAACATCTACCCAAAACTGTAAGGGCAACCCTGCATGCAATCTCATACACCTTGCACGCTCCATGATCGTTCTATTCATCCTTTCGGACACACCATTTTCTTGTGGTGTTCCTGGGACTGTCTTCTCTCTACAAATCCCATGGTATGAACAATAACTACCAAACTCCTTGCTGTAGCACTCACCTCCATTATCAGATCTAAGACACTTCAACCTTTTTCCTGTCTCATTCTCAACCAAATATTTCCACTTCTTAAAAGTAACAAACACATCAGATTTATGTCTAATGCAATAAACCCAAGTTTTTCTAGTTGCATCATCAATAAATGTAACATAATAATGAGAGCCACCAAGAGATTGTACCTGATCCAGTCCCCATACATCTGTATGCACAAGCTCTAACTTTTCATTCTTCTTCTATTTCCCAAGCCTGAGAAATCTGACTCTCTTATGTTTTCCATAAACACAGTTCTCACAGAATTCCAAACTTACCTGCTTCAAATCTGGCAGCAACTTCCTTGATTGGAGAATCTTCATCCCCTTTTCACTCATGTTGCCAAGCCTATGATGCCACAATGTTGTATCTGTTCTTGTGGAAGCTAAAAAGATAGAATGGTTAGTATTATGAGGACATAAATACAGCATACCTATCATGTCTCCTTTTGCTATCAACATTGATCCTTTAGTGATCTTCCACCACATTTCTCCAAACGTAGATAGACAGCCTCCATCTCCCAACTGCCATGTTGAGATCAGATTTCTTTTCATAGCAAGAATATGCCTTACATCTTACAACAACCATTTAGTTCCATTCTTAAATTTTATCCATACCTTACCCATTCCAACAATTTTACATGGTTCATCATCACCCAATAAGACATGTCCAAAATCGTCTGGAACATAATCATGAAAATAAACAGCCTATGAATCTGGGAGATCAGGCTCCACAACCAACAAGTAGATGGTATCTACTAGGATGAAGAGTGCACGTACCCCATAGATGAGATGGGTGATCCACCATAACAAATAATCTTGATGCATGATAGATAGAATTGCAGGGTATGAACCAGCCACTTATATGTAGATAATGTGAAGTGAACAATGAACTTCAATTCATCTGGAAATAGCTATCACAAGAGTAAAGCACTCTATTATGTAGAATTGGTGTGTGAAGACAGAATTTGTGGCATAGTAGAATTGGAAAATAATTTCCAAGGAATGTAGAGGAAATTTGTACAATTGAATAAGGTTAGAAGCAACTTTGGATAAGAAGATTTCAAGTTTGGCTTAGCTAGGATTAATTAAGGGAATTGGAGCAATAGACTGTGGAAATGAGCACAATGCAAGGGTGAGCCAAAGCATTAAAGAAGTTGCAAGGATGCCAAGAATTGGGTACATCAATAAAAGGCACATGTGGAAAACAAGAAAGAAATATTAATGAGGGATATTTCTTCATCATAAATCTCTATCTTGTTTCTAAAATAGAATTGTATAATTTTGAAGTAACAAGTATAACTTAAATATGAATTAATTATTGCTAGTACTTGGGTGAGAGTACTGCAGCCAATGAACTATTATGTAATTGGCAGAGAGACCATGGAAGAGATCAGTTAAGCTGTGGATTTCATACTATGAAGGGGAATAAAGATGGAGAACTTCCTTGACTCTCATTTTGCATTGTTTATGTTTCTTTATGTTAAGAAAATAATTGTGTGTAGATAGATCTATGGCATAAAAATGAAAGAGTGTAACATAATTGGAATGCATATCCACTAATAGGCATATTGAGAAATAATATGTGATAGTGTTAGAAAATTATTACACCTAGAACCATAGTTTGATGATGTTTAATTAATGACTGTCAGTTCAAGCAAGGTTAAGGATGATTATCCAACGTTGTTAGGCTATTAATGACCAATTCCACTACCCTTGGCGCCCATTTTTTGTCAAAAAGTGATTAAGGAGCCCTCATTTATGGCCACCACCCTCATTTATTGCCACTACTTACCTGAGGTGCACTCTTATCCCCTATTTTGTGGATTTGGGTTTGACTTGAGGCACTCATGCATTGAATGTGGTCATTTTGCCTCCTCCTTGGCAGTTTTGGCCTATACTAAGCCACCTACACTCCACCACTTTCTCCACCACTCATGTGTTACCACCATTAATGTCCTACATTCCATCCCAACATTCATATTATCAATTTGTGATAGTTTGAGGTGATTTGGGAGACTATTGGTTAACCTAGGGGGATTGAGGTCCAATGTAAGCTAGCCACTTGTAGCTCATTATAATGCCTCCAAAGGCTCACGATTTTTCCCAAATGTAATATAATGGTGTTAAAAACTCATTTATTGGTTGGATAGTAATAGAATCACCTACTATTTGCATCATTTGTTGTGTATATTATGCCTCTTTTACACTGTTTTCATGCATACTTAGACAAATTCTTGATTTGTGAGGAATTCTTTAGCTAGTACATATTTCTATGATTAGAATTTCATAGATAGAGTGCACGATAATATACTTGAATGCTCGTATGTAAAATTTCATATAAGATAAGAGTGGTATCATGTTATACGATGAGTATGTCATGATAACTAAGTATGGTTTTTGATATGTTGTATAACTAGTAAAGGTTGAAGATCCAATCAAAGATGTTGATGGTGTCGCTACTTATGGGGATCAATCTCACATTGAAAGAGAACAAGGAAAGAGCTTTTCATTAGGTTGATGGTAGGAATCATATGAATTTCATGAAACACAAGCTGATCGGGTAACATCTGAGGTGTGGATGGAAACCATACATATATGGAATTGATCATGCCTATTCTATTGAGTGTTGAAGAGAACTGGGTAATATTACCTTCAATCATGTTGATATATTCATTAATATGTTCATGATGACATTTGAATGCATGTATGTCATCAATATATAATTGAGATAAGGATGAAAACTTGGGTTAAAAAGAACTTAAAATCTTTTGATGCATTCATGAGTTAGTGTGTCATAATTGGAGTGATTAAGAGTTAAAAACCAATGCAAAGGAGTATTATACTCTTGCTTGGAAAATAGATGTTGTATGAGATAACCAGGTAAGAAGTCATGTGTTGTTGTAAATTGGGAAGGCTACAGTGCTACACAAATATCCAATAATTTCCTTGTCTATGATTGATGCCTTGGATTGCAAAACACTAAATAAGTATAATATATTCTTATTGTTGTGTTTGGGTTGAAGAGGAGGGTATCCAGATGATCAAACAAGTAATTGTGAGGTATATGGATGATGTGTTGAGGTGTTGTTTGATTCCTTCAAAAGGTTGTGGAAGATCACATAAGTTGACATTATGGCATTCTTGAATTGCATTAAGTAAATATGCATAAGTAGATTACCTAAATGTGCATGTTGGCACAAATGTTGATTGCATTATGAGAATGTTTGATATGTTGGTAAATAATATATAGTGAATGATGTTTTATTGCATATCAATGTTGGCAGCTAAAAAAAAAGATTGAATTATTGATGCTATAACTTTGAATACATTTCCTAACTATTGTGAGTAATGCAATGAAATTTAAATGATGAAAGCACTAATGGTTGTTTCGATATTTGAAAATAATGTTAGGAGTACATGTTGTAGGTGGATGTTCAAGTTATGGAAATAAGTGTAAGAACATAAATAAGGACAACATGCTACCACTTACAAGATTCAAACACTAAGAGAATGAACTCATAGTTAACTAAAAGTCTGATGTCCGAGGACACATTGCAAGGAACCATGAGTTATGGCCTACAAGAGATAAAAAAACAATGTCTTGGGGTAACAAACCCGAGGTACTGTTAACTCAGTGAAGGGATCCCAAGGGACTGTTAACTCAGAGAAGGGATCCCCATTCCTTGTTTTGTGAAAGAGAATTGGGGTAACAAACCCGAGGTACTATTAACTCAATGAAGGGAACACGAGGAATTTTTAACTCGGAGAAGGGAGCCTCAATCCTTATATGGTTCAAGTTGATGAAAAGAAATATGCATGCAGATAAGTATTGGATATAAAATACCTACTTATTTTGATGAAATGAATATGTGTTTTTACATTTTGAAATTGGAAAATTGTTATAGACATTATGACCATTTCATGAGAATGATTATAGCATGCATTCCTCTTCTTAACAACTAACATAGGTACATGTAGAGGTGTTCAGACTAGAAGAAAAACTAACGAAAAGAATGATAAATGTTGGTAGATCTGGGATAGGATGGTCGAAAAATATACCAAATTGCAAGGACCAAAAACATTGACTGAGGAAGCAGCTTGCAAACTAATAGAAGTTGTACAACAATATATTGTGAGTTGAAGAGACTTGTCTAGGAAGAACAATTAATAGCTTCTAGTTGAAAAGTGTATGGAGGATTAACACTGTCATTGAATTTCATGAATTTTTTATAAACCCAGCTGTGTGCTGACCTAGCATTGTGATTTGTGAGTATCCTGATAAACCCATATGTGGGATGGCTTGGATATGGAATCAAATGATAGATGGGAAGCAATTGAACCTCTCATGTGGCAACCATGTGAAGATGGAGCATATTCATGAAGATAAGTATTGGGCTATATGCATTCTTGTCTTTTGGATTTTGCTATGGTTATACATTTAAATTCCCGTTACATAATGCTTTGCTTGTGGTGACTATCATATGCAAGATTCCATTATTTATTGTTATAGGTGTCAGCTATGTCTAATATGGTAATAGAAATTGGGGATATTTCTACTCAAGGATAACCATCATATGCAAGATGGAAAAGAATAATATAACATACTACATGTTGTTGAAAGTGAGAGATGTGGTCTCTTGAGGATGAACAAGAATGTCGGAAAAGCATTGTTGCCTGGAAGGCACATGAAATGTAATTTTTGGGGCATGTGTTTTGAATAGTGAAACATCGGGGACAATGTTTGTATTAAGGGGGAGGGGAATGCAACACCCCGTTTTTTACCCCGGAATATAATAATGTAAATATTAATGAAAGGGATACAAGCCAAATAGGTATGGTCTAGAGTGACTAAGATATGTAAATTTGTAAATTTCCACTCTTTAATATATAAATCCATGGATGCTGTAGACTAAAGGACAAAAGACGAGATGGGGGACTATCCTTCCACAAAAAGGGAAAAGGTACCCAACCCATGTTGGACACCTGTCCAACTCTCCATGCCACTTGTCCACTTTTGTGGCACTTGTATAGCCTCCAACATGCATATAAATAGAGAGAGGTAACCATGTTTCCATTGATTCCCTCATGTAAGAAAGAAGTCCTTCTGGCTACTAGACTGGAAATATCTATTTTAGAACCTTGTCATTTGTAGTATCATTTTGTACCAATCGATACCAATCGATACCAATCCATACCACCATTTCCCCACTATACACAGAGAATCAGATAGAGAACAACAGAACTTTCTCGAGCCTTGGAAAGGAACTAGGGGTAAAAATCCCGAGGTACTATTACATCAGAGAAGGGAGCCCCATTCTTGGTGGAGGGATAGTTGTAGTCATAAAAGCCAACAACTTCTTGTGGAATGATATTCCTAGCTCAGAGGTGGCCTGTCCAAGTAAGATATGGCTTGATAGAGCCTATGGATGGGTGGAACGTCCTTGGTCTACAAACAGTTGGTTTACATTCCTAGATAAGTATTCACCTGTGTATGAAATGTGTTGAATATTATTGAAATATGATTTATTTCATTTTGTTCATTACTGCCATCATATGAATTGTGGAATCGAATTATTGGCAATGTAAACACATTCATATGGAGATAGCTAACAGAGCTTCCATATATGAATTATAATTATTTTCTGTTATAAATGTATAATTGAAATCAATAGAAAAACGAATTTATATATCATAAGCAAAATGCAGCCATAGATTCAATACCCTGTGGTTCAAAGTCAATGTGAGGTCATTGGTTTCGTGACAATTAGGATCTAAATGCGGTGCTAAATTTGACACAAAAATTGGTGTTATTTTCAAATTTCATATAATGTCATCTTTAGTGCCATGTGGTTGCGCCCAAATGGGGGGGAATTTCACTAAATTCTGATGCAAAATTAGGCACTAATGGTGTGTTTTGTTGTATTGAAATAATATTTATGTGAATGAAAATAAAAACAAAAAGTAAATATAAATTCAAAGATAGGTGTAATTGAACTACACTAAAGAGGAAATAACTTAATTAAAAGCATTGACTAAAAGTGGAAATGAAAACAATAACCTCGAGAAATAACACAAAAATAAAAATAAAATTACTAATGTATAAGTTAGTTGCATTAAGGACGGGCTAACTAAAGTATCACTTGTGAAAATCAATTCACAATATGATCTTGCAAAGCAAACTATTACTCTCACAAATTGTTAAGCAAAAACTAGTCATAGATTACACAAAAAAGTCATTGGATTGATGCACACAATAAAATTTTATTGAATAAGAGTACATCATCCAAAATTAGTCAATATAATGGCTATCCAAATATATAATTACATAAGCTATTTGAAAGCCAAAGAAGGCATTCGAAATCCTCACAAATGCAGGCTTACTAAACTTGTAAAAAAAAACCTAGGTGAAAAAAACAATTTCCAAATCACTCCTAAGGCTCACAAATTGGAAAAAGCAGACATGTGAGGTGTTGAGTGATGGAAAAGAAACTAAATCATGGATTTTGGAGAGAATAAAAAAAGGAGGGCGAGTTGGCCAAAAAGATCTAGTTTCCAAGTCAAACGAGCTTTACCTTATCCATTAAAAGTAGAAAAAGAAGAGTAAAGTTGTCTAAAGCAAAAAGGTGCACTTACTATTCCATGAAAGTCTAAAAATAGATAGAATATTATCCATAATCATGCCAAGTGAACTCCTATGACTCATGAAGGAAAGTGGTGGCATAAGAATCCAAAATGAGACCAACTACCTAATCAACACCTAGGAAATTAACCAAAAATGATTAATAAATGATATACTAAGTATGAAGTGGGTTTTTAATGTTATAAAACCTCCCCTTAATTTTGGATTTATGTGTAATATCATAAATATAGGGCCCAACAACAAGGTTTTGTCACCCTTTTTACATACTTCCTGTCCACAACACAAGGAAAGAAGGAAAACCTCATGGGAAAAAAACCTCCCCTCAAAACATGGACATGAACAGAATTGAAAATTTTGCTTTTCAATCATTCTTCAGGTCATGTTTTCCCATCCCAAGTAGTTATCTGAGATGGCTGAAAGTATTCTCTGAGATTTCTTTGGTGAATATATCTGCAACTTGCTCAGAATATGGGAAAAACTACAGAGCAATGATCTAATCATGCACTAGACTTTGAATGTAGTGCATATGAATCTCTATATGATTGGTTCTTTGCCTTTGTACTGGGTCATTTTATATCCTTATATCACTTTCATTGTCACAAAATATGACCGTGGGAGTGCTAAATTCAATCCCAAACTTTGAAATTATACCTTGCAACCACACACTCTAAGTAGTAGCATTCACTGCTCCTATGTACTCGGCCTCTACTGAAGAGAGTGCAATAGCACTTTGATTTTTACATGATGAGAAAATAGGTCCTCCTCCAATCATGAAAACAAATAGAGAAGTTTATTTCCATTTTGAGCTATCATCAGCCCAATCAAAGTCTGAAAAACCATGAAGATCCAAGGAAGAATCTGCAACATAATGAATCGCATGAGACTTGGTGCCTTGCACATAATGCAAGATCCTTTTGGAAGCCCTCCAATGAAGCTGATGTGGCTGATACATGTACCTTGATGCTACACTCACTGCATATGCAATATCAGGTCAAGTGTGATTCAGATACAACAAACTTCCAACTAGCTATCTAAACAAGGTGTTGTTCACCAAAGGAGTAGATTCTGTATCTTCAAGTCTTACTCCTGAAAGGAAGGGAGTCTTTGTAGGATTGAATTCTTCCATTTTGAATTTATTTAGTAGGTATGATGCGTATTTTGGTTGATATACTTTAATTCTTGAGTTGGACTGAGAGATCACAAGCCCCATAAATTTTCTAAGTATTCCCAAGTTAGTCATGGAAAAGGCATGATGCAAAGCAGTCTTCAATGAAGCAATCTCATCGATGGAGCTTCCTGTAATCAAAAGCTCATAAACATATAAGACAATAATAATAATAGAACCATTGATTAGCTTCATGTACATATTCGGATCATATTTTCATCTGTTGAATCTTTGTGACAAGAGAAAACTATCCATCTTGGCATACCAAGCTCTAGGAGCTTGCTTAAGCCCGTATAGTGACTTCTTCAACCTACAAACAAGATTAGGATCAGAAATAGAACCTTCTAGCTACTGTGTATAGATATCCTCTGGAAAGGTGTAATACCCCATTTCTCCCTTGATGTTTATTGGCTTCAATGTAAATAATGTGTATATGCAGTATGTGTATTTGCCCTAGTGTGGAGCTCAAGGCCAAGGCCCCACTAGTGGATGTTAAGTTTATTGTTTAGGCAAGTATTTGGATAGTTTGATTATTCATGGGTTGTTAATCCATGAAGGAATGTAAATGATGTAATTATTATTAATGAATAAAATAACCAAGAAGTTGGCTAAGGAGGCAACTAATGAGAAGGGGCCACGTGTATCCAATAGGGAGAGGTGAGGGGGTTATGGGATTGGTTGCCCATGTTGCCACATGTCTCACTATGAACTCGTTTGAACTCCCTGATGACATTAATGTGGTTGCAGAGGGTGGTTGAGAACCCTGTTGCTGAAGCTGATGGAGTATGGAGCATGCCTGCGATTTCGTATGGCAGGGCATGGCTCTAATTGCTTACCCTGAAAGACACTCAACGTCTGGAGCTTGCTGAACCGTTTTGACTACCGGTTCTGGTGAAGGACATTCATGCATTCATTCTTCATCCATTCGTGTGCTAGCCTCCATGATCCATCGCCCCAAAGAGAGAGCTTGCTCCTACATACCTGTACACGCAGAGCCAACAGGAGGGTATAACCTAAAGATAACTGTGTTTTCCTGGGTTATAGAAAATACCAGAGAACGATAGACATAGAAGCCGTGTGTGTGAACCCAGTCGGTCGATGACAGAGTGTCCATGACAGAGTGATAGAACCTATGAGGAAACTGCAAGCTTAAACAATGAAGATAAACTGTGAGGACCAAAGCTTGGATCATAGAAGATAGATTACGGAACAGAACCTTGTCCGCAATCCTGGAGCGAGTTAGTTGGTTGAACTGTGGAAGAAGGTTGGGTTGTTGATAAACCCAGTGAAGGCTGTAGTCTCATATAACTAGCGACTGGACCTTTCTATGCCCATCCTGGAATAACACTAGAAGGGAAGAGTCCTTGAGGGACTGTGCAGCAGAGAAGAGGGTCTTCCTTGTGTTAGATGTGGTAGGTAATGTGGGTGCCAGGTCGGCTGAGTGTTGAGATGCCTGCAGCTCTGTGGTTGAGCTCACTGTCTTAGCAACACCTCCCTTGTTGTCCCTGTTCGCCTGATAAACCCACTGCCGGTTGTCTTAACATGATCAACTTGTCTAATATGTTTGATAAACCCAACAGTATGTTGTCTTGGCATGATTGTGTTGCTTGGTATGCATGATAAACCCACTGCAAGTTGGCTTCACATGACCAGCTATCCTGATATGTTTGATAAACCCAACTGTATGTTGGCTTGGCATGACCATGTTGTTGGTATGCTTGATAAACCTTACTGGAAGTTGGCTTAGCATGACCAGTGTGTCCCTGAATGCTTGATAAACCCACTGTAGGTTGGCTTAGCATGGGTAGGTGCCCGGGAATGCTTGATAAACCCAACTACATATTGGATTAGCATTAGGATGGAACCTTGATTGTGAGAGAACCTGATATCCCTCCTTAGTGGATACACAGCCCATCTCGGGCGTGATCTCTCAGCTAAAAGAGTACAGGTTGGACAGAGATCTAAACTTGGGTGGAACGTTGCTCTCACTTAGCTAGTTGCTTCGGAATTCAAAGATAAATACTCTTGATATGTTAAATGATGATGTTTCATTGTTATGAAATGGTTGCTTATGTTCAATTATGAAATTTTGGAATGCATGTTATATGAATTTGATTGACATGAAGTCATGTACAGGCCTGAGTAAAGGGATGAGTTTATTGTTACATGTATATTCTTGTCTTGCATGAGTTTAATGCATTATAATTCTTGCATGTGACAGAGGTAATTGCTAGACCTGATTTGATGCATTTTACATGTTATGATATGTATGTTTAACCCTGTGAATGAGTTGTATGCTTACATCTGATCCTTGGAAAGGAGGGGAAATCCCTGGGGTTGTTTCAGAACCCCTCGGTGGGTCAGGTTAGAAAGAAGGTTGAAGTTTAAGTGGAGTTCTGTATAGAACTTTAGTGGGAAATTTTATAGGGAAGGAGTGCTTAGATGGGGCAGGTATTTCACTGTTGGATAGAGCTTTCCAACGGTACCGACCTTGTCTCATTTGGACCAAGGATGAAGAAGTTATGCATCTCAGAAGTCTGTGTGGAATGTTTCCATTACAGGGGTATGGTTCCGCATGCCCGCATCTGCAATTGTGGAATTGCGGATTATGGAGGTGACCGTTGTCAGAAATTAGGATTTGGCGCTTCCGCATTCGCAATTGCAGATTTGGATTGCGGGTTTGCAGTTGCGGATTGCGGGTTTGCGGTTGCGGATTGCGGGTTGCGGGTCCACCGTTGCAGATTACGGATTACGGAAAGGTAGGATTTCCAGTTACGAATTTTAGCACTTTCGCATCCGCAATTGCGAATTGCAGATCCAACGTTGCGGCTTGCAGGTTGTGGGTCCGCCGTTGTAGATTGCGGATTGCAGAAAGGTAAGGTTTCCGGTTATGAAGTTGGCGCTTCCGCATTCGCAATTGCGGATTGCGGACCCAAGATACTTCGACTATGGGTGTGATCAGTCGGATTTGGAAAAAAAAAATGTATCAACGTCTCCCATGGCCGTGGAGGTTAGTGGGGACGTGACAGAGTGGTATCAGAGCTTCAGTTGCAACACTAGGAGTTGTTTGGGCCGGATCATGCATGATTCGTCATGATTTGTTATGAATTGTTGGTCGAGAGATGTGCCCATGGCGTGGTTTTGATGAATTTATTTGATTAATTGATTGTTCAAATGAATAATTCCAGGTTTGAATGGATATGATAGAGTTATTTGCATGCTTATGATATCTAATAGAATGTCTCTGATATGGACAGAGATAGCAGCAGTTGTAAGATGAATCGTATCACAGGGAAGCGCACAGAAAGGTGTAATAATGGTCACTTTAAATGATGCATAGGACCCGTTTGGGCCAGAAGATGACGTGATGGGTGAGAACGTGCAAGAAGCACATACAGAGGCCGAGTTTAATGGAAGAAGGGTGCAAGTAACACCCCCAAACTTGGATGAGACTATGGTAAGCTTTAACGAGTGGATGATGAAAGTGCAAGAAGAGCAACATCAACTCAATGTATCTATTTTGCATTATCTTATCAACTTACAACAAAGTATTAACGGTGGTTCTAACCCAAGCCACGAAGGCCGAGAGGAAAGGAATGCAGAAATTCAGTCTAGGGGATGTTCTATGAGAAGAACTCCCAGCCCTAGAAGGGGTTCTGTGAGCAGAAGACACAAGACAAGCTCTCCTAAGTTTTCTTCTAGCAGGTTAGATGATTCTGAGGGTTCTCAGGGGAGCCCAAGACGCATTACCAGCAAGAGTAAGAGCAGAAAGAGGCACAGAGGTATTCCACAAGGTGAATTTAGGAAGGCAAGGCCTCCCACTTTTGATGGTGAAAGCAAAGAAGGTCAAGAAGCAGAGGCATGGCTTCTTGGAATGAAGAAGTACTTCAGAATGCATGAATATTCAGAGAATGAAAAGGCTAAGGTTGCTATTTATAACCTTAGTGGAAGAGATTCTATTTGGTGGGATCACTTGATGCAAGTGAAAGGAATCAGTGAAAGAAGAGTCGGCTGGGAAACGTTTCAAAGATATTTCCAGGAGAAGCACCTATCAGCTAGGTACTATGATATCAAAAGAAAAGAGTTCAATGAACTCAGGCTAGGACGGAACACCATGGATGAACATGTCCACAAGTTTCTGGAGCTACTGAGGTATGTGAACTACATCAATGATGAAAGAGTGAAGATCCAATGCTTCCTTGGTAGCCTACCATAGAGCTACGGAGATAGAATAGAGTTTGTAAATCCACCAAGCTTGGATGAAGCCATTAGGATGGCAGAGCATTGCTATGAGCAAAGTAAAGGTAGAGCAGAGGCGCAGCCAATGTGGAAAGGTAAACCCAAGGGAAGGTTTGATCAGAAGAAAGGTGAATCCAAACTACCATTCAGAAATCATCCTAGGAGATTTCCACAAGGCCAGCAAGCAAGAAGAGAATTCAAGCCAGCTATAGCAACGGATAGAACATCAACGGGGCCACTTCAGTGTTGGGGTTATGGGGAAAACCACATGCTCAGAGATTTCCCAACTGCAAAGAAGAACCCTAGGAGATTACACAATGTTAAAGGAGCAGCTACAGTAGGGGACATGGCAAGAGCAACTTCTAGGATTTATGCAGCACTGGATGATCATCAAGCAGACCATCAATCAATAGTGGTAGACGTTGCAGGTAAGATTGATGAGCAACCTATTTCTGTTTTGATTGATCCAGGGTCTACCCATAGCTATGTATCTACTAAGGTAGTTGAAAGTTGTTATCTTGGTAAAGTAAATCATGACAAGGCCTGGTTAGTTCAATTAGCCACCGGAACCAAGAGAAAGGTAAGTGAATTAGTGAAGGAATGTCCTATAGAATTGAATGGACTCCTCATGCATGCAGAATTAAATGTATTACCATTGGGATCATATGATGCCTTAATTGGCATGGATCAGTTGGAAAGGCATAGAGCCAATGTGGACTGTTATGATAAAGCATTGGAATGACTTGATGATGAAGGCCAACCAAGGTTGGTTAAAGGAATTCCAAAGCATGTTTCAGTAAGGCAGATTTCAGCTCTGCAATTGAGGAAGTTTTATTAAAAGGGTTGTTAGTTATATGCTGTGCATATATCATATTCAACAGAAGATAAGGGACCCAGGTTAGAAGACTTCCAGATATTGCAAGAGTTTTAGGATGTGTTTCCAGATGAAGTTCCAGGATTGCCACCCAAAAGAGATATTGACTTTTCCATTAATCTTGTTCCAAGAGCAGCACCCATCTCCAAAGCTCCTTATAGAATGAGCACACCAAAGTTGGTAGAATTGAAGAGGTAGCTGCAAGAATTAATGGACAAGGAATATATCAGACCGAGCGTATCCCCATGGGGTGCACCAATGTTTTTTGTTAAGAAGAAGGATGGAACATTGAGGCGGTTTATTGATTACAGGCAGCTCAATAAAGTGACAATTAAGAACAAGTATCCCTTGCCAAGGATTGATGACTTGTTTTATCAAATGAAGGAAGCTAGAGTGTTTTCGAAGATTGACTTGAGTTATGGGTACCATCAAGTAAGGATAAAGGAAGAATACACTCATAAGAAATCCTTCAAGACTAGGTATGGTCATTATGAATTTACAGTGGTGCCATTTGTTCTTACCAATGCACCTGCTACATTCATGTGTCTTATGAACAGTGTCTTCAGTAAGTACTTGGATAAGTTTGTAATTGTGTTCTTGGATGATATCCTTGTGTATTCAAAGAATGAAGAAGATCATGATGAGAATTTGAGAATGGTATTGCAAGTCCTTAGGGAGCACCATTTGTATTCTAAGCTGAGTAAATGTAACTTCTATCAAGAGAAGGAGCAGTATTTGGGTCATATTATATCAGCAGAGGGCATTGCAGTGGATCTAGAGAAGATTGAGGCCATCATGGATTGGTCTACTCCAAGGAATGCAGCAGATGTTAGATCTTTTATCGGCCTTGTTGGTTACTACAAGAGGTTCATTAAAGGCTTCTCCAAGATATCCCATCCAATCACTTCATTGCAGAGGAAGGACATCAAGTTCACATGGTCTGAAAAATGTGAAAGAAGTTTCCAGCAGTTAAAGGAACTACTTACTAGTGCACCTGTTTTGAAGATTGCAGATTCGAGTAAGGATTTTGTGGTATGCACTGATGCTTGCATTGAGGGACTCGGGGGAGTGCTAATGCAAGAAGGGTTTGTGATTTTTTATGAGTCAAGGAAGCTGAAGGAGCATGAAAGGAACTATGCCACCCATGACTTAGAGCTAACAACCATAGTTCATTCTCTCAAGAGATGGAGGCATTATCTCTTGGGAAGAAAATTTGAGCTCAGAATTGATCATATGAGTTTGAAATACTTGTTTGACCAGCCAAATCTGAATGCAAGGAAAACTAGATGGATGGAGTTTCTTTGTGAGTTCGATTTGGAAATTAAGTATGTCAAGGGTAAGGAGAATAAGGTTGATGATGCACTCAACAGGAGATTCCATATTGCAACAATAAGTAGGTTTGAATCAGACTTGAAGGCGAGAATTTTAGAGGCTTAAGATAGTGATGAAGTCTGTCTTCAGATCAAAGAGAAATTGCAGCAGAATGTTATAGAAGAGAAGTATGTAAGATATCAGCTGGGTGAGGGTTATGTTCTCATTTATCAGAATACCAGACTGTACATTCCAAACAGTGCAGAGTTGAAGAAGTTGGTGATGGATGAGATACATCAAAGATCATACTCAGGACATCCAGGATATCAGAAAACTATAACACCAGCAAGGAAACAGTACTTTGTCCTGGTATGAAGAAAGACATAGTTGAGTACATTGCTAGATGTCAGAAGTGTCAACGAGTCAAGGCAGAGCACCAACATCTAGCAGGATTGTTGCAGCCATTTCCCATGCCAGAATGGAAGTGGGAAGTGATCTCTATGGATTTCATAACAGGATTGTCAAATACAGGGAAGAAACATGATTCAATCATGGTAGTGGTGAACAAGCTATCAAAGGTAGCTCATTTAATTCCAGTCAAGTCCACCCACAAGGCTAATGACATTGCAAATATCTTCATGAGAGAGGTATTCAGATTGCATGGATTGCCTAAGGCAATAGTTTCAGACTATGACACAAAGTTCACATCCAATTTATGGAAAGGATTGTTCCAGGAGTTGGGAACTCAGTCGAAGTTCAGTACAGCCTATCATCCTCAGACAGATGGTCAGACTGAGAGAGTAAATTAGATCCTTGAAGATATGTTAAGGATGTATGTGATGGACAAGCCATCCAAGTGGGAAGACTATTTGCACTTAGTGGAATTTTCTTACAACAATGGACATCAAGCATCATTGAAGATGAGTCCTTTCAAAGTGTTGTATGGAAAAGGATGCAAAACTCCAGTGAGCTGGGACAACCCAGTGAACATAGTAGTGCTTGGACCAGAAATGATTGAGGAGATGGATCAGGAGATGGTGAAGATTAATTTTAAGGCAACACAAGATAGGAAAAAGAGTTATGCAGATGTGAAAACAGTGCATAAGGAATTTCATATTGGGGATCATGTATAATTGAGAGTGAAACCAAGGAAGAGTTCCATGAAGTTGGGAAGTTGTGCTAAGTTGGCACCCAGATATTGTGGGCCATTTGAATTCCTTGATAGGATAGGGCCAGTTGCATATAGAATTGCATTGCCTGCTGACATGAAAGCTCAATGTTTTCCATGTATCTTTGCTTAAGAAATATGTATATGATCCTAATCATATCATTGATTGGCATGTGATATAGGTGGAACCAGAGGGAGAGTTCTAGGTGGAGCCTACATGCATCCTCGACAGGAAGGTTACCTTGCTCCAGAACCGGGCCATAGGGTAGGTAAAGGTGCAATGGAGGCACCTTAGTCCAGAAGAGGCCTTGTGGGAGCTGGAGGATGCCATGACAGAGGCATTCCCATTTTTGTTCAGTTTGGAGAACACCGAGGACGGTGTTATTTTAAGGGAGAGGGAGTTGTAATACCCCATTTTTCCCTAGATGTTTATTCAATTTAAATACTATGCATATGCAATATGTGTATTTTCCCTAGTGTGGAGCTCAAGGCCAAGGCCCCACTAGTGGATGTTAAGATTATTGCTTAGGAAAGTGTTTGGACAGTTTGATTATTCATGGTCTGTTCAGCCATGAAGGAATGTAAATGACGTAATTATTATCAATGAATAAAATAACCAAGATTCAAGCTAGATAAGGAGGCAACTAATGAGAAGGGGCCACAAGTATCCACTAGGGAGAGGTGAGGGGGTTATGGGATTGGCTTCCCATGTTGCCACATGTCTGACTGTGAACTCATTTGAACTCCCTGATGACATTAATGCAGTTGCAGAGGGTGATTGAGAACCTTGTTGCTGAAGCCGATGGAGTATGGAGCACGCCTGCGATTTCGTATGGCAGGGCATGGCTCTAATTGCTTACCCTGAAAGACACTCAACGTCTGGAGCTCGCTAAACCATTTTGACTACCAGTTCTGGTGAAGGACATTCACGCATTCATTCCTCATCCATTCGCGCGTTAGCCTCCACGATCCATCACCCCACATAGAGAGCTTGCTCCTACATCCCTGCACATGCAGAGCCAACAAGAGGGTATAACCCGAAGATAACCGTGTTTTCTTGGGTGATAGAAAATACCAGAGAACAATAGCCATAGAATCCGTGTGTGTGAACCCAGTCGGTCGATGAAAGAGTGATAGAACCCGTGAGGAAACTGCAAGCTTAAACAGTGCAGAGAAACTGTGAGGACCAAAGCTTGGATCGCAAAGGTTATATTGCGGAACAGAGCCTTGTCCGTAATCCTGGAACGAGTTAGCTGGTTGAACTGTGGAAGAAGGTTGGGTTGTTGATAAACCCAGTGAAGGCTGTAGTCTCATAGAACTAGCGACTGGACCTTTCTATGGCCATCCTGGAATAGCACTGGAAGGGAAGAGGCATTGAGGGACTTTGCAGTAGAGAACAGGGTCTTCCTTGTGTTGGATGTTGTAGGTAATGTGGGTGCTAGGTCGGTTGAGTGTTGAGATGCATGCAGCTTTGTGGTTGAGCTCACTGGCTTAGAAACACCTCCCTTGTTGTCCCTGTTCGCCTGATAAACCCATTGTTGGTTGGCTTAACATGATCAGCTTATCTGATATGTTCGATAAACCCAACGGTATGCTGGCTTGGCATGATTGTGTTGCTTGGTATGCCTGATAAACCCACTGTAGGTTGGATTCGCATGACCATCTAGCCTGGTATGTTTGATAAACCCAACTGTATGCTGGCTTGGCATGACCTTACTGTTGGTATGCTTGATAAACCCAACTTGAATTTGGCTTAGCATGACTAGTGTGTCCCTGAATGCTTAATAAACCCACTGTAGGTTGGCTTAGCATGGGTAGGTGCCCTGGAATGCTTGATAAACCCAACTACAGATTGGCTTAGCATTGGGATGGAACCTTGACTGTGAGAGAACCTAATAGCCCTCCTTAGTGGATACACAACCCAGCTCGTGGTTGATCTCTCAGCTGAAAGAGTACAGGTTGGACAGAGATCTAAGCTTGGGTGAAACGTTGCTCTCACTTAGCCAATTGCTTCGGAATTCAAAGATAAGTACTCTTGTTATGTTAAATGATGATGTTTCATTGTTATTAAATGGTTGCTTATGTTCAATTGTGGAATTATGGAATGCATGTTATATGAATTTGATTGACATGAAGTCATGTACAGGCCTGAGTAAAGGGATGAGTTTATTGTTACATGTATATTCTTGTCTTGCATGAGTTTAATGCATTACAAGTCTTGCATGTGATAGAGGTAATTGTTAGATCTGATTTGATGCATTTTACATGTTATGATATGTATGTTTAACCCTGTGAATGAGTTGTATGCTTACATCTGATCCTTGGAAAGGAGGGGAAATCCCTGGGGGTGTTTTAGAACCCCTTGGTGGGTCAGGTTAGAAAGAAGGTTGAATTTTAAGTGGAGTTATGGACAGAACTTTAGTAGGAAATTTGATAGGGAAGGAGTGCTTGGATGGGGCAGGGATTTCACCATTGGATAGAGCTCTTTAATGATACTGACCTTCTCTCATTTGGACCAAGGATGGAGAATTTATGCATCTCAGAAGTTTGTGTGGAAAGTTGCCATTATAGGGGTATGGTTTCGCATGCCCGCATCCGCAATTGCGGAATTGCGGATTGTGGAGGTGACCATTGTCGGAGATTGAGATTTGGCGCTTTTGCATCCGCAATTGCGGATTGCGGGTTGCAGGTCCATCGTTGCGGATTGAAGATTGTGGAAAGGTAAGATTTCTGGTTATGAAGTTTAACACTTCTGCATACGCAATTGTGGATTGCAGATTGCGGATCCGACGTTGTGGATTGTGAGTTGCGGGTCTGCCGTTGCGGATTGCGGATTGCAGAAAGGTAAGCTTTCCAGTTATGAAGTTGGTGCTTCCGCATCTGCAATTGCGGATTGCGGATCTGTCATTGAGGGTTTTGGATTGCGGACCCAAGCTTCAACTGTGGGTGTGATCAGTTGGATTTGGAAAAAAAAAATGTATCAGGGTCTTTCATGGCCATGGAGGTCAGTGGGGACATGACATAGTGGTATCAGAGCTTCAGTTGTGACACTAGGATTTGTTTGGGCCGGAGAATGCATGATTCGTCATGATTTGTTATGAATTGTTAGTCAAGAGATGTGCCCATGGCGTGGTTTTGATGAATTTATTTGATTAATTGATTGTTCAAATGAATAATTCCAGGTTTGAATGGGTATGATATATTTATTTGCATGCTTGTGATATCTAATAGAATGTCTCTGATATGCACAGAGATAGCAGCAGCTGTAAGACGAATCGTATCATAGGGCATCGCACAGAAAGGTGTAAGAATGGTTACTTTAAATGATGCACAGGACTCGTTCGGGCCAGAAGATGACGTGCTGGGTGAGAACGTGCAAGAAGCACATACATAGGTTAAGTCTGATGGAAGAACGGAGTAAGTAACGCCCCCAAAATTGGCTGACAGAGTGGTATCAGAGCTTCAGTTGCGACACTAGGAGCTATTTGGGTTGGATCATGTATGATTCATCATGATTTTTTTATGAATTGTTGGTCGAGAGATGCGCCCATGGCATGGTTTTGATGAATTTATTTGATAAATTGATTGTTCAAATGAATAATTCCAGGTTTGAATGGGTATGATAGAGTTATTTGCATGCTTGTGATATCTAATAGAATGTCTCTGATATGCACAAAGATAGCAGCAGTTGTAAGATGAATCGTATCACAGGGCAGCGCACAGAAAGGTGTAAGAATGGTCACTTTAAATGATGCACAGGACCCGTTTGGGCTAGAAGATGACGTGTTGGGTGAGAACGTGCAAGAAGCACATACAGAGGTCGAGTCTGATGGAAGAAGGGAGCAAATAACACCCCTAAACTGGGCTGATAGAGTGGTATCAGAGCTTCAGTTGCGACACTAGGAGTTGTTTGGGCCAGATCATGCATGATTCGTCATGATTTGTTATGAATTGTTGGTCGAGAGATGCGCCCATGGTGTGGTTTTGATAAATTTATTTGATTAATTGATTTTTCAAATGAATAATTCCAGGTTTGAATGGGTATGATAGAGTTATTTGCATGCTTGTGATATCTAATAGAATGTCTCTGATATGCATAGAGATAGCAACAGCTGTAAGATGAATCGTATCACAGGGCAGCGCACATAAAGGTGTAAGAATGGTCACTTTAAATGATGCACAGGACCCGTTTGGGCCAAAAGATGACGTGCTGGGTGAGAATGTGTAAGAAGCACATACAGAGGTTGAGTCTGATGGAAGAAGGGAGCAAGTAACGCCCCCAAAATTGGCTGACAAAGTGGTATCATAAATTTAGTTGCGACACTAGGAGCTGTTTGGGACGAATCATGCATGATTCGTCATGATTTGCTATGAATTGTTGGTCGAGAGATGCACCCATGGCGTGGTTTTGATGAATTTAATTGATTAATTGATTGTTCAAATGAATAATTCCAGGTTTGAATGGGTATGATAGAGTTATTTACATGCTTGTGATATCTAATAGAATGTCTTTTATATGCATAGAGATAGAAGCAGCTGTAAGACGAAGCGTATCACAGGGCAATGCACAGAAAGGTGTAAGAATGGTCACTTTAAATTAT
Organism: Larix kaempferi; assembly: GCA_027924585.1. NCBI lineage: Eukaryota > Viridiplantae > Streptophyta > Pinopsida > Pinales > Pinaceae > Larix > Larix kaempferi. The sequence goes on from BSBM01000047.1 coordinate 42,203,175, forward strand.
GAACATGACCCATTTGGGCCATAAGATGACGTGCTGGGTGAGACACAAGGTCTCCATGGAGGAAATCACTTTTTACATCCATGTGATGTCACTTCCCAGCGCCTGGATGTAGAAATTTCAAGAACTACTCTTATTCAATAAACTTTTATTGTGTGCATCGATTCAGTGATTGTTTTGTGTGATCTATGACTAGTTTTTTATTAAAAATTTGTGAGCGTAATTGTTTGCTTTGGAAGATCATCCTGTGAATTGATTTTCACATCTTGGCATACCAAGCTATCCATCTTGGCATATCAAGATCTAGGAGCTTTCTTAAGCCCATATAGTGACTTCTTAAACCTGCACACAATATTAGGATCTAAAATATAACCTTCTAGCTGTTGCATATAGATATCCTCCTCAAGGTCTCCATGGAGGAAAGCACTTTTTACATCCATGTGATACACTTCCCTACGCTTGGATGCAGAAATTACCAGAACTAGTCTTATTGAATTCATCTCTGCAACTGGTGCAAAGGTCTCATTGTAGTAAAGGCCTTGGAATTGGTATAAGTCCTTAGCCACCATCCTTGATTTGTAATTCAGTGTTGCACCATCAGTAACAAACTTTGTTCTAAATATCCACTTACAATTTACCAATTTTATGCCAGGGGGGAGCTTGACTAGCTCCCAAGTTCCATTCTTTTTAAGAGAATGAAAATCCTCATCCATGGAAGCCTGGAATATTGGGCCTTGTGAGGCTTCTTAATATGAATGAGGATCATATTCAACCATCAAAAAACACTTCTCAGGTAGGAATGGATCTTTGACAAAAAGAGCATTCTCAAACTGAGATTTAGTCCTCCTACGATCTTGAGGATCACCCGCAAGTCTTCCAGTTGCTTCAAACCTTTTTGCAACCTACTTAGGAATTGTAGGTGATATTGGATCCAAAATCATGTGGTATTCATAATCATAAATATCAGAATGAGAAATTTCATGAGATGCTTCACTTACTTCAACGGGTGGTGGTTCAGAGGATTCTCCAATTTCAACTACTTGCAAGGGTTCTTCATCGAATTGAACACTTATTTCAATGAAATATTTTTGATTGGTCATATTCAACAACTTGTAACCCTTGGAGTCTTATGGATAGCCAACAAATATGTATGGTTGGCTATGGGGATGCAAATCCCTTCTCTTCTCAAGTACAATTCTATCCCACTCCTTTGAGCCAAAAATTATGAAATGAGACACATCAGGCTTGTGCCCACTCCAAGCTTCAAAAGGAGTGATTCCTTTAAACTATTTATGTGGCACCATATTCTAAATATAGGTTGCATAGTTGATAGCTTCAGCCCAAAGTCTTGGAGACAAATACTTGAACTCCAACATGCAAATAGCCATCTCCTTGAGAGATTTCTTATTTCACTTAGCAACACCACTCTACGGAGGTGTGTATGGCATTATATGTTGCATCTCGATGCCAGCATCAGCACATAGTTGTTGAAAATTAGATTTGATGTACTCCCCACCATTATCAATTCTGAGGACTTTTATCTTCCTACTAGACAGGTTCTCTATAGAGGCTTTAAAAATCTTGAAAAAGCCAAATACTTTTGGCTTGAATTGAAGGAAGAAGACCCAATAGAATCTAGAAAATTCATCAATGAAGGTAAGGACATATTTGGAATTGTTCAAAGAAAAATTGGGGAATGGACCTGATATATCATTGTGAATAATCTCAGGGGGTGCAAAGGTTCGCTCAAATATAGCTCTCTAATACTTATGCTCGGGGTGTTTTCCAAGGATCCAACCCTAATAGATTCCTTTGGAAAATTTGATGTTGGGAAGCCCTGTGACCATACTATTCTCATGCAATTGATAAAGGTACTTGTAGTTAAGGTGGCCAAATCTCTCATGCTACAGCTTGCTTGCTTCATTGGCATGAGTGAGTATAGAAGAGGGTGATGAGAAAGGCACAAATTCAGAAAACTTATAGACTTTAGAGCTATGATCAACAGTTCCTATGGCAACAAATCTACCTATGGAAATCTTAGAAATTTACACATCATTGGGGGCGAAGATGACCTTTTTAGGAGACCCAGTATGATTGATCTGATAGACTGACAAGAGATTGGTAGCAAGACCAGGGACAAACCAGAAATTAGTGAAGGAACCATGGTCTATATCTATTCTACCCTTCCTTTTGGATGCAGTTTCAAAGTCATCTCCCAATACAATTGTTGGACCACCAGAAGAATTAAGAGAGGAAAAAGACTCTCTTGTGGACACCATGTGTCTAGATGCTCGAAAATCAATGATGAAAGAGGAATATTTTGATGTGTTTGCCATCAAAGCATGAACTCTCTCCTTGTCTTTATAATTTGAACCTCCTTCCTTCTTCCTTGCGCCATCTGGAAGAGGGATGTTGTTCTTCCCAAGAAGTTGAGGGATCATGTCAATGGTCTTCTTCATGTAGGAACTCTCAAGATGAAAGCCCCTATTGTAGTATGCACAATTTCTCTTCTCTTTCTTCTTATGTGGATTTTTCTTGGATCTTGACTAACCTTCTTCATGTGCCTTTTTCTTCTCTTTCTTCTGATATGGTGGATTTTTGGGATTATCCTTCTTCTTGATTTTTGAATTCTTTGAATCTCAAGTAGCCAAAGCATGGTCCTTTGATGGCTTTATGGCTCCCATCAATAACAACTTGTCTTTCTCTTGAGTGAGTGATTTCATAAATTATTTCAATGAAGGCATCTTCCAGTTTCAAACTGTGAGTTTGATGGCATGGAAGGTCGAAATAAATACTGAGTAATCACGGCCCAATTTTGAAAGAATGGCCAAGATCAATTGGTCATCTTTCTTATCAATCCAACATTGCTTGAATTGAAGAACCAAATACTTGAACTTGGAGAAAAAATCTTGTAGGGTATTGAAATTGCTTGGACTGAGTGAAATTAACTCATTCTCCAGTTGGTGGCACCTCAATTCATCATTCTTGCCAAATAAATCTTGGATTTTGACCCAAACTTCATTAGGAGTGGAAAGACCATCTAGATGGAAAAGAAGATCCCTGGAAGTACTGAGCCACGAGAGACCATAAGCTTCATCTCTTCTGTTATTCCATTTGTCCTTCTCTATGATTGCAGTAGGGTCATTTTCAGTAGCCATAGTCACTCTGTAGAGGCCCCTGCTCCTCAACAAAATATCCATCTGTGATTTCCAATCAAAATAGTTGAATGGAGTCAAGATGCTTGATTGAGATTGCTCCATGGCTTCACTTATTGTTCCCCTGTGAGGTTGGATTACGCCCCTGAGAGATTGAGTTGTGCTCCTATGAGACTGGTTCGATCCTACAGAACAATTACAAGAGAATACTGCTGCTAATGTTTCTCTGATACCATGTGAAAATCAATTCACATGCTGATCTTGCAAAGCAAACAATTACTCTCATAAATTGTTAAGCAAAAACTAGTCATAGATCACACAAAACAGTCACTGAATTGATACACACAATAAAAATTTATTGAATAAGAGTACATCATCCAAACTTAGGAAATGTAATGGCTGTCCAAATATATAATTTCATTAGAGATTTGAAATCCAAAGAAGGCATTCAAAATCCTCACAAATAGAGACTTACTAAACTTGTAAAAAAAAAAACTATGTGGCAAAATCACTTTCCAAATCACTCCTAAGGCTCACAAATTGGAAAAATCGGACATGTGAGGTGTTGAGTGATGGAAAAGAAACTAAATCGTGGCTTTTGGAGAGAAGAAAAATAAGGAGGGCGAGTTGGCCAAAAAGATCTAGTTTCCAAGTCAAACTAGCTTTACCTTATCCACTAAAAGCAGGAAAAAGAAAAGTAAAGTTGTCTGAAGCAAGAAGGCGCACTTACTATTCCAGGATAGTCTAAAAATAGACATAATCTTATCCATAATCATGCCAAGTGTGCTCCTATGACTCATGAAGGAAAGTGGTGGCATATGAAGCCAAAATGAGACCAACTACCTAGTCAACACCTAGGAAATTAACCAAAAATTATTAATAAATGATATCCTAAGTATGAAGTGGGTTTTTAATGTTCTAACACCACTTTAGGATTTGACCATTAATTGGAAGGAGGTCTTTCTTTCCTTCCATATCATGTGATTGATATGTACCAAGAGTAATGTAATTTTCCACCTAGTAAGGTCCTAAACAAAGTTGTTGGAATTTTTCGGGTTTCCCCTTTGGCTCATTCATTTTGTCCCACTTCAAGACAATACCACCAACTTGAGAGTCCTTATTGCTTGATGCACAGTTATCAAACCATGAGTTGATGATATTTTGATGGGAAACAAGCTTTATATTTCTTTGTCTCTCTCCTCCTCTAACTTCAACAAAAAATTGATTATATTTTGTGTGGTTGAAGAGTTTTCACCACCAATTCCTTGTGATAGTTGCAAAGAAAGTAGACATATGTTGGGTGGTGAGATTCTTCTTTGTGATAAACAAAAAAATATGGGGGCATGCCCAATTCTACTTTATGTGTAACTCATTCAACCCACAACACATTTTGCCAATTGCATTGATGATCAACCACTATCTTCTTAATAATATATGATTAAGTTCTTATTCATTGATTTGACAACATCATTCCACTCATAGTATACTCTAAATAACATAAATTGATCCCCTTTTCTAAAGAAAAATTAGTAATATCCATGGATGAAAAATATGATTTGTTATTAAACTTAAGTACATAAGCACGCCAAACCTAGTGATAACTAGTGAATTACTATAATATCATTTACATTCATCAACCAAACAACTTCTATGCACCAAGTAAAATAATCTATAGTAATCTATAATTATCTATATATATTTATCTTACTTCAAAAAATTGGAATTAATCTCACTTATTAGATTAAAATGTGTAAAGCTAGTTTTGGAATTAATCTCACTTATTAGATTAAAATGTGTAAAGCTAGTTATTAGATTCGAGCGGACATTTCTAACCTCCCAAAAAAAATTAATTGAATACCTTACTCATGACATGCCTTAATGTTTTCTTCTTTCTTTTCAAACAATGCCTTAATAATGCTCTCAAGAAGAAGATTATATATAATAGTGAAAAACTTGTTTAAGAAAACATCGATCTTGTTTTACTAATTCTTTTTTTAACATTTTTCAGCAAACAAATATCTAAGGACATATCTTATTGCTAAAATATTTTTTCCCTTATTTAAATCTCTTACTTCCTTTTTAGTCCCTGCCATAGGCAGGAGACTATATGTTCCGTCTTGTTGTAATAATTTGTAAGATAACATAAAATGACTATTTAGTTGGCTAATGTTTCAAAAAAAAATCATTTGTTGTTTTTTTTAATAATAATTATTTTCAGATGTGTTTGACTTCTATTGGATTAGAGAGTATGATTTGACTAATTTTATCATTGCCGACTATTAGTGGAAATTATAAATATAAAAAAAAAATATTCCACAACCTTAGTTACCTTAGTTATCGACTTTAATTTTTATCATTCTCATTCCGTCAGAATTTCTGACAATGTGTTATCATTTAGTCTTTTCTTAAAGAGGAAGTTATCTCAGAATTCAAATCACGCCATTTGATGTCATTAAATCTTTTCTTAATCTCATCAATTTGATGCTCCCAAAAATTGTCTAATTATTTTGGGGTTCAGCATCGTGAAGCCAAAAAATCAAATGTCAATATGTAAGGCTTCTCATTGTCAAGTACAACATTAACAGGCAGTATTCTGCTCCAGTATTTTTGAAATTGTTGTTCCATCTTGGAACCTAAGCAATTGTTGTTCCTTCATCAAAGGCTGAAGCAATTGGTGTTCCTTCATCAAAGGTTGGACATAGAAGGACACAAAGAACCAGAAGGCCAAGGAGAAAGACCTGTACAGTAAGTATCTTGCATAGCCGAAGGGATGAGGGTATGATATCGGCTCCATCAATAGCCTTTCGGTGGTGATGGAAACCCAGTTGTTGTGTATGTTGTCTACACAGGTTTTGTGTACCCGTTGAAAGGGTGAATGCTCAAAGAAAGCTACGACAATGGTATTCAACTCAATTGGGTTAGGTATCTCACTAATGAAATATTGAAAAATGTGTTGGATGCATAGGATTGAAACCAGGATTTCTAGTTTTGCATTTGTATACGCTGGTTTCACCCAGGAAGCTCAGGGATCTTTGAAACTTGGAGGAAATTTAAGTTTTCAAAGCCTATTCATGCCCTCATTTGACAACGGTGTTTGATTGCAAGGGTGACCGCTTCTTGCAGGATATGTACTCATGAGTATTGGGTTACTCCACAAGTTTCTGTTGGCAAAAGTGCTACGAGTGCATTTCTGGCCTTGAAAACTTGTAGGAAAATATCGTTTTCCAGTGCACTTTTTAGGAAAATGTAGCATCCTAAAGAAAACTTGGGGCCAAAGCAGTTTCAACTTGTAGCCTAGGTTGATTCCGAGCCGACCAACCGTATCTCATTGATTTATATATATATATAGTCTTGCGATGGAAGAGAAAAATCCAGTCTTATAGGCAAATCCAAACCTAGTGGTCGTTATATTTACAAGCAAGAAATGGGCAACGCCCAAGATTTGGGTATGTGCCCGTCTCATTACCTTTCTTTGGCTTGGCGTAAAAAAGGAAATGTGTAGAGATCTATTCATATAATAGATGGAGATTATGTAAAATTAGAGATCGTAATACATAACAGCTGCAGAGTATGTATTAATGATGTAATGATCGATCTGAGTTTGCATATCCAATGCAGAGATAGTAATATATATGTACATCGATCAAGCTAGGATCGAGTACAGAACTCGAATACTCAATACTTAACATGCAAATCGCCTTTGTATAAAAAAAAATCAGTCATAACATATATAAATACAATTTTTGTAAGAAGTTGCTAGAAACACTTATTTTTGCAAGCTCTCTAAGACTCTATGGCTTGAAACGTATCTGCATATTGTAACTTATTAGTACATATTTATATTCTTCATCTGAAATTCCTTATATGTAAATATTTTCATTATTTTGTGGTTCATACTTCTACAAAAATGCACAAAATTCTAGGAAATTATTATTGGCAGTAACATAACATTAAGTTGCATTACGAGGTCATCTAGCTGGAAATATATAGACAAACTAGTTTTGGACGTCAACAGGAATTCCATGAACAATTTTAATTGTAAAGCAACACTAGTTATGAGATAATGATCTATCTTATTTAATATTAATGGTCCCAACTGGACAGAAATAGGGCATGGTTTTTGTTAGGGGCATAGTTTGGTTGTGTTAATGAGCTTGCAATTCGGCAAATGCAAATTATTTGAAAGACCTTATTGTGCAATGCTCATCCGTGTCTTACTTTACTTCATTACTACTTTAAGAGTTTTGTTACAATTCAATGTGGATCTCTTATTTCCAAGTTCTTTGATCTATATGGTGACTCAGGAGCATTCTTTGGCTCATACCTAGTTGCTTTTGGCATGCTTTAATGCAGGTGGGAAGCTGCTCAGTTTTTGTTGCCTGCTATTTTCCTGCTATTGTTATCATTTAGTCTTTTCTTAAAGAGGAAGCTATGTTAAACATACTTATAACAATAGCAGGAAAATATTTTGGTCAGGCCGAGGATCTGACAACATGAGACACTTTTTTTATATCTATTGAACTGACTACAGGAAGATGCTGTATTTATTGTGGATATACATCTTTCCTGTATGGTCATATTGTTTACATACCCTTGCAACATTGTAGTTCAAGACATCCTATGCATCTTATCAGAATAGATGTCTTGTCTGCTTTGCTAATGAGTATTTAACCCCGAAAATTTTGGTCAAGATTTATAAACATCTTCAGATTCCTTGCTAATGCAGCAAGACAGGATAAACAATTGAACATAAAAATGATCTTAATTTCAAGTGAAATTTACTACTCGAGAGTGTCTTTAAATCTTGTATCAATAGGGGACTTTTGTCTTAAAATTGAAGGGCACCTTGCTGCCAGTTCTAATTGTCAAGTACATGTATGGGGTGCCTCGTGTTTCTTTCATTGTACACGTTCTTCGTGGGCCTATTGCAGAAGCCTTGAGTATAGATGTTAAATTTGACTCTTGCTGGTATTTGTATTCTTAGTGGATATTTTAATAAGTAGCTTGAATTTAGTATAATGAACCATTCTTAAATTGATAAGTAAAGCATTCCAAGCTCTAGATAAATTTGTTCATCAATTTGGGCGTTTCCCTTGTGCTGCTTTCGAGGAAGATGGCAGTAGATTCATTGATCTAGCCAAGGCTTTAAATGATAGTGACACCTAATTGAGATGAAAATGAAAATGTATTCGAGCATTTCACAAGTGGTTTCCGTGCAGTGTTGAATCCCATGGCAGCTATGTTTGGTGGAATCGTTGAGCAGGAGGTTGTGAAAGCCTGTTCTGGCAAGTTTCATCCAAGTTTCCAGGTTTTATTTCTTTCTCACCATAACCTGTTAATGCTTTTCATAATCCATATTAAATAATGGAATTGCCCCTTCATTATTTAGCTTTTATGATTTTTTGCATTTACTACTGAGCGCTAAGTAAAAAGGTAATTCTAAAACTCAAAATAACATCATTGCATTTATTAACTCATATAGTCCACAAATCCGAGCGTAGTGGATGAATATGTTAGCATTAGAATGACTGAACTTTCATCTTTCCATTTTTATCAATATGTTTTATTGATATGTATGGTCGTTTTACTTTTAACATTTGTCAAGTCATAAAAACATCCGGCTACAAATAATAAAATATTGCACATCTTGAAGAATTTATGCCCACATCTCTAGGTCGAGCATAGAGCTAACTATCACTCTAGAGATATGTTCTCCCTCGAGAGATGTAATATACTCTTGGTTGAAATTTTGATTAAAATATATAAATGGCAAGAAATTTTGATTAAAATATATAAATCGCCCAGTCCAAAACTTGAATGAAACTCTCAGTTGAAATGTAATATACTCTTGATTGAAATTTTGATTAAAATATATAAATCGCTCAATCCAAAACTTGAATGAAACTCTCGGTTGAACGTTTTCCAGAATTTGCATAGTATACTCAAGTCTCATTTGGATGCTCTTCCATGGTGAATTGAATTGCCTGTCAGCTCATTGTGACACTAGCACAATAGTCTAATGGCATGGTCCATTCAGCTCATTCTATTTGATTCGGCAGATGAATTCATTATGGATTTTGTTTTTGATGATAAATAGTTAAGTGCATAACAGAAGGGAAAGAGTGGGGCCGAACACACTCACCATTTAGTGTTTTGATTGGCCTGAATGTTGATGAATTCAAAAGATGGCATTGAAGAGGTCCTTGGCTTGATCCCTGATATCTTCCAGGTTCAGTTGTTGTTGCACTCCCGCATTCAACCGAGGAGGAAGTGATGGAGGTGTTGCTGTTGCAATCCCGTGCATTCAACTGAGGAGGAGGAGGTGATGGAGGTGCATGTGCCTGTGCCTGCGCCTGCACCACTGCATTCAGATTCACAACCATATCTCTCTAAATTATGTGGTATGCTTCTTCCCCTCAAAACCAAGCTCACTTGTTAATATTTTAGTAGAATTCGGTTGGATATACAATATCTGTGTTTTTCGTTGTGAAGAATTAGATAGGCGAAGTTAACTGCCTACCCACTCTGTATGTATAATCTCATCCATATTTTTATATCAAGCCATAAATCTATATAGAGACCAAAGTGTATGACCTCCAGGTAAAACCAATGGATTGTGTTCTTTATTTTTTGCTAAAATGAATGGACTACTATATCAAAATTGCTAGATAAGAACTATTCATATGCTCGCTGGCAATGTTTTCCATTGTCTAGTACTAGACAAATCCAACATTTTTTTTAGTTTTTATAATTCAACCCAATAACTTCCAAGAAATAAAACATGCATGAAATTTTTGTACTCATGAATTGCATCGGTGAATAGATGAAAACATACTGAAATTTTGTTCTCATGAATTGCATCCACGAATAGATGAAATTAATAACACAGTTATACTTCAACATAGTAGCTTGTACCTTGAGTAACAAATAAGCAAAAAAAATGTTTGGTTGAATCGGCAAGTTGCAACACCAAGGGTTCCAATCTAGTTGCCTAGAGATGGTGGAGAATGGCAGTGGAAATTTTCCTCTAAAATATTGTTTGACCAAATAATGTAATGATAAGAGTTAACATTACTTGGTTCTGATTAATGCTCCAACATTACTTGACTCTTTCTCAAACAAGTACTTAGGATCAAAACTTCTATGGATATTTGATGTATAAGTCAGATGTTAACTTGGATTGATATGCATGCATATAAGTCATTTTAATAATATTATATCATTAACCTTCGAAGTATGTGTGCATGTCACTGATTTTAATGATATTAATTATTAACCTTTGAAGATGTTGTAAATAATACCCTCCGCCAGCTAGCACGTGGACTTCAAGCATTAAAGATCTTTCTGAATGCCAAGAAACCCACCGTTTGTTCTGCAATAAACCCCAAGTTGGATCAATGAATGGCATACAGATGGCATGTCAGATAAATATTGGAGCCCACTATCGGCTCTACAATAAGACCCCAAGTTAATCAACGAATGGCATTTAAGATAAATACTGGATAAAAATAAAAATAAAAATCCAATCTCTAATCCAAGAGTTTGGAAGAAGGGCCAATTTTTTATGTCAACGCTAAGACTAATAGCAATTCAACTCAAGTTGAATGCCATATACACTACCTCTCGACAGGTATAATAATTAATCTTTAACCAATTCAATGTAGCTACAATTCAAACAATCCCTACTTTAAGTTTCATCATGACACAATTACTAAACATGAACCACTCTCAACAAAGGACATACAAGTTCTAAACATGAACCACTCTCAACAAAGGACATACAAGTTCTAAACATGAACCACTCTCAACAAAGGACATACAAGTTCTAAACATGAACCACTCTCCACGATGGAGCTATGGAGGTATAGTGTCCGAGGGAACCAATAAATCTTGATAATAGCAAAGAATTGTTTCAAACATAATGAAAACATGAAGGCTTGCAAAACCAATCCCTATCCGCATGGGAACAATATTGTCTCAAATTCAAGTATGGCAGCAGCAGCCTCCACCGCAATCAACCCATATTAGCATCGTGAATCTATTGCTGCAAAACTTGTGGCAAACTTGATTACTGAATCTGGTGCCAACCGTGTACTTGCTTGTGACTTACATTCTGGGAAATCGATGGGCTACTTTGACATTCCAGTGGATCATGTCTATGGACAACCAGTGAAATTGGATTATCTTGCCAGCAAAATTATTTCCTCAAAGGATCTAGTAGTTGTGTCTCCAAATGTTGGTGGTGTTGCTCGAGCTCGTGTGTTTGCACAAAATAAATAAATAAATATATCAGATGCTCCTCTTGCAATAGTTGATAATAGAAGACAAGGGCATAATACCTCAGAGGTATTCATATCAAGCACATTTCAAGTTTCATCCCTTTTCCCAAGTGCAATAATTATGTTTCTTCTTCAATTTTAACTATTTCCCTTCCCTTTTGTTTTTCCTTTTAATGGTCTCTAGATTTATGTGTGTGCAAAATATACAATGAAATTTCGGTCATGTATTTGAGATGAGTAGCACAATGTATGTCCATTTGTATAGGGTTAGGTAACAATAATTGTGTACTGTTTGTTACAGGCCTGCATCCATGCCTACAATTACAGCAGTGGATATAAATATACTTAACATCAAAGTGAATTGTATTGAAGTGTCTGTCTGTCTGTGTAAAATCCATGTAATATCCCAAGCAAGTTTAACCAATTTTTTTCCAAATAACATAAGTGATAATCAGAATGATTTAAGGTGTAGGGAATTAAGTGATAATCGGAATGGTTTAGGGTTTAGGGCATTAAGTGATAATCGGAATGGTTTAGGATTTAGGGCATTAAGGGAACCATGAAAAGCCGAGCTCGTTGAGAATTGAGGGGCAGTTATGATCATCTTTCCAGAGCAAGCAAGCTGGGAAAGTTACGTGGAGACAAATTCCTCTCCACTAATGTACTATAAATAAAAAGGTGTGACCTCTGCATCTTGAACGTGCAGGCTCTTCTCTCCAAACAAACAAGTGCTAGTCGTGGTATTAACCTTCACTACTATGTGTAAAATGTACAAATGCATATCTCTTATGTGTAGACTCTTATGCTCCCCTTCGTAACGGACGTGCACTCAGTGCTTATTTCTTGGAGTGTTACATACCTGGAGCGTTACCTGGAGTGTTACATATACTTAATTAACCTATGAACATTCAGTTTTCCCACTCTAAAAAGAAATTTAGGATCATATTTAAGCCAAAAAAAATTATTTTAATTAAGAAATTGACAATCATAATTAAGCCAATTTTTTATTATTATTAATGTTTGGATTGCCTTTTCCTAGGTCATAGTCACATGAAAATATTTGCAAAATTGTGTGAGCCTAGATACACAACATGTCTTTGACGACTCCTTCTAGAGCAGTGAGGTTGATGTTGTTTTAAATGCTCTGGACAATGTCAATGCCAAGCCGTATGTAGATTCAAAGTGTGTTTACTTCAAGAAGCCATTGCTAGAGTCTGGAACTTTGGGAACCAAGTGCAACACCCAAATGGTTATCCCTCACTTGACTGAGAACTATGGAGCATCACAAGATCCTCCTGAAAAGCAGGCACCCATGTGCACTCTTCACTTGTTTCCACATAACATTCACCACTGTCTCACATGGGCAATGTCTGAATTTGAAGGTCTCTTAGACAAAACTCTGGCTAAAGCAAATGATTTTCTTTCCAAACCACAAGAATACATAGCGGCAATCAAGTCTACAGGGGATGCTCAGGCCCGACAACTTCTGGAGTCTGTTGTCGATTGTTCAATTCTGTAATGGTTAATCCATGTCTAGTACCGAGTTCATGGAGTACTGAAGTTAGTTTTAGAGTTGAGGTAGAAAGATCCATTTCAATTTCAAATAATATATTCTGTTATCTAGTCCAAGTTTGTATGTCCAGTTCAATGAATTTCAACGACTCTAAAATCATTACTATGTTCGAGTTATATGTTGGAGATGTGTCTAGACTTGTGTTTGCGTTTATATGTACAGACGTTTAGGTTTTAAATTCATATGGGTAGATTGACAAGTTCAAAATATATGTAGAAATTTCAGCAGTTCATTTGGATAACAACCGTTACCATTCCATGCTTGACTTAATAGTCAGATCGACTGAACATTTTTTATTGCATACTATTTACTAACTGTCTAGCAACGAGGTTTTGCATACAAAGACTGTTCTCTTATTTTCTAATTAATAATGGATGTCGATTTTTGTTTGCGTGGAAAAGAAAATCACAAAAGTAGCTTTAATGTTCTTTGAAATGTCAAAAGTCATTTAATCATTTTTGTCAACGGTTTTTTTTTTCACTCGGTTAAGGTGTGGGTCTGATCAAATTACAATTGAAATATGAATCTTTGATTAACTAACAGAAGCACCCCAAAATGAGATGTAAAACACAATAATTAAATTCCAAAACGAGACCATCTACGACCCTACTGGGCATAGTAGTAACTAAGTAGAGGGGGAGGAGGACACTTCTCTTCACTAAATGTATGCCTTTGGTCTTTATATTGAGAATATATGATTAATTAAATAAGAATTCACCTCGTGGTAATTTAAAATTATATTTTTGTTATAAAAGTGTTTTTTGTACTAGAATGTAGCATTAGAAAGAATGAATGGATGGGCACTTAACTTAGGTGCCTCTCTTGTAAATTCTCATAAGAATATTGAATGAAACATTTTAATTTTTTAACAATGTTTTGAGATTTATTGATGATTGGTATTACGGTTAATGTGTATTTGTTCATACATATGAGTGCACTACATATTTGCAAAAAATGCAATGGAGATTAATATTGGTTTATATGTAACATGTTGTGTGAATTGTTGCAATGTCATTTGATGGAACGGAAAATGACCATTGCAGTTATGTCATTTATTTGTTTTGTATTTTTAAATTTGTAATAAGAGTCAATATTTTTGGTTGGAAATAGGAGACACCTTACCTTTCCACAACTATTGAATTTAAAAATAAATCTCTTGAATAAGCTTAAAACCGATATCTAAGTCTCAAACTAAGGATGACCTTAGCGTATTGCAAACAAAATGATTTTGCAATATGTTGTAATGATTATTCCGAGGATCTTAGCATTAAAACATTAAGGAATATAGAAGAATTTATGATTGCTAATTTAGTGGGTTATTTTAATAATAATCAAGTCTTTTTTAAATTAATTCAAGTTTTTTATTTTATCTCAAGATTGAGAAATATAATTTTTTTCTAATAAAAAAAATATAGATGTTAATGTAATACACTTAATATAATTTTTTTATAATAAAAAAAATATAAATGTTAATGGAATACACTTTATATGGTAAAAGAAAGAGTTACCATTTAAGTGAATTAATTACCTATAATGTTTTTTACATAAGGATATATATTTTTCTTTTTAAAATTATTATAAAATTAAAATTAATTTTACATTTTCTACTAAAACAAAACAAAAAAAAGCTATATTTATTATATTATTTTTTTACATAATATATGTAAATACTCAAAGGACATCTAAATTTAGGTTTTAATGTGTATCTATGTGAAGTGTTGTGTCACATTTTTTTGTGTTAATGTTGTGCAGGGTTCAATAATTAAGTGGTAGTGTCACGAGGTGGTGTATGTTAAGTGGTGGTGTCATGATACTTGAGTTTAGAAGGTATAACTTCAACACAAGTAATTTAATCACAAGGATTGGTCCATAACCATTTTAACGTTGGTGTAGGATTATCTGCTCAAGTTTCAGTATAGATTAATTATTGTAGCTAGTTTCCTTTTTGGAGAAAGTTCTCGAATACCCACCTTATATGGTATTGCTCAGTAGCAAGAGACTCTTTTTTCTTTTGGAAAAAAAAACTCTATATCTCAACTTTGAATGGATCATATAAATATAAGGTTACGATGGGTCGAGAGGTATCAAAAAGCTCGAGAGTACCAATTTCAATGTTTTATGTACTTAAAATGTTAGTGTTAAGAAAATTGATATTTACATCTCAAGTTTTGCGATACCTTTTAACACTATAAAGTATATGGAGTTAAAATGGTTATGAGCAAATCTTTGTGATTAAATGAATTTGCTTTTCATATCTCCTCTATATTTTTAGCTTGAAAGACTTGATTCACTTGTTTTAATTTATAAATTCAAATCATCAAACAAAGATCTAAGACAGTTTTAATTTATAAATTCAAATCATCAAACAAAGATCTAAGACGGATTTAAGGCTCTGTCTTCCTTATTACTAAATAATGAAATTATGTGAGATTGGTTCATTTCTTTCTGGCTGTTATGACTTTTTTTTTCTTTTCTTCATTTCTATGTTTGAATATATCTTGCTTCTTTGCTTCACGCTTTTTTCCATTCCTCATTATAATATTATAAAATAATTTAATTTAATTCTATATATTTATATTTAACATTTTAAAACTTATTTATTTAATTTATAATGATCTGTACACGTTAAGATGCTATTATCTCTATCCACCACCGTCTAAAATAAACGATTTAAATAATAAGCAACATTAATATTACTGGATCATAATGTCGACCAAGTGCAACTTGAATTTGAATATTTTAGTGTATAATTTGAATTTTTTTTTTAATGACGAGAATTATAATGATTTTCTAGTGTATTTTGAATTTTTTTAATGATGACAATCATAATGACTACTTAGATGAGGTTTAGGTTCAAATTTTATTATCAAGTGAGATATATTAATAATTAATTAAAATTTTGTCATGTATATTTTAATTTTATTTTCATAAATATTAAATATATAATTTTTTTAAAAATTAATATCATATTTTTAATGTTTGATAGATCCTAGTTTAAGATGGATCTCGTTCCTCATATTAAGTTTAGAACACCTCATTCTTTTAAATATATATATAATCAAACATGTTTAATTTCAATGAAAAGTAATTAGACAATTAAATAAGAACAAATTTTATTGAGGTACTTCTAATCATAGTAGCATAATTCAATCGTATTGGTACTTTGTTTACCAAAATTTGGAACAAATTAGAATTCGTCCAATATTGGGTGTAGGTACTTCCATATCCAAGTTGTTGAGATTTTATATTTTTATTTTTGAAATATATGTTAATTTTATTATATAAATGTCTATCTCACACTTCCATATCCAGGTTGAAATTTTATATTTTATATTTATAAATATATATTATATAAATCTCTATGTTTATTTATGGCGTATTTGTGAATATTTGATTAAAAGAATTATATATAGGCAAGCTACCTCTATATTTTATTCATACTAGATTTTTTCAATACAAATTTTTTCGGTCGGATAGTTACTCGAATTATGCTACTATGCTTCTAATTGTTTCAACATAACTTAAAATTCATATAGATATTTTTACCGATAGGTGTTTAAATCTTAAAATTTGGAAGTGGATTAGAGTATATGCTTTTCTTTAATTGCATGAGGATGAAACAAGTGAACTTTCCATATTGATTTTATGGTAGTCATTCCAAATTATATATATATATAACTCGTAGTTGATGCATGGAGAAAGAGAATTCATGCAACTACATATGGAGAACAAGTAACTTGTTGGACACCACTTAACTTGTGAACTATCCATGTTCACCAAGGTTGAAATTTGATCTCCTACCATGCACTTCAAGAAATTTTTATATGATTGTTTTAATTTTAACATTGTCTTTTATTTTCATTTGACTTTTTATTCTTAATTTTACCAGTCATAATAATAGTTGTTTTTTTTTAAATAACATTTATAATAACTATATGAAACATTGAGTTCTCATATCTTGCCTCATACAATACAAAAATAAAAATTTTACAAAAATATAATTAAAAAAAGACATAATAAACATAATGATTAAACCAAGCACACACATAGTCAATTCTCACTAACTCACTTGTTAAGGTGTTGCCACCCAAGTTCAATGCCCCTTATGGGTGACTTAGTTGGGAGGCTACACCCAAAAACCCAGTCAAGTTGAGGCCGGTGTGATCAAGCCTGGGTGCAATCCCAGTGTGATTTTGACAGCTTAGATGCCTTTGTTTGCCACTCCCGCAAGTCATGGAGATTCAAGCAAACAATAAAAATATAAGCACACACATAATGACAAAGAAGGTTTATCTTAGAAGCCTTTAAATAGGTTTATTTACAAGTAATGTAATAAGCCATTACAATGGGTCACCAAATATCATGAGCTCAAAAAACCATGACCAAATCAAGTTTACCTAACAAAAAGAGAATACAAAATAAATAAGGTTTGATAAAAAGAATTAACAATAAGAGAATTAAAGTAATAATAATTAAAAAAAATCACACTAATGTTCGAGGGATTCCATTTATTAAACTATTACGTGAAATTTAATCTTTAATAAAAACAAATAAAAAATATTAAAATATTAAATATTTTATTATAAATAATTCAAACATCAAAATAATAAAACCAATAAAGTAAAGGTAATGATCGACCGAACGGTTAAAAAAGTGATGTTTGAAAATATTAAATTGAAAAACTCAAAACTTTTAAACGTCCAATAGATAACAACTTAAAAAAAAATTTAACGTTAAATATTTTGGATTTTTTTTCTATTTATATATTTTTTAGAGCATTGTCATTTGGATACCAAATCCACAAGCTGGATGTTGAAGAGGACTTAATCAACACCCCTTTTCTTCAGAAATAGAAACTAACCTCTGTAGAGACAACCATCAAAACCCATCACTAATTCTTTGTAATTTTTGTTTAAATTTTATTTTATTTTTCTAAATATAAATTATCATTGAATTCAGTGATATAATCTTCGGCAATCATAAATTTTAATGGCAGTTTCAAATGTTGGCACTATTTGTTGACATTTTCTGAATTCCTTTGATGGCACATGATGCTGCTGTGACAAATGTTTTTTCCCTGGTCCCTCCTTTGAGAGGGTTTGTATGCTTTTGCTATTTGGTCTGATATTTGAACACATTTACTATTTCGTATATTAATAATAAGTTGAATTTTTCTATAAATCCAAAAAAATCTCAACCACCAATATTTACATTTCCAACCAATTTCGAAAAAAAAAATATCGAAACTCGTCTCATATTTAATCTAACCACGCACCCGGGCGAGTGAGGCACGTGCCGTCGGAGCAGTTGGATGAGCGATCCAACGGTAGTCCCCGCGTGCGCCTCGGGGAGCGTGGCGAGTCTGTGGGGTGCAACGGAGGCGGTCTGTGAATCATACATTATATATTGGTATTATCACACACAGAGAAACAAATCCTGAAATTTTGACTGGCAAATTGGATACCTTGTTGGAAATAATGAAGGTTAGGAGGATAATCGGCATGTTGAAGGACAAGGCAGCAGAGTGCAGGGCCATCGTGAGATCCACGGCGCCGATCCATTTAACCATAGTGAGAGCCACCAGCCACAGGGAGTCCCCCACGCAGGAGAAACATGTGAAGGCCATCCTCGCGGCGTGCACAACCTCGCGGCTCCGGGTGTCGCGCAGCGTGGCAGAGCTGAAGAGGCGGCTGAGGAAAACCCGCAACTGGGCGGTGGCGCTCAAGTCCCTCATACTCGTCCACAGGCTCCTCCGGGAGGGCGATTTCATCCTACAGGACCAGCTCAGCGTCGACACCTTCACCAGGGGTCGCAGTTATCTCAATCTCGCCGGCTTCAAAGACACGTCCACCGCGCTAACGTGGCATCTGTCTTCCTGGGTGAGATGCTATGCCAGATACATCGACCAGTGGCTCTGCACGTGTCGTGCCCTGGGGGAATTCTTGGACGGGAGGTCTGGAGATCGAAGCACCTCGGGCATGGTTAACGCGGAACTGCTGAGGGAATTATCGGCGCTGGGGGAGCTGCTGGCGGCGACATGCGAATGCCTGGAGGGAGCCCCCAGGGACGGCGAGAAGTCGAGCCCGCTGGTGCTGGAGGCATTGAGGCTGGTTCTGATAGACACCTGGCAGTTGCGGGAGGAGGTGCTGGTTCGACTGCAGGATGTCCGCGAGAGAATCTTGAACCTACGACCGGAAGAGGCGGCGGCGTTCCTCAGCGCCGTTGAGAGATTGGTAGATCAGGAACATGCGTTCAGAACCCTAATGTTGGAGTCACCCCATCCTGTTTCGCTGGCCGCTTGGCGATTCGCCCATGTGACCGAGCGGCTGGGAGATTGCCTGATGAACGTTAAGGAGAGACTGAAGGCCATTTCGGGTTCTAAATCTCTAATTATGTGGAATCCATCGGAGAAAAGGGGGGTTTATCGATCATTATCGGCATCGGAAGCTTTGCCAATTCGAAAGAGCACAAGCGTGATAGCCTCCTCCTTCCGGTATTAATATACCCAATTGGTATTGATGTCACTAATTTAGCAGACCTGGTCGCGAGTTCCAAACCGCCTGAGACATTTTTTTTCTGTGTGTAGATATAATTCAACAGCTGTGTGGCTACCCCTGCCCGTGTTGTTGATGGGTTTGGGTTCAATCACATATGATGGTCGTGAGATCGATTCTTGTTGAGGCTAAAATCTTCGTTGCAACTGCTGGAGTTTGACATAAACATGGAGAAGTGTACAGGAAAAACCCAATAGGCCTCCAATTCCAGAGGAGTCTGCAAGTTCTGGTTTCCGCAGTTAACAAGTTCGTGACGGTTCGGGAAACCCGAAATGAACCGTTGCGATCAAAGCCTTGACAAGACAGCACGTGAGTTACTGCAGAGTTAACGTTGTAGTGTTACTGAAATTTGTGAAAGTGTCAAATTTGCCGTCTGCACTGCTATCGGGATTAAATTTTTATAATTCAAAAGGTTTTGTCCGGATTAAATTTTTATAATACAAAAGATTTTTATTGTGGGTTTGATTTGAAAATTTCTTTGGGCCCTGAATATTATTATCATGCAAGTTACCAATGACTCTGATTTGGTGCATGTTTCTTCTTTGTGTCCCCACCTTTCTTTTCGTGGGTGCGACTTCTGCAATTTTTTCTGTAATATTTTAAATGTGATCAACATTGGAGGGATTAATTTAAACAAGAGAAATAGCTGCAAAGCAGCTAGTCCCTGCTTTAGGATTATGTTAAAAATTGTTTAATTTTAGAAATAGCTTAAGATTATGTTAAAAATTATTTAATTTTAGAAATAGCTTAAGATTAAGTTAAAAATTGTTTAATTTTAGAAATAGCTTAGGATTATATTAAAAATTGTTTAATTTTAGAAATAGCTGCCAAGCTTAGTCTCTACTTTAAGATTATATTAAATATTTTATTTAATTAATCATTTTATTAAAAAAACATTGAAATTGAAAGAAAATATTTATATAATTATAATTATAAAAAATATATTTGTTATCACTAAAAATTATAGTAAATGAGAAATATTTGCTATATACTAAAATCAATAAAAAACAATATAAATCTCAATTGCATAATTTTAATTATATAAATTAAATTAATTATTATTAATTATTAACTTATTTGCAATATAATAAAATTTATAAATCCAAATATAACTTTTATAATCTTATATAACAGAGTTAAAAAAATAGAATATTTACTATATACTAAAATCAATTAAAAACAATATAAGTCTCAATTACATAATTTTAATTATATAAATTAAATTTATCATTACTAATTATTAACTTATTTACCATATAATAAAATTTATAAAAATGAAATATAACTTTTATAATCTTATATAACAGAGTTTAAAAAAAACATATAATAGAAACAATAATTTAATATTAGTTTTAAAATTATAATAGAGTAAAAATAACAATTTAAAATTATTTTATTAAATAAAAATATAATTTATTTTATGATCTCAATTAAAAAATATTGAATGACACAATGTAATATGGAGATGTTGAAGGGATGGTGATTAATTGGAATAGGGTTATAGCAATGTAGTAGGCCCACAAGTTATAGCAATTAGCGTTATTGGTATACCTTGAAGTTAAAGTAATGATAGACATAAATTGGCCCCAAGTTTGTATATATACACAAGATCAATGCTCGTGAAGTGTGAGGTTAGAAAAGTGGATATACATTGTAAGAGAAGGAACACTCACTTGATCTTTTTTTAAATAAATTCCCTTGTCTTAATGAGGATGAAATTTTATGTAATATTCACAATAAATATGTAATTTAAGCCCAAATATATTTGTGATTTTTCTAGTATGAATGAGAGTTATTCTATGAGGTCAAATATCATCAAATATAATTTGTGTTTTATTTACCAATATTGATAATTAAATGAAATTTTGATTGTCTAGCTAAGAGCCAATCAATATCAAATCGCATAATAATATCAAATATTATATTTACAAATATAATATTTTTAATGTTATGGTAATTTGTTTGTTAAAAATGTAGATTATGTTAGGGTTTAATTACAATAAATATGTAATTTAAGCTTAAATATATTTGTGATTTTTCTAGTTTAAATGGGAATTATTCTATGAGGTCAAATATCATCAAATATAATTTGTGTTGATTGTTATATTTACTAATATTGATAGTTATAATTTGTGTTATAATATTGATAATTATCATCAAATAAAATTTGTGTTGATTGTTATATTTACTGGTGTTCCTTTCTACATTAGAGATGCTCTAGGAGCTTGCACATTTCAAGATAATATATATATATAATGCCGTAATAAAGTGAACATCTTTTTCAGTTAAATAAATACATTGTGCTAGGGTATCACTAAATTGCCACATCAAAAAAATAATGAACATGGATTAAATTGTAGTCACACTAATGGACCTTGACATTTATGTTTACAATTAGAATCTAATGGCAACCTTTCCATTAAATCGGTGGCATTGTTTAATTTATTTTTGAAAGAATTAGTGGCTCAATATTATTTAGCTTTGATTAATTTAATTTTATTTCAGAAGAATCAAATTAGTGACACCTCCACAACTTCATAACTTCTTCTCTCCTCGTTTGGTGGTGTTCCCATTAATTGCAACCTTCATCATTAATTTTCTCGAATTGATTCGGTTGCACCGAGAAAATTGTCTTTCAATATTTCCTCTTATTGATAGGCAAATCTATTTACTGGTAGTGTTGGTGGATATAATTTTAGCACAAGAAAATTGTTGGCATCTCCAAACTTAACCAAAACAAAAATGCATTGTATATAAGATTGCTTTACACAACTTACTATCTTATGCCTTATCGCCACACAAACTCCAATTTAGGATAGGTATGGCATGAGTTAGTTGTATTCGATGCAATGCATTGCTTCATCGTAGTTTATAGTAATCATTTAAAGGTTGGTTCAATCTCGTGAATACTAAGTTGTTGGTTGCGTGTAATAGTGTGCCGAAGATAATTCCTTTATTACCAAGTTTCTTCGAACTTATTATGAATCATTTATAAAAATAAATAAATCCAATAGCTTCAAAACTAACAAGCAATTTTATCATCCTTCCCATTTTCTTTAATTCATATAATAATAATTATAATAATTGCTGAAGTGTACATGTTAATCTCTCTTTTATTGTCGTCGAGTTCCATACACGCACTATTCTACTTTATGAGTACAATTCTATTAGGAAAGTGTGCACAGAGAAATATGGCTCATAGCTACACTTGTCCATCTTCCCTCACCGTTCAATTTCTTGGGCAGTGGTTGCGAGGTGGCTCCAATTCAGAAGAAAATGTGCAAAGACACTACTTATTATGAAATTTAATGGTGTGAGAGTTATGCTACACATGTGGATCAAGCTCGACTGTTGGTCAGCTTTAAATATGCTATTACACTACTTGGACAGTAGCTTGTGACGGTTATACAACTTCATTCCGCCGTTAAACTTCTTAGACAATAGCTTTGTCAGTTGGTTTCCGTGATATTTTTCGATAAATCCGTTTTGTAATCTGCTGGGTTCTATATTCTGTCGATCTGAAACTTCAACCGTACCATAACATTTTGTGGGATTGAGAGAGTGTAAATAGTAAAAAACATGTGGAGTGATAATGATTATTATTATGTCATGTAACTATCTGTAATTTGTTTTCAGTACGAGATTTGTTCCATTCATAGAATATTCCTCTCCTAATACAGACGACGTTGAGGTGAGTTAGCACTAAAGATCTTTAACTGATGTTGTTACTTTTTCTTTAAATTCAATGATTACTTTTGCTTGCAAATTGATTGTAACTTAATTTATAAAACTATAGAATTAGTATATAATATTTATTACCTCCCTCCATAGTGGGCTTACGGGCTTACCTCCTTTTTCTTATCTGATCTTATAATTGAACAACAATTTGGGAAGCTATTTATGAGAATATCCCCTGACGCATGTAAAAAGGAACAATAGTTCACAACAACAGTCTCTGATTCTTTTCTGTTTGCTCACACTCACTATGTTACATTGCATAGTCACTATCATGAAAACCTTGCCAATCTGACGTCAAATTTACATGTTTATTTAAAGTCTTTCTATCTGATTAAATAAAATTCTTGGTTAAAAAGAAACTGGAAAAATTTACATGTGGAGAAGTGAGAAAAAGACTAAAATCTAACACCTTAAGCAGTCCATAGATGGACATTTGCATGTTGCATGCACACGGCATTTTCCCAAGTGCTTCCTAACACTAGACATCGAAGGGAGCACTTTTAATTCTGGCAAGGTTTGGTGGGCGTTAAATATGGCGGAGGGAGGCATCTACGTGTCACTTTTACTCCTGCATGACTCTGCATTTAGAAACAACTGGGAAACAGATGCTTTGCAAGTTTGCAGCAGAAGTTTTAGCTTCTCAGCAAGCTCAATCTATAGGAGCTGCAAATTATGGAACCCCTTTTGTAGAAGAAATTTACCCATAATTTCTTGCGGCACTTCCTCCCGATATTGAAACTGAAGTTTTCAGTCAGCAACATGCTCAAAGGGATGCACAAACCCAGGAAGCCGAAGTTAAGCCGAGGCCTCGCCCACAAACAATTTTTTTCTGCACAGTTTCCATAGACCCTGTAGCCTTTAAGCAGGGACTAGCAGTTTTACTGCTATATCTTTTTATTGAAATAACCATATTTTTTATTGAATTTGGTATAACCTAAGCGATATAACCTAATTGTTAGACAATTCAAACTTTCTTGTTTATATTCGTATAACCTAATTGATAGACATTTCATTAATTTGAGATCACGGCGTACTAATGTGCAGAATGGTCATAGAGAAGCTGCTGAGATTCCTGTGATTCCTGTGTCAGACGGTGGAATTTATCGAGACCCTCGTTTCCCAAAGCCTAGGATTGCCTGCTAATTTTCTCAAGGAACTCAATGGCGACAAGATCTTGCCCTTTAAAATGCTCTGCTATCCGAGAGCCACAAACCAACACGAAGAGATAGGAGCATGGGAGCATCAACACAGCAGCTGCACCACGGTAGTTGGGCAAGACAATAGTGGAGGGTACCAAGTTCTCAAGAATGGAAAATGGGTGGACATCAAACCTATCAAGGGTGCTCTTGTCATCAATATCGGAGATCTTCTTCAAGTAACCCTAATTCGAATTCCAATTATTATATACAATTTTAATGAATCACCCATGAGCCTTAGTGTTTGGTGTGCTCTACATATAACAGGTATGGAGCAACAACAAATTCAAGAGTGTTGTGCATCGAGTTGTGAATAGTAAAGAGAGAAGACGATGCTCGTTTGCATTTGGTATCATTCTAAATCCGGATACGATCGTGACGCCTCTTCCCTGAGAATTATATACCATCCATTATTATATATTATATATATATTACAAAATTTTATGATAAATTTTTAAATTAGTATTTTAAGATGAGAAATTTTTTTCTGAGGGAGATTTAAAGCTGAACTTGTTTAGTTTTAATTTACAAAGACTTGGCTGCACCTTAATTGTAAACGATATTATATTTCTTGAATGCTTAAGTCATTTGCGGAGTAAGCCATGTTTTTATTTCTTGAATACAGAATGAATGCTGCTAGATAGTGTTTCGAGGGACCTATTGCTGAGCGGCTGATAAAGCTATTTTCTAACATGCACATCCTGGGCACCACGTAGCTGAGCATGCACTTTCAATTAGCTACCACGTATAGCCTGGGCATGCACTACATACAACTAGATACCACGTATAACCTGGACATGCACTACATACATCTGGTAGTCTAAAAAACCCAGCGTCTTTTCCATTCTATTATAATGTATTCAACACGACCTATAAACGAAAGACCAGACCCGACCAATGCTGCAGCCACAAAGACTTCGATATAATATTTAGAAGCTGAAATTGTGTAAAATCCAAGGTTCCAAGATTCTGAGTTCGTAACCGTTAATCGCCGATCATAAGCTTAAAGCGAGTTCTTCATAGAATTTGCAGAACATCGACGGAGAAGAAAATTCCAAGGGTGCAATTAAAGTCCGGAGATGATGCTTGCTACGAAGTGGCCATTGAGCTTGGTCCATGCACACCATCCACAACTCTGCACCAATCTGTCATCGAGTATTCTCTTTGGAACGTTCATGAGTTCGAGAAAATATTTAACGGAGATGGCAATTGTCCTTACTATCAATTGGTAGCAAGTTTACATCACAACGCATTGCTTATGGAGCTCAACAAACTAGATAACTCATGGTTTTTCCAGGTTAGATAAATCATCGCTATCCTACTCATCGTCATTTTTTTTTTCATTCACTTCCTTCCTTTTCTTTGAATGTTTTCACATGCCATTATTTGCTTAGTTTACTTATGATGTATATTCCACATCATCTGATCCTTTTTTATGCCTAACATTGTCATCTACATTGTTTGAATGCCCCAATTCCTTTGATTCAATATGTTTTTTTTCCAAATTACTTGTTGCCATATGATTTTGAGAGCCTCTATGCACACTGGTTTTAGCAGGTAGTCACATGCCCCATGTTTGATTCCTTTCATAAATCTACTAAAATAGAATCTTCACCACCATAAATATCTCTTGAAGCAATATAAATGAGATCATACTTTTCCATTGTAATCTAGTGATCTTAAGTTTATACCATATAGAACAAACAGTTTGTTATTTCAGAGTGTTAAGTAACCCCAAACCACAGTCTAGTTTCAACAAATCCGGGTCTATACCAGCAAAAACATCCAACTAGTCTAGTTTCTAGTGAGGTAGTCTACAGTGTGAAATAGCAGGTTTACCTTATTCCAAGTGTACTATGTCTGAACACAAATAAGAAACAAGCTTATGGCAGTCAGTCTAATTATTAACCATCTATCAATTAGAAACAAGCTTATGGCAGTCAGTCTAATTATTAACCATCTATCAATTAGCAAGGACTAATAATCTAAAATGTCGTTCAATGGAAAACTAATAATATTGTTCAATTATGTGTTATATTGTTTAATGCTGGTAGAATGTGTAAAAAAGTTGTTTCAGGTTTAGTTAAGGCCATAAATGTCATTGCAGATTTAGTTAGATATGTTCTAGGGTTAGTTAGCACATAAACCTTCGAGTGAAAGGCTTGAACATTAATACTTGAATTTTTTAATATTCAATGTCAAATCTGATCGCATTTATTAATACTTGATTTTTTTAATATTTAATGTCAAATCTGACCGCATTTATCTGATCGCATTAAATGTATGCTTGAATTTGATCGCATTAAATGTATGCTTGAATTTGTTGGACAACTCAGGGTTTATTTTAATATTTAATGTCAAATCTGTTGATCACATTAAATGTAGTAAATTAATGATCGGTGCCAAGTGTTTATTTGGCACATATATATTAAATGAATGACTTTGGCCAGAGTTTACGTGGCAAGTTTTTATTTTTTTTTCAATTTCATATTTTTAATTAAATTTTATAGTTGAATAAATATTTTGCACACTAGGGAAAAATTGTCAAATCTTTCCAGTGCACCAATCAAAAAATTGATTAATCTAATTTTGAAAATTTCTAAAAATATTTTTGATATTTCACAAATTCATTTTAATAATAAAAATTTGGAAAACTTTGATAAACATTGGGTTAAAAGTTTTGAAACAAATATGGGTCAACGGAATTTGGCGACCAATCGATTGCTATGATCCCTGCGGAAATAAGAAGCTTTCACATGAGATCTCGAACTTGGAATAATTTTAAAATTTTAGGTGTATTTCTAAAATTTTAGGTGTATTTCATGGAGAATCTTTTAATGCAGCACAAAGCGGAGTCAGGCCTCGTGGGTGGGATTTGAAAAAACAAGAAGATTATATTGAGGTGCTTATGTATTCAATTAAAAATTTAGAATTCAATTTCGATTTTAACATAAAAAAATGTTTTAAATATAAAAAAGTCTAGCAATTATATTATAAAAGAATAAGTGAAATTGGCAGCAAAACTGTTTAATGTATTACTTGTGCACAGCCTAAAAGTAAGAGAGTATCTATGTTTTTAAATGTTGAAATATAGAAATGAAATAGGCAATATAAGTGGCAATATAATTTTAAATACTTTTTATAATTTTTTTTTTTTACATTTTAATTAATGGTTGACAATACATTTTACTTTTTTACTTTTTAGTAAATACTTCCCATTACATTTTAATTAATGGCAGCCAATAATAAAGACAAACGTTACATGTAATTGTCATCAAGTTACGAGAATTATAATGATTTTTAGTGTATAATTTGAATGAACAAATTTCCCCACATATCGTGGATGGTAGGTCAAGCAAACCATCCTCATCCAAGCGAGAAGATGTCTCAACGAAATTGAACCCAGGTGGATGGAATGAAATTCGTCTATCCCCACCAATGAACCACCATATCCAAGCAAGATATATTAATAATTAATAATAACTTAATAAAATATGATGAATTTTTGCAAATAAACTATGTATATATTAATTTTATTTTCATAAATATTAAATATATAATTTTTCTTCTTTAAAAATTAGTATTGATCACTCTCAATGCTTGATAGATCCTAGTTTAAGATGGATCTAACTCCTCATACTAGGTTTAGACCATTTAGTTCTTTTAAGTACAATAAATAAATAAATACATAACATTATATATATAACCAACCATGTTTAATTTCAATGAAAAGTAATTAGACAATTAGATCTCATGGTAATTAATAAAAATAGAAAGAACACACTTTCTTGAGGTACTTCTAATTGTTTCAACATTGTCTTTTATTTGACATTTAAATCTTAATTTTACTAGTCATAATGATAGTTGATTTTTTTAAATACCATTTATAATAACTATATGAAATATTGAATTTTTATATTTTGCCTCATACAATACAAAAATAAAAATTTTACAAAAATATAGATAAAAAAAAGCATAATAAACATAATGATAATTCCCGCTAGCTCACTCGGTTAAGGTGTGGGTCTTATCAGCAAAGAGACCCAGGTTCAATTCCCCTTGTAGGTGACTTAGTTGGGAGGCAACACCCAAAAACCCACTCAAGTTGAGGATGGTGCTGTGGTTTCTTAGACCACATGCCACTCTCTCCAAGTCATGGAGATTCGAGGAAACAAAAGAAAAACCAAGCACATACATAATGACAAAGAGGGTTTAACTTAGAAGCCTTTAAATAGACTTCTTCACAAGTAATACAATAAACCATTACAATGAACCACGAAATACCATGGACCCAAAAAACCATGACCAAATCAAGTTTACCTAACAAGAAAAGAGAACGAGATCATGACAAAAATCATAATTTTCATATATATATTGAATCATACATTATATATTGGTATTATATATTGGTCTGTGAATCATACATTATATATTGGTATTATCACACACAGAGAAACAAATCCTGAAATTTTGTCTGGCAAATTGGATACCTTGTTGGAAATAATGAAGGTTAGGAGGATAATCGGCATGTTGAAGGACAAGGCAGCAGAGTGCAGGGCCATCGTGAGATCCACGGCGCCGATCCATTTAACCATAGTGAGAGCCACCAGCCACAGGGAGTCCCCCACGCAGGAGAAACATGTGAAGGCCATCCTCGCGGCGTGCACAACCTCGCGGCTCCGGGTGTCGCGCAGCGTGGCAGAGCTGAAGAGGCGGCTGAGGAAAACCCGCAACTGGGCGGTGGCGCTCAAGTCCCTCATACTCGTCCACAGGCTCCTCCGGGAGGGCGATTTCATCCTACAGGACCAGCTCAGCGTCGACACCTTCACCAGGGGTCGCAGTTATCTCAATCTCGCCGGCTTCAAAGACACGTCCACCGCGCTAACGTGGCATCTGTCTTCCTGGGTGAGATGCTATGCCAGATACATCGACCAGTGGCTCTGCACGTGTCGTGCCCTGGGGAATTCTTGGACGGGAGGTCTGGAGATCGAAGCACCTCGGGCATGGTTAACGCGGAACTGCTGAGGGAATTATCGGCGCTGGGGGAGCTGCTGGCGGCGACATGCGAATGCCTGGAGGGAGCCCCCAGGGACGGCGAGAAGTCGAGCCCGCTGGTGCTGGAGGCATTGAGGCTGGTTCTGATAGACACCTGGCAGTTGCGGGAGGAGGTGCTGGTTCGACTGCAGGATGTCCGCGAGAGAATCTTGAACCTACGACCGGAAGAGGCGGCGGCGTTCCTCAGCGCCGTTGAGAGATTGGTAGATCAGGAACATGCGTTCAGAACCCTAATGTTGGAGTCACCCCATCCTGTTTCGCTGGCCGCTTGGCGATTCGCCCATGTGACCGAGCGGCTGGGAGATTGCCTGATGAACGTTAAGGAGAGACTGAAGGCCATTTCGGGTTCTAAATCTCTAATTATGTGGAATCCATCGGAGAAAAGGGGGGTTTATCGATCATTATCGGCATCGGAAGCTTTGCCAATTCGAAAGAGCACAAGCGTGATAGCCTCCTCCTTCCGGTATTAATATACCCAATTGGTATTGATGTCACTAATTTAGCAGACCTGGTCGCGAGTTCCAAACCGCCTGAGACATTTTTTTTCTGTGTGTAGATATAATTCAACAGCTGTGTGGCTACCCCTGCCCGTGTTGTTGATGGGTTTGGGTTCAATCACATATGATGGTCGTGAGATCGATTCTTGTTGAGGCTAAAATCTTCGTTGCAACTGCTGGAGTTTGACATAAACATGGAGAAGTGTACAGGAAAAACCCAATAGGCCTCCAATTCCAGAGGAGTCTGCAAGTTCTGGTTTCCGCAGTTAACAAGTTCGTGACGGTTCGGGAAACCCGAAATGAACCGTTGCGATCAAAGCCTTGACAAGACAGCACGTGAGTTACTGCAGAGTTAACGTTGTAGTGTTACTGAAATTTGTGAAAGTGTCAAATTTGCCGTCTGCACTGCTATCGGGATTAAATTTTTATAATTCAAAAGGTTTTGTCCGGATTAAATTTTTATAATACAAAAGATTTTTATTGTGGGGTTGATTTGAAAATTTCTTTGGGCCCTGAATATTATTATCATGCAAGTTACCAATGACTCTGATTTGGTGCATATTTCTTCTTTGTGTCCCCACCTTTCTTTTCGTGCGTGCGACTTCTGCAATTTTTTCTGTAATATTTTAAATGTGATCAACATCGTAGGGATTAATTTAAATAAATGATGTCGACCGAAGTGATGAAATAAGAAGCTTTCACATGAGATCTCGAACTTGGAATAATTTTAAAATTTCACGTGTATTTCTAAAATTTTAGGGGAATTTCATGGAGAATCTTTTAATGCAGCACAAAGCGGAGTCAGGCCTCGTGGGTGGGATTTGAAAAAACAAGAAGATTATATTGAGGTGCTTATGTATTCAATTAAAAATTTAGAATTCAATTTCGATTTTAACCTAAAAAAATGTTTTAAATATAAAAAAGTCTAGTAATTATATTATAGAAGAATAAGTGAAATTGGCAGCAAAACTGTTTATATTTACCTCTTAGAAATGTTTTAATGTATTAGTTATACACAATCAAAATTTAAAAGTATTATGAAACTTATAATAATGTACTACTTGTGCACAACTTAAAAGTAAGAGAGTATCTATATCTTTAAATGTTGAAATATAAAAATGAAATAGGCAATATAAGTGACAATATAAGTAGTACATGTGTCCTATGTAAAAGATGATCCTTGTGCAAGTTAGGAAGCTATTGAAAAATTATTAAAAGACATTAAGAAAATTAATTAATTTACTATATTTGTATGTAATTGTATGAGTGAAGCATATGTTGCTTCATGAGAATGAGTGTTGTATCAAAATATAGGTTGTGAAAAGCAAGAATTGGGAATCATTTCTAGGGTGAGTAATGTTATGTTCCTTTTCTTGTTAGTAGATATTTCTTATATAGGAGAATTAGACAATTAATAAGCATAAACTTGAGCACATATCTGTGAGAGATCATATAGAAAGACTGAGTATACAATCAATGGAGATACAAATCCTTGTGATTGTCAAGTAAGATGCTTTATGTATTCATGTAAAATGTCAATTTTAGGGGATAGCTTATAGAATGCAGCAGTAATAAAAATCTACGAGGAAGAGAACTTGAGTGATTTATGTTATAGAGAGATGTGGTCATGGAGATGATATATGATCAAGATCTTATTGTTGGAATAAGTGCAAAAGGAAAAACAAAGGCTTAGAGTTATTAATGTATTGCGTGGGTCATATTGAATGCTTGTTACGTACTTGTCACACTTATGTGTAGAGTGATGTTGATGCGGCTGTAAAATTATACATGTATGTAAGCCTTGGTAATTCATGCATACTACTTCGTTACTAATATGGTATTATTGTGGTGGTTTGGACTTGAGTGGTATACAGTATACACATGTGAATTTCAGAGTGACTAGTTATTTGTGATCACTAATCTTGTCTTCAAAACAAAAACATTGTAGATTCAAATAAATCTAAATTACTATGTAACCATGCACTTAGAAATATTTTTGAAATTCTAAATGTTTAGTTAATTATATTCACTATTCATGAAAGCTTGATTACCAATGTGTTCACAAGGAAAGCTCTTCCTTTATAAGGAGAGCTTCACCTTGATGGAGCTTTCAACTCTTAGTAAGTGGGTCATATATTGGTTGATATGTTATTGTATAACAAGAAAATCATATTTATGGCGATTTAATGTGAAAATCATATTATGGCGATTGAATAAAGTTTTAATAAATAAAAAAATGCGTTCGAAAAACGTCAATATAATAGTTTCATGGCAGTGTAATTATTGATTGAATAAAGTTTTAATAAATAATAAAAAATTGCGCGGAGGTAAGCTTCTCAGGGCTCCGTATGGTCAAGTTGATCCTATCCAAGTGCCAAAAAATCCAATGTAAATCTATTTCATTTAGGAAAGACATGGCATAGTACATTACTTCAGATACGTGGCAGTTATTAAATTAATAATTATTTTTAAAATTATAATATTTTTAAATTTTGACAAATAATTTTCACACTAGGTAAAATTTATACATCATTGTTATTATTTAATCACAAATTAGTAATTTAATATTTTATAAATATAAATAATATTTTTTAATTTTCAAATATTGAATTTAATATATATATATATATATATTATAATAAATTATTGAAAATTATAAAAAAAATTATGTTAAAAACAAAACAAAACAAAAAAAGTTAATAAGGTTAAATGTATTTGAATACTAATTGATTGCTATATATTTTGTTTTTGGTAGGTATAATAAGATGAAAAATAATATGTATTTAATTAATTTAATGGAAAAATAAATTAAGAGAGAAAAGAGAGAGGGAATGGAAAATGAAAAGCCATGGTTATTGGCTTTCTCATTACCTCCATATCTCCTATATGTCGTTGTATTTTCACTCTCTATGTGTCTTTGGCCAATTGGAGGAGAAGACACACAGAGAGCCATGAGTTGTAGAGAAGTTGCATTGTAATCCACACATTGACGAAATAGAAGATCGAGTAACCATTGAGAGCCATGAGTTGTAGAGAAGTTGCATTGTAATCCACACATTGGCGAAATAGAAGATCGAGTAACCATTGAATGTTGGTTTTTCCATTTGGGTTTCTAGGGTAAAATATTGTGCCCATTATGTTCTTGGTATATTGCTCTTCATTTTTAATTACTACCGCTGATTTTATTAGAAGCTCTTAAGATCCTCTGTGTTATTAATTATTGTCAATGAATGGTGAAAGTGTGAATTAGGGAATTATGAAAACAAAATTGTAGATTTATTGCATTGTTGGTTATTATTGTGCAATGGAGGTCCCAATTACTATTTGCTTCACACCATCGAATGTTACTCCAAGCACAAAAATAAACAGTTGAGATCTCAGAGTTGTTGCATCAATGTAAGAAGTTTTCAAATTGTTTTAATGACTCTTGGGCGAATTTCTCATTTGCTTGTGTGTTTTTACTTACAATTGGACGGTTTCCTCTTGCATGTGCATTTTCTTCCGGCTTGGGGCATTCTCTTCATTGCTTGGGTGTTTTTTGTACATTGCTGGCCAAATTCTCCCATTGTTGGGCAATTTTATCTTGCCTAGATGTTTTAATGGATGCTTGGCGATTTTATTCCTTACCTGGGTGTGGGAGAGAGACTGTTAGATGAATTTATCACTTGTTGAGGTGAAATTGTGTGGCTTGAGGCATTTTTGTCATTGCATGGGCAATTTAATCATTGATGGGTGCTTTACTCCCTTGCCTTGGTGAATTTAATCACCACTGGCATCCTTTCTGGAAATTTATTTGTTTTGAAGTACGTAGACATCAAGCATTATAAGTGGAAAGATCCAAATATATTATGTGGCCAATTCCCATTGCAAATCCACCTAGCATGTGGTCGAGCCCTTTTCTTTGTATTTCATGTGGACATTGGGTGAGTGCGCTTTGTTGAGAGTGCCTTGTTGAGGAAAGGAGTGTGGGCATAAAGATTGGGAGGAAGGCCATTCTAGGATAAAGTTTCCCTTAAGGGGAAGGCAATGTAACAACAAAATAATAATAAATTAATATTAACTATTAATATTAATTTATTAATTAAACAAATATCAATAGTCATGACCTTTTGTCGAAAAGGTACATGACGGGCCTATAAAAGCCCCAAACTATGTAACCATTATCATCTATCATACATTCCATTTTACATTACTACTTAGCCATTTATGGCTTTCTTACGTTACTCATACTTGTTATTCTATTAGTGGGAACTTTAGTTCCTTCAGTGGTATCAGAGCCCCTTCTTGGGTAGATTCCAGCCATTGGCTATTATTGAGAGTTTTTCCCGTCAATTGGTTTTTGACCATAGAGTGGCCCTTAGCCAAAATCCATTCTCCAACTCCAAAAAAGTAAAAAAACAAAAGAGAAGAAAGAAAAAGACAAAAGTAAACAAATAAAAAGAAGAAAAGAAGAAGTGATTTCCTTGATTTGGCTTTTGGCCAAATAATTGGAGAGTTTCTCCAAATTAGGTCTTTGACCTAAAGAAAATAAAAAGAAAAAGAAAAAAAGATAGTGAAAAAATAAGTATAAAAAAAATAAAAAATAAGTAAGAACAATAAGTAAGAATAACATTCACGAAACCGCACATAGTTTTATGACAGTGCACATGGTTTTGTGAGCCCTTGGTTTTATAAAACCGTCCCTTGGTTTGATCAAACCCACTCTTAGTTTTATATATTATTATAATAATATTAGTATTATTATATAATATTTTAATTTTATTAGAAACTTATTACTCCACCTTTATAATAAAAGTATTTAAATATAATACTTATTATTTTTATTCAAACAAAAATTACAATAATATTATTATTATTTATAATAATATATATATTGTATTGTTTCAAAACTCTCTACCCCTTCTATTCACAAAAAATTATAATATTTATTATTATTGTTAGTAATAATTAATATTATTAAATAATTGTAATTAATTACAATTATTTTATAAAAAGGGGAAGGAAGCCAAAAATCAGGAAAGAAGACAAGCAAAAATGAAAGAGACGGATTTTAATAAAATAGAGAAAATATTTCTCAATGTTCCAATAAAAGTGTCGATGGCCATGCTGAAAGTTAATGGGATATTTGATGAAAGTCCAATTGCCATCGCTATTTGTCCATCCAACAAGGAAAATTTTATAAATATTGATGTCGCAAATCAAGTGCAAGTTCAAGAATCAATGAAGAATGAGTCAAACGAAGATTAGATAGAAGTACCATTACAAATCGATGATTATCATTTTGCATTTCAATTCACCGTCGCAGCTATAGACGACCATCTCATCGACATAATGTTGGGTTATAATTGGTTGGAAACACTAGGAACATTCTTCGTCAATGCAAAAAAGAAGTGCATCACCTTCTTCCATGAGAAGAAGAAAATAACACTACATGATTTCTCAGTGATAGTTCCCTTATCGTAAACTACAGACGAAGAATCAACTGATGGACGATATGAAGAGTTAGAAGAACAAATAAAGCTTTTAAAGAAACTCATCATGGATAAAGATAGTGAGTTGGAGCACATCCATAGAAAGTTAGAAAATCAGGAAACAGAGTTATGTCATCGTCAATAGCAAAAAGAAAAACTCCAGCAGTAGTATGACGGTAGTAAGAAGACACATAAGATGGAACTGAAAAAAGTCAACAATATGTTATCAAGCAATACTGAAGAGATTTTTCGACTATGAAATCATAACAAAACATTGATTACAAATATTTAAAAAATTAAAAAACAGTAGAAAGAGGGAACACTCCGGTTAAGACCTCGAAGGAAGAACACTAGAAAAGCAGGAAGAAAACCAGTGTCTAAAGAATCGTAATCAGTAACTAGAGAATCAAATCAAGAAGTTAGAAATTGACAAAAAGTTGTAAGATGAAAGAATCGAAAAGATTCAGAATCATAAAAATCTACTAGAGAACTAAGAAGCGCAAATCCAGGAAGCTGCATCCAAAAATCAAGTTGAGGAAGTGAAGGCAGTCCTCACCGCAGTTCAAAAGAAAGAAAAACAAACAACACAAACGCCTTACAGACATCCCAATTATAATCGCCATTTTGACCAATGACGGGGTCAAAATGAACATTCCCAAAAGAGTTATGTTGATAGGAAAATAGTTCGACATACTAAGCAACAATTGAAACGACCCATTCCCCAAAACGATCTCAGAAGTACGATCAAAACAGATTTGGGATGGACCACAGCAGATACGATGCGACAATTCTCCTGGGGAATCCAGAACTCGTATCGTCTTATTTCATCAAGTGTCGCAAAAAATCTCGAGATGATCGTTCAAGGGAAATTAGACATTGTTGTCAATACAGCTTTGAGGACAAAGCTTCCCTTAAGGGGAAGGCAATGTAACAAAAAAATAATAATAAATTAATATTAACTATTAATATTAATTTATTAATTAAACAAATATCAATAGTCATGACCTTTTGTCGAAAAGGTACATGACAGGCATATAAAAGTCCCAAACTATGTAACCATTATCATCTATCATACATTCCATTTTACATTACTACTTAGCCATTTATGGCTTTCTTACGTTACTCGTACTTTTTATTCTATTAGTGGGAACTTTAGTTCCTTCAGCAGACATCAAGCATTATAAGTGGAAAGATCCAAAGATATTATGTGGCCAATTCCCATTGCAAATCCACCTAGCATGTGGTCGAGCCCTTCTCTTTGTATTTCATGTGGACATTGGGTGAGTGTGCTTTGTTGAGAGTGCCTTATTGAGGAAAGGAGTGTGGGCATAAAGATTGGGAGGAAGGCCATTCTAGGAGTGGAAGGTCCTTGATACAATTTGGGGGAAAGAATAAGTGAAGAGAACAAGAGTATATTACATGCCTAATCAAGATTTAAAACCCATCCACGTGGAAGGAAAATAGTGTGGGATGGGACTCTCTACTTAATTTATTCTTCACAAACAATTAGAGATCAAGAAGTAACTCCAATTTTGAGCATGGATATAGACAACCTTTCTCTCCATCGATTGATGATTAAAGGGAATTCATTTAGTGTAGCTATAGATCATTCCTTAAGTGGCTATAGAAGCACATTTATGTTGTGATCAGAGTTGGTTTGCTGATATTTTGTCTTAGCCCCATTGTTTTGAAGTTAAGATCATTATTTCTTAGATGCAACTTTAAGAATTGATAATTTTTCCTGTGGAATTCTTGTACTTATTGAATGAGTTATTCCTAGCAGAGACAAGACAAATAATAGTGTGATGCCTACATAGGATTCATGTAGGTGAAGCGAGTGGGCTATAAGCCTCTTGTTTTTAGATCACATGGTGTCAGAGTGGTTATATCCTTAACTGTGATGCAGCTGCCAATATTTGGAGAAGAAATAATACTTCACCATGGGAAAATCCTTAAAGAGAGAGAAGCTATAAGTGCTCAGAGAATTCAACTAGTTCCAAGAGGAAAGTAGGTATTGGAGGAAAAGAGAAAATGGACTGAAAAAAGAACTTTCCACATGCCAGAACTTTGAAGATAATACTACCAACCTTAGCGTGGGTAAGGAAAACACAGAGAGGTTGGAGGACTTGAAGGCTACCAATGCTCAGTTTCAAGAAGAAAATGAGGGCTTGAAGGAGCAGGTCCAAATGTTTAACCAATAGATGATGGAGATTGAGAAGAAACTTGAGACATCTTCCAAATTGTTTCTGGCTAAAGAAGAAGTTTGAAGAATGCCAAAACACCTTCACTACAACCATGACGGATTGGGAGAAGCATAGAGTGTAGCTTGTACAACTTGGTGAGAAGGTCCATTAGTTGGACAGCTGGAAAGAAAATCTTATATGATGGCACAACTATAACGAGAGTTGGAAAAGAAGGAGGAATCCTTGAAAAAGCTACAAGTGATTTTCAAAGGGCACCATGAAGCAAAGCCACCTTCCATCACCACTGTCAAAGCTAGCACCATGACTGAGACCACTGAGGTAAGTTTACCTTGTTTAGAAATTCCTCAAGAACATGTTGGTGAATTCAAAAAACATACAAGAGGCATTGGTTCGAAACTATTAAGACAAATGGGATAAATGGATAAGGGATAGGAAAGCAAAATCAAGGCATCCTCAGCCCTATTGTAGTTGAACCAAGGATCAAGTGTGAAGGCTTGGGTTTCTATGGAAGAGCATAAAAGCATATGTCCATGAAGACCACTTTTGTGAAGGTGCAAGACACGACAGAGTTGGATTTCTCATCGGGAGAAGGAGAAACAATGAGTGAAGTTAGCAACCCACTACCTCCTAATCCTTATTATGGCATATTGAAGAAGGGAAACAATGAGAAGAGCTTGAAGACTCATCCTCCACTAGCATTTAGAAGAAGTGGCAAACTAATAATCCATGGAAACTATAAAAAAGACCAATAGGTATATATTAGGAAAGGCATATTTGATTTGTCATTGTTGCAAGAGGAAAGGCCATAGCATTGCTAACTGTTGGTATTCAGAAACATGGTCATTTGGCGGGAAGAAAGGCCGTGTTGAGGCAACTTGTTGGGAGAAGTAAGCCACATGCCACAAGCCTGATTACTTTCAGAGGAAGAATGGAAAGACTTCCCCTAACCAACACCAAAATCATAGGCATATGAAGAGGAGTATTCCAAGAATACCATGCAACGGAAGGAACTTTTGCCACCATTGTAAGATGACTGGACATTGGGAAGCAAGGCGTTGGAGATTTCATCCAAAGCTTCACCGCAAAAATTGCACAATGAAGAGAAGATTCTTGCGAGTGAAGAGGCAGATAAAGAGTTTCTTACATCTCTAGTCCAAGGGGAAACAATTGCCCAATGAGATTTAGCAAAAAAGGAGGTTTGCATCACTATTAATGAAGATAGTATATTGATGCAGACATCAAGCGTAACCC
Organism: Larix kaempferi; assembly: GCA_027924585.1. Lineage (NCBI taxonomy): Eukaryota > Viridiplantae > Streptophyta > Pinopsida > Pinales > Pinaceae > Larix > Larix kaempferi. The sequence continues at coordinate 42,242,145 of BSBM01000047.1, forward strand.
CAATGAAATTATTGTTTCCTTCCATTTTCCAAATGACGATTCATTTCTTGGGGATGTTTTAGAGATTGGTGCATGGAGGTAAATGACCTTGGGGTTCCTTGGAAATCCATGCAAACTGACGAAGCAACAATGGTTGAGTATGTTTTGTGGTTCACTGAATAGTTGACTGCATTCATAAGAGTTGTGTGGAGCAACAACTATGATATGGTGGAGAATGATGGGTTTGGCATTCATTGATTCTGATTGAATGTTGGGTGAGACCACCACCATAGTCTACTGATGATTGTCACTTACAACCATACATGTGTATGTTTTAGCACATGAAGAATGCCAGATTAGTGGTTATGATTGCACGCCAAGGAGATCATTAATTTGAAATTATTGCAAAGACAAAGTGTTGATTAGCACCTACCAGCAATAGAGAATTGCTTCCATGATGAGAAGTGATTCATCCTAGCAATAGAGAGTTGCTACCAAGACAAGAAGAAAACGATTATAGCAGTGAAGAGCTCATTGCCTTGGTAGTCCAAGGAGTAGAAAGTGTCCACAAATTCATAGTGGCAAAAGAGATAAGCCTCACCAATGGAGAAATAAATAGTTCAGTGGAAGCCAGAGAGAGAAGAAAAGGATCTCAAGCTTGGGTTGATGTCTTACTCATACAACACTAGTTGAAGAATGACTCACCAACATAGAATTGTTTCCATGCTAAGGAGCAATGGATCCTTGGTGAAGAAGGAAACCCACACATCCTTTCATGATGGCATATGATCATTGGGATCTCACTATTTAATAAGTGATGCATACATTCAACAACGAACAAGAGAAGATTAGAATTTGACTTGGATTCATTAACTGCCAAGATGGTCCATCTTCAGAGCCAAAGGATGTAAAATACTTGCACACTGAGGATGGGAGTGAATTCTTATTAAAGGTTTTGGGTCTAGATATTGCTCAGAGCAGAGTCAATGATCATACCTTTGCACTATAGGAACAAGTAGAGACCAACATTCAAATTGCCTTCATTGAACTGTCACCAAGTTTAAGAGGGAAATGTGAATGGATGTTGATTCTAGATTTCATATCATAGGATTGCATAGAGCTGAGAGTCAATGAGAAGACTTCTATAGTGGGAACAAGTGAGCAAGAACCAAGAGCTAATCCATAGCTGGGACTAGAGCCAATAGATTGAGCCACGATGCTAGAGCCAAAGCCACAATTAGAGGTGTATCCGAGGGCCATAGTTAGAGCCCGCGTTTTATAGAAGTTGATGAATGGACATTGATCCATTTTAGTTTCCTTGAGATTTTAGAGAACAAAAAGGCCCCCAATTGTGAGGTGTGATCCAAAAATGTATCTGAACAATACAGTGGTTGTAAGCCTCAGTACTTAAAATTAATTTGGAAATGTAAGAAGGCTATATACTAAGGAAAAGGAAATGCATGTAAACTGTAGAATAAGATGAAAAAGAATGTGCATTTAATTAATGGAATGGAAAAATAAATTAGGTGAGAAAAGAGAGAGGGAATAGGAAATGAAAAGCCATGGTTGTTTACTTTCCCATTACCCCCAGCTCTCCTATATCTCATTGTATTTTCACTCTCTATGTGTCTTTGGACAGAGGGAGGAGAAGGCACACAGAGAGTCGTGAATTGTAGTGAAGCCGCATTGTAATTACACATTGCCAAAATAGAAGTTTGAGCAACCAGTGAATGCTTCTTTTCCCATTTGGGTTTCAAGGGTAAAATATTGTGTCCATTATGTTCTTGGTATATTGTAACTACTTAATTTTAATTACTGTCATTGGTTTTAATGGAAGATCCTCTATGTTATGTTGATGTATTTGTAACTTTGGAAGATATTCACTTGTATATTGTATGTATTACATTTGTACTTTATTGTATCCCCAACGGAGATGTATTATTCCTCCAATTGGAAGTGTCGTCAGTTGTACTTGCAAGTGTCGCAAGTTATATTGTAAATGTCGTAACTTATATTTGATGGGTTATTAGACCACCCTAGTGGGGTTGGCCCAGTCAGCATTATGTTAAGTGGTTAAGTTGGGGCCGACCTAGTTGAGTAAAGGTCAAGTGAAAGTAAAAGTATAAATAGAGAGTGTGACTCTCTTATTTGACACATTCACACATTCACTCACTTCGCATTAGTGAGAGAGAGGAGGAGTGCGGTCGGCCCAGTCAACGTTATGTTTTGTTATATTGTAATGTCATTGCATCTTCTTTGTTGCATGCTGTTAATGATGAGAATATTTTTGTTCAACTGCTTGTTAGAATACATGATAACATTGTCTAGTGGCCACATTAAATGATGTGTTAAATGTCATTAAAATGGTGTATGTTGCATTTAGGGTTATAATTGGATGTACAACATAATGTACATGTAATGGCACAACATTAGAGTTACTAGGAGTTTCTATATGACATGTGTTACTTATAATAGGAATTTATGTGGATTTTATGCCTTGATGTGGATTCACTAGGAGAATTTTATTTAACCCCCATTCATTATGTGGAGATTCCTTCTCGTTGTTGAAGCCTATACATTGAGGTGTACATGAGCCTATACATTGAGGTGTACATGAGATCCTTTATTATTCAGTTGACTCCATTGGGTCGATAAATATCCTCACTAGTGAATCATCATGATTGATCATTCTTAGAAGAACATTCTAAAATAATTTGCACACTAATAAAGTGATTCAATTTCAAAAGTGGATATTTCTCTTATACATTGTAGTGTTTTTAAAAATATAAATTTGATGTTATGGTTTCTTGCTCTTTCCTCCATTTATTTGGTTATGGTTTCAATTATGAGGATTTATGCACCATGTATCTTTGGAAAACAAGTGATATATGGACACCATTATGAGGCCTTATGCACCATGGATTGGTATCATGTCCTTGACCATGGTTGTAGGAGGAAAAATATGATCTTAGATCCTAAATCAGGTTTTATGGGCTTAAGAGCCATGAACAAGGACTAACACTACAACACAATCCCTTTAGAGGGAATCTTTGGCTTACAAGTGGGATACAATCATGGTATTTTTTATGGGAAAAATTAATCCAATTGGCTATTTTTTGGATTTTTTTTCAAAAAATAATTTCGCTAATTGGCCATTTTTACTCTAAAAAATTGCCTATATTTACATAAAATAAGTTTTTTATTATAAAATATTCACCGAAAATTGCAAGTTTTAGTAGTAAATTGCATGTTTCTTATTTAATATACACCTACATATTTATGTGTGATTTTTTAAATCCAAAATAATTTCCTAGAAAATTCTACTTAGGTATACTATTTGAATCCTTAAAAAATACCCTAGATACAAGCATTGTTATGAGGTGTCATATGAAATTTTGGGTTGCAGGGTTCATATGGGTGCTTTTACAAGGTTTTATGCATCAAGGATGGTTATCTTGGGCATGTACATGGTCCAAAGAGGAACACCAATGTCTCAGGGAATAAATTATGTGGGAGGAACACCATGCATGAAGTCCAAAACCACCACAAAACCCTAAAAATTGAATCTATAGCCTACATGTGTTATATGGGTGCCAAGAAATGGTTCTGAAGTCCCTAAACATGGTCTAAAAAGGAACACCAATGTCTTAAGTCACGTTATAACCCAAATTCACACCCAAGATATAATTCCTAAAGCTTAAGGTATGGCCTTAGTGTAACTAAGAGGGAGACTGATGTCACCACACCAATCTCTCTTCTACTCTTTAGGTTGGCTCTTGTCCAACTCAAGGGAGGATTCCCTAGATTAGGATTACTATAGATTTCTATGAATTTCAAGGTGAAATGAAGATATGGCTCTAGAAAAAAATATGGTTCAGTATTTTAAGGAATAAGGATGAATGGACCAGAGACTAGTGTCTTATCCATTGGGAATTATGGGGTAAACCAAGGTTCACATGAAGGTTAAAGGAATGATTATAAATGGTTAGGGATGAAAGATTACAAACCCTTTTCACTATCTAATTGCTTCACCAAATTTTGAAATATAACAAAGGAAAACCCTAGTGAGGACATTTTCACATAGTCTTGAAGGGATACTTGTCATGCAAGGAATAAGAAAGCATCTAACCAAGAAAATGAGAGACGTGCCATACTTAATACTTCCAATTGAAAATAACCACATGAAAGAGAAAGACTTATTCCATTAGTTATCAAGATCATTAGCATTTGAAGATTCCATCTATCAATGGAAAATGAAACATGAGCAACATAGGAGTTTATGTGGGTTTTGTGCCTTGATATGGATTCTATAGGAGAATTTTATTTAACCCCCATTCATTATGTGGAGATTCCTTCTCACTATTGAATCTTATACATTGAGGTGCACATGAGATCATTTATTATTCAGTTGAATCCATTGGGTTGATTAATATGCCCACTAGTGAATAATCATGAGCTTGATTCTTGATGATTGTTGAAGGAGTATTCTAACAAAATTTGACATTAATAAAGTGATTCAATTTAAAAAATGGATGTTTATCTTATACGTAGTAGTGTTTTTAAAACTATAAATTTGGTGTTCTTGTCTCTTGCTCTTTCCTCCCTTTATTTGGGTATGGTTTCAATTATGAAGCTTCATGCACTAGATATCTTTGGAAAACAATTGATATATGGACACCATTATGAGGCCTTATGTGTTCGGGTACACAAGGTACTCCCAAAAGACCAAACACCTAGAGAAACCACTTCACACAAAAAGATCACAGATCGATACACCGATGTTTTGACATGGTTTAAACCCTCGAGAGGGAAACACTCCAAGGCCCCGACCAAATAGCTTCTACGGAGCAGTTTATTATGCAAAAGAAAAAAAGTTACAAATGAGCTTCTCATAATCGATCAACTAGACAATGACCCTCCATGCTCTTTAAATAGAGATCATGGACCAATCGGGTGTTAAGCCATGGATCAAGGGTAGGTATGATCTAAGAGAAGTTGAGCCATCAGATCACTCTATGTCTAGAACATATCGTGACCGTCGGATTTAAATATTTACAAATGCATACTAATGCATACTAAAGAAACACACTTTACCTAACAGATCTATTACACAAGTTGATCTTAACTAACTCCTAAGTGTCTAAATATCCTAACATTATGCACCGTGGATTGGTATCATGGCCTTGACCATGGTCGCGGGAGGAAAAATAGGACCTTAGATCCTAAATCAGGTTTCATGAGCTCAAGGGCCATGAACAAGGACTAACACTACAACATAATCCCTTTGGAGGGAATCTTTGGCTTAGGAGTGGGATACAAGCAAGGTATTTTTTAAGGGCAACATTTATCCAATTGGCTATTTTTTGGACCTTTTGTTTTCAAAAAATAAATTCGCTAATTGGCCATTTTTACTCTAAAAAACCGCCTATATTTACATAAAATATGTTTTTGATGTAATATTCACCAAATTTTACAAGTTTTCGTAGTAATCTGTATGTTTATTATTTAATATACATCTACCTATCTATATATATTATTTTTTCAATCCAAAATAATTTCATAGAATATTCTACTTAGCTATACTATTTGAATCCTTAAAAATTACCCTAGATACAAGCATTGCTATGAGGCATCATATGAAACTTCGGGATGCAAGGGTCATGTGGGTGATTTTACAAGGTTTTATGCATCAACGATGGTTATCTTGGGCATGGACATGCTGCAAAGAGGAACACCAATGTCCCAGGGCATAAATTATGTAGGAAGAACCCCATGCATGAAGTTCAAAACCACCACACAACCCTATAAAATGAATATTTGTCCTACATGTGTTGTATGGGTGCCAATAAATGGTTCTTAGGGGCTTAAACATGGTCTAAGGAGGAACACCAATGCCTTAAGTCATGTTAGAACCCAAAAGCACACCCAAGAGATAAAGTCCTGAAGCTCAAGGTATGATCTTGGTGTAACTAAGAGGGAGACCGATGTCACCACACCAAACTCTCTTCTACTCTTTAGGTTGGCTCTTGTCCAACTCAAGGAAGGCTTCCCTAGATTAGGATTACTAGAGCCTGCTATGAATTTCAATGTGAAATGAAGATATGGCTCTAGAAAAACAATATGGTTTAGTAATTTAAGGAATAAGGATGAATTGACTCGAGACTAGTGTCTTATCCATTGTGCAATATAGGGTAAACCAAGGTTCATATGAAGGTTAAAGGAATGATTATAAAGGGTTAGGGCTGAAATATTACAAACTCTTTTCACTATCTAATTGATTCACCAAATACATAAATCTAACAAAGGAAAACCCTAGTGAGGAGATTTTCACATAGTCTTGAAGGGATACTTTCCATGCAAGGATTAAGAGAGCATATAACCAAGAAAATTAGAGACATACCATACTTAACACTTCCAATTGGAAATCATCACATGAAAAATACTTATTCCATTAGTTATCAAGACCATAGCATTTGAAGATTTCATCCATCAATGAAACATGAGCAAAAAGAAAACCATCAATGGAGCAATTTGATCAACCAAACATGATAAACCAAGAGATAATCAAATCATATCAATGGAATTTCATCCCCAACCCACCATGAGAATGAATGAGGAAGGGATACTCGTTATATAGAGATTTAACTCAACTTCCTTTGCAACATAATTATTTATATTTCTCCTAGATTCACAATTTGCTCAATAAACTGCCCCCAAAGTGGTTAGATCTACTTTTCTCTCCAAGCAATACAATTAAATAATGTAAGTACAAAACCAACTCATGTTGTGAAGTCAACAGTGCATAAAATAATGAGAAGGTTATGTAAAGTGTCTTGTCCAAGGGAAACATCCCATCAAACATGTGTAAAAAAGATCCAAAGGTGGTTCATCTACAAGAAATAGGGACATGCAACTCTCCAAGTAAAAACACACCTTCCAAGTAGCATGCATGGACAAATATGGTGGTGTTTTTTAAATAGCAATTTTGAAATTGCCAACTTCCTCAATAATTATTGGATTTTCTATTATAACCACTTTTCATAAATCCCACAGCCAGTATGCATTAAATGGCATTGAGTTGGCATGTTTCTAGGCACTTTGTCAAAAGATAATTTCTCCCAAAGCTAGGATGACCCTAAAAAAGGATCAATATGATGTCCACATAACAACAATAGTCCTTCAAGCTAAGACACCACCTACAAAGGCCCCATATCCAATGTACCACCTCATCCAAACGTGTGCAAAGGAATAGGTCCATGGAAGAAGGAGTCAACCAATTAATATAGTGGCATCAAATCAAGAGCAAGGTCCCCACAGTACTGAACCAACCTCATGAAAGAAGGGATTTCCCCCTTCCCCAAGCAATAAAGTACAACATGCATAAAAATGCGTGGCAAGAGTGAGGAACACTCTACTAGAAATCATGGGAAATCAGGCCAAGATGCCAACCAAGTGCCAAGGAGCAAGGTCACCCTATCAAAAGGTAAATGCGTTCCCCACAACATGTGCTAGAAAGGAGGGTTCTCTAAGGCTCAAGGAAAACCATTAAAAAATCAACCCCCACTATGAATCACATCAAACAATCTATAGTACTCCAATAGAATGCATCTACATATCATCAAGTCATACTTATTCAAAGTGGGTTCCATATATTTCTTCAAACTGGCAGAGGAATACTGAATCCTCTTTGATTTCAACAATCTCCCCCTTTGGAATTGATGTAAACACCTCATCAATCTGTTCATAATCATCTCTTGAAGTTGTGCACTTCATCTGTGCTTGTCGCAGTACTCCCCATTTGTTCTTTTCCAGTTTGATCCTTGGCTCATCTGTGCATTATGTTGTCAATGCTTGTGTCTTTTACTTTTTCACATATCGCATGCTTCATGATCTTTGGGTGAAAACATGAAGTTGGGAAACAATTTTGGCTTGTTTTTTACAAACAAAACTGCTAAATTTTATGTTTTTCAACTTCGACCTCTTCAAACCCATATCTCCCTTAGGAATTTCAACTTGAAGTAAACACAAAGGTTTTAGAGAATTTAATTAGTTTTCTACTCGTATTTTTTTTCATTTTTTTTATGGACATATCATGGGACAAATTTGTTGTCAACAGACGACATATACTTGAAAATTTTAGGTATGGATAATGAGTGACCTATGTTGACAACGGTTTTTTGATAGATGGTTATTCATTTTAGGGAAAACAATTGTAGGCTCATAGTCTACACACACTACACTGGATCTTGGACTATATTTTTAGTTTTTTAAGACTTGCGAACTATTTTTTATTATTTATCAAAACAACGTATGTTCAGAAAATGGTGCATTATCGACACATGTTTTTGTCTTCACGTTTTCTTTCAAATGTGACTCTTATTGGAAAAAATAAAAGTACCCTTTTGAAGAGGATGAGCCAATTATGATCTCTGTGAAATGTCAAATTTTTTGGTGTTGTCTTTCTTATGATATTGAATTTTCATTTCGAGTGATTTTCAAAGTAATAAAATTCTTAAGGGATAAGGTTTAGAAAAAAAATATTAATAAATAGAAATTCAAGTCGAAATGAAACAATTATTATATCATTGGAAACTAGATTTGGAGATGAATCCATTGCTACCAAGTCCGACAAGTAATATTTAGAATTTGCAGGGGTTCGGGCTTGCTGAAGTTGCAGGTTCTAGAAAGATGCCATATATTTTCCCGGGTTTGTTGACCATAAACTCTCGGTTGAAAAAATATCTTCCAAAGTCTCAACCGAGAGTTTAGTTCAAACTCTCATCCAAGAGATTTTTTAAAAATACAGCGCGGCGAGTGGTTCAAACTCTCGACCTAGAGTTTTTTTAAACTCTCGAGCGAGAGTTTGAAATCTCAAAACTCTTGGCCTAAAGTTTGAGGTTGACTTATTTTCGCGTGATCATCCGCCCGCGCTCCATTTTTTTCACTCCGTTTGTCACAAAAGTGTTTCCCAGTTTTGTGATTTCACCCCTTTCTCGGCTACTTTTCATCTCTGCGTTGATCACATGCTTCATGATCATTCTTCCCCTTTGACATCAATGAAAAAGAGGCATCATCGATGCACAATTATAGATTCCCCTTTTCTATGAATCTGCGCTAGCCTCATAAATCTGCTTCCTTTGAATTACTCCCCCCATCTTCATGCTCCCTTCTCTTTGATAAGTGACATTTTCTGTTCACTTTCCTGAGTGAACTGTAGTTTTAAACTTTTGCAGATTTGTCTTTACTGTTGCAAGTTTTCCTTTCGGTTCTTCTTCTTTGGCCACGATAGTTGCCTCCACTTTTTCATCAGAAACTGATTCTAGAGTTTCCAAGAAATCATCAATTGCTTCTTTGATTTCCCCTTGTAACTGTGGGAAGGATTATGTGATGTTGAAGGCTTCTTCCTGTAGGGTTTCAAGCATGTCAATTAACTTTCGTTGTTCTTCCCTAATTCTGTTTATTTCTTGTTGTTGTTTCTTGCATTCTTCCATTTTGATCATCTTCTCAATCACTCGTGGGAAGGCCAAACTGTCACATATCCTTTGTTCTAATTCTTGCGCGGCCTATAGCGTCTTACCTACTTCCTTCAATTGCTCATCTTCAATCAGTTTTGTCCACAGTTGAACACTTTCTTCATGCAACTTTGTACACTTCAACTCCAAGGTCTTGATGTTCTCAATTATAGTGTTTATTCTTTCTAGGCTGCTTTCACATTCTTCTCTAACCTCTGGAGCTGCTCCTGGTGATTTTTTTGGTGATAATTCTTCAACTCTAGCCTGTAGTCCTTGAATGACCTTACTTATCTTTTCCACTTTTATTTCTATAGAAGTGTCTTCATCATCTAAAACCTTTGGAACTGCATTGTACACTTCTTCCATACCTTTTGCATTTTTAAAGCATTATGTTGTAATTTCTCCACTTATTGCTTCATATGATTACCTCTTGTGATAGTTTCTTCTTCTTTTTTTTCCAACTCTGATGTATTTTGCATAGACTTTTATTTTTATGTCTTCAACCTAGAACATTCTTCTTGTATAACTTCCCTCTCACTCTGTATTTCATACTAATCAGCTATAACAGCCTAATGTCTCCATCTAATATCCTGTGTAATGGATGTGTGCAGTGCATGTAGCTCATTTAAAGGTAAGTGTGACATAGTTATTTCTACATGACTTACCATTTTCTGCATCTCCTAAGTGGGAAGCGTCAAGGCTACAGATGAGATCTTTAGTTTTTGGTGTGGCTCTATTTCCTTTGTCTTCACATCAGAATGTGTATGTGAACTACTCAAATATGCTTATGGGCGTGCTTCCTCAACATTTTTCCTTTCTCCACTGGTCATCTAAATCAACTTCTTCATTGCCACAAATTTATCTTCGATCTTCAACAGAATCTCCTCTTGATGTTGCACAAGTACTTCAATATCACTCTTTGTAGCCATATTTACTATGGCTTCTTTTGTTGCATTTGTGACCTCTATGCCAATGTTTTAAACATCATGTTCAATTAGTGTACAAACATGACTGGATTTGGACACTTTTCTTTTCTTCTTTAAAAACCCTTCAAGATGAGTTGCTTCTTTTCTCTTCCTGGATGATGCAGAATCCTGTGTGGGTTTCAGAGGGATCTCTGTGTTGATATCTTCCTCTTCTATGGGTGTTGGCTTATTTGGTTGTCCATGCTACATAACCTCTTCTTCTTCTTCTTTTAATGGAATCTTCCACTATGCCTCCCATTCTTGGACAATTTGTGTAATATCATCTTCAGAACAAATGAACATGGTGGGAAACAATTTTTTGTTAGGGTCCCTTTTTACCTAAATTAAAGTATGATGCATTCCAATTTTGAAATGCACAATCCCCTTGTATGCTCTAACTATGTGAGGATGTATGCATGGAGTCTCTCGTAAAATGAATTTGATCTCCTCACAGTATAGGAAACAATTGAAGTTGTTTTCTTCCTGTCTACTCATATTCTTAGAAAACCACATGTTCATATATCTTGCAGCCAAGAAGGGTCTCCTATTTCTATCAAACAATTGACTTCCCTCGGGTTCCTTCCATCCTATGAGCGCAATAAATATCAATAACCAAGTGTAATGAAAGGGATTACCTTTTTCTTGTGCTTCCAAGTAGTCTTCCAGAAACTCATTCAACAAGAATGTTGACTAGTTCATCTGTACTCCCTCCACACACTTTTCTGCGGCTACAATGAACTGATCCTGGTGACTCTTCTAGAATATCTTCCATGCCAGTATCCATATATTGAATCTCGCAACATTGTCCTTTATTTGAGTTACTGAGAATCCTCTACTGGCCTGTTGAGTTCCATATTTTCCATCCATCATCTTTCCAAATGATTTTTCTTGTCTTCTTTCCAAAAGAATACTTACATATTCTCCTATGGTAGGTAGCCCTGTGATCATTTCGATCATCTTGGCATCAATGCAAATAGGTATTTTTATCCATAGGTATCCACCATGCACTTGCAATAAAACTAATTTTGCGCACATTTTTACCTGTGGGGACCTTCCAAAGTGAGGTATTTCCAACAGGTTTAGTAATCCTGATTTTGACAGTCCATTAGCCCATGTTTTGAGCTCCATTACAATTGGTATCTTAGGATTTCAGATTGGATTCTTATACATGTAATTATCCATGACCAGTTTAGGGAATTTATCAGGGTTAGTGACATCATAGTCTGCAAATGTGAACTTGTACAGCTGTCCATGCATATGTTTTTCAACAATGACACCTTCAGAGTCCTTCTGTGCTTGTAACTTTGTATATTATACATTGTGAAAGGTAACATGGGTAGCATCAGGTCTTCAAGAGGGAATATAGTCACAATAAACCCTTGCATGCTTTGATGAGGATGCACTTGGGGTTTTTGCAAAATATCTCTGCACATTCTCTGAAGAGTTCTTTGATCTACACTGTCTCTTAGGTTCCATGTCTTCTGAGCTTCAATATTTCACACACATTGTTCAGTTTGTAGCTACTATTCTCAATAGATGCGGGAGTTCATACTGGAGATACTCATGGCTTATAAAGGTTTTTCATCTGACCTATGCCATTAATGATTTTCATTCTTTACATATTTCCCTTGATTTGGTCTATTTTCGAGAACTTGGAAAGTTTCAATTTTCTCGAGATTTCTCTTGATCTTGTCCAAATTCAATTAAACACTTTTTGTCATTAAATGTTGTTGCCACCCAAGAATTAATTACCACTCATGTCACTACTCCACTAGTCATTAATGCTTACCTTTTGTTGTAGTCTATTTTGGCACACAAATATTTAATTGCGATAGGTCCGACTGTCTGTGAGTTAACCTTGAGTTGGAGTGGAGAAAGATTGGTCTCCCAATCTCCACACTTTTATTTAGTACCAGAGACTTGAGAATATCTAAGATGTTATCCATGGTCTTCTTTTTACAAATCATTCTACATTGTTCTTTTCTTTGATTTGTAGTAGTACAACATATTTTATAATGAATATCTTGGTGATCCTCACCTATTTTCTTCTTCCAGTATTTCACATATTTTCCTAACCCTCCGCAGTTATGAGCTTTGTGAGCAATTTTATTACACTTGTAATAGACTAAATTGTTACAATATTTTCCAACATGTCCAGTCATTGTGCATTTCCAACATTGAACAGTTTTGTGCAAAGACACCTCCTTTGATTGTGCAATAATATTTTTGTCTTGATCAATTTCCTTGTTATCTTTCTTCTTGATTTCACCTTCACAGCCTACACCAGTTTTGTCAAATGGTGATCTTTGCTGGCTTAGAATCTCATTCAATACTTCTACGCTTTTGAGAAACTTCTCATTTGTGCTATATTGATTTTGCAGCCTTCCAACTTCTTGTTCTTTTTCTCATAATTGAGTCTTTTGTTCTTCAAGCATTTTTTCATACTTAGAATTCTTCTCTTTTAGAGAGATGGTCTCCAACTATATTGCTTGAAGTTGAATTTGATAATCACGTTGCTTTTGGAACTGATCCTTTAGAGACATTATTTCTTTTACTTTTTCTTATTTATTTTCTTTAGTACCTTCCAATTCTTTCCTCTTAAGCATGATTTCATTTGATAGCCTTTGATTCTATGTGGCTGATTTCTTCAGCATGCTTTCCAGAGTGTCATTCCTTAGTTTCTCAGTTTGATAGGTTTTATCCATTTCCTGTAATTGACTGGTGAAGTATGCTACCAATCCTTTTGATTCTTCTTCTTTATTTTTCATAGTTTGCATAGTGTTGGTTACTACGCTTTTTACCTCTTCTATTGTTTTCCTTTGTGAACGAATGATATTTCTTGCTTATGCGATAGAGATATTTTCTAGGCCGCCATTTTCCTATAACCATGGTGCTTTGCTTTGAGAGGAAAATTACTTTCTTCCCATAACTGTGCAAGGATCTATATTCCATATGTTAAGCTAATACTAAAGACAACCGCTCCTATACCAATTGTTGGAATCTTATTAATACTAAGAGAGGGGGTGAATCAGTATTAGCGTAGTTATGAACAATATTTACTTCTTATCATATTTTAACTTGATCTCAAATTATGCATTCACATAAACAAAAAACATTCATCAACATATGAGAAAAACAAAGAACACACATATTTTTACGTGGAAACCCAAACAGGAGAAAACCACAAAATGTTCTCTTATAATATAAACATTGCATTCATGGAAGCACCAATTTCAGAATTTCTCCAGCACCAACTATAAGGAGGCACTGACCTCATGGTTTTATAGGCACTGACCTGAAGGAAGCACCGAATCCCTGATTTACCAACTCAAATTCGAAGAAGGCTTCGACCCCCTGCGCCTTGCCCCGTCCTACCTCCCTAATATGGTAGAAGAAGATATTGCTTTGCTGTTCTTCTAATTAGTGCACTCTTCATATTAACTTATGTTCATTTTATTGTGCGCACCTTTTGTATGTTGTAATATTGTTTTCATTATATTTCATACTTCAAACTTAACTTATCACTTCACAACATTAAAATTGACTTCGCACTACATAAACTATGTGTTGCTTCAACTTATTCTGTAGTCTGCACTCAAATTCTGTATGTCATTATGTTTCCATGCATCTGCAACTTCAACTGATACTGCGCATCTTCTGATGGACTAATGTTCTAACTCCATGCATCAGTATCAGATGAGTCTGCGCATATTCTGTGATATTTCCATTTTTTCTTGGTGCCATAGTCTTTAGACAATCCGCGACCTTCTATGCATCATCTGTGATTTGGCCTTTATGTTTTACGCACTTGTCTTAGATCATCCTTATCATAATGTGCATCCTTTACTATGTTGTAACTCTGTCTTAGGACATCGGATAAACTTCTTCACTTTGTGCATCACTAGATATACTTCAATTCAGTCTTTGTGCATTTGTCTTAGATCATCTATGATTGTCTGCATGCTATCAGCGAAACTGTCATTTTGGTCTCATGCAATCGCACATCATATGTAGTTCTTCATTTCCGTATTCATGCAACTGTCACAAATAAACTACATCATTTTGCGCACCATTATTAATTACATTCTCCTTCTCGTGTTCACTCGGGTCCCTGCTAGATCATTCTGTTCTAGTTCCATGAGCCCTTAATGCCTCAAAATAAGAAGCTTGATCAATATGTATCTTCCAGTCTCGAGCTCACAAGCTTACTTCAATTCTCCAACTTGGATTCTTATTTATGCTTGTCCTGCGTGGATAGTATGTCCACAAGTTAGTTGTGGCTTTGCTTCTTCCTTGCTTCACGGTTCATGCTTCCGCCACTTGTCATGTTCTGCGTCGCTAAGGTGTAATCTCTTTGTGGGTATTTCGCATACTTGGTCCTTTTCCAAGTGGTTCTTGCGCCCTTGCGGTGTGGTATTGCGCACTTGATGTACCATCACTTGTGGGACTTGCACACTTGTCTTCTTAAGCGCTAATTTCTTCTGGTACTCCTCCGTGCTTCAACAACTTGAAATATTCTTCTGATTAGTGAGTTTTGCATGGTTTTGGGACTTGCTTACATGTTTAACTGTTTCTTGTTCCACTTTGTTTGCACACTCCCGAACCTTGTCCAGCCATGTCTTTGGCATATACCTTTAAGGTAGTATGACTAGGTGTACTTGATACATGCACCTGTACCATGTGTACTGAATGAATTCCTTATGTACTTCTTCAAACTGGATTCCATATACTTCTTTAAACTGGCACATAAATATACTTCTTCAAAGTGGCTTCCATATATTTCTTCAAACTGGCACAAAAATACTAAATCCTCTTTGACATCACTTGACATCAATGACATCCAAAGTTGAACATATGGTTCATCCAAGTGTACTGCAAGTGCATGGATCCAAAAATTGGATACCTATTTTCAATTGAACCCCATGGATGAAAGGTATGCCATTAAAATTGCCACCCTGCATCTTGATGGTCAGGCCAATGATTGGTGGTTCCATGGAATGAAGACATTGGGTCATGACCAAGTGTCAACCTATGAGAGTTTACTAGAATATCGACAAAGAGATTTGATTGGAAGGATCCCAAGATATCCTTCAGGGAGATAGCAAATCTGAGAGAGTCAAGAAATCCTAAGGCGAAATCCTAAGGCCTATATTTCTGAGTTCCAGAAGCTAGTTGTAATGTTCACTGATATATTGGAAGCTCACTTGATCCTTTTATTCATAGAAGGATTAGCAGAGCCATTGAAGGGGTTGGTCAAGGCATATAGACAATCTAGTATGCAGGATGCAATGAGAAGAACTGGAGTCAAATACCTCCCTTAAGGAATTTGACTGGCACTTTAAAGAATGAGTATAATTCCAAAGATCGAGATGAATTGAAGAGGAGAAAGTTACGTTTCACATGCCATGAACCATGGATTCCAGGCCACAAATGTGCCAAAGGAAAGGCACATTACATTGAGGTATTCTCAAGGAGCGAAGCTGAGGAGGAATATGAGGATGATCTAGTTACAATTGATAGTGAATATGAGACTATATATGAAGAACAACTGCCACCAACAAGTGGCAAGATTGCAGTCTTAGCAAGAGTGACTCATTTCCACACTCTCAGATTCAAGGGAGTGGTTCAAGGACATAAGGTTTTGATTCTGGTTGATGGAGGTGCTACCCATAATTTCATTTATGTATCCCTAGTGGAAAGAAGGAAGCTGCCTACTAAATCATTTGAAGGTTTCACATCATCATACCAGATAATAACTCCATGGAATGTACTAGATGTATTCCAAAGCTGCAAGTGACCATTGGATATTATACTTTGACATACTACTTTTATGTGGTGAATGTGGCTAATACTAACTTGGTGTTGGGAGTGAAATGGGTGTACTCCATTGGGGATCACTCCATGAATTATAAGGTGCCCCAAATACACTTCCAAGATTCTGATGGGAAGTAGATTGTTTTGCAAGGAATCAACACTTATCCAAATCAAGTGGTGTCCTCACATAATATGAGGTCAATTTTGAGGCATGGATACATTGAGTGGGATGTTGAATGCCTCATCACCACTCAAGGAACCACCATTGATGTATCACAACACCCAAAGGACATCAAGAGATTGCTTAGAAAGCATGAGAAGGTTTTTGGAGACCTTTGTCGTGGCAGGCCACTAGATAGAGGAGTAGAGCATGTGATTGAATTGGAGGTAGGAACACAACCCATAATGAACCACCCCTATAAGCACCCCAAGAAGTTCAAGGATGAAATTGAGAGAGCTAATAAGGAACTTATTGAATTAGGACTCATCATACCAAGCTTGAGTCTTTTTTCTTCTTCAGTAGTTCTAGTGAAGAAGAAAGATGGAACACTAAGGATGTGCATAGATTATTGGGATCTAAACAAGAGGACCATTACGAACCAATAACCAATCCCAAGAATTGATGAGCTGATGGATGAGCTTCACATTTGTTCTGGTTACCATCAAATTAGAATGAGAGAGGAAGACATACATAATACAACTTTTCATTGTCACTATGGACATTTTGAGTTTTTAGTCATGCCCTCTGTCTTGACTAATGCTCCAGCTACATTCCAATATTGCATGAACAAAGTATTCAGTAATCAACTATGTAAGTATGTGTTAGTATTTTTTTAAGACATTATGATTTATAGCAAGACTTGGGAGGAACACATGCAACATTTGAAAGCAGTACTAACAATTTTGACAGAACAATCATGGTATGCCAAGCTGTCCAAATGTGAGTTTGGAATGAAGGAGTTGGTGTACCTTGGCCACGTGATTGGACAAGATGGGGTATAGGTACACATGGATAAGATACAAACTATTCTTGATTGGACAAGCCCCAAGATCGTGACTGAATTGAGAGGATTCATTGGGATCTGCACCTACTAGAGAAAACTTGTCAAGGGATTCTCTCAATTGACTACACCCTTGTCTAACCTGACAAAGAAGGAGGATTTTTGTAGGTATGAGTAAGCTGAGAATGTTTTCAACAAAATGAAGGAAGCTTCCCTGTCCTTTCCTTACCTGATTTCACTCATCCATTTTTGCTTGAGTGTGATGCCTTTGGTGAAGGCATTGGAGCAGTTCTAATGAAAAATAAGCACCCCATTGGTTTTGAGACCAGAAATTTGCAGCCACACAAAATACGCTACTCAATTTATGATAAAGAAATGTTGGCCATTATGCATGCATTGACCAAATTTCGGTAGTACTTGGTGGGGAGCAAGTTTGTTTCCAAGACTGATCACAACAGTCTAATGCATTTTTTGACACAAAAGGAGCTCAATGATAGGCAACAAAAATGGGTGAGTAAAATTCAAGCCTATGATTTTGACATAGTGTCCAAGAAGGGTAAAATGAATGTAGTGGTAGATGCACTTTCTAGAAAACCAACCCTTTCTTCAATGGAATTTCCTGCTGATTGGAAAGTTCAGTTAGCAGTAGAGTACTCTACAAATAAATTTGCATGCGAGGTATTAGATGGATTGATTCGAGATGATTTGTACAAAGTGTTATATGAAGTCATCTATTACAAAGACATAATATACTTGGTGCCAGGATCAACTTTGAAGAAGAATATTTTGGAAGTTGCCCATGATTCACCCTTGGCAGGACATCTTGGTTACTTGAAGAATTACAGGAAAGTTAGAGATAGATTCTCATGGAAAGGCCTCAAGATGGATGTGTTGAAGCATGTGAGAGAGTGTAGCACATGCCAATAGAATAAAATTGAGCACATGCATCCAACTGGGCTACTATAACCACTACCAATTCTAGAGCAGACGTGGGAGAGAATTTCAATGGACTTCATCACTGGTCTACCCAAGGTACAAGGAAAAGACTGTAAATTTGTTGTAGTAGATAGACTTACTAAATTTGCACATTCTTTGTTGTTCCATCAACTAGTTCAGCAACCCAAATTGCTAACCTTTTCTTTAAATAAGTGTTCAGATTACATGGATTGCAAAACACAATAGGTAGTGATAGAGATAGTAAGTTCACAAGTGCTTTTTGGCAAGAGTTGCTTAAATTGGTGGGGACAGAATTGGATCTTAGTACAAGCTACCACCCTCAAACTAATGGGAAAACTAAGAGGGTCAATAAATCGCTGGAATGATATCTTAGAAACTATGTTATAGGGAAGAAAAATACTTGGATTAGATGGATGCATTTGGGTGAATTTTACTACAACACTTCTTATCACATGTCTATTGGCATGCCCCCCCTCAAATCCATGTATGGATATAAAGCCTCCACCTATGTTGATAAGATATTTGGATATTGTAGAGCACCAAAGGAAAAAGACTGGATCCAAGAAAGTATGGAAGGTAAAGGGTCTGAAACGTTAAAGACAAGGTTCTATGGTCCTTATAGAGTTGTGTGGAAGGTAGGAGAAGCTGATTATGAGTTGGATCTTCCAAAATGAAGCAAATTCCACAATGTATTTCATGTCTCATGTCTTAATCCTAAGCAATTTGGAAGCAAGTGACAATATCAGTAGAACTTCCACCACTGGATCATGAAGGACAACTAATCTTGGTACCATAAATAATTATGCAAACAATAGAAAAAAAGTTGAAGAATAGGATTATCAAGGAATATCTGGTTTTGTGGAAAGGCCTACCTAGTGAAGATGCCACATGGGAGAATGATCAAGTGTTGCATCACCCTGAGTTACAATTGCTTGAGGACAAGTAATTTTGGGTGGCCATCCTCCTTTATTATCAATCCCTATAGGTTTTAGCAAAAATTTAATAAGTATACTGGTTAATTTTGAATATATTAATTGTCAACTCAAATTTAAATTTGGAACTTAGGAGACTGTGCATTGTATTAATTGTAAATATTTTTATTATTGTTTAATTTTATGATGAGTGGACATGATTAGGTGGATAGGAGTTTGCATATGAGACATTTTGGACCCTATGATTTGTCATCCATAATGGAAACTAGAATAAAAGTAGAGAAAATCCATAAATCCACTAAAAGGATGGAAGGCAGCATAAAGGCAGGAAAAACTCAGAAAAGCATAAAGCAGGATAAAAGAAAGAAATTTCATAAAAGTAGAAGAAAGAAAAAAAGCAGGAAAAGCAAGAAAGCAGAGAAAATCCAGGAAAAGCAAGATGTTGCCAAAAGCAGAAAAGCATACAACAATAGAAAGGAAACAATGCAAGGAAAAAGAAAGGTAAAAGTTGCATGAAAAAATTTATTCAATCACGACGCATTGGTTGAGGAGTATGGACCAAATTCAATTTATCTTGATACCAACTCATCTTATAAAAGAAGGAGGTATGCCCCAATGCACATATTTTTTCACTTTTGATAATTGTCTTGTGAGGTCTACATCTCAAAGGCTTGGGAGATGCACCCCTAGCCAGCTTTGGGTGATGTGCCCCATTGAAAAACTTGTTCTAGTCATATTCATAGTGTTAGTGCATACATTAGAGTTTCAATTTCATATATTATCTATCCCATAGATTGAAGGATTCGAGTCTCAAGAGATTGTGAAGAGATAGATGCATAAGTGTTTGTGGTTGTGATGTGATTTGGTCAGAAGAAGAGGGAAATTTGAGCAATTGTGCCCATGTGAGTTGTAGTAGCTATTTATGTTCCTTCAATGATATGAAATATGGTCATTTACTACACATGGCTATGATGCAGTGGTGATATCCTTTCTTTCTCAGATTCAATATTCTTGGTTCTATATTGTAAAATCTTAAGGGTTAAGGACTCTCTGTAAGTTTGGTTCTAGTATACTATCATTTGCTGCTATAAAAAAATGAGTTAAGCTTGATTCTATTCATGAACATGTATTTTATCTCATTTTTTTTTTGTCTAAGAATTCATGAGCCTCTGATGTTGTTTGTAATTTACTGTTTCAATGCATGCACCCTAGTATGGCAAAATTGACTATTTTTTTCCAGAAATTGCAGTAGATTGACTTCTGTAAGTCCATTTCTTAGTCCGTGAATTGATTTTGTTATTAGAAAACATGATGAACCCATATAAGTCCTAAAATAAAAAAATTAAACCTTTAGAGGCCATTCTATCAGTGTTGAAACTTCCCTAGTTGAGCAGTCCAAAAACTAGTCTTGTGTTCCTGCCTTCCCAAATCAAGTCATGTGGTTTATAAATTGACTTTTTAAGGGTTTTTATAGATGTTTTGGGTATTTTTCAATCCATCCACTTCCATACTGCACCATAATCAATGGATTTTCCACATAATTCCTCGAGGCCATTTCCTTGAAGCCTTTGGCATATCCAAAGGAGTCTACCCGGGGCGTGAAGTACTCCTAAAAGTGAAACTGTCGAAGTTGGGAGTTTGTTTAGGTTGTTGTAGGTTTTATTGAGCTATATGTAGGTCCTAAAACTCATATTGGGATAATTTTGGAGAGTATGGGGGTGTTTGGGGTTTTACTTTGAAATTCTAGTCAAACTAGCTAGTTCTTTTCGCATCAAGTCCATCCATTGTG
The DNA here is from genome assembly GCA_027924585.1 of Larix kaempferi. Classification (NCBI taxonomy): domain Eukaryota; kingdom Viridiplantae; phylum Streptophyta; class Pinopsida; order Pinales; family Pinaceae; genus Larix; species Larix kaempferi. The sequence continues at coordinate 42,263,094 of BSBM01000047.1, forward strand.
TGTTTAATATTTCAAGTCTTGAGTTAGTGTTCCTGTGATTAGATTGGGTACATTAAAATATTTCAGGTATCCTTCACTCTCTGGATGAGCCTGATGGTGCTCCATGATTTTCTTCTTTCTGCAGAATGTGTCGACACAAGGCAAATCTCCTCTTAGCAAGAGGTTCATAAAGTGATCTTTCTACCAGTTCTACTGACTCTTCAGGATCAAGAGGATATAAGGAATCTTATGGATTCTCCCTATCGACATCTAAAAGAGGAGAACCAAAACGTGGATCCTCCATCATGGGGGTCTTATGCTCCTCCATATCTGAATCACATTGAAGTTCTTTAGAGAGCTTGAGGGAAGCATCTTCATGAAATATTACATCTTTGCTGACTTCAATGTGCCTTTGACCTGGAACATAGATTCTATAATATTTTGAGGATTCACTATATTCAACAAATGTGCCTTTCTATCTGGATGGCTCCATATTTGTCCTCTTCTCTTTTGGAACATGAATGTAGATTGGACAACTCAAAATATTCAAGTCTCCAACATTTGATTTTTCACCAGTGAAAAATTATTTAGGAGTCTTCTTTTCCAGGATAGCATGAGAGCTTCTACTCTAAATATAAACAACAATACTGGAGGATACTTCCCATAAGGAGGTGGGTAGATCCTGATCACACATCATAGCTTTTGCAGCCTCACAAATTATCATGTTCTTTGTTTCATCCACCTCATTCTGTTGGGGTTGTAAGGTACAGATAGTTGTCTTCTTATCCCGACCTCTCGGCATAAGTCATTAAACTCATGAGACTCAAACTCTCCTCCATTATCATATCTTAAAGCAAAAATGTGATTTCCAGTCTAATTCTCAACCAGTGCTTTAAACTCTTGAAAATTGTTGAAATTTTCACTCTTTGACTTCATAAAATAGATCCATGACTTGGGAGAGAAATCATCTATGAAAAGCACATAGTACAGATAACCACTCAAGGATGGTGTAGACCTGGGACCACATAGATATGAATGAATCAATTCCAGGATCCCTTTAGATATTTTAGCACTGTTTGGAAAGTTTTTCATGATGTTCTTACCAAGAGCACAACCTCTACAAATAACATCATGCTCATATTGAAATATAGGCATACCTTTTACCATATTCTGTAATCCAGGTAGTGCTTTGAAATGAATATGACCAAGCCTCATATGCCATAGTTCATAAGGGATGACTGTGTCATGGATCATGGCTTAATGAACTTTCCAGGAACTTTGTAGAGACCTCTCTCTGTAACTCCAACCACAACTGCAAAATTCAAGTATGAATTCTTAGGCCACAAGAGCACTTTGTTTTCCATAAATATTACTTTGAAACCTTTATCTTTTAGAACTCAAATAGACATGAGTTTTTTCTTCAGACCAGGAACATACAAAATATCATCAACATGGAGTACATCACCTGAATTCAACTGAAAGGAAGTGGATTCAACTCCTTGGATCAAATAGGTGGTATTATCTATGAGTTCTTCCTGACAAGAGAACTTATTTTCCTATAGATTTGTGATAATGCTCCTATATCCAGTCATGTGTTTTGCTGCAACGCTATCCACAAGCCATGTCTCAACACTAGTGATAATGGATCCACTTAGAGTTGAGACAAGATAGTACTCCTTCCTTGTCTTTTGATCATTTGAAGAATTATTTCTTGTAGGTTCATCTTCTGTAGCAGTAGAATCATGAAATATACCCTTAAACTTTCCTCTTTGCTTTCCACGACAGTCTCTTGCAAAGTGGCCCTTCTTATTGCAGTTGAAGCATTTGACTTTAGACTTATCAAAGTTCTTGTTGTATTCTTTTTTATTTTGAAGAGGAAAAAACTTCTTCTAAGACAATGATTTATTTCCTCTCTTCGTCCTTTCCGTAAGAGCAAGGTTATCTTCTTTGGAGGAAGAATTTTTTCTTTGAATTCACCCTTCTTCTTGAAGGAAATCATGCCACAATATTCAAAGTTTGGCTGCACTTCTCAACCATTAACAATAGCCAAGAATGTCTCCCATGAGAATGGAAGACCATCGACAACAAGCTGAATAATATCATCGTCATTGACAGTAACTCCAATGATCATGAGTTGATATTTTACTTGAGATATATTTGTGAAGAAGGAAGCAACATTTTCTTCCTTCTCCATCTTCATATTACAAAGCTTGTTCTTCAAGGCTCTCTTCTAACTAGGAGCCTTCTTCTCATAAATATTTGTCAAGGTGTCGAAGCACTCTTTTGCAGTCTTCAATGGAGTAATCATCGGCATCAAATTGTCTTTCACAGAATCATAAATGATTATCTTTGCTTTGGATTGATTCTTATTGAAAGCAATGCACCCAACATTAGAAGTAGCCCTCTTCAACAACATTGGATACGTATCCATATAGATCATGCTCTTCCAATATATTTAGAATCCTAGCCTCCCAAGTATTGAAGTTCAAAGTTCGTTCAAGCCATTCTTCCGGTCTTACTGAGATTGAAGCCATTATTCTTCAAGTATTGTGCTCAACTTTTACCACTCAGGATCAAAGTAGGCTCAAGATTGACTGTAAAAATCAGCTCATTCATGCCCTGAGCTCTGTCAATACCATGTTGAATTTTGATCTTAATGTGGAATTATAGTAGAACTTGAAATCAATGAATAATCAAAAGCATAAGCATTCACATGAGACACAATAATTTCCCTGGGGAAACCCTCTAGTACTTGAGGGACAAAACCCCAACAAAATATTCCTTGGAATATTGAGAGATAGAAGAGGATGTCTTTACAATGAACATATTACGTCCAACACCCCTGGTGCATTATCATAGAGAAATACCAAGCACTCCTGGTGCAATCACATATCAAGAGAGAAGACAAAATAATAGAAGAACCCAACATCTGATTATGCACTAAGACCAGTTCGCAGTTTTGATCACATGCACACTTCCTTCAAGAGAGATCCGCTCTTCACCTTGATCTCATCAAATCTTGCATTACAAGTGTATCATACATCTCATTATTGGCTTAATTTATAGTCTTCTGACTTCAAGATGAACTCGCCTTCCAACTAGATGTCATATCACTAAGTTAGGTTACTAAATCAAGTGTCGTCTTTTAGTTTAACTCAAGTGTAATCATGCAAACACTTAGTTAATTAGATCTTCTACTTCAGGATGAACTCGCCCTTCAACTGGATGATAGACCACTCAAGTGTTTTCTTTTAGTTTAACTCAATTGTTGTCATGCAAATACTTAGTTAACTCAAGTGTCATCATGCAAACACTTCGTTAACTAGATCTTCTTTGTTATCACTTAGTTAACTCTTTTAACTAAAGTATTTCTTGATAACATCACTGAAGTAAACAATTCGATTTCTCTCTTAATTAACTGAAGTCTTTCTTGTTAACATCATTGAAGTAAACAATTCGAGTTCTCTTTTAATTAACTGAAGCCTCTCTTGATCACTGAAGTGAACAATTTGAGTTCTCTATTATCTTAACATATCTAATTTTTATCTCTTGTCTTATCTACATGATCCACTTGTGCCATATTTACTTTATTTATCATATCAAATATACTAAGGATATTTTTCCAATGATGTGATCATCTTGTTCTACTATCATTCCAAGTCATCATATGCTAAAGTAATTCACTCTAGAGGTCGCCGGTCTCTAGAGGAGACTTAATAGCTCAAGCATGGTTAGTAGAACATCACACACCATTCATGCTTTGACATGTAAAGCATTACCTCAAAACATGAGGCACCACCTCAACGCATGAGAATATGTCTTGACATGCAAGACCTTATCCTTTCCAAGGAAGACTATACAGCATCATCACTTTGAAATACAGAGCACTTACCTCAATAAATGAGGCTTAACCTTCTTTACACATAAGGCTTAGTCATTCTTGAGTCGAACTCTAGAATCTACTCCAAGTTTCTTGAGTCCAACTCAGGCTCCCTAAGCCACTACCTCGACACATAAGGCTCAATCCTCGCACACAAGATTGACTTAGAGAATGACTCATGATGTTGTAACTTTAACATGAACGACAAATCCGGAACCTTTTATAGGAGAATTTCCACAAACACAAGATCCTGTATTTAGAATCTTCTTAGTACCCACATTATTCTCTAATGTAAGGCCCAAAGAAGATGATGGAAAACGTGACAAAAACTTAATCCGAGACAATGGAAGAATGTAAACCACCAGTAATAGCAATAGTTGAGTCCAAGGGTATTTTTTATGGATTTAAATATCATACCTAAGTATATTATTTTATGCGATCCTTTTGGATTGAAAAAATCATACATATAAATATGTAGGTGAATATTCAATAAAAAACATACAAGTTACTACTAAAATTTGTAACTTTTGGTGAATATTATCAATATAAACATATTTTCTACAAAAATAGGCAAACATTTAAAGTGAAAATGACCAATTGACAAATCTATTTTTAAAAAAGAAGGAAAAAAAATGATTATTCACCCCTAAAAAAAACCCCAAAACTTAGCTTGAAACCCCTCAAAATGTGAATGAGGTAAGTTTTGAGCTTATGCAATAAACTCTTGGTATGCCGACCTTAACCTTCTCTATTGAATGTACCAAGGAAGGCGATGGTTTACCAAATTCCGAGACAGTTTACCTTTATAAGTTGCCTCCACCTAGCCAACTCTAGTGTCATTGTTGTCAATCCTTAATGAAGGTACTAACAATAACCCTAATGCAATGGCTAGACCCATTTACGAGCAATTAGCCAAAGTTTCAATATGATAAAAAACACTCAGGGTGTACCATGTCGTGAACCCTAGGACTGTCTAAGCCCCCTCCCCTATGACGAAATGATGCAGGCTCATATGCACATGGTTTTCCCTTCCAACATTTGGTTTTAGTATTTTTAGATCGTGTGTGTGTGGGTGGGGGGGGGATTATATTATCATCTTTCACACATGTGAGTGGTTGGACTATTCTCCTTAGATGTGGTGGCTTGGTTCATGGTTTGGAGTTGTAATGGTACTGGCCTATGGTATTTCATTAATGAATGACATTTTCTATTTATTCATCTTCTTGATTAACTACAAGTGTGGAATTTCTTGCACACTTTCTTAAGCTGACCTCCTCTTGTGCACATGGTTTTTCAAATTGGTTGGTGGTTTTTATGCATAGTATTAAAAGTGGTCGAGTAAAATTTTATTTATGTTTGTGATTTTTTGTGTAGAAATAATAGGATTTGTAATTTTTATTTAAAAACCATTAAAAAGTACATCTAAGGTTTAATCTACCTATAGGTTAATATGCTTCATCTAGAGTTTATCTTGCTTACCAATTTTTAGGTTATCAAAGGATTATTCAAACTTTGATAAATTTTTTAATAACTTGATTGAGAGCTTAAAATAACTCAATATAGTCTTACAAAATCCCATCCCTCTCCACCCACCTTGCTAAAAATGTTACTTCATAGAATTTAGTTGACTATTATATTTGGGATCATAAAACCACATTTAAATGTAGAAATTTGGACTTTCAAGATTATCATTATACTTTAATTTGCTTTAAATAAGACATTGTTTCATAAACGTCACGATATGACGCTTTCAGTTAAAAACAACATTATAGTATATACCTGATATATGTTTGTTAACTATTCTCCATCAAACATCATTAAATTGGTGTTACTAAAAGTTGTTAAATTGTAATTATGTCCCAAATGTAAATAAATCCATGTTGAGGCAATAGAAATGACATTCCTCATGTTGATACATGTAAATGTAATAACTTAGGTACATTTTGCAATCCCACAACTTTGCAATTATGCCATGTAAAAATTACTTCTAGTGATGTAAAGTAACTTACGAGTAATCTTGAGTTCAAGCTAGAAAATAACGAAGATTCATGGTCATAGTAATCAACATTACAAAGACCATGTCTACCTACATGCATGTGGAATATATATATATATATATATATATATATATATGCAAGTAGTGATTTGGTGCATAATTCTTCATTATGTCCCAGATAATTTAAATATTTATTTCTGTGATGTATTTAAAAACTACTATTTAAATCTTTATTTAATGTATTGACAAACTATTGGGTCTCCCACTATCATGCAACTAGTGATTTGGTGCATATTTCTTCATTGTGCCCTGGACAATTTAAATATTGAATTATTGTTATGTATTGTAAAACCATTGGGTCCTCCACTATCATGCAAGTAGTGATTTGGTGTATATTTCTTCATTGCATTCCCACCTGTCTCAGTGAAAAGTTTTTTTGGGTGCATCTTTTATACGTACACGATCAACTCTTATGTGATGTTTTAAATAATGGTGTCTTAGTCATAAGTTTTCTTTATCATGTCATAAAAAATGGCAAACCGTTTGAACGAACTATTTTTTAAAATGTGGAGTGGATGTATATACAAAATAATACCTTCGTAGAAGTTTTTGATATAATTGAGAATCCTTTTATAAAATAAAAAGAAATTATGGTCACAAAAATATCTATTGGTTATTTTCATTTCAAAGATGGAGACCAAGTCTCCGCATGGCTAACTGTGGAGACAATTAGCAATATCGGAACAGCTTTTGGCAGTTCTGAAGCTCTTTCAGTTAGCCATTTCCATTGGTGTGAAGTTATTCAAGTATTTGGTGACTTATTACTTGTACTTGACTGGATTAAACACAGAAGAGCTCTTAAAAACATTTATCTAAGGCCAACATATGAAGACATTTGTGGGCTGATCGAAGTATTTGAAGATGTTTCTATACAACATGTCTATAAAGATAGGAATTGCGAGGTTGATATGCTCTCAAAACATGGTATATTACTTGAAGATGATACTCATAAATTATGGGAGACCAACAAAGATTATATCAAAGAACATGATCCTGGACCTTTTTTCACATAGATACTATTACCCACTCTAATGTGGGAAACAACTATGTTTTGGGGATACTAGATAGAAATACATGGGTCTTTTTCCTCGAAGTTTTTCTTTTTGGCAACTTTTATGTTCTACAAGTTCATACTTGTGTGTAGCAGTCTTTAATTTAGTTCTATAATAGGTGTAGTGGAAGCCTCTGTGACAAAATTTTGTACAGTTCAATCTCTAAGTTTACTCAGTGTAAGGCTTATATCCTGGATGAACAATATGGTTCAGATTTTTAATCAAATTTGGACTGTGATTTTTTTTTCATGGAAAAAAAAAGTTTTCGCATGACTTTACATAATTTTTAGGCTACATTTAATTTAATAATCATAGTTGACATGTCTTCAGATTCGATTTAATCAATCATAGCTGCCATTTATTCGGAATCGATACGATCAGGAACAATGGAAAGAATATACAATTTGAAAAAAAAAACTAAAATGGAAATTTTTTCTAATCAATTAATATTTATGAAATAATATGTTCAATATTTTAATAAACAATTTTTTTGTTTACTCGAATCTCCTTGACTTGCGGCATCTAAGCTATCAAAATCACCCGAGGATCGCACCTAGTCTAAACCACACCAGCCTCAACTTGATTGGGTTTTTGGGTGTTTTCCCCAACTAATTCACCCCTAAGGGGAATTGAACTCGGGTCGCCTTGCTAACGAGACCACACCTTATCCGAGTGAGCTAGAGGGAATTGACATATTTTAATTAACATTAATATGAAATAATATATTTAATATTTTAATATGATGATGATGATGATGATGGTTAACGTCCATTGAGACCAACATTGGTCTATTGGACCTTAATAAATTATTTGATTTGCTATAATAATTTATTCCTATGATCAAAAAGTTTAGAGAGAAGTGTACCGAGGTCACCATAGTTTTGACTAGTTAGAAGATTAGAGAGGTTAGAATTGTGATAAAGATTTTGGAACTATGATTTAATGTGGATGTACCCAGTGCACTCTAAGAGGAAGTGGCTTTCATCCTCAACGCTCTTAGACTCACCAAGATGGCAAATCCTTTCCTCCCACGGTATTTTAGGAATTATCCAGTACCTTGTAAAAAATATAATTTTAATAAAATTAAGTTTTTAAACTAAATTTTATAACTAACTTCGATTTAATCAATCATAACAACCATGTATTCAAAATCGATACAGTTAGGAAAAATGGATAAATTATACAATTTAAAAATAATAATTAAAATGGAAAAAAAATTATAATAAATTAATATTAATATAAAATAATAGGTTTAATATTTTAATTAATATTAATATGAAATAATATATTTAATCTATAAACATGTAAAAAATATTATTTTAATAAAATTAAGTTTTTAAACCAATTTTAATAAAGAAAAAATAATAATTCGATTTTAGGATTACTTAACCTAATCATCATACATGATTTTAGGATTTAGAGAAAATCTCTCCATACGATAGCATCACTTATTGTACTATATATTTGTAATTTTAGTGTGAATACCATGAAAATCGACATAAAATCTTTTTTTTTTGTTGGGTCAAAGTGTTGTTATTATACATATTTTATCATGCTATAACACTTAAATGAACTTATGAAAATTAAGAGTTTTGTATTATGATGAAGAAGCTATGGATAAGGAGCCAACAGTCATGCAAAGAAGTCACACTACTTATGTCAACGAAATGTAGATCTACTGACTTTTGAATACAATGTATATCTACCATCTTTAGGTGGTTGTTATTAGTCCCTGCTCCGGAGGGAATATAGCGATCCTTGGTCGCCTATTCCCATTGACTTTCAATTACTCCATACTTTTAACTTAATGTGAACTAAAGTTTTAAATTTTTTGGATATTAAAATGAATTTTTTAAAAATTAAAATAATTTTAAAAATTTTCCAAATTACATTATCCATTTTTTCTATTGGTTCGGTACATAGAATTGACTAAATTTCCATGGTGTGCAAAATAAATAACAAATTAAAAAAATAATAAAAGTTAAAAAAAAAACAAAAAAAACCTAAACTTGCCATGTAAAAAATCCATCAAATAACCATAAATGAAATGTTATATCAACAATTGTCATAGAAAATTGCTCCAGACATCATCCGGGCACGTCTGACCTCGATGGAAAAGAACGCTGTGGAGAGCCGTCGTGTTGCCGCCAGAAGTTGATCTAATACTGTGCTCTTTAGAGAATTCACTCTCTTCCTCCCTGACTCCTTCAGGAATTCCATCAACTAGCATTATTCAAAGCTTCAGGGTTAGGGTTAGGGTTAGGACCAGCAAGGTCCATTGTTCAAACCTTCTTCACATAGACTATAGACCACTACACTGAAGGTACCAGATATTTAAATAGAAGGCACCAGAAGATTTTGGATATGTACAAAGGAAACCAATTGAATGCAAACTGACAACAATTTTCATACTACAATTTTTTTCATACTGATAAAGACTCACAGTTCAACATCATTCAACTTTGATTTTGTACCATGCTTATCACTTCCTGATCTCTTTCCATCACCAATGGACAGATATCATTTGACAATTGCTGGCCGCAACATATATTTTTTGTGAGAAGAATTATGAACTTACAACTTGTAAAGTGACAATTGCTGGCCGCAACATATATTTTTTGTGAGAAGAATTATGAACTTACAACTTGTAAAGAGGCAGAGAATTGCATTATCTTTGGCCATGTTGTACACGGTAATGTTATAGCTTGATTGTATTAAGTGCAATTTTTTTGTTATTTCATTTTTTCTTTTCTATTCTCAAATAGTGACTTTCTCAAAATGCAGAAGTAATTGACCAATATTGTGAGGCTACCCCTGCTAAAAAAACAAGTAAGTGAAAATTGCTTTGCTTAGCTTCATGATGCCGTAGCTTATACAGTAAGATAAAAATTTAGTGTATCATTTTATGTCATAGAACAAGTTTTCTAGATAGAAAACATTGAAGTCTGCAAAATATATGACACCTCAATGGTCTTCTGGCTCTCAATGCTCACTAATTAAACGATTCACGACTGTGTTGAGCCATTGACGACATACCAATAACCAATAATAATCTCGAAATCCAATTGACAATAAAAAATAATTATTCTTACCCCTCTATTTGGTGTACGCCTCCATGGATGCACGACTCTGTTAACTAACATACCAATAAAAAATTGGAAATCCAATTTATAATAACAAAAATTATTCTCACCTCTGTTGAAGCCGATATTGAAGCCTTTCCACTGTTAGAATCAAAGGAAGATGAGAAAAGAACAAACCTCCGTTGAAGCCGATATTGAAGCCTTTCCACTGTTAGAATCAAAGGAAGATGAGAAAAGAATAAAATATATTGAAACATATTAGATGTTTGTTTTCCCTGCATCTACCCAGAAATTTGTTCATGCTAGTGTAACTCAAGGGTTTTGAACGTTGTCCTCCAAGAACTAGTCCAGTGAGCACGTGGTAGGTAACTCACGATAAGTGGAAGTAACTCAATGTATGTGGAACTCAAAGTGCATGCATGCTTGTAGGTCGTGGTTGTTTAGGCTACGTAGCGGCTAGCTCAGGGTACATGCATGCTCTCACGGCTAACAACCACGTGGCATGTAACTCAGGTACGTGTTTTAGTCAAAGTGCATGCCCAGGCTTCATGTCTTCCTCTACAATTGCAGCTACAATTACAGAATAATTACATGGTCCATTTTCCTACTATTCGGAAACTTGGCATGGAGGAGGAAGAGAACCTTGGCTTGGAGGACGAGGAACTTGGCCTGGGATTTCCAACATTTGTTCTCCTTGCATAAATTATTACATATTATATGCCTAAAGCTTACACTTGAAGTGTATTATATTCAGTTCAATCTTAATTATATCAAGTGATCAACCATATACAAGAAATCAAATACACAGAGAGATACATGACACTGAACATACCAGAGATCATGACATTCATATCGCAGGAATCGCCACAAATTTGCTTAAGCGTAAATATTTGCACAGGCCGTCAAAAAATGAACCAAGATGGCCTTCTAGTACCTGCAAAACTATCCACTAAGCTAAAAATATCCTCTGCTGTAAAACTATCCACTGCGCTAAAATTAAAATCTTTTGCTCCAACTTATACCTCGAAGATACATAAAATATTGTTAAAGTGCTTCCACCCTTCTTCACTTACTGCCCTGGCCATCTCCAAAATACTATAACCCGCCTTGTAAGTTTATTTCAATGATGAACTCTTTCAATAAAACTTTGTTTCTCAAACTTTTTTGGGAAAGTAACAATTGTTGAATCTCTGTGAAGTCTGTCATGGAACTACCACGGGGTATGGTCCATTTTTTATATGTCCATGTTGATCAAGGGGGGATTCGTGGTGTTGTGTCGACAAAAGAGAGTGATATCCTTGTAGCATATATTTTGCAGTCAGGCGATCTCCGAAAAAAGAAAATAATAATTTCTTCTTAATATCTCGTTCTCCTCCGACACAGAAAGGGTCGGACTTGGAACGTCGAAGTCTTGTACTGTCAATGATGAGTGACAGATTAATGATTTGTCATATTCCGTTTGTGATGACTGCGTGGTGATGGTAGTGGATGACTTTCTTCTATGGATTTGAGAAAGGAGATTCGTCTGGTCCTTCCTGAATAACTAGCTCATTCCCAAATTCGCAACATCATCGAAGTATCTTTCAAAATCCCTACATCACAAACCCCATCAACTACTTTAATACACCCAGATTTTTGTTTGATTTTCACCTTTGTAAAAACAATTTGGTCGATCAATAGCTTCAAAGAGAAAGAATAAAGAATACATACATAAATATTGAGCTATTAAACAAAGTTTGTCGAAGAATATCTTCATCATTGTGTAATGTTAACCTTGTCACTTTGCAATGAATTCACGCAAAATTGAAAAACAAAACATTTTGTAGGTGGAGATAAAGACTGCGCTCAATCTCTGCAATGCGGCGATAGGATTTATAGACAGCCTCGTAATACGGCCACTCTCCAAGGGATTGCGGAATGGATTCAACGGATTCATCATCCATAGGCTGAGGCGAAAATATGGCTACCATGATAATGTTGGTAGATCAACCGCATGACGCACGAGGTGCCCTGACGAGCGTGTAGGGAGAACCTGAGCATAAGGAGGAAGCCATTGCTGCAGGGAAGGAGTGAGGTCCAAACTGGTTCATTCTCGGAAGATTCTGTGAAAACGAAAAACCTATGGCAAAGAGTGGAGGCTAAGGTAACCCAAATGAGATGAAGAGGGGTTCGCGGGGAGGAGGCACACTTACCTCATGCATGTAAACATCAGGTGTCATGCAGGTCATGTAGAATGGTAGGAATGATAAATAGGTGGCCACAGATGGATGGCACTAAAACCCACGCCTTGCCACGTTGTGACCAAAGGGCTTCGATTCACTCGGGAACAAGACGGGGGACATTTGGGTCTGTAAATTTCTAACCCAAAAGGTGAATGCTATGAAGACAAAACACAATTACAATATATTTTTTAAACTCCCTAGGACAGATCCATACAATCCGTATCAACGATGTTATCTCCCACGGTGTATGCCAGCTTCAATAACTTTCATTGTCACCCGATTCACCCCTCTGCTAGTTTGTTGATGTTGTCGTTATCATTACTGCTAGTTAATGTTCCGCCTTCTTACCCAACTTTCATGGCTTATCTACGATGCTACACCTCTTCAGCATCACCATAGCACACCGTTTCCCAAGAACATGGAGTTCCACACTCCAACGCTCATGATATATAATATGCATTGATGACAACTCCAATGAAGTCATGAACCTTCATAATCGAAGATCTTTACACAAAATCTTCTAGAGCCACTGCCAGGTCTCCTCGGGGTTCAGGTCCATAGGCATCATTTCCCACATGTAGTCACACCACAATACTTTCTACTTGCAAACCAGTGTTCACAATCCGTATGCCAATTGCCAAAGTGGAAAGAACTCTTTTTAGGCACAATATGTTGTTTCCATGGGCATTATACGTGCCTCGAACCATGATTACGTCCCACATACGCAAATCTGACCCAACTCGTCTCACAAGTCTCAATCTCCATTCAGCTCCACGCATAGGTTTCTAAACCTAACCCATGTTCAATACTTCCAGTGAGGTTAATATACATCAGTCGTAGGAAATAAAAGCAGATAAGGATTCATGAGGTATGAGAGAGAGAACGCAGATGACGTAGATTAGGATAGCTAAATATTTATTAATGGAGGCCATGAAATTTGCAAATCGCAAAGAACAGTTATGCACAGTCTGAGAAAGACGAAGAGCAGTGGAAGAAAATATGCCAGGACAGAAGGAATCACACCAGAAAAATGCCCTCACAAATTAGGGTTTGCAGGCCTAACAGAGTTGGCTGGAGAAGGAGCGAGAATGTAGGGATGTAGGTGGCATTTCGCCTTCATAGCAAAAGCACCCTCACAAATGGTAAAATTAGGGTTTGTGTGTCTGTTTCTAAATATTTTTCCTTAGTGTTTTAGTAAGATATTTTAATATAATTATATACATTTTAAATCATAGCGTTATTTTAGTAGAAAACAAATAATGTCCAGTATGTGTTAGGTGACTAATTTCTTTGAAAGCAAATATATAGTTTAAATTGTATCAACTCTTTCTATAAGTATTTCCAGTAAGGTGTAGTTTAAATATTATACGTTTTCAACATTTTTCAAATATATTTTTCACCTTATATTTTATTTTGTTAGGAGCTAGGTTGGAAATCTTTAAAAAAAATTAGAATAACATATATTAGCTATGGAAATTGCATAATTTGGGTGCCATGGGGTATCGAGGGTGATGAATCTATTTATGGATTCAAAAATACAATTTAAACACTTCCAAATTTAGATTTTACCAAAAACAAATTTACCCAAACTCACCTTCAAATCCAAAACATATAATAAATAGACTATTCTTTCTATTAATCAATAAACAACAAAAGCAATATCATAAATATTAATTCTTTTTATAAATACATAAATCATATTTCAACCATAAACTTAATTTTAAAGCAGGGACTAGCTGCTTTGCAGCTATTTCCCTTGTTTACTTTTGGGAAGAATCGATTTTCAGGATGAAAACTAAGTAAAATTTTTGTTTTTTCTTCAAACGTTGTTCTATAGAAATAGATAATACCCTCCATGTGTTGAGAGGTTGGCACGTCCCTCCATTTGAGCCTGTTGTTATCGTTTATCCATTGCCACTATATGAAACTACAGCCATACGAAGTCAATTCTTCAATGGGTGAGCAATCAATCCAATATTCACCTTCTATGAGTTTCATTGCTCTATTTTATTTAAGGATATTTTTTTTATTATTTTCGGTATTTTCCATTCCTTTACAAAGTAAAGGTTACTTCAACATAAACACTTTACTATGTTTGATTAAACATTTTTTTTAAAGTATGTGAGCCATTCAATGTTTGCACTGCAAAGGGAGTGCCGTTTTATTAAAAAGGGGTCTTTAAAATAAAAAAATCTATGGCCTATGAACGTATGCATCATATTGGTATAAAGGTAGCAATTGCATTCTATCCATTGGTGGAATTGGGTAAGGTTGAAGTGATTCAAGCTTTTAAAGACATTGTGTGCTCAAGGATGAGGCCCAAATGAAATCATATGGATACATCATGTGACACAATTATTTTATAATTTTTTTGACTAGCAACAAAAGTAAAACAAGTGGGGCATTTGTAAGATTCTTGTTTTGTGTTTTTCAATACCCATCAGGTTTGGGATGTCATTGACAAAATCCACTAATCAAAGGAGAATGTAAAAGATCATCAAATATTCAAATTCTTGATCACATAAACATTTAAAAATAAAGTGGTATCAGCATTAATTTCAAATTACATCAATTCAACTTCAAAATCAACATTAATTTTGAGCGATATAAGTGTAATCTTTTTTTTTTTTGTAAGTATCAAATAAAGTTGAATTGAATATATAATTAGGTGCATTCTCAATTGAACTTGAATCAAGTGCATTCTCGATTGAACCTGACACTCTCTAATTTTTGAGTCCAAATTCTAATTGTTGAGTTTCACTATTGAAAAGGTGGATTTACAAGAAGCCATTTCTATTTTAGGCCTCATTTAGTGTTTGAAATGGCTTAGAATCAAGAAATATTAGAGTTATTGAATACTCTAATACTTATTGCTAAGGACAACACAATCTTGATCAACAAAGGAACTCTTCAATTTGTTTTAACTTGTTTGCAAGTTTCACATTCTAAAATTCAATTAGACAATTGGTCTATTCAACGGCTATCTACAAATCAAATCAGGGAAGTTTAGCATATAATCTAGGCTCCTCTTCAAATCAAATTGACATTTGGGAAGATACAACATGGAATTTGACTTCCTCTCATTGCTATTAATTGTCTAAATGGGTTACATTGTGATGTTGCTCGACTACTAGTTGTATCAAAATTCAAAGTGCAATTCACTGATAAAGTGGTGATACTACATGTTCACCAATTAACAAAAGAAGCCAACTTCTTCTAGCTAAATCACTTGGAAAATTATTTGATTGTCAAGAAAATAAGGAATGTTCAGACATGGCAGTTGCTCACTTCCAGATTACAGCTCTCTTGCAATTCATTTTAGATATTGAACCATGTAATTATGTAATTGGGTTGTTGTAGTTATATTGCATTGTTAAATTCTATAGCAAGCCGAATTTTTTGTTGAAGCTTAGCTGAAGGTTTTTTGAAAAATCCAACATATCAGCTCTTGCATTAGTGTCTCAACCCTAGGGAAAGAACCCTTCTGATTCCTAGATTTTTGCTTTTGGTCTATAGCCATTGTGCGACACCACTTGTATTTAGCATGATAAATTGGTCGTCCACACTTACTTGGAAGTGTATTACGACTCTTAACCTATAAGGCATTCCCATACCTTCACCTTATCCTACCCGTAGCTCAGACCTGTTGTTCCCAACAACCCTACTCAACCTTGGGACTTATACTTATGATGTGTGTTGTTTAACCTACTATGTTGTATTTAGCTAATAAACCATAAACATAAAGAAAGAAAAGTTGAGAACCACAGAGACAACACATGTGTTTGGTGCCCAAACCAAGTACGAACAAGCCTTTTATTATTGAAGTGTACAATATGATATATTGGGGAATTATAAGGGTGGGTTCAACACCTCATTGCTAACACCCTTTTACAATCGATATTTAAACTTGGGAAGACTTATCTGATTCATCACCTTGGATACCTACGAACTATGTCTATCGACGACCTTACTTATTGCTAACAAACCTTACCTATTGACAAACCTGCCTATAGTCAATGATTCTACCTATTGATGGAATTACCTACTACTTATGGGTCTATATGTCAAAACTATAATTATCGATGAAGCTTGTCATATCCCTGCAATTTTGCCTCTCGTAGCGTTTGGTATTCAATACTTTGGGAAATTGCCACAACACTCTTCCATGAGCAAGCATTTACCCTTAGCCTTAGCTTGTCATGGAGATTCTAACCTCAAGCAACCTTCTAACATTGAACTTTCTCACTATTGGATCGCACATTTGTTGTAGATGTTTAGCCTAGACTTATCCCCCTCTAATAGTTCACCTTGGCCCGCTTCTTCAAACTTGATGCCTTGCCTGAATATTTCCTTTTGGATTATCCTTGTTCACCTCCAAGCTACCTCTCTTTGACTCTTGGTGTGCCCTCTTTATATAGGAGAGATGCCTTCCTGATTCTACCAAAGTGAACATTGGGTATACGCTTCCTCAGAAGCGGGAACCCAACCTTGACAATGGTTACAATGTTCCTCCAAGAAACCCGATGGTTTGGGACCACTTGGGCCTACCGTTGTACAAGTATTTTCCCCTCTCCAAGGTGTCTTACCACCATGCCTAGGCTAAGTGGTCCTATGGAATTTTTTCATTCTAACCAAACCCTTGTACACACCCAAGTGTTTCTCCATCTTTCTGACGTGCCCTTTCCCGACAACTTGCATCCAAGAGTCATCAAATCCCCTCGGTGCATCATGCAAGTATTCTTATTCTCTACTTGTGCAAACTACCAAATCATTTTCCGATTGCCGAAGTCTTCCTTTTTGAACCCCCCTTAGTTGAAGATCCACTAGTGTGCACATGCCTAATCCACAATTCTTTTTCCTACTGCTACCTTGCATGCACGCAAGCATTCCCTATGAGTTGATCTTTTCCCTTATCCTACATGATTGTGTTGGTTGTTGATGCACCCAAGCCCCACATAGATGGGGGTTTGTTGCCTACCCCAGGGTAGGGACATTACATCCTCCCTCACTCAAAGGTGTTCATGTCCTTGGAAACTCTTACCATTCTCATGAATTTGTTGTTCACCTTTCCTACACATGGTCGTCAAAGTGACCTCCAATCAGTATCATCCTACCTGCTACCTTTGCTCTTTTTGTCCACAAGGTGTAGTATGTCAAAACAATAACTTCTTGGTACCATTTCAACAACACCCTGGGCTTCACTCCCTAGCTCAAATTAACTTTCTACCATAAAATCAAGTCATTTCCCACACTACACATCCACAACTTACTATTATATATGTCCTCAACTGATATTGCCATGTGCTTGTACATTGTTGGCTCCCATGCCATGGACTAATGGGGTAGTTAACCCAATTGTCGTGCCCAAGCAATGAGAATGTGATAGGGTCCTACCCAAGCCCACCTTACTGTAGACATAGTCATAAAATATATGTTGCCATTTCCTTTGAATAAGGATGAGTAGTTAGTAATGGATAATTAATGTAAAAAGGGTCTATGTGTTAATTAAGGACCACTAAATAGTTAAGGTTTTGGCTATTTAAATCCTATTTAAGGAGTTCAGAGGCTATGGATTGTTTTTTCAATAATTGTTATATTGGAGCACTACTCAAGTGAAAGTTTACCCAACCTTAAGAGGCAAGTGAACATTGTTTCCTGAATTAATTTTCATAACACAAGAGTTAATTCTACCTCATCTTTCTTATCTATTTCCTTTGATTAAGTAAATATCTATTATAATTTATGGTATTTCGCATCATTTATCTATGTTTATATTGTGAATGGTTCTAAGTCCCAGGGTTAAGAACACCACAAGTGGTATTAGAGAAATTTCCTAAGCTAATATGCTTCCAGAATTTTCACAACTTTTTAAGGCTAAAGATGTCTTCCAACATCTTTAAATAACACAAAGATATATTGTCCATTAGGTAAACTTGCGGTTGGGGAAGCATACATGCAAAGAATACAATTGGTACTAAGTCACACTTGTTGGAAACAATTGTAAACTTTGTTGGTACCCCTTCTAATAGTACCGCATCAGACATCACCTGTATATGAAATATCACTTCCATGTATCCTTGGGTATATCAGAAATCCTCTACGAAACATAAAACCAACTGTATATAATTTGATTGACCATCTTGTTTCTATAGTGTCACTGTGCACAATACTTGAGAAGATTACTCTCTCATACCTAGGTAGTTAGGTAGTATAACTAAGGGCATAATTGAGCCTCCTTAGTTAGCACCCCAAGAGATTTGGGACAACTAAGGGATTTGATACCAATTTGAAGACAATTTATGCAATAGAGAAAGACTAAGGAAAGAACAAAATATGCAATCAGAAATACATATGACGAGTTGTTGCTCAGTAAATTATTAACCAGAAGAAGCTACACAACTTTGCCTTATGCGGATATCAAAAGGTCTATTTATAGTAGAGAAATACAACTGATTTCATAAACACATTACTATTGTAGTGTCAGCGTCGGTGGACAACAAAGCTGGATGACTGAGTTGGATGGAAAATTGTAGGTCAGTTGGATGGTTGTTGGGTAGTGGCTAGGCGGTTGTTGATCAGTTGCAATCAAGCTATGTGTTTAACAAACCCTTAGTATGGATGTGAGCATTACGTGGCAATAAATTAATTTCTACACTCCCCCTTAATTTCTACATCTACTACTACAACTACAGCTTTCAAAAGACAAAATATACATCGTTTCCTGTTGGTCGAAGTCTCTTATAGGCTTACAAAATAAATCACAAAATCCTTCCATATTTACCTTCTTTTTCTTTTTCTTTCTTGGGCTCCAAATGTGGCACTCTGAAATTCTTCGTCTCGTCCTCTTTAGCTTCAACTTGAATTTCTTCATTGTTTTCAAGGTTTTGTTTGATTCTTCCCATCTGATGGCATCAACAACTAAAGATTTCATCTTACCATGCTTATGCATTAATCTTATAATATCTTCCATTTCACAAGCTATTACATTTGTCCTCAACAATCTTGATATATGTGATATGGGGATATTTAAATCTGAATCACTCTCTTATGCTTCATTACAATCATAATTCTTTCCTACAGAGTTTTTCCACAACATCAATTGTTAGTAGTACCTTCTCTTCTCAAGACTCCATTTCATAAAAAATTCATTCACAAGCACTTCTTCAAATTCCTTTTGCTAAAAAATACTCAAGAAATTTTCTTCAATATCCATAGCTTCATCGCTTCCATATATATCATAATAAACATTCATGGTTTCTTCAATCTATTCTACTATACTCGTTGTTATTAAATTGATGGATCATCTTCATCTACCTTCTTTGCTTCTCCATTTAACATTTTTTCTATTGATTTCAATTTTGTACCTTTTTTTATCATTTCTTCAAGCAATTCTTCAAGGAATTCATCATCTTTACATATTTTTCATCAACTTCTATTGATAATTTTCACTTCTGAATTCTCTTTAGTCTTCTTCATAGCTTTAGTTGTTGCCCATGTTTTCACTGCTTCTATTTTATCTTTGGAATTTACATCTTCATTACATCCAACTAAAACTGAATATTCTTCACCATTAATCATATTAAGCATCAATTTCATGTCCTTCTCAAATTCAATCAATTCTGCTTTGTTAAGAAATTCCTCAACAAATTTTGACTCATTTTCATTTTCAATCTCTTCTTAAGTTGTTAGAACTTCTACAAAATTTTCTTTAGGTTCATTGCAAATCACTTCATGATTACCAACAATGTTGTCCTCATCTTCATCTTCAACACTTTCGTGATCATTGTTTACTTGTGGCATTGGCATGAATACAATCTTAGGTGCAGTTATGGCTTGACCACAACTTTCTTCATTCTTTGTTTCTTCAAAGTTTCTCCTCTGCTTCAGCAGCAAGTTCAGCAACTTGATCAATGTTCTTGACATTGTTCATGAAAGTTGAGAAAATAGGAATTGGTGGGAGATCAATATGGATTTCTTCAGCCTTCACCTCTGCTACAATAGACCAATCTATAATGTAAGAGTTCAATTTTTTTTCTTGGGTAGTTTGAGTCTTTTTCTCTTCCCCATATTTGACCTTGCTTGATGTAGGCTAAAAAACATAGGGTGAATACATGAAGATGGGTAACACTTTTTGGCCAAAAGTAATAGTGAAAATTCATTTTTTTACTCATCCATTAAATCGAAGCCCTCAAAACTCACATATGCCTTGTGAATTCCATTGCGCAACAAAAAAACAAATTGTAGGGAATTATGTCATCTTTCCACCTATACTTTTTAAAAATAATAATAAAATTATTTAATATGCCAAAATTGCATTTAATCATAGGTTTGTTCTTGTAAATTTCAACAAAAGTTTACAAGTGGCTTGTGTGCATGTAAAATAATTTAGTGATAAATGCATAATTTTTGAAAAAAAAATATTAGTATAATCTACACAAAATGCACCAGGGCGCACATGTTTTAATTTATTTTGGAAATATATATATTTTTATTAATTTTTGAAATTGACCATTTCATATTTTAATCCCATTTTGTACATGTGTGTGCATGTAAACTTTTTTTTTACTGGTTACAAAAATTGAAAAACAAGAAAAAACCTTTTGAAGAGGATGCGTTGTTGTGGGGTGTATATATTTTTTGAAATTTTTTGGTTGTATACATTTTATGTTGTTGATTTTTTATTGCATTGATTCGAAGTTGTGGACATGGTTTTTAAGTGTAAGTTTGAAAAGAAAATAAAAAAGAATTATCACATGAACTCAAAAACTTGTAAATTATATGCCAATGTATAGAAGATTCGTTGACAAATCCATTGGTATGAAGTATGCCACATAAGGTGCATCCAAAGATGTCAGTAAAATTAATTTTGCAAAAATGGGGGCTAAAAGTATATTTTTAAAGCCCTTGATCAAACAATAATTTTGATCGAGGTCTATAAAACTCTCAATCGAGCTTTTATGCGCATTTTTAAATACCTCGATTGAGGGTTTTTTGTGCGGTTAAATGGAAGCTCAATCCAACATTCAAAGGTAGCTCGATCCAGATTTTAAAAATTGTAATTAAAAAAAATTTGGGTGCTCCTATTCGTGTGTGCACATGAAAAATACCACCTGAAATTTTTTTAATCAAGAATTTTACAAGCTCATGTCAAATGCATGTTCTTAACATAGATTCTCTTTGAATTTCATTAAAATCAAACATATAATTATGGAATATAATCGAATATAATAAAACATAATTTCAGCAAAAGGACTGATATTTGTGGGTAATAATAATACCTTGAAGAAGAATCAAATAAAAACATTGATATGGAAACATCCTCTATATTTTATGTGTTAATATTAGTCACGGAGTAATTGGGTTTAAAGATATGCTCGATCACATCTATAACTCCAATTACTCTCCGACCCATATTTACAAATGACTATAAAAAACCCTCCATAATAGCCCTTTGTTTTGTTTCTATGCAATAGACATGGTGAAATAAGCAATGGTCTATTTCTCTTTTATACTTATAACCATTGCAAGTTCTTGATTGAAATTTTTTTATAACCCTCGATTGAGCCTCTACCCTTGATCTAGCCATGGAAATTAAAAGCCTCGATCGAGCCAACAATGCTCGATCAAGGGTTAGTAAAATGCTCAATCAAGATAACGATGCTCGATCGAGGGTTAGTAAAACCATCAATCGAGCAAATTAGCTCGATTGAAATTTTTATCAATACTCGATCGAGAGATTTAAGATAGCTCGATTGAGAACTTATTTAATCCCTCAATCGAGCACTTAAGAAAAGCTCGACCAATATCATTTTTCAGCATACTCATTCCCTTCGCTTGCCAAAAGGTGCTACCCATCTTCATGGGAACACCCCACAACACTCAGCAGAAGACTTTAGTTATTATGTTCTCAACTTCCTTGGTCACATGCCACAACCTTTTTTCTTCCATGTAGAAAGACTATACCAGCGCAGGATTACAGATAGGTAATATTGAAACAAATGACAAGTGTCACAAACAAATTCAACTTATTGGTTCAAGGTACTTCTCCCCCTTAAAGACACACAGTTTACTTCTTTGACTAGTACAATAAACAACCATTACTAAACAAACAAACAACAACTAATTAATGACTGACTTCACATTTCACACAAATTATGATCACAAGAGGCTCAACATTTCACCAACAACTAGGGTTACAACAGTTGACTTCAACAACAAAATGATTAAGAACAATTTGAAAACATTACCCTTTTACCTGGATCCTCTTCCTCATTCATAATTACAACTGCTAAATACATTGAGATTTTGCTCATCTTCATGTGTTACCATAGGCTATAACCTTATCAAACTTCATCCGCAACTTCACCGACACATAAACATGTTCCACTCAACTTGATTACGGGGAATTATGGTAACAACACATGGGATAAATAGGCACTACTAGCCCTCTTTTCTCTCATGGAATCTATAGATCCACAACTCCTCTTTGCTAACACATGGAGCTTCAGTTCACCAGGATCGATGGTCACACAACTCTTCTTTCAACCCTCACAACATAACAGAAAAACAGAATCCTAGGAGTCATATTCTATAGTTGTAGAAGCCATAATTGTAATTCATGAGATTCAAATATAGAATAAATATGAACATGACTGCACTCAGCTCAAAAATATCACAACAACGCAATTCCAGTTATAAACAAGGTTTTCGCAATAGTAGTAGGTCATGAATCTCACTTGAAACCCAAAAACCGGAGCTTGAACAACTAAATGTGAGACGCCCATGGATTTGGCTTACTGTCACAATGTTTCTCTCAAGTGAGGCCGCCCTGAAAATGAAGGGTTAGAATGCAATTGGAGAACCAATTAGAGGCATGTAAAGGCATAAGCTACGACTCTAACATAATAGAAATATACTTTATTGTGCGAGATCTGAGCTTTGCTACACAAGTAAAAATAAGCAATGATCTCTTATGAAGACTAGCCTATAAGGAGAGGCATGAATTCAATCGCGAAGGAGGGGAAATCTAGAACTTGTATAAATTCTGAGTGGTATAAAAGGGGTGCATAGTTCATAGGTTCCTGGGTCTCCTACTTCATGCGTAGCAGATATCAATATGAAGGGTGCAGGCCGCCATTGCAACTTGGACATTTACATGTACTCCGCTAGGGTAAAAAATAAGAAAAAAAAACAGGGATACCATGGATGATGAGCTTCGACTCTTTATTTTTTCTGCACGTAGGAGGATTTGGATATGGGAAAAGATCGTGGGTAGACATAGTTCAGCTCTGATACCAATTGAAGTAGGTTTAGCAAAGTGAGGAGACTAAGACCAAAACCACTGCAATTTCATTAAAAAACTTTGTATTTATACAATGCAAAAATATGGTGGCCGTAAATATTTCGCATAGCAATCAAATAAAAAACTCAATGGCGAAACATGACGCAAAGTGGAATTATCAACCAAAATGAATAAAATGGTTTTATGTCCGCGAGGGATTTTGCATTGGATATAACTCAAATTACGAGGAAATATTTGGCCATGCAAAATGCACAACACGCTACAACGCATCAGCAAAATTAATACTATGGTTCGTAAGTATTAAATTCAATAGTTGAGGTCTTAATTGTTATATTTTAAGATAGCATTATAATTAAAATTTATTTGCAACATAAGAAAATAAGGATCAAGGAAAGAATAAACATGTATAGAAACACAATAGATACAGAGATTTATCCTCGGAAACTATGAGGGAGAAAACCCAACAACATTTTCTTAATAAGATATTTCAGTTCAAGATATAAGTACAATCAGATATAAGAGTGATATGAGACAAGAGTGATCACATAGAAGAATATCCAAAAGAAAGAACCACATAAAATATCATTCCCCTTGCTTGAGCAAACTTCTCCTTTGCTTGAGCGAATTTGATTGGTGAAGAAATGAATGAGGCATCTTCTATTTATACTTGTTATGTTTACCTTTTCACTTTTTTGTTGGGGTCGACTTGTCCACTTAGTTTGGGGCTGACTTACCTTTTGTGCACAATAATAATAATAAATATTATTCTTATTTAGAGCCGAATTCATGAGGAGACCTCACGCAGCTACAATCACCAACACTCCCTCTTAGCTAGGGAGGTATCATCATGCAAAAACATATATGGATATCATCTGAGCATCACAACTTGTCTTGAACATCTCGTCATCATAAGAAATGTCTTCTTACACAACTCAGTCCATCGATAGGTGTCAACAAATCAACCCAATCAATCAGGGAGTCATCATGTATGACAAATCAACTCAGACCATCGATGAATCTACATGTATAACGAATCAACTTAGTTCGTAGAGGATTCTACATGTAACGAATCAAATTAGTTCATCGAGGAGTCAATGGCTCAACCCATTCCACCAGGGAATAAACATGTGTAACAAATCAACTCAGTCTATCAAGGATTCCACATGTAATGACTCAACTCAGTCCATCGAGGATTCAACAACTCAACCCAGTGCATCGGCAAGTCAACATGTGTAACAACTCAACTCAATCCATTGAGGATTCCACATGTAACCACTCAACTTAGTCCATCGAGGAGTCAATATCTCAACCTAGTCCACTGGGGAGTCAACATGTGTAAGGAATCAACTCAATCCATTGAGCATTCCACGTGTAATGACTCAAATCACTCCATTGAGGAGTCAATGACTCAACCCATTCCACCGGGGAGTCAACATGTGTAACGAATCAACTCAGTCCATTGAGGATTCCACATGTAATGACTCAACTCAGTCCATCGATGAGTCCACATGTATCGACTCAACTCAATCCATCGAGGAGTCAACGACTCAACCCAGTGCATTAGGGAGTCAACATGGTAACTCAAATCAGTGAGGAGTGCTCCCATGCACAACATATCAGTCCATCGATATGTCCACAACATAGATCTCTCCCTCAGTCTAGGGATAATATATCACTGATGCTGCAAACTCCCTCTCAATGAGGGAGAAATTCTCCACCGCTCCAAGCTTGTCTTGGAAGTACACAAAATTTTCCTTGGGAAGAGGATGGGTGAGAATGTTGGTAATCTGATCATTTGTAGGAATATATAGGAGCTGTACTGCTCCCTTTGCACCATAGAATACCACTACAAGTTGCACTATTGGAAATTGTTGCTCATCCATCAGTGAGTTTACTGAAATGAGCCTCTTACTCTCTCTATGTCACTGGATATCATTCCGGACTCCCTTTGGAACTGTGTTGCAGAATCCCTATGCAACTCTGCATCATACTCTCTCTATGGAGCTGCTCACTGGATAGTCCATCATCCTATGCCAATCTGAATTGGCTCTACATAGCTTCTCACAAGAGTGCAATGCAAATATCTAGTCTGTTGTTATCCAAATATATCAATAACCCATTCATATGTATGTTCATGGTAGGATATACCAACTCCAACTTGGACTTATAGTCCATCATCCCAAATCTCCTCAGGAAATTCATCACCATAGGTGTAGCCATGGACTTATAGTCCATCATCCCGAATCTCCTCAGGACATATAGTATACTTTCCCTGACTCAGGAAGATCTCATCTTGTCTTTGACACACCTCTAATCCCAAGTAATAAAGTATCAATTAAAAGGTCCTTCATCTCGAACTCATAGGTTAACTCCCTCTATATATGTTAATGAATCTCTCTATCTCGGTGGGGAACAACATCACAATTAAGGAATCAATATCAGTAATGTGTGCCACCTGCACATGTTGAATACTGGGCCACTGCTCTAATTGAACACATGTGTATTGAACCTACTCATAGGTCAATTGGTTATTTCTCGTCCTAGAGTATTCTAGACACAAGTAATGCTCTAACCACTTTTAGAATATGTTGTGATTCCAAGTGGTAGCCAATTTCTCTTCATGTGGTCCCCACATATTAGGTATCATGTTGAAGTAACTTTAGATACCTCATCGGCTACTACTAACTACAATTCCTCATTATCATAAGAAGGATAAACATCTATCGTACAGAGATACCAACATTAGTTGGAGCCTTCTGATTCCAACCATCAATCTCCATATGAGATCCTTTGGACATGAAGGATATGGGTCCACATATGAATGGATATACTAGGTCCACACATGACCCAACCCTAGCCAAGTCTCATGGCCAACACTAAGGAAATGCTCGATGCTCAACCTATAGGATGATAGTGTGTACAACTAAGGACTAATCTTCCCACCCCATCATAGGATGTCCAAAAGAAAATTGTCCTACTCCGAGGGAATGTTCGGTGCCACAACACTACTTAGTATGCAAGGATCAATCTCCCCACCCTGTCATAGGGTGTCCGGGAGAAGATACAACTCTACATCTGGGCCATTCACCCCTTATCCAAGTCACATGGATAATACTAGGGGAACGTTTGCTCGATGCTGCAAACATCAGTCTTCAAGTGCCCTGCTCCCTTTGCATCTGAGCATCCTTCTCCCTCTCAAATACTGAGTATCAACGGGATATTCACATACATCACTTGTCCTCTTGCTGAACAACTATCACTTGTTCTTCAGAACAAGTCTCTTGTAGTTCATAGCACATGATATTTCCTACAAGTCAATGTCATCCAATTAGTTACCAACATTGCATAATCATGAAATTCAATCAAATCGTATTGACATTTCAATGCAATAGTTCACACAAATATGTAAGCAGCTTAGCCAATGCTTCAACATAACACCTATCCATATCCCAAGCACACATGGTGACTATCTGGATACCTTCCATATCCACCAGAACATACTATCAGGATATTTCACTGCTTCGATCATGTCAACAAAGAGGATTCATCCTAGACTAGTTCCAACAAGGGCTCATGGATTGTTGTGAAACACCATAGGCTACTTACCCAACATATATATAACATGCACTGCATGAGCCTACTGCTCGTCAATCTTAGTCATATATAAATGCATAAAAATAGTTGTATCACATATCTACATATAACTATTATGAACCATTATCCTTTAAACCAAACATTCAAATATTTAAAGAATAACTCAAATGATAGTACAAATACTTATTTTTTATTGTTTTGTTAGCTCCCTCTTGATCTCTGCCTCGCAGAAATCACGAGAATCCTCAAATTTTCATCTTTTGGTTCTAGTAACTTTTCATTTACGAATTTCAGAAGGTAATTCTCCTCGAGGATGATGAGTACCCTAGAATTCCATGAGTTTAAATTGGAAGCCCCATCAACTCTATCTTCCACTTTAACACTCTTCATCTTGACTGAAAAAACTGAGATCTGAAATCTGCTACAGAAATCCTAGCATGAGCTAGGTCAAAATTGAAGTTGGGAATTTGGAAAATTTGATTCCACAACTAGATGCGCCCTCCCAGGATGAGTTGAATAGACCTCCTTGTATTCTGGATTTATGGGCAAAATAGCTCAAAAACCAAAACCCTAATTTCCCGATTTTGGTAGAGAATATGTCAAAATTGAAAATTCTCGGTTATGAAATATGCTTCCACAGATAGGTATGCCCTACTAGGGAGAGTTGGAGAATGCTAAGGTCAAACCCAATAAGTGGTCAGAAGGGCTTAAAGAAAGAAGCCTTGGTTCTTGATCCCAACACAAATTAGTTCAAAAATTGAAAATTTTACAAACTAGAATTTGCCTCCACAGAAAGGTGCACCCTCCTAGGATGAGTTTCCCAGGTGCTCTTATCAAGTCAAACTATGGATAGAAACATCCAAACTTGGATGCCCTATTTTCTGGCAATGGCATATATTCAACATTGCTATGATACCATGTTAGATTTTAAGATAGCAGTATAATTAAATTTTTATTTGCAGCGGAAACAAATAAGGATCACTAAAAGAATAACCATGCACAAAAACACAATAGACACAGAGTTTTATCCTGGGAAACCATGAGGGAGAAAACCCAATAACATATTCTTAATCAAATATTTTAGTTCAAAATACAAGTATAAACAGATATAAGAGTGATCTAATACAAGAGAGATCACATAGAAGAATATACCAAAGAAAGAACCCTAGAAAATAGACTTCTCCTTGTTTGAGCGAACTTCTCCTCTACTTGAGCGAATTGCTTGGTGTAGAAATGAATGAGGTGTCCTCCATTTATACTTGTTATGTTTACCTTTTCAATTTTCTACTGGGACCAACTTGTCCACATAGTTTGGGGCTGACTTGCCTTTTTTGAATAATAATAATAATAATAATAAATAGTGTTCTTCTTTGGAGCCAACTTCATGAGGAGACCTCACTCAACTACAATAACCAACATTAATGAGCCATAAACCCGTCATATGTTGTGAGGATTACATGGAAAGAATTTAATTTCTAACAGAACATATGTGATTCCTAGAATGAAACCAAATAAAATCCTACTCAAGATTGGAAGATGTTCCAATCTTGCATGAAGATATTATGGCATATTTTAGAAGAGGAACGGTGATGTATAATACCCTGAACCTTTCAACCATAGATAGGAAGAACACATAAATTTTATTTCCTTCTTGGTCACCCTAGATCCAGGTCATAGTCTCATTTTGAAAATTAATTCTTCAAGTGATCCAGGAGGATCTTAAAAGGCCAAAATCTAAAAGTCCTCAAATCTCAACAAATATGGTAACATGTTGAAGAGCTCGTCGAGATGAATCCAACGTCGTGAATGGTACCTCAAACGAACTCCTTCTGGAAAAGATATTGCGTTTTGAAGTTTGGCCACAGTAGGGGGAAATTTGGCAGAAGTGCCATGTGGAAATTGCACAGGCTTCCACGTGGAAGTACAAATAGTATGGCTTAGTGACATGGCAGAGCCTCCGACTACCACGTGGTAGTACAAAAATACAATCAGCTGATGACATGGTAGTGACGTGGTTGATGATGTGGTAGTGAAATGGCTGATGATGTGGTGGTGACATGGATGGTGATGTGGCTGGAAGGTAGCCAATGAGGAGGTTCCACGTGGTCCAATGAGGGTCTGCCATGTGACACCCCCATGGGCATCAAAATGGGCCTAAGTTCAACAAAGTTAACTTTGCAAGTATTGAACCCATGACCTCCTTCATGCAAATATTTCAACTTACCACTATGCCATGGCCCATTCATTGAAAGGAATATGAATGAAATTTAATTTAAATGTTATTAATGGTGAAAAGAATTGGCAGCTTCACCAAAATTGGTGATAGTTTCACCAAATCTGGAGATTCTTCCAAATTTAGTTATGGCCAACTAAAGTTATCTAAAAAGTCAAGATTTGAATAATCTTATGCGATTGAGTTGTATTTATTGGTGGAGTTTGTTTTGGGCATCATAACCATATGCAATTTTAAAACAAAAGGTTAAAACTTATGCCAACTATATACCATGTTGGTTATGGAGGTGGTTCTATTTGTTATACCATATTAAGAGTTTGATGTGCCACATGTGAATGGCAACAAAATTTTGGTTATGCCTTTATGCTACTTGGAAATTGGTTGTAACCAAAGCCCAACAACATTCCCTATTTATAGAAATGGTTGTAACCAAGGTTGTTTTGGGCCCCATGTGTATTATTCCACCATGGGAAGAATCAAGCTATAAACTCCCATCAACCATTGTTGAGGGGGATCCATTTTGTGGGAGTTCCACATGTTTGAAGGAGCTAGTTTGGAGCCAGATTGAATATCCTTGTAATAGTCTTCCATTTTGACCCTTAGAATGTATTGGCTTCATACGTAAATATTGTGCATATACAATGTATGAATTCCTAGCATGGAGCTCGAGGCCAAGTCCCCGCTAGTGATTGCTCGACTTTAAAAGGAAAGTATTTTTATATTTTGTGATCCATGTGTTAGTAAACCATGGAAATTGTAAAAACATGTAAATATTTATAATGCAAATAAAATTCCAAGAGCTGGTTGTGGAAGCAACTAAAAATGAGGGGGTAGAATGTATCCACTAGGGAGAGGTGAGGGGTTGGGGGAGTTAATCCTTTGTTTCCAAGCGTCATTTTGAGAACCCATATTGACTAGTATGTTGACATTTAATTCCAGTTAGGAAGAGGCAGCTGAGAAATCAATTCATGAAATTAATGGAGCATGGGCAAGCTTAGAAATTTGTATGGCAGGTTATGGGCTCAATTTACTTGACCCAGAAGTTAACTTCCTCATGGAGAATTCATTTTCCATCATTCTCATTCCATTGTTGAACAACCAGATATCAATTCTCAGCCATTATGCATGCCCAATAGTGAAGAATTGCATAAACCGTAACCAGGAAAGAAGCCATGATTTTAAGTGCCAAAATGGCCCAAAATTTGTTGTGAGCAGCAGAAGCTAATGGGGAATCCATAGACATAAACCCTAGGGCGAATTCGAGTGTAGAATACCCAAAAATTCATAGGAAGACTCATATTTGGGGGTTGGGAAATTCAATTCCGTTTTTGGGAGTCATGTGACCAGAATTTGGAAAAATCCAAGAGTGGAATGAATTGGGAAAGAGATCAGAGGTCGGAATTGCTTGATAAACCTAGTGAAGGAAAGAATCTCTATGGATTTAGAATCTTGGACCTTTCTATGCCCACCCTGAAGAACATTGGAGGGAAGGGGTGCCCGAGGGACTGTGTAGCCGAGAAGGGGACCTTCCTTGTGTTGGGTGTGGTAGGTATTGTGAGTGCGAAGGCTGTCTGAGATCAGTTGAGATGCTTGTAGCCCCATGGTTGAGCTCACTGTCTTAGCATACTCATTTCCTATCTCCCTGCATGCTCGAAAAACACAACTGTGTGCTGGCTTAGCATGAGTACTTGTGCTTGTGGCTATGAGTGAGCCCAAGTAACTCCTCCTTAATGGATACATAGCCCAACTTAGGGGTGGTCTCTCAGTTGAAATAATACAGGATGGACAAAGACCTATGGTTGGGTAGAACGTTACTCTTCCATAGCCAGTTGCTTGGACAACTCAATTTAAAGATAAGCGGTTTACTGTTTATTTATAATAAAATTGTGTATTATGGATGACTGTTAATTATTCTTAATTGAATGAGATGACCCAGATTGAATGGCCCAATTAGATGCATGTGTATAGCATGGGAGTTATTTATCTCTGTGAATGATTTGATTGTTATGCTTGTGTTGAATATGTTGATATATGCATGTTGTGTGTGTGTGTAATTGATTTAATTTTCGTTGTGTATATATTTAATATGCATTGCATATGCATTTAAATGTTAATAAAATTTAATAATATTGCCTCGGAGGTAAATTTTAGCACCCCGTATGCCTGTCATGCTCCCTCCACTGGTAGATTGGGTGGTAGGGGACGTGACATATTAGTGGTATCAGAGGCAATGGTTGTAGAACTTGGGTTGTTTGGGTCAGAACCTACACCTACAAGTAGAAAGTCAGAAATGCACATGAGGTGCTCGTAAGTGTTTGGTGACATTGTGGGATCAATTATGGACAAAAATCAAAATCTTCAACTCTTGCACAGGATCACACCATTGTGTGTATTTTTCTGAGAGATTTCCAATGATACCCATTTCCTTAAAAATCGACTTCGAACGTGAAAGATATTGACATCGATGTGGTCATGGGAGGTTGAAGTTAGTGGTTTCGAGTTCTGACTCCTGACGTACGGAAGATCGTAGTCGGATTTAGGAGGTCGGGAATAGTTTGACGAGGTTGGAGTTGCGGTGCTGACTTCGGACTCCCGAGGTATGGAGGGTAGCAGTCAGAGTCGAGAAGTCAGGGGTGATTGGTCATAATTGGTGTTGCGGTGCCGACTTCTGAATCCCGATGTACAGAAGGTCATAGTCGAAGTCGAGAGGTCGAGGGTAGTTTGATGAAGTTGGAGTTGCGGTGTTGATTTTCGACTCTTTACATGCAGACAGTAGTAGTCGGAGTCAAGAAGTCGAGGGTGACTGGTCAAAATTGGTGTTGCGGTGCCGACTTCTAACTCTTGTCATGCGGAAGGTAGAAGTCGGAGTTGGGAATTTGAGAGTGGTTTGTCAAGTTTGGGTTTTAAGTGCCGACTTCCAATTCCTGGTGTACGAAACATGGTAGTTGGAGTTGAGAAGTAGAAAATGGCTCGTATAGATCAGCATGGTAGTAAACCTAGTTCTCTCTAGGTTTACTTCTACAAGTGGCTGAAGTTGGCCGCCGAGGCTAATTGCACGTGGAAAAAGTTCAGAATTGGGTGAAATTGACACTTTTGGAAGAGTGTAAATTCCATATCCTAAATCGGAATGGAGTAGGAATATATACATTGGAAATATTATCCATGAGGTAATAATGTTACATATTCAGAATTTGAATGAGGAACTCCAATGTCTTAGAGATCAAAACAGAAAAGTGGTTGTAACCTTGTTTTGACAAAAAAAATGCCAATAAAGGCAAATTTCCATAAATGAATAAATGAAACAAAGGAGAAGAGTACTTAAGAACCCTGTGAATAATTCAATGAGACTAATTCTATTGAAATTAGCATTTTTATGTTTCATTCCATATATTACTAAAATGTCTAATAATTAGCTCTATGGTGCACAGTGTTTGCAGTTGATAAGCTTTGAACAATTGTAGTAGAGGGCAGCAAATAAAGGGAAAGAGTCTCCAAAGGAAAATGGTGACCATGAATGATGCACAAGACCCCTATGATAATGATGAGGATGTATTAGGAGAAAATATGCAAGAGGACAATGTTGAGACATAGTCAAATGGGAGAAAGGAGCAAATCACTCCTCAAAATTTGGTTGAAACAATGAGAAGTTTCAATGAAAGATTGATCAAATCTCAAGAAGAGAAAATCCAAATTAATGCTGCTATCCTTCAAAGCCTCACTGATATTCAGCAGAGAGCTCATCTTGGATCTAACCCAAGCAACGTTGGTCAAGAAAGAAGAAGCGTAGAGATTCGTTCTAGAAGTCGCAATAGAAAGAGAACTCCAAGTCCAAGAAGTTTTTCTTTGAGAAGGGAACGTAAGGTATCTTCGCCAAGATATTATTCTAGCAGGTCATGTGATTCTCAAAGTTCCCAAAGTACTCCAAAGTGTACTTCCAACAGGTTTGAAAGAAGAAGGGATTCTAAAAGGATTCCATAGGGTTAATTTAGGAAGAAATGCCTCCCACATTTGATGGAGAAAGCAAGATCGATCAAGAAGCAGACGCATGGCTTCTTGGGATGAAGAAGCATTTTAGAATCTATGATTACACGAGAAATGAGAAAGCCAGAATTGCTATTTACAATCTAAATGGATGAGCTTCAATTTGGTCGGAACACCTAATGCAAGTGAATGGAATCAAGGAAAGAAGGATCAGCTAGGAACGATTTAAGAAATATTTCAAGGATAAATATCTTTCTGCTAGGTACTATGATAACAAGAGGAAGGATTTCAATGAACTAAATTTGGGACATAAATCTATGGAAGAACATGTCCATAATTTTTTGGAATTGTTGAGATATGTGGATTACATCAAAGATAAAAGAGTAAAAATCCAACGCATCCTTGGAAGTCTACCTCAAAATTTTGAGAGATAGGATTGAGTTTGTTAATCCACCAATTCTTGATGAAGCCATTAGGATGGCGATGCATTTATATGAGCAGAGCAGAGGAAAATCAGAGGTTCATCCAACATGGAATGGAAAGCTAAAAGGAATATTTGACCAAAGGATAAGTGGATTTAAACCTCTTTTTAAAAATTAGCCAAGAAATTTCCAACAAGGTCAACAAGCACAAAGTGGAATTAAGCCAGTAGTAGAAGCATAAAAAGGGCCAAAAGGACCGCTTCAATGTTGGGGATGTGGAGAGAACCACATGCTTAAACACTATTGACATCGGAGAGAGAACCCTCGAGGATTGTATAACTTAGAAGCAACAGTTACCATGGAAGATATAGCAATAGAAACTCCCCAAATTTATGCAGTGTAGGATAATCATCAAGAGGACCATCAATCAACAGTAGTAGAAGTTGAAGGTAATATTGCTAAGCAATCTATTTTTGTTTTGATTAATCCAGGGTCTACTCATGGATATGTTTCTCCAAAATTGGTTTAAATTTGTTCTCTTGGAAAAACAGAGCATAATAAGTTGTGGTTATTTCAACTAGCCACATGAATAGAAAGAAAAGTGAGTGAAGTAGTGATGGACTGCCTCCTAGAGTTGAATGGACTTTCCACCAAAGTAAATTTAATGTCCTAACATTAGGATCCTATGATGACCTTATTGGTATGGATTGGTTGGAAAGAAACGGGGCCAAGGTAGATTGTTACAAAAAGTTTATTGAATGTATTGATGAAGAGGGAAGGTTGAGATTGGTAAAAGGAATCCCCAAGCAAGTTTCGGTAATGAATATTTTAGCCTTATATCTTAGAAATTTTTACAAGAAAGGTTGTGAATTATATGCAGCCCATATATCAAATTCCTTAGAGAGCAAAGGCCCAAGAATAGAAAATTATCAGTTGTTGCAAGATTTCAAAGATGTGTTTCCAGATGAAGTGCCCAGACTACCACCAAAAAGGGACATTGATTTTACAATCGATCTTGTTCCTGGAGAAATGTCAGTTTCCAAATCTCCTTATAGAATGAGCACGCCAGAATTGGTAGAATTAAAGATGCAGCTACAGGAATTAATGGACAAGAAGTATATAAGTCCAAGTGTGTCTCCTTGGGGAGCACCGGTGTTATTTGTTAATAATAAAGGTGGGACTTTAAAGTTGTGTATTGATTACAGGCAGTTAAACAAAGTGACAATCAATAACAAGTACCCATTGCCCATAATTAATGATTTGATCGATCAAATGAAGGAAGCCAAAGTGTTTTCAAAAATTGACTTGAGATCTGGCTATCATTAGGTGAGGATAAAAGAAGAAGACATTCAAAAGACAACTTTTCAGACAAGATATGGTCATTATGAGTACATGGTGGTGTTGTTTGGACTTACCAATGCACCCGCCACATTCATGTGCCTCATGAATAATGTTTTTAGAAAATATTTGGACAAGTTCGTGTTAGTGTTCTTGGATGACAATCTTGTTTATTCAAGGAATGATGATGAACATTTAAGAATGGTATTGCAAGTTCTTAGAGAGCACAAATTGTATGCAAAGCTTAACAAGTGTGAATTCTATCAAAGAAAGGTATAGTATTTGGATCATATTATTTCAGAGGAAGGAATTGCAGTGGATCCGGAAAATATTGAAGCCATAATGAGTTTGTCTACTCCAAAGAATGCTATAGATGTTAGATATTTTAAGGGTCTTGCAGGATACTATAGAAGGTTCATTGAGAGATTCTTCAACATCACTCATCCAATCACATCGCTGCAGAGGAAGAATGTAAAGTTTGTATGGTTCTAAAAATGTGAATAAATCTTTCAACATCTGAAAAGGTTACTCACTAGCGCTTATGTTTTGAAGATTGAAGATCCAATGAAATATTTTATAGTGTGCATGTATGCTTGCATTGAAGGATTAGGTGGAGGGCTTATGCAACAAGGTTTTGTGAATTTCTATGAGTCAAGAAAATTAAAAGAGAATGAAAATAATTATGCAACTCATGATTTGGAATTAGCAGCCATAGTACATGCTCTCAAAATGTGGAGACATTATTTGTTGGGAAGAAGGTTTCAGCTTAGAACCGATCACATGAACTTATAATATTTGTTTGATAAACCAAGCTTAAATGGTAGGCAAGCTAGATGGATGGAATTCCTATGTGAGTTTGATTTTGAAATCAAACATGTCAAAGGAAAAGAGAATAAGATTGCAGACACACTTAACAGAAAATTCCATGTAGCAGCCTTAAGCATTTGCAAATCAGATTTGAGGACAAGGGTTCTTGAAGCCCAAAATAGCGATGAAACTTATCTTCAAGTAAAAGAGAAATTGCAACAGGAAAAATTAGATGAAAAGTGTGAAGGGTACCAACTCAAAGAAGATGATATCCTTCTTTATAAAGGCATACTATAGATTCCAAATTGTGCAGATTTGAAGAAGGTGGTAATTGTTAAATTAATGTAACTTCAAAGAATATTCTACTTGTAATTTATTATTGTAACTCTGTCGGGAAGGTTTTACCTCCGTTCAGAGATGTCATTATTATATTTGGTCAAGTAAAAGTCATGAGGTAAAACCTCCATTGTACGTTGGGTCGTTAGTACCCTAGAGAATGTAATATAATATTATTTGAGTCTTTCTAGGAGAGTTCGGCCCAGTCAATTAAAGTGAGGCCGACCTACTTAGGTTATTTTTAAAGTGAAAATTAAAGTATAAATAGAGAGTGACTTCCTCTCATTTGTACCACTCACTCATTCATGCATTGCGCATTAGAGGAGAGAGAGAAGTTTACGAAGGAGGAGGAGGATTGGCTTGGATCTAGAGTTTGAGTTTGTCTTTCTTATTTGTGAGACCTTATTTTGGGAATTGTACTTTGGTTATCTATATTGAGGAAGTTCCTGCTGGGTTTTCTTATCCTTGAGGGTTTCCCAAGATATATTGTTGTGTACCTTATGATTGTGTATCTTTCAAAGATCCTAGTTATGCTGCTATTGTGAAAATGTATTAAATGCTCATGAAGTTAGAATTTAGTCTTTAGTAGCATATAATCTTAACATGGTTTCAGAGCTTTCCTAAAAAGAGCAACTTTCATAAGGTAAATCTCTCTCTCTCTCTCTCTCTCTCTCTCTCTCTTCGAGCATAAAAATTAGGGCTTCTTACAAAAGTGGAATTTTTTAGTGCAATTAGCATAGGGAAGTGTGCCTCTCCAAGATCAAAATTTTGGCACCAAGATCGAAGTTTTTCAGTGGGTGAATCTTCCAGAAATTCAAACCCTAGTTTGAGTCTGGACCAAAAAAACCAGAAAACCAAAGAAAGCCAGAAACTATGGACCAGAATTTCGCAAGTCAAATTTCAAGGGTGAAATCTTGGAATCTTCAGAAACCAAGTGTACCGGCATACTCGCCTTAGTCAAGCGCATCTTTTGGTGAGTTCAATTTTTAATTTTGAGAAACTTTAATATTTGGTTATTCTTTGCTCTCCGGGATAAGATGGCCCCAAGCACTAAGCTTGATGATAGGTTGGAAGGAATGGATAACTTCTGTGCTTGGAAGTATAGGATTGGAATCATTCTAGAAGAGAATGATCTTTCAAAGTTTATTAAAGAAGTTGTACTAGAACCTGCAGAAGCTGAAGCTAAGGAAAAGCATAAGAAGGATATGATTAGAGCCAAGAGGATCATAGAAGATTCCATCAAGGATCATTTGATTCCACAAGTGTCCTCCAAGAAAACCCTAAAGGATATGTTTGATTCCCTATCAAGAATGTATGAAGGAAGAAACATAAATCGAAAGATGAATTTGAGAACCCAACTCAAAAGCACGAAGATGAATCCAGGTGAATCTATCCAAGATTACTTTACTAGGATTTCTTAATTCAAAGAACAACTAGAAGCAATTGGAGACAAGCTTGACGAAGATGAATTAGTGATGACTGATCTCAATGGTCTTACTAGACCTTGGGACTCTTTTATCGAGACAATGTGTGAAAGAAAGGAAAGTCCACTATTTGAAGCTGTATTAGAAGAATGTATCCAAGAGGAGGCTAGAGTGGAAAATCAAGAAGCATGATGATCAAGCTCTATTTACCCATACTAAAAGAGGAAAGGGAAAACATCATTTCAAGAAGGATTTTCATCCTCCTAAGAAGTTTCAAAGGTATAAGAAGGGAAACCACAAGCGAAGAGACTTCTCGTCTTATCAATGTTTCCGATGTGATAAGATGGGACATATTGCCAAAGATTGTCTAGAGAGAAAAGAAGAAGACAAGAAGAAGAGTAACAAAAGACATCATGCTCATTTAGTCGAAGAACAAGAAGAAAAAGAAGGACCTCCCAAGAATTTACCAAAGGAATAAATTGAAGGATATGTCCTATAATGGTGGTATTTCAAAACACTCTCTCAAATTTTTGAAGAAAAGGACTCCCCTCAGAAAGTTTCACTAGGAGAATAGGAGAAGCATCATACAAGCTTGATTCAGAAACTCTGATGATGAAGAAGGATGTACTATATCTCAACTTTAGAATTTCTTTTATATAAGATGTAGTTGTTATTGGGACAAAAGAAGGTGGCTCATATAAAATGATAGGTCACTTAGAAGCAACCTTAATTCATGATACTACGAGTTTATGTGATCTATGATCAACATCATAGATCATAAGAAAGAAAGGAATAGGACCTCAAAATCAGATGATAGAGTAGAGCTCACCATTAGAGATTCCAGTAATCCCTGCAAGGAGACTAGGATCAAAAGAGATCCTACCAAACAAACAAAGATAAGTATTTGAATTGTCATTTTTATCAAATTGTTTAAATGATATTGTTCAGTTGTATACAGAAGTATAGTATGCATGTTAGAACATTTGCATTAATATGTGATGGGTAAGTAGCCTATGGTCCTATACAGCATTCCATTGCTACTTATCTAGAGTGAAACCTCTTTGCTGACATATTGGAGTAGTGCACGCTCTTAATAATGTTCTGGTAGAGATGGAAGGCACCTAGAAAGTTACCATATGAATGTGGGATATGGATGAATGTTGTGTTATTGGCTAATATAGCATTATGACAAGTGTGACTTATGTTTTTATGCATATGTTTTGGAAACTATGAAATGATTCTAACCATGCTACTGAATTTGACTTGTAGGAAGTATCATACATGATCACCTACAAATGAAGAATGATGAGACTTGTTCCGTAGAACAAGTGACGATGGTTCAACTATTAACAAGACTAATGAAATCGAGCAGAGGAAGTCGACTATGAAGAGATGTTTCTCTAGTAACCAAAATCATGGTGTAATCAAAGTAGAAGAAGATATCGAGCAACCTCCAGGACTCAGAGGACCAAATGTATGGAGATTGAAGAATACTTTGTATGGGCTCAGAAGTCACCCCTGGATAGAATGATGAGATCAAGGATCACCTAGAGTGATGAGACATCAACCTTTTCTACAAGGTTGAAGATGAGAAGCTCATAGATGCGTGCAAGAGAGAACTTGCAATAGAGTTCAAGATCTTGATATCTAGTGACTTAGAAAGATGAAATAAATGGATATACAAGATGAAAGTATTGTGGCTCGTGGATTCTCTCAAAAGGAAGGAATCAATTATGAAGAGAAATTTTCTCCCGTAGCAAGGTACACTTCCATTAGAACCATCATGGAACTTGCAGCCATGATGAAGTGGAAGTTACACCAGATGGATGCGAAAATAGCTTTCCTGAATGGTGTCATTGAAGAAGAAGTGTACATAGAAAAACCACAAGGATTTGAGGTTGATAACAAAGAAACGCATGTCTACAAACTGAAAAAGTCTCTGTATGGGTTGAAACAAGCTCCAAGAGATTAGTATGGAAGAATTGATAGTTTTCTGACGAGCTTGGGATTTACCAAGAGTAAAGCTGATCCTAACCTTTACTTCAAGGTTATGGATCATGAACCTGTCATATTATTTCTATAGGTGGATGACTTATGCCTGATAGTAAATGAGAAGCAAATTTCAAAGTGAAAGAAGAAGCTCATTGCAGAATTCGAGATGAAATACCTTGGCTTGATGCACTATTTTCTAGGTCTCGAAGTATGGCAGAGCCCAGAGGGAATATTCCTTAACCAAGGGAAGTATGCAGTAGAAATATTGAAAATATTTGATATGTTGGAGTATAAATCCATGGCCACACCCATGGATACAAATTTGAAGTTACTATCTGATGCTTCGTTAGAATTGGTGGATATGACTCTATACAGGAAAATTGTTGGGTCATTGATGTATCTGACGAATACCAGGCCAGATATATCCACCAATGTGAATACCTTGAGTCAGTATCTGGTTGACCCAAACGTGTTCACCTTGTAGCTGCAAAACATGTGATGAGGTGCCTAAAAGGTATAATAGACTATGGTCTCAGTTATACTAGAGATCATGACTTCAGACTATTTGGTTATGTAGATTTAGATTAGGCAGGAAGTGTATCAGACATGAAGAGCACTTTAGGAGGATGTTACAGTATGGGGTAAGCCATGATCTCATGGATAAGTAGGAAGCAGTCCAGTGTTTGTCTCAGAACTGCAGAAGTAGAATATATTGCATCCTGTTCTTCCAGTTGTGAATCCATATGGCTTCGGAAGTTGTTATCAGGTCTATTTGATCTGGAGTTGGATACCATAGTGATTCTATGTGATAACCAAAGTTGTATAAATATGACAGAGAAACTTGTGTTCCATGATAAGACAAAGTACATAGAAATACAGTATTTCTACATTCGTGATATGGTGTAGAAGGGAGCTATAAAGCTCCAATATGTGAACACTGATGAGCAGGTTGTAGATGTGTTGACTAAGCCTCTGCCTCGTGTGAAGTTTGAGCACTTCCGTGACAAGCTTGGTGTAGTCCATAAGGACTTCCCTCAAAAGGGGGAGTAGTGCTGATGATATTGTGGTGCAGTGGGATTGATCATCCCTAGACAATGATCTCGTAATTCTGAAAGGAAGGATAGTCTTAAATGTTGATCCTTAGTTGTGGTGGGATTGATCATCCCTAGACAGTGATCATGTAATTCCGAAAGGAAGGATAGTCTTAAAATTTGATCCTTGGAGTGAATCCCTAGTTCCGAAAGGAAGGATTGTCTAAGAGTGTTGGATTGAATCCCGATTTCAGAAAGGAAGGATTTTCCATGATCCCTAGTTCCGAAAGGAAGGATCACTGGAGTTGTTGCACTGAATCCTGAGTTATGAAAGGAAGGATTGTCCATGATCCCTAGTTCCGAAAGGAAGGATCACCAGAGTTGTTGGACTGAATCCTGAGCTCCGAAAGGAAGGATTGTCCATGATCCCTAGTTCTGAAAGGAAGGATCACCAGAGTTGTTGGACTGAATCCTGAGTTCCTAAAGGAAGGATTTTCCATGATCCCTAGTTCCGAAAGGAAGGATCACTAGAGTTTTTGGACTGAATCCTGAGTTCCGAAAGGAAGGATTGTCCAAGATACCGTAATTACGAAAAGAAGGATCATGTGTGCTACAAGTGATGATATTCCAGTGCTGAAGATGAGGATGCTCCAGTGCTGAAGAAGATGATGATCCAGTGTTGAAGATGAGGATGCTCTAGTGCTACAGATATTCCATTATTGAAGAAGAGGATGCTCCAGTGCTGAAGAAGATGATGATTTAGTGCCTAAGATGAGGATGCTCCAGTGCTGTAGAAGATGGTGCTCCAGTGCTGAAGATGAGGATTCTCCAGTACTGAAGATGATGATACTTTAGCTCTATACTAAAGATGATGATGTTGTTGAATAATTTCCAATGATTTATAGATGTACCAACCAATGTTCCAGATGATGATGTTTATGATGCCCCTCCTCCCTCTGATGATGTTGTGTAGAGTTTCACATGTTTTTGTTTTCAGTAGAATACCCTTCTTGTTAAGGGAGAGTGTTAAATTAATGTAACTTCAAATAATATTCTACTTGTACTTTATTATTGTAACTCTGACGGGGATGTTTTACCTCCGTTCAGAGATGTCATTATTATATTTGGTCAAGTAAAATTCATGAGGTAAAACCTCCATTGTAAGTTGGGTCGTTAGTAGCCTACAGAATGTAATATAATATTATTTGAGTCTTTCTAGGAGAGTTCGTCCCAGTCAGTTAAAGTGAGGCCGACCTAGTTAGGTTATTTGTCAAGTGAAAAGTAAAGTATAAATAGAGAGTGACTTCCTCTCATTTGTACCACTCACTCATTCATGCATTGCGCATTAGAGGAGAGAGAGAAGTCTGTGAAGGAGGAGGAGGATTGGCTTGGATCTAGAGTTTGGGTTTGTCTCTCTTAATTATGAGACCTTATTTTGGGCATTGTACTTTGGTTATCTATATTGAGGAAGTTTTTGCTGGTTTTTCTTCCCCTTGAGGGTTTCCCAGGATATATTGTTGTGTACCTTGTGATTGTGTATCTTTCAGAGATCCTAGTTATGCTGCTGTTGTGAAAATGTATTAAATGCTCATGAAGTTAGAATTTAGTCTTTAGTAGCATAAAATCTTTACAGTAATGGATGAAATCAATCAAATGTCGTACTCTCGGACATCTAGGATATCAAAAGACAATAAAAATAGCAAGGAAGCAATACTTTTGGCATGGAATGAAGAAGGATATAGCAGAATACATTGCTCGGTGTCAAAAGTGCCAACAAGTAAAGGCAGAGCATAAAAATCCAGTGGGACTGTTGCAACCTTTTCCCATTCTGGAATGGAAGTGGGAGGTAATTTCTATGGACTTTATAATAGGTTTGCCAATGACAGTGAGGAAGCATGATTCAATTATGGTTTTGGTGGACAAACTTTCAAAAGAAACTCATTTTATTCTAGTCAAGTCCTCTCATAAAACAAGTGAAATAACAAACCTCTTCATGAAGGAAATATTCATATTGCATGGATTACCCAAGGCAATAGTTTCCGATCGAGATGCAAAGTTCACATCTAGATTTTGGAAAGGATTATTTCAGGAATTGAGAACTCAATTGAATTTTAGTACAACGTATCATCCTTAAATAGATGCTCAAACTGAGAGGGTGAATCAAGTTCTTGAGGATATGTTGAGAATGTATGTGATGGATAAACCATCCAAGTGGGAGGATTACCTACACTTGGTAGAATTTTCATACAATAATGGATATCAAGCATCATTAGAAATGAGTCCATTTGAGGCATTGTATGGAAAGGAATGCAGAACTCCGGTGAATTGGGATAGCCGAGTGAACAAGGTAGTGCTTGGACCAGAAATGCTCAAGGAAATGGAGAAATAAATTTTTAAGATTAGGCATAATTTAAAGGAAGACCAGGACAATAAGAAGAGTTATGCATATTTGAAAAGAGTGCACAATGAATTTAAAATTGGGAGTCATGTCTATTTAAGATTAAAGCCAAGAAGAAGTTTACTAAAGTTGAGAAGTTGTGCCAAGCTAGCACCAAGGTACTGTGGGACCTTCGAAGTCCTTGATAGGATAGGGCCAGTTACATATAGGATTGCATTTCCTCCTAACATGATAGTTCATAATGTTTTTCATGTTTCTTTTCTTAAGAAGTATGTACATGATCCTAATCACATAATTGATTGGAATGTGATACAGGTGGAGCTCGAGGGAGAGTTCCAAGTGGAACCCATGCGCATCCTCGAAAAGAAAATAATATTGTTTCGAAACCAAGCCATTATGAAGGTAAAGGTGCACAGGAAGCAACTTAGTCCCGATGAGGCTACATGGGAGCTGGAGGATGCCATGAAAGAGGCACACCCAGTTTTGTTCAGTTTTGAGAACACTGAGGAGGATGTTTTTCTAAGGGGGAGGGGAATGTAATACCCCCATTTTGACCCTTAGAATGTATTGGCATCATACGTAAATATTGTGCATATACGATGTATGAATTCCTAGAATGGGGCTCGAGGCCAAGGCCCCGATAGTGAATAATTGGCTTTAAAAGGAAAGCATAGTTTGTGAGCCATGTGTTAGTAAACCATGGAAATTGTAAAAACATGTAAATATTTATAATGCAAATAAAATTCCAAGAGATGGCTATGGAAGCAACTAAAAATGAGGGGGATGAATGTATCCACTAGGGAGAGGTGAGGGGTTGGGGGAATTAATCCTTTGTGTTTACAA
The DNA here is from genome assembly GCA_027924585.1 of Larix kaempferi. NCBI lineage: Eukaryota > Viridiplantae > Streptophyta > Pinopsida > Pinales > Pinaceae > Larix > Larix kaempferi. The sequence continues at coordinate 42,307,067 of BSBM01000047.1, forward strand.
GTGTCATTTTGAGAACCCATCTTGACTAGTATGTTGATATTTAATTATGTTAGGAAGAGGTAGCTGAGAAATCATCTCATGAAATTAATGGAGCATGGACAATCTCAGAAATTCGTATGGAAACTTGTGGGCTCTGTTTACTTGACCCAAAAGTTAATTTTCTCATGAAGAATTCTTTTTCCATCATTCCCATTCCATTGTTGAACAACCACACATCAATTCTCATCCATTATGCATGCCCAACAGTGAAAAATATGAGTAGTAAAAAAATAGTGGGGAATCCATAGACATAAACCCTGGGGTGAATTCGAGAGTGTAGAATACCCAAAAATTCATAGGAAGACTCGGATTTGGGGGTTGGGAAATTCAATTCTATTTTTGGGATTCATGTGGCCAGAATTTGGAAAAATCCAAGAGCGGATCAAATTGGAAGAGAGATCAGAGGTCGGAATTGCTTGATAAACCTAGTGAAGGAAAGAATCTCTATGGATCTAGCATCTTGGACCTTTCTACGCCCACCCTGAAGAGCACTAGAGGGAAGGGGCGCTTGAGGGATTGTGTAGCAGAGAAGGGGAACTTCATTGTGTTTGGTGTGGTAGGTATTGTGGGTGCCAATCCTACCTAAGATCAATTGAGAAGAATGTAGCTTTGTGGTTGAGCTCACTCGCTTAACATACTCCTTCACTATCTCCCTGCATGCTTGACAAACCTAGCTTTGTGCTGGCTTAGCATGAGTACTTGTGCCTGTGGTTGTGAGTGAGCCCGAGTGGTTCCTCCTTAGTGGATACATAGCCCAGCTCGAGGGTGGTATCTCAACTGAAATAGTACAGGAGAGATAGAGACCTATGGTTGGGTGGAACATTGCTCTTCCATAGACAACTGCTTGGACAACTCAAATTAAAGATAAGTGTTTACTGTTTATTTATAATAAAATTGTGTATTTTTTGTAGTCCCCAAGGTTCATGTGGTTACCATAGATACATTACAAATTATAAGCAAGCATACACAATGACACAGATACAAGAGACGAGACAGATAGAGAGCCTTGGTTGCATTTGGTGATTTTTCTATGTACCCCATGTACCATGTCAGTGCTCTTTTCCTTAACGAACCAACAAACTGAGCAACCTGTCTTTCTTCGTTGGTGATTTGATTGGCTGTCCATATTGCTTCACACACAAACCAATTTCTTATTGGGTCTTCATCATCTTCATAGAATGAAAGGTGTGCTGTTGAGTGTGCCATGTCTGCTGGTGTATTATTTTGAGAATTTGATGGTGTTGTGGGTGGGTTATTTCCACAATCAGAACTTGGTGCTTTGTCAATTTGAATTAGCTGTCTCTCTGGACTTGGTTCTCTATATTCAGAACCAGTAACTATAACTTCTTCTGTATCGCCAAGTCTGCCTTCTTCTACCACTTCTATCGAAATCCAGTTAAAGTTCTGTTCGAACGGGATTTCACTAAATCTCGGGCTTTCCGACGTACTTGACGAGTCCCTCAAATTTGGTATTGGTAGGGGGGGCACTTCCTCATGCTCTGAGTACACTAGATGAAAGCTTCTATTCGAAAATTCAGGTTGAAAAGACACCCAATTTCCTTCCTCCGGCCGATGAATCAATAGTCTATTAATATCATCGCCTTCTATGCTTCGACAACTCCAAATTCCCGATTGACCAGCATGGAGACCCAGATTTTCCTTGACAATTTCTTGCACCCAAACGCTTTGTATTAAATGAAATGAAGAAGGAGGTGTTACCGTTTCAGGTATCTGAACTTAGTGAGCTCTACCATGCTCTATCCATAAGTCTTCATACATCGGCGATAGGTCTTCTTCGACACCCCAATCATCGCGGGCTCAACTTGACTCTGGCAGATTTCCTTCTACGTCTATCACGATATTTGATCCTCGCATCCTCTGGAGCGCAATTGCTTGCTCCCGCAGCTCTTCATGCCGCTGCCTCCTCTTTTTTCTTTCAACTTTCTGGATATGTGGGGTGCTTTTATGACTCAAAAGTCTGTCTTTGTCGGATTTTCTTCCACTGCTGGCCATGTTGTCTTGTCATATGTCGATTTTCATCAAACTAGGTATATCAGAGCATGCTTCATCACCCCCCAAATGCCAGCCCGAATTTTTTCTAGATCATTGGGGAAGTACAGACCATCATTTGTTCAAGAAAAATTCCCATTCGCGCTCCTCTACAAATCTTTTCCACTTATGTTCTTTCTCCTTCCAATTAGAGTTCGGAAGGGGTGGGAGCAGCACAGTCGTGTCTCAACAATATGTGCAACACCTTTATTGATTAGAAATTTGAACAATAAGGTCGGCAGAGAACACGAAAATTGATCAGCTAATTCGGTGAAGAAATTTCTTCTTATTTCGTTAACCGAGACGCAGTCTTCAATTTCCTGTTCTTCACAGAAATCATTTGCAATCTTTTCGCACCACTCCGACAGATTCGTGCATCCTCCGTTGATCAACTTCAACAATAGCTTCCTCTCTGCTTCATCAACTAGGATTTTCATCCAGAAGCTTCTTCAAGGCGGTCGGCACGGGCTTTTCATCCGGAAGCTTCTTCTCATGGGTCTTGGAGAATAATCGATCTCTCGCTTGGCTAATCGTTAGCTTGTTCCGTTGTGCATAGTTCTGCAGATAGTTCACAATTTTCTTCTCCCACCAATCTCTAATATCCTGTTCTGAAATCATAGGTCATGCTGCTATTTGTTTTTCATGCATTAACCAACAACGGAACTAGATGTTGTAGTACCCAAGGTTCATGTGGTTACCATAGATACATTACATATTATAAGAAACCATACACAATGACACAGATACAAGAGACGAGATAGATAGAGAGAACACAATCCTTTATATTAACCAGCAAGAGCAGAATACAGTCATAGAACCAATCTAGTCTCTACATCGGCTCAACAGCCTATATATATATATATATATATCTGTCAATATGGTTACATAACCGTCTTTCGGTCTAACTGATCGGCCCGACCTACACTAGTCGACATGACGTATCGACATGTGCTGCAGAGTGGTCAGGAAGAGGCCTAGTCGACAGGACGACCTAGGCCCCTCCAACAGTATTATGGATGACTGTTAATTATGCTAAATTGAATGATATGACCTAGTTTGAATGACCCAATTAGATGCCTTTGTATAGCATGGGAGTTAGTTATCTATGTGCATGATTTGATTGTTATGCCTATGTTGAATATGTTGATATATGCATTATGTGTGTGTAATTGATTTGATTTTCGTTGTTTATCTTTAGTATGCATTGCACACGCATATAAATGTTAATGAAATTTGATAATATTGCCTCATAGGCAAATTTTAGCACCTTGTACACCTATCATGTTCCCTCCATTGGTTAGTTGGTTGGGAGGAGACGTGGCAATCCTTTGTTGAGAGGTCATTGTTGGAGGTTCCAAGTTCCTTTGAGCACACATTTTTCTATGTAGCATGGTTATGTGAAGATAGCGAGAAGAAGACTATTGTGGCCTTATGTGAGGTGAAGGAGGGCATGCTTATAGTTAGTTTTGACCATTTTTGCGAGACAGAGTCATTGGTGCAGTCGGTTTTTGGATTCGAGTAGATAATTATCTTCTTCATCAATATCAAGATGAATGATTGCCATATTGTATTGAGCTTCTAGTCGCATGTTTGTGGGATATTAGAATTCATTAGAGGAGATCGTCTTGTTGTAGGAGAGACGTTGCCACTTGCTTGTGAGAGCCAGTTCTCTTTGCATTGTATGAGAACGTCTCTTTGATACTGCCACTTTTTGTGGGAATTATTCAACCACTATTGATGTGGGAATTCAACCCTTTTGTAAAGGAAAGTATCTTTTGAAGAATAGAATAGAAGCGGTTCGACAATTGAACAAGCCTGAAGACGTAGCTAGGGGGTCTGGTGAACTCCGTTTCCAAATGAGCATTGCTTGTCTCATGTTTTCTTTGTGCATGTTATTTTCCGCAATTATGTTCATTATGTTCATTATGTTCATTATGTGATGATAAATGAGTCTAATGACACACTCATAAATTTAATCATGCACATTTGATTCAATCCTTTAATTGCAATCAAGTTCAATAAAAATGATCCTATCGCTAATCGTTTTGTTAAGAGAGCCTTGAATCAGTCTCTAGCTAGTTTTGAGGTCACCCAGGATCAGATCAATTTTGGTATCAGAGCAATATTGACAGGGATTACAGGTGTTGAATCAGAAATGGGAAAAACATCGAAGAATGCATGGCTCAAAGAGCTCGAGGAAATCAACTAGATTATTTAAGCAGAGAATGTTGAGCTCAAAATACTTCTGCAAGTTGCAAAAAATGACAAGCAAGAACTTCAATACAGTCTTCAAAAGATGCAAGAGAGAATTCAAGAGTTGCAAGCCAAGGATGATGCGTTACCAAAGATTCAGAATAGTGATGAAGTGGAGAAGAATGAAGAGCCTACTTCTACTGTAGATGCAGAGTCCTTCACTGAGGTAAATAGTGCTAGTAACTCTTCAATTTCTTGTTCTTCCCATGATGATGATGACGGTTTTGGTGCTTTCGAAAAGAAAACCAAGGTGATTTGAATGAATATGTTGAAGAATATGGGATATGAAGGAAAGGGCCTTAGAGCCAATGTCCAAGGCATTACGAATCCCATCCAAGTGGCATAACTACCTCGATATGCAGGATTGGACTATGGAATAAATGGATATGGAGAATTCTCCAAGGCAGTTGAAGCAAGCAAAGCTTCAAAAGAAGATCCCAAAATAGTTCTAAAAGGTGACACATCACTCCATGATGATCACGATGAGCATTTCAAAGGAGGAGCAAAGGAAAGATATCCATGCAGGGTTTGTTCTAGAGACCACCAAGAAAGGTATAAAAAGTCTCATTATTCCAACATTCCTTTTGATTATAAGTCATTTGGAAAGAAAATTTTATGGCATAGAATACCATGTATGTTTTGTGGTAAAGATAACCATGCTATTGCCAAGTGTTGGAAAAGATGGACTTGTATAGGAACTTCATGGAAACCAAGAAGAATCCAAGACATGAAGACCCATCTTCACGTCAAGAGAAAAACAAGGGAAAGAAAGTATGGCTAAAGAAGAACTATCAACACCCATTGAAACAAGGGTGGACATCAAGAAGCCACATGTTGGATGCTCCATTTAGAGTTGCGTCCCAAGAAGGAAAGAAGTTTGAGCAAGCACCTATGAAGGAACCAGTTGACGATGCAGCTCAAGAAGAAGACCAACTACAGAAGATGATCAAGAAGTAGGATCTAATTGCCTTGATGACCAATATGGGTAAACTTCTTGAGTTGATTGAAAAAAGTCAATCTTTGTAAATCTCTTGTTTCTTTTTAAGACACCATATAAGGGCACATTTGTAAAAGTGATGAGAATGTATAACGTCACTTATTTTCACAACATAGTGATATTTTAAGGATTTTGTTGAGTTATGGATTCTAATGTAAAGCTGAGAGACATGACTGATCTCTATGTAAAATTTTGGGGTCCAAAAGTCCTTCAGTAAGGAGCAATGATCTAGGAGGATCTTAAAAGGCCAAAATTTCAAAGTCCTCAAATCTTGGTAAAGATGGTACCATGTCAAATAGCTCGGTGAGACGAATCGAACGACATGAACGAAACATCAAACAGACTCCATATGGAGAAGATATCACATTCTGAGTTTGGCCACAACAGGGGAAAATTTGGCAAAAGTGCCACAGGATGCCACACAAAAGTACAAACAATACGACTTAGTGATGTGGCAGAACCTATGACTGCCACGTGGTTGTACAAATATACAATTAGTTGATGACATCGCGGTGATGTGGTTGATGAAGTGGTAGTGACATGGTTGATGACATGGCGGTGATGTGGATAGTGATGTGGCTGGAAGGCAGCGAATGAGGAGGTGCCACATAGTCCAATGAGGGGCTACCATGTGGCAATCCCATGGGCACCAAAATGGGCCTAAGTTCAACAAAGTTAACTTTGCAAGTATTGAACCCATGACCTCCATGCAAATATTTCAACTTACCACTATGCCATGGTCCATTCATTGAAAGGGATATGAATGAAATTAAATTTAAATGTTATTAATGGTGAAACGAATTGGAAGATCTGCCAAACTTGGTGGTAGTTTCTCCAAATCTAGAGATTCTGCCGTATTTAGTTATGGCCAACTAAAGTTATCTGAAGAGTCAATATTTGAAGAATCTTATGGGTTTGAGTTGGATTTATTGGTGGAATTTGTTTTGGGCATTATAACCATATGCCATTTAAAAACAAAAGGTTAAAACTTATTCCAACTATATACCATGTTGGTTATGAAGGTGGTTCTATTTGTTAGACCACATTAAGAGTTTGTTGTGCCACATGTGAATGGAAAAAAACTTTGGTTATGCCTTTATGCTACTTGGAAATTGGTTGTAACCAAATCCCAACAACATGCCCTATTTATAAAAATGGTTGTAACCAAGGTTTTTTTGGGCCCCCATGTGTATCGTGCCACCATGGGGAGAATCAAGCTATATAAACTCCCATTAGCCATTGTTGAGGGGGATCCATTTTGTGGGAGTTCCACATGTTTGAAGGAGCCCGTTTGGAGCTAGATTGAAGATCCTTTGTTTAGAGATCATTGTTGGAGGTTCCAAGTTCCTTTGAGCACACTTTTCTCTATGTAGCCTGCTTATGTGCAAAGCAAGAGAAGAAGACTGTTGTGGCCTTATGTGAGGTGAAGGACGGCGTGCTTATAGTTATTTCTGTTTGTTTTCGTGATTTGGAGTCACTGGTGTAGTCGATTTTTGGATATGAGCAACAGATTATCTTTGTCATCAATATCAAGATGAATGATCGCCATATTGTATTGAGCTTCTAGTCGCATGCTTGTGAGATATTAACCTTCATTAAAGGAGATTGTCTCTTTGTAGGAGAGACATTGCCACTTGCTTGTGAGAGCCAGTTCTCTTTGCATTGTATGAGAATATTTCTTCGATACTGCCACTTGTTGTGGGAATTATTCAATCACTATTGATGTGGGAATTCATCCCTTTTGTACTAGAGAGTATCTTTTGAAGAAGAGAATAAAAGCGTTTTGACAATTGAACGAGCCCAAAGACATAGCTAGGGGGTGTGGTGAACTCCGTTACCAAATGAGTATTGCTTGTCTCATGTTTTCTTTGTGCATGTTATTTTCCACAATTATGTTCATTATGTGATGATAAATGAGTCTAATGACACATAGCATAAAGTTAAGCATGCACATTTGATTCAAGCCTTTAATTGCAATCAAGTTCAATAAAAATGATCATATCGTTGATCCTTTTGTTAAGTGAGCCTTGAATAAGTCTCTAACTGGTTTTGAGGTCACCCTGGATCAGATCATCAAGTTGTAGTTGTTTTAAAGTTAATGCCTCTCACTCTAGGGCTCTAAAATTCTTTCCTTGAATGGGATTGTCATCTATTTGCACAAATTCCCATCACTTGTTATGGCTATGAGACATCCCTTTCATGTATCTCCTTACACCTTCCTTTTCATGTATCTCCTTACACCTTCCCCCGCCCCTTCTTGATTTTCTTTTCTTTTATATTAGATGGGTTCTATTTTTAGCAAAATGATCTTGGTGTACTGTAACATAGATACCTCTCATTTTGGTTAGGGTTATGAAGGCCTCTTACCATTATAGTTTTATGCCTTGTCTAAGGTACTTAAAGGTACTTATGATATTGAATATGGTTTTCAAGAATGTGTTTATGATTTCATCCCTAATGAGACTATGACCTCCCGTTCTTTAGGTTTTTTTCCATTGAATTTTATGAAGGAAACTTTTAAATTTATCAACGCAACCCAACATCATTCGAGGATCAATAATTTAACAACATAATCTTAAATCAGTTAACTATTCCAAGGATCAAATATCAATATAATACAATATAATAGAGAAACCAAAGAAAAAAATTCACTCTAAGATTGAAAGATGTGCCAAGTTTGCACGAAGATATTTTGGCATATTTTAGAAGAGGAACAATGATGTATAGATTTTCATAACATGCTAATATAAAATATCACAATGCAATGCTTGTGTAAGATTCTAACCATATCATTGGGCTTTGATTAAGGTGAAATTACAAGGAGAGTTTAAAAAAAAAGTTACAATGATAAGAAAAAAGAAAAGAGATCAAGGAGTAAAAGTTCAAATGGGGAAAATTACAATGAAGTGACATGGGAGTTTCTAGACATACTTGGTTTTGTTTTCAAGAGAAAGAAAATAAAATAATGTATATATTTAATGATAACTTTAAAAACTTAGATATATATGATTTTTTATTTTTAAACGTCACATCATATACTAACTACATCCTTGCGGGTTACACATAAGTATACTAAAATCATCAAAATGGTGTAAGGAAGCATAGGGATATGATTTGAAGATAGGGAATAAATCATTATTATATTTTATTGTTTCTTTTACCTTAGCATAAGTTATTCAACTTTAACTTGTGATTAATGATCTCTTGTCATATTTGAAAGTTAGTTATGAAGAAGAATTAAATATGTGTTTTCCTTCACAAGAAATTTGGTCTTAAATTCCTTAGAGGTACTTGAGCTATGTTTTCAGCTTTGGAAGAGGTTTCTTTATCAATTTTTGAGTTTCAATACTTTTGTACTATTTTGTGTTAATCCATATTAATCCAAAATGACAACCATGACTAGATTAAATGTGAACGACAAAGTGAATGGTTTCTTCATCATGGTGGTTGAAACCATGAATGAATTACCTGAAGAAAAAATAAACACGTGTTTGATGTGAAGGATTGTAAATTGTTAAACTTTGGTTGTCATTGATTTTAACTAATGTCAAAAAGGAATTAGTATCCTTGTGTCTAATTTGAAGAAATACATGAAAGCCACTTTGAAGAAGTATATGACATACATTGTGAAGAAGTACATAAGAAGTACATCCAACTTGAAGAAGTACATAAGGTACATGCGCAAGTCCTAAGTCCTCCTAGTCATGCTACTTCAAGGTAAAGTCAGAAGAGTTGGTTGGACAAGGTTCGGGAGTGTGCAAAATTCTTGGAAGCAATAAACGATTAGACAGATATGCAAGTCCCAAAAGTCCACAAGATCCACCAACTGGAGATGTATACAAGTTGTTGAAGCGCGCAATTAGTCCCAGAAGAAAGTGGTGGTCGGACAATTCAAGTGTGCAAGACCCACAAGCGATGGTACATCAAGGGCTCAAGACCCCAAAGGAAGCAGTTCCAAAGTGCACAAGACCCACAATGCAAAAGACCGAGTATGCGCAAGACCCACAAGGTAGGACACCTCAATGGTGTAGAACATGACAAGTGATGGAACTGTGAAGTAAGCGGAACTGTGAAGTAAGGAAGAAGGGACACTACGACCAACTTGTGGACATACCATCTGCGCAAGACAAGTATAAATAAGAAGCTAAGTTGGAGAGTTGAGGTAATCTTGAAGCTTGAAGATGTGAATGTGGTAGTACTCTGATTTGGAAAGATTGTTATTTTGGGGTATCGAGGGCTCGTGGAACCATAACAATATCATCTAACAGAGAGCCTAGTGCGCATAAATAGAAGAACATAATTGTTGATGGTGCAAAGGATGATGAATTTTATCTAAGACAAGTGCGTAAGAACGGAATGGTAGTATTGCATATAGTACATAGAAGTACTAAGACATAAGTATAGCATAGAAGAAAGTGCACAGTTTGATCTTATAAAGATGCCTGAAGATAGAACATCAACATAGCAGAAGATGCGCAATATCAATTGAGTTTGCAGATGCGTAGAACCATAACGGCATACTGAACTAGAGCACAGATTTAATAAAGTTGTGAATTCAAGTATGAAATGTTGATGTAGTCAAGTGAAGTGCGTGATACAATTTAGCAATTGCAACATCTCAGTATACAAAAGGTGCGCACAACAGAATGAACAACAGATAATCTGAAGAGTGTGCAGATCAGTAGAACAACATAGTAATATAATCTTCTATAGTCATACAAGGGTGGCAGGATGGGGCAAGGAACAAGGGTTTAGTTTCTCCTTCCAGTTGAAGCTGGTAAATTATGGAGTTAGTGTTTCCTTAAGGTTGTAACTTGTAAAACTAAGGGGTCGGTGCCTCCTTCTAGTTGGCGCTGGAGAACTTCAAAAGTTGGTGCTTCCATGAATGTAATCTTTTTAATATAAGAGAGCATTCAGTGGTTTTCTCTCATTTGAGTTTCCACGTAAAATCTGTGTTATGTGTACTGTGCATGTGATGTCAAATGTTTTTGTTTATAGTGAATGCATAATCTAATATTCCAATTACAATTGATTAGAAGTAAAAATTGTTCATAATTGCGCTAATATTGATTGACCCCCCTCTCAGTATTAATAAGATTCCAACAATTGGTATCAGATAGGGTGTCTTCAGTAACAACCTAACATCTGGAAGATAGATCTATGCACAGATATGGACAAGAAGGAAGGAATCTCCACCAATAGAGCGCCAATATTCGATGGCTCCAACTACACCTTACGGAGGATTAGAATGGAAGTATATTTGCAATCCCTTGGAGCTGATGTCTTCCAGTCTATTTATAATCGTTATAACATTCCTGTAACTGCACCGGTTGATCCACTTGATAGAATACAATATGAGTGCAATGAAAGATCAAGGAATGCACTATTATGTGGGATAGCATACATTGAATTCACTAAAGTCATGCATTGCGCTTCAACCAAGGATGTATGGGATAACCTCAGAAATATCTATGAAGGTGACGAGAAAGTAAAGAAGGAGAAGTTGCAAAATTACTCTGGACTATCTAAGTCTTTGAGAATGAAAGATGAAGAAAATGTTGCCTCATACTTTCTTCAAGTTGATGAGTTAGTTAATGCTATCAAAAGTATTGGAGTAACACTAGCTGAAGAATCAATTGTATTGAAGATACTAAGAAATCTGCCTCCAAGATTTGAATAAAAAATGTTCGTGTTAGAAGACAGAGCCAATCTTGTAGATTTGACAAAGGATGAGCTTCAAAGGATCCTAACTGCATATGAGATGAGGACTGAAAGGGAAAATCCTATCATAAAATAAGCAGTGTTTAAAGATACCAGGAATGCAAAACATGAGCACGACAAAGGCTGCTGTGATGAATTAGATGAGGAAGAATCAAAATTTGTAAGAAAGTTAAAAAGAGGACATGGTAAGCATAAGGGTAAGTTACCCTTCAAGTGTTTTAAATGTGGAAGAGTAGGCCATTCCACTTCAAAGTGTCCATATAAGAAAGAAAGAGATAGTGACAATGAATAAGAGGCCAGGTCGACACCCATACATGACATATCTGAGAGCAAGAAGAAAGTCTCAAAACAAAGGAAGAGTTTGTACACCAAGGAAGATAGCGTTTCATCCGAATAAAGTGAGTGTGATGAAAGTCCAAAGGAAGTTATCTTCATGGCCTTTCTAGAAGATGAAAGTAGTGAAGAAAAGAAAAAGTGTAGTCGCTCTATCAAGAAAACCACACCAGTTGCGCAAAGTCAATCAGGATCATTGGATAAGTACTTCTTTAGTGGATCCTTTAATACACCTCCAAAGCATGTAGTAGAAATTAAACTAGACAGACAATCTAAAGAAGAAGAAGTTGTAGAGGTAGAGTGGGAAGGTGAACTTGTTGGTGCCTTGGATGAATTAAAGAGGTCAAGAAGAAAGAACAAACTCTTGCAAGATCAACTGTCAAGGTATGAATAACAAGTCAAGCAAGCCAAAGTGATTCAAGAGTCCCTTGAAAAACAAGTTAGTGAAAATGAAATGAATTTTGAGAAACACCTAAATTGCACAGTAGACAAATTCATAATGCTTAAAGAAGAGAAATTAGTATTGAAGAAATCACTGGAAGAGTCAGAGCAGAAAAATGAATTGTTGACAAGTCAACTTGAGTAGAAGGATAGAGAGATATCTCGCTTAGAATAAAAATTGACTGAAATAAAAGGGAAGAAATAGGTTCAAGATCACATCATGATTGATACTCCAAACTACGCACATTCAGGAAGTGACAAGATGTGTCTTGAAGAAGAAATGAAGAACAAATTCAAAGACACCATACGAATCCTAAATAAGATTCTGAATGATTAGAGATCACCAGTAGACAAGTTAGGAATCGACTACGATAGAACAACTAAAAATATCTACAACAAGAAGTTCAATTCAAATCAGATGAAGACATTCATGTATGATAATTCATTCAGTAATTACAATTCTTTGTGTTACACTTCCAGAAGAAGGATTAATACATTGAAGTCCGCAAGGTGCAATTACATTGGTCATATTGTGAAATATTGTCAAACTGTGAGATGTTATGCATGTGATGGATTTGGACACAAGGCTCTATATTGTCAAAGAAAAATTAATTGTCCAGATAGAAATAGTTTACATAACAACAACTGCAACACATGGACCAAAAGGGAAGACAGTCAAGTGCAGTATATAAATGGAAGTGCGAACAAAAAGATATGGGTAAGGAAAAATTCTCAAGCATGTGCAGAAGAAGTGAACAACCCAAGTACATCTCAAGCAGCAAGTAATTGCTGCCCATCTTGCTAATCTCTAAGAGATTGAGTGAGATCCTTGAATTCAACACGATATTCATTAGGAATTCAAGGAATGTATTAGTGAGGATTGCAGTTAGAAAATATTTTGAAGATTGGATGTCGCTTTAATGTAATATTGCAAAGGAAATGTACATTTACTCCATTATGTGCAAAAATATGTTGAAGTGTCACTCAAAGAGCTCATATATAGAAAGAAGTGTTGATAAAAAAACATTAATACTGCGCAGATACATCAACGAACTTTGTATTATATTCAAAACTTGTCTTTACAAAATTTCACGAGTGCTTTATTGTAGAAAATAGAGTTGAAGTATGAAGAGGCAGCGTGACAAAGCCTAATGACATTTGAAGTACAAAATTTATTCAGAGCCATAGCTTAAGGTACAATTTCATGTCATTGGATGGTTGTTGTGCAAGACGAAGTTCCAAATCCATCGGAGCTTGCTCGATGTATTCTATGGATTGTTGCAATGGAAAAAACTGTAGAGTTGAGGATGACGCATTAGTAGTGGATTGTTCCATTTGAATGAGGTTTAGCAAGTCGAGGATTTGTTGTTGTTGTTGATCTAGGAAATTGACTCTCTTACTTAGATTGGACAACCCCTCAGTAGTGTCGTGATTAACTTGCGACTACGCGCACCATTGGTTGAAGTTAGACTCCTTCATTTGGGACTGCCAAACTCCCACATCAACTCTCAGTCATCTGAATTCTTCCTACAGTGACTGGACTTCCGAGCTAAGGATTTCAATCGAGTTTTTGAAACTTTGAAAGTAGGTATACATGATGAATGGAGATGAGAAAATTAAAGGTTGTGGCAATCATAACAAACTTGACATGGAATCTGGGGAGGCAGGTGTGGGGGGGATCATCTTTGATCCCGGTGGAAATAAAGTTGCAGTCTTCTCACGGGGACTAGGAATCAGAACAAACAATGAAGCCGAATGGCTCGCTCTTTATCACTCTCTGGAAATTGCTTCTTCGAATTTGTAGGTTTATGGAGACTCAAGGCACGTCATACAAACAATGAAGTTCGAGGCCAAAATAAAAGGATCCAAGAGCCATAGAATCCAAAGAAGAATTTGCTCTCTATCTCTTCCCAAAGACACCCATTATTTCCATATTCTAAGAGAGAATAACTCCTTAGCGGATGCAGCGGAAAATGAAGGAGCATCCATGAAAATTGGCCAAATAAACTACAACAATGGCACTCTCGGGTTCTTATCCATCCCCTAGAAACTTACCCATGCAAAGTCACATTAGTGTTTCATATTTTGACCTTCCACTAAAGTTCATATTTGGACACGCCCTCTCTCTAACTCTTCGAATCGGTCACGCCCTCCTCCAGTTGAAAAAACGTACCCCCCCACATGCCATTCACATGGCCCTCTTAAATGTTGTCAACTCGCTCGAGCCGGTCATTACTCCTCTTCCCCCCTACACAATGGCAATTACTCCCCATTCATTCACCTCTGCGTTCAATAGGCTCTCTACTCACGACCTTGCATTCGACCCCCTACTGCCCCCTGGTGTTTGCTCGACTCTTACTCCCTGTCTTACCTATCCTGGTTGCATAATGGAAGGAGTTAAGGAAGCTATAGTAACCTTGAGCCGCACCACAGAGGAGATCAAGTTGTATTTGCATAGAACGTATGAGGCCATCTGCACCAGCGTCAAGCAAAATGAAGAGTTGGCCTCTAAAGTCAGATATAACACCTCTCAGCTTTCATGTCAGGACTCCAGGATCGATGACCTTGAGCAAAATTTATTTGAACTCATGGGCAAGGTGGACACTCTCAAGGAGGAGCTTTCAGTTTTAACTTGCAAAACCCATGGCAGCCATGTGCAGGAAGCTCCTACAGTCAACCAGGAAATGATGGATGTGGCCTCAGTGCAACATCAGAATTTTGGATAACTCTTTCCACTCTCTTGTAGGTTCCTTTTTGAAACATATTTTTTGAATGTTTTTTTGTCTACTGCTAAATAATCAGTATGTAAGGGTTTATCCCAATGCCATAATAGGAAATTAAAGGAAGCAAAGGCATAGAGCCTCCAGAGGCATGAACATACACACAGTCTACTATTTCCCTCTCTCAGTTTCAAAAAAACAGTCTTATATTTTGTAATGTATGGCTGTGCACAACCTTTTCATATATATACATATTTCCCCTGTTTCTGTTAAAAAAAAACAAACTTGACAGGGAATGAACTAGAGTGATGAACCAAGCAATACGTATCTCATTTATAAGAACTAGAAGGTGGTTCCCCACGCGCATGAAAATAAATAGAAAAGACATTGAGGTTAATAGCATTTATGTCCGTGCGATTCGAAGATGGCTATGGAGACATAAAAATTTATTACATGAGTTAATGATTTTCGGCAAGAGGAAAAAAAGCGGAAATCCAATTCATTGTTTCATCTGACCATAATGATGTTTCCCAAAAGGATGAAGTATGAAAGTGAAACGTCGAAGTTTCTGCACGAGTTGTTAGTCACGTCGCCTTATTTCCATGCTAGCTGACGGATGGAAGTATGTACGAAATATAGAAGAAATATTTTGATATAGTGGCAAGCTATGCGAAGTCAGAAAATGTAATCAAGATTGGTCACATCGCAATAAATGCGACAAAAAGAAAATTTGGATGCTGGAATAAATCAACATGGAAGACAATGCAAACTGGAAGCATATGGAAATCTGTAGTGCACAGTAAATGCAATAAGAAGGTGGCATGGAAGATTGCGCAAGAAATGAAGAAGTGTGAGTAGACAGGAAGAGAAGATCAAGATGAAAATAAGTTAGCAATTGTACATGGGGAGTATACTCGAGATAACTACAAAGACAATGTTGAATATACAGATTTCAATGTAATTAAGCTCTGCAAAACAAATCCAATGAAAGGAAAAATAATAAAGCACGAACATAGTGGGAGTAATCAAAGCAAGCAGACACCTAAAGTCCAGCGCAAAACCAAAGAAAGGATAAATTGAGATTGCACATTGAAGGAACCTCTTTTCCATTGATGTCAAAGGGGGAGAAAGATCATGAAGCATGCAAGAATGATCATGAAGCATGTGATTAGTGCAGAGATGAAAATAAGCAGAGAAGTATTGATCCGTGGTAGCGCAAAGGAACAAAGGAGAAAGATAAAAAAGCATGCAGCAGTAGAAAGGATCCATGCCAAAAGTGAAAGATAATAGAAAAACACTGACAACAGGATGCACATATGAGCAAATGATCAAACTGGCAAGAACAAAGGGGGAGTATTGCAGATAGAATAGAGGAAGAACCCAACTTCATGAGGTGTTTACATGCACAACTTCATGAGGTATTAGCATCAATGTGAAAGGGGGATATTGTTGAAATTTAGTTGTCATTGATGTCGACTGATTTCAAAGAGGAATCAGTATCCTTGTGCCAGTTTGAAGAAATATATGAAATCCACTTTGAAGAAGTATATGACATACAGTTTGAAGAAGTCCATAAGAAGTACATCCAACTTGAATAAGTACATAAGGTACATGTACAAGTCCTAAGTCCACTTAGTCATGCTACTTCAAGGTAAAGTCAGAAGAGTTGGTTGGACAAGGTTCGGGAATGCGCAAGAGGCTTGGAAGTAAGAAATAGTTGGACAGATACGCAAGTCCTAGAATTGTGCAAGATCCACCAATTGAAGATGTATACAAGTTGTTGAAGCGCGCAAGTAGTCCCAAAATAAAGTGGCAGTATGACACGTCAATTGTGCAAGACCCACAAGTCATGGTACATCAAGGGCGCAAGACCCCACGGGAATCAGTTCCAAACTGTGCAAGACCCACAATGCAAAGGACCGAGTATGTGCCAGACCCACAAGGGAGGACACCTCAATGGCACAGAACATGACAAGTGGCGGAAGCGTGAAGTAAGCAGAATTGTGAAGCAAGGAAGAAGGGATGATGTGACCAACTTGTGGACATACCATCTGCGCAGGACATGTATAGATAAGAAGCCAAGTTGGAGAGTTGAGGTAAGCTTGAATCTTGAAGATGTGAATGTGGTAGTACTTTGATTTGGAAAGATTCTTATTTTGGGGTATCAAGGGCTCGTGGAACCAGAACAATATGATCTAATAGAGAGACTAGTGTGCACGAACAAAAGAAAAAAAATTGTTGATGGTGTGTAGGATGATGAATTTTATTTGAGATATGTGCGTAAGAACATAATGGAAGTATCGTTGGTAGTACAAATAAAGTCACAAATGATCTAAAACAGACCAACCAAGACATAAGTATAGCATAACAGAAGGTGTGCAGTTTGATCTGATACATATGCGCGAATATAGAACAACACAATAGAAGATGCACAGTATCAGTTGAGTTTGCAGATGCGTAGAACCAGAACGACATACTGAACCAGAGCATAGATTGGAGAATGTTATGAAGTCAAGTATGAAATGTTGATGTAGTTAAGTGAAGTATGCGATACAGTTCAACAATTGCAAGATCTCAGTATATAGAAGGTGCACAGAATGGAATGAGCAACAGATAATCTGAAGAGTGCGCAGATCATTATAACAACACAATAATATCTTCTAAAGTCATACAAGGGACCATGGCAAGATGGGGCAAGGAACAGGGGGTCGGTGCCTTCTTCCAGTTGAAGTTGGTAAATCAGGGAGTTGGTGCTTCCTTCAGGTCGTAGCCAGTAAAACTAGGGGTTCGGTGCCTCCTTCTAGTTGGTGCTGGAGAACTTCGGAAGTTGGTGCTTCCATGAATCCAATATTTTTAAAATAAGAGAGCATTTCGTGGTTTTCTCTCGTTTGGGTTTCCACGTAAAAATCTTTGTGTTCTATGTATTGCACATGTGATGTTGAATGTTTCTATTTATGGTGAATGCATAATTTAATGTTTCGATTCTAATTGAGAAGAAGTAAAAAATGTTCATAACTGCGCTAATACCGATTCACCCCGTCTCAGTATTACTAAGATTCCAACATAAACGACATTGAAAATCTATAGTTACACCTTTATGTTAATCTAAATGACAAAGTGAATAGTTTACTTCATGATAGTGGTTGAAACCATGAACGACTTACCTATGAATGTTAGAGAAAAAATAAGCAAGTGTTTGAATGTAAAAGACTATAAATAAAATTGAAAATTTGAATGTGAAGGACTATAAATAACATTGAAAATCTGTAGTTGCACCTTTGTGCCAATCCAAAAGGTGGTTGTGCTAATCCAAAAGGTGGTAATCTCTAAGGCATTTATAGAAACTAATTCTCCCACGCATATAGTTGTACCCTTGTGCTAATCCAAAAGATGGTAATTCTCCAAGGCATTTAAGGAAACTAACAAAATAGATTCTTCTACAACGAAAAGGAGATTGCCTAAGTCATTATATTACCAAGATAAAATGATAAATTTTTAGTTTTGTTTGTTTTTAAATAAATTTTAGTAAAGCATTTAAATGAAATATTATATTTTTTAATAAAATGAAAAGATCTATTAGAAAAATTACATGCAAAGTTAAAGTGTATGATTTTCTTTTATTGTAGTAATTGGAATACCATAAAAAAGAAGGTTTCCTTACGTCCTCCTTTTTGGGAAACTTTGTGAAACATATGGCGAAACATCCCGTCAAGATTGGGATGCATTTTGCAAAAAGGGGATGTCTAGGAACCCCTCCCGAAAAGCAGGTTGCCTAGAGGCCCTCTATCAATTTTTTTTTTTTAGAAAAAATTATATATATATATATATAAAACTTGATTTAGTATTTTTTATTTTGGATTTTGGTAATGGTTAAGTTATCTAATATTAACAGGTAATATTAAATTCTTAAAGTAAAGTAACATTTTTCTTATTTTTTATTTTCTATCATTTTACTTGAATTTAAAACATTACTATTAATTATTTCAGGATATTTGTGAGTGCTTTCAAGATCATTAGACTTCATATGCGAAAAGTAGAATTTCATGGTTATTCAGGATTGCAATGTTTCAACTAGATTCTATCATGCATGAGGGTATAGGATTGGCATTTAATAAGAACATCAACCCCTCTACGTACCTTATTTTAAAGCTTGGATTAGGAGGTTTCATCAAAATTGTAGGGTGTTAACTAATGTCCTAGAGGATCAACTTTGAGATTTGAGGTAGAGGCAAGGACTAGAGACTAGAGGAGGGGGCCACAGGGTGTTATTCATGGATATGATCCCAAAATGTGAAATTCAAATATTGAAATATGATCAATCATGATGATTGTGTTTACATTGCATGATGATGAATTTAGTATTTAATAGTTAAATGGTGGTGGGATAAGGTATTGTTCAGTTAATATATTGGGATTTATATTTTTTAAATAATTTTGAAGATGAAACCTTATACCCTGAAGTCCCTTGTCCCTCATGAATTTTCAAGTTGGGTTAGAATCTCCACACCATTCGAAAAGATACCATGAATGTAGAGGCTCTCCATTAGTACTCTAGGATGAAAATACACCATAAAAAACTTAACATCTTTAAGTTTATTAATAAAAGTACAAGAATTTGCAGTCAAATTACGAGGTATGCTTACTATCTTTAGGACTTTATTTCTTCTTCACCTCAATTCAGTACTACCCTTTGGCTTCTTAAAATAGATGCTTAGTTTTTTTATTTAAAGTACATGCTTAACTCCTTAGATACCAATTTCTGTGGTGGTTTTCTTCACCTCAGTTAAGCATACCCTTTGGATCTCTTGTTCGCTGTTTTACAATCCATTTGGAATATGGATTTATGCAACTTCTTATTGTCCATTTTCAGTAAAAGTGTTCCAAACTTTGTTGTTTTACAATCCATGTGGAATATGGATTTATGCAACTACTTATTGTTTATTTTCTGTAAAATTGTCACAAATTTCAGTAGTGGTAGCTTGCCTAAACTTACAATTTTTTTGAACTTATGGAATGTACTCTCTTACTAAAAATACTAATAACAAAACAATTATTTTATTTGGTTTCAGCTAGAGTCTCTCAATATTTTTAGGAAACAAATCTAGAATACATGTGAAGAATTTGAATTCTTTCCACTAAAATTCATAGATTTCTCTTAAAGCAGAAAGTCCCATCCCTAAGGAATGAATTACTTTAGTAATGTCCTGCAACTTATGCAAAATCCAAATACTTCAGGGCTTCAAATATTTTTCTTTCTCTGAGATGCAATTTACTCTCTTAAAGTCAGTCAGAAGTCAATCAGATACCTGTGTAACGTGTCAGAGGTTAAGGAAAGGCAGAGCTAATCAGGGTCATTGACAACTTGCATGATAATTGAGGTACCAATATATATAAGAAATAAATTGCCTGCATGCATGGTAGACATAGTCTTTCCTGGTTGTATTTTTGAAATCTTATAAAGACAAAACAAAAAGGTCGTTATTATCAAATAGAAAAAATAGCACCAAACACAAATACCGCCGGCTATATTAAAGATAGAGGGAGCACGCTATGCTCTTTCGAATTATCAAAGTTTCTGAATCCGATAATGCTTTGTAAACCACCATTTTGTCATTCAATAGGTCCCACAGATTAGAGCCTTGACTTGTTAATCCCACGGGTGGGCATGGCTTATGCAGGGTCCATGTGTTTAGCTGGGTGGTTTTGGGAGTGGTATATCTTTGTTCCGGGTGGATTCAGAAACTCTCAAAAATTTTGAAGGCAGGAAAGCACTATGTTTCTAGCACTCTGATTTGTGGAATTATGCTTGGTACTCTATTTTTTACCAAATTTATTAGCTGTGTAATTATGCTTGGCATTCTTTTTTTTTTGCCAAATTTATTAGCTGAAATTTGATTGGAAAATAAAAAAAAATTGAAGCTATTTTGAATCAAATATCCCAGGTCATTAGATTTTGTGTAACAGTGTTTAATGACATAAGTTGTTATCATATAGTTGGTTTGATAAGTTCTAAATTCTTCATATGTGGGGTACTCCTAGGGAATCAGAGGACTCACTATATTGGTCATGGGATGAGAATAAAGGAGATGTCTCTACAAAGTCAGTTTATGATGCACTTCTCTCTTCTTAACTACATATTAGTGACAAGTGGTGGTACATTAGTATGTGGAAGTGGCACCATCTCTTAGAGATCATTTTATTTATTTGGCTTGTTTTGAAAAACGAAGTTCTTATTTAGGAAAACTTATAGAAAAGAGGTGGAGCTGGGCTTGGTTTTTTCCTCTGTAAAAAAGACAATGAAACCTTATCTCACCTTCTGGTTTGTTGTGCATTCACAAAGTTAGTGTGGATTGAGGTCAGAAAATTCTTGGGTATCACTGGAAATTGGTTCTCAGATTCTATGCTCCCCATACTGTTCATCAAGTGGTTTTGCTCTATTATTGGTTCTTATAAATTTAGTGGTTTGATAACAAGAGTTTTAAAAGAATCAATTACAAAGACTTTCTTGTCTTATCTGATGTTATTTAGGAAGCCTTACAAATGAACCTGGGGTGTGGCGGTGCTAGGGGTGTTTTGTTTGCTAGGACTAAACACTAAATCATATATTGGATGGGTTGTGGCTTATGTACAAACACAAGGGTATAACTTTTAGCATTGTGGGCCCTACTTTACATTTCTTGTGAGTGTCATATTATTGCTTTGGAGGTGGCAGGTGACTTGTAGGTGACTCCAAGATCATTATAGCTCCAAGATCACTATAGACTTGGTTAATGATAGGTGTAATCTACATGTTCCTTTTTTGATGGGGTGGATGAGATCTATGCAGAAGCATTTTGTCGAGATCTCCTACACACACACATATCGATTTTTTAAAGAAGGTGTAACAAACAAACCACTTTTTTTTGTCAAAAAAAAACATTGGAGTGCCCTCACGGTTCATTGTACATAGATGAATTTGTACAAGGGAACTTCCTTCATAGGAAGATCATTCAATTTTTTGGAAATGCATAGATATGATTGACATATCATTATGTATATTTATGTAGGTTTTTTGGTATCCATATTGTTAGTGAGAGCTAGTATGTATATTTATGTTCTATGATATATATGTTTCTTTCCCGTCATAGTCACAATTTATTTATTTATATTTTTATTATTTTTACTTTAATTCAATTTTAAAAATCCAAGCACATTGGTAAGGTGGAACATACTTGGAGTGACTTGAAAGGAGGGAGAGGTAACCCAAAATGGATCAAGAAGAGGTGAGCCAACTATAACATATGAGGGAGAAGAGGTGACACAATGGTTTTAATCTCTAAAAGGGTGAAGTATAGTTTTTTGTGTGGAAAAAAACCTCAAAATTCTACAATTAAAATAAGATAAGTTATGAATTCTTTATTTAACAGGGTTTAGCCAAATAAAATCTCAAATTCATTTTAAATAATAAAATAAATTGTATTGAAAGAAATTAACCACAATGATTTAACCTCTAAAAAGGGGAAGTATAGTTTTTTTGTGTGAAAAAAAAAGTTCAAAATTCTACAATTAAAATAAGATAAGTTGTGAATTCTTTGTTTTATAGGGTTTAACCAAATAAAATCTCAAATTCATTTTAAATAATAAAATAAATTTTATTGAAAGAAATTAACATGGACTTGTACTAATTAAAGTTGAAGTGTCTCCTTTTCTTTAATTTAGTAATTGGAATATTATTTGTTTGAAATATAAGTAAGCATTTTTAAAGTATTATAGTTTGTAGTAAATGAAAAAGCATAAAAAAATGAGAAATAATAATCCAAAAAATATTTAATTTTATTTGTTTTCTAAATATTTTTAATAATATAATTATGATAATCAATTATAATTTTTTTTTTTTTTTTTTTTAAATTGAAATTATAGACTCAACAATACATTCATTTACCATCTATTAGATACTCTATTCGCAAATAATTTTATATTTTAGAAAAATAATCATATAATTTGATAATTATTAATGTTAATTAATTAAATAATAAAAAGTTCAAATTTTTTTAAGAAATTGTATGTTTAAAATTAAATTTTATTATTAAAAAATTTCAAAAAAAAAGTTTTAAAGTAAAATTTAAAATTATTTTTAATTATTATGACACAGTATACTTAGTATAGAAAAAGTTGATTACCTAACTAATTTATTCAGGAATTATAATAAATTTTACTATGAGCAAAATTAACATCTATGCTTCCATTTACTACTGAATTAAAATCAATTTTATTATCCTTAAAAATCAAAATTAACACCTATGGGATCGGAGCGTTATGATTTTTATACAAATCGGACCGTTACGAGTTTTTGAATTCAACCATTGCTAGACAGTTATCAGAGAAAACAAGACAATATTTTATAAAAATAGGACCGTTGTCATATTATACAAATCGGACCGTTAAGGTTTTTTAAAATCAAGCAAGCTAGATAGTTATCGGAGAAATGAAGACAGCCATTCACAATTGCCGAAATCCTCAAATTGCATTCACAATGAGCACGCTGAGATAGTCATTAAACGATCTGAAACAGATTCAGGGTTTCAAAATAATCCATGCAAATTACTCAGTCACATACAGAATTTAGAATAGCCAATTTGAAAAAATATACAATTTGTCTTTCTGAGTAGACTGCACTTTGTCTTTCTGAGTAGACTGTTTTGATGCAGCATTGATACAGTTTTTTGTATGAAGGTTCTAGGAAATGTATTTTTTGATTATTAATAATAGTAAAAGTATAATTTTTTTTGCTTGGAAAAAAAACTTTTAACATTTTTAAACTTATTAACAGAGATAAGAAGTTGCAGTCAGATTAAAGGGTATTTTTACTATCTTTAAAACTTTCTCCTACATACTCACAACTCTCCCAATCTGATTATCTTCATTAAAGACTATTTTCTGTGGTTTTCTTCTGAGGCTTCTTAACTCTTGGTACACCATTTTCTGTGGTGCTTTTCTTCACTTCAGTTGATCAGCTGACCCTTATATTTCTTGTTGACTGATTTTGAATCCATTTTGAAGATGGATTTATGCAACTTATTGTTCATATTCAGTAAAAGTGTCCCAAATTTCAGCTTCCTAAGCATACAATATTTTGAATTTATATGGGATGTGCTCCCTTGCAAAAGATGCTAATATCGAAGCAATTATTTTAATTGTTTTCAGCTATATCTCTGAAGATCTTTAGCAAACAAATCTAGAGTGGACGGTGAAGAATTTGATATCCATCCACTAAAGTTCATACATTTTGAGACTCAAAGCAATTAGATCAAAATCCCAGTCCTAAGGAATAATTCCTTTATTAGTGTCCTTTAACTTATGCAAAATCCAAATACTTCATGGCTTCAAATACTATTCTTCTCTTAGAATTTCCGAAATGAAAAACTATCCAAAGTTATTCAGAAATCTGTGTAACGTGTCATAGAGGTGAAAGAACTCTCCTAAATCTCATAGGCAATCTCCGGTGTGAAACTTGTTTACATATGCTTGGGCTTCTATAATTTGTTGATTGCTTGGTCCTTTTCATACTTGCATTTTAAACTCTAACTTCTTGCTTGTGGATCCTTTCATGCTATAAAATAATTAAAAACCCCATGGTCAAATTAATCGATATGTTGTCTCAAAATAAAGATCAAAACAAGATTTTAAGTTCATCATATTTGATTTGGTTTTGATCTTTTGAAATGAGGAATGGGATTGTTTAATATAATTGTTCCGCTGCGATCATTTTTTCTCAACATGATGCCAAGCAGGATTTAGCCTAGCATCTGGAAAGCAAGGATAGTATCATCCATCATTCATAAGAGGATTTTGTATGCCTTGCCATGAGGATAATATTCACAGAATGGCGAATTACTCTCACGAGTCAACCGTCTCGTGCTCAAATTCTTTCAATTATTACAGGTCAACTACTCCTCATAAAACATGCTTTCTTTCCCTTAACTTTCATAAACATTGAATATTTATTAATTATATTCACTAATTTTATGAGTTTAATTTTATTAAGGTGTTTTATAAGCATTTTTATCAGGATATTGTATAGACTTTTAGATTTCTTGGAGTTGTAGGTGCAATGAAAGGGAAAGCTTGGTGTTAAATTCATCTTCATAAGGTGGAATATTTAGCTTTACTCTTTGCCGCAAAACAATAGTGTCTTCCACCATTTTTCAGACGATGCAAAAACTGAAGGTTTTTATACTATACAATTATAGTTTTGGGCTGGTGCAACATAATGATACCCAATTATGACACGTTAGTTGCAATGACATTCTGGAAAAACATAAATATTATCATTAAAATGAATTATTAGAGGCACCTAAAAAACTTTTTTGAATTAGGTGTAAACAGATGAAACGTAGAAAAACGGATGACCTTCCGAAATATATAACTTTTATTTATGGAAAAATGGTATAACCACCCTAAAATGTCATTATTCGAAGATGGGTATGTTATTTTTTTTCTCAAACATAATGCACATGTTTTTGTTGAGCCACCCGTTTGCTATGTAAATTTTCAATTTACAAGAAAAAAATATGTAGAGGCGTAGGCAACAGAAGAATCTTGTGTGGGGCTATTTTTTCAAAATTTTAAAAGCCAATTTTTTTTTTTTTTAAATTACCGAAGTCAGTGAAGCCCTAAAACGACATGGTCAAGTGTTGAGCCACCATATCATGATCTAAAAATAATCAAAATACTTTTTTTTTAAGGTTGTAGGTATTTTCGTGCTCTTATGCGGGTTCTCTTCCGTTTTCAAAATAGGTAAGCCAATCAAAAGTTATAGGCCAAATAAACGACCTATGTTTTTTACAAATTTGACATGAGTGCAGTTAAAAATGAATTAAAAATAGAAAACAACAATAGATCTATTCAAAAATTATATATTTAGAATCTGCACATAGAGCTCGACAAGTATGTGCAATTTCATTTGCAGTGCACTCATGGAGCTTATGTGGAACTAGTTGTGAAAAACCGAAAGTTACAGCATTTGATGTTTTCTGCCATAAATCAGGCATAAATCAGACCGAGCCTTAAGGTGCAATCTGAAGCTAATTCCAATCTTGTAAGGGCGCCAAAAACAATTTGAATTCATACATGCGTGCACGCAAATCTGCGCATGCGCAAACACGCGCACGCGTGGCTGACACCGCGCACATGTAGGTGCGCGCACGCGTCCGTGCGCATACGTGTTATTGTATGCCTTTATATGGTTTATATAATTTCCTTTGTCAAGGGGATACATGAAGTTGATGAAGATGTGATGATGAAGAAGATGACAATGATGGAGATATTGATGAGGAAGGGGGAGATGACAATGATGTTGAAGATGTTGAAGATGTTGATGATGATGATGAGATGATGGTGACGGTGATGATGATGAAGATTTTGATGATGATGACAATGGTGATGAAGATGACGATGAGGATGATGATGATGGTGATGAGGATGATGGTGACGAAGATGATGATCATGATGGTTATGAAGATGATGATGATGATGATGATGAATATGATCATCATCATCATCATCATCTTCATCATCATTGTTGTTCAGGATTTCTACCTTATAGTGAGGAGAGGGACACTACCAACTTCTAGGGTGACAGGTAAATACATTGATCATATCACATAGGCTTTTACAAAATGAAAGAGATCAAGATTCTTGAAGGCATACCTTATTAACGACGTTTGATCCTAGCTTTCGCTCGCTCTTTCGATTGATCCTTCACTTGATCTTCTGTTTGATGAACCTGCAATACAAAAGATACCTTCCTCAGCGTATCTTGACTGATATAACAATGATGAAATTGAAATGAAATTTAGACATCAAATACAATCAAGCATTTAACCCAAACAAATATGCAATCCATTAGACATTTGATTAGGATAGGAAGGATATTTCAACCTTTATTGTCAAAATCAAATAACCAGTACAATTATACCTGATCATTTAGAGTGCTTGTGCAACTGGATTTTGGGCTCCTTCTCTCCACACTAACTTTGGAATTCCTCCAGCACAACAACCCTTAATGCATAGTTTTTCCTCCTAGTTCTCTAATTGAGTCTAACTAGTCCTCTCTCTCATGCATCCCCCTTGTATTTATGGGACAAGGTGGGTAGTTTGGATCGAGAGGTAGTTTGATTGGGAGGTTGGGGAAGTTGCAAACCAACTTCAACTAATCCCAATTCATTAAACTAATCTATTTTTGATTTCATCTTAAGATGTGCGCGAGTTTTCCATAGTAGAGTACCGCACAATATGCAACTTCACTGCTTTACAACCAGTGTTTGCAAGATTTATTTAGGTGTGCGCTACTATGCAAGAGGTAAAGTAGGGCATACTAGCTGGTGTGCGCTTGTCAGAACCCGATAATTCTGAAAAATTTAAAAATTTTTATTCGTAACAATAAATGTTAATTAGGTAGTATTTCTGATATTATTTTAATTTAAACAACTAACATAAACTGTTTAAAGACTTGGTTTTATTAAAACTTTGATTTTGGTGATTGTAATTAATGATTGTTTGTTTTGAACCGCAAGGGAAGAGCTAGTCGTAGTTGACTGGCTTACTTAGCTTACAAGCTAATGCATACGTCGTCTTTTGTTTCTCAGGTGCGCCGGTGAAGCAAGGATCACTGTATATTAAACTTGGTGAGCATCAATACTCCTTATACTTCAAAACTTAATGATCGTCATGATATTTCTTAATCAGCTAGTATCGTCAAGTGTTACGAAGATTTACATTGCCTCAGTTATAATTATGTTTTTATGATTATTATGCTATGTTACTGTTGTAACTAAAATGAAACATTTGTGATATCAGAATTTCTGGCTGTAACAGTGTTTATGCATCATGTGACCTGTTGTCAACTTAACACCGGTGACTACTGTTTTGTTCATGCATTGATAATGCGAGTTGAGAAGGTGACGCCTCTAGCGTTGTTTCAATATGATCCTACGCGTCGAAGTCAAATGTCCACTTAGAGTTTAACTTAGGTTACTTGACGGTGCCTTGATTTTAACTATCTTTACGATGTACACCTGTAGATGAAGCTCTATTTCAACATCTTAATAATCGAGGTTTATTTTTCATATTGTTACTGTTAACAATATAATTGATGGCAATTCTGATGATAGTATTTAATGGCAATATATTTATTGTCTTAAAGACTTAGTAATATTTCAAGTATTAATGATGAGGCATTTTCCTTTGAAGGTTGACTACCTTGGTTCTTATATGAACATAGAAATGTAATAAGCCTATGGCATTAATCTATGGCTTGGTATTAATTTATATATATAATGATTGTGCAATAATCATAATATTCTTTACATTGGCAAACTTTATGTTCTATATAGTGTTTATGGCTGTATTTATCATACTAGGCCATAGAGAAAACTCCAAGGTCGAAGTTGACCAACATATTGTGTAGAGTCATATGCTAATGACATTGACTTATGCCCTGGTTTCAATATAATTGTGCATTAGCTTGATTTTTGGCATAGTCCTAATGTTTTCCCTTACTATGGATAATATTTATAATTAAGATATGTTAAAGTATTATCCACCCTATTAAGTTATGGAATAAACCATATGTGATGTTGACTAACTTTTATTTGTATCATTGTAGTGATTATACAATCCCCAGGCTTGGGATTCTCGACGATACAATTGTAAGGCATGCACTATATGCCAATGATTATATATCATTTTCTATCCTATATGTTTGACTTATATATGACATGATTTGGAATCGGTGTAAAATGATTTGAATTGCAAATTGAACTATATCATCTCGACCCATAATACGTTAACGTATTTGTTTGCTACGTGGTGGAACCTCCTCCATGCGATGGGCGATATATAAGCTTCTAACGAAACCCTACAGGTTATTGTAGCGGCCTTCGGGCTCGGGTCCTAAGGATGAAACCCTTCCCTGTCTGAGTTTTGTGTTGAAAGCACTGTAACAATGTGCAGAGTGTGATGGTTATGGCCTTGAGGTTCCATTCGGCAATAGGGTATGTCCTCGGCTCTGGGGATAGCGTCTGCTATGGTTTTATTGCTTCGTGGTCTCGTTGCTCTTTATAAGTTTAACTCCCAGCTATCTACAGTTCGTCACTGTGCTGGTGTGGGTATGAGATAGGGTTTCAGTTATGTCTTTTAGGTTATGAGAGGGTTGATGCCATTGGGCTTTGAGTTTGCTTCTCGACTGATTAAGCTCCAGTTTGAGGTTTCTGTCTGCAAGGTTTGTCTGTCGTGGCCGTCATTGGAAGAGTTTGAGGGTGTTCCTTGCTCTTTCAACCGACGAGGTGATGGGGTTTCAGTGTCTGCTCCCACCGGTGGCTTCCAGAATATCCACGGCTACATTGCTCAGGTAATAAATAACCATTTTCGCAATTTCTGTTTTGCAAGCAGTGTAGATATACGATTATTTAAAACTCTCGGCATACACAGTGTATTAACATCTTTCAGTTTTGAATGTGCAGGTCACGCGGCTCTGAAGGTGTACAGGACTTGGTCACCCACGCAGGCTCCTCCGGGTAAGCCTGGTTATCCACGGCTGTCTCTTCCTTTGCTGGTTTTAGTGGTTAGGGTTGTGTTTCAGGGGCAACTCCTGTGTGTTGAGGTCATTATCGACCTGATGTTTGTAGGTGCGGTCATATGTTTGAAGTTGTTTTGTTTGAAATGAAATTGGGGTTTGGAACCCTGTTAAGTTATGGAAGGCCATTCACGGCCAAGACTTATGAGGCCAGGGTTTCGGTTGTTGTAATTTGTAATGGCTGAGCATGAGGTTTTTAACCTCGCCATATGATATTTATGCTTAATATATACCCTGGGCCTGGTATGGTCGTGTTTATGTTTTGATAATTTATTAGCATGTGTTTGGAATGTATGGATAGATGTAATCTTCAATGCGTGCAATGGATGATAACTCTGTTTATAAATGAAGCCATAAGTTATCTCTCTGCGTTTTTGTTCTATTGGAAAAGATAAAATAGAACATGGGAAAGTTTAGCGACTGTGCCTGTAATAGTTGTAATAGTATAGGGTTATTCTGGCAAATTGGGGTTCTGTTTTGTGTTCAACATATATATATGGAAATGTTAACTTGTTGGTGATTGGGAACGAGTTGTAACAAGTTATTTTGATTCCTGTATAATTATTTAATGAAACTGTGGATAGAAAAATTATATCCTTAGAACTATGTATAAACCTACAGTAGGTTTTGTCTGCCATATAAGGCATTCTTTTATTTGTTTTCCATCTGTCAAGTGAAAGTTGTAAGGCTACGGCCGTGTAGGGTTTGTGGACTACTCTAAGGGAGAATGTTTTAAATGAAATAATTATTAATACTGTGTAATATGAAGGTTGGTAACAGCCGATAATGGTTACATTTGTTAACAGTTTCTCTGTGTGTTAAATATGTTTGTCTTGTTTGAACAACTCTGTTAACTCTGTAGTTATAACATGGATAACAAATAATACCCTAGGTTGAAGAGAAATCATACTCTGCAGTTTCTATGTGTTTGAATTTGACTACTGGTTAATGAATAAGATTATAAGGAAGTTTGTAACAATGAAATATTGTTACAGTCACACCCTTTAGTTAGTCGATAGCTGTAATTCATATTCTGAGTATAAACAATATAATAATATGAGTTTGTTTATTTGATGGCTCGATACAAGTATGACCTGTATCTTAAGTTGACTGAAACATGAAACAAATATATGTATAAAGGTATATTATTCTAATAAGAATATTTCAAAGTAAAAACTAAGATTTATCTATATCTGTTCTTATGATTGTTAATAGCTATAAATCTAGAATATCTACTTGTTTAACAATTCTGTCTATTATTTAACAAATAACAGAGTTTCTAGATATGCATAAACATGGTATTGCTAACTGTAACAGTAACAACTAGGTTCTGTATATGATAAATACTCTATTTAAATAAAAATAGGAAATCTTTATAACATCTGCGTTTCTGAAATTTATAACAAAAGAAAGTACAGAGACTGATCTACTGAAGTTGAAAACAGTCAAAACATAGCTGTGCTAGAATATCTCATATGAATTTAAATTAAACCAATCAACAGGAGAGTGACAGAACCTGTGACTATGGTAGACAATAACAGCAATGGGAGGCTGTTCCTCCCTACCAATTCCTGGAGAGTGCCCAGACAGCACTTCTCAGGACCCCCGAGCTTGCTCTGGTCTAACTGGCTGGAATCTAGGTACGGCCAATAATTCCCTCAGCCAAAACAGCTACACTGGAACCAAGTTACTGCAACTTCCTGCTCAAAACACTTCCTTACTATTTTCCCACTTCCTCAACGGGACTCCTGAATAGCATTCACCTGAATGTATTCTCCCTCTAGAACAATTGCTGAACCCCCAGCTCAGTTCATTGAGTAGTATTTAAAAGATTGCCTAGGTCTTAGTTGGGCTAACTGTCATTAATGAGCCACCTGCTCAGATTCCACTTTCTTGGGGAATCATGACCCCAAAATATAGGGAAGTTGCCACCTGCAACTCAGGAAGTGTTTGAGGATGCTGCCACTTGTCTTTTGTCCCTCCACCTAATTCCATCCACCAGTTAGACCAGTAACCTCTTTTAACAGCTCTCCCATGCTGTTGTCTCCATAATTTATTTATTAATAATAATTATTCAGATTTTACATTCCATTTCTGGAGACCCTGCTGAGTCATCCCTTCCTACTTAGCATTTAATTTAACATAATGTTCTCAGGAATATTAAAAATAATTATATTATTTTAATAAAATTGGGGTATGTGACATACACACCCCCTTAAAATGTAACATCGTCCTCGATGTTACTTATTCTTCTTCTTCAGCTACCTGCTGGAATAGATGGGGATATGCTTCCCGCATCTTACTTTCCAGCTCCCAGGTAGATTCTTCAGGACTAAGGTGCTTCCATTGCACCTTCACTTGTCCAATTATCCGGTTCCGTAGAGTAATTTCCCTCCTCCCGAGGATACAATCCGGTTCTACCAGAACTTCCCCTTCTGGTTCTACCTCCTACCTCCACCATGGAAGTTTGGTAGTCAGCCTGGCGGTTTTCCAACGCTGCATTGATTCGGGGCATAGTTCCTGCAAAATCTCCAACTGTCATTTCGTCTTGAACAGTATGAATATTGCTGACTTGTTTCTTTCTGTTTGGGCAGACTGAAGCATAATGTGGCCCATTACATTCCCAGCACTTAACAGGTTCTTTTCGCTCAAAATTTTTGATGTAGTTTCCATGGTTATTAGGAGTCTCTTTGCTGTTTTTGTAATTGTTTGAATGGCTGACAGCTCCATTTTTGTTTCCTTGGAAACTTTTACTATTAAAGTGGTTCCCATTTTTGCCATTCTTGAAATTTTTATGGGGAACAAATTCCTTTTTCTTGTACTCGATCAGATTGCTGTTCTTTTTGGCTTTCCAACTGGCTATTCCTTCTTTCTTTTTATTCTGTTCGTAACAGAAGTTTGCCTTGCGCATAGCTTCTTCCAGTGTTTTGGGGTTGTCATATTCAATTCTGTCCTTGATATGATAAGGCAGGCAACTAAGAAACCGCTGTATTTTTGGTTTCTCTTCAACAAAATATGGTACATAACGCAACAGACTTAAAAATTTACTGTTTAAGTCCTTCATCGTCATAGATCCGAGTTTTAGTTCATAAAATTCTTTAGCCCTTTCTTCATAATACTGCTCGGACAGGAATTTCTTCTTGAAATACCTTTTAAAGGTACTCCAATTAACTTCTCTTTCTTTGATCCCTTTGACCCTTTTCAGGTCTTGCCACCATATGTCCGCCTTTCCCGAGAGGTTGTAGATGGCCATTCTTGCCTTTAACTGATTTGAGTAGTTATAGATCTGAAAATATTTTCTCATCCCGGATAACCAAGATTCTGCCTCTTCTCCAGTTTCAGTTTCTCCATTGAAAGTTGGGGGCTTTATCTTCTTAAACTCCCCGGAAATCTCTTCATAAGGCCTGTACTTTTTCCTTCGGTTGTGCATCTCAGCTTCACTGCTGTCACTGCTAGTGTGATAACTGGGTTGTCCTTTTCTTTCTTCAGATGAGGAACTGCTGTCAGATTTAGTTGGTTTTGTCCTTTTTGACCCTCTTGGATGATTAACTTCTTCTGAGTCAGCTGGTTTGCTCCTTCCGTCAGTTTGAAATTTTTCTATCAATAGCTGATTTAGCTGTTCCTGAGTCTTTAGAATTCTTTCATTATCCTTCTTAACCGTTTCCATCTCTGTCTTTAATCCTCTTATGGTCTGCATCAGCTCAGTGGTGTGAGCAATTTCTTCTTCTGCCTCTAGTTCTTTTGACATCTGTCTTGTCCCAGCATTGGGAGATTCCTCCTCAGCATATTCTCCCAGTTTTTCCATATCTGTCTGAAAAATTCAGAAAAGAGAATTTTTCTGTACTGTACATTAAACCGAAATATATGTTAGTATTTTATAAATAAAACAAAATCTTCTTTTATGATCGCTGTTTACGGAAGTTTAGTGGAGTCACATCCAGGCCTAGTGTCTGAAACTGAGCTCTGATACCACATGTCAGAACCCGATAATTCTGAAAAATTTAAAAATTTTTATTCGTAACAATAAATGTTAATTAGGTAGTATTTCTGATATTATTTTAATTTAAACAACTAACATAAACTGTTTAAAGACTTGGTTTTATTAAAACTTTGATTTTGGTGATTGTAATTAATGATTGTTTGTTTTGAACCGCAAGGGAAGAGCTAGTCGTAGTTGACTGGCTTACTTAGCTTACAAGCTAATGCATACGTCGTCTTTTGTTTCTCAGGTGCGCCGGTGAAGCAAGGATCACTGTATATTAAACTTGGTGAGCATCAATACTCCTTATACTTCAAAACTTAATGATCGTCATGATATTTCTTAATCAGCTAGTATCGTCAAGTGTTACGAAGATTTACATTGCCTCAGTTATAATTATGTTTTTATGATTATTATGCTATGTTACTGTTGTAACTAAAATGAAACATTTGTGATATCAGAATTTCTGGCTGTAACAGTGTTTATGCATCATGTGACCTGTCGTCAACTTAACACCGGTGACTACTGTTTTGTTCATGCATTGATAATGCGAGTTGAGAAGGTGACGCCTCTAGCGTTGTTTCAATATGATCCTACGCGTCGAAGTCAAATGTCCACTTAGAGTTTAACTTAGGTTACTTGACGGTGCCTTGATTTTAACTATCTTTACGATGTACACCTGTAGATGAAGCTCTATTTCAACATCTTAATAATCGAGGTTTATTTTTCATATTGTTACTGTTAACAATATAATTGATGGCAATTCTGATGATAGTATTTAATGGCAATATATTTATTGTCTTAAAGACTTAGTAATATTTCAAGTATTAATGATGAGGCATTTTCCTTTGAAGGTTGACTACCTTGGTTCTTATATGAACATAGAAATGTAATAAGCCTATGGCATTAATCTATGGCTTGGTATTAATTTATATATATAATGATTGTGCAATAATCATAATATTCTTTACATTGGCAAACTTTATGTTCTATATAGTGTTTATGGCTGTATTTATCATACTAGGCCATAGAGAAAACTCCAAGGTCGAAGTTGACCAACATATTGTGTAGAGTCATATGCTAATGACATTGACTTATGCCCTGGTTTCAATATAATTGTGCATTAGCTTGATTTTTGGCATAGTCCTAATGTTTTCCCTTACTATGGATAATATTTATAATTAAGATATGTTAAAGTATTATCCACCCTATTAAGTTATGGAATAAACCATATGTGATGTTGACTAACTTTTATTTGTATCATTGTAGTGATTATACAATCCCCAGGCTTGGGATTCTCGACGATACAATTGTAAGGCATGCACTATATGCCAATGATTATATATCATTTGCTATCCTATATGTTTGACTTATATATGACATGATTTGGAATCGGTGTAAAATGATTTGAATTGCAAATTGAACTATATCATCTCGACCCATAATACGTTAACGTATTTGTTTGCTACGTGGTGGAACCTCCTCCATGCGATGGGCGATATATAAGCTTCTAACGAAACCCTACAGGTTATTGTAGCGGCCTTCGGGCTCGGGTCCTAAGGATGAAACCCTTCCCTGTCTGAGTTTTGTGTTGAAAGCACTGTAACAATGTGCAGAGTGTGATGGTTATGGCCTTGAGGTTCCATTCGGCAATAGGGTATGTCCTCGGCTCTGGGGATAGCGTCTGCTATGGTTTTATTGCTTCGTGGTCTCGTTGCTCTTTATAAGTTTAACTCCCAGCTATCTACAGTTCGTCACTGTGCTGGTGTGGGTATGAGATAGGGTTTCAGTTATGTCTTTTAGGTTATGAGAGGGTTGATGCCATTGGGCTTTGAGTTTGCTTCTCGACTGATTAAGCTCCAGTTTGAGGTTTCTGTCTGCAAGGTTTGTCTGTCGTGGCCGTCATTGGAAGAGTTTGAGGGTGTTCCTTGCTCTTTCAACCGACGAGGTGATGGGGTTTCAGTGTCTGCTCCCACCGGTGGCTTCCAGAATATCCACGGCTACATTGCTCAGGTAATAAATAACCATTTTCGCAATTTCTGTTTTGCAAGCAGTGTAGATATACGATTATTTAAAACTCTCGGCATACACAGTGTATTAACATCTTTCAGTTTTGAATGTGCAGGTCACGCGGCTCTGAAGGTGTACAGGACTTGGTCACCCACGCA
The DNA here is from genome assembly GCA_027924585.1 of Larix kaempferi. NCBI lineage: Eukaryota > Viridiplantae > Streptophyta > Pinopsida > Pinales > Pinaceae > Larix > Larix kaempferi. The sequence continues at coordinate 42,342,381 of BSBM01000047.1, forward strand.
GGCTCCTCCGGGTAAGCCTGGTTATCCACGGCTGTCTCTTCCTTTGCTGGTTTTAGTGGTTAGGGTTGTGTTTCAGGGGCAACTCCTGTGTGTTGAGGTCATTATCGACCTGATGTTTGTAGGTGCGGTCATATGTTTGAAGTTGTTTTGTTTGAAATGAAATTGGGGTTTGGAACCCTGTTAAGTTATGGAAGGCCATTCACGGCCAAGACTTATGAGGCCAGGGTTTCGGTTGTTGTAATTTGTAATGGCTGAGCATGAGGTTTTTAACCTCGCCATATGATATTTATGCTTAATATATACCCTGGGCCTGGTATGGTCGTGTTTATGTTTTGATAATTTATTAGCATGTGTTTGGAATGTATGGATAGATGTAATCTTCAATGCGTGCAATGGATGATAACTCTGTTTATAAATGAAGCCATAAGTTATCTCTCTGCGTTTTTGTTCTATTGGAAAAGATAAAATAGAACATGGGAAAGTTTAGCGACTGTGCCTGTAATAGTTGTAATAGTATAGGGTTATTCTGGCAAATTGGGGTTCTGTTTTGTGTTCAACATATATATATGGAAATGTTAACTTGTTGGTGATTGGGAACGAGTTGTAACAAGTTATTTTGATTCCTGTATAATTATTTAATGAAACTGTGGATAGAAAAATTATATCCTTAGAACTATGTATAAACCTACAGTAGGTTTTGTCTGCCATATAAGGCATTCTTTTATTTGTTTTCCATCTGTCAAGTGAAAGTTGTAAGGCTACGGCCGTGTAGGGTTTGTGGACTACTCTAAGGGAGAATGTTTTAAATGAAATAATTATTAATACTGTGTAATATGAAGGTTGGTAACAGCCGATAATGGTTACATTTGTTAACAGTTTCTCTGTGTGTTAAATATGTTTGTCTTGTTTGAACAACTCTGTTAACTCTGTAGTTATAACATGGATAACAAATAATACCCTAGGTTGAAGAGAAATCATACTCTGCAGTTTCTATGTGTTTGAATTTGACTACTGGTTAATGAATAAGATTATAAGGAAGTTTGTAACAATGAAATATTGTTACAGTCACACCCTTTAGTTAGTCGATAGCTGTAATTCATATTCTGAGTATAAACAATATAATAATATGAGTTTGTTTATTTGATGGCTCGATACAAGTATGACCTGTATCTTAAGTTGACTGAAACATGAAACAAATATATGTATAAAGGTATATTATTCTAATAAGAATATTTCAAAGTAAAAACTAAGATTTATCTATATCTGTTCTTATGATTGTTAATAGCTATAAATCTAGAATATCTACTTGTTTAACAATTCTGTCTATTATTTAACAAATAACAGAGTTTCTAGATATGCATAAACATGGTATTGCTAACTGTAACAGTAACAACTAGGTTCTGTATATGATAAATACTCTATTTAAATAAAAATAGGAAATCTTTATAACATCTGCGTTTCTGAAATTTATAACAAAAGAAAGTACAGAGACTGATCTACTGAAGTTGAAAACAGTCAAAACATAGCTGTGCTAGAATATCTCATATGAATTTAAATTAAACCAATCAACAGGAGAGTGACAGAACCTGTGACTATGGTAGACAATAACAGCAATGGGAGGCTGTTCCTCCCTACCAATTCCTGGAGAGTGCCCAGACAGCACTTCTCAGGACCCCCGAGCTTGCTCTGGTCTAACTGGCTGGAATCTAGGTACGGCCAATAATTCCCTCAGCCAAAACAGCTACACTGGAACCAAGTTACTGCAACTTCCTGCTCAAAACACTTCCTTACTATTTTCCCACTTCCTCAACGGGACTCCTGAATAGCATTCACCTGAATGTATTCTCCCTCTAGAACAATTGCTGAACCCCCAGCTCAGTTCATTGAGTAGTATTTAAAAGATTGCCTAGGTCTTAGTTGGGCTAACTGTCATTAATGAGCCACCTGCTCAGATTCCACTTTCTTGGGGAATCATGACCCCAAAATATAGGGAAGTTGCCACCTGCAACTCAGGAAGTGTTTGAGGATGCTGCCACTTGTCTTTTGTCCCTCCACCTAATTCCATCCACCAGTTAGACCAGTAACCTCTTTTAACAGCTCTCCCATGCTGTTGTCTCCATAATTTATTTATTAATAATAATTATTCAGATTTTACATTCCATTTCTGGAGACCCTGCTGAGTCATCCCTTCCTACTTAGCATTTAATTTAACATAATGTTCTCAGGAATATTAAAAATAATTATATTATTTTAATAAAATTGGGGTATGTGACAGCGCTAGTTTCTTTCAATAGAGTAGGGCACACTTTCTTATGTGTGCTAGTTTCATGTCTGAGGAGTAGCACATGTCAAAAGGTAAGGTAAATCAAGGTTTTGTCAGTTGCTAAGGGGTAAACCAAGTCCATGCATCACCTAGGTCAATATAGCTCTTCAATCCAAGTTGTCATTTTGTGTGATCGACAGCTAAATGCGATCATAGACGGAGAAGTGTAGATTTGACCTATAACATATGCCCCCTAATGTGTGAGGTCAGAGGGAAATGATGGTTGAAATACATTATAATTCCAAGTCAGAAGAGGAGCAAGAAACCACAGAGCCAAGTCACAAAAGTACTTGAAATAGCGATCAAGTTTAGCAAGCAATTACAATCTTGACATCATATAGATGTGTGGCATGATACAACATGATCTCCGATACATAACTAGGAGATGTATATATAGCATGGCCACTGAAATACAAGCGTGGATCCATGTCAAAATGAGAGATCATAGCCATAACAACAAACTAGATCTATGTCTTATGGAGAGCCAAAATGAGTGAGGCTTAGTCTTGTGCAGCTTGGGTGATAACATAATGAGGTAATGCTATCAAAATCCCAAGGTCTTCATCCCAAAAAACCCAAGGTACAAACCCTAACCATGTGAATAAATGAGCTGAATTTGAACATGGGGGGTATCGTTTGATTACCGGCCATTGATGTATACCGTTAACAAACGCGAGGGATTCCACCGATAATGATAATGGGGCCCAAGGTACCTAGTACGATCCAACAAGTGTGAATAAGTGAACTTGCAGTCGAACACTTGAGGAACCTGTCGAATAAGAGACATTGATGTATTCTCATTAGTCAACAGCGAGGGAAACTGCCATTGATGACTGCAATCCCCAAGGTACTAACTGAAACTCTAAACTTCATTCCTAGAGCATAATGAGTTGATGTCTATGGGAAGAAGTCCGTTGGAAGGAAGGCCTTAATGCATCCTCCATCATCCAACACAAGGAACACTCAAATGGTATGAGCCGATTTGGAGTAGGACAAGTAACAAGATTGACACTAGGATGGCCGACACATGAAGTCAAGGTAAACTGCAGAATGGTCGACACAGGCGGTATCCTTGAATAGTGAGCACGTCACAAAGTGACTTAGGCAGTTTTCAACATGAAGGGGAAATGATATAAGCCTGTAATGTAAGAGACATTAGCAGACCCTCCATATGGTTGGAAGAATAACCAACTGAGGGAGTAAACAACTCAGAGATTAGGTTCACCCTAAGGTCAAAAACTAAACCCAACTGAAATGAAAGACTCAAGTAGGAGCTGTGTTCAAGGACATGACTGATTAAACTGCCTTTGAAACTGAAAAAGATGTGATATACCCTTCTTATCCCTTATTCTTTTTGATAAAAGAATATCCATCTTGTTGTTTTAATGAGTCCAAGAAGAAAAGAAAACTCAATAGATCCAACCATGTAAAAAGTTTAACAAGCCCATGGGAGGAAGAATCAGGACCTTCTTCATTGTTTACAGAGTTCGAAGAAGAGATAGAAGATTACTCTATAGTATTGATCTTTGGATTTTAATATCGAGCCAAGATCTGTCCTTGCTCGTCGGTGTTTTAAATTTTAAGGAGTCTGAAAAACTTAAACAATAACTCCATACACCTACTCATGGATTTTAATATCGAGCCCAAGTAGGTTAATGCTCGCCGGTGTTTTCCTGTTTATAGAGTCTGAAAAACTTAAACAGTCCTCTATACACCCTCTTGTGGATTTCACATCGAGCCCGAGTAGGTGAGTGCTCGCTGGTGTTTTCATGTTTTGAGAACCTAAAAACCATAAAGAAGGCTCCAAAGGTTCTTTTTCGTAAAGTTAGTCTCCTCCCTCGAAAAAGTGTAAAACAATGGAAGAAGAACTCTTCTAGCCACGGATGACTAGAGTATTCATTTTTCGTAAGTAATCCACAAAAGTCCGGAAAAAGGGTTAAACTTATACTTAAATAGATGGGCCTTCAATTCCTTTAACAAGCTTGAAGAGGACAAGTCTGCTCGACAATCTTGTCATATTTAAAGAGTCTAACAAGAGCTTAGAGAGAACTCCATAAGAATCTTTTTCCTAAAATTTTAACGAGCCCGAAAAAGTAAACTCGTGACCTCCTTACTATTTTTAACAAGCTCAAAGGAGATATGGAAGAATGTTCATAGCCTCCTTACCATTTTTAATGAGCTCGAAGAAAAGGTGGAAGAATGCACGAAGCTCCCTTACTGTTTTTAACGAGCTCGAAGTGAAGGAAGAAGAATGCTCGGTAGTGGATCAATGTCCAAATGAATGGCAGACTACATTATAGACTCTAGGAAAACTTCATTAGATGGAAGTATATCATCCCAAATAGAACGCATGTCTAAACATTCAGATGGAGTGATCACCTGGTCAATTACCGGGACCCAGTCCTGAGAAGATAAGCATGAATTCAGAGGCTTCTTCTTAGTAGCAATTGGACTCAAGGAACAATATGCCATATAATTTAATTGTGACATAGTAGTGCCTACTGACGAGGGACATACCTGGTCTATAGTTGGGTAATAAGAGGGATCGACAAATGTAAGCTGATCGATGGTGACAATGCTTTCGTTGTGAGGAAAATGCATCACACAAAAGAGCATAGACACCACAGCCTGCATAGTATATATGTAATCACACCCTAGGATCATATCAAAGTCCATAGGGTCCTTTAAAACCATAAAATCAACTAAGACTGTTTTTCCACCCAAAGTAACGAGTACTTGAGGGAGGAATCCCAACGGTTCACTAAGTATTTTATCGAAAGTCAACGGCCAATTAAGAGCTGGAACAAGATTAGGAAAACCTAAATATCTCCAAGCATAAGGGGATAAGATACTAACAAAGGCTCCTTCATCTACAATACATCGGTGAACCACATGGTTGTCGATATCAACCTTTATCTGGAAAGGTGAAGAAGAAGGAAGGCGAGGCCTAGTTAGATTATTCTAATCAAAGGAAATGATCCCAGAGCTTGGTAGGGGTTAACTCGGCACAGATGTAGTCCTCCCCATTTTAGAAACATCTGAACTGGTAATGTAGAAGACTTCAGGGATAGGTGCATCAGTCTCCGAAGGACTGGTGGGATCGGTCAAAGATTGCATCGATTCGATCGCTTCACTCTCCAAAGGAAGAGTGGGGTTGAGCAAAGATTGCATTGGTTCAACCACTTCATCAACCAAAGGTTGATCAGGCTGTTGGGAATCTATAGATAATTTAGGAGCAGAGGATCCTTCAGACATGGACCACACTCTCCACACCTATGGAATAGCAGGGCACTGGTGAGTAAGGTGATCTCCCTTACAAAGTTTACAAGGGAACTTTGGCTTGTGTCCTATAAGCTTAGACTCCGTAACAACAACAATACTCTCAGCATGACTAGCATTGGCTGACAGCTTGCCCCCAGCATGACTTGCATTAGCTGGTTGCTCAGAAGCAGAAGAATTTTGAACTATGGACCACACTCTTTGCACCTCTGGAATAGCAGGGCATCGGTGAGTAAGATGGTCTCCCTCACAAAACTTACAAGGGATCTTAAGATTATGTTTATTAGGTTTGTCGACAATGTCAACGTTCTCAGCATGACTTGCAATGGTCGATTCAGTGTCTCCAGTATGACTCACAAGAACTGGTGACTTGTCATTAATATGACCAGCAGTGATCAATGACATGTCCTCAACATGAGAAACAGTGGTTGAAGGCATGCTTTCAGTATAATTTGTATTGACTGAAATTTTGCTCCCAACATGACCTCCAGATTCTAGGTAGGTGCCCCAGCATGACTTCCAGAGGCAGGGTGGCAAGGTTCAGTATGATTCACAGTGACTGAGTGTTTTTTCCTAGCATGACTTCCAGAGGTTGGGCAGGTTCCCCCAACATGACCTACAGAGGCTGGGTGGCTGCCCCCTTGCTTTGGCATCTTCTTCCTATTCTTCCTCCGTCTATTCCTTTTAGACTGCTGGTTACTAGTATTACTACTTTCATCACATGAGGTAGAAGGAGGAGGAGAAGATGTTACTGGTGAAGCAGGCATAGGTTTCTGATGCTCTTGATGTGAGGTGCTTACTTCAGAAGCATCAGGAGCATGCAAGGCATTCAGAGTGGAAAATAACCAAACCGGTAGCCCTATAGTGAATCCCAAAAGATTCAAGGTAGCCATTAAGGGAGTACCAATGTTCCCAATGAATGGAAAAGCACAAGGATCCCCTTGAACAGGGGTCCCCTGATTGGTGCTCACTGGGATGCTATCCATAGTTCCGACTCAACGGGCTAGAAATATCTAAGGCCAACTAAGGGCGAGAGGCACAAAGAGCACACCACTACAAAATCCTAAGTATCCAAAACCAGGCAAACAAGGATGGTGAATACTCTCAATAGAAAGTCTGGGATGATCAGGGCCCAAAACAAGCTAGTAGAGCATCAAAGAACAGTTATATGTCGTCCAGTTTAGGTCCTCTAGGTGCAAGCATTTGAATCACCAAACCCCCCTCCCGGGATTACTAAAAATGGTTATCTTCCGTATCTGTCATAGGTACAATGAAAATAGCCTTTAAGTGCCACCTATGTAAGAAGCGCTAAAGTCAAGATACTAAGGCTACCATTAACACGAAAGAAGCTCTGGGGGACAGTCGTAGGTCCGACTAGAACGCATGGGCAGGGTAGCTAAGCCCGAAATCCAAAAGAATCCTCGTACGCAAACCAACCTTGGTGTATGCTCCGAATGAAAAGTGAAGGGGTATCCTCACTATTTCACCTTTGCAAGACCTCGTGCTTAACTCCAGTTTCAGTGGAGCTTCCAGAACAACTTTGATGTCAATGGGTTTACCTAAAATAAGTCTCACTACGATTATTGAGTAATGAAAATGGTTTCGGATAGTTAAAGTGTGTTCTAATCCGAAACCCTAGCCTAAGCTAGTTGGTGTAGTGACATGCCTAGAAAGAAAAGTTGCTAATAAATTTGATTAATTATTCTTTTTAAGGGTTGTTCTTTACTCAAAGATTGTAGTGCATTGTGTGGCGTGGTTGTGACAGAAATGGAAAGTACATAAAAGTAAAAAACTTTCACTAAACTTTCTCATTCATTGTTTTCTAAAACTAAAGATAAGCAAACCTAAAACAAGTCTCTTTTTATTTTCTTTTCAAATTTAAAACAAAGTAAACTACTCTACTTCGAAATGATCATAAGTCTTACTACTTTAAACTACCAAACTCATTTTTTGCCTTTTCTGATATATGTAAAAAAAAAACTAAAAAATGGAAGCAAGTAAGACCTAAAAGAGAAATGTGAGTAAGGAAAAGCAACTCTAAGGCTCACAACAATCAAATCGATGACTTGACAAAGACTTGTCCTACAAAGTTTTTCAAAGGAAAAAGCTTTGGGCTTGGAAACAAAGCGAAAAGAAAACAAGGATAAGAGATGCTTGTAATGGAAAGTCAAACCTCATAGGTTGCTCCAAAGCACCAAAAACCCTAAGAAAACACTAAGCCAAGAAAAAGGTAGGAAAGTGAACCAAATATGACCTTACAATCACAAAGACTCGAAAGAAGGCAAACTAGAGGACTTCAACTTACTTGGACTGAAATTGACAAAGCAATCAAAAAGTGTCTAGACTCAAAAAGCTTTTGAAAACACCCTAAGGACTCCAACTTGGGGTCAAACCCTAAATCAAAGGCCAAGACACTGTCAAAGTGTGCTAGTGTTGCCACAAACAACAAATGTTATAAAACAAAGGTTTGTATACCTGCAACAAGCATCTAGGGTATAGGAGTGCAACTATGTCCAAAAAGGAACAGTACACGCTCTTCAAAAAAGAGTCACAAACAAGCAAGACACCTCAAAAAGTACTCAAGCTAGGAAATATGAGTTAAGGGACTTAGGAGAGGCTAACAAGACTCAAAAAATGCTTACAAACCTCAAGGATCAGTTAAGAAGGCAAAGCAAGAGACTAGAAATCAAACCAAACAAGTGGAAATCAAATCCCAACAACAAACAGAGAGTTACAGGAAAATGCACTACTGTGTAGTACAGAAACTAGCTCACACATTAGAAAATGCTCTACTTTATACACTAGAGAGTCACGCACACATCAGAAAATGCTCTACTTTATACACTATAGAGTCATGCACACATCAGAAAATTCTCTACTGTATACACTAGAGAGTTGAGTACACATCAGAAAATGCTCTACTGTTCAGTGAGGAAACTAGCGCACAACAACCAGTATGCGCTACTGTTACTAGGGAAGACCAGCGCACATGTCAGAGAAAGACAAACAAAATCTTTGCAACAACAAACTGGGATGAGTCAAGCAAGGAAAATAGGTAATAGTGACCTACGGGGCCTCTCAAGAAGCAAAAAAGACTAGAAAAGTACTGGAAGAAAACCTAACTAGGTCTCCTAGAGCAGAAAACAACCGGTGCCCAGCGGAGTCACCAATGTGTTGTTTAGGATTTCTAACTTATAGCGAGGAGAGGGACACTACCAACTTCTGGGGTGACAGGTAAATACATTGATCATATCACATAGGCTTCTACAGAAGGAAAGAGATCAAGATTCTTGAAGGCATACCTTATTAACGACGTTCGATCCTAGCTTTCGCTCGCTCCTTCGATCGATCCTTCACTTGATATTCCGTTTGGTGAACCTGCAATATAAAAGATACCTTCCTCAGTGTATCTTGACTGATATAACAATGATGAAATTGAAATGCAATTTAGACATCAAATACAATCAAGCATTTAACCCAAACAAATATGCAATCCATTAGACATTTGATTGGGACAGGAAGGGTATTTCAACCTTTATTGTCAAAAGCAAATAACCAGTACAATTATACATGATCATTCAGAGTGCTTGTGCAACCGGATTCTGGGCTCCTACTCTTCACACTAACTTTGTAATTCCTCCAGCATAACAATCCTTAATGCATAGTTTTTCCTCATAGTTCTCTAATTGAGTCTAACTAGTCCTCTCTCTCATGCATCCCCCTTGTATTTATGGGACAAGGTAGGCAGTTTGGATCGAGAGGTAGTTTGATTGGGAGGTTGGGGAAGTTGCAAACCAACTTCAACTAATCCCAATTCATCAAACTAATATATTTTTTTATTTCATCTTAATATGTGTGTGAGTTTCCATAGTAGAGTAGCGCACAATATGCAACTTCATTGCTTTACAACTAGCATTTGCAAGATTTCTTGAGGTGTGCGCTACTATGCAAGAGGTAAAGTAGGGCATACTAGCTGGTGTGCACTAGTTTCCTTCAATAGAGTAGGGCACACTTTCTAATGTGCACTAGTTTCATGCCTGAGGAGTAGTGCACATGTCAAAATGTAAGGTAAATCAGGGTTTTGTCAGCTACTGAGGGGTAAACCAAGTCATTGCATCACCTAGGTCAATATAGATCTTCAATGCAAGTTGTCCTTTTGTGTGATCGATAGCTAAATGTGATCATGGACGGAGAAGTGCATATTTGACCTATAACAATCATCATCATCTAATCATCATCATCATCACCATCACCATCATCATCAACATCTTCATCATCACTGTCATCTCCCCCTTCCTCATCAACATCTCCACCATTGTCATCTTCTTCATCATCACCATCTTCTTCATCATCATCATCATCATCTTCATCACCATCGTCATCATCATCAACATCTTCATCTCCATCATCATCATCTTCTTCATCCTCATCACCATCATCATCATCATCTTCGTCATCATCATCATCGTCATCATCAACACCATTATCATCATCGTCCTTCTTCCTCATCATCATCAACATCTAGGTCATCATCTTCATTGTCAACTTCATCATCATCATCATTATCATCCTCATCATCACCATTGATGGTGATGATGATGAAGATGATGATGATGATGTTGATGATGAGTACGATGATCATCGACATCATCATCATCTTCATCATCGTACTCATATTCATCATCATCCATCATCATCATCATCATCATCTTCATCATCACTCTCTTCCTCATCATCATCATCAACAACATCTTCGTCGTCATCATCATCATCATCATCATCATGACGATACGAAGATGAGGATGAGGATGAGGAAGAAGATGGCAATGACGAGTATGATGAGGATGATGAAGATGACGATTATGATGACAAAGACAATGATCATCGTGACCATGATCATATGATGATGATGATGATGGTGAGGATGTTGAAGATGGCGATGATGATGACTAATGAAGATGATGATGACAAATATGATGATTTTGATGATGATGATCATATTCGTCATCATCATCTTCATCATTGTACTCATATTCATCATCATCCACCACCACCACCACCATCATCATCATCATCCTCATCCTCATCCTCGCAATGATGATGATGATGATGATGATGATGATGATGATCATGTTGTTGATGATGATGAAGATGCTGATGATGATGAGGATGATGTGTTGCATATTCGTCATCATCTTCATCATCATCATCATCATCATCATCTCCATTAGTCATCTTCTTCATCATCATCATCGTCGTCATCATCATCATCATCATCGTCATCATTATCATCCTCATGCTCGTCCTCACAATGATGATGATGACGATGATGATGAAGATGATGATGCTGATCATGTTGTGGATCATGTTGTGGATGATGATGATGTGCTGTATATTCGTCATCATCTTCATCATCAACATCATCATCATCATCATCATCATCATCTCCATTAGTCATCATCGTCATCATCATCATCATCAACATCATCATCATCACCATCTTCATCATCATCATGATCTTCATCATCATCATCATCATCATCATCATGACGAATATGATGATGACGACGATGAAGATGGTGATGATGATGACTAATGGAGATGATGATGATGAAGATGATGACGAATATACAGCACATCATCCTAATCATCATGATCATCTTCATCATCATCAACGCCATGATGATGATGATGATGATGATGATCAAGAAGATGGCGATGACGAGTATGATGAGGATGATGAAGATGACGATTATGATGACGAAGACAATGATCATCGTGACCATGATCATATGATGATGATGATGATGGTGAGGATGATGAAGATGGCGATGATGATGACTAATGAAGATGATGATGACGAATATGATGATTTTCATGATGATGACCATATTCTTCTTCATCATCATCATCTTCATCATCGTACTCATATTCATCGTCATCCACCACCACCACCACCATCATCATCATCATATCATCATCCTCCTCGTCCTCACAATGATGATGATGATGAAGATGATGGCGATGATGATCATGTTGTTGATGATGATGAAGATGATGATGATGATGAGGATGTTGTGTTGCATATTCATCATCATCTTCATCATCTTCATCATCAACATCAACATAATCATCATCATCATCATCATCATCATCTCCATTATTCATCATCATCATCATCATCTTCATCATCATCGTCGTCGTCATCATCATCATCATCATCATTCGCATGCTCGTCCTCATGACAATGATGATGATGACGACGATGATGAAGATGGTGATGATGATCATGCTGTGGATGATGTTGTGGATGATGTTGAAGATGATGATGATGTGCTACATATTCGTCATCATCTTCATCATCATCATCATCATCATCATCTCCATTAGTCATCATCATCATCATCATCACCATCTTCATCGTCATGATCACCATCATCATCACCATCATGATCTTCATCATCATCATCATCATGACAAATATGATGATGATGATGACGATGAAGATGGTGATGATGATGATGATGATGACTAATGGAGATGATGATGATGATGATGTTGATGATGAAGATGATGACGAATATGCAGCACATCATCCTCATCTTCATCATCATCAACACCATGATGATGATTATGATGATGATGAAGAAGATGGCGATGACGAGTATGATGAGGATGATGAAGATGACAATTATGATGACGAAGACAATGATCATCGTGACCATGATCATATGATGATGATGATGATGGTGAGGATGATGAAGATGGAAATGCTGATGACTAATGAAGATGATGATGACGAATATGATGATTTTGATGATGATGATCATATTCATCATCATCATCATCATCATCATCATCTTCATCATCGTACTCATATTCATTATCATCCACCACCACCACCACCACCATCATCATCATCATAATCATCATCCTCGTCCTCACAATGATGATGATGATGACAATGATGAAGATGATGAGGAGGAGGATGATGTGCTGCATATTCGTCATCATCTTCATCATCATCTCCATAATCATCATCTCCATTAGTCATCATCATCATCACCATCATCTTCATCATCATCATCATCATCATCATCATCATCATGACGAAGATGATGATGATGATGATGATGATGATAAGGATGATGGTGATGACGACTATGGTGAGGATGATGAAGATGACTATTATGATGAAAAAGACAATGATGATTGTGACCATGATCACACAATGATGATGATGAGGATGAGGATGATGAAGATGGTGATGATGATGACTAATGGAGATGAGTATGATGATTTTGCTGCTGATGATGATTATCATATTTGTCATCAACATCATCATCTTCATCATCGTACTCATATTCATCATCATCCACCACCACCACCACCACCACCACCACCATCATCATCATCATCATCATCATCCTCATCATCATCCACGTCCTCACAATGATGATGATGATGATGATGAGGAAGTTGATGATGATGATCATGTTGATGATGATGATGAAGATGATGATGATGTGCTACATATTCCTCATCATCTTCATCATCATCATCATCATCATCGTACTCATATTCATCATCATCCATCATCATCATATCATCACGACGAATATGATGATGATGATGATGACGAATATGATGATGGTGATGATGGTGACTATGGTGACTAATTATGATGATGAATATGATGATGGTGATGACGAGTATGATGATGGCGATGACGAATATGATGATGATGGTGACTAATGAAGATGATGATAACGAATATGATGATTTTGATGATGATCATATTCGTCATCATCATCATCTTCATCATCATACTTATATTCATCATCATCCACCATCGTCATCATCATCATCATCCTCACAATGATGATGATGATGAAGTTGATGATGATGATCATGGTGTCGATGATGAAGATGATCATGATGATGAGGATGATGTGCTGCATATTCGTCATCATCTTCATCATCAACATCATCAACATCATCATCATCATCTCCATTAGTCATCATCATCATCATCATCACCATCTTCATCGTCATCATCATCATCATCATCATCATTATCATCACTTTATACAACATTAATATATCTACTATGTATTTTATTATTCTTGATGTAATACATATGATTCTAATTCAAAATTAAATTAATGTTTTGAAATCAAAATACACATTTGTAAATATACCCCTAAACCCCTAAACACCTAGAAGCACTTAAATGCACTTAGGGATTATGGGTTAGAAGAGGTCCTAAAGGCCTTTATGTGGGAGGGGTTATTTATGGGGAGGGCTCTAGGAATAACCCGACACATTTATATTTGTTGGGCAATAAATACAGTGAACATTACCCATCAAATATTACAACATTCAACAGGGAAGCGCACACGCCTCTAGCATGCACGCGCATCTAGCGCGTGCGCGTCCCTGTTGAACATAAAATTTAGAAAATCACCCGCGTTCTTTCTCCTGCATTTTTTCCCTCATTCATCGCGTTCTCTTCGTTGGTTTCACGCACAGTCCGACAAGCATTTACATGGTATATTGGATTCATACACCATTTGGTGCTTCCTTCACCATTTGGATAAAATACACAACATTTGGGGCTCTATTTAGCTCTTTGTATTGAATACACACCTATTGGGCTCTATTTGGATCAATTGAGTGAATACACAACAGTTGGACTCTATTTGGCACCTTGGATTGAATTCTCATGCTACTTGGACACACATGAAGTCTTCTTACATATAGTGGACACATCAAAAGAGCATTTGACATTTGAAGCAAAGAGCAATCATAATCCTTGAGGTATGGTGATAATTTTATCTTGCTAAATGTAATTTAGTCTCCATTCACTTGTTTGAATGGCATCTATTTTGGTTTTTCCTCATGAATTGTATGATATGTTGATGTATATGTAACTTCGGAATGTATTTCATATATGTATATTGTACTCCTATAGAGATGGTATTATTCCTCTATACGGAAGTGTTTGTATTCCTATAGAGATGTTATTATTCCTCTATACGGAAGTGTCGTCATTTATATTGTAAGTGTCGTAACTTATACTTGATGGGTTATTAGACCACCTTGTTGGGGTCGGCCCTGTATAAGTCATGTGGTTCGAAGGGTTATTAGACCACCCTATTGGGGGTCGGCCATGTGGGTCAAAGGGTTATTAGACCACCCTATTGGGTGTCAGCCCAATCAACATTATGTTATGTGGTTAAGTCAAGGCCGACCTAGTAAAGGTTATTAGGCAAGTCAAGTCAAGTATAAATAGAGTGCGGGAGGCACTCTATTTCATCATTCTATTCTCTCTCACACTCTTGGGAGAGTGGCACACTTGTGGAAGAGGAGAAGATGCTACTAGGAGATGTCTATCTCTTATGCTTGGGTTGTATCATTGCTCTATCTATTTCTGAGGAAGTTATTGGGGTTTTTCACCTTTATGGTTTTCCCCAAATAAACTATGTGTCTCTTGTGTGTTTGCATTATTGTATTCATGATTGATATGCTATAGATATGATGTACATGTTGTTCTCTCAATTAAGATCCTAGATCAGATTGAAGTAAATTCTGAAAAATTAACATGGTATCAGAGCTAGCCTGAAAGAAGGCATGGTATGGCATGTATGACACTTGTTGCACTTGCGAAGCAAGGGCTTGATATAGCAAAAATCAGTCATCGTAGCACTTTCAATATAAATAAATTTTGGTGAGGTTTCAGGGTCTTAAAATCGTATACGGCGACGCTAAGATCCCCATGTACCTTGTGTCCAAAGGACAACCTCTAATTCATTGTACTTTGTGATTTATGATCTATACAATATAGGGTTTTTGCCTCTTCCAGATCTCAGTCATAAACAGGTGACCTTGGAAAAAAGGTCATAACTTGGGTTAGGAAGCTCCAAATGAAATTTAGTAAAATGTGACAGATAGTGCATGGACTGTACTTTCTCAGGTAACTTTTTTCAGAGGCCGAAACTGAACCAGTGACATGTGGCATGCCATAAACGTTCGCTCTCCTGTTTTATCCCATAAACAGGTCATGTTGCAACACTTGGCATAACTCTCTCTCAGAGAATCCATTTGAGGTCAAACCTATGGAGTTGGAAAGATGACAGGTCGGGTTATCTCAAAAAAAAATTTCAGACCTTGTGGATCTAAAATTTCGGAGTTACACCAGAAACAATTAGGTACATATTTCTGTCAAAACAGAATTATTTTTGAGCACCTTCATTCATGGCTTCCAAAATTTAGGGTTTCGGAGAAAGTTGGAATTTTTGTAATAGGAGACTACGAATGAATGCTACTCATCAAAATAGAAATTTAGAGACCAAGATCAGAATTTTTGGTTGGGCAGAAGGCCGGGCTTGATCAGACCCTAGTTCGGGACTTTGATTGGAAAAGTGGAAAATTAGGGCTTCTAAAAAAAATGGGAATTTTTGAAATCTGTGACCATGGCTGGAAGCTCCTATGAAAAATAGAAGTTTAAAGCTTTGGATCGAACCTTTTGATTGGGCAGAAGGGTGGGCTTTATCAAACCCTAGTTCGGGGTCATGTCTAGTGAATCCGGAAGTTTCAAAGGCAAATTTGAGGGGTGAAACTTTGCAGTTTTCAAATTCTGAGTATACCAGCTTGATCAGCTCATCAAGGCGCATATTTCTATCCTTTCAGAAGTTTGAATTTTTAGGGTTTCTCTGACAAACCCTAATCCAGCTCCAGATCTAGTTCCTGCAAATCAAGTGGATTGTGTTAATCCTAGAAGAGAATGGATTGGTCACCTGCATAAGTGAAGAAGTTCCTGTTTCAGAGGGAGATGAGGCTAAGGCCTTACATAAGAAGATTACAAGCAATCTCGACAGGTATGACTTATCCAGGTATGTTTCGAGATTTGTTCATGATTAAGTTTATGGTATTTTTGTCTTCATGTTATTATGGTTATTACAATCTTGATTAAATTTAGACTTGTCGTATCACCTTAATAAAATTATGAATGCATGATAGAAGATATTCATTGATTAGGTTGTTGACACTTATGATTGTACTAATGCATTATGGCGTTGTATGAAGTTTATGTTGTCTGCTAACATGAAAGGTACACCAAGAAAGACAAATCATGTTCTAGTTCAAGAACATATGATCATGATGACATGAAGACAAATATTTATCTATTTGCATGGATCACTTAGAAGATCTATTTACGAGGTATGTATAACTTGGTTCTATAATGGTTAACCTATGAGATATGCAGGTTACTAGCACAAGTCATTGAAGAGAACAAGAAGACATCATGTGGGTATGTTAGACATAACTAGCTAACATACCAATCTAGGTATGTTTTTCCTATATCAAGTTAGAATCCTACCTTGTGTTAGGATCCCTTATATAAGTATACTTGGTATGATTGCATTAGAGAGATTTTGAGGTCAAAAAATGGCCTCCTAAGAGATGTACTACAAAAATATGAGATATATTAAAATTTATGAATTTGGGGTTTTATGGGGTAGGTATATATGACAAGTCACCTCCCACACTATTTTCTATGCACAATATAAAAAACCATGGTTGAGTTGCTTTTCAAAATTCATTAAAAATAAAATTAATAAAATAAGTCTACATTGATGTGACTAAGATTCATTGTAAATTCTCAAAAATTTATTGTCTTTTAGCATTTATTTGTCTTGAACTTTCAAATGAAATTAAATAATAAAAAATATTTTTAAGAGCTATTTTTTTAATTTTATGTTGACTTTTTATATTTAGTAATTTTCTCATGAATTTAATATAATGTAATTTAATTGAGAATTTATTTACATGTAAAATGTTAATAATATTATTATAATCCACATTGCATTATTATTATTACTATTATTCTTTATTAGTTTGACATTATGTTATTAAATAGAATGGAGTGAATATATAATTTAAAATTAAAAACATAAAAATGATAATATATTATTTTATAAAAAAATGTGAAAGAACTTTCTTTATGAATTAAGAGTACTTCACTTGAAAATGACAATAATATTATTTTATGAGAAATTGTGAAAAGACATTCATTATGAGTACTTTACTTGAAAATGACAATAATATTATTTTATGAAAAGACTATCATTATGAGTACTTTACTTTATGACTTAAAAGTACTTACACCACTACCTTCGTTAACTATGTGTTTTCATTCACCATAGAAAATTTGACAAATAAGCATTCTTAACTCATGCAATGCCACCTCACCAAGGGGGATGATGTCATCTACTAGAATGTGATTGGTTGTTTTTTATAGTACATTTTCTTTGTTTTGAGGCCATTTTTTGACCTCAAAATTTCTCTAATGGTTATGTTTATTCAGAAAGTTAGAAATGTAAGTAATCAAGGGTTTATGCATATTATGTCTCTTATCTTGATTGATGATTTAACTAACCAGAAGAGTCCTATGATCAAATAAGAATATGCATGAGTAAAATAAGACTTCCCTGAAACCTTGAATACTAATGTTTATTATCTGTGTTTGAAATGATCATGACCATACATGTTTAAGATTATTGTGATTATACTAATGAATGTGTGATTATGTATGAGACCTCAAAGATAACACAATGATGATACTAATAAGCATGCATAGTGATTATGGATGGATATAAGTTCAAGGACAGGTAATCCAGGAAGAAAAGATCAAGAGGGAGCACACTCTAGTTGTTCCTGCAAGGAAGCAAAGATCAAGAGAGAGCACACTCCAGTTGTTCCTGCAAGGAAGCACAGATCAAGAAGGAGCACACTTCAGTAGTTTCTGCAAGGATGTAGATATTCAGAGGGAGTTGACCACTTCTCACAATCCACATCAGAATAGAGTTGCAGAAAAGAAGCAAAGATTGAGAGGGAGTCAACCCAACAAACAAACAAAGATAAGTATTTCACTACAACAAAATAGCCCTTTAGGGGCGGTTTTGGCTTGCGGGAGTCTTGGTAAACCCCCCCTAAAAGTTTTTTCAGACCTTTGGAGGCGGTCTTTTAAAACTGCCCCTAAAAGTCATGGAAATTGGACTTTTGGGGGCAGTTTTTTTAAATCTCCCCTCGAAAGTCCTAAAATTTGACTCTTGGGGGCGGTTTTTGGAAACCCCCCCAGCTAAAAGCCCAATTCTCATAACTTTTGGGGGTGGTTTGTCAAAACCCCCCCTAAAAGTCATGAGAATTGAACTTTTGGAGGCGGTTGTTTGAAAACCCCCCCTAAAAGCCCAATTCTCATAACTTTTGGGGGCAGTTTGTCAAACCCCCCCTAAAAGTCATGAGAATTGAACTTTGGGAGACGGTTTGTTTGTAAACCCCCTTAAAAGTCATGAGAATTGAACTTTTGGAGGCGGTGGTTTGAAAACCCCCTCTAAAACCCCAATTCTCATAACTTTTGGGGGCGATTTGTCAAAACCCACCCTAAAAGTCATGAGAATTGAACTTTGGGAGGCAGTTTGTTTGGAACCCCCCTTAAAAGTCATGAGAATTGAACTTTTGGAGATGGTTGTTTGAAAAGCCCCCCTAAAAGCCCAATTCTCAGAACTTGTGGGGGTGATTTGTCAAAACCCCCACTAAAAGTCATGAGAATTGAACTTTTGGAGGTGGTTTGTTTGGAAACCCCCTTAAAACTCATGAGAATTGAACTTTGGAGGCGGTTTTTTAGCACCCCCCTTAAAAGTCATGAGAATTGAGCTTTTGGAGGCGGTTTGTTGGAGCCCCCCCCTAAATGTCATGAGAATTGAACTTTTGGAGGTGGGTTTTTGAAACCCCCCTTAAAAGGCATGAGAACTAAACTTTTGGAGGTAGTTTGTTCAACTCCCCCCTGAAAGTCATGCAAATTAAAAATTTGGAGGCAATTGTTTAAAAACTCCTCTTAAAAGTCATGATAATTGAATGTTTGGAGGCGGTTTTGTGAAACCCCCCTTAAAATAAATGAGAATTGAACTTTTGGAGGCGGTTTATTGAAACCCCCCCTAAAAGTCATGTGAATTGAAATTTTCGAGGAAGTTTTTTGAAAACCCCCTAAAATTCATTTATGTACATGGGTTAGGTGTGTCATATGGGCTCAACAATGCATCTCATCAAAACATTGGAGCTAAGCACACACAGGCTATTGTAGTGTTAGGAAGGGTGTGCATCATCATTCAACACCATATCCCATTAGAGCTCTACAATTGAGGCAGTCATGCTAGGTTTTTCACATCAAAGATGGTTCTCACACTCCAACTTTCCATGATCCATGGTCAAAATACAAACTCGTGTACCATAACATTATCCGTTATGGCTAATGGGCCATGTGTAGGACCCTAATCACCACATGATTCCTACACAAGGAATATTTACTTGCAAGTGGGTATGGTGGCCATTTCAATATTTACAACATCATGGATGGTTCTTGAACCCTAATCCATGGTGTCCATGGTGTTAGATCAAAATCTAGTTTATAATGACTGGTAGTTACCTCAAGGTCTTGTGACCTCTGGGCGTTTCTCTGTACCACCACATAGGCCATAGGCAAGGAATATTTAGCTTTTGAGTAACACATTGTCATTTTTTTAGTATTTTCATGTCGTGGATGGTTCTAGGAGCCTATGTTATGGTCTAGGGCCAAAATGTAGGTTCTTGGGCAATAAAACTTTATTTTGAGACTCATGGGCCATGCATAGGGAATTGAGTCATCATACATACCCTAGATAGGGAATATTTTGTTTATAGTCTAAGTTCTTGTGTTTATTTTTGCACTAATTTTGGTTTGATAAAATCTCATATAGTTATCATTCAAACCTTGATGTTAAAGTCTTTAATCTAAAACCTTGGTTATAAATAACCCAAGGTCAAAGTTTATTGTGTTAATGTGTTGATTTTGTGTAGTAGGTATGTTAGTGATTGGGTTAGGGGGTAGTGGGTTAGGGTTAGAGGGACACTGGCTTAAGGGGATATTTTCTATAATTTCATAATGTGGTAGGCTTTGAGGATTTTTTGGATTAGAAGCGAGGCACCTAAGGGATCAGTGGGTTAGTGGGAAAGGGGTTCTGGTTTTGTTGGTACTAGTGGTTAAGTGGTTTATAAGTTATCATGTTATTCGGTTTGGGGCTAGATGCTAAGGTTAGGAACAAGGTGAGGGGGTTAGAGTTTGAAGCTTCCTAGGTGCATGAATTCATTGCATGGATCAAGTGTGCCAAGTGCATGAGTCATTTACATGGGTGGGTTGTGTTAGGTCAGTGTCTAATTAGTGGCATTATTTATGGTGGCCATTTCAATATTTGTAACACAAAGGATGGTTCTCGTGGCCTGGACTATGGCATGTGAACTAAATTTAGGGTCTAATTCCATATTAATTTTCCATGGGGTTGATGGTCCATGCATGTTAACCTAGATTACCGCATAAGAATCTCTAGCCTACATGTGAGATCGTCATGATCATCATTGTCACCATCGTCGATTTCATTGTTGTTGTTGGTTTGTCCATGGTTATCTAAACCAATAAACCAACCATGGTTTAATATTTATAGGTTATGTAAACCAATAGTGGTTCTAATAACCTAAATAATGGTCCATGGTTAATAAATTTACTATATGATTCATGGTCCATGTGTAGGGCCCTACACATAATTACATCACCTTACAAGCGAGATATTGTGGCCATTTCAATATTTGTGACATTGACGATGGTTCTCTTGGCCTATACCATGGCCTATAAACTAATTTTAGGGCCTAATACCATATTAATTTTCTATGGGGTTGATGGTCCATGCATGTTAACCTAGACTACTACATATGACCTACATATGGAATATCTAGCCTATATGTAACAATTCCCTTTGTTGCTCTTGAGTGATGTTTATGGCCTTGCGACAAATCTCTAAAGACTAAATCTAATTTCAACTGCAAGTGGGATATGTTGGTAATTTTTAGATCTGTAACACCAAAAATGAAAATTTTCCTGCCAATTTCAACATGCTAGTAATTTTCATTCCATCACCCTTTCTTCTCATTGTTTTCCCCCTTTTTGTGAAGGGTGACTCAAGTCTCTGCCTTTGAATGATTGTAATAGTCCCAATAATTAAAGAAATGACGTTGAAGAGATACTTCCTTCTTTTCAAGAAGAGGTGCAACAAGAAGAACACGGTATGTGCATTAATTATTAGATTTTAACTTTGTGATAACTTAAAATTTTTCTATTAATCAATCCTTAACACCTTTATAATTCCTTCTTCTATAGATGATGCTCATGAACAATCATGCCAAGAAGATATTAACACAGAAGGGGATGATCCCTCTACACAAGCATCGACTGAGACGGTCAAGATGAAGTGTAGAGGACCAACAAGATGTGCAGACATCAATAACTTGGAGGCTCCGCTTGAAATTGAAATTAATATAAGGAACCAACCAGTTGGTCCAAACTCTGTGAAGCTATCGTCATTACTAGGTGTACTTTCTAGGGAGATGGTTCCAATCACATATTTTGATTGGCGGAAGGTTCCAATTCCACTAAAGGATGACTTGTGTCTTTGCACTATATGTACTTTGACATCTCCAAGTGGAAACATTTTCTCTTCAATTTCACCAATTTTTGGTAATTTAGCTACCTTTATATTACTATATACAAATAAAATATAATATTATGCATGATATGATAGTCATGTTCATGACCACTGGAACTTTAGTGCACTGGAATCTATGAAAAGGAAAACTTGCTAACCAGAACAGTGTCAATAACTGTTGATAATGAAATCCTATTTATATTCTCATCATACAAGATGTGTGATTTTGATTGCAGACAGAAAATTCTCCAAATCAATATCGTGGTATTTTCCATGCTATGTCAACTGTCTTGTGTGAAGAAGGTCCAATAGCTTTATACAAAGGCTAGTTACCATCAGTGATTGGAGTGGTGAGTTTGAATATGCATTCTCCATTTTATAGGTGGCCACATACCCTTTTTCTTCTTCTTGTTCTGGTGACCATTGTAGAGAGATCAAGATGAACATGAATTCATGTATTCATAGAGGACTTTTGGAATATTTGTTTTGATGGGAATAGTAGAGCATATTCTCCAGGGAATGCTTGCTATAGCATGACATGTATTCTTGAATCCCCAAGCTTAATGTTTAGTTATTAAAATTTTGGATGCACACCAAAATTGATTAGGTGCTTGTTGTCCATTGTTGATGTTGCATATTTAAGGATTATAGCAAAGGAAAGACTGCAAATAGGTTTTAGAACTATAAAACTGCATTAGGAAAATGAAGAATATGTTATAACTTATGCACAAGAAAAATGAACCATGTGTTGGCCTAGTAGGTTGAATGACAATACGTCATTAATATAAGTTATTTCTTCACCATATATGGTTAATATTGTGTCCAAGTCATTTCAAAATATTAATACAATTTCTGTAAGTGCGGGCTGTTAGATTTGTGGTTTAATGTTTTCACTTAAATTTGTTGCTACTAGATGTTCAAAGGCATAAATGTAGAAGCAAGACTACTTGAAGCTTTAGAAATCCAAATGGATAACTGGACCCATGTGCAATATTTGGATAACAGGAAACTCCCTTTATTGCAACAATTGCATGAGTATGGCAATGTCAGCGAAACTATCCAAAAAAGTCTGACTCAAGATGAGTTCCAAAATATAGTTCTCAAATCCATCGAAAACTGGAAGAAGGCTTACCTAGGCCTCTTTGCAGTCAAGATTCAAAACAAATGTGTCCAGGAGCCCTTGTGAAGGGTTTTCCATAGTGGAAATTCCACCGTAAGAGGATGTCCCAGAAACAAAAATCCCCCCTCCTTCCTCGCACTAGAGAGAGAAGAGAACTCTTTCCCTCGAGATCAAAAAGAGGAGAAAAGAGGCATAAATCTGGCATAGCCAATTCTAGAACGATGGGACCCAATTGATGAAACCCTAAAAAATGACCCTCGATGGCCAGGGAATTTGGATAATTCCCCCCCTCACACTCTGAAGCACGTGAGTTTTAAATTAGGTCACTCTGCCAAAAAGAACAATTAGGCCATGCAAAAATACCTAGAAAATTCAGACTGCCCCGTCATTTTTGCTTCGAAGGTTCTTAGAGAGCCTCTATCCAATAGAAGCATCCCACAAGCATTCTCCAAGAAAGTAGTGAGAATGGAATCCTATTTTTGAGGACTCCAAAAGTAGTTAGACATTTTTTGTCCCTTTCTTATTGATTCTAAAGAGAGTCAACCCTAGCAAAACCAAGGTTATAATTTTGAATATTCCCAAAATAAGAGGTTTTACAAACCTTCCTTACTTTTCAAGGACAAGATTTTAAAGTAGTCATCCCATGAACATGTTTGGAAGTTCTTTTTAATAGTCTCCACTTTTGCATGTGCCCTGCCACACAAAGTGTATGTTTCCTCACTGCTCTATAATGAAAGTGCTTCTCCCTCCCCTTTGATCAGGACATCAATTCTAACCACTTACTTGGCAACATTGTCACACCCAAAGTTCTGGGGTCTAATATTCAGTTAGTCAGGTGGAAAAATCACTAATATTCATGATAACCAACTCTATCAGGCCATCAGTAATAACTTATAAGATAATACCCATTGCTCCTATTTGAAGGAAATTATGAATATACAGTGCAAGGTATGATTTTACAAAAGAAAGAAGCATGGCACTAGTTGAGAACTGTATATGATAAATAGGATGGAAATAAAAATTTCCAAGTCCAATGAGATTACAACCAAAAAATAAACTTGGGTGGAGCTGAGAACATAGTATATGAAATTGGCAACTTCAAACTGTGAACAAGCAGAAATCTGATAAGCACTCTTATGAAATTGCAATGATACACAAAAATAATATGCCAAATAAGGGACCAAAACGATGCATGAATATATTCGAGCAAAAATGTATTGACAAGATTTCCATTCATCTTCTCACCTCAATGTGATCAAGGAAAAACCCAAGACAAAGTCTATGAGCAATTATTCCCTCCATTGGATATTTTTCTTCAGTTGGTTTGGGATTTCTTGGTGTAATATGACGTTGCAATTTTGCAGGAGGCCCTGAATTTTCAATTCTAGAGGAAAAAAGACCACGTTTTGTGTCTACTGTCCACAACTAGGCATCCACTAATTCTGCAAGAACAAGGGACCCCAAGTGAGGTGCAACTGAAACTAATAATGTCCATACAAACACCCATATTTCCATTGCTTCAGATGTTGAAATATAAGCTAGACACAAACACGGTAAATGTAGTAGGTGCGAAAAGCTTTCCATCTTCATCTTTGAATCAGTGCCCTAAAATACCAACAAATGTGTTTTAGGCTATAATGTCAGTGCATCTTGGTTAGTTGATGGATACGTTAATGACATGAGGCTGATCATGGGTTAAATTCACATTAGGAAGGATGGTTATATTTCTTTGCATGTCATCTGCAACTTGCCTATCATTTTGTTTCTATAGGATGCCAAGTGACAGTATTAAGGTGTAAGATGTAGTCTAAGGTTGCAGTATTTAGGAATCCAAGTGGCAGTATTGAGGTGTAAGATATAGTCTAAGAGCTCGATCGATCAGACAAAGAACTCATAAATCCCCCAAACACAGTATGATGATAAAGATTTTCTAATCTCACACTTGTGACCAGTGCCAAAAGTCTGAGTGTGGGCATATGTGTGTTTATTGCACATTCAAACTCTGCATTCCAAAGATGGCTTATAAGGTGCAACTCGCACTTAAGTCTCTATGAATTCAACATTTCGTGGGGTGAAAATCCTTTAACTTGAGAATTTAGCAGGCTTCTGCTCTCTGGGACTAACCTTGCTCAAGGTTTGGTATGTTAAGTGCCTTTTGGCTTTGTGGTTAGTTTACTTGTGAGGCTGATTTGTATCATACTGGTGTGCTGTAGCCTGTATTTACTATTATATCCAACCCCAGTGGAGTTTTCCTTTGTGGTTAGTTTACTTGTGAGATTGATGTGTGTCATACTGGTGTGCTGTATTTTATTATATCCAATCCCACTGGAGTAAGTTCCAAGTTCGTGAGTATTTTCAATATGCCACAATGATGTAAACTAACAATGTCACTAGGGTTATAAAGTTATAAACCACTCTACCACTAGTATTGAGGGGAATGTGTACTACTTAGAATTTTCCTTCCATGTGAAAGTACTTTTACATGGTAGGAGAAATATTGAAAAGTTCTATTCCGGTCTCTGGATGCTTGTTTGACTATTTATGTTTACTTAAGTTATTGACAAGTTAGAAAAAAGACATCCGACATTCATCTACAAGTGGTATCAGAAGAGTGTATAAATGGACAACAAAGCTGTTTAAATTTGATGGTAACAATGATTTAATTTATTGGTGGGTGTGTTTATTTCACATTCAAGCTCGCTGCATTCCAAATATGACTTATAAGGTGCAAACATGTACCAAAATATTTGTGAATTTAGAAGCAGATCTTGTGGTCAAGTCCTTGGCTTGAGATATTAGCACTTTCACTTTCTGGTATTACCATATCTGAAGCCTGAAGGTTCTGCATATTATGTGATATGGCATGCATAGATTTGTGCACAAGAGACAAGCTAGATGGGTGCCTCATTTTTTAGGAAAATAGGTTAAGTGTTGGGTCTAAGTAGTGTAGGAAGGAACTCACCCAACAAGACCCTCAATTGTAGCATAGTGGCATAGGTTTAAGAACAAGTTCACATAGTCTTACACAAGTTCTCTTCTACATCATGAAAATAAACAAGTTGAGGATGACACATCTATTGGCTTAGGAGGATTGTCAAGCCTAGAACAGGTCATTGAGACTCATCCACTAGAAGAGGGGTCACATAAATCAACACATAATCAAGTCAAGAAGAAGTAGCAGATGGAAAGGTGATTGTGGTATCTTTGTGATAATATTGAGGTGAGGGTGGTGACCTTGCCTTTGTTTAGAAATGTTGTGCCAAAAGACCAAATTGCATATGGAAGTGACTAGTTCTAAGCATGACGATGTGCATTCTCATGGGTTGGACATGGTGGTTGGACTAACCATCCAACTAGTTTAAGATGTGAGGGGCCAAATGTGCAGGTGCATGGAAGAATTGGCTAAGTACAAAAGAAATAGTAATTCAAGGCTATGCAACAATTAGACATTTTAGACATCCTTCTTGTGGAGGTTGAGTTGTTGTAGCATTAAGAAATAGTTGCAATATTAGTGGGTTATGATCACAACAAGAGTTAGCAATCATGATATTGGAATTTGAGAAACATTGTGGGAAGACTTGGGAAAATTGCTTCACTCAAAGGAGGCACGGGTTGCACAAATGTTCCATCGAAGATAATATGGAGTAGTTGGAGGAAACCACAAATGAGTGCATGAGTTTGGACATCAAACTTGGAATACAATGAGTTCTTATCGATGTTTCCAAGGACATCAATGACTTTTATGGGGGGGTGTTAGGCCCTAGCCTTGAGAGGCTTTAGGAAACTTTGTTGCATGATCACCATGGTGGTCACTTACCAACATAAATAGGAATAATGAGATGTTATGAGCTAAACAAGTCAGTTATGGGTGCCTTGCCCCCCTAGAAAGGCACTCCATGGATGTTAGGTTCCCTTGCACGAAGCCAAGGTGCACCTTAGGAAGTGGTAGCCCACATAGGTTGGATAAATAAGAGGACTTGGAGGGAACTTGGAGAGAAAGTGAAGGTTTCCATGGGAAACCTTGCCTATGTAAATGCGCGACATGTGATGTATGAAGTGACATGAGGAACCAATTGGCTTATAGAAGATTTGGGCATGTTCGGTTAGAGGCACATTGCTTAGGTGGACCAAGTGGGTGCACTTGGTCTCATCTTGTCGGAGGAACTTGTGATGAGCATGATGTGATGGAAGTATCTACCAAAGGCACCCTTACAATGTAGGTGAGATATATGTGATGTGATGGGTACATTTGTCAGATAGGCTTGTGATGGGCACGATGCAATGGGTGCACTTGTTGAAGGTAGATTTAATGGATATGAATGCAACAGGAATGGACACAACAAGCACACGTGTTGGGAACACTTGCAATGAGCATGGACACGGTGGGCACACTTGCTGGGATAGGCTTTCCTTAGGTGTGGAAACGATAGCTACACTTCTGAGCACTTTGATATCAAATGCATTTGTGATTGTGATCACATGGCAAAGTGGGCATGGCATCATGAAAGTTGGATGTCAGCAAGACAAGCTTTGTGGGTAGCATGCAGATGCTCAAGACCACTTTGACTTAGAGGATCTTGCTAAGAGTTGGTAATACTCATATATATATATATATATATATATGAGGAGTCTTTAAAGTTGCCAAGGAATTCATTCATTGAAGCATTGTGAAGTGAGTCATATAGTCCAAAGTGAGCTCTATGATTGTGGAAATTTATGGGTTATGCATAGTGAGGGTGAAAAATGGCAAGCTAGGTGAAAGACAATGCTATAAACAAGACTTGTAGGAGGCGGGCCTATGGTATCTTCAAGTGTTGGTTTGTATAATATTGTTAAGCATTGGTAGGATGGTTATTTACCTTGGCTTATTTGCACTAGCTATGAAAGAGTGGCATGCATGTGCCTTCCCTCCCTTGTTGTATGTTGTAAACATTCTTCACATTAATAAAGTGCAAGGCATCCACCTTGGATGCCTAGCTATACATGTGCATGTTTATTGTGGTTTATATGATGGAATGAGTGATGTTTTATTCTATGTGATGCTTACTATTGGTTCATTCTTGAAATTGGCTAAGTGCATAATTGGTTGTGTTGGAAATTATTAAGTATATGTATTGTTGGGATGTTTAAGGATGCGGTTGGATGCTTGCCTAACTATTAAATGAACTTGGTTGAGTATGACTTAGTTGGATTTGATGGTTTGTAGTCTAAAGCGAAGTTATGGGAGGACCTTAGATGAGGAGGCATAGTCTAGTTGTAGTAGGTATGGGTTGGTTTAACCCCTGTGACCGAGGCAAGGCAGTGTCACACTACCTCAGGTGCTAATGTGAAGTTGGGAAGTTTCCTAAGTTTGTAAGAAAAAAAATTGGGAATACTATAGGTCCATGACACCATGGCTCTTGATGTGAAGCAAGAGGATGCAGCGCTAGGATTCCAACTATGGATAAGACATGAAGAAGATAGTTAGTGCTCTTGGTGATATTCGAACCTTGTTCTTGTATGATGTATGAAGGTCGAGGACAGGTCATAGAGTGTTATATGAGTAACCTTGATGGATGAGTGAGAGAGTCTTGATCTGAGTGTGATACCTAGCTTAGAAAAATACTTAGGTGATACGTCGCCCCAGCCGAACCCCAATAGTCCAGAGGAATCGAGATGGGGGAAGAGGGATTCGATCCCCTGACATTGGAGGGCATTGCTGATCATGAAACACGGGAGGCTCTGGAATTGTCGGGGCTTCAGACACAGGCCCAAGCTTGTTTTCGACGACCATATGACAAAGATTAAGCCCGCAGAGGGCTTTCGACAAGTTCATATCTCCAAGCAAGAACAGGATGCGAATGAAGAAAACCAAGGCCAGTCGGATTTCAGGGATCTAATGAGGTAGGAAGGTAGCAGTTCGAGCCTGGACAGTGTGAAGTAGGAGGGAAACGTATTGAATCTCACCGACGACACCAGAAACCCTCACAACACCACCGGAGGGCAGCTAAAACAGCAAGAAAGCAAGTACCTAGATGAAACAACAACACCTACAATGATGCAGCAAATTCCAACAGAGCATTACATGGAACAGTCATAATCATACCCATACCAATACTCACAACCCTACTGGCAAGTCCATGACCCTCACCCAGACCAAGCAATTCCATACTACATGCTCCCTACACGCTCCATGCCTCAGGCTGTTCATCCGACTGGGAAACCAGCAGTCATGCCACTTCAGCAAATGGGACCCATTGCACCCATTACCATGCCTACTGTCTATAGTACCGAGATGCTCACGTCCATGTCAGCAGTGCCATCTGGAGTGACAATTCAGATGACCCAGAAAGTAGTTGCCACACAGGTCCCTCCTTACCCTACAAAACCAGCAGTAGCAGCAGCATCCAAGGTTCCAATGTACAGAACAAGACCAGTGGTGATAGACATGAGGAGCATGATGAGGCCCAGTCAACCCCCTCTTATACATATGCCTCCAGATCAATATGGTTACCAACAGGTAGTCTATGAAACAAATCTTGCTCCCCATGTTTATTTCACTCAGAAGGCCGCAATTATGATGCCTCAATATCAAGTTATGTCTCCTGTCACGTCAGATTTCCAGACTTCTTCCGAGGCAATTCCCGAGGTTCCGAAGTTAGCTAGAGTTTCTCATTCTCTTTGATTTTGAAGGTACCCGAAGTTGGACAGAGTTTCTCAGTATGTTTGAGTTTGAAGGTTATGCCTGTCTTTTTCTTTTATTTAATGGACTGCACTATAGACTTTCTTCAGCTAGATAGATTCCAGGTGTGAGACCTCCCCTAATAAACCAAGTTGCTTTGACTTCTTGGTTTCTTCGACTGTTATTAAATTATTAAGTTGTATGGTTTGCTTTTTTGAAGGTAGTGTGTCAGGATATCTTAATCTCTGTACTTTTAGATATATTTCAATAAAAAACTAAAACTACAGCATATTTGTACATGAAAAGGTGACTCTCAGGAATCATTTCAGCCTTTCCATGCAGTCACTATTTTTTCCCCAAGAAGAAGTGCTCCACAGTTTAAGTACAGTTTTATTGGGGAGATTTTCTTTATTTTATATGTAACCTTTAAAAAAAGTCCAAATAAAAAAGTTCCTGTGTGGAAAATCTTTATTTTTATATTCTTAATAAATCTAGGTAAGAGGGGTCTATGCATGCGGTTGCAGGATTTCTTCAAGTTCTGATGGATGAAATGGTGAGATTCATATCACATGAATTTTAAATGTTATCAAGTTTGTAGAGGATGTTAATCATATAGCAAACATAAATTTTTTAAATTCTTTTTTTGCATAAATTTAGTAAGAATTTTTGCTGATGCAGGCTTTCTTCGAGTTTTAATGGATGAAATGGTGAGATTCATAACACATCATTTTTCTATTTAAGTATGAAATTTAAATGTTATCAGTTTGTGGAGGAAGTTAATCATTTAGCAACCATAACTTTTTTTATGGTCAATTTTTTGATAAATTTAGTAAGAATTTATTTGAGTATGAATTTTAAATGTTATCAGTTTGTGGAGGAAGTTAATCATATAGCAAACAAAACCTGAGGAAGTTAATCATGTAGCAAACATAACCTTTTTTCTGATTATTTTTTTGCATAAATTTAGTAAGAATTTTGATTGAATTTCAAAATTGTAGGATTTAAACTGATAAATTCTAAATATTAAGATGGAAAATAATAATGAATGACAAGAAATCCATATAATAATGAAAACGGTATAAAAACAGTTTTTCATCTTTGAAATGTAGATTTTTCATTTTCATTTTTAAATTTCATCAAATTAACTGACAGAAAAATGCTTTACTATACATTTAGATGATTCAGTTTGTGGAAGCTTTGGACTTTTTGTTTTGGTCACTTTTTGTTGCAACATAGGATTATTTTGACTGTAGAATGTACTTCCTTAAAACAATGTGATGGCAAGGGTTTTTATAGGACAATTGATGGTTTCTCATGCTAGTTTTAGGATTTTTCAAATTTGACATGTTATGGGATTTTAAAGCTTAAAAAGACAGATAATTTTGCAAAGCAGAAGTAATAGTAATTGATCTGGTAAAGCTACAAACATAGTAGGAGTATTTGTAAACTGAAAATAACAATACTTCTATGATGACAGAACCAAAAATAATGGTTCTTTTAATGAACATTTTTAAATGTCCAAAGATTGATTTGCAGTAGGGTAAAACTATGACGATTGAATTTCAAAATTGTAGGATTTAAATTGATAAATTCTAAATATTAAGATGGAAAATAATAATGAATGACAAGAAATCCAAATAATAATGAAAACGGTATAAAAACAGTTTTTCATCTTTGAAATGGAGATTTTTCATTTTCATTTTTAAATTTCATCAAATTAACTGACAGAAAAATGCTTTACTATACATTTAGACGATTCAGTTTGTGGAAGCTTTGGACTTTTTGTTTTGGTCACTTTTTGTTGCAACGTAGGATTATTTAGACTGTAGAATGTACTTCCTTAAAAACAATGTGATGGCAAGGGTTTTTATAGGACAATTGATGGTTTCTCATGCTAGTTTTAGGATTTTTCAAATTTGACATGTTATGGGATTTTAAAGCTTAAAAAGACAGATAATTTTGCAAAGTAGAAGTAATAGTAATTGATCTTGTAAAGCTACAAACATAGTAGGAGTATTTGTAAACTGAAAATAACAATACTTCTATGATGACAGAACCAAAAATAACGGTTCTTTTAATGAACATTTTTAAATGTCCAAAGATTGATTTGCAATAGGGTCCGCAGTTTTTCCAGGTTTAATTTTCAAGGTGGTCCATAGGAATTATTGGAATAAATACCCTGTTATCACATATATAGTAGCCGGGCTACTATACATTATTTTTCTCATTCCAGTACACTATTGAGCCAGTTCCCTTGCATTTGAGATGTCGAGATGAACATCTAGATCGGATCACTATCAGATTGTGGACAGCAGTTATATTCCCCATGCCATGACTGAGTTTCGGGACACTCAGAGAGATGCCCGATATAGCCATTATGCCATTGGTACAGAGCAGACAGTAGTGCCCAGAGTTACAGCAGCAGTCTCAGAGGACAGGTGATGGTACAGGTTGATGAGCTTTCAGGTATATGACTCAGCAGGTATACTATTGTGTTATGGTTAGATTGCTTTTATATTTATTCTTATAGCATGTCTTAGCACTTAGTGTCATGATCTGGCGATCATATAGATATTTGGACCTGGTTGACCTATTATTTATACTATACTGTCCCTACTCAGACTTAGAAGTTCACTATTCATACTCATTGGTACATACCCTCCTTAGGGAGAATAGAGGTGATCATTACACCATACTATGGCTTGCTAGTGCTGGCTTCATCTTTTCATTGTCTTCATCCATCCGTGGCCTACCTTTTAGATTATTACCCTGATTTGCTACTTGACTAGTGACATGGAGGACCTTTCCCCACTGTAGCCTCTGTATTGGATGAGCTTCCCTGTTTATTGTGTCTCGGCTCTGAGTTGGTGACAAAACTTACCTATGGTGAGTTGGAGTTCCTTGAGAATTCCCCATAGTCACTAAAGTTGTGTTGGCTAAACCTGAAACTTTTAGTGCTGCCATCAATACAAAATCTGGAAAAATCAAATGCTATATCTTGTGTATGAAAGAAATGCCAAATGAAAATGGCCATGAAAAATAAAATGTTATATCTTTTGGAAAAATAAATACCTAGGTAAACAAGCTGTCCATGACACACCTAGAAGTGCTCAGGTAAACAAGTGCCTTAAAAACACACCTGCAGCAGAAAGCCTAAAAATAAATGTAAATCTATGCAATGTGTTTGTAAACACACATAGATCAAGGCTATGGAAAACTCAGGCCCAAAAAGCAATGGAACTTAAATGTTATATCTAAACAATTGCTGGCCTTGCTTGTATTATGGATTGTGCGCATCTGTGAAGGTGAATAAACCCTCTTTAAACAACTCATCCATTTGTGAGACACCGCCATTCCCTGTGTTATTGCTCATTCAGTATATACTATGGTGTGTATTCCCTTTCCCTTGCCAAAGTGTCACAAAGTCAAGTTAGTCAAGTCATCCCTTAGCCTAGCCATTTATTTCAGCCTTCACCCTTCACTAGCAAATTGATCACAACTATGAAGTGAGTATGATCCTGAAAGTCTAGTCTGAGTAATAATAATAACTAACGACACTATATATTTGGATTTAGATCGCCAGTCATGATTACTCTGTGTTATAGAAGCTATTTGAATAAATTGTAAAGCATGTATTGACCTTGACACCTTGCAGCAGCTATGGATGATAGTCTGAGTTGTATTTGGTCTTGGTTAGACCTAGTTTGACCATGGAGGACCATGGGACATGAGATGTTGGACCTTATGATGATATGGATAGATGATATATGGTCCATGTACACATACAGGATGATTCTATGCAGCAGCTACAGGGTTATGATGATGATTCTTGGGATACAGCAGTGTTTGGTCATTTACAGATCATTATTATTGGCCTTGTTCCGGTACATTGGATATTTATCTTGATCATGCAGAGATTCATATGGTGTATGAGTACACATCTTGGATGGATTTGGACCTTCTGAGTCCAATGGGACAGTTTGTTTTCAGTTCCGGGCACTTACAGTGATGATTTAGCCTCAGTAGGCTGTCCTAGTGCAGTTTTGGTCTGTTGGAGGCCCTGTCGGAGCAGAGATGACTTTTATCTGGTTGACCTAGGGCGCTGATGATGGAGGGGGTGGTCCAGCCACTTGTTTTTACCATATTACCCCCCTCCCGGACACATTGGTACCCTCACCTTGACAGCGCCATCACTCCAGGAGGCAGTTTGGGCAGTTTCACGTTTCCCGAGGCAGTTCAGGATTGGTAGAAATGGCTATTGAGGAAATCGATTTGGGCTACTGAGGCAAAGTTATGGCATGGGATGATCAGTGATGATAGATCGGGACCTTCCACACCTCCTCCTGCAGTTTCAGCTTCATCGGGGCCCGCATCCATCACTTATGGCACTTTCTGTGGATTTTTTTGGGTCTTTTGAGGACCACGACTTCACCTTGGAGGACCACGACTTCACCTTGGAGGCACGATTTGGTACTTTCATGATTATTTATTGGTTATTGTGCCATGGGGATTGACCAAGGAGGGATAAAATTACCCCTTGGACCCACCATGAGCCTCTTATGATATTTTGTCATCATGATTTGGTGGGATTCCCCTCTCCTAGGGCGACTTTGTCCACTTATGTTATATTTTATGTGTGATCCATGTATTATGTTGTTGAGCTCATCTCAACCATTGATTAGACATTTGTATCTTTTAATCTTAGCCACTCATTCAAAAAGTGGTTAGGGTTTTGGTGCCTCTCCTTCCTATTTAAAGGAGAGAGCCTCTCATTGTAAAGGGTCTTTGGCTCTTGGATTATTGGTATAGAAAAATATTCTTGTGGAAATTCTTGTGGTCTCCTTTGCATCTGGTGTTCTTAGATGGTGATTGGAAAGTCTATTGCAACCTAGCATTTGGAAATTGTGGTAAGATCTATCTTTGTTTGGAAATCATTGTTTGTCTACAGGAGGGCGACTTCAACAAGGGCGATTTTGCAAGGCTTCTTCAAATCGACTTTCTTGGCATTCGCTTGTATCAGGGGGTTATCATTAGTATCATTGTGATCTATGCTATCTTTCTGTTACTTCTTTTGTGGCATTAGTCTTATCTCTTGATGCATCAAATCTGATATTGTTGACGTTTGTTGTGCAGGAGAGAGGGCGCATTGGCTTCTTGGACTAAATCGATTTGCATAGAGACTACCTCAAAGCTTCCAAATTGATCGGGATTGCATAGATCATCATCATCAAGGCATCTACAAGGTTACCCAGGTAAGATCCACAGGTTTGTTTCTCTTTCCTTTATCCAATCCATTGACATAATTCATAAATTGTTAAAACCCTAAATACTTCAAAACCCCCATTTTACATTTTGTCAGATCTACCAAGATCTAGTGGGTTGTTGGGCATGATATTGAAAACCCACCTCTATAGCATCCACGGCATCCCGGATCTATAGTTTGGTATGGATTGGCCTCCGTTTAACCCCTCTCCCAAGCCAACCTAGCTTCTCCCAAGGAAGGCGCACTTCACCATTTGAGCAGGTTGACCTAGATCTAAGCAATGGGTGTTTGAGATTCCACTTGATTTGACATCTAAACATCAAATAACATACACCCAGGTTGTCCCTTTCTTGAAAATCACCTTGTGGGCCCCATTCCACATTTTAAGGGATTTAATCCCCATTTTGGACCACTTGGAACACTAAAACTCAGATCTATAAAGATCTAACCGGTGGATTGCCACAAAATTATAGATCCATATCCCTACTTGACTGATCTACCCGGATCTAAAGTTTGGATGCCATCCGACATGATTTGACCCACCTAAACCCCGATTCAAGCCTCCTTAGGGAAAGTCGCACCACCTTGGAGAAGTGAGTTCACTCACTTCGAGGAACTGGGTACTTGAGATTTTTGCAGATCCGGATTCAGAATAATTCAAAACCTAGGTCTAGACTGTCACTTTGTCAAATCTTGCCTTGGGGATTGCATTCCTTGTTTTTAGGGATTGTGGTCCACTTGGGTCAAACCTAGATCTAGACACATTTATCCATCAAGGCCTATACTGTCCACTTATCTCATGTTGTAGGAGTCCTAAACCATAAAGTCAACCCTACTTTGACTCCACTTCCCAATTCCCAAGGCACTGGTTTATTTCCAAGTCAACCCACTCTCCTAGATTGTTGGATTGACTTGTGGTTTGACTTTTGCATGGTGAACTATACCTTTGAAGACATCATGAACTACGATCAATCTTGTCTCATGTACTAGTTAGCCCCAATACAACCTTTAACTATCCTGCATTGGACACGGTACCCAAGGCAGTGAATCTTTTGACATTGACCTAGTACACTAGCCCTAGATCTCACTTTAAACATTGCAAGTCACTTTCACTTCAACTATGAACCAAAGCTATACCTATTGAACCCCTCACTTGGCTTGTGACTTCAACCTATAAGGTCTAGGATAAACCATACACCTAACTTCACTTAGAAATACCCTGATTTGGTGTCTTGGTTTTGATCTCTCCTGTCGGGAGTAGATCGGGTCTCCCCCTTTGTTGTCTGGGCTAGATAACATAAAGTGAAGGTTGCCTCGACTGGCGTGACAACCATATACATTGGAGGTCGAGGTGATCGTGGTTGCACCTTTCAAGTTGCCCTTCCCTATTGCCATCCATGACTGGATCCATCCATAGGGGTAACTACAGTTTAGGTGATAACATTTTGGCGCCGTTGCCGGGGAAGGCATAGGCTTACCCTGGTTCGATATACTTTTCCTAAAAGCCCTTCCATTCTCTTTGGCCAACATTTTGGTGTTGAAAACATAGGGCTAGTAGTCTTTACTCACTCTCTCCTACATAAACAACGACACATATCTTGGTAGAAGAGTTTAAATCTACCTGGCGACTCCCAACCGTGACTCCGCTGAGGAGCGAGCTCATTTACATCCTTACAACACTAAGACAGATCTTATCATTATCTAGAACCCATGGGGTGCATCATTTTGTTTTCAGGTTCTTGAATTTAAAAATAAATATAAAAATATAAAAAATAAACAATAAAAAATAAAAATTATTATCCATGGCTGCTTCTGAGCGACCTAGAACTTTCGGTCGTTTAAAAGTTTTTGACTTTTCAAAAATTGTTGGGTATCCTCATCATATTCCTCATCAAGCATGTGCAAGGTTGCCTATTTTCGATGGAAGTTATGAAATCTCTGCTAAAAGACACCTTAAACTTTTTAGGGAAATTCTTAACGAGTTATCCATAACCCATGAGGATGTGTGTATGAGACTATTGGCTTCATCTTTCAAAGAAAGAGCTGGACTCTGGCTTTCGAATTTGAAACCCAATAGCATTTCTGGTTATGACATATTTGAAAACAAATTCCTAGAAGAATGGGGAAGTGAATTCGATGATATGTATCTTTAAAATCAAATCCAAGATCAAAACCTTCCCCTTTCCGATCCTATTGTTGAATCATTTAACAATCAAATATCAAGTGATTTGTCAACATCCGGAGATGACCTTTCCTGCCCAATTTCTTCTAATGATAAGTCTTCTACTTTTGAGTCAATCGAAAGTCAAATCTTTAATCATTGTACAAACCGTAAGTTTTCAAATTGCTTTTTAGGTAGCCCTAGTCCTGATCCTGAGGGAATTTCTGAGGATGAGCTTTTAGTTAACAAGTCTACTGAAATTCCTCCCTCAGAGAGACTCATTAGTCATTCTATATTTAGTGGTCATTCAATTCCTTATCACCTTACTGAAGAAGAAGAAAGTAGGGACATCGACCAAGGTCCTTTAGTGGCGACTTCACATGATCATTGTGCAAATAATCAGGATGTTTTAAATGAACTTGTTAATTTTCTCCCTGACAAATTAAATGAAAATGATCATTTATCTTCATATGAATGTAATGATGAATCAATAGAAGTTCAATCTCAAGATGAAGATGAAATAATGAATCACACTAGATGCTCTAATCTTTGTTCCACTTCTTATAATGAGTCTTCAAATTTTTCCATCCTTAGTCAAGGTAGGTTCATCAATTTCTTAGAATTAGAATCTTGTCCTCAAGTTGTAAATATTAAATTTGATCAAAAGCTTGAAATTATTCCTAGAATAAAGAATATTTTCTATTATCAAAATCCAAGGTCAAACTTGTTTATCCATTTGGGAGAATTTTCATATTTGCAATCCATCCTCCCTTCCCAACTCTTTCAATCATCTTTGGGTTGGTGCTCTAGTCAATCTTTTGCCTTGGAAATTTTTAATAGGAAGTATAAGCATGATTACATGTTTGGAGAAAAAGCACTTCATGTCCCTTTTCAGTCACTTTGGAACCATAATGTATGTTGTCAAGTTATCAATCATTCTTGGTGGCTAGAAAAGGTGTTTAAAGATCAATTCCATATTTTCTCCATTTTTGAGCATCAAGTGGGTCTGACTTTGATTTTTCGTCTTTTAAGCTTTAATTTATCCCCACTTGAATTTTTGATCGTCAGTCCCAAGGAGAATCAAATTGAATATGTAAGAGAAGTAAATGAACAAGTTAATCTATGTGAAAATGAATCGAATCACATGTCTTATGTCCTTCCTCTATCCATCTCTGAGTTTAACTTGCATAAATTTTATGATCCTATCAGTTCTTTGATGGAGGATGTTTGCATCAGTCAGTCTTCTCCTTGGCATAATTTCATATTGCATAATTCAAACCATTCTTCAATTTATGAACAAATCAAGAAGACTGTGCCCTTAAATTTGTTGATCTTTAGCCCAATCTTGACTTGTTCTATTATCAAAAATAAAATAAGAATCATTAACCTATTTGATGAATGGTTGCACTGGATTTATGATTTTACCTAACATTTGTGATGACTGGTTAGATTAGGGTAGGTAGGAAACAGAATAAGCCTACTTGGGCAGTAGTTAGTCTTTTTAGCCATTGAGTCTGGCACCTTCTTAGTCTCTAAGCTCCTTTGTAAGCTTCTAGTTTAACTGAGTACCTGTCTTTTTCTTTTCCTGCACAATAAAACTCAAATTTTGCAAATTATGTTAGTAGTTTAATTTACTTTCTGCATTTATATTTTATGCAATTTTTCTGACATAGAGTAGATTTTATTTCAGTTGATTTTATATTTTCCCACACATGCGGCATGAGGTATTTTGTTTAGATGTTTGTGAATGCAGAAAATAGGTTACAAGAATAAAAGCTGGAAATAAAATGGTAGAGTGCTGGATCGTGGATTCGAGTAGCAGAGTTCGAGGACCAGAGATTCTGAGGTTCTCAAGCACTCATTTCAGCAGAGCACTTGTCCCAGCCGGAGCCAGATGTTATCACATATATAGTAGCCGGGCTACCATACATTATTTTTCTCATTCCAGTACACTATTGAGCCAGTTCCCTTGCATTTGAGATGTCGAGATGAGCATCTAGATCGGATCACTATCAGATTGTGGACAACAGTTATATTCCCCATGCCATGACTGAGTTTCGGGACACTCAGAGAGATGCCCGATATAGCCATTATGCCATTGGTACAGAGCAGACAGTAGTGCCCAGAGTTACAGCAGCAGTCTCAGAGGACAGGTGATGGTACAGGTTGATGAGCTTTCAGGTATATGACTCAGCAGGTATACTATTGTGTTATGGTTAGATTGCTTTTATACTTATTCTTATAGCATGTCTTAGCACTTAGTGTCATGATCTGGCAATCATATAGATATTTGGACCTGGTTGACCTATTATTTATACTATACTGTCCCTACTCAGACTTAGAAGTTCACTATTCATACTCATTGGTACATACCCTCCTTAGGGAGAATAGAGGTGATCATTACACCATACTATGGCTTGCTAGTGCTGGCTTCATCTTTTCATTGTCTTCATCCATCCGTGGCCTACCTTTTAGATTATTACCCTGATTTGCTACTTGACTAGTGACATGGAGGACCTTTCCCCACTGTAGCCTCTGTATTGGATGAGCTTCCCTGTTTATTGTGTCTCGGCTCTGAGTTGGTGACAAAACTTACCTATGGTGAGTTGGAGTTCCTTGAGAATTCCCCATAGTCACTAAAGTTGTGTTGGCTAAACCTGAAACTTTTAGTGCTGCCATCAATACAAAATCTGGAAAAATCAAATGCTATATCTTGTGTATGAAAGAAATGCCAAATGAAAATGGCCATGAAAAATAAAATGTTATATCTTTTGGAAAAATAAATACCTAGGTAAACAAGCTGTCCATGACACACCTAGAAGTGCTCAGGTAAACAAGTGCCTTAAAAACACACCTGCAGCAGAAAGCCTAAAAATAAATGTAAATCTATGCAATGTGTTTGTAAACACACATAGATCAAGGCTATGGAAAACTCAGGCCCAAAAAGCAATGGAACTTAAATGTTATATCTAAACAATTGCTGGCCTTGCTTGTATTATGGATTGTGCGCATCTGTGAAGGTGAATAAACCCTCTTTAAACAACTCATCCATTTGTGAGACACCGCCATTCCCTGTGTTATTGCTCATTCAGTATATACTATGGTGTGTATTCCCTTTCCCTTGCCAAAGTGTCACAAAGTCAAGTTAGTCAAGTCATCCCTTAGCCTAGCCATTTATTTCAGCCTTCACCCTTCACTAGCAAATTGATCACAACTATGAAGTGAGTATGATCCTGAAAGTCTAGTCTGAGTAATAATAATAACTAACGACACTATATATTTGGATTTAGATCGCCAGTCATGATTACTCTGTGTTATAGAAGCTATTTGAATAAATTGTAAAGCATGTATTGACCTTGACACCTTGCAGCAGCTATGGATGATAGTCTGAGTTGTATTTGGTCTTGGTTAGACCTAGTTTGACCATGGAGGACCATGGGACATGAGATGTTGGACCTTATGATGATATGGATAGATGATATATGGTCCATGTACACATACAGGATGATTCTATGCAGCAGCTACAGGGTTATGATGATGATTCTTGGGATACAGCAGTGTTTGGTCATTTACAGATCATTATTATTGGCCTTGTTCCGGTACATTGGATATTTATCTTGATCATGCAGAGATTCATATGGTGTATGAGTACACATCTTGGATGGATTTGGACCTTCTGAGTCCAATGGGACAGTTTGTTTTCAGTTCCGGGCACTTACAGTGATGATTTAGCCTCAGTAGGCTGTCCTAGTGCAGTTTTGGTCTGTTGGAGGCCCTGTCGGAGCAGAGATGACTTTTATCTGGTTGACCTAGGGCGCTGATGATGGAGGGGGTGGTCCAGCCACTTGTTTTTACCATATTACCCCCCTCCCGGACACATTGGTACCCTCACCTTGACAGCGCCATCACTCCAGGAGGCAGTTTGGGCAGTTTCACGTTTCCCGAGGCAGTTCAGGATTGGTAGAAATGGCTATTGAGGAAATCGATTTGGGCTACTGAGGCAAAGTTATGGCATGGGATGATCAGTGATGATAGATCGGGACCTTCCACACCTCCTCCTGCAGTTT
This sequence comes from Larix kaempferi, assembly GCA_027924585.1. Taxonomy (NCBI): domain Eukaryota; kingdom Viridiplantae; phylum Streptophyta; class Pinopsida; order Pinales; family Pinaceae; genus Larix; species Larix kaempferi. Next base: position 42,383,829 of record BSBM01000047.1, read on the forward strand.
CAGCTTCATCGGGGCCCGCATCCATCACTTATGGCACTTTCTGTGGATTTTTTTGGGTCTTTTGAGGACCACGACTTCACCTTGGAGGACCACGACTTCACCTTGGAGGCACGATTTGGTACTTTCATGATTATTTATTGGTTATTGTGCCATGGGGATTGACCAAGGAGGGATAAAATTACCCCTTGGACCCACCATGAGCCTCTTATGATATTTTGTCATCATGATTTGGTGGGATTCCCCTCTCCTAGGGCGACTTTGTCCACTTATGTTATATTTTATGTGTGATCCATGTATTATGTTGTTGAGCTCATCTCAACCATTGATTAGACATTTGTATCTTTTAATCTTAGCCACTCATTCAAAAAGTGGTTAGGGTTTTGGTGCCTCTCCTTCCTATTTAAAGGAGAGAGCCTCTCATTGTAAAGGGTCTTTGGCTCTTGGATTATTGGTATAGAAAAATATTCTTGTGGAAATTCTTGTGGTCTCCTTTGCATCTGGTGTTCTTAGATGGTGATTGGAAAGTCTATTGCAACCTAGCATTTGGAAATTGTGGTAAGATCTATCTTTGTTTGGAAATCATTGTTTGTCTACAGGAGGGCGACTTCAACAAGGGCGATTTTGCAAGGCTTCTTCAAATCGACTTTCTTGGCATTCGCTTGTATCAGGGGGTTATCATTAGTATCATTGTGATCTATGCTATCTTTCTGTTACTTCTTTTGTGGCATTAGTCTTATCTCTTGATGCATCAAATCTGATATTGTTGACGTTTGTTGTGCAGGAGAGAGGGCGCATTGGCTTCTTGGACTAAATCGATTTGCATAGAGACTACCTCAAAGCTTCCAAATTGATCGGGATTGCATAGATCATCATCATCAAGGCATCTACAAGGTTACCATGGTAAGATCCACAGATTTGTTTCTCTTTCCTTTATCCAATCCATTGACATAATTCATAAATTGTTAAAACCCTAAATACTTCAAAACCCCCATTTTACATTTTGTCAGATCTACCAAGATCTAGTGGGTTGTTGGGCATGATATTGAAAACCCACCTCTATAGCATCCACGGCATCCCGGATCTATAGTTTGGTGTGGATTGGCCTCCGTTTAACCCCTCTCCCAAGCCAACCTAGCTTCTCCCAAGGAAGGCGCACTTCACCATTTGAGCAGGTTGACCTAGATCTAAGCAATGGGTGTTTGAGATTCCACTTGATTTGACATCTAAACATCAAATAACATACACCCAGGTTGTCCCTTTCTTGAAAATCACCTTGTGGGCCCCATTCCACATTTTAAGGGATTTAATCCCCATTTTGGACCACTTGGAACACTAAAACTCAGATCTATAAAGATCTAACCGGTGGATTGCCACAAAATTATAGATCCATATCCCTACTTGACTGATCTACCCGGATCTAAAGTTTGGATGCCATCCGACATGATTTGACCCACCTAAACCCCGATTCAAGCCTCCTTAGGGAAAGTCGCACCACCTTGGAGAAGTGAGTTCACTCACTTCGAGGAACTGGGTACTTGAGATTTTTGCAGATCCGGATTCAGAATAATTCAAAACCTAGGTCTAGACTGTCACTTTGTCAAATCTTGCCTTGGGGATTGCATTCCTTGTTTTTAGGGATTGTGGTCCACTTGGGTCAAACCTAGATCTAGACACATTTATCCATCAAGGCCTATACTGTCCACTTATCTCATGTTGTAGGAGTCCTAAACCATAAAGTCAACCCTACTTTGACTCCACTTCCCAATTCCCAAGGCACTGGTTTATTTCCAAGTCAACCCACTCTCCTAGATTGTTGGATTGACTTGTGGTTTGACTTTTGCATGGTGAACTATACCTTTGAAGACATCATGAACTACGGTCAATCTTGTCTCATGTACTAGTTAGCCCCAATACAACCTTTAACTATCCTGCATTGGACACGGTACCCAAGGCAGTGAATCTTTTGACATTGACCTAGTACACTAGCCCTAGATCTCACTTTAAACATTGCAAGTCACTTTCACTTCAACTATGAACCAAAGCTATACCTATTGAACCCCTCACTTGGCTTGTGACTTCAACCTATAAGGTCTAGGATAAACCATACACCTAACTTCACTTAGAAATACCCTGATTTGGTGTCTTGGTTTTGATCTCTCCTGTCGGGAGTAGATCGGGTCTCCCCCTTTGTTGTCTGGGCTAGATAACATAAAGTGAAGGTTGCCTCGACTGGCGTGACAACCATATACATTGGAGGTCGAGGTGATCGTGGTTGCACCTTTCAAGTTGCCCTTCCCTATTGCCATCCATGACTGGATCCATCCATAGGGGTAACTACAGTTTAGGTGATAACATACCCTTTATGCTTAAATGTAAGTTATCTAAACTTAGCATTTAAGGAAAGGATTTAAATATTCTGCTATCCAGAAAGAAGTTGAAGCATTTCATAATATAAAAGATAAAAGTGACTTGGTATTTAAGTTTAAAAAAGGAGCGGAAGTATCTTGCTAAAGTTTAAAATGCAATGATGGTTTGGATCCTATTCAATAGTCATCATCCTGGCAGCAACAATAAATGTACTGCTCTACTTGTAATTATATGCATCTTTAACACCATGATAATCAAAATTGAAGAGCCTCCTATGTTTGAATATATTATGACAATATATTGAATGGAGGTATTTACAAAATCATGTAGACAAATATTGAAACAATATTTGTCTGGAGTATAAATTCTGCAGCTAAAAGATGTCAGATCTTCAGTTGGAAATTATTCGAGTTGAGTAGAGCAAAGGAAGATAAAGGGAGAGAACAAATATGGCAAATAATAAGTACTTTGCACCAGTGCATTGACTTTTGGATCAGATCCAATGATCATTATCCACCAAATTTGATGAGTGCTTATTGACAGCCAACACATTTCTTCAGGTTCAGATATTAAGATCCACTGTTTAAAGAGGTTAATCTGAATATAATGGTTACCAAGTTGAATCAAAAGTGTAGTTTTTGGTTGTATCAAATTAATTTAAAATGCGTTGTTGCCATATACTATACCACTAGGATTTAGGGGAATGGGTACTAGTTAAAATATGTCAATGACAATAATTTTTGGTGATAGGTAAAATGTTGGTACCTACAATTCCTGTCTCTAGATGCTTGTTTTTTACCATCAATATACCTCAGTGATTGATAAGTTACAGAAAAGGCATCCAAGAATCAATTTGATAATGATAATTATTTACAAGTGGTATTGGAAGAGTATAAATTGACAATAATGTTGTATCCATCCAATTTGTTGGTCTACGAGAAGCTTGTTCATAGATTGGTTGAATCATTTGTCCAATTGTTTTTCTGCAGGTTGTTCATTTACTTGGGTTCTTTCTGTATGAGCTTCTAATATAATGTTCAAATTTGTGGTTTTGCTTTCAGGCATATTTATCATCAACTTGGGTAAGACTTGGGAAAAGCTGCATATTGTTGCAAGAATAATTGTTGCAATAGAGAACCCTTAGGATATAATTGTACAATCTGCAAGGCCATATGGTCAGCGAGCAGTTCTGAAATTTGCTCAATTTACTAGAGCTCATGCACTTGCTGGTAGGCACACTCCTGGTGCTCAATTTACTAGAGCTCATGCGATTGCTGGCAGGCACACTCCTGGAACATTTACAAATCAGCTTCAGACATCATTTTTCGAGCCTCGTCTTTTGATTCTTACTAACCCAATGAATGATCATTAGGTAATGGGTTAAGTAATTGGTGATTTGAATGATTTAACTTTTAATTCTATTACATGTTGCTTCATATTTTAAACTTTTTAAAGCTTCTATTCTCACAACCATCATTTTGCTGCCTTGTATCCTATAAGAGAAGCAACCCTCAGTAATATTCCAACCATTTCCTTTTGTGACACTGATTCTCCAATGAAACATGTTGACATCGGTATTCTTGCGAATAACAAGGGCAAGCACAACATTGGTTGTCTGTTTTGGATGTTGGAAAGGATGGTCTTACAGATGCGGGGAACAATTGCCCCATGTCGTAAATGGGATGTCATGGTAAACTCAAGTCTAGGCCAATGAATATATTTCATTTATGGTTTACAGATCATTGTACATGAACAATTTTATGACAGCTTGGTGCCTAAATTCATTTTTATTCTTTTTTTGCAGGTATACTTGTTCTTTTACAGGGAGCCAGAGGAAGCCAAGGAAAGAGAAGAAGAGGAGGTTTCTCAAGTTGAATATGTTCCTACCTTTACCCTTGGAGCAGAGCAATGGCCTACAAAGGTTGCTGATGGTCAGTGGGAATCTAAGGCTCTTGTAGCTCCTGGTATTGTGCCTGTAGTTGCTGGTGCTGATTGGATGGCTGCTCCCGGTTAGTTTCTTTTTGTTTTTCAATGTGATTGTTATGATTTTCCAGGCCTGTCAAAGATTTTGGGGTTTTTAAATATTTAAAAGCTGGTAGTTGCTTTTCTTTTGAATTTAAAATTTTTAAACTTGAATCCTTAAAATTTGTGTTCTCTACGCTGCATTTCTTCAGAAGCTGTTATTTTTTTTTTCCTTTTATTTCTAGGTTTTAAAATTCCAGCTTTAATTAAAGGATGAGATTTTGGACATGTGAACTCTTCCCAGTGTGTCTCTTAATTATAATTGTGTTTAACAAGTCTATGTTTTTGTGATCAGTTCCCAATAAGGAGCACATCTTTGTCAGTGTCTTGTAGACCAAGTGTCGATATCTCTGCTCCTCTTAATTCTTTTGGCCTCTTACAAAGACAAATCAATGCCCTATCCACCATCTACAACCTTCAATAATTGACAAAAACCAAGGCTATAATCTTCAACTTGTCAAAGAGTGCCTTTTCCACATTTCATTTCTACTTCCAAAGGGATCACCATGGCCTATATTCTACTTATAGGTCTAGTTCATGTGGCCATGTTTTAACATGCACAAGGCCTCCAATGACGACTTAACAAGAGATGTGGATTCCTTGCCATCCAATGCTTCCAAATCTATGCTAGAATGTCTCGTCCAAGATGCACCTCTTGGATGCAATCTTCAAACCCATGGTCCTTTACAATCCATAGATCTGGTGTCCATCTTTACTTCACAGTGATTGGGCTTGGCAATGAGAGAATCCAAACCTTCTTTCTAAGACACATCATCTAATGCAAAAGGAGTGTCTCTCGCCACATTGTTCAAGTAGAGTTCAAATCCCGTCCCTTTAGACTTGAGGTCATCTTCCATTTGGTATCTTTCATTCATAGAGTAGGATCTTTGGGGAATTAGTTTCTAGGAGGAATCAATATCCCTATTTTGCACTTTGTGCTTCTAAGGCCATCACCTCAACTACCCTCCTAGGTGGGCATACAATTGGGCTTTTAGGATTCTTAAATGTAATTGTAAATGTCTTATCATCTAATAAGCAAGACTTGAATCAAGCGATTCATGAGGACACTTATAAAACCACCTGGATCCTACCTTCAAAGAGTCCAGACTTAAAGACGATTTTTTACCTAGAGCACTTTCTAAAGCTGAGGAAAGACCTTATTGTCTTCCCTCCTTACAAAACATTCATTGCATACATGCCCTCAAGATTTCCCTAGGTCATTTTTGGTGGGTCCTCATAGATATCCGGTTGAGACCGATCAACACCTTCGACATTGCAATGCAACTCTTTAGAAAAGAGGTTTGAACATATATTATAGATCTCGATGTATACGAGTCATACCTCAAACGAAGGCCCTCAGAAGGATCTCCAAAATTTTTCAACTCCTACAAGGATTTGTGATTCCAAAGCACAAGTCATACACCACGATACCAACAAGCAAATCAACTCAAATCAACCCCAAAGTCATGCTTCCCCCATCCAACATACTACTCACTAGGTTCAATGATGTAGCAAGGTTTCTAGCAAGAGATTCTTCCTATTGGCTTGAGATATCAGGAGAGTAAAGCTCCCTCTTTCTTTTGCACCCCTCCCCGCCAACCCCCCCACCTTAGGTTCACATAGCCAAGCTACCAGAATATATCATCCGCCGATCCATCAGTCCTTTCACAAAGGTTAACAACTCAAACAATAAGCCCACCTATCAATCTCCTCACCTGTCCTTGGTGACACTAGCTCTAACAAGTTTAGACATCCTCCCTCTCTTTTACGTTTTGAGCTTTCTTTAGCTAGACATCTAGTAGCTAATCTCTAACCAACTCTTAGATCCTCCTTTGAGTAGAGATTGAATTTACTCTTTTATTTCATTTGACCTACTTTTTGTGGTCTTTTGTTAGACATTGATAAACTATCTTATCTTATCTTATCTATGGTTATTGATTTCGCGGCTCTATTAAAATGATGCTGCAACAACAATTATTGTTTTATCAGCACAACTTTACCTATGTTTGAATCATCAAATGCTAAATATCCCAACAATGTGCTAAAGATGGGGTTATAACAAGTATGCCTAATACTCTTAACAAGCTTACAGAGTTTATTTCATGTTTTAGTCAGTTTGTCTGCTGCACTTTTCCAATCATTCATATTTTTGATGTTCCAATGTTATGAAGAAAGGGAAAATAGAAACTCCACCTCTTTCTGTTCCAGCCATTTGTCTAGTTCTTGCAACTCCTTACCCATCTCATCTTGTTAGAAAGAATGCTCAAGTTCTTTTTCTACCTCATCTTCTTCACCTTCCCTAGATTTCTCACCTGCAAGAAAGTAAAAATGTAAGAAGAAATGAGAAAAAAGGTAATAAATAATCTCAATTCTCAAACCTTGTGTGATTTCGCCACTAGCTAAGAATCTAAAACAATCAAAACAATTAAATACTAACCTACCTCCAACATCAATAGCTTGCAAGTTTGCAATGTCTGTAAAAGCTTCATGAGATGACACAAATGTATTATTTTCTATATCAAGATGATCGACAAAAGTACTAGATCTGGTAGCCCTAGAAGTTGAGAATTCATTGCAGCTTGTAACCGTTGCACTTCATTTTCCAGATCTTTTATTTTTGACAAGTAACCTTTTATCAAATCCACATCCTGCAGGAAAGGATTGTAGAAATTCAGTTATAACTTCAACCATAAAGCTCCTAAAATTTCTGGGTTAGAAATTTAGACATGAGAAAGGCCTTTTCTTTTGAAAAGTTAATCATTTGCAAATTTTGGAACAAGCATTTTTCAGGGTCACACATCAATTCTTAGAGAAGAAAAGAACAAGACAATTAATTGTGGTTCAACCCTACAATTATATCCTTTCCTTTAAAAGAATCAGTTTCTTGGTGCAGTTGATACATTAAGGGTCATTAATGTATGTTCTTGGTGTTTCTTGCTTTTATTTCTGTTTTCAGCATGTGATTGATTTGTTGTTATGACATTTTAATACTTGTTGCATAAAGAAATTGAATTTTCTTTTCAAGTGGGTGACTTAGGTTTCACCAAAGATTGCAATTCATTTCAGGAATACTGGTAAAAATCTCAGATAAGCAGAAACCATATATGATTGTGAATCACAAACAATTCATTGAGAGCTGACAGTAGGATGAATATAATCATATATTAAAATGATTTCAATGAAAAAATACAAACATGGGAAGCATCATCATCATCAATCTCTTTCCATGTTTTTCCATTACGTGATTGCTCCAGTTTCAGACACAACTTGTCTTTCAGGATCTAGTACATTTTAAGCATAGAGAGAATAAACATGAGATCCATAAGAACTTAAACATGTAACATAACAAACACATGTAGCCTTACAATAACCCCACAGTTTTGTTTAAATACATAACCCTACATAAAGTCACTTGCCAAACAAATGGCAGGGTTGTTTACACAGATGATACTGGGGAAATGAAATACAAGGTGGATTTCAACCAAAAAAGGAACTCACAAGTGAGCAATTAAGAGGAAATGTGTCTAATGAGAAATCTGTGTTATTTACTTGCCATCAACATTTCCAATTAATTTGTAACATGAAAATTTTTCCTAAAAATTACTAAATGGCAAATGCCCCAAATTGATTTTACAATTAAGAAACAAGCAAAGTCAATGAACCTGTGCATCCCTCACACGTTATTCTAAAATTTGAGAGCTTTCATGACACTCTCGGAGCTCCGGTCGGAGCTCTGCATTGCTTGCTTCAAGCCAGGAGATTTTATGCTTTAGTACCTGCAATAACACAAAAAAATTTTAGCAGAACTCAGCTATTTGCCTTTCCTTTGTGCAAGAAAATTCTTGTCCATGTATTTTAGAGGATTTATATTACCTGCAATTTATCAGATGAGACACCCCCAGCACGATAAAAAAGAAGCTCAGCTTGTAAATACTCTAGTTGATTTCGCATTCTTTGCATCTCAGCAACTGCCGGGTCACGGTTTATCTAGCAGAGAAAATGTCACTTATGAAAAACTATTTAATGGACACAAACGAAGTTTTAGCCAAGAGCATTTAGTAAACCCATAAATAAGTAGCTAACAAAAAAGAACTAGTCCTACTAACAATGGCCTTGTTCTGAATGTTTCGAGCTCGATTTGCATACTTCAAAGTATTGAGTGTTTCTTCAGCATTTGTGTCAGCAGGACTAACACAAGCTGACAAATATATGAATAAAATGAGATCTATTGTAGAAAGAGAAACCTACATTGAAATTGGTAGGCTCATAAAGATAACTATTGGAACAGTTGAAAAGTGCAAAGCAAACAATGTGGTAATAAAGGAAACTAGGTCAATATTTATAATTATGCACAAGCTTAGACAACTGAAGAACAAATGTAAAGCAAGATACAAATTTTTTCAAATTAGACAGCTTCCTGTATATATTAAGATAGTCTACTTTATCTTGAAGTGTAACTATCATATCTGTTGGCAATTTCATCCTATGCCTAGAACCTAATCTGCTACAAGTCTCACTTTTTTACCACTACCTTCTAGGCTAGGTATTGTGCTATAAGCATTTTAGAAATGTGATTTCCATTCTCTCTTTTGAATAGAAGTTGTGATTTTTTCCTTGGAAAAATATTAAGGATAGTCACATAAGAAACACAACAATGTGCTTCACCAACATTTTGAACCAAAAGAGCATAACATACATGCTTCTAGTTCTAACAGATCCCTAAAACATTTAGAAACAGATGAGTACAATTTTTTCACTTCCCATATATCCCCAGAACATTTAGGATCCCAAACAGTCTTTATTTTAGTCGTCCAAAATCACAATCACGAACCTTTATAGAACTGCAAACGCACATGATAAGATAGGGTAGAATACCTTCATAATATATCGAGCATAATCGTTAGTCTTACAAGGAGATGGATGAATGAACTCTGGGGATGTCCTAGATATAACTTTGGGATCTAATATTAATTTGCATAAGTAGAATTTTAATTCACAATAGCTTATTGTTGCAGGCTTGCTGCTGGATTATTCATTTTACATACTATTTAAAGATGATCAAATTTTACATTCTCAGCAAATTCTCCTTACCCAACCCATTTTGATCTAACTGTGTGCATACAACATGAATGTAACAAGATAAACAAGTCCTTGAGTTAAATCTAGGACATTCAATTGCCTTGCCATGCAAACTTTTTACATACAATACTCAATTAGGAACAGCCAAATCTGTGACATCATGAAATGAAAGATCTTAACCCACCTGCTTCCTGAAAGAAACATGGGTTGGAGAAAAGTAGTGAAAATGGGAGGATTCTTGTTGAAGAGAAATGTTCCATAAAAATAAAATCTATTTTGCTTATTACAAGAGGCTAAGCTATGATAAAAAAGACAAGATAAACACCAGACATGTCTGACTTACCAATCATCACAATTCTGCTGTTTCCTCCAAGAGAATCCTGGAAATTTACAAGAATTAGCAGGAAGTTGAAAAATAATTTTAAAAATAAACATGAAATATACACTAATTTTAGGGTTAGCATCTCCAAAGATGCCTGATGAGGAGAATCCCCCAATATTTTATAATTTCCATGAACAGGATCTGCCTATATGAACATGAATGAAGAGTTACACACCAATAGCTTAATATATATGACAATGATGTGGCATAAGTCAACTTAATATATATTTATTTTGCAAAGAAAACCTCATGGATCTCCCCAATCCCCACCCCCAACTCCTGGAATATCCAGATGGAGGGAAACTCAACTGCCAACCACAATAGCAGCTTGTAACCTAATAGGACTTAATCTGACTCGAACCTTAGAACTTGAGACCTCACAGCAAAGTCTGCCTTGAAACATACCTTTCAAACTAATTGAGCTAACCCACTGGGTTAAGTCGGCTTTATATATATATGTTTAGTTTAAAATTATAAAAATAAATTTATTTATATATATCTCTACAACTGCCCAAACATTATAGGATTAATAATATTTCATATAGTTAATTAAACAAAAATGCTACTGCGTGTTCATAGATGGATTTGAATTCTGGGCATCTGCTGCTTTGGAGGACATTTGGATTTGATAGACAGGAATCAACAAGTTCATGGCTACCTTCTCATAACATTTTATTGAATCATATTGCATTGTATGGAGAGGTCAAATACAACTACTAGTAAAAAACAACTAGTTTAGATCCATCTTTACCCCAGTATAAGTATTGAATGAAGGTGAGTTCATTAACAATTTTATGATTTCTTGCATTTCCTTTCATTTTCATTGGATTAGTATAATCTTGTAATGCTTTTATGGTTATGGTGTTTAGCAATTTTGAAGTATACCCTGTGGATCTAGTATATGATCAATGTTAATTATCTGTAAATGAGGGACTTAAATCCCAGTTTCTTTACCAACATAGATCCTATGTGAAATTACTTATGTAGATTTTTGTGGTTAGACATCTTTGGGGTCTCTTCAAACAGTTCCAAAAGTTAGAAGGAGTTCTAGGCTTATTATGGTAGATTTTTGTGCTTATCAATGTGTTTTGAAAAATAAATTGGATTTTAAGCATGGTTGTCTTTGGATATGATTGTCTTTTCTTAGAATTACAAATGATGCAATCTGGGTGTTCATATTCTCCTCTCCCCAATTCTGAAAGGGTTCTAGATCAATGGAAGAGCGCCTGCCTTACAAGCAGGAGGTTGGGGGTTCGATTCCTCTGTGCCCTATTAATATTGCAATATTAGTATTTTTAATAAAATATATTTTATTATGATTTATTATGGCTATAGAGGGGGTTTCAAACTGTCTTTGTATGTTGCTACGAGGGGGGTTATAAACCGCTTTCATATGTCACTATGAGGGGGCTTCTAAGCCACCTTCATATGTCACTACAAGGGGGGTTCGAAATTGCCCTTGTATGTTACAATGAGGGGGGTTTAGAACCACCCTTGTAGGTATCTACGAGGGGGGTTTGTAACCGCCCCCATAGGAATCTACACGGGGGGTTCCAAACCGCCCCTATAGGCCTCTATGAGGAAGGGTTCAAAACTGCCCCTATAAGCCTCTACGAGAGGGGTTCTAAACTGCCCCTATAGGCCTCTACAAGGGGTGTTCCAAACCACCCCTATAGGACTATACGAGGGGGGTTCACAACCGCCCCTATAGGCCTCCACGAGGGGGGTTTGAAACCGCCCCTATAGGCCTATATGAGGGGGGTTCCAAACCGCCCCTATAGGTTTGTATGAGGGGGTTTATGAGGGGGGTTCACAACCGCCCTCGTAGGTCTCTATGAAGGGGGTTCAAAACCGCCCCCGTAGGTCTTTATGAAGGGGTCTACGAGGGGGGTTTAAAACTGCCTCCGTAGACCTCTACGAGGGGGGTCACAAACTGCCCCCAAAAGTCACTTTTGGGGGCAGTTCCAATATCGTCAAAAACCACCCTTAAAGGGAAAAATTTTTAACATTGGTTCCTTGAGGGGCGGTTTTTCCAAAACCACCCCCAAAGCCAAACCCCCCCTCCCCCATACGTCACTTTTGGGGACAGAAGACATCCCCCCCTAAAGTCCAAAAATGTAGTAGTGTTTGAATTATGATTCCTTTCATATTTTATTGTTTAAATAATACTGTTCAATAATGTATATACTGATGTTCCTAGAATTAGGTTGTGTATTATGCATATTAGAATAGTTGCATTGATGAACAGTATACTACTAATATACCTGGGTAAGTGGCCTATGGAACTGTACAACATTCCATTGCTACTTATCTAGAATGAAACCTCTTTGCTGACATGTTGGGAGTTGTGCACACTCTTAACAATGTTCTGGTAGAGATTGGAAGGCATCTAGAAAGTTACGGATATGGATAAATGTTGTATTGAAACATTGGCTAAGATAATTGCATGACTGTATGACATATTTCTTTATGTGTAAGAATTTGTTTTGAAAACTATGAGATGTTTTCTAATCATGCAATTTAACTTGTTGTGTAGGAAAGATCATATACCATCACCTACAAAAGGACTACAACATTTGTTCAACAACAAATTTATCTATTGAAAATATTGAAGATATTGAAGTTCCCGGGATCTGGGAAGAATGCCATGATCGAGGAGTACCAGTCGATCATGAAGATGTTTGGGATGCAGTCCCAAGGCCTGAAGGGGAGTCTGTAGTGACTTCTAAGAAGATCTACAATATCAAGCATGCTGCAGGTGTTAGCATAGAGACTTTTTCTCCTATAGTCAGATACACTTCCATTAGATCCGTACTTGCTCTGGCTGCAGTGATGAAAGGGAAGATACACCAGATGGATTTCAAGACAGCTTTCTTGAATGGTGTAGTTGAAGAAGAAGTGTATGTGGAGCAACCACTTGGTTTTGAGACACATGACAAGGAGTCATATATGTGCAGAACTTGTTATGGTAGGATAGATAGCTTTTTATCTAGTTTGGGCTTTACCAAGAGTAAAGCGGATTCGAACCTTTACTACAAGGATTGAGGAAGGCAATCCAGTGATACTACTTTTTTATGTGGATGACCTGTTTATCATAGGTGAAGATAGATTGATTGTCGACACGCAGCAGAAGCTTGCTTCCGAGTTCGAGATGAAGAACTTGTGGATGATGCACTATTTTCTAGGTATGGAGGTGTGGCAAAGTGCAAATGGAATCTTCCTTGGACAAGGGAAGTATGCAGTAGACATCCTGAAGAGGTTCGGGATGATGGACTACAAGGCCATGGCCACACCTATGGCATCAAACCTGAAGCTTTTGTGTGATGCTTCATCTAATCCGGTTGATATCACTATGTATCGTCAGATGATTGGGTCCTTGATGTACCTAATGAACACAAGACCAGATATTTGCTTTGCAGTGAACACATTGAGCAAGTTCCTGATGGATCCGAGGAGTGTTCACTTGGTTGCTGTAAAGAATATTCTGAGGTACCTGAAGGGTACAATTGATTATGGGCTCAAGTATGATGCAAATCAAAAGTTTAACCTACAGGGTTATGTTGATTCAGATTGGGCAGGCAGTGCTGCAGATAGGAAGAGCACTTCTGGGTGTTGCTTCAGTATGGGATCAGGTGTGATCTCTTGGTTTAGTAGGAAGTAGTCCTATGTAGCACTGAGTACAGCCGAAGCAGAGTATGTTGCAGCTTGTTCAACTAGTTGTGAGGCAGTATGGCTTTGGAAGCTACTGTCTGAGTTATTTGATCTACCGCTGGAGGCTACTGGTATATTTTGTGACAACCAAAGTTGTGTGAAGCTGTCTGAGAACCCGGTGTTCCACGACAGGTCGAAACACATAGAGATCAAATATCACTATATCAGGGATATGGTGCAGAGAGGAGTAGTGAAGCTCCTGTATGTTGTGATGGATGAGCAGATTGCAGATGTATTGACGAAGCCACTAGCTAGAGTGAAGTTTGAGTACTTCAGAGAGAGGCTTGGTGTTCTTCAGATTGATGACACTTTGAGGAAGAAGTGATGGAGACATTTGCTGTAGCCATTCCTAGCATGGTGGAAGGGGGATCCTTCACATGGCCATGGATGTAAGCGCTGGATGATGAGCATCAAGACGATACTCCAGTTACTGCTCTATATATGCATCAGGATGATGCTGGATATGATCAGTTGGATCATTTATATGTATATGTATGTATACATTATGTTGGATGCTGGATATGACCAGTTGGATCATTTATATGTATATGTATGTACGCATCATGTTGGATGCTGGATATGATCAGTTGGATCATTTATATGTATTTTTATATGCATCATGTTGGATGCTTGGACCATGTATCTGTATATGTATCAGGTGGATACTGTGTATGATCAGGTAGATCATGTTATGGTGATATGTATCAGGTAGATACTTGGTATGCATCAGGTAGATGCATTGTATAATCAAGATGATCATGGATGATGAGCTTCAGGATGTTGCTCCAGATGACTTGCATCAGGACGATGTAGTGATGATGATCAGGACGATCATGTGTACATCAGGATGATGTATGGTGAGTATCAAGTTGATACTCTGTGGCCGTGGACAGGTTGTGCAAAGGAAATCCTAAATTTGTTCTAGGTCACATCCAGTATGAAAAAGGACTAGAACTGTGTATCACATGTAAGACATGGGAGATCCGATAGGTTGGGCTGTGTGCCCGTAATAAGTCCTAGGATTCTCTTTCGAGGGTTTGTGATAGTGGACCACATGTAAGACCTGGGAGATCCGATAGGTTGGGCTGTGTGCCCGTAATAAGTCCTGGGATGCTCTTTTGAGGGTTTGTGGTGGGCTGCTACATGTAAGACCTGGGAGATCCGATAGGTTGGGCTGTGTGCCTGTAATAAGTCCTGGGATGCTCTTTCGAGGGTTTGTAGCAGAGGTCACATGTAATTAGTCCTAGAGATCTTACCGGTCGTGCTTAGGCACATAAATGTTCATGGGATGCTCTTTAGAGTTCTTTCCGGTCGTGCTATGCACATAAACGTTCCTGGGACACACTTTTAAGGTTTTGTGATAGTCACATGTAATAAGTCCTAGAGATCTAGATAGGATGAAAAAGGCCTCAGATGATCTTTAGGTTTCTTTCTAGTCAAGAGACTCTTTTAAGGTTTTGTGATGCACGTAAAAAGTCCTGAGGATTCCATAGTATGGCCAGTGATGATGAAGACCTGCAGGTGGTGGGCCTACATCCAATATGAACAAGGACTGGCTCTGTAGAACTTCTTATGACGAGTAGATTTAGAGATTGATTGAGATAGAAGCAACAGTGACGATGATGATGATTCGATGACGATTATCCAGTGACGATGATCCAGAGAAGAAGACTTGTGCTAGAAGACCCGTGTCAAGAAATACCTTCATAGTTAAGAGGGAGTGTTGATGTATATGTAACTTTGGAATGTATTTCATATATGTATATTGTACTCCTATAGAGATGGTATTATTCCTCTATACGGAAGTGTTTGTATTCCTATAGAGATGTTATTATTCCTCTATACGGAAGTGTCGTCATTTATATTGTAAGTGTTGTAACTTATACTTGATGGGTTATTAGACCACCTTGTTGGGGTCGGCCCTATATAAGTCATGTGGGTCGAAGGGTTATTAGACCACCCTATTGGGGGTCGGCCATGTGGGTCAAAGGGTTATTAGACCACCCTCTTGGGTGTCGTCCCATTCAGAATTATGTTATGTGGTTAAGTTAAGGCCGACCTAGTAAAGGTTATTAGGCAAGTCAAGTAAAGTATAAATAGAGTGCGAGAGGCACTCTATTTCATCATTATATTCTTTCTCACACTCTTGGGAGAGTGTTACACTTGTGGAGGAGGAGAAGATGCTGCTAGGAGATGTCTATCTCTTATGCTTGGGTTGTATCATTGCTCTATCTATCTCTGAGGAATTTATTGGGGTTTTTCACCTTTATGGTTTTCCCCAAGTAAACTATGTGTCTCTTGTGTGCTTGAATTATTGTATCCATGATTGATATGCTGTAGATATGTTGTACATGTTGTTCTCTCAATTAATATCCTAGATCAGATTGAAGTAAATTCTGAAAAATTAACATGATAGATCTGTTTTAGTCTTCTTAATCTTCAACATAGACAATAAAAACATCTTACCAAAAAACTACAACATGCACCAAGCAATGATTTCGACCTTTCATGAAGATAATAAAAAAAATTACTTGCATCACCACCAATAACATTTCATAATCACATTCCTCCATCTAGTAGACAAACATTTGTTGAATTCCTCATGGTTTCACTACAACAACTCACACAAACACCTAAACAATTGAAAACTTTTAGTCTTTTGGGGCTATTTTCCCTCATCCATACCATGAAAATGAAGTGAGTATGAGCTTTTAAGATTATATGAAAACATTCTCACTAGTTGTTGTTGTGCATAATCAATTGCTACATCGAGCTTTAATAATCTTGCACATTGAGTTTTAATAACTTGTTTGTTGTTCATTCTTGCAGGGGTGATATTTTTGTTTTTCCAAAAAACACATTGAATATGGGAAACATACGTAATAATAAAATAAATTCTAGAAGGACGTGGCTTCCCCCTGAAAAGGCCCATGAGATAAGAGAAAATGCCAGGTTGTACATGCAAAACCATAGAAATCAAAATGTTAGTTCCTTAGATCCATCAACAAGCAATGACGAAGTGGTTGAAGTCAATCAAATATTTCCTGATGTCGAGTATGAAGGGATGGATGTTGAACAAGTTCTTAACTGGAAACCTCCACAAGAAGAGCACACTCATGGCGAACACACTCCCTTGCAGGACCAATTTGTGAACCAAGGGCCACAACAAACCATTGACGAGACTCGTACTTCCTTGCCTTGAATATCAACCGGATGACGAAGAACTCCCAGATGTATTCATGTGGATGAAAGTTCATTTTCAGGACTTGAAGGTAAGATTCCCAAACGCACTATTGATTTCCATCGTAGCAAGATAATGAAAGATTTTTTTGAATCCAAAACCGATGCAGCAAAATGTCAATTGTTTCTTGCTTTGTTAAAATCACATTGTTTAGCTCATGTTAGGAGAATTTTTGGCATAAAGGTAGTTAGAATTTCAGAGGCCAACAATCATGTTGTTAGAAATCTACAATCTGCATTTAATTTGATTGGAAAAACTTCTCATACAAAATATTTTAATGCAGCCCGTCGTGTACTGTCGAAATCGATTGTAGACAAATCCACACGGTAACGTCGCCTACTATCACACACATGTAAAATATTTAAAGTAGATAGAAAGACTCTTCAAAAGTATTCTGCCATTAGAGAAAAACTTGACACCCTGGGCCAAAAATATTGTTGGGCCCTTGTTGGTAGTTTACCTTGTTGAGACATGAAGCTCATTGATGTTGTTAAAGAACTAGTGCAAAATTTTTGGCATGATAACACTAGACCGTCGTTGAATCAAAGAGACATTTTAAAGTTGAGAAAATGTGTTAGGGGGGGTGAACCCCATGTCAGGCACTTACTTGACACAACACAAATAGAACTCTATGAGAGGTTCAAGAATGAGCACACACAATTGAACTTGGGCCAAAGGTCCTTTGAAAAATGCAAACCCTAGTATGTTAGAATTTACATTGATCGCAATACATGTTGTTGTAGATACCATGTAGAATTTGAGTACTATTATGATACATATAGACATATATTTTGTGGTTTTCATACTAACATTGTGCAGGATTGCCCATCATTATAACCACCGAATGCATCCAAAGAATTTATACATAGCATAATGTGTCCAAGACTTGAAGGGCAAAAATATTATAAAAGATCATGTTTATATGGGACGTGTTCCAATTGCAGTGGATTTTCATTATTGAACCCCTACATCCATGTAACCGCGGAGCACAAATTTGGGAAGATGTCAGTAGAAATGCAGAACTTCGAGTACATAACATATCAAGTAGATAGTTCAAAGGAAAGCAAAAAAATTGCATTGGTGAAGTCATAGGTAATCTAAGTTTCCATACTTTCATACTGTACATGTCGAATTTGTACATATCTATTCAGATTGAAAATGTCACGTTGTATTAATGCCCTTGGTTTTGTGGCACGAGGTACAAATTTGCAAATTCATGAAGGAATTCTACCAGAAGACCGAGCATTATGTATAGCACGTCCATGTAGCACGATGGCAAGATGAACAGTACAGATAGTTCAAGGACACCTTTCCCAAGGGCACAATATTGTCGGTTGTGGACTTTGCGAAAAACTACACCCTACAGCCACATAATGAGATTCAAAGTCAATACTACCATTCAGACCAAGTTAGCATAATGGTCCATATCACATACAGGCACGCACCAGAGATCAACAACGACATGAGGATAATATTGAAAGAGACCAATTTCTACATCAGTGACGACAGGTGCCACGACCTGCATTATCTGCAGCATTGCTTCAAAATTTTCTATAATTAGATGAAGGAGAGAGGTATACAGATGGATCAACATTGGATATGGTCAGATGGTTGTGTAGTTCAGTTCAAAAGTGCACGTGTTTTCAAGTGGTTGAGTATTTTGCACAAGACTTATGATGTGCTGCATGTATGGAACTACTTTGAGACCGGTCATGGAAAGGGACAGCACGACGGGGCTGGAGCATGTCTCAAAATTGCCCTACAAAGGGAGGAGATGAGGTGCATGGGAGGCCCTCATATTCGGAATGTCGAATCCATAGTTCGATGGTGCAAATAAAAAATGTCAGATCGAACCACGAAGCGACACATACCAACAGGTAGAGGACATGTTGTCAGAAATTTCTGGAATGTAGTCGATATAGATCGATCGCGTTCTTATAGTTGTAGTACTATGCAAGGAACTCGTGGATTTCATTCGGTTCGAAGCTCAAACAACCCCTTATTTGAAATATGGACACAAAAACTTGCTTGCTTTTGTGGGTCTTGCAGCAGTTGTGAGTGGGATGAGTGCGAATCAATGGATTGGGTTGAGGAATGGGATCATGTATCACTTGCAGTGGACCCACGTGCAGTTGTTGAAACAATCCAGTTAGAGGAAGGCCAGTCCTCTATTTCGAATGAATATGATCATATATCTGATCTTGTACAACCAGGTAAACATTTCTACATGCATATCCCGGTTACCTCCTTGTTTTTGTAATTATCCAAGTTATCAAACCACTACTTGTTGGAATATGACCTTAAAATGCATTTTTGCAGGACACATTTACGCAGTTGTCGCCCCAATAGACAGTGAAATTGGGACGAATTATTGGTTGGCACGATGCATCCAAGGCAAGCAAACCCTCCTTGCACCATTAACGAATAGTGAAGGCATTACCTTTCCGACTGGCTCGATGGTTGTTCAGGGGGAATATCTTACAATGGATGGAAAGGGACCAAAGAGCAATGGCTACACATACACAGATTATAGACTAGGGTCGCAGGTGTATCACTTTACGCACTTGATCGTTGGTACAAACATCCAACTACAGACAATATCAACGAAGTCATCAAACAAGGTTTGCTACTTACTACCTCATGCAGAGCATGAGAGGTTGTTCGAGACAATAAAAAACCGAGAGGATCCAAAAGGCCTAATTGACTGAGGTACATAGTATAGCCATGTGATTGTTTATTCATGCATGATTAATGTTATTCATGTTAGATAGTTTATTTGATATCGTTATCTTATATCATTTATTTGATGTTTGAGTTATGACTAAGTTATGATTTATATCCATGTGATTGCTTATTCATGCATGATTAACCCTAGAAGCACTAATATAACCCTACAAACATAATCTAGCCCTAGAAATCCTAGAAAGCTAAACTAACCCTAGAAACACTAATCTAATCCTCAGAAACTAATCTAGAATCGTAGAAACCTAATCTATCCCTATCGACCTAATCTAGCCCTAGATTCTGTGAACCACCACACGTACCCTTAATGCTTGAGCTTTTGGAGGTCGAACTCCCACCCCACATGTCATCTTCAAAACTTTTTGTTCTCTTGGTTTTATGCCCACCCAAACTTCATCATCATCATCATCAACATCATCATCATCTTCATCATCATCATCATCATCATCAACAACATCATCATCATCATCATCTTCATCATCATCATCATCTTCTTTGTCATCATCATCATCATCTTCATCACCCTCACAATCATCATCAATGTCTTCATCATCATCACCATCTTCATCATCATTGTCATCTCTAGGTTCCTCATCAACATCTCCATGATCATCATCCTCATCACCATCACCATCATCATCAATGTCTTCATCATCATCACCATCATCATCATCATCATCATAATCATCATCATCATCAACATCTTCATCATCATTGTCATCTCTAGGTTCCTCATCAACATCTCCATTATCATCATCTTCTTCATCATCATCCTCATCATCTTCATCACCATCACCATCCTCATCAACGTCTTCATCATCATCACCATCTTCATCATCATGGTCATCTCTAGGTCCCTCATCACCATCTCCATCGTCATCTCTAGGTCCCTCATCACCATCTCCATCGTCATCACCATCTTCATCATCATCATCATCTTCATCATCATGGTCATCTCTAGGTCCCTCATCACCATCTCCATCATCATCATCATCTTTATCACCATCGCCATTATCATCAACGCCTTCATCATCATCACCATCATCACCATGTTCATCATCATCACCATCTTCATCATCATCATCATCTTCATCACCATCGCCATCATCATCATCATCTCCATCATCATCACCATCTTCATCATCATCATCATCACCATCTTCATCACCATCTCCATCATCATCACCATCTTCATCATCATCATCATCTTCATCATCATGGTCATCTCTAGGTCCCTCATCACCATCTCCATCATCATCATCATCTTCATCACCATCGCCATTATCATCAACGCCTTCATCATCATCACCATCATCACCATGTTCATCATCATCACCATCTTCATCATCATCATCATCTTCATCACCATCGCCATCATCATCATCATCTCCATCATCATCACCATCTTCATCATCATCATCTCCATCATCATCACCATCTTCATCATCATCATCATCTTCATCATCATGGTCATCTCTAGGTCCCTCATCAACATCTCCATCATCATCGTCTTCATCACCATCACCATCATCATCAACATCTCCATCATAATCGTCTTCATCACCATCACCATCATCATCAACGTCACCATCTTCATCACCATCACCATCTTCATCATCATCACCACAAGTGCCCAGTGGACGATTTTGCAAATTTGACCCCAATGTGCAAAAATTGCACACTCCCTCACTGAGCAAAACTTTAGTTTCCAAGATGGACCTACAAGGTGACACTCGGGCCACGGGACTGGAGGATAGGGGCACCCCTAGCACTATCCTGATGTCCTAAATCCAACGGAGTCGACGGTTTGTCGATCAGAGCCACGATCGTCATTCTATGGCTCATTACGTCTAGCATCCAAAAGGCCTTCAAGGACACCTGCTGGATACCTACCCGGGGCATAGAACTCTAACCGTGCAACAAAACTGAGTTCCAGGGAGACATGCATGTGTGTCCAAGGAGGTTCCGGCTGGGAACGCTAGCCACATGTGCCCGGTGGACTATTTTGCAAATCTGACCCCAATGTGAAAAAATTGCACACTCCCTCACTGAGCAAAACCCTAGTTTCCAAGATGGACCTACAAGGTGACACCCGATCCATGAGACCAGAGGAGAGGGGCACCCCTAGCACTATCATGATCGCCTGAATCCAACGGAGTCGACGGTTCATCGATCAGAGCCACGGTCGTCATTCTATGGCTCGTTCCGTCTCGCATCCAAAAGGCCTTCAGGGACACCTGCTGGATACCTGCCGGGGGCATAGAAATCCAACCGTGCAACAAAACCAGGTTCCAGGGAAAGATGCAGGTGTGTCCAGGGAGGTTCCGACTGGGAACGCTAGCCACAAGTTCCCGATGGACGATTTTGCAAATCTGACCCCAATGTGCAAAAATTGCGCGCTCCCTCACTGAGCAAAACCTTACTTTCCAAGATGGACCTACAAGGTGACACTCGGTCCACGGGACCAAAGGAGAGGGGCACCCCTAGCACTATCTCGACGTCTTGACTCCAACGGAGTCGACGGTTCATCGATTGGAGCCACGGTCGTCATTCTATGGCTCGTTTTATACCCGTGCGTCCTGAGAAGGTTGAAGCTGTAAAGCAACAGCTCTCTAGTATTCATCCTGGAGCTCTTTTGTTGATGTCTAAGATAAAGAAGCTCTCAGTTCGTGAGCTGGAACATATTGATCTTAACAGGATTTATACAATCACTGTTTTACGAGAAATTGGCCTTAGAACTTCTCGTAGCAATGACAATGAATCCTTCATTTTGCATTTGTTAGTAGAAAAAGATCAATTTTCCACAAAACAATGTAGTTATTACATGTGGAGGCAGCGGTTTCCCGTGGAAAACGAGTGTAGGGTTGAGCAGAGGAAAGATGTTGGGAAGTGGGCTATTACATTAGCTTTTTCGATGGGCGAGCGACTTAGAGAAGGAATATGGCGGTTGTAGGTATCTATGCTTTTCTTCCGATGAAAATTGTAACAGGATTTCCATTTATAATACAGGCAGATTTTTTACTGGTTTCGTCAAGAGAAAGTATCACTTTCAATAACAAGTGGAACCAGGGAATCCTTCATTGTGTTCCATTATCCTTTTGTTCAGCATTTCTTGCTCTAATAAGTGGCAATTCACCTATATCATCGAAAACTTGGGTCTATAGGTACCTTCCCTTTCATATTCCTCATTATCCACAGCTAACACAAGCTAGAGGTGCCATTCAGACCCAATTGAACGTTGAGGAAGTGGTTTTATGTGACGTTAGCTTTGGGAATAAACGTTTATGTAAATCAACAAAATCTCGGACAATACTCCCTGATTTTAAACGCATTATGGAGAAAGCAAGAGGACAAGTTCGTCAAAGCGACTTCATTCATCTATATTCTCATAATGTACACATAGTCCATCCTTATCTTGATAAACAAGAGTTTTATAATAGCTTGAATTCTTTGGGCATGGCTATCTCCCTATATTCCATTGTCTGATTGGTTGACAAGATTTCCTGAAAATCTGTACGTTGAACTTCTTTGTTTTATTGTTGAAAATTGGAAGGGATTATTAAAGTCACCTGCAAAACGCTCCTTTGTTGAAATATGTAAGTTCTTTCAACAACATAGATTTGGCTAGTGTATCAAATGCTTCCGTCCACACTAGAATTTATCTTTCGTCAAAGGAGTCGCACATATTGTGGCTGACCAGATGGTCTGGGGAGCTTGGAAGTGCCACCAAAGATTATTCCATGCCTGAATCTACCCAGAAGGCAATTATAATTTTAGATCCTCGAGAATGCTTGAATCTACCCAGAAGGCAATTATAAATTTAGATCCTCGAGAAGGTGAGAAACTATATGAGTGGTTGAATCAGTATCCTAAAATTACAGAGCTTTCTATCTCAAAGTTTGTTGAGCAACTCGTAGATGTAGTATCAGACTCAACCGACAATAAACTTGTTATCACCACTGCACATTTTTTGCACTATTCATTTACAAATAACTACGTCTGGCCCGAAGAGCTTACCAGTCTTTGAAATAATATTCCCCTAGTATATGAAGGTGGAAAAATCATTAGGGTACTAGGCCCTCTAAAGTTTCTCCAGCCTGCATCCAGGAGTAATTGGGCCAAGGTGTCCCTGAATGGCCCCGGGGTGCCCAACTGGAATGCCCGTAGCACCCGAACCGTGGCTCGGTTCACGAATCCGTCGATTTCGGTGGGTCCGGGATGCCAGGTTTCAGCTAGGGGATCCCCCACAGCATCCTTCGAAGTCCCGGAAGCAGTGCCAATGGGCCATCTCCGGAGCTAGGGTTTTGCTCAGTGAGGGCCATTCCAAATCCGCTCAAGGGGGCCATTTCTCGTCTAGATGCCCCCGGGCATGCGTGGCCATCGTGGACAGGTCCACAATGGCCATGTGGACCTGTGGAAGGCGACAAAATCCAAGTCCGCACACCGATTTGGGTTCCATGGCCCCGAGGCAAATCCTCCAAGAATTCCTGAATGGCCCCGGGGTGCCCGACTAGAATGCCCATAGCACCTGAACCGTAGCTCAGTTCACGAATCCGTTAATTCCGGTGGGTCCGGGATGCCGGGTTTCAGCTAGGGGTCCCCCCACAGCATCCCTTGAAGTCTTGAAAGCGGTGCCAATGGGCCATCTCCAGAGCTAGGGTTTTGCTCAATGAGGGCCATTCCAAATCCTCTCAAGGGGGCCATTTCTCATCCGGAGTGTAGGGACCCCCGTTTGTGGGGTCGTCCCTAAAACTAATATAAAACTCATCAACATAATATGACACAGATTAGAGCATATCAAAGATAGAAAACTGAATTACAATAAACAAATTTACCTTAAGAAGATACAAGTGGAACCTCACACCTGTCATTCGTCGGTCGATCCCGCTATCGGAGGAGTAGTTGTCGTCAATCCGATCCATCTAGCCCATTGTCGTCCGCATCTTTCATAGGATCCCTCCAGAAAAAGCTCGTATAACCATTGGCGAAGCAACCGTTAGCTTCGCCACCCAACCATAGGCTCATGCTTTCAGTCGCATGGCCTCCCCCGAGCTTTGGGTCGTAGAGCTCACACACATTTTTCAGAAATCTAGCTTGGGTTTCCCTTCCCCCCAGGATTTCTAATCCAAACCCTTAGATAGCAGCAAGTCTTTGAGGCATTCGAAAATTACGACAATCGTCCAAATTATGGGCCCCTTACCCATTCCTTAAGCCTTCCTTATAAAGGGAAATCTCCTGCGACACATGTCGCTTCATGCATAATTAAATATTTTTAATTATTTCTTTAATTAAAACACTCACCCATCCAAGTGTCAGTTTCTCTGGGAAGTGCACCTACATCCCTAAGTTTGCTCTAGTTTGTCCCCCAGATATTTTAATCAACTCCTAGCTTTTAGTTGACTAGGTGTCTAATCTATTTTGCTCCTAAATAATAATTTCTATTAATTTAAATGCTCAACAAAATAACTATTCATGTGCAAATATCTAAGCTATTGTTATGCATTTGCTAAGTAATAATCTAGAGTTATTCTCCTAAGTCTTTATGCAGTTAAATTTAACAATCAAACTCACTAGGATCACGGTGCCGCGCCGTTGGGCTCCTGGTTCCTTAATTTTAATTCCCTGACATGGCACCACTCCGTCGGGTCCAGTCATCCATGGTTTCCATTCCTTGGCATGGTACCGCATCGTTGGGTCCTTGCGTCCATTCTTTCTGTTCTTGACAGGGTACCGCATCGTCGGGCCATTCTGCCACCATCTTTCCGTTTTGACTTGCGGGAACTCTTGTAGGGATTTTAGGAATCGTTACCATCCATCCTCCGTCTACATGCTATCTAGGGACTAATGGCGCTGAGGAGTGAGTCCGTTCTCACTGCGCGCCCCTCAACTCGTACGTGACCAGCTCCGTCGTGGCCTACCTCGTACGCCCTCACGCATTCCTCTTGAGCAAGCGGATCAGTGCTTATCTGCTCATGCGTGGTATTCTTGTCGGAAGTCGACATCGTCGTCGCTCCCCCTGTGTGTGATTTACCCATACTCTACGACCCTTCATATTCCTTTATGTGTCCTTCGGCGAATCGTTTCACCTGTCGCTACACACATTTCTCACAAACATATATCATTATTCTATTGATATACAATCAATCATAATCATAAATATACTCAAAATAAAATCAAAGGATTATTTTATTAATGTTTCAAACAGTCGGGTCACTAAGCAAGTGCCCTCAATGTCTATAGTAGTCTAGGGGCACTACATACACCCCTACTTGTTTAGAACTTCATCCCGAAGTTCAGAATAAATGCGGAAAGCTATGACGCATCTCAGTTGCGTCCTCCCAAGTCACAAAGTTAGGGCTGTAGCTGTCCTACTATACTTTGATTGACCAATCAAGGCTAAGCATTTAAGCAAGAACTGATCAATCAATTATCCCAGTCCACACATATAATTCAATTCATTAATTCATTTATCAACTATAGTCATGCACATCATCAGGTGATTCTCCCTTATTAAGACACATCCTAACTCGAAGGGCCACTTTATTGAAGTCTGTTCCATTGGGTCACTCGACAGGTGCTCTTAAAGTCCATAGTCATTTTAGGGGCATTACATACACCCCCTCTTGTATAGAACTTCGTCCCGAAGTTTAAATTTTGTTCTCACCCTTACGACACTAGGCTTAACTTTTAATTTCCTATTCTCATCTTCTTGTCACTCTCTTCTATTTTTCTCCAATTATCAAGGCTTTAAGCACTAGTGACTCTAATTGTAAGTTTTCTTTTTCATCCAACCTGGTTCCAATACATCCTTATGAACTCAATCATAACAAGTGTATTGTAAATCCTATAATGCCTTCATAATTGTCAATACCAACCTAGATCTGCGAAGGTCTATGATATCCAAACTTATTTACAAGCTATACAGCATCAATAGCCACCCATTAGTTAGCAAATAACCATCAAGCAAGATTCCAAATATATTTGGTCATCATTCCCTCCAAGACGAGAAGGTAAACATCAAAACATATTCTATCAATCGAAGATGGGTAAGACATGGTCACATTTTTAACAAATCAAGAGAGAGAGACCCTCAAATATTTCAAAACCAATTTCCATAAGGTTACTTCCAAAAACCCCTAAATGTTGGTTCTCAAATCGAAAGGATTCCTAGGGTCGGAACTTAACGGTTTAGTCAGACATATTAAAATTTATCTCTTAGTCCTTTCGTCAATATCATTACTCAAGACTATCAGATCCTTACCTCAATTCATCATTCATGTTGTCGTAAGACCACTTTGTTAGTTTCATCAATTCGTACTATGTTCGTTTTCTCATCCTCATTGAGTTCTATCTCGAGCTAGTCGTATTTTCATGAAGGGTTGACTATGTCCTCAGGTTAGCTGCATTACTTTTGATTCATTGTGTCGATCTTCTCCATGCTTCACTTTACATATGTCGTCTTCATTTGGTCTTTTCGGCGGACTTTCCTAATGGAGAATTCTTCTTTTACTATTGTCTCGATCTCGTCGAGTTGTACTTTTTCGTCAACATTTTCATGCTAGAAAATCAATTTCATTGGGCTTAGTTCATTGTGCTAGTTACATAGATATCTCGCTTTTCAAATTTTAAGTTTGTTTCACTTCCTCGACAATCTGTCGAATTGTCGACATGTGCATTTACGATATTGTAATCCTCTTCCCCTATTTATCATAATTATCAACAATCTAAGTTAATATACCCATGTTTCAAGTATTAATACTGCTCATACATAATCAAAATATATACAATATATCTCAGTACCGTACAACAAGACTCTCACGATACAAATATGAAACACAACTCTCTTCATTTATCTATATCATATATAACATGTCATTCTTTTTATTATATATAAAGTGAATAAAAACAATCCTCTCAATATCTATATATATACATATACAGACCTAAATTTTAAGTATATATATATAATGGCCCAAATTTTAAGGCCTTCTTCTCCCCCATACTTTATATATATATATATATAAAGTAATTGAATTATTTTAAAATCACATGACATAAATTATGTACCAAATTTCACAACTATAATTGGGATTAATACAATGACAAAGAAAGAAGAAAACTCTAATATCTATATGTATTTTTGCAAAATATATATATATATATATATATATATATATATTATATTAAATGGCAACTTTCCCATATATATATATATATATATATATAAGTCAAGCAACAACTTTTCAAAAATATTCATTCATACATCACAAATATATAACAATAAACCGTGAGCACAATGACATGTTTTATATAATTAATAATTAATAATTATATATATGTTAAATGTCAACCTTCCAAGATATGTGTATATTAATACACAAGAGTATTTATATAAGATGACTCCGTCATGAAGGAAATTTTCTTATTACTATTAGGCATTTGACGTCTTTCTCCCATACTCATGTATCTATTTATGTCATGTTACTTTTACAAGACATGATATGCAATCAAATTATATCGAATTCTAATACGAAGATATCCATGCAAGCACGCTACTCTTCTCAAAACACTTTATGCATTTATTACGTAAATATACTGTTCATGCATTCTCCACGTTAATAAAATTATTTTATTAAACCACATACCCATAGTCATAAAATCAAACACTCAGTTAAGAGGCTCGGCGCATGGGCAGCCAATGCTTAATGTGACAGTCCGAATTTAAATGATAGCAAGATGGAGTACTAGATTAAGATTTGTTATATTCTGAGTTCGAAAGGGTAAGGGTAAAACTATAAATCAGATCCCTGTTCTATCTATGAGTAAAACGATTTCATTCCAACTTGGTTTCGACAATCAGACCGGGGATCCAACTTATAAGGATAACGCCTACACTAACTGAGGTACACGGATTTTTTTTTTTTTAATAACATTCTGGAGTAAGTAATGTGTATCGCACAGAGACAACAATCACTCCAAGATTAACTTGGTTCACAGATCTATAACGATCTGGGTATATGTGCATATCAAAGCAGAGATGCGAACAATATAATACAATGGGAGAAAAAAAAATAATCAGGTATTGGCATGGGGCATGGCTCAACCTAATGCGACCTGTCGTTCATCTTTTTATATACATGAATTTGCAATGCATCAGAATAACTCAATAAATCTGCATGGATAGAGTATACAGACTTCAAGTATAGTGGGTAGATTGGGGATCTATCAATCGTATGGGGTATGGGCTTCCCCTTTTGCGACCGGGCATGCGATTTAACGACAAATATAATGTGCAGGTCATAATACATATCCTTGACACACCATGGAGAAGGCGAAAATCGTGGATCTCCATTCTTCATCAATTATACACTTATTATAATTTAAACATTAAAAATAACATACACAATTTAGAAATACACGTTTTCGGCAGAATGTGAATACCCGATCTCTTTCCTTTGTCACATAAGAACTTATTACAAATTAACAATAAGAAAATATATTACACAGTTCGTGAATACCCAATTTTAACCAGACCTAGGGAAAGTGCAGATCGCCTGACCTTTAGCGTAAGCTACTGCAAGTAACATTACTTCCCACACCACCGCGACTCTCTCTCACATCACTGAGTAAACAATAAGACCCCCGCTAGAAAGTGAGATCATCATTTGTAATGTGATCCGCTTCTAAGCTCCTACCCCGCAGATTGCAGAGACGATTATCTCTTATAGGAGAGATCCCCCACATTGCAAATCACGACTATCTCTAACACAGAGAGATCACTTCGTCATAAAACTATACTGGCGTTTAAACTGTTTAGGATCATGCCCCTTTAGAGTCAGTCCATCGCATGCTCAGATCAGAGTAGTTGAAGGTAACAACACGTAGTTTCAGGGATTGGGTTGAATAATCTATTCCCAAAAATGACTGTTAAAACAACTTCTAGAACAACTATCCGAAAACAAGGTTAAAAGCTAACAACATCGACGAATCTCAGGGATAAAATTTATGTGAGTAATCACGATGGGGATCGGTATGATGGCTTAACTGGAGACTGGTATTCGCATTAACTGGACACTTATCACCACAATCGAAGGAGAGATTAAATTAACAAGACATGTTCGGAATGTGGATACGCCAATGGTATTCGGACAGCTAAGAAAAAAATGTGAAGATCAGGGTTAAAATTACTCTCACGATTCCTGAGATATTAGAATAGAATACTCAGAGAATTTAAAGGCAGTTTATAAGTCGTTCATGAGTCCTGGAAATACAAATAAGAATTGGATCAGGTTTTCTGAATACGCCGAGATATTTCAAGATTCAGGGATCTATTCCCATTTTGTGTTATAAAATTTCATAGGACAATTAATGTTTCATCATGATGCAGAGGATATGTTTCGACACGATGTAGAGGGTGATCAGAGCAACTAATGGATCGACATCCATAATGATAAAAGAGTTAAAATAATAAATGAATCCTGGAGCTGAGTTACAGACTATTCGTTGATCGTATCGTTGTGCAGATCCAAAGCTTTGAGAGTTAAAACAATAATAAAACAACTCAGAAATCAAATTCCTGCTGGCGCAGAGGGTTTATAATCCAATGCACAGATCGATTTCCTGAGATCGAGTTTCAATGGAACGCTTGCGTCGAGTATTCATGGAATGCATCCTTGCATAGTTCAACATCAAGTGACAAACATTAAGATTTAAATACTTTTAATTCCAGAACACCAATCAAAACTGGAGCAATACACAGTGATTTAAAATTGGATCGGATACAATTCAGGACGCCATTTAATAGCTGGAGTAATACGTATACGTTTGAATTTGGATCAGCGTACGATTCAGGACGCCCAGACCTAGAATTGATATGCGATGGATTTGTATTTGCAAAGATTGGAAAACCATATGTAATCGGCTGTGGTATTTGGGAACGACCAAGAAACGACTGTGGATTAGATACAAGATTCAGATGGAATCCTTCCTCCAGAGAATACGACATGTCAAATTCATTTAAATGAAAACTTGAATTAAGGAAGAGAATAACAACGGAAATCTCTATCCATAATAGAGAGAACTCAGAGACCCAAGAAAAGTAAATGTTGCAGATTTAAATACTATGGGCTTCGAAATAACCTGCAGAGATTTAGATTTGAAAGATCTTGAATTTAGAAATCAACGCCGTGATCTGGATTTAATTACCTCTGGGTTTTGAAAAATGAAATGCCCAAAATCGAAATGCTATGAATCAGAAATCAATTGCCATGCTCTAAATTTAATTAACTCTGGGTTTTGAAAACGAAACGCCCAAAATTGAAATGCTATGAATTAGAACAATGCCAAGATATGCTTTCGTATGCCATCAATTTTGAAATACTCAGAAATTAAAATAAAAAAAACCAAGATTGGAACTCGAATTCATATTTGCAGAATTGGAAACGCCCGGTACTAGATGTTCAGAGATCGGATTTTAACAGGCAGAGTCTCCATTAGATTTTGATGTAAAACATAGAGGATTTTAGGGTCAAGATTACTGTTTGTAAATTTGAACTTGGACGCCTCTCCAAATCCGGAGTAAACACAAAAGGTTTTAAAATAAATGGAAACGCCATAATGCAGATCTACTAGATCCAATCGGTGGAATGCCTTTCCAACCAAGAAAGACAAATAATCACAGAGATCTCCTCGGTTTACGAATTGTGGGATACGCCAAGATCCAGATTTCAAACTATGAGTTTTTTTTTTTTTTTTTAAACAAACGCAATGATCCAGATTCAGATTTGTTATGAATATTGAAACAAAATTAAACGCCAAGGTCCAATTGAAATCAAACGCACAGAATTCAAAGATCAAGATACATTTTGAGTATAAAAATGTCAATCCAAATTGAGATCAAAAGGCAGAGACTTAAGGATTTAAAATACAATCATAACGTGGATTCTTAAATAGCCATTCAAATTCTGGAATGCAAACACAAAGATTTAAGGATTTAAAATACAATCATAAAGTGGATTCTCAAATCGCCATTCGAATTTTTAAATGCAACCGCAGAGATTCTCAAAGATTTAAGTTACAGTCATGATATGAATTCTGAAATCGTCATGATGATTGTGGATCTGGAAATGCTAAAACGTTTTTGATAGGTATCCAGAGATTTCTGCAGGTCATAATACAAATAGCATTTTAACCCTGGAATATGCCATATGATCTTCTAATTAAATACATAGAAAAATCCGTCCAATAAAAAAAAAAGAACACAGAGATTTTATAAATGGACAGTATTCCGAATTGGGTAAACGCCCATCAATGGAACGCGTCTCCAATTCAAGAATATAATACAGGGACTTCAACAATAGATAGTATCCCAATTCTGGTTAACGCCCAACAGTGAAACGCCCTTCCAATTCAAAGAATATAACCTAGAGATCTTTAACAACACGAATATGTTAAGATAAGCAATGTGCCATCTAGTTTATGGATCTGGAAGATGCAGGGAGACGCCACAGCATTGGATCCACACAAAGATAATACGATCCTTTAAAAATTGGAAGTGCCAAGAATGGATCTGCACATAGCTTAAATGACAAATGCAAATTAATTTATAAGTCCTGGAAATGTCAGTGCACTCATGGGATCATGGTGTGAGTTCCGAAGACGAGCTTCAAACTCTAAATAAAAGAAAGCACGAAACCGACTCTAAGTTAAATATCACTGATCTGGTGGGGTTTACAAATCAAGTTAAGAGATCAGGAAATTTCATACGATTTGAGAATCGACTCAAGAGATCTGGAGGTATCCTATCAAATTGGATAATCACTCAATTAAAGAATGATTTATAAACCGAATCCAGAGACCTGGAAATTTCATAATAAAAATTTACAACATACAGGGACTCCATCGAAGTTAACACAGAGTTCCCACATAATTTGCAGGGATTCGAAAATGCATAAACATTGAAATCACAATTTAGTTTTGAAAACGAGCGCCATCAAATTCGAAATGCCCTAAATTTTGAAATGCTAGGAAATTAAAACAATTGCCAAGATCTGATTTCGAGTACTTCTGAGTTTTGAAAATGAAACGTCAAAATCGAGATGCTATAAATTAACTTCCATAGATTGGAAGGTAATACATATCCCATCGTAAAGCTCTGGAGGTTTGAATTCAACTCGATTTTAAAAAGGAAAAATATAAATCGAAGATCAATTCTGGAAAACGCTTAAAGAAATGGTTTCACCGCAATTTTAAAAGGGGCAAATCGTAAACTGAAAACCAAATCTGGAAAACGCCAAAGAAATAGTATATAATGAAAACCGAGTTAAAGAGTCATAGTAGTTCATATCCAAGACCTCGACACTGCTACAGGAATGCGAAAATAAATAGATAATGAAAACTGAGTGGTAGTTGATAGGAACTAGATCAGCTTTCTATTTTTGTTCCTAATTGCTTCCCAAATTCATATAAGTGAGGAATACACATAAATCAAGAAAACAAACTCCGGTGCCCTCAAGGCTCAACTTGGCTCTGATACCAAATGTAGGGACCCCCGTTTGTGGGGTCGTCCCTAAAACTAATATAAAACTCATCAACATAATATGACACAGATTAGAGCATATCAAAGATAGAAAACTGAATTACAATAAACAAATTTACCTTAAGAAGATACAAGTGGAACCTCACACCTGTCATTCGTCGGTCGATCCCGCTATCGGAGGAGTAGTTGTCGTCAATCCGATCCATCTAGCCCATTGTCGTCCGCATCTTTCATAGGATCCCTCCAGAAAAAGCTCGTATAACCATTGGCGAAGCAACCGTTAGCTTCGCCACCCAACCATAGGCTCATGCTTTCAGTCGCATGGCCTCCCCCGAGCTTTGGGTCGTAGAGCTCACACACATTTTTCAGAAATCTAGCTTGGGTTTCCCTTCCCCCCAGGATTTCTAAGCCAAACCCTTAGATAGCAGCAAGTCTTTGAGGCATTCGAAAATTACGACAATCGTCCAAATTATGGGCCCCTTACCCATTATTTAAGCCTTCCTTATAAAGGGAAATCTCCTGCG
This sequence comes from Larix kaempferi, assembly GCA_027924585.1. Classification (NCBI taxonomy): domain Eukaryota; kingdom Viridiplantae; phylum Streptophyta; class Pinopsida; order Pinales; family Pinaceae; genus Larix; species Larix kaempferi. The sequence goes on from BSBM01000047.1 coordinate 42,417,434, forward strand.
ACACATGTCGCTTCATGCATAATTAAATATTTTTAATTATTTCTTTAATTAAAACACTCACCCATCCAAGTGTCAGTTTCTCTGGGAAGTGCACCTACATCCCTAAGTTTGCTCTAGTTTGTCCCCCAGATATTTTAATCAACTCCTAGCTTTTAGTTGACTAGGTGTCTAATCTATTTTGCTCCTAAATAATAATTTCTATTAATTTAAATGCTCAACAAAATAACTATTCATGTGCAAATATCTAAGCTATTGTTATGCATTTGCTAAGTAATAATCTAGAGTTATTCTCCTAAGTCTTTATGCAGTTAAATTTAACAATCAAACTCACTAGGATCACGGTGCCGCGCCGTTGGGCTCCTGGTTCCTTAATTTTAATTCCCTGACATGGCACCACTCCGTCGGGTCCAGTCATCCATGGTTTCCATTCCTTGGCATGGTACCGCATCGTTGGGTCCTTGCGTCCATTCTTTCCGTTCTTGACAGGGTACCGCATCGTCGGGCCATTCTGCCACCATCTTTCCGTTTTGACTTGCGGGAACTCTTGTAGGGATTTTAGGAATCGTTACCATCCATCCTCCGTCTACATGCTATCTAGGGACTAATGGCGCTGAGGAGTGAGTCCGTTCTCACTGCGCGCCCCTCAACTCGTACGTGACCAGCTCCGTCGTGGCCTACCTCGTACGCCCTCACGCATTCCTCTTGAGCAAGCGGATCAGTGCTTATCTGCTCATGCGTGGTATTCTTGTCGGAAGTCGACATCGTCATCGCTCCCCCTGTGTGTGATTTACCCGTACTCTACGACCCTTCATATTCCTTTATGTGTCCTTCGGCGAATCGTTTCACCTGTCGCTACACACATTTCTCACAAACATATATCATTATTCTATTGATATACAATCAATCATAATCATAAATATACTCAAAATAAAATCAAAGGATTATTTTATTAATGTTTCAAACAGTCGGGTCACTAAGCAAGTGCCCTCAATGTCTATAGTAGTCTAGGGGCACTACATACACCCCTACTTGTTTAGAACTTCGTCCCGAAGTTCAGAATAAATGCGGAAAGCTATGACGCATCTCAGTTGCGTCCTCCCAAGTCACAAAGTTAGGGCTGTAGCTGTCCTACTATACTTTGATTGACCAATCAAGGCTAAGCATTTAAGCAAGAACTGATCAATCAATTATCCCAGTCCACACATATAATTCAATTCATTAATTCATTTATCAACTATAGTCATGCACATCATCAGGTGATTCTCCCTTATTAAGACACATCCTAACTCGAAGGGCCACTTTATTGAAGTCTGTTCCGTTGGGTCACTCGACAGGTGCTCTTAAAGTCCATAGTCATTTTAGGGGCATTACACGGAGGCCCCTGGGTGTGTGTGGCCACCGTGGACAGGTCCACAATGGCCACGTGTACTGGTGGGAGGCAACGAAATCCAAGTCCGCTTGCCGGTTTGGGTTCTGTGGCCCCTGGGCAAATCCTCCAAGTGTCCCTGAATGGCCCCGGGGTGCCCGACTAGAATGCCCGTAGCACCTGAACCGTGGCTTGGTTCGTGAATCCGTCAATTCTGGTGGATCCAGGACGCCGAGTTTCAACTAGAGCACCCCCCATAGCGTCCCTCGAAGTCCCGGAAGCGGTGCCAATGGGCCATCGCCGGAGCTAGGGTTTTGCTCAGTGAGGACCATTCCAAATCCGCTCAAGGGGGCCATTTCTCGTCCGGATGCCCCCAGGTGTGCGTGGCCACCGTGGATAGGTCCACAATGGCCACGTGGACCCGTGGGAGGCGACAAAATCCAATTCCGCTCGTCGGTTTGGGTTCCGTGGCCCCGGTGCAAATCCTCCAAGTGTCTTTGAATGGCCCCGGGGTGCGTGACTAGAATGCTCGTAGCACCTGAACCGTGGCTCTGTTCACAAATCTGTCAATTCTGGTGGGTTTGGGACACCGGGTTTCAGCTAGGGTTCCTCCCACAGCATCCCTCAAAGACCCGAAAGTGGTGCCAATGGGCCATCTCCGGAGCTAGGGTTTTGTTGAGTGAGGGCCATTCCAAATCCGCTCAAGGGGGCCATTTCTCATTCGGATGCCCCCGAGCATGCGTGGCCACTGTGGATAGGTCCCCAATGGACACATGGACCCGTGGGAGGCGACCGAATGCAATTCTGATCGTCAGTTTGGGTTCCGTGGCCCCGAGGCAAATCCTTCAAGTGTCCCTGAATGGCCCTAGGGTGCCCGACTAGAATGCCCGTAGCGCCTGAACCGTGGCTCGGTTCGCGAATCCGTCAATTCCGGTGGGTCTGGGACGTCGGGTTTTAGCTAGGGGAACTCCCACAATGTTCCTCAAAGACCCAGAAGAGGTGCCAATGGGCCATCACTGGAGCTAGGGTTTTTGCATCCATTTAGGGACACTTGGAGGATTTGCCTCGGGAACACGAAACCCAAACCGGTGAGTGGACTTGGATTTCGTCACCTCCCACAGGTTCATGTGGCCATTGTGGACTTGTCAATGGTGGCCACACATGCCTGGGGGCCTCTGGACGAGAAATGCCCCCCTTGAGCCGATTTGGAATGGCCCTCATTGAGCAAAACCCTAGCTCCGGAGATGGCCCATTGGCACCGCTTCCGGGTATTCTAAGGACACTTTGGGGGATCCCCTAGCGGAAATCCAGTGTCCTGGACCCACTGGAATCGACGGATTCAAGAACTGAGCCACATTTCGTGTGCTACAGGCATTCTAGTCGAGCACCCCTGGGCCATTCAGGGACACTTGGAGGATTTTCCCTAGGGCCACAGAACCTAAACTGGCAAGCAGACTTGGATTCCGTCGCCTCCCATAGGTCCACGTGGGCACTATGGATCTATCCACGGTGGCCACACACGCCCGGAGGCATCCGGACGAGAAATGGCCCCCTTAAGCGGATTTGGAATGCCCCTCACTCAGCAAAACCCTAGCTCCGGAGATGGCCCATTGGCACCGCTTTTGAGTCTTCGAGGGATGCTGTGGGGGATCCCCTAGCTGAAACCCAGCGTCCCGGACCCACTCGAATTGACGGATTCATGAACCAAGCCACGATTCAGGTGCTACGGGCATTCTAGTCGCACACCTCGGGGCCATTCAGGGACACTTGGAGGATTTTCCTCGAAGCCACGGAACCCAAACCGGCGAGCGGACTTGGATTACGTAGCCTCCCACAAGTCCACGTGGCCATTGTGGACCTGTCCACAGTGGCCACACATGCCCAAGGGCCTCTGGACGAGAAATGGCCCCCTTGAGCAGATTTGGAATCGCCCTCACTGAGAAAAACCCTGGCTTTGGAGATGGCCCATTGGCACTTCTTCTGGGACTTCGAGGGATGTTGTGGGGGGTCCATTAGCTGAAACCCAGTGTCCCGAACCCACCAGAATTGACAGATTCGTGAACCGAGCCATGATTCAGGTGCTACAGGCATTCTAGTCGGGCACCCCGAGGCCATTAAGGGACACTTGGAGGATTTTCCCTGGGGCCACGGAACCCAAACCGGCGAGCGGAATTGGATTCCGTCGCCTCCCATAGGTCCATGGTGGCCACGCAAGCCCAAGGGAATCCGGACGAGAAATGGCCCCCTTGAGCGGATTTGGAATGGCCCTCAATGAGCAAAACCCTAGCTCTGGAGATGGCCCATTGGCACTACTTCCAGGTCTTCGAGGGACGGTGTGGGGGGTCCCTTAGCTGAAACCTGGTGTCCCGGACCCACCGAAATCGATGGATTCGTGAACCGAAACACAGTTCGGGTGCTAAGGGCATTCTAGTCGGGCACCCCTAGGTCATTCAGGAACACTTGGAGGATTTGCGCTGGGGCCACGGAACCCAAACAGACAAGTAGACTTGGATTCCGTCACCTCCCACAGGTCCATGTGGCCATTTTGGACCTGTCCATATTGGCCATTCACGCTCGGGGCCTCCAGACGGGAAATGGCCCCCTTGAGCGGATTTGGAATGGCCCTCACTGAGCAAAACCCTACCTCAGGAGATGGCCCATTGGCACCACTTCCGGGACTTCGAGGGACGCTATGGGGGGTCCCCTAGCTGAAACCCAGCGTCCCGGACCCACCAGAATCGACAGATTCGTGAACCGAGCCACAGTTCAGGTGCTACGGACATTCTAGTCGAGCACCCCAGGGCCATTCAGGGACACTTGGAGGATTCTACTATGAATTGTGTTTGGTGATAAAGGATTTTACTGTGGATTGTGTTTGGTGACATTTATGGAGACCCCCAAGGAACATATTGAAAAGATCAGGAAAGACAAGTTTTTTGTTGGGGAAAAAGAAAATCCAAGCTCAGTGAGGGAGTGTTCAATTTTTGCACATTGGGGTCAAATTTGCAAAATCGTCCACCGGGCACTTGTGGCTAGCGTTCCCAGCTGGAACCTCCCTGGACACACCTGCATGTCTCCCTGGAACCCGGTTTTATGCACGGTTGGTGTTCTATGCCCCCGGCAGGTATCCAGCAGGTGTCCCTAAAGGCCTTTTGGATGAGAGATGGAACGAGCCATAGAATGATGACTGTGTCTCCGATCGAAGAACCGTCTACTCCATTGGATTCAGGACGTCGGGATAGTGATAGGGGTGCCCCTCTCCTCTAGTCTCGTGGCCCGAGTGTCACCTTGTAGGTCCATCTTGGAAACTAGGGTTTTGCTTAGTGAGGGAGTGTCCAATTTTTGCACATTGGGGTCAGATTTTCAAAATCGTCCACCGGGCACTTGTGGCTAGCGTTCCCAGCCGGAACCTCCCTGGACACACCTGCATGTCTCCCCGGAACCCGGTTTTATTGCACGGTTGGAATTCTATGCCCCCAACAGGTATCCAACAGGTGTCCCTGAAGGCGTTTTGGATGTAAGACGAAATGAGCCATAGAATGACAACCGTGGCTGTGATCGATGAACCGTCGGCTCCGTTAGATTTTGGACGTCGGGATAGTGCTAGGGGTGCCCCTCTCCTCCGATCCCATGGCTCGGGTGTTACCTTGTAGGTCAATCTTGGAAACTAGGGTTTTGCTCAATGAGGGAGCGTGCAATTTTTTCACATTGGGGTTAGATTTGCAAAATCGTCCACCGAGCACTTATGGCTAACGTTCCCAGCCGAAACCTCCTTGGACACACCTACATGTCTCCCTGGAACTCGATTTTGTTGCATGGTTGGAGTTCTATGCCCCCAGCAGGTATCTAGCAGGTGTCCCTAAAGGCCTTTTGGATGCGAGACGAAACGAGCCATAGAATGACGACCGTGGCTCCGATCGACGAACCGTCGAGCCTGTTGGATTCAGGACATCGGGACAGTGCTAGGTGTGCCCCTCTCCTCTGGTCCTATGGCATGGGTGTCACCTTGTAGGTCCATCTTGGAAACTAGGATTTTTCTCAGTGAGGGAGCGTGCAATTTTTGCACATTGGGATCAGATTTTCAAAATTGTCCACCGGGCACTTGTGGCTAGCGTTCCCAGTCGGAACCTCCCTGGACACATCTGCATGTCTCCCTGGAACCCAGTTTTGTTGCACGGTTGGAGTTCTATGCCCTCGGTAGGTATCCAACAAGTGTCCCTGAAGGCCTTTCAGATGCGAGACAAAACGAGCCATAGAATGACGACCGTGGCTCCGATCGACGAACCGTCGACTTCGTTAGATTCAGGACATCAGGATAGTGCTAGGGGTGCCCCTCTCCTCTGGTCCCATGGACCGGGTGTCACCTTACAAGTCCATCTTGGAAACTAGGGTTTTGGTCAGTGAGGGAGTGTGCAATTTTTGCACATTGGGGTCAAATTTGCAAAATCGTCCATCGGGCACTTGTGGCTAGCGTTCCCAGACCGGAACCTCCCTGGACACACCTAAATGTCTCCCTGAAACCCGGTTTTGTTGCACGATTGGAGTTCTATGCCTCCGGCAGGTATCCAACAGGTGTCCCTGAAGGCCTTTTGGATGCGAGACGAAACGAGCCATAGAATGACGACCGTGGCTCCGATCGACGAACCGTTGACTCTCTTGGATTCAGGTCATCGGGATAGTGCTAGGGTTGCCCCTCTCCTCCAATCCGGTGGCCTAGGTGTCACCTTATAGGTCCATCTTGGAAAATAGGGTTTTGCTCAGTGAGGGAGTATTTGCAAAATCGCCCACCGGGCACTTGTGGTGATGATGATGAAGATGGTGATGGTGATGAAGATGGTGACGTTGATGATGATGGTGATGGTGATGAAGACGATGATGATGGAGATGTTGATGAGGGACCTAGAGATGACAATGATGATGAAGATAGTGATGATGATGAAGATGGTGATGATGATGGAGATGATGATGATGGAGAAGATGATGATAATGGAGATGTTGATGAGGATGATGGAGATGTTGATGATGACGGAGAAGCTGATGATGATGGAGATGTTGATGAGGAACCTAGAGATGACAATGATGATGAAGATGTTGATGATGGTGATGATGATGGTGATGATGATGAAGACGTTGATGATGATGGTGATGGTGATGGTGATGAAGATGATGATGATGATGATGGAGATGTTGATGAGGAACCTAGAGATGATAATGATGATGAAGATGGTGATGATGATGAAGATGTTGATGATGATGGTGATGGTGATGAAGATGATGATGATGATGATGATGTTGGAGATGTTGATGAGGATGATGGAGAAGATGATGATGATGGAGATGTTGATGAGGATGATGGAGAAGATGATGATGATGGAGATGTTGATGATGACAGAGAAGATGATGATGATGGAGATGTTGATGAGGAACCTAGAGATGATAATGATGATGAATATGTTGATGATGGTGATGATGATGAAGACGTTGATGATGATGGTGATGGTGATGAAGATGATGATGATGATGATGGAGATGTTGATGAGGAACCTAGAGATGACCATGATGATGAAGATGGTGATGTTGATGAAGACGTTGATGATGATGGTGATGGTGATGAAGATGATGATGATTATGATGATGAAGATGATGATGATGGATATGTTGATGAGGATGATGGAGAAGATGATGATGATGGAGATGCTGATGAGGATGATGGAGAAGATGATGATGAAGGAGAAGATGATGATGAGGGGGATGTTGACGAGGAACCTAGAGATGACAATGATGATGAAGATGTTGATGATGATGATGGTGGTGATGATGATGATGAAGACGTTGATGATGATGGTGATGGTGATGAAGATGATGACGATGATGATGGAGATGTTGATGAGGAACCTAGAGATGACCATGATGATGAAGATGGTAATGATGATGAAGACGTTGATGATGATGATGATGATGATGATGATGATGATGGAGATGTTGATGAGGATGATGGAGAAGATGATGATGATGGAGATGTTGATGAGGATGATGGAGAAGATGATGATGATGATGGAGATGTTGATGATGACGGAGAAGATGATGATGATGGAGATGTTGATGAGGAACCTAGAGATGACAATGATGATGAAGATGTTGATGATGATGATGATGATGATGATGGTGATGATGATGAAGACGTTGATGATGATGGTGATGGTGATGAATATGATGATGATGATGATGGAGATGTTGATGAGGAACCTAGAGATGACCATGATGATGAAGATGGTGATGATGATGAAGACATTGATGATGATGATGATGATGATGATGATGATGATGATGGAGATGTTGATGAGGAACCTAGAGATGACAATGATGATGAACATGTTGATGATGATGATGATGATGATGGAGAATATGATGATGATGGAGTTGTTGATGAGGATGATGGAGAAGATGATGATGATGGAGATGTTGATGACGATGCAGAAGATGATGATGATGTTGATCGTGATGATGAAGATGATGATGATAGAGATGTTGACGATGGCACGTATTTGTAGCACTGTGTAGATAAAAGTTGGTCAACATGAAATACTCATGCAAGCCAACATGCTCAGAGCATTGATCATGTGAAGATTTCAATTATTGGCAATGGCATTTCGCATTGGAATTCCATTTCATCTCCTCCCTTCAAACTAATTTTTTTTCACGTTTTGAATTTTTACATTGCCCTTGACACGAAGTTTTAGTGACAAAATAACCCTTCAGCAATGAAGTTAGACTTAAAAAAAATATCATTTAATAATTTTTTTTTATTAAAGAATAATTCATGGAAGTTAATGTTTGACCACATGTAATGCAACAAAACAAAACTTTCAATTTGAACACATTGCATTAATTGTGTAATTGAAATTGTGACATTCTATTCCAAATGACTTGGATTTAAAGACCAGATAAATATAGTATGCCCTTTATAGAGGCTATTCATTAAAAAACACATTGCTATTGAGACTGTACTATATTGATGTTCTCCCCTTCCTTAGTCAAAAGAAGATTAATAAGGTTGTTTTCCCAAGGTATACGATGTTTTGGATTTCTCAACTATTATTGCATGTGAACTTGCATTCGTACCAAGATACAACAAATCTTTCACGGAAGTGGATTTGTCTATGTGAATAGATAAGTGAAAATCTTTTAGCAACAAGACCTATAAATTTTAACTTGGAAGTATTGGAAATGTACAAAGTGGGATTGAGAGGCTTGATGGTGATTGTAGTAGTGGGCATGGTATTGGTGGGAATGATGTCGTGATAGTGGAATTAAACATTAAGATGGTGACCCTAGAGCTTGGATCCTAGCCTAGAAACACGAGAGCCTAGCCTAAAAACCCTAGTTGGTAGCGTAAACCCTAGTTTGTATTCTAATCACAATGAAACCCTATTATGTAGCCTAAGATCTAGCCCTAAATTATAATACATATAAAAAATAAATCATTTTCAATGTACATGTATATCCATGTGCATACATTTGAATCCAAATCACTATACACATATATGCATAGTATCTCATCTATATAGCAAGGGTCCATCATCAACTAGAAAACTGTTGTACCTAGCACTAGATACCTAATTTAGAAACCTGATGGTTTGAAATAACATGCACCATGAATATTTTTATATGGTGGATATGCACACCTATGACAACCTTCTCAATGGATGGCAAACCTAATATTATCATAACATTAGCAAAGCTTAGTCCAACATGTAGTAATGCTTACATGTTCTAGTGTTGATGGCGCACTAATGGATGCATGCAACTTGATGAGGTTGTATGTGTGACTTCATTGATGTAATGCAAGTCCTAAATGTCTTTAACAAGCGTCTGAGCGTCCAGTAGATGAATTAGGATGTCCCAATACCCCTAAATCCCTTCCAGACAGAATTCGAAAGCATTTGGGGTATTGGGGTAACAAGTTGGTGTGTTGAGGTGGACAAAGCCTAAAAAATACACCTCATAGTAGTCATTTATTGTAATTTCAACTATATGTGTTTAAGTCAACATGTCTACATAATATTAGATCGCTATCACATAATGATAAATTAAGGAAGCCCTAATTGTAAATGGTAGTGGATGTGATGGTCATCAAATCAAAGGTGGCTATATCCGTGAGTGAGAATTAATGAGCTAGCTATACATTATGCTCAAGGTTGTCCTATTTGTATGGTGCCAATTGATTAAGAAATGATTCCATAACTTGCTTATTAATTTGTTGCATGATCTTAAGTAGACAAAATGGTCAATATAAATACTAGTGACGACATTTTATTATGTAGAGTATGGACATTTTGGATCTCATTATGTAGAGCTATTAAAAATAATGTTGGATCTCATTTTAACATTTTAACAACAATGGACATTTTCTATTTTTAAGTATTCTTTTCCTGGTAATCAAGTTCCCAATATATATCTTATGTGCCATGAGGTGTGATTTGTCCATCCATTTATTCTGTTTTCTTTTAGATTAATTCTCACACATGATTTTGTTTCAGTTAGCCTATGTTTATAATGTTTTCTTAACATAGATACCATTACAAGCTTTTACACATGGAAAGATAAACCAAGCTGAACTATGATATCCAATTTCTCTTCTAAGATCTAGGTAAGCTTTAGGTTGATTCACATTATCAACTAATGCATGGACATCATTGGTACCAAAACTTAAGACCGCATGCCATGGACGGATAGAAGTAAAAACCAAATTTAGACAACATCACGTCATGATACACACAACATGAGACAACAACATTAGACAACAGGATACTAATATAGACAACATCGATATAGATCACATAACTGAAAATTCATGTACATCGAGGCTACAAATCTCATCCAAACATATACAATTTCTGGGAAATAGTGGAACATGTTTCCCAATGTATGTAAAATGGCAACTCGTGCCCTATAAAAAATGCGACAACTCATGCCGTAGAGCCAAAATACATGGAAAATCGTGTCATAGATACAAAGTACATCAAAACTGGTGCACAAACATGCCACATCGTGGCTAATGTACATAAAACATGGTGTGTCGAGCATTGTGACCACCCCTGTCACTCCCAGGCACATCTCCAAAGTCGATCTTCTTTCTCTTCGAGCTACTGGTATCTCTGGTCTTCTTCCCTCTAGGTGTAGACCGTCTCTGCGGGCTCTGGAACAAATGATATAAGATACCGTCTTTTTCAAGCATTTGCAACATTTACCACATTTATAAAACAAATGTAGAATTCGAATCTTAAATAAATCACCTCTGATGCGGGTGAGAAATGTGGGGCAGGTGTCCTGGGTCTGCGGAGCCTCTCAGCAATTCCATCCTAAAACATTTACAACAATCATTTCATTGAAAAGTAATAATTGCTTAAATTAATTTTTGTTAATGCATCAAAATATTTTCATAAATTGGCTTGATTCTCACCATGAACACCTCCGACGATGGACATGGCTGGGCTTCTGGGCTAGTAGGTGGAGCAGATGGCTGGACAACCAGATCCGATGCAGTCATGGGGGGGGGGGGGGGGCGCAGATGTAGTGGAAGCCACTACAGGTGCAACCACTGGAGGTACATATGAGGGTACTGGGAGAGTAGATGCCACAATAGTGGTGGGAAGTGGGGATGATATGGTGGGAGAAGACATGGTGGTATGGGGTGGAGGAGGATGTCGTGGATGATGAACCCCTGCTGGTTGTACGATAGAGGGTATCGAACAAAAAGGACTAGGGGGGATGTTGAGGGATGGCGCATGGGAGGGTAGTCCTGCATGGAGGGAGGATGATGGAGGAATGGGGGGTTATGGACGAAGAGGGGAAGGTGGAAGGAAGGGGGGGTGTGGACGAATGGAGGAGGATGGATAGACATGGGGGCGTGGATAAATTGGGGAGGATGTATATAAGGGGGGGCGTGGATGAGTGGGGGAGGATGGATGGAGGGGGAAGTATGGCCGGGGAGGGGGGGATGGATGGAAGGGAGGGGTTGGACGGAGGGAGGGGTCTAGACGGAAGCGAGGGAGGGGAATCATGTGAGGGGGTGGAAACACATGACTAAAATGGGCACCTGCAGCTCTTGGTGGCACCTACATATACATTTGTAATATCACAATTTAGTAAACAAACAATAAATTAAACCATAGTAAGTCGTAACAATTCAAATTAAAAGCGTGGTTTTAACTATACATTTTACCTGTCTATATGGTGATCTGCTAATCCCTGGTGGGGATGGTTGATCACCGTCGTCATGGAACACCTGTGGACACCAAAATGCATGCATGTTATGAACATGTTAAACAAGTCATTATTTAGGCAATCAAGATATTCAAAAACATTGTACGAACTATAAACATCTATGCCATAAATATAAATACTTGAGTAATATAACTGACATAAGTAATAACAATATTGTGTGAGGTGCCACAATTTCAGTTGCAGCTGCCATTGCTACATCTAGGTTGGAAGATCCTACGTTCTCCCATGTTGGTGTATTAGCTCTAAATAACTGTACATTGAAATAATAGTTTAAGTCAAACAAAAATACTTTAAAAATAATTTACAAGTTATCAAGTGATGATTAAAAACACATTAAAAAAATTGTTGACCTGATCCATATAACAGCCCTCGATCGGGCTAGGGAAAGTGTGCCCGCAATGGGGACAAAGATGTGGAATTTCCCCCGTCGAACTGGAATTCCTAGCATGGCTACCACCGATCACGGGTATATCCTAGCCCTGTCGTGAAGGCCCTGCACCTGGATCTCTATCAAGGTCAACCGACCTCTCCACTGAAGTCGTTTCTACAAAGGAGGTATGTCCACGTGCAACATTCCTCATTTCCACCTCAATCTGATCAAGCTTGTGTGGAAACTGAGGTGGCTGGGAAGAGGGGTTGGGGTCACACCTAGGAGCTGGTGGCCCTCTTAGTGGGTTCCTCCTGGCAGTAGGTCGATCTTGGGCAGAGCCATGCCCAACACCCTGGAACTCGGTTATGTCAAAATAGTTGACATCGAAACCAAGGCAAAACTCAGCCCACAGTTGGCGAAGGAAGTACTATGGAACCTCCCTATTATTGCAGGGAGGTTTATCGTACACCATGAACCACCTCCGCATCCAATTGTCCCTCCACGGTTGGTAATGACACCAATCCATGCAGACCCGTGGCTTTGTAATGTTCGGTGGTTGGTTTGTTTTCGGATCGGTGAACACACTGCATAATTGGGATTTTGTATTGTTCAAATCTTTTATTGCTTCCTTGGAGATGCCCATGGAGTAATACTCCCGCATCCTAGCTCTAAACTCAATCATATCGGTCAATTGCTGGTGTGCATGGATGAGGGAGTCAATTGAGTTCTCAATTGACGTGGCAAGAGACAATCGAGATGGTTCCCCCGAGTTTCTTAGTTTGTGAGTGTGCACTCGCATTTCATTTACATAATGGTTAAGGTCATCTTGTTCAAAATTTGCTTGGGGGTTTTGGTTTTGTTCGGCATTTGGATTTTGTTCACGGTTTTCTTCGGCATTGGGTCCAAGGTTTGGGTTTTCTTGTGTTCCACTAGACTCGGGGTTAACATCTTGTTCACTCATTGTCTCAGTTTACAATCTACAATTGAAAATTGGTTCATTGTTTTCAAAATTTGGGAATTATTAACAATTAAATAAACAAAGCAAATAAAAAAATTGACACAAAGAATGAATAAAATGAAAAAAAAACTTGATATTTACCTATGAATCGATGTGTTGGAGAGTTTGTGGGTGTTCTTGGGTGGTTTTCGCCTCCTTGGGGGGTTGAATCGATGTGCATGCAGGGTGGAGGTCGCGCTCGGCCAAATAGAACAATGGGGAAATTGTGCTCTGTTTGTTTTTTAATAGAGGCGAGTGCACGCCACATTTGTGTGCATGTGCCAGCAACACACACTCACCTCGGTTCGGTACCGAACCTAGAGGCGCATGCGCGCTGCCTTAGGTGTGTACGAGTCATTTTTTTTTGCCGCTAGCGCGTCCCCATTGCAACGAATTTGGGGACCATCTTCGTGCACTCGCCCTTCTCACTGTGCGATACTTACTGGGCTGCCTAGCTTTCTTCACTTGTTCAAATTAGGTCTATGGTTCTTAATAATTTGTGTGTGCCTCCTCCTCTTTTCCATAGCTATAGACCCTAGGAAAGGTTGGGAAAAATGTATGTATGCTTATGTGAGGCCAATGAAAACCTTAATTTCTTTCTAGTAAACATTTTTAAGGAATCTTTGACCAAAATGTTGGAGCCCTTCTATCCCTATATGGGAGGGAGACTCAAAAGAATCTCAGATGGAGGGATCAAAATTTATTGTGTTTATGAAAGGGTTCCTCTTATTGAGGTTAGGCCATATTTTAGAATTGATGATGTAGGATATTTTGTGTGCAATATGGAACTCACAAAACTCATTCTCAAAGTTTTACTATTTTCAATATTAATAGTTTTACATATGATCTATATTTATTTATATCATCATTTTTTTAATATACATTTTTTAAAGTTTTATCATCAAATTTAACTTTTTTTTAATAATACAAAATTGAAAGTTACACTTCTTTTTAAGAAAAAAAATAATTGTTTAGTCACTTGAGTGAATAATGCCTTGAAAACATATCATATATATAATGCTGGAAAAGAAAGTAGGTACTTTGGTCATTTTGATCTCTCGAGATAACCAACGAACTTTGATTTATGTTGTGTAAACATGCGACCAATAAGTGATAATACATTAATGTTAATATCTTCATGTTAATGCTGTTAGTGGAATGCTCATTTATTTTTAATTTTTACGATTTTCACAATCACTTATTCTTAATCATCTTTCATAATTTTTCTTTAATAAATATAAATTTAATAATAATATTATAATCTTACTAATAACAATACTTAACAAATGATTTTTCAAATTTATTAATTTAATGACTTTCATAAAATCCTTGCATCAATTTTATAAAAAAATTATCAATAATCTTAAACTCGTCACATATATATGGCAGCGATTCTATTTAGTTAACTCTGTGTATAAAGTACATGAAACGCACTTACCTTAGTGGAATATGTGGATTGTCAAGAAGGAAGTGCTTGCATCCTGTCATATTCGTGTGTTGAGTTTGAAATTAAATATAAGTCCGATACCTTAATTAAGTTTGAAATCAGAGCATATTGTAACATACCCTAATGTCGGCGTAAGTAAATTTGGTAAATTTTTCAAAATTTACATAATGAACATTTAAAAGTAAGATAAAGATACACTAATTTCTTTTAAAACATAATGTCGAATTGTTTACCCATCCTAATGAGCATGTATGACCATTTTTATTTTTGAATAACAATTACTTCTCTTATCATTCATAATCAATTTCTTCGAGTGATGAATGGGATGATTACCTTATCTAACATAATTGTATTAACTTGAAATAGTACTAAGTTTTTTTCTTTGAAACTCTTCATAACATTCTTACCAATAATGAACAGAACTGTACTTAAACCAAGCAATACATTTATCACATAATGGTTAGTTGTTCGTAAGAAGTGAAGTCAACTATTTAAAATCATTCCTGAGATCCATGCTTCTAAAGTGCATAATCCTCTACCAATTTACATTGCATTTATTAAGAGAAATAGAACACGTACTGAATGAATCATGGATACAATCGACAAAGTTTAGAAACAACAAGTCATTTAACCAACCCACAAAAGAGAGACTATTTTCACGTGAGTCACCCACTCTTGAACTACGTCCACCAAAAATTGTTTTCTTATTATTAAATCAATTAAAAAGGTTTACAACCGCAACAAAAATGTTGCATACATCGAAAAATACTTGGGGTAGGCTTCCTTAAACCATTCCCGCCCTCGTAATTGCATAACCCTTATATGCATAAAGATTTAATATTTGAAAATCATTACTATGTAATGTATTACCACATAATTTAAAATATATCTATATTTTCTATATACATTCATATTCGCATATATGAACATAAACAAGACCTTTTCTTCTATATACTATGTGTTATTCTTTTCAACATTAAAAAATATATATACACGGTATAATACTAAAACGTTTATATACATATGTTAAAATATGGAAATATATTTGCATGATAAAGAAGGCCTTTGTCCTCTTTGTATCAAAGATGAAACTAGCAGATAATACTCTAATGAGTGATCACTTAGGATCAAATATTAATACCTTACTTGAGAGGTTCAATTCAATAAGGATTATAATGATATTTATGTTTATTTATCTCTTTGTATAGTTTTGTCACGGGGGTTCACTCAATGAACTTGTTATATAGCACGATCGTTCATAGGATATTAAAGAATATCCCTAATTTCAATAAATATTGGAAAATGCCTCCTAAAATTGTATTGTTGAACCCCCCCTCCCAATATACCTTTCCAATTAAGAAAACCCCTAGTTTCACCATATATTGTAGGTATCAATTTTTATCCACCCATTTGTAATACCCCTTTATATCATATTATTAATTTGTAACAAACATGAGCCCTAACACATCTTAGTATAAGCAAACAAGATGCTAAATAAAATAATATTATAATGTTAATAATGATCCCACTGAGATTGCAGGGGTGAGTGATCAACTTGTAGTGTTGGATAGTTGAATACCCAATGAAATAGTAATGGGGAAGGAAAATGTGTAAAAGGAAACCCAGTCAAGAGATCAATGTAACAAATAATGCAAACGAATGATAGTCCAATAGTCACTCCCATACTTAGAAAAGATGAGAATAGCATATGTTTCACACTACAGTCTGCCAGTCTACCAATTTTATATCATGTAAATACAAGTATAACCATAGAGAGCTCATGGTTTCTATAATCTTAATAAATTAAACTCTATAAAAATGAAAAATTGAAACCCTTTCGTAGATGGACTTCCCTACCTTCCTATCAAAACAAACCATCATCATCGACGTTTGAACCCAAATGAACATAGAAAAATTTCTCATACTTACCAATAATACCATATGATCATGTGCATAACTTGAATTTGGGGCATTCACAAGATGTAATGAATTGCCTCCACTTCATGTGCATTTATTCCTGCAATCAAGGGAATTAACAACATTTAGTTACCTTTTCTTGGGTTATATCTAGTTTTTTTATCTTTACAGGAGAGGGAAAAATCTCCATTGTTAAGTTTCAAGTATGCAAATTATAGCTATAAAGATACACAGATGGTGAAACTTATATGATACCATTTCATGATAACTATAAAACACGGGGTATGCAAATAAGGATTTAGATTTTTACCAATGTTCATGTCAGTTCCAACACAATATTAAGACGAATGCCTTGCATATAAGAATTGAAATTACAATTATGAATGTGCCAAATATAACTCAATCTAACAACTATTCATAAATGGCAATGTGAAAATGTTAAAGAACATACAAAAAGTTGAAAGAAATAATTAGTCAAGAAAGATTGATCTAACTTTTCTTGGTTCCAATGAACCAAGAAAGATTGATCTAACTGTTCTTGGTTCCAATGAACTAAGAAAGATTGATCTCACTTTTCTTGGTTGTCGTGGAGAAAGGTTTGATTACATCTCAATACCCACCTAAACCTCAGCCTAAAAAATGAAGAGTTAGATCGTTTACTAGAATGCCTACAAAAAATACAATACAATTGTTCAACACCGGAACTTTTGATTAGATACATCTCCTAAATTTGGAGTTGACGAGGAATCAGATGCATATTCAAGCATATTGAACAGTGTCATGGGATGCAGTGTGACTTCTATCTAGAAAATAAACACACTTTGGAAATTAGCCTCGTATAGAACACAAAAGGTATAATGTTACAAGACTACCTCGAATATAACAAACCAAAAGTAAATTTCCTAATAAGAGGCTCAAACTTAAAGATGAAAAACAATATACCGTCAATTCAAACTAAGCCTAAATAAGCTATTAAATGAGGATTTCTTGAGGCAAGTAATCTAAAGAGACTTGCATGAATATTATCATTGGTACACTATTATCATAATTATGCAAAACTTAGGATCATAAAAAATATCAAATAAAAATGGAGGGTCCTTAAGTTTTAGGTGGGTATGATTTGAGCCCATGATTTGGAGGTATGAATCCATCCCACAATTTGGAGGTTATTCATTATCCCACCCAGATGAAATAACCCCCAATATTTATATTACTATGTCAAATTCAAAACCCCCCTTGACCCCTGAATATGGGGCAATATATTTTTGAGTTTTTTAGGAGTATTCAAACCCCCAATATGAATGGGCGTGATATGATATTGCCTTGCTAGTGAATCCCCCGTGAGTTTTGTAGCTTATTTAAAACAAGTATAATTTTAGAACTATTACACCAAGTATACTGCTATACATCAATTAATAAGTTGTTAATGCTATGAGTCTAGGGAGATACTATTATTCTCCTCTCAACATAGGATTACTTCTTATAATATTAATTAGGAACATTGTTGGGTTTATTTATAATATAGGTCATAGCTTCCCAAGATATTAATTATTTACTCTTTTTATCCCAAGGTTTAAGTAGTAATACTAGCTCCTCCTAAGTAGACCGTATGGCTTTATGCCAAAGATAGGTTGTTGGGAAGATATATTAGTTGTGCGACGAAAAACGAGTCTATCCTCATCCTAAGTTCATAACCTTATCACTTAAGGTATAAGCTACTTACTATTTCTCTAGTTATAGTAGTATTAGGATGACATTCCGTCATTAACCACCTCCTAAGTTTATAACTTAACAATTAAACCAATATTTTAACCAAGTTTACTAGTGGTTGAGCTCCTCACCAGAAACGTTTACAATAATCAATTACGTTTACATGGATTATTAGGTCAAAAGGAGGAGTGTTACACATATAAATATAAACTTAGTTTACAAATAGATTTACGAGTACTATATGTGCATATTTGAATGCCATTTGTTTTCACCATTTAAACACAGCTATTTATATTTTCTCAGAGCATCTTCCTGTAATCCTCAAACTCATTGGAATCCCCCTCTATCAAAATTTTATTAAAGCTCT
Organism: Larix kaempferi; assembly: GCA_027924585.1. Lineage (NCBI taxonomy): Eukaryota > Viridiplantae > Streptophyta > Pinopsida > Pinales > Pinaceae > Larix > Larix kaempferi. The sequence continues at coordinate 42,435,895 of BSBM01000047.1, forward strand.
CTTCCATTGATTTCAACCGTGTGTAAAATAATAGGGTAACCTCGCCTGAACTTCACAAATGCCGGGGAATATTGATCAACTCTGTCTGCCGTTCAGAGAGCATAGAGATGATTTTCTTGAAAACTGTCGGCAGGGATTTGTTGATGCTTCTCCCTTGATTTTATCAGTTTCGTATCGAGAACAGGGATTCAAACTATGGACTTCTCGATCTTTTTGAGCTCGAATGGTTGTCGAACAATACTTTCTCTTTCTTCCATGCCTCCTCGTTTGTTTCATTGCCGACGCGATGTACCACACATAGGAAGCACAGGCATATGTCAACAGCATTCATAGTCACCTTCACCCGAAGCCCTTCGGGCGTCCGATACCAAGGCCAGAGTTCGCTCACTGCACTGGAGCAGTATAAGGGCTAACTAAAACATCCCTGATTTGCCGAAATCCGATAAAGCAAGAATAGATGAAATGGAAATTTAGAGTGCTCAATTTGCAATTTCAGCGATTTGGGTAGTTTTAAAATAGGACTTTTAGTTTAGGAGAGGCAATTAAGATTGTTGAAATTACAGAATTGTGGAAATAACAATTTCCAAGAAAAAATTTAGCCGGTTTCTATAAAAATTTAATAAAAAAAAAGGGACGTTTTAATTTGCAGGATGAGACTGAGAAGAGTCAACTGTATAGCAAATAACATGGCAGCTTTTCGTTGGAAAGAACTGCAACCCACAACATGCAGTGGCAGATTTTTGGCAAGCGATGGTACAGATGTGCAGCAATTTTTCATTGACGGGAGAAGCGAGGAATCTAAAATAGTGTTATGAAACCATATTTCAACAAAGGAAAATAAATAAAAATGTTTTAAGTCTATATAACAATATATCATGATATAAATTGCAATTCCAAATGTTTTAAGTCTAGATAACAATATATCATGAATTAGGTTATAATTTTAAGTGTGTTTGTTGCATTAAAATGCTTCATCTGTTCTTCTTACTTCAAGGATCGTAAGTTATCAGATAAATCAAGACACCCTGACGTTATGTTTGCTTCCGAAAGCCTCAAATTGATTGCATTCACAATTAACACGCGTAGAAAGTCATAAGGCGATCTGAAACAAATTCAGGCAATTACTCTAGCACATACAGGAAAATTAAATTCGCAAAATCTAAAAAGAAATACTTACAATTCTACACTAGAGAAATTTAAAACTCGAGAAAAACCCGCTCTAATAGTATATTAACCAATAAGACACAGAGAAAAACCCATTCTAACAGTACATTAACCAATAAGACACAAATACATCCTCAAATAAATGGTATCAAATTCTTGTATAAATTTAAGTGGATGTGAATAAAAATATAGGAAACACAAAATGATTATCTAAGAAATGTCACCCTATCTAAGGTTTTTTACCCTATATAACAAAAGAAGTTGCTCTATGTGGCACTAGTTTGAATGTCCCCTTTCCTGGTCCTCACCTACGTGCCAAGGACTGCATGAGATTTGATCTATGAGCCTCTGCTTGCCTTGAAAGATTGACTGCTTTCACCTTCAAGTCCTACTAGAATCTTCACACCATTGGAAAAGCTACCATGAATGTAGAGGCTCTGCATTAATACTCTATGACTAAAATACACCATAAAAATCTTAACACCTTCAAGCATATTAACAGAAGGACAAGAATTTGTAGTCAGATTATGAGGTATGCTTAGTATCTTTAGGACTTTCTTAAACATATTCACAACTCTCCCAATCTGATTATCTTCCTTAGAGACTATTTTATGTGGTTTTCTTCTTCAACTCAATTCAGTACTCCCCTTGGGCTTAATTTCTGATTTAAAGTGCATGCTGAACTCCTTGTACACCATTTTCTGTGGGGTTTTTCTTCACCTCAGTTGAGCATACCCTTAGGATCTCTTGTTGGTTGTTTTTCAATCCATTTGGAATATGGATTTATACAACTTCCTATGATTCATCTTCAGTAAAAGTGTCCCAAATTTCAGTAGTGGTAGCTTTCCTAAACCTACAATTTTTTTAAACTTATATGGGATGTGCTCCCTTGCTAAAAAGGCTAATAACGAAGCAATTATTTTATTTGGTTTCAGCTATATCTCTCAAGATCTTTAGCAAACAGATCTAGAGTGCAAGCTAGTGAAATACTTGTTAATCCCACAGGTGGGCATGGCATATGCAGGGTCCAGCTATTATTGCTAAAGTAAAAACCTTATCTGCTTGCATAGAACTATGCAGGGTCCTTCTGTTTAGTTGGGTGGTTTTGGGAGTGGTTATTTTTGTTTTGGGTGGATTCAAAAACTCACAAAAATTTTGGAGGCAGGGAAGAATTATGTTTCTTGCATTCTGATTTGTGGAATTATGCTTGGCATTCTATTTTCTGCCAAATTTATTACCTGTGTAATAATGCTTGGCATTCTATTTTCTGCCAAATTTATTAACAGAAATTTGAGTGGGAAATAAATTAAGCGAAGCTATTTTGAATCAAAATTATGTATGTCATTAGATTTTGTGCAACAGTGTATAATGACATAAGCTGTTGTCATCTAGTTGGTTTGATAAGTTCAGAATTCTACCTCTGAAATGTTTTATTCATGTTGCGAAGATCATTTGTGAGTGATTTCTTAATTTTAAAGGGTTTAGTCAGATTACATTTCTAAATTCATTTTAAGTAATAAATAATATTTTAAATAATGATAATAAATTTGAAAAAAAATATTTCTCAATTAATATAAATTTAATTTGTTATTCATTTTTAATAAATATAATGATTAGTTAAACCTTTTCAATAAATATAATGATTAATTGAACATGAATTTCTAATTTTATATTTAATTTTTAAAATATAATATTATTAAATATATTATAAATTAATGGTCATAGAACATATATATTTGATGATGATGATGATTAACACCTATTGAGACCAACTTTTGTTTATGGTATTACTTGGTTTGCTTTAAAATTTTGTTCTTGTGCTCAAAGAGCTTGGCAAGAAGCTTTCCGAGCTCACTATAATTTTGACAAGTTAGGAGGTTAGAAAGGTTTATATTGTAGCAAATACTATGAAACTAGGATCTAATGTGGGTGTAAGGAGAGCACTCTAAGATAAAGTAATTTTCATCATCAACATAGTTTTGGCAAGTTAGAAGGTTAGAAAGGTTTGTATTGTAGCAAATACTATGAAACTCGGATTTAATGTGGGTGTAAGCAAGGCACTCTAAGATAAAGTAATTTTCATCCTCAATGCTCATAGACTCACAAAGATGGCAAACCCTTTCCGCCCACAGAATTTTAGGACTAGACGAATGCCCTGTTTCACTATGGAGCTCATAGAGTTCGTTCTAATCTTGGCTATATTAATTTCCTTCCTTGAACTAGTTACTACTGAGAGATACTTTTGATCTTCCAAATTAGGGTTAATGACTTCCTTATAATATCTTAATTTTCTCTTAACTGCTAAATTTTCCTCGCACCACAGTTTCTCTTTAAACTTAGAAATAATAATATTTTTGACATGATCGATAGTTTGCAAAGTGTCATTTTTATCAATACCCCAATGGTTTAACCAAGCCATGGTATCTTTACACCAACAAAGCTTGAGGCATAGTTGGTTTTGACTTGAGTTTAAAGCAATTTTAGGAAGTCTCTCATTTCCCATGTTATTTATCTTGTGCTTGTACATCAGGTACCTAGTCATAGCCATGCTCTCGATGGGGGAAAGACCCACTTCTATGAGGAGAATAGGATGAGATGTATTGCTTATACTTTTGTGGTGGGTGAACACCGATAGGTCACAAGTTAAGTGTCATGAACAAGTTATCAATTACTTGTTCCCCATGCTTAGTTGTAATCACATGTTGTTTATGCCTCAACTACCTGCTACCTTCTTTAGTTAAATATGTTGTATGTCATTGTTCTCCATGCTTAGTTGTAATCACCTTTTGTCTATGCCTCGGCTACCTATTACCATTTTTAGTTAAATATGGTGTATGTCACTACCTGTTATCCATGCATGAGTTACGAGTTATCCATGTATCAACTACCAATTATATATATATATATATATTGAATTTCAAACTAAGTCCATAAAATCATAGGACATGTTTTTTTAATTTAGTGATAGTATTAAATAAATGATAAAAAATTTAAAAATAATATATTTTTTAAATTAAAAGTTTTTTTAATATTATAATTAATAAAAAATGAAAAATATTTAAAAATAAATAAATTTTATAATTAAATAAAAAATATTAAAATTACAAGCAAAGTTAAAGAGTCTAGTTTTCTTTGATTGTGTAGTATTTGGAATCTTATTTGTTTGACATATAAGTGAGCATTTTTTAAATATTATAGTGTGTAGTAAAGTAAAAAGTATAAAAAATGAAGAATAATATTTTTATTATTTTTATATGTTTTATAAATATTTTTAATCATATAATTATGATTACTAATTATAAAATATTTTGAAATTAAATTTATATTTTAAAAATAATAGTTTCATAATCATTAATTAATATTAACTAAATTATATTTTCCCTGGATGGGGTGAAAACGACACATGTTGAGCAACACATGGAGTCTGAAAGGGTGGGTTGGCAAGGGTCTTTATTGAGGTCCGCCCTTTGTTTGATGGGCCATCTTAAAGAGTCAGAGGTTCTATGTGGTTTCATTTGGTTCTAGTATTTAATTTGGTGTCCTTGCCAACATATTAGCTCAGGTTCGCAAAGGATGGATTTAATTTCGCATGCAAGTGATGGGATTCCATCACCTTGATTATGGTGTACTTATCCTCTAAAATTGATGGCGCAATCATGGTTGGGGAGGCATATTTCTTTCAGGCACTCTGGTCGGTCTCCTGAATTCACTATCAAGTTTCTTGAGGAATTGGGGGAAATTGGGTTTCTTCTGCTTCAACTCTATAACATGCCTATTCTCAGGCTTCATGGTAGCTCTCGTCGGGGGCGTGGTGGTCATCCTCAGGTTAGTGTTGCTCTTGTTTCCCCTCCCCTGTCTGTTGTTTCTAGTGAGTGATCATCTTCGGTGGATATGACTCTTCTTTCAGACGAGGGGACTTCTCAGGCTAGGAAGGTGAAGAATGAATGGTCTTGTTTAGTGGAATGGTTCAACGCCTTAGGAAATTCGCTTAGTTTTGGGGAATGTATGATTCCCCCTCAGCCTCAGTCTGGTTCACTGCTTCAACAACTAAGCTCGGATAATCCCCTCTGTGCTCTCTGCAATGAGGTTGTGCATCATAATTCTTGGGATAATTTTCCTATTGTTCATGCTCTTTTCGAAATGAATTTTGAAAACCATTGCAATATGGAGATGTCTCCTTCATATTGGAACTTATTGGAAAGAATCTTTCTTCTATTCTCTCTATCCTTTATGGATATGGTTCTGGCTTGCCACAGATGGATATTTTCAATCACGACAATATAGTTGTGCAGGATGGAGCTCTTAGTCAGGGAATTGTGCACCAAAATGTGCATGATGAGTCTTAGTTTTCCTCACAGTTTTCCTTCTCTTTTTTGGTCTTGTATGTGGTCTTCTCTCAATACTTAGATATATACAGGGTTATTAGCTTGCATTTGTTGGCTCAAGAAGCCATTTTTGTAGTATGTATCAGTGTCTATCTTTTTTTTAAGAACAAGGGACCGGGTTATCATGGCAATTTAGTCATGGCCCTTGTAGTTAGCTATGTGATTATTTGTCTGATATAATATAATGTTGGTCTTAATTTTTTTTAATTATATTTTAATAATTGTTAATATCAATTAATTGAATAATAAAAAGCTTTAAAATATTTTAAAAATTTGTACGTTGAAAATTAAATTTTTTTATTAAAAAAATTATTTTAAAGTAAGATTTAAAAATAGTTTTTATTCTTATAAATTGGGATAAGTAGTATGTAAAAAGACTAATGACCTAAAATCTAAAAACATCTCTTAATAAGTATGGTCACTAATCTCTTAATAACTATCGTCACTACTGAATTATAATAAATTCTACTATCCTTAAAAAACAAAATTAACACCTATACTTCCCATTGTCATAGCCCCGCCTCACACCCAAGCTCACCTTGGCTAGACGAGGTGTGCGACACTGCCTGGAGACGGCCCGAGGGCATGGCCAACTCAGGTTTCTTCCAGCAAACTACGCCTAAACTGAGCGGAAGTTATGTTTTACACTTATCTCTATGACTCATTTACTTATTAACACGTTACTACATTCAACACTTAGCCAAATATAAGTATGCACAAGTTGAACGAGTAAACATAAGAGACGAGAATATGGGTGGGGCATCCCAGCAAACTAACCCTTATAATCTTTATAGATCAGAGTACAAATTTTACATGAACGGAGTTTCCAAAGCGACATAGCTCCTACACGAGCACAACAATCCTGACGTGCTGCAAATTACAAAGAAAACCAAAAGCCCAAAAAAAACTGAATTGTCTCCTTTGTTGGTGCAAGTCTGTGTGACCTACCTGCCTGCCTGTGGACACCCTAGTTCGTTCTGCCTTTTGGGTGCCTTCTTTGCCTGCGGTTTGCCTCAGAACCTAGTCCTCTTGGTCGAGTTGCTTGTACTATCCTTGCTTACTTCTCTTTGTTTTGCCTTAGTGTTTATATAGCCGATCGTTTAGGCGGGCATGGCCCAAGAGTGGTCACACCCTTGCTTAGCGCCCATGCCAAAGCACCCCTTCGCTGACGTGTTGAGCCACCAAACATGTGCTTGTACCAAGCTGACGCCCATTAATCGTGCTAGTCTTACTGAAGGTCTTGCCGAATGGTCCATCCGCCCAATGTCATGGGTCCTCCTGCCTCGTCTTCATTTTTGTTGCAACCGTCCTTCATGGGTCTGTGGTGCCACTTCCGTGGAGTATGTGGGTACTTGGTCCATGCTCTCCAAACTCCCAACGCTAAGTAAATCAGACGGTCAACTTGGTTGCGTGGGTCTCTTGGAGACTCGTCCCATGCCTCTTGCGGAAGTGTGCCACACTCCCACTTGTTCGGGCTTGCCATGCACTGAAGTGGTTAAGTGTGGGTTTTTGTTGTGAAGTAGGCCCATACTCGGTCTACATGCCCACTTGTCGCTCTAGTTGTTTGCACAAGGCATTTCCTTTTCCATGCCACTAAGTCCACCATCCGTCGTGACTTGCCCTTCTGGGCGCCCAAGCCAACCTCTTGGGTAGGAGCGCTTGGCTCGTTTGGGTGTGAAGGAGATGCGTTTGCATGAGGTCATAACACCCTCCTCCACCTAAATTTGTTGCCATCCCGACAACATCTCCAACAACCACTATCTTGGAAACTTGCTGCAACTGCCGTTGTTATGACCACCTCTGCAATGTTGCCTCTTGGTTTATCCACAACTCTCGTCGCAACTATTTGAGCCTCCAAAGAAGCCCCTACAGTTTGTGCTTCTTCCCACATGATCAACAATCGGTACTCCATGTGTTCCATCCTGCTTCAATTTGTTGTACACCCCATGAAAAGACTAGTTGGGTAGCTAGTCCAACCGAAGCGTCTAACTTATGAGACGAACTTCTTCATTCCGAAACCATCTTTCCTCAGTCCGTTTCAGCATCCTTAAGCCAACCGCATTGTTTTGTTTTTCAACATTTTCACAACACCCCATCACTTGGTTTGTTGATTGCTTCATCTTCCTTGGCTATTTTTCATTTTAGGTTACTTTACCAAGTTTCCTATGGTCTCACTGTTTTCACCACGGGAAGTGAGCCAACATGTTGCTTTCTCATACTGGGAAAAGTGGAGGGTGGTTCCAATGGCCACCACCTCCATCATCCTCAAAAATTTCCTTTCACAAGTAATTCAACACAATCGCTATCTCTACGTTGCTGCAACCCAGATCTCCCAACCGATCTGGTGATAGTTTGGATTCGGCAATGCCAAACATCAAGGTGCTCACATCTGCTGCCTCCATACAATAGTTTTGTGTACCTGTCGAAGATACCATCTTATCCTCCGTTTGTTGCTGCCTTTTTCTAGCTCTCTTCTTGCCACCTTTGCTCACTCCTTTGAATGGTGAACCTGCCTTGCTTCTGTAATCCCCTTGGTGCTTCGAACCGTCTAAGGTTACCAACATTTCTTCTTGTCAATCTTGTTTTTGAAGGGTGCTTAGATCTGCTTAGACCTCCTTGGAAAACCCTTCATTTTCTTCCTTGGACAAGCTTCGCTTACTTACAAAGTAAGCAAGGACTGCCTCCATTTCACTTGGACAACAACCCACTTGTTCTAATCTTTGTTGTGACAACTGAGGCTCTGGGATGCCAATGGCATGGACGCAGAAATCCACGATCCCTGCCGCATCACGTGGTGGAAAATATTCACTGGTGTTTCCATCTACCTACTCAACCTTACCCGCAACCTTCCGACGCTTGCTTACATCGTTCCTTGTCAACACTTTGCTTGACTTGTCCAACCAAACTACCATCATTTTGGCTACTTTATGACTTCATAGAGGTGCTTTCATTTGTGACTTTTGCGGACTGTGCTGGTGTAAGCTGCAACTTGCCACCATGCTGGTGCTGCAGAACATCAACCGAAATGTACAACAACTAAACATTCTGCCAGATCAAGTCTACTCATTTTTCCAATGAAGCCAACCTTACCAATGGCTGACAAACTTGCCTTGGTGCGCTTGACTTGTTCTTCACTGCCGAACTCTGTTGTTGTCGCATGTTGCGTTGAGGCATGTATGTGGGATTTCTAGGATCCTCAAGTAGCTAAACTGAGGACATCCTTGGCCAACATCCCAACTTGCTTCTCTGCATCATCGGCATGCTCCATGCTCTGGACTCACTTAAGAACACCAAGCGACCTGCAGGTGGAACCGACACGACACGGGCTGACCGCAGGAATCCTTCGCCCAAGATCACAGAGTGACCATCTAATGGAATGACTTCCAAGTCCATCTTGCCATTCCATCGTCCAACTTTCATGGGTGCTGCACATGCTCTTCCTGTGGTTTCCTTCACGTCTGATTTCACTGCCTTGAACTTAGTTCGGCTGAACTCAGTTGCACTGTGAAGAGATGTGGCAGTCTTATTTCTCACAAAGCTATGAGTAGCACCGGTGTCAACCAATGCCGAAACTCTTAGGCCACTCACCGTTGCTTCCACGAAACTGAATCCTTGTTGATTTTCTTGTAGACCTGCGTTTTGACTCCCCATTGTTTCTTTGAGACAATCCTGCATGACCTTAATAGCTTTATAAATATCGTCTGAAGGATGTGGTGCTTTAATCCCCTCATGGTTTCCAAACACATCATTGGTCCCCTCTGCGCAAGTATGGCCCTAAATAGACAGTTCTTCATATAATGATTCCCTTCACAAATATAGAAGGAAACACATTTCTTCTTTGGTGCTTCCGGTTGCTTCCAAGATGACTCTCCTTGAGTGTCTTACGACTCCATCCTTGCCTTCCTCCAAGTTTTTGCCTCGTCTGAGAGCTCTTGCAACTGCTGCACTTCATTTCTTTCTTGCGGAATTGTTGGGTGTGGCCCAAGTAGGCACAATTTTGATAAAGCACAGTTTTGGGAACTGCGTAGTTTGGGCTGTGAGGTCAGATGGCAGAGTTTTGTGGAGTGTGCAGCTCGGATTGCGTAGTCAGTTTTGGCGCAATTAATATGGTGCGCAATGCCAGCGTAGCAGTTATTTTTGGTAAAGAGTATAAGGGAAGGTCAAGGTATGGAAGCAACCTATTTTGAGTAAGAAGCAAAGTAGAGATAGAGGAAAGCAACCTATCAAGGAAAGTGGCAGCAAACAGTTAAGGATCTAAGCCACGAGGTCGACGGCGACAGGCAAGATAAAGGGGCGAAAAGTGACAGGCCACAATGCGGTTGTAACCATTTCAGTGATGACTGCGGCTGTCAGAAGGGTGTGATAGCCACAAGTGGCCCAGCAAGGAAGCCTGAAGCAAGAGGAGCAAGTTGTCGAAGGCGATAAGCAGGGTGGCAGGTAACCTCACCAGTTTTAGGGAATCTTAGGGTTTTGGGGGCCTATGCATTGTAAAGACGTGACCTGTGGGAACGATCTATAAAAGGGAACATTTTGTAAGGGAAAGGGTTAATGTTGGATTGTAAGTGCAAAATCTTGAGTAATACTGTTTTTGTATTGCCGAACACTATTGAAAAAGGCTCTGCAGCTGTGTGTGCACAGACCTACAGAGAGAGAGAAGAGTCTGCAGATGAGTGCATAGGCTGGAACTGTTGTACCCTTCCCTAAGATAATATAACAACAGTTCTTGTGGACGTAGCTCCCATCCTGGGGGTGAACCACGTTAAATTCTGTGTTGTGTGACTGTTTATGTGCTTGAATCTGTATATTTGCTTACAATGAATGCTTGAGGTCTCGTTTATTAGTTTATATGTTCTTACTTTTATATGTATTCGCCATAAAGAATGAAGATGGGAATAATATGTTAAGTGACCACATGTATGAATGGATGTTGAATGCACAAGCAATTCACAGTAATTTGAACATATGAATTAATCGGTTAGACACTTAGTGTAGCACCGAAAGTGCGCAGTCAAATGGTTGTATGTTATAGTGTATAAGTTCGCAAGGTTCATTCTATTATGCTTGTTGAATGCATCTTTTTACACTAAGTAAGATCCATTAAGCGGTTAAGTACTAAGAGGAAGCACAGTCATTAGTTGCGCCGTCCTACTGTCGAAGAAGCATCTGACATCACGCAGTCCTTGGATGCGCGATAGACTAAGTAGTAGACGCAGAGAAGTGGAACTTCTCATAGCCCAAAGTCCGCAGTGCGAGTCCTGTAGCGCACTGCTCACCAATCTATTTTAAACACTCATCACCTAGTTGTGGAAACCTGATTCTGCAGCCCCACTATTCCTTCGCCTCGGGTGAGACCTCATTCTGTTCGCAGATTGTTTCCGAAAGGGCCAGTGAAAAGGGGTTTTGTTGGTTCCTTGAACCGCGCAGAACCTGGATCTTTATAGAAAACCTCAAGACAGTTATTTAAGCCAACAAATGGTTCCATTGCCATACTAAGAATTAGTGATGAGTTTCCGTGCTTGAAATAGTGATGTGCTCAGAAGAAAAGGTTCTGTTGATTGCAAAAAATTGGTACCCAGACAAGAAAGAGATTTGGGCCTGGTGTGACAAGACAGAAAGAGACTTCGCAAGGAAGGAAAATAGACATCTGCATCTCTTTGAAGTAGATTGGTTAAATAAATACCTATTGAAGGATGTTCACGAAATTTTCTAGGCATCCTTTGGAAACGAGGTGCACGAGTGGTTATCAACACTCGCAGAGCGAAAGAACTATTTCCAGCCAGAAGTACCTACCGAGTGGACTCCAGATCTCATTCAGAGGCTTAAAGAAATAGATAGCCCACTCTCAAGAGCAGTCGACTTTTGGGTTGATAGTACACTAGAAAGATTCATGACAGAGTTTGTTGTGGACATGCTAAAGTCCTACAGCGCAGCAAAAGCAGAGTTTTTCAAGGGTTTCAGAATTAAGTCCCTCAACACTTTGAGTTTATGCATTAAAATGCTTTTAGCTGAGAAATGCGTTTTAAGAATGCAGTAAAGATTCCTAGAAGTGTTTGAATCTGTAATGGTTAATAGCATATATAGTGATTCTGACTAAGAGACACACAATTTGAGATCTAGAAAAAGATATAAGTATACTACTAAGAAGATTTCCAGTGAACATGGACTCCGTGTAGATATTGATTTACAAGCCAAGACTGATAGCCAAACTGTACCTCCATCAGCCACCTATTAGCCTATTACTCCGCAAAATCCACCGGTTGTGAACACCGCGCCTCCTATTGCACAAAACCCACCAATTCAAAACCCTCCAGTTGTTAATATTCCTAATACTCAGAGCGTCAATACCAGTAACATCGTAGGAGAAAGCGTTCAGACCATTCCGTCGCAAACTATCTCATCTCAGAATATCCCGATTTAGAACATTCCACACAGTAACATCCCTAACACCACTCAGAACACTACGCAGAACCCTGTACCACCTAGGAGAAGGATGACCGACGATATCAAGCTACCGATATTTAAAGGAATGGGTCTAGAGGACCCTGAACAACATTAGTTTCTATGTGAAGCCGTATGGAGTGCCAAGCAAGTTCAGGATGATGCTATGAAGTGAGCGCAGCTCGTCACTACATTTAGAGATAGAACCTTGAACTGGTTCATGAAATATTCTCAGGGACATTAGAGAACCTTAGTGGAGATTAAGGCTGCACTATTGAGTGAGTCCAAGAAACCAAAGTCAGAATCCCGATGTATAACAGAATTAAAGCAAATTAAGCAAAAACCTAATGAGATAGTCTGGGAATTTGACCAGAAGTTTAAGACATTGTTAGACTAGGTCAATTTTGTCATAGCATCGCAACAACACCAGGAGTGGTTTATAGCTACGTTGTTTCCCCATATCAGACTATCGTTGATGCAGTAGAAAGTGGCTTCGCAGGAATAATCCTTGGAGATTGCAATGAAGCTAGAAGCTTCACCTATAGGAGAAAGTAGCACTGGAATGTCTTAGATTCAGACCCAGCTAGCTACCCTAACATTACAGTTGCAGGACATGAAGAAGGGGAAAGAACAGAGACAAAAGGTCCAGTGTATAGGATGCATGGGAGAAGGACACACCAAGGATCACTGTCCTTTGTTTCAGGAATATCTTAACATGGGAGCACCAAGCCCACTAAATCAGAACCAAGGGCCATGCCGTGAGATCTGTAGAACTAGAGGACACCGGCCAGAAGATTGTTACTTAATTCAGAAATATGTAAGAACACCTAAAAATTTATATTGCAATTTCTGTAAATCAGTTGGACATGATGAGTCCAACTGTCACGCATGTGAGATTATGCTGGAAAGAAAGAAAGATAGAGAGCATATGTATGGTGGAGTATACAGAGTCCAAGAAGAGACTCCGCAGAACAAGGATAACGCGCAACACGATCAAAGCGCATACATAGGCCGTGGAGGATTCCGAGGAAGAGGAAGAAATACTTGCCCAGGACAAGGAAGAGGAAGAGGCCAGATGATTTGTTATAACTGTGGCCATCCAGGTCACTTATCTAGAGATTGCACTAATCCATGTACTACTTGTAATTATTGTAAATATTTTGATCATGTTATTGAAGCATGCCCAGTATTAGCAGCAGAAATGCAGAAAAGAAAGCAAGATGTACCAAACCCGAATATTCAGCTAATCGCAACATAGAGAAGGACTGTAGATCCTAGTATTAATGTCGTGACACGAAGTGGCGCTGCGATAGGAAGAGATAGGAAAGCAGAAGCTTCGACTTCTGGAGACATTGAAACTAAGCAAACCCCTCTTGAAACGATCTGGATTAGAAAAGCTAGTGGGAAGACACATGCTTTTAACCTAGAGAAAAATAAAGAAGTCTTTGAAGAAGCATGGGAAATATTCAAAGAACAAGCACCTAGGTCACCAACAATCCCGTTGCGAGGTGAAACATCGCATATGGAAGATATGCCAACAACTTATGACCAAACATGCACTGCAGCAGAGACAGGCACCTTTGTTGCACAGTTCCTACGGAGCTGCATGAAATTATTGAAGAGCGTAGACGCTATAGCGGAATTACAAAAACTGTTGAACCAATATGAACCACGCAGTGAGACGGATACTGCCCAGAGTGCAGTTCATCACATCAAGAAACACAAAAGAACAGGAAGAGAAATGCGGCTCATTGCGCAAATAGGAGACTATGAGATGGATGAAATCATCCTTGATTTAGGATCAGAGGTAAATGTCTTGACTAAGCAGACATGGTAGCAGATGGGGAGACCAAAGTTGCTATGGTCACCCAATGGTTTACCACAAAGTGCAAGGGTTTACCACTTCCCTGAAGGTGAATAGAAGTTTTCTGTGCGGAGAACCTCATCCCATTTGGAAAAGTGCTAAGAAGAAGCTTTCAAGAGAAGAACAAGTATGCGAACCTCACATAGACAAGCTCCTTAATTGCTTAGAAATGAGTATAGATATCATTGATGATGTACAAGAAGTACTTTTTAGACTTGGGGGAATTTCCCTGAGGTAAAAAGCTCGACAAAGGTTTGTTATTGCACATATGGGTATATGTCTGCGAGATGGAATGGGACAATGTTTTTGTTTCCTTGTTCAAACTTGGGAAAAGAACTCTCCTAAATCTCATAGGCAATCTCCGATATGAAACTTGTTTACATATTCTCGAGCTTCTATAATTTGTTGATTGCTTGGTCCTTTTCATACTTGCATTTTAAACTCTAACTTCTTGCTTGTGGATCCTTTCATGCTATAAAACAATTAAAAACCCCATGGTCAAATTAATCGATATGTTGTCTCAAACTAAAGATCAAAACAAGATTTTGAGTTCACCATATTTGATTTGGTTTTGATCTTTTGAAATGAGGAATGGGATTGTTTAATATAATTGTGCCCCTGCGATCTTTTTTTCTCAACATGATGCCATGCAGGATTTAGCCTAGCATCTAGCAAGCAAGGATAGTATCATCCATCATTCATAAGAGGCTATTTTATGCCTTGCCACAAGGATAATATTCATAGAATGGCGAAGTACTCTCACAATTCAACCATCTGGTGCTCAAATTCTTTCAATTATTACAGGTCAGCTACTCCTCATAAAACATGCTTTCTTTCCCTTTACTTTGTTAAACATTAAATATTTATTAGTTAGGTATTCACTAATTTTCTGAGTTTAAGTTTATTAAGGTGTTTTATAATCATTTTGATCAGGATATTGTATAGACTTTTAGATTTCTTGGAGTTGTAGGTGCAATGCAAGAGAAAGCTTGCTGGGATGCGAAGCTTTCTTCACCTGTTCAAATTAGGTCTATGGTTCTTAATAAGTTGTGTGTGCCTCCTCCTCTTTGCCTTAGTTATAGACCCTAGGAAAGGTTGGGAAAAATGTATGCATGCTTATGTGAGGCCAATGAAAACATTAATTTCTTTCTAGTGAACATTTTCAAGGAATCTCTGACCAAAATGTTGGGGCCCTTCTATCCCAATATGGTAGGGAGACTCAAAAGAATCCCAGATGGAGGGATCAAAATTTATTTTGTTTATGAAGGGGTTCTTTTTGTTGAGGTTAGACCATATTCTAGAATTGATGATGTAGGATATTTTGTGTGCAATATGGAGCTCACAAAGCTCATGGGCCCAAAGTTTTACTATTCCCAATATTAATGGTTTTACATATGATCTATATTTATTTATGTCACCATTTTTTTAATATACATTTTTTAAAATTTTATCATCTTTTATAAAATTTAATTTTTTTTAATAATACAAAATTAAAAATTACACTTCTTTTTAAGAAAACAAATAATTATTTAGTCACTTGTGTGAATAATGCCTTTGAAAACATATCATATATATAATCCCTTCGTAACACATTGAAAAGAAAGTTAGGTACTTAGGTCATTTTGATCTCTTTGATTTGTGTTGTGTAAACAAAGAAAGTTAGGTACTTAGGTCATTTTGATCTCTCGAGATAACCTGCGAACTTTGATTTGTGTTGTGTAAACATGGGACCAATAAGTGATAATACATGAATGTTAATATCTTCATGTTAATGTTTTTAGTGGAATGCTCATTTATTTTTAATTTTTACGATTTTCATAATTATTTATTCTTAATCATCTTTCATAATTTTTCTTTAATAAATATATAATTTAATAATAATATTATATTCTTATTAATAACAATACTTAAAAAATGACTTTTCAAATTTACTAATTCAATGACTTTCATAAAATCCATTGCATCACTTTTATAAAAACCTTATAGGAAGCGATTCTATTCAGTTAACTCTGTGTATAAAGCACATGCAAGCACTAACCTTAGTAGAATATGTGGATTGTCAATTAAAAATTAGAATAATGTGCGTTACGGTGATTGCAATTTCCAGAAGAAAGTGCTTGCATCCTTCCATATTCATGTGTTGAGTTTGAAATTAAATATAAGGCTGATACCTTAATTAAGTTCGAAATCATAGCATATAAACTCAGTTTGCAAACATATTTACGGGTGCTATATGTGCATATTTGAATGCCATTTGTTTTGACCATTTTATCACAACTATTTATATTTGCTCAATGCATCTGCCTGTCATCCTCAAACTCTTTGGAATCCCCATCTATCAGAATTTTATTAAATCTCCCTTCCATTGATTTCAACCATGTGTAAAACAACACGGTAACCTCACATGAACTTCACAAATGCCGGGGAAGATTGGTCAGCTATATTGTCTGCCGTTCGGAGAGCATAGAGACGATTTACTTTTAAAAAATCGGTAGGGATTTGTTGATGCTTCTACCTTGATTTTATCAGTTTCGTAGCCAGAACAAGGATCCAAACCATGGAATTCTCTATATTTTTGAGCTCGGATGGTTGTCCAACAATACTTTCTCTTTCTTCCGTGCCTCCTCGTTTGTTTCATTACCGACGTGGTTTACCACACATATGAAACACAGGCATATGTCAACAGCATTCATAGTCACCTTCAACTGAAGCCCTTCCGGCATCCGGTACCAAGGCCAGAGTTTGCTCACCGCATTGGAGCAGTATAATGGCTAACTAAAACGTCCTTGATTCGTTGGAATTTGACAAAGCAATAATAGATGAAATGGCAATTTAGAGTGCTCAATTCGCGATCTCGGTAATTTTAAAATAGGGAATTTAGTCTAGGAGAGGCAATTACAATTGTTGAAATTGTAGAATTGTGGAAATAACAATTTCCAGGAACAAATTTGACCGGTCTCTATCAAAATTTCGTCGAAAAAGTCAACTGTATAGAAAATAACATGGCATCTTTTCATTGGAAAGAACGACAATCCACAACATGTCGTGGCAGATTTTTGGCAAGGAAGGTACATAGGTGCAGCAGTTTTTCATTGCCCGGAGAAACGAGGAATCTAAAACAGTGTTATAAAACCATATTTTAACAAAAAAAAGAAATAGATGTTTTAAGTATATATAACAATATATCATGATAAAAGTTGCAATTCCAAATGTTTTAAGTCTAGATAACAATATAACATGAATTAGGTTATAATTTTAAGTGTGTTTGTTGCATTAAAATTATTCCTGTGTTCTTCTCACTTCAAGGCTCGTAAGTTATCAGAGAAATCAAGACACCCTGACGTTATGTTTGCTTCTGAAAGCCTCAAACTGATTGCATTCACAATGAACACGCGTAGAAAGCATAAGGCGATCTGAAACAGATTCAGGCAATTACTCTAGCACATACAGGAAAATTAAATTAGCAAAATCTAAAAAGTAATACTTACAATTCTACACTAGAAATTTAAAACTCGAGAAAAACCGGCTCTAATAGTATATTAACCAATAATACACAGAGAAAAACCTAATCTAACAGTATATTAACCAATAATACACAGAGAAAAACCTAGTCTAACAGTATATTAACCAATAAGACACAAAGACATCCTCAAATAAATGGTATCAAATTCTTGTATAAATTTCAGTGGATGTGAATAAAAATATAGGAAACACAAAATGATAATCTAAGAAATGTCACCCTACCTAAGGTTTTTTACTCTATATAACAAAAGAAGTTGTTCTATGTGGCACTGGTTTGAATGTCCCCTTTCCTGATCCTCACCTGCGTGCCAAGGGCTGCATGAGATTTGATCTATGAACCTCTGCCTGCCTTGAAAGATTGACTGCTTTCACCTTCAAGTCGTGCTAGAATCTCCACACCATTGGAAAAGCTACCATGAACGTAGAGGTTCTCCATTAATACTGTGTGACTAAAATACACCATAAAAATCTTAACACCTTCAAGCTTATTAACAGAAGGACAAGAATTTGTAATCAGATTATGAGGTATGCTTAGTATCTTTAGGACTTTCTTAGACATATTCACAACTCTCCCAATCTGATTATCTTCCTTAGAGACTATTTTATGTGGTTTTCTTCTTCAACTCAGTTCAGTACTACCGTTGGGCTTAATTTCTGATTTAAAGTGCATACTGAACTCCTTGTACACCATTTTCTGTGGCTTTTTTCTTCACCTCAATTGAGCATACGCTTAGGATCTCTTGTTCGCTGTTTTTCAATCCATTTGGAATATGGATTTATACAACTTCTTATTGTTCATCTTCAGTAAAAGTGTCCCAAATTTCAGTAGTGGTAGCTTGCCTAAACCTACAAATTTTTTGAACTTATATGGGATGTGCTCCCTTGCCAAAAAGGCTAATAACGAAGCAATTATTTTATTTGGTTTCAGCTATATCTCTCAAGATCTTTAGCAAACAAATCTAGAGTGCAAGCTGGTGAAATACTTGTTAATCCCACAGGTGGGCATGGCGTATGCAGGGTCCAGCTACTATTGCTAAAGTAAAAACCTTATCTGCTTGCATAGAACTATACAGGGTCCTTCTGTTTAGTTGGGTGGTTTTGGGAGTGGTTATTTTTGTTTTGGGTGGATTCAAAAACTCACAAAAATTTTGGATGCAGGGAAGAATTATGTTTCTTGCATTCTGATTTGTGGAATTATGCTTGGCATTCTATTTTCCGTACCTGTGTAATTATGCTTGGCATTCTATTTTCTGCCAAATTTATTAACTGAAATTTTAGTGGGAAATAAATTAATGGGAGCTATTTTGAATCAAAATTATGTATGTCATTAGATTTTGTGTAACAGTGTGTAATGACATAAGCTGTTGTCACCGGGTTGGTTTGATAAGTTCAGAATTCTACGTCTGAAATGTTTTATTCATGTTGCGAAGATAATTTGTGAGTGATTTCTTAATTTTAAAGGGTTTAGTCAGATTCCATTTCTAAATTCATTTTAAATAGTAAGTAACATTTTAAATAATCAAGAATTTGTTTTGAAAAACAAAATTTCTCAATTAATATAAATTTATTTTGTTATTCATTTTTAATAAATATAATGATAAGTTAAACCTTTTCAATAAATATAATGATTAATTTAACATGAATTTTTAATTTTATATTTAATTTTTAAAATATAATATTAATTAAATATATTATAAAGTTAATGGTCATAAAACATATATATTTGATGGTGATGATGATTAACACTCATTGAGACCAACTTTTTATGAGAGTTCATTCTAATCTTGGCTATATTAATTTCCTTCCTTGAACTAATTACTACTAGGATACTTATGATCTTCCAAATTAGGGTTAATGACTTCCTTATAGTATCTTAATTTTCTTTTAACCGCTAAATTTTCCTGGCACCACATTTTCTCTTTAAACTTAGAACTAATAATATTTTTGACATTATTGATATTTTGCAAAGTGTTATTTTTATCAATACCCCAATGGTTTAGCCAAGCCATGGTATCTTTACACCAACCGTGCTTGAGGCGTAGTTGGTTTTGACTTGAGTTTAAAGCAATTTTAGGAAGTCTCTCATTTCCCATGTTATTTATCTTGTGCTTGTACATCAGGTACCTAGTCATAGCCATGCTTTCGATGGGGGAAAGACCGACTTCTATAAGGAGAATAGGATGAGACGTATTGCTTATACTTTTGTGGTGGGTGAACACCGATAGGTCACAAGTTAAGTATCATGAACAAGTTATCAATTACTTGCTCTCCATGCTTAGTTGTAATCACATGTTGTCTATGCCTCAACTACATGTTACCTTCTTTAATTAAATATGTTGTATGTCATTGTTCTCCATGCTTAGTTGTAATCACATTTTATCTATGCCTCGGCTACCTATTACCTTCTTTAGTTAAATATGTTGTATGTCACTACCTGTTATCCATGCATGAGTTACCAGTTATCCATGCATCAACTACCAGTTATTTTACATATATATATATATATATATATAATAATTGTTTATATTGAATTTCAAACTATGCCATAAAATCATAGGATGTGTTTTTTTAATTTAGTGATAATATTAAATAAATGATAAAATTTTAAAAATAATGTTTTTTTTTTAAATTAAAGCTTTTTTTAATATTATAATTAATAAAAATTAAAAGTATTTTTAAAAAATTAAATTTTATAATTAAATAAAAAATATTGAAATTACACGTAAAGTTAAAGTGTCTAGTTTTCTTTGATTGTAGTATTTGGAATGTTATTTGTTTGAAATATAAGTAAGCATCTTTTAAATATTATAGTGTGTAGTAAAGTGAAAACAATAAAAAATGAAGAATAATATTTTTATTAATTTTATTCTTTTTATATGTTTTATAAATATTTTTAATCATATAATTATGATTACTAATTATAAAATATTTTTAAATTAAATTTATATTTTTAAAATAATAGTTTCATAATCATTTATATCAATTAATTTATATTTTTCCTAGATAGGGTGACAAACGACACATGTTGAGCAACATGTGGAGTCCGAAGGGGTGGGTTGGAAAGGGTCTTTATTGAGTCCTGCCTCTAGTTTGATGGGCCATCTTAAAGAGTCAAAGGTTCTATGTGGTTTCATTTGGTTATGGTGTTTAATTTGGTGTCCTTGCCAACATATTAGCTCAGGTTCGCGGAGGATGGATTTAATTTCGCATGCGAGTGATGGGATTTCATCACCTAGATTATGGTGTACTTCTCCTCTAGAATTGATGGCGCAATTATGGCTGGGGAGGATTATTTCTTTCAAGCACTCTGGTCGGCCTCCTGAATTCACTATTAAGTTTCTTACGCAATTGGGGGAAATTGGGTTTCTTTTGCTTCAACTCTAGAACATGCCTATTCTCAAGCTTCATGGTCGCTCTCGTCGAGGGCATGGTGGTCCTCCCCAGGTTTATGTTGCTCTCGTTTCCCCTCCCCTGTCTTTTGTTTCTAGTGAGCGATCGTCTTCGGGGGATATGACTCTTCTTTCGGACAAGGGGACTTCTCTGGCTGGCAAGGCGAAGAATGAACGGTCTTGTTTATTGGAATGGTTCAACGCCTCAGGGAATTCACTTAGTTTTGGGGAATTATGATACCCCCTCGGCCTCAGTCTAGTTCACTGCCTCAATAGCCAAGCTCGTGTAAGCCCTTATGTGCTCTCTGCAATGAGGTTGTGCATCATAATTCTTGGGATAATTTGCCTGTTGTTCATGCTCTTTGTGAAATGAAAATTTTGAAAACCATTGCAATATGGAGACGTCTCCTTCATATTGGAACTTATTGGAAAGAAGCTTTCTTCTATTCTCTCTATCCTTTCTAGTCATGGTTCTGTCTAGCCACAGATGGATATTGTCAATCACGACAATATAATTGTGCAGGATGGTGCTCCCAATCAGGGAATTGTGCAACAGAAAGTGCACGATGAGTCTTAGTTTTCCTAACGGTTTTGCTTCTCTTTTTTTGGTCTTGTATATGGTCTTCTCTCAATACTTAGATATATGCAGGGTTATTAGCTTTCATTTGTTGGATAAGGAATCCATTTTTGTAGTATGTATCGGTGTCTATCTTTTTTTTAAGAACAAGGGACTAGATTATCATGGTAATTTAGTCATGGCCCTTGAACTTGGCTATGTAATTATTTTTCTGATATAGTATAATGTTGGTCTTAATTTTTTTTTAAATTATATTTTAATAATTGTTAATATCAATTAATTGAATAATAAAAAAATTTAAATTTTTTTTTTTTAATTTGTAATTTGAAAATTAAATTTTATTATTAAAACAATTATTTTGAAGTAAGATTTAAAAATAATTTTTATTCTTATAAATTAGTATAACTAGTATGTAAAAAGACTAATGACCTAAAATATAAAAACATCTCTTAATAAGTATGGTCATTAATCTCTTAATAAGTATGGTCACCCAAGTTCACCTTGGCTAGATGAGGTGTGCATCACTGCTTGGAGACAGCCCGAGGGTGTGGCCAACTCAGGTGTCTTCCAACAAACTACGCCTAAACCTAGCGGAAGTTATGTTTTACACTTATCTCTATGACTCGTTTACTTATTAACACGTTACTACAACATTCAACACTTAGCCAAATTACAAGTATACAGTATAGGTTGAACGAGTAACATAAGAGACAAGAATATGGGTGGGGCAGCACAACAAACGAACCCATGTCATATTTATAGATCAGAGTACAATTTTTACATGAACGGAGTTTCCAAACCGGTAGAGCTCCTGCACCGGAACAACAAGCCTAATGTGCTGTAGATTACAAAGAAAACCAAAAACCCAGAAAAAATCGAACTGTCTTCTTTACTGATGCAAGTCTGTGAGACCTGCATGCCTGCCTGCAGACCACCTAGTTCGTTCTTCCTTTCGGGTTCTTTCTTTGCCTGCGGTTTGCCTTAGACCCTAGTCCTCTTGGTTGAGTTGCTTGAACTATCCTTGCTTACTTCTCTTTGTTTTTCCTTGGCATTATATAGTCGATCATTTGGGTGGGAATGACCCAAGAGTGGTCACGCCCTTGCTCAGTGCCCATGCCAAAGTGCCCCTTCACTGACGTGTTGAGCCGCCAAACATGTGCTTGTAACAATTCGATGCTTATCAACCGTGCTAGTCTTGTCGAAGGCCTTTCTGAATGGTCCATCCGCCCAATGCCGTGGGTCCTCTTGCCTCATCGTCATTGTTGTTGAAACCATTTTTCATGGGTCCATGGTGCCGCTTTCGTGGAGTATGTGGGAGCTTGGTCCATGCTCTCCCAACTCCCAATGTTAAGTACACCGGACGATCCACTTGGGTGTGCGGGTCTCCTGGAGACTAGTCCCATGCCTCTTTCCGAAGTGTACCACACTCCCACTTGTTCGGGATTTCCATGCACCAAAGTGGTTAAGTGTGGGATTTTATTGTGAAGCAGGCCCATACTTGGTCTGCATGCCCACTTGTCGTTCCAGTTGTTTGGGCCATGCATTTCCTTTTCCATGCCACTAAGTCCACCATTCGTCGTGACTTGCCCTTCTGGGTGCCCAAGCCAACCTCTTGGGCAGGAGCGCTTGGCTCGTTTGGGTGTGAAGGAGATGTGTTTGCATGAGGTCGTAACACCCTCCTCCACCCAAATTTGTTGCCATACCGACAACGTATCCAACAACCACTGTCTTGGAAACTTGTTGCAATTGTCGCTTCTATGACCACCTCTGCAATGTTGTCTCTTGGTTGATACACAAATGTCGTCGCAACCGTTTGAGCCTCCAAAGAAGCCCCTGCAGTTTGTGCTTCTTCCCACTTACTCGACAACCGATACTCCATGCATTCCATCCTACTTCCATCCGTTGTACACCCCATGAGAAGACTAGTTGGGTAGCTAGTCCAACCGAAGCATCTAACTCATGAGATGAACTTCTTCATTATAAAACCATCTTTCCTCAGTTTGTTTCAGCGTCCTTAAGCCAACCGCATTGTTTTGTTTTTCAACATGTTCGCAACACCCCATCACTTGCTTCATCTTCCTTGGCTATTTTCATTTTAGGATACCTTGCTAAGGTGCCTATGGTCTCACTGTTGTCGCCGTCCTTAAGCCAACCGCATTGTTTTGTTTTTCAAGATGTTCGCAACACCCCATCACTTGATTCATCTTCCTTGGCTATTTTCATTTTAGGATACCTTGCTAAGGTGCCTATGGTCTCACTGTTGTCGCCACGGGTAGTGAACCAACATGTTGCTTTCTCATACTAGGAAAAGTGGAGGGTGGTGGCAATGGCCACCACCTCCATCGTCCTAAAATATTTCCTTGCACAAGTACTTCAACACAACCGCTATCTCTACATCACTGCAACCTAGCTCTCCCAACCGAGCCAGTGATAGTTCGGATTCGGCAATTTCGGACATCAAGGTGCTCACATCTACTGCCTCCATACAACAATAATGTGAACCTATCGAAGACACCATCTCAGCCTCCGTTTGTTGCTTCCTTTTTCTAGCTCTCTTCTTGGCACCTTTTCTCACTCCTTTGAATGGTGAACCTACCTTGCTTCTGCAATCCTCTTTGTACTTCGAACCGTATAAGGATACCAACGTTTCTTCTTTCCGATCTTACTGTTGAAGGGTACTTAGATCTTCTTGGAACTCCTTGGCCACCCCTTCATTTGCTTCCTTTGGAAAGATTCACTTACTTTCCAAGAAAGCAAGGACTGCCTCCATTTCACTTGCACAACAACCCAGTTGTTCTAATATTTGCCGCGACAACTGAGGCTACGGGATGCCAAAGGCATGGAAGCAGAAATCCATGATCTCTGCCGCATCACGTGGTGGAAAATATTCACTGGTATTTCCATCTGCATCCTCAACCTTACCCGCAACCTGTTGCTCGCATGTTTAGTATGATGCTCGCTCACATCGTTCCTTGTCAATACTTTGCTTGACTTTTCCAACCAGAATACCATCATTTTGGTTGCTTTATGACTTCATAGAGGTGCTTTTGTTTGTGACTTTTGCGGACTATGCTGGTGTAAGCTGCAACTTGCCACCATGCTGCTGCTGTGGAACGTCAACCAAAACACACAACGACTCAACCTTCTGCCATATCAAGTCTACTCATTTTTCCAACAAAGCCAACCATGCCAATGGTTGAATAACTTGCCTTGGTGCGCTTGACTTGTTCTTCACTGTCAAACTATGTTGTTGCCGCATGTTGCGTTGAGGCATGTATGCGGGCTTGCCAGGATCCTCAAGTAGTTGATTTGAGGACATCCTTGGCCAATGTCCCAACTTGCTTCTCTACATCATCGGCATGCTCCATGCTACGGACTCACCTAAGAACACCAAGCGACCTACATGTGAAACCAAAACGACATGGGATAACCGCAGGAAGTCTTGGTCCAAAATCATCGAGCGATCATCTAATGTAACAACTTCCAAGTCCATCTTGCCATGCCATCGTCCAAATTTCACGGGTGTTGCACATACTCTTCATGTCACTGCCTTCACGTTTGAGTTCACTGCCTTGAACTTAGTTTGGCTGAACTCAGTTGCATTGTGAAGAGATGCCATAGTCTTACTGCTCACTAAGATATGAGTATCACCGGTGTCAACCAATGCCAAAAATATTAGGCCACTCACCATTGCTTCCACGAAACTCAAGCCTTGTTGATTTTCTTACAAACCTTTGTTTTGACTCCTCGTCATTTCTTTGAGACAATCCTGCGCTGCCTTGATAGCTTCAGAAATATCGTCCGAAAGATGTGGTGCTTCCAACACCCTCATGGTTTCCAAACACATCATTGGTCCCCTCTACGCAAGTATGGCCCTAAACAGACAGTTCTTTGCATAATGGTTCGCTTCGCAAATATAGCAGGAAACACACTTCTTCTTTGGTGCTTCTGGTTGATTCTGGGATGACTCTCCTTGAGTGTCTTGTCACTCCACCCTTGCCTTCCTCCAAGTTGTTTCCTAGTCCGAAAGCTCTTGCAACCGTTGCACTTCGTTTCTTTCTTGCAGAACCAAGTCTTCAAATATCTTGTCCATTCCGCACTCGATTTTCTCCCAGCATTCCTTTGCGGCCTTTAACAGATTCATTTGTAACTCCTCTACATTCTGCACTCACGGTTGTTCTTCTTGCGAAACACCAACCTCGGGCGTCATGGAGATGTCCATCTCTACGGTCCAATGAATTTTTATCTTTCTTGGGTGCACTTTGCATGAGCTCCACCCTATTCCAACCATGTTGCAAAATTTGTGGGTCAGCGATCTTTTAGGGCACGTTGTGGTGTTGCTACAACACTTTTGGTGTCTCCCAACGAGATTCTACTGAACCCTCTAGCCTAGCGTCCTGTCTCCATCTATCGACTATCAACATTGTGGCACCATATCGGATGGTTTGTCAAGCCTATCCTCGGGTGAACCCTTCGGTTTGAGCTGTGGTTTTTGTTTGACTTACTTGTTGCATGTGATGCCCCCATCCAAGGAAACACTATGAGCTTCTATGAGGAACGGCTTCCAAATGACCCCTTCGGAAACCTTCTTAAACTTGAGCCAACCAAACTTCTGTGCAATTGCGGCCTAGCGGTTCTGCGACCCTACAACTCTACAGTACTGTGGCATCGTGGTGCTGTTGTACTTCGGATCTATGACTCTACGGAAAATTCAGTTCAGTGACTTAGTGAACTTTAGCGAGCTTGATACCACTTGTTCACAAGAACAGTGGTGAAGAGTTTCCCCACAAACTCTTCAACTGTCACAACAAACAACCTCTGATACCACCTGTTCGCAAGAACAGCGGTGAAGAGCTTCCCCACAAACTCTTCAACTGTCGCAATAAATAAGCTATGATTCCACATGTTCACAAGAACAATGGTGAAGGGCTTCCCCACAAACTCTTCAACTGTCACAATAAACCAGCTTTGATACCACTTGTCACAGCCCTTCCTCACACCCAAATTCACCTTGTCTAGACGAGGTGTGTGGCACTGCTTGGAGATGGCCCGAGGGCGTGGCCAACTCAGGTGTCTACCAGCAAACTACGCCTAAACCGAGGGGAAGTTATGTTTTACACTTATATCTATGAATCGTTTACTTATTAACACATTACCAAGAAACTAACCCCTGTAATATTTATAGATCATATTACAAAGTTTACATGAACGGAGTTTCCAAACCGACAAAGCTCCTGCACTGACACAACAAGCCTGACATGCTATAGATTACAAAGAAAACCAAAAACCCAAAAAAAAACGAACTGTCTCCTTTGCTGGTGTGAGTATGTGCGACTTGTATGCCTACCTGTGGACACCCTAGTTTGTTCTTCCTTTTGGATGCCTTCTTTTCCTGCAGTTTTTCTCAGACCCTAGTCCTCTTGGCCGATTTTCTTGAACTCTCCTTGCTTACTTCTCTTTGTTTTGCCTTAGCGTTTATATAACTGATTGTTTGGGTGGGCATGACCCAAGAGTGGTCACATCCTTACTTAACTCCCATGCCAAAGTGCCCCTTCACTAATGTGTTGATCCGCCAAACATGTGCTTGTACCAAGTCGACGCCCATCAATCGTGCTAGTCTTGACGAAGGCCTTGCCAAATGGTCCATCTTCCCAACATCATGGTTCCTCCTACCTCGTCGTCGTTGTTGTTGCAACCATCTGTCGTGGGTCCGTGGTGCCATTTTCATGGAGTATGTGAGCGCTTGGTCCATGCTTGCCCAAATCCAAACGCTAAGTACATTGGATGGTCCACTTGGGTGCATGGTTCTCTTGGATACTCATCCCATTCCCCTTGCCGAAGTGTGCCACACTCCCACTTGTTAGGGCTTTCCATACACCGAAGTGGTTAAGTGTGGGATTTTTTTGTGAAGCACACCCATACTCGGTCTGCATGCCCACTTGTCGTTCTGGTCATTTGGGCAAGGCATTTCCTTTTCCATGCCACTAAGTCCACCATCCATCGCAACTTGGCCTTCCGGGAACCCAAGCTAGTCTGTTGGGTGTGAAATTCCACAGGGGTAGATCACTAAGCTTGAACACACCTCACAATTTCACTCTGCTAATTGCAGAGAAGAATTAGCAAAAAGGATGAACAAATTCACTCATGAAACTCAGAAAATATGAGAAAATAATGGTAATACATTCATCAGCTGTAAGCTGGAAAAAAGATGGCAATACAATAGAATGAATTCGATATCTCCAAAGGTGATTCGAATTCTCCTCAAGTCAAGGCTTAGTCAGCATTGGAACCATCTCCCCCAATGAATAAGGTAGGACTAAGTCTAACTGAACCATGTGAGCAATGAAATAGGGAAGGAGACTCCAAAGGGCGCATGACATGCTGTCAGTAGTCAAGTGGCAGTCCAATATAGTCAACTGGGAGCTACAGTCAGTTAACTCAGCAATCAATGCATGAACTGATTGATGAGCTCCTAGAAGTATGTTGTAGGGCGCATTAGTAATCCAAGTGATGAAAACAATGTGCACTAGGTAGGTAGGAGGGCTACTGATGGCTAGAAACAAGCTCCAGGGGGGCAAAACTAGGGACTAGGTGCTAGGATACTCCACTGCTGCTGACTGAATGCATGCAATGTTGTCTGGATGCATGCATGCATGCAATGCATGCAAATCAACCATGTGATGGTGAGAATATTCCAACATTGGGCAGGAGCACTTGGTTCGTTTGGGCGTGAAGGAGATGCGTTTGCATGAGGTTGTAACACCCATGGCCATGAAATCAGAGGGTTCTGATTTTTATACCAATCGAACGATTATAATTTTTTAAAATCAACCATTGCTAGATAGTTATCAATGAAATCAAGACAATATTTTATGCAAATTGAACTGTTATGATTTTTTAAAATCAACTATTGCTAGATAATATCGGAGAAATCAAGGCACCCATACACAATTGATGAAAGCCTCAAGTTGCATTCACATGAACATGCTGAGAAAGTCATAAGACGATCTAAAACAGATTCAAGGATTCAAAAGATTCCATCCAAATTACTGAGCCACATACAGGATTTAGAATAGCCAATTTGAAAAACCTTTCTTACAGTTCTATATTAGAGAAATTTTATACTCGAGAAAAAACCACAATGATAATATCTTTATGCCGATAGGTGTTTCCTCTATGAAAATGAGTTCTCAAACATTGTTTTGAGATTCCTCGTCTACCCATTCAATGAGAAGACGCCATGTGTAATGAAGTTATTCTTCAAATGTGAGTGAAGTTTCCTCAATGTCGCTGTCTCCTGAGTCCTCCCCGCAAGATCGCTGCTTGAACCTTGTCAGCATGTCTCGATGAGCATTTAAAGCTCAAACATATCCGACCTTGCATTTAAGGTTACCTACGATTCAGCATACATCTTCACCGCATTTACATTGTGGAGGTTCATAGCAATCTGCATACATATTCACCACATTTACATTGTGTGGAGGGTCATAGCCCGGAGCAATATAAGGGCTAACTAAAACGTTTTCGATTCGTCGAAATTTGGTAGAGCAAGAATAGATGAAATGGAAATTTGGAGTGCTCAAATCGCAATTTCAGCAATCTTAGTAGTTTTAAAATAGGGCATTTAGTATAGGAAA
Source organism: Larix kaempferi (assembly GCA_027924585.1). NCBI lineage: Eukaryota > Viridiplantae > Streptophyta > Pinopsida > Pinales > Pinaceae > Larix > Larix kaempferi. Next base: position 42,464,871 of record BSBM01000047.1, read on the forward strand.
AGCAATTACGATTGTTGAAATTGCAGAATTGTGAAAATAACAATTTTGAGGAAGAAATTTGACCAATTTCTATTAAAACTTCACCGTAAAAGCGGGGCGTTTTAGTTGTATTTTATCCTACGCAGTTGTGTAATTTCTGATACCCCAATTTCCACGAGTATTACATTTTTTTGCATTTCTTTAAAGCTCAAGTCAGTAGGAATTTGACATTGCCCCAGCACCATTTTTGAAATCACTTCCGCATTCTGGTTTTCCTGGTGACAAAGGAGGCTTAATCCTAAAAGAATACGGTTTTGTTGCATCATGGGCTACAACAAGACTGATATTTCCTCACATTCGGAGAATTATTTGGAAAGACTGCAAGATTATTATGAATACGCTCTCACCTTACTGAAATGGTGACAAGAGGAATTGTGCCAAATAGATTTTAAAATGTTCATTATAAATTAGATTACAAGTAGCCTTAGTTAAACGTCAAAGCAATAGGAAGTCCTGAGTCCTGGGAGATCTGGTTGGCCTATATTTTCTCCCTAGGGATTAGATATGTGTAGAAATGTTGAAAAATACTTCCCCATTAGTGGTAAAACAACTACGAGGAAGATGATACAATCGAATCGAACAACGGATATCACAACGGTGGAGACGAGACAATCGAATCGAACGACAGATAGCAGATTTGAGTTCAGACACGTGGTGAGTTTTTGAATTTCATTCGAAAGACGAGGGATTTGAAACAATGACATGAGATCATATCTCTTAGAATAAACGTATTCGTGCTGGAGGCAGTGGTGGAAGTTGTTACAAGTGCAGAGAGTCTGGCAACTTTGCTAGAGATTGCACTAGTGGCGACGATGACGCAGTCCCTGCAACTGTTATCAGTGTGGTGACTTTGGTCACTTCTCCCATGACTCCCTTGACTTCCCTAACCATGAAGGTTGAGCATTTCGGAAGCCTCTGCTACCTTTTTATTCTGGTTCAACTTCTCTTTCTTCTTATGTCGCTTCACTGTCTACAATGACTTCATATTAATTTTAATCATTTCAGTTGATCGGTTTCTATTTCATCCATAGCCAGACCACATTCACAAAATTGAAAGCCAATTTGGAAATCTAAAACCCATATGAGTTTTATGCGTTTTTGGAACTTTTTAGCCTCCACCCTTTTACATATATGAGAAAATGCATGTGATTTTTGTAGTTTTCATTCAATTTTCAAGGAAGATCTTTAAATGAAAATTGCTTGAAGGATTCTACTCTTACTCTTTGTGGGAGCTCAAATTCTGGAACCATCGATATTCTCTTTTAGTCCAGTAGAGGGCTCTGAAAGGATTTCTTAAGTCATCTAAATATTATGTTTCAATCCACATTTCTTAAAAGAAATATCTTTGCCTGCACATATATGATATTTTATGGATGCCATTGAAAGTATTTTCTAATAACATCCATTTTTCATTATTTTGCAGATATCTATAGGTTGAAGAGAATGTTGATGATAAACTAGCAGATAGTTCGATTAAATGCACTATTAGTCCAATTACAGTAGGTACTACAGGACTTCGACTAATATGCCTCTATCTGGCTGCTTACTCTTTTACATTAAACTATTGTGTATGTCTGCAATTACGCATGATTCAACTAAAATGTCAAATTCATTAATGAAGGATATGATAGTTCCTTCTTCATCATTGTTTAGTTTTGAATCTTGATGGCTTGAAGAGCCATGGCTCCAAAACCTTGGTAACATATTAATAATGTAACATGTTAATAATCATTGTGTATTGCGCTCCTTTATAGGGACACAATTTTCTTTATTTTCAAACATTTTATTATAAGCATTATCTACACCCTTGTTAGATATATAAAAAAGGATTTAAAAAAAAAAAAATAACAACTTTCATTGTAATGTGGTTCAACGTTAAATACTCATATATTTATCATCGAAACTACTGAATGTTATCTAGAGTACAATGTTATAAGTCTGATAATTTATACTATTTTATGAACAAGGGCTAGAAGCATACTTTAAAAAAATGAAATTGAAAATTGAAAAAAAAATGAAAAGAATGAAAGAAAATACATACTTTTTTTCTACTTTTACTAAAGTATTTGTTAATAAATCCCAAGGATGTCATAGGATTTGTGGCCAAGTAATCAATCAAACAACTCAATTAGTGATTCAATGTGTCTACATAACTTCCTGGTAAGTTGTTTCCGTAATTTCTATTATCTTGAAGTCAAACTTGGAAATGATATCAGAGGTCACCACCAATAAATATATCCATGTAATTTTATGATTGTTAAGTTGCGTAGAATAAAAGTGTCTGAAAACCTCAACACCAGTAACCATCTTAGATGATAGATTAAGATTGGGCTATTCATAGTTTGGCCACATTGCAACGTTCAATACTGGTACAGAGAAATCTACCACTTATAAAAATTAAAACCAATCAAAATATTAAATATTACATAAAGCCAGTAATGTTTAACCTTTTTTCCACAAAACAAAATCACAATTTATATTATAAAACCATATTGATTACAAGCCACTAGGCCATACATAAGCAGGTAATAAGTTCTAACCTTATACAGATTTGTCAATATATTGACATGCCAAATGTCTATCTTATAACAAAAATATACTCATACTTAAAGATGAGCATAAATCTATCAAAAGTCAAAAGGAGGTGACTATAAAAGTCAAAATAGGCACCGTCCCAGAGAATATGATATACCATTATGTATATCCCATCTATCCCAATAGCCAGCAGGAATACACAAGCCAAGTTTAGATAATTTGTCCGCATCTTGATTCCTTTCCCTGTAGATATGAGCAAATTTGATCTGTTGAAATAGTCGACAAGACCTTTGAATAACGTCAAAAAGGGGCAGCAGATGGATATTCCTGGGGGCCTTAACTTTTGATAGAAATTCAATCACAAGCAGCGAAACACCGAACACTTGTAATTGATTGATACCCATAAATAGAGCGGATGACAAGAGAAGATGAACAACAACGAATTCTGCATAATTGTAGGTGTGTTCACCCAGTTCAGCAGCGAAACTATGATAGGCATAGTCGTAGGAGTAAATTAGACCACTAGCACCCCCAAAAAACGGTCATCCTTGAGCAGCACCATCCACGAAATCCCAAGGGATATACTTGTCTATGATTTCGACCAAGATAACTCTCGAAGGTTTTTGAGCCATCACCGGTGGAAAGTGTCCAAAAGTAGCCCAACAATTGACAGCACAAGAGCGAGACTCGACTTGCAGATCCTCAAATAGAACCCACAACCCCAAGAAGGAAAGCAGGTAAGGCCACATAATCCTGAAACTGCTCGTTATGGATCCATGAAGAAAGATCCTCCTGTAATCCAATGCCATCCCAAGCGAAACGAATACCAGCAAAATGTGACAAGTGACACCACATACGCAGGATGAAAGGACAACTGATGAAAAGGTGCTGCAATTTTTTAGTGGAGGAAAGACATAATTGACACTAGCTAGGACTGCATGCAAATCTATGGATCAATACATCCCAGACTGGAACCTTATCCTCAAGAGCCAACCAAAGAAAGATTTTGGACTTATAGGGACAATTCAACTTCCATATAATCTTGTACTACCATTTGATAGGTGGGATTACCTCCAATTCTTTGAGAACCAGATATCACATCTTGGGCGCATAATTTCCCCCATTCGCATTCTTGACCCATACTAAACCATCCTCCAAATCTCTGATAAAAACATGACAGTTTGAAAGCGAAAGGATGTACCTGTCCCAATGAGTCTTTTCCATCTCATTGAAACCCAGATCAACTATAGATGCCCAAGATTGGTAGACAGGAGTACCAACAATTTGAACTTGATGAAGAAAAATCAGACCCCTGTCAGACAATGAAAGAATCATATCATCTTGAAGCCTGGAGGAATCATCACATCCCACCCAGAAATCTGGACCAATGCACACATTCATACTATTACCTACGCTCCAAGCAATCCAATCACCAATGACTCTAAAGGCTGATATGATAGGTTTCCAGACAATGGAATTTTTTTTTGCAATTTTAATTGAGAGTCTAAACCATTCTTCAATGGATAAAAGATAGAAATATTTGTGAGAGATAACTCGAACCCAGAGTCCCTCCCATTTGAGGAGTTTCCAAACACCTTTGCCCCATCCACCAAGATCCTTTGGCAAGGCAATCCATTTCTAGGCAACCTACATCACTTATGAAAATGAAACTGAGTCAAAATATTGAATAAATTCGATAGAATTGAATGTGAAAATAAAAGGAAGGTATGAGAACCGTGGCTCCAAACTAGCCATTCATGAGCGTGAACATATACATTGCATATATGGCACTTGTACATTATGTAATTTCCACTATATATATCAATCAAACATAATTTGATGTGGTAGCACAGACCTGTCTTCCATATGTAAGAGATTTACTCTAGGAACACGGAATGGTGGCAGATCTATGTTTATCGATCTGAACGGTAAAACCAATAATTATTGTATATAAAAGAAATCAAGTTGTTTATTAGAACGTTATCCGTAAGGAGCGTGTTGGTCCCATTCGACTTGTTTTTGTTTGGTGAAGATATTATATGAGAGGAGAGCAAAGGAAATAGTCCATCTCACGTTCTACTCGTAATACTTATTTTAGTTTGGTAAAGATGCTATATGAAAGGAGGTGAAAGAAAATATATAAGACGTAAAGGTTATAAATAGAGATATATATAAATATTTATATAGAGAAATGGAGAGATATATAAATATTTATATAGTAAATAAAGAAAAATAATAAAAAAAGTACTAGTTATTAACTATCATTTTCCCTTGGAGGGGCAAAAGGAATGCCGAAAGCAAAAATAGAACATGCGACTGTTTCGGAGTTTTTATCTTATTTCCAGCGACCAAGTTTTTTTCTGCCGGCAGTGATCGCATCACCGACTATATCTTTTCACGGCACTTGTCTTTCGCGTGTTTTATGATATTCTCTCCGACCAGTGGGAGCAACCATTTTTTTTTTTTTTTTTTTTTCTTTTCTGTCGGTAACCTTTCAACTATATTGCAACTGTTTCGGATTTTTTATTTTATTTTCGGTGACCAAGTTTTTCTGTCGCCAGCGATCGGCCGACCAACTATCTTGCCGACTGTTTCACATGTTTTATTATATTATCACCGACTAGTAGGGGCCACCAAGCATTTCTCGCCGACTAGGCATTTCAACTATCTCGCGAAAACAATAATGTGGTAATTTATTTTTTGTTTTGGTTTTGCAGGTGGAGGGGTGGTGGTGGTCGGTGGTTGGAGGTCGGCGGGATTGACGGCTGGAGGTCGGTGGAACGTGCAGAGAGAGGAGGGATGGACGTGGAGGCGGGGAGGATGGATTTGCTACGAGGGAGGGGAGCGCAAAGCGTGGATCGAGGATAGGTCAAATGCGGGGAAGGAGGAGATGGCAGGAAGGGAGTGTTGGGAAGGAAGGAGGAGGCGGGGAGGAAAGATCTGCTACGGGAGAGAGGAGGCAGAGGAGGTCTAGGAGGTCGGCGACGGCAGGAGGGAGCTTCGAGATTTCAAAACAAGATAAATTAAATTGGATTGTTTACTGACTGACGGATGTTTGGTGTGCCCATTTTACCAATTAGCAGGTATGATACCATTCAGAATGGCACACCAATCAGTGAGATGCCAGAATATTTGTCGAAGACTACTTAGGGGATATTTGACCAACCCTAAAGTACCAGTAACATCCCCCTGAGGCTTTTTCCAAGAAAACAGAGGTTTTAAACTCATTCCATCCGGCCAGTTTTAGCTTTACTTGGGCAGGATCTAAAGTTTGGAACGAATATGTGCAACATTATTAGGGTTGATCACACCAAACCGGTCATAGCTCACTCTAAGAACGAAATGTCGTATCTAGGCGGCTCTAGGTCTTAAGCCTGCCAACCGTTTCGTGGAGAAATGGTTAATCCGACCGACCGTTTTGCTAGATATATTTGTAAGTTTTCATTGATGGAATAATTTCCATTGTTGATTTTTCATAAATTTAAAGATTATTGAGTTTTGACATGTATTTACAAGTTGGATTCCCTTTCAAATAAAACTTGTGATTTTGGGTCGGTGTTTCGGAGAAATAAGCTGATATTTTCAAACACTTTCGCAAAAATAAGCTGAGTTTGGACGACTGTTTCAGCGAAGAAAGGTAAATCCTGCCAACAGTTTCGCTGTAGAAAGGTTAATCCTATTGACAGTTTCACTATAGAAAGGTTATTATGAAAATAAATAGGAAATAAATATAATAGTTTGTATAGAAAAAGAATAACATTTTTATAATTTCAAAACTCTGGTTACAATATAAAATATATAGTTATTTTGTAAAATAACTATAAAACTTTTTTATGATTTAAGTGAAGATTCCATTAGAGTTGTCACTTTTTAATATCCTGTACTATTTTTTAAATAATTAAACCAACTTTCATATTTATAAGTCAACTAAAACCTTATCTAATAGTAAGAACATTTAAGAACTTGTGTTTCCTCCTAGAAATTCACATTATAGGGGGTAGGGTATGTACACCTCCGTAGATTTTACAAGTTAAATTTTTGTACAACCCCTTAAAGAATGAGTAATTGAATTAGGAGGCCCTGACTTCCTTGTGGATGTACCCATTGGCACAAGGGTCATGGTATATTGGAGCTTATTTGTTACCTCAAATCAATTCTCTCAACCAATGTGAGAAGTCATGGAAATAGTTTCAAGACACATTGATGTTAGTATGACTTATTTCTATGGACAATTTAGGAAAACAGGTGAAATGGGTACTATGGAGTATTGCAAATCAAATATTTCTTTTATTTTTGTAACACAAGGGAGGAGAGTGGAAGGATAAGCAAGCAAGCCTACTCACCCCACAATCAATCAACCATTATTATGTTAGTAGGATGCATCACTCCTTTGAGATTTTCTACCTTGGCACAAGGATCATGGTAGATTGAAGCTTATATGTTACCATGAAACTAATATGATTTTAGCATTCGCCCCATTTTTGTGGAGGAGTTGATTAGGAGAGTCCCAACATCCCTATGAGTGAAATCATAAACAAATAAACAATGGTACTCAAAAAATTATAAGCACAAAAGTTTGTTCATGTCTTTAACTTCTCCCATAATTGAAGCCTCAATTCAACTAATTTCTCTATGTTGTTTTTTTCTAGGTTAATGAAAATTAACTTCAAACATAAAAAGAATTCATTATTTGTCACTCTCTTACAACAAATATATTGTTCTTTAAAAGGTTAATGAATATTCACATCAAACATTAAAAATAACTCTTTAAATGTCACTCTCTTATAACAAATATATTGTTTTTTAAAAGGTTAATGAATATTAACATCAAACATAAGAATCATTAGTTAAATGCCACTCTCTTACATGATATTGGTTATCAAAGTGAAATCAACTCTCCATTTCCTTATCATTTTTTAGCTAAAGAGGACTAAGAAACTTAACCCTTCATCTCCTTGTAACAACATTCTTAAATATCACTCTCTTACAACAAATTCAAGATATTAGCTATCAAAGTGAAGTTAGTTCTCCATTTCTTTATTAATCTTTAACTAAAAAATATTTAAAAATGTAACTCTTCATCTTGTTATAAAAACTTAATTAACAAAGAGAAATAAACCCTCATTCTTTTTGTAAACCCTCCTTAAAGAAAGTCAAGTCAACCCTCCATCTCTTTAAAAATCTCTACAGAAATAAAATGAACACTCTACTTCTTTAAAAATTATTAATTAAAAAGACTAAAAAAACTAAAATAAAATAATTTTTGAATAATAATTATAAAGTATAAAGAAAATATGCATCTATTAAATATAGAAAATTTATTTAATATTTTTGCATATATTTTAATTCCAACTTGATTGATAAAAATTTAGATGTAATGAAACCTCATCACAAAAAAGTTCAATGAAGACATAATAGTTGAGACATTCTTGTCATGAGTTTGTTCATTGAACTTGGATTTTAAATTCCATCTTTATATCTGTATTATTGACAAATATCAAGTTACATATTTTATGAAGAACATTCTTCTTCCATATAATCAAGAGAGGTAAATAAAATAAAAGAACACATAGTAATAATTCAAGAATATGTTCATTAAAGTTAGATTAGTTTGAATGGTAAAGAGAGGGATTTAAATTTCTCTTAATGATGATGATTAATATTCACTTAGACTAATTTAATAAGAGTATAAGTCTTTTCACAAAAATGAAAAATCCAAAAACTTAAAAAAAATCCTTATTTAGCTATGTAGATCTTCTTCCTTTTCAAAAAAACGTAGTAATGAAAAATTCACAAAAACATTTTACACACCAAAACATTTTTACTATTACTAACATCTACCAATACTTATAACACTTACATATTCCTCCATTCAGAAAATACACACACACACACACACACACACACACACACATATATATAATGATGAAGAATTCACAAAAACATTTTGCATACCAAAACATTTTTACCATTACTAATATCTACCATTACTTACAACACTTGCATATTACTAATATCTGCCTCGGGAGTTCATTACATGCAAACTTCAGTGAACCAAGTTCGATCTCAAGATTTATAAATTTCTAATGATACAAATAAAATCCAAGACAAATCTCCAAAGACATTATTTACAAGTTATCATAGGTACCATTGTTATATTGTGGACTTCCAATGCTTCCTTCCACTACAGGGACTCACCCCAAATTATCAAGCTTCCCTATTCTCTCTTTGTCAGCAGCTTTGGCGGTGTCATATGATGCATGCAGCCCAAAAAAGACGTAATAGAATAGTATTATGGCAGTCCAAACAACAAACCTGATGAAGGAAGCCGTATTTATGGAACCCAAAAGAAAAATGTTTATAGCAATGGATAGAACTGGTATCCAAGGTACCAATGGCACCCCCCATAGCTTTGGCTTTCTAAAAAGGATGAACTAAAAAACATTAACCTTTAACCTAAAATAAGGATGAGGATGAAGTTCCACAGCTGACACTGTTTACAAGTTCCATATGGTAAATATCTTACATTCTATGAACTTCATCTTCGTAATATTCATTTGATGGATAAATACAAATATTGCATGGCACCGGCTCTCACTTGTTATCGCCTAGCACCTGCACCTTTCACTTGTTGCATGCCTTGGAAGTCCCAACTCGCCTCCTTCCACGCGTTCTGCACCAACTACCACTGTCAAGCTCTACCCCCCATAACCATCCACCGTTCCCATTCCCCAACCCACGATTCGAGGTATTTTGAATCTTACTTTGCAGGGGCAAATTTATTTGAATATTTAGAACCGTTTTTTTCTTAAAAATTAAGTGAATTAAAGAAAGAATGGACAAATGGCCAATGGATAATCTATTACTATGTATAGAGTATTAGTTTGGATGGTGTATAATCTCGTTTATGTTTTCACCTTATTTAACAACTATATTTCCTAATAACCATTAAGTAAGCGAATGGTTGTATATTGAATAACTAAGTCACTCATGGAGCATGCACATCATTCACTCGCCTACACCTGATCTTGCCATGGCCGCAGCATGCGGTGCACTTTCCACGAACACCGCATGCAGTGCACTTGCCACAACCACGAGTTCACATGCTAGACTTATTTTTTGCACCTGCTTCTATTCAAATTTATTCTTCAGTGACGATTGGATCAATGGCTTCTCACAAAGCGATTAGCAAGGCCTTTGAAATGCGATAATTGTTCTACAAATCTCAGAATGCCCTTCATGGCAATAGGTCTTCTCAAAATGCGGGGACTTTTGAGTTCTAGTGGTTTGATCTGTGGTTTCTCAAGAGGTGCGTGTTGAGCCCAGAATTGGCCCTTTTTGACCATCATTTATCACTGTCCCTTACCTTGTCTTACATCAATTACCTTGGCAATTCAACTTATTGTCCTTATATATTCCCCAATTTACCAAGGTATGGCCGATTATTGTTTTATTGTGTTAATACTTATGATTGTGATGATTAAAGCTGTTCATCTCTTAATCTGTGCTAACATGATGCGATTTATGAAGGTAGTAAGACAATAGACTGCAGGAAGATCGGAGCTGAACAAGTCATGAAGGAACGATCATCGCTTGTGGAAGGTTCCTTGGGGCTCAAATCGGCAATCAAGGCATAGGCGTGGCAGGGCAGCTGTAACCGAAGAACTATCTTAAGCATGTCGCTGCTCGAATCCAGCTGTGAGCTGGAAGGACCCTCACTCTTGGGACGATTAATACTTTTCCCATATTTGGATATTTCAGTTCTGCCACGCGTTGTAACAGCTAGATTATTTAGGGCGCCTGAAGATCAGAGATCTTCACGGCTGCCCAATTATAGGTTTAGATGTTGCAATTTGTATGTATAAATATGGGGAATTACCTCGACTGAGGGGTTGGATAGCAATTAATTAATTCATCTTGTATTAGCAGTCAAGCTGAAACTGTGTACTTATCCTTCTGTTAATATAAGGAGTTGCTTCTGAGTTAAAGAGAGTGTTGTTCAACCAGCGTCTCTGTGTGAAGACTGGGCCCGTCTTCCACAGAGATTGCTGTGTTAAATTAGGATTTCATCTTTCTTGTTGTGTGATGCTTTGTTCTTCCTTTTGTACGCAGCAGCAATATTTATCGTGTGAATTTTCAGTATAGTTAAGGATCATATTTCTGTGAGTTTGGTAGATGATGTAGAATAACAGTCGACTGAGTAAGGTTTGCTTTATATACAATTCAATTACAGATCATACACACTTGTGTTCATCTTACAGCTGAGTTGCGATCCCCTGAGTTCTTACGATTTATCATTCTGATTGTGTGTTGCTTGATTTCCATTCTGCAATTTAATATTCTTAGAACAGTTAACTCAATTATTTCACAATTGGATTTCTAGATTACTGCTCAGTTTTTGCTTTACGAATTCCAGGTTGATTAGATCAGGCAAGTGATCGTTCTAGGATAGAAAGGAGATTCCTTCCTATTGTTCATTAGATCTTATGTTAATTTTTAGTTGATGCATGATAGAGAGGGTTTGAATTATAGCAGTGAGAAGGCTTTGGATTGCTTAAGATTCTGGGGATGAACATGAATGATAGAATATAGAAGTATTTATTGCTAATGGTTTTGTGTTTAAGCATATATTGTGCACTTGTCCTTTGAAATAAAAAGACTTTCTCGGGTTGACAATAAATTTCATACGCTCTGTGTGTTGATATTTAATTATCTGCAATTAGAGTGCTTGACATTTTGGCGCCGTTGCCGGGGAAGGATAAAAATTAAACACTAGTCATTAGTTGTATCTGATAATTGCTTTTAGTCAGTTTTTTGGTTGTTTTTGAAATGATCTGCTTCGCATGAATACGAGGGGGGTAAAATGCGATCACCTCCCGACCCCCAAAACCCCACAAATTACTAACAGTACAGGTGGTTCGGGTCGTGGTTGAGGTCCACCGCTGGGCAGAAGAACATTCATTGACGACCTTGTTGACAAAACTGATTCAGCTGTCAGATCTCGTCAACAGGGGACTCCTATCAAAAGAGGCCCTGCTGATCCTGGAGCGTTAGCATCAGGATCTACAGTGGAAGATACAGGAGCAGCTGTGATTCTTGCATATACTCCTGCTAAAGAAGTAACAGCTGATTCAGCTGTTGCAACCGAAGAATACGCAGCTGTTACAACCGAAGAATACGCAGCTGTTACAACCGAAGAATACGCAGCTGTTACAACTGAGGTAAAGAATAAAGGAACAAACGAAGGAGAAGATACAGAAGAAAATATGAGTAATAGACATGAGAATGAAGAGGAAGAAGCAGTGGTACAGTACCATCATGAAGATAATTCCCCGCCAGAGACCATGGCAACATTACAATTTCCAATACAGCATCTAGAGGGGACAGCTCCTATGAAAAACATCTCACCGTCGGTGTTACCCCGCTTCCATGGTAGGGCGGCAGAGGATCCAGATGAATTCCTTTTTGAATTCGATATCCTCTGTCGCAGCTATGATTATATCACAGATGCTCAAAAGTTAAAGCTTTTTCCTGCCACCCTGAAGGACAATGCATTACGATGGTTCATGAGCCTTGGGGGAGGGACTGTTGCTAATTGGAATAAGATGAAGCAAGTGTTCCTGGAAAAATATCAGGAATATTGCAACACCAGGGACAAAAGGGAGGAGTTATTCAAGATGGTACAGAAGGAGGATGAAAGTTTGGAGGATTTTGTGGAGAGGTTGCTGTACAATGTGCAGAGAGCTGGACAGACGAACATGGGACTAGATGTGCTGAAGATAATCTTGCTTCGAGGAATCAGGGACGATTGTTTAGACATGCTAAATTTATTAGGAAAAGGGGATATCTCTAAAGAATCTTTTGAGACAATTGTGGAATTATGTAAGAGATATTCCAGGGGATCTTCTAGGCATAATAAGCAGCATAAACGAAATAACCTGGAACGTGATGTATTCGACAGAACTCAGAGGTCATCCAATGGGGGAGCTACACGTGCAGAGATAGGCAATCTTCTTGAAAACTTTAAAACAGAAATGATGAGCTCTATCTCTTCAGAGATTGACGTCTTGAAGGCCAAGCAAAGACAGGCAGTGGAGGATCTCACACTAGGGGTGTTTTGTCCCCGATGTAGAAAGACTCATCCACTGAAGGAATGCCCTCTTGACAAAGTACAAGTGTGTCAGCTGTGCGAGCTGAATAATGTTAAATATTGTAACTTCAAAGAATATTATATTTGTACTTTATTATTCCGGAGATGATTCATTCCTCCGTGAAGATCTTATTGTATATCCGGAGATGTTTATTCCTCCGTCGGAATGTGGTAACTCGGGTTATTAGACTTCCCTAGTGGGGGTCGGCCCTAAATGTGTTATGTGGGTCAAAGGGTTATTAGACCACCCTAGAGGGGTCGGCCCAGTTAGTTGTAGTGGGTTATTTAACCTATTGGTTAAATACGAGCCTACGTGTACTTGTGTAAAATACATATCAAAGTAGTGTATAAATAGAGGAGGTGTGTTCCTCATTATATACACTCACTCATTCAAGGGAGGCGCACCCATTGGAGGAGAGGTCTGCTACAGTGGAGAAGGAGATCATGTCTTTGGTTTGCATCTTTGTATATTGCTGGTCATCTATATTGAGGAAGCTTTACTGGGTTTTCTACCCCATGAGGGTTTCCCAGGATAAATCTGTGTCTCTTGTGTTTATGCTATGCTTGTTGTTTCTTCAGTGATCCTGTATATGCTATTATTGTGAAATGGAATGTAATGCTGCTATTTTCTGTCTTAGCATATTGAATTTTAACATGGTATCAGAGCTAACCTGAAGGAAGACAAGGTATGGCACTAAAGACACTTGCTTTACTTACGACAATTTGAAGGTTAGGGTTTTACATAGAAAAAACCAGTCATCGTAGCACTTTCGCTATAAATCCGTTTTGGCGAAGTTTTCGGATCTGAAATTGTTCCAGGACGAAGCTAAGATCTCCAGGTACCTTGTGTCCAAAGGACAACCTCTAATTCGTTGTACTTTGTGATTTATGATCTGTACAATATAGGGTTTCTGCCTCTTCCAGATCTGAGTCAAAATCAGGTGACCTTGGGAAAAAGGTCATAACTTGGGCTAGGAATATCCAAATGAAATTTCGTGAAAAGTGACAGGTAGTACACAGACTGTACTATCTCAGAAAACTTTTTCAGAGGCCGAAGTTGAACCAGTGACACGTGGCACGCCGTACAAGTTCGCTCTCCTGTATTATCCCATAAACAGGTCACGTTGCGACACTTGGCATAACTCTCTCTCAGAGAATCCAATTGAGGTCAGACCTGTCAGGATGGAAAGATAACAGGCCGAGATATCTCAGAAAACTTTTTCAGAGGCCGAAGGTCAAACAGTGACACGTGGCACGCCGTACAAGTTCGCTCTCCTGTATTATCCCATAAACAGGTCACGTTGCGACACTTGGTATAACTCTCTCTCAGAGAATCCAATTGAGGTCAGACCTGTCAGGATGGAAAGATAACAGGCCGAGCTATCTCAGAAAACTTTTTCAGAGGCCGAAGGTCAAACAGTGACACGTGGCACGCCGTACAAGTTCGCTCTCCTGTATTTTCCCAAAACAGGTCACGTTGCGACATTTGGCATAACTCTCTCTCAGAACATCCAATTGAGGTCAGACCTGTCAGGATGGAAAGCTAACAGGTCAGGCTATCTCAGAAAACTTTTTCAGACCCTGTGGATCAAAAATTTCGGAGTTACACCAGAAACAATCAGGTACATATTTCTGTCAAAACAGAATTATTTTTTGGTACCTTCATTCATGGCTTCCGAAATTTAGGGCTTTGAAGAAAGTTGGAATTTTTGTAATCGGAGACCACGGCTGGATGCTACTCATCAAAATAGAAATTTAGAGACCAAGATCAGAATTTTTGGTTGGGCAGAAGGCCGGGCTTGATTAGACCCTAGTTCGGGACTTTGATCAGAAAAGTGGAAAATTAGGGCTTCTGTAAAAATAGGAATTTTTGAAATCTGTGACCACGGCTGGAAGCTCCTCAGAAAAATAGAAGCTTAGAGCTTTGGTTCAAACTTTTTGATGGGGCAAAAGAGTGGGCTTCATCAAACCCCAGTTCAGGGTCACGTCCAGTGAATCCGAAAGTTTCAAAGGCAAAATTGAGGAGTAAAACTTTGCAGTTTTCAAATTCTAAATATATCAGTTTGATCAGCTCATCAAGGCGCATATTTCTATCCTTTCGGAAGTCTGAAATTCAAAGTTTGAATTTTTGGGGTTTCTCTGACAAACCCATATCCAGCTCCAGGTCCAGTTCTTGCAAATCAAGTGGATAGGGTTAATCCTAGAAGAAGATAGATTGGTCACCTACATAAGTGAAGGAGTTCATGTTTCAGAGGGAGATGAGGCTAAGGCTTTACATAAGGAAATTACAAGCGATCTCGATAGGTATGACTCATCGAGGTATGTTTTGAGATTTGTTCATGATTAAGTTTATGGTATGTTTGTCTTCATGATTATTACAGTTAGTACAATCTTGATTTTAGATTTGTTGTATCACCTTAACAAAATTATGAATGCATGATAGAAGATATTCATTGGTTAGGGTGTTGACACTTATGATTGTACTAATGCATTATGGTGTTGTGTGAGGTTGAGGTTGTCTGCTAACAAGATACAGGTACATCACAAAAGACAAATCAGGCTTCATGACCATGAAAACATGAAGACAAAGACTCATCCATAATCTTTGTTCTACTTACGAGTGGTACAGAATGAATAGAAGTTCAAAAGACATACAGAAGATCAAGCGGGAGGCAGCCACACAAACATAAAAGATAAGTATTTGAGTTGCTATTTGAAATAGTAATGATATTGCCTGCATGCATATTTGTATTCCTAGAATATATAATGCTGAGTGTAAACATTCATAGAGCATTGAACAGTATACAACTAATGTGCATATGCTTGGACAAACATTCCATTGTTGCTTGT
Source organism: Larix kaempferi (assembly GCA_027924585.1). Classification (NCBI taxonomy): domain Eukaryota; kingdom Viridiplantae; phylum Streptophyta; class Pinopsida; order Pinales; family Pinaceae; genus Larix; species Larix kaempferi. Next base: position 42,480,445 of record BSBM01000047.1, read on the forward strand.
CTAGAATGAAACCTCTTTGCTGACATGCTGAGAGTTGTGCACACTCTCGATAGTATGTTCTGGTAGAGATGGAAGGCATCTAGATAGCCACTGTATGCATACAGGATATGGGAAAGTGTTGTGCCAAAGTAATGGTCAAAATAGTTGCATCACTATGTAAATGATATCTGTATGCATAATGGGTTATCTTTTGATGATTATGAAGTATTACTAATCATGTACTTAATTTTGATTTGTAGGAAAGGTCATGAAGAATGATGGACACCGTACAAGTGGTGGATGTTCAAACAAGAAGATTTACAAATCAAACAAAATATAGAGGGCTCATGGCTAGAAGATTCTCTTAGAAAGGGGAAGAGAATCATGACAAGATGTTTGCTCCAAGTATGGTGTAATTAAAGAAGAGGTATGAATCAGGTTCTGTATAGGTACCTAGGATCGATAATAATTTAAGCTTAATGATCACCATGGGTGATGTGGATCTCAACCTTTGCTACAAGGTTGAATATGATACACATATGACATGGATGCAAGAAGGAACTCACCACAGAGTTCGAATGATACTGAGGCTCATATCAGTAGACCCATCTAACGAGAGATGGCACAGATAGATATGCAGAAGATCATTCAATGCAGAAATGAAAAATGAAAGATCTCAATTTGATGCTTTACTTCCTAGGTCTGGAAGTATGGCAAGGCTCAGAAGGAATATTTATCAATCAGGGAAAGTATGATGAGAAATATGACTTGAGGTGTTGGAATGGCCACTCTTATGGATTCCAGCTTGAATCCGTTAGGGGATAACTCATCAGAGTTAGTGGATATAACTCTGTACAGTCAAATTATTGGGTCTTTGATATATCTAACATATACTAGGTTAGATATATGCTCTGTTTTGAACACCTTGAGTTAGTATCTAGTGGAAACTAGATGTGTTTACCTGATAGTTGCAAAGTATGTGATGAGGCACATAAAGGACACGATAGAATTTGATCTATGCTATCTTGAAGATCATGACTTCAAATGGCTATTCAGATTCTGTTTGGGCAGGAAGTGTATCAGACAAGAAGAACACCTCGAGAGGATGTTATTGTCTGGGATTAGCCATGATCTCGTGGTTTAGCTGGAAGCAGTCTAGTGTGACTCTCAGCACAAGCGGAATATATGGCTGCTTGCTCTGCTAGTTGTGAAGAAGTTTGGCTTTAGGATTGTTTGACTTAGAGTTAGAACCAACTGAGATCCTATGTGATAATTAGAGTTGTATCAAGATGACATAGAATCTAGTGTTCCATGATAAGTCAAAGGACATAGGGAACTAACAAGATATGTCACAGAAATGAACTCTAAAAGTTTGAATTTGTAACAGGTTACCATTGTACTAACCAAGCCCCTACGTCAAGTGAAGAAGTTACCAACCAAACCTCTGTCTCGAGTGAAGTTTGAATACTTCCGAGACAAGCTTGGTGTAGTTCAAAAGGACCGTCCTCGAAAGGGGGAGTAGTATAGTCACTACTGATGAGATTGTCTCATCAAACAACAAGGTCGTTGATGAGGTAACCTGTTCTCTACACCCAGTTACTTAGAAATATTTAGATTTAGGACTCTTATACTTAGAATACTTAGCTTTACTTATACATGCTTTTGATGATAGATGTATTGGTGAGAATACATGCTAGATGTATACATGTTTTGGTGTGATGTATACATGTTTAGATGTATTAGTAAGAATACATGCTAGTTGTGATGTATACATGTTCTGATGTGATGTGTACATGTTTTGATTAGTGATGTATACATGTTTTGTTGTACACATGTTTTGATGTGATGTGTACATGTGTTGATTAAGTGATGTATACATGTTTTGATGTACACATGTCTTGATGTGATGTATACATGTTTTGATGTGATATATGATTGTACCTGTATGGATGAGAAAAGAGTTGAGGGGATTGGATCATCCCTAGACTTTCAGTCCTAAAGAGAGCCGTAGACGTAAGGTCTCCGAGAATGAAGTCCTTAGTGGACAGTTGAGGGGATTGGATCATCCCTGGACTTTCAGTCCTAAAGAGAGCCGTAGACGTGAGGTCTCCGAGAATGAAGTCCTTAGTGGACAGTTGAGGGGATTGGATCATCCCTGGACTTTCATTCCTAAAGAGAGCCGTAGACGTAAGGTCTCCGAGAATGAAGTCCTTAGTGGACAGTTGAGGGGATTGGATCATCCCTGGACTTTCAGTCCTAAAGAGAGCCGTAGACGTGAGGTCTCCGAGAATGAAGTCCTTAGTGGACAGTTGAGGGGATTGGATCATCCCTGGACTTTCAGTCCTAAAGAGAACCGTAGACGTAAGGTCTCCGAGAATGAAGTCCTTAGTGGACAGTTGAGGGGATTGGATCATCCCTGGACTTTCAGCCCTAAAGAGAACCGTAGACGTAAGGTCTCCGAGAATGAAGTCCTTAGTGGACAGTTGAGGGGATTGGATCATCCCTGGACTTTCAGTCCTAAAGAGAACCGTAGACGTAAGGTCTCCGAGAATGAAGTCCTTAGTGGACAGTTGAGGGGATTGGATCATCCCTGGACTTTCAGTCCTAAAGAGAGCCGTAGACGAGAGGTCTCCGAGAATGAAGTCCTTGGTGGACTTGAGGGGATTGGATCATCCCTGGACTCTCAGTCCTAAAGAGAGCCGTAGACGTGAGGTCTCCGAGAATAGAAGATAGGACTGCATCGTCCCTGGACCTTAGTTCAAAATGTACGTGATGGGGATTGCATCATCCCGGAACTGATAGTTCAAAATGTACGTGATGGGGATTGCATCATCCCGGAACTGATAGTTCAAAATGTACGTGATGGGGATTGCATCATCCCGGAACTGATAGTTCAAAATGTACGTGATGGGGATTGCATCATCCCGGAACTGATAGTTCAAAATGTACGTGATGGGGATTGCATCATCCCAGAACTGGTAGTTCAAAATGTACGTGATGGGGATTGCATCATCCCGGAACTGATAGTTCAAAATGTACGTGATGGGGATTGCATCATCCCGGAACTGGTAGTTCAAAATGTACGTGATGGGGATTGCATCATCCCGGAACTGATAGTTCAAAATGTACGTGATGGGGATTGCATCATCCCGGAACTGATAGTTCAAAATGTACGTGATGGGGATTGCATCATCCCGGAACTGATAGTTCAAAATGTACGTGAAGGGGATTGTATCATCCCCGGACTTCGGTCCCTGAATTGATCCGTAGACGAATGGTCTCCGAGAAAGTGATGGTATTAATGATGTGGTTACTTGTATCGGTAGGATACTTGTATTGATGATGTGGTTACTTGTATCGGTAGGATACTTGTATTGATGATGTGGTTACTTATATCGGTAGGATACTTGTATTGATGATGTGGTTACTCGTATCGGTAGGATACTTGTATTGATGATATGGTTACTTGTATCGGTAGGATACTTGTATTGATGATGTGGTTACTTGTATCGGTAGGATACTTGTATTGATGATGTGGTTACTTGTATCGGTAGGATACTTGTACTGATGATGTGGTTACTTGTATCGGTAGGATACTTGTACTGATGATGTGGTTACTTGTATCGGTAGGATACTTGTATTGATGATGTGGTTACTTGTATCGGTAGGATACTTGTACTAATGATGTGGATACTTGTATTGTTATGGATACCTGTATTGATGACGATGCTGATGATCGTGTGATGACGATGCTGATGATCGTGTGATGACGATGCTGATGATCGTGTGATGACGATGCTGCTGATCGTGTGATGACGATGTTGATGATCATGTGATGACGATGCTAATGATCGTGTGATGATGATATTGATGATCATGTGATGATGATGCTAATGATCGTGTGATGACGATATTGATGATCGTGTGATGACGATGCTAATGGTCGTGAGATGACGATACTGATGATCGTGAGGATCCAGATGTTGATGTTGTTGTAGTTGTTCGAGTGCTGCAGAAGATAAAGACTCAGTACTGAAGATGTTGATGTTCCAGTATTGAAGATGTTCCAGTAACTGCTTGAGTTACTGATGATGTTGAGAAAGCTTCCAATGATTTATAGATGTATCATGTATGATGTTGATGACTCCTTGCTCGTGCAGATACTGTTATAATATCCTTCTCGTTAAGGGGGAGTGTTAAATATTGTAACTTCAAAGAATATTATATTTGTACTTTATTATTCCGGAGATGATTCATTCCTCCGTGAAGATCTTATTGTATATCCGGAGATGTTTATTCCTCCGTCGGAATGTGGTAACTCGGGTTATTAGACTTCCCTAGTGGGGGTCGGCCCTAAATGTGTTATGTGGGTCAAAGGGTTATTAGACCACCCTAGAGGGGTCGGCCCAGTTAGTTGTAGTGGGTTATTTAACCTATTGGTTAAATACGAGCCTACGTGTACTTGTGTAAAATACATATCAAAGTAGTGTATAAATAGAGGAGGTGTGTTCCTCATTATATACACTCACTCATTCAAGGGAGGCGCACCTATTGGAGGAGAGGTCTGCTACAGTGGAGAAGGAGATCATGTCTTTGGTTTGCATCTTTGTATATTGCTGGTCATCTATATTGAGGAAGCTTTACTGGGTTTTCTACCCCATGAGGGTTTCCCAGGATAAATCTGTGTCTCTTGTGTTTATGCTATGCTTGTTGTTTCTTCAGTGATCCTGTATATGCTATTATTGTGAAATGGAATGTAATGCTGCTATTTTCTGTCTTAGCATATTGAATTTTAACAAATAATGATATGAAGGACTGCCCCACGTTGCCCCAAGTGAAGGCTGTTCTGCAGGCATCAACTCCAGAGGCGGATTCAGCCTACTTCATTGCACAGAAGAAACCCTGGCAACCCCGGAATCAAGGTATGTCTCCCGATTCATTTCCATTTTTGAATAATTTGAATAATTGGAATACTAATATGCAAAACGTGAATACACAATTCCCTTCAAATTATGCTCAGTGGAATTCCCCTCAACCTGCGATGCAAGGTTATAATTCATGGAGTCCTTGGACACAGCCACCTCATCAACCTACTTCATGGTCTCCTGGATGGAGGAACTTCCATCCTGGGAATCAGTTTCCTCAACCACCTCCACCTCAACAGTTACCGTATCCTCCATATCCTCAATTTCAGCAATATCCTCAATACCTACCTCAGCAGTCGCAGCTGCAGCTGCAAAATAATCCTGTGCCTAACATACCAATACGGCCTCAGCTGCCTGCCCAACCTAACCCTAACCCAAATAATAAAACAGTCCAGCAACTGGAAACTCTCAATATTCCAGCCTACTCTCTCTCCCCTGTACCTTGTAATGACATTCGCTTACGGTCTGGGAAGATAGTAGAACGTGTAACTTCAGAAAATATTCCACCAACTGTGTATGACAAAGGAGAGAGTTCCCAGCATCCTTTTGATCCGGTTCCTATCATTGAAGATGCTGAGCATCCCTCAGATGGGAGGGCTGAAACATTGAACGATGAAGTGGATAACACGCAGCCTACCCAGTTGGTAAGGCAACCACCTTACCCTGAGAGATTGATGCTGCCACAAAGAGGGGGGCAACCTCAGTTCAATCTCTTAGGAGAATTGAAGAACCTTTATGTTAAGATTCCCCTTTTACAAGCTCTTCAAGATGTACCTATCTACGCTAGAACTGTTCAGGACCTGTGCACTAAAAGACCGGGAAGGAAACCCAGAGATCCTCCTACTGTTCATGTTATAGGGAATTTATCCGCTTTAATGACTGGAAAAACCCCTGTAACTAAGTATGAGGATCCCGACAATCCTACTGTCACTGTACACATAGGACAAACGCAGATACCCAACGTACTAGTAGATTTAGGAGCTGCGATCAATGTTATAACGATGGAGACTGTAAAGAAGCTCGGATTCACCAATATTAGACCGACCCCTACTATCTTAGAATTGGCAGACAGATCCACCATCAGACCTGAAGAGATTTTGGACGACCTCGTTATTTCAGTAGACTCGTGGGAATACCCTGCCGATTTTCTGGTATTACAGCCAAAATCACAGCTGGGGGGACATCCATTGATTTTAGGAAGGCCCTGGTTGGCTACAGCTGATGCTTGCATCAGCTGTCGATCAGGATCTATGACTATATATGATGGCATGGAAACCAAAAATCTTACCCTGTACCCTCCAGCAAGGCCGAGTCTAGAAACTGAAACCTCCCTTTGGATAGAACAAGAAGAAGAAGAAGATGTTCAGCCATTACTAACAATAGGGAAGGCACTAACTTTCAAAAACGAAACAGAAGACGATACCATTAATAACTTCATTAGCGAACCTGCTTCTGTAGACAAGGAAGTTTATCAACTTCTGAACAGTACCCTCGGCAAAGAAGAACAAGAACAGCTTACGGAGGAAGCACTAGCCAATGACACAAATATAATCCCAGTATTAAAAAGCTCGAGAAGTATTCCTATTGAGGTAGAGCCTGGAAGAACTTTGAACATCAATCCTGCTCTCTCCTCAGAAGAACAAAAGCGCCTAACCAATCTCTTGAAGGAACGTAAGGGAGCATTCGCCTGGGAGTATACAGACATGAAGGGTATTCCTTCTAGTCTATGCACTCATCATATTTATATTAAAAACGACTCCCGGCCTGTATGTCAACCCCAACGACGCATGAACCCCAATCTGAGGGATATAGTGAAGGAAGAAATCCAGAAACTCTTGGAAGCAGGATTCATCTATCCTATTTCAGACAGTGAGTGGGTTTCCCCACTGGTAATTGTACCCAAGAAAAACGGTAAATGGAGAGTCTGTGTCGATTATAGGGAGCTGAACAAGGCTACACAAAAGGATCACTTTCCTCTGCCCTTTATTGACCAGGTACTTGATAACTTATCTGGGAAGAAGTTCTTCTCATTCCTGGACGGATTCAGTGGGTACAATCAAATCCAGATTGCTCCAGAGGATCAGGATAAGACCACCTTCACCTGCCCTTGGGGAACGTTCGCCTACAGGGTGCTTCCCTTTGGGTTGTGCAATGCACCTGCAACGTTCCAAAGAGCTGTGATTGGCATATTTTCTGAATTGGTAAATGATAGCATGGAAGTTTTTATGGATGATTTCACTCCTTATGGCAGGGATTTTGATGAAGCATTGGAAAATTTGAAGAAGGTTTTAATTCGCTGTGAACAGGCTCACCTCTCACTGAGCACTGAAAAATGCCACATGATGATGAGTGAGGGGGTGGTATTAGGACATTTCATCTCTACTAACGGTATTCAAGTGGATCCTTCAAAAATTAAGGTGATAAAGAATATACCAACCCCTTCAACTCAGAAAGAGGTGCGAAGTTTTCTGGGACATGCTGGGTATTACAGGAGATTCATAGAAAACTTCTCCAAACTTGCTTCTCCTTTGTTTTCATTGTTAATGAAGGATGTGCAGTTTGCATGGAGTACAGCATGCCAGACAGCATTTGATAAGCTCAAAGAGAAACTGTCCACAGCCCCTATTTTAAGGGGACCTAATTGGACCATACCTTTCCACATTTCTTCAGATGCTTCTGATACCGCCATTGGAGCAGTACTAGGACAGCAGGATGGTCAAGTACCTTATGCTATTTATTATGTTAGTAAAAACTTAGCCCCTGCTGAACTAAATTATACTGTTACTGAAAAAGAATTTCTTGATATTGTTTATTCTATTAATAAGTTTCGGCATTACATTACTGGGTATCCTACATTTGTGCATACTGATCACTCTGCCATTAAGTACTTAATGAATAAACCTGTCACTAATGCCAGAGTAACCAGGTGGCTTTTATTATTACAGGAATTTGATATTACTATTATAGATAAACCTGGAAAAGAAAATGTCGTTGCTGATTTTTTATCACGATTTACTAACAGTGATGACAGTTCACCTGTTGAGGATGCTTTCCCGGATGAACATTTATTCGCACTCTCAGCTCATTCACCCTGGTATGCAGACGTTGCTAATTATTTGGCTGCAGGGAAGCTTCCGCCACATATGTCTAAACGAGAGAAAAGAAAAATTATTCAGCAAAGTGCCAGGTATTGTTGGCTCAAGGGCCATCTCTTTTACACAGGACCTGATCTTGAAATTAGAAGATGTGTAAGGGAAGATGAGATCTTTCATATACTAAAGGCCTGTCACGATGAACCTTGCGGAGGTCACTTTGCAGATAAAAGAACAGGACATAAGGCATTGCGGATGGGCTATTATTGGCCGACACTGTTCAGAGATGCTAAAAAATATGTTCAGTCCTGTGACAGCTGCCAAAGGATGGGCCAACCTAATAAGACAGATCAGATGCCTTTACAGCCCCAAGTGGTACTAGAACCGTTTGATAGATGGGCATTGGACTTTGTTGGTCCTATCAACCCTCCTTCCAAACAGAAGGTTTACATCTTGGTGTGTACAGACTACATGACTAAGTGGGTAGAAGCTGTAGCTTTGGCTAAGGCAAACGACCAGGCGGTGATTGATTTCCTGTACAGTGAAGTTTTTACCCGTTTTGGAGTACCAAAGGAAGTAGTTACCGATGGCGGACCACAATTTATTTCACACCAATTTGAATCCTTGCTCCGCAAGTATCATGTGCAGCACAAGATAGCTTCACCTTATCATCCCCAGGCCAATGGTCAGGTGGAAAGCACTAATAAAGTTATCGAAGCAATCCTTACTAAAACAATTAAAAGCCATCGAAGGGATTGGGCTGACAGACTTCCAGAAGCACTGTGGGCATATCGCACGACTTGGCGCAACACCACGGGTTTTTCTCCCTATGATCTGGTGTATGGTAAGAGTGCCATCTTTCCAATTGAATTTGAGATCAACACCCTGAAAACAGCCATTGAAATGAACCTGGATGTAGCAGAAGCCCAGAAAAGAAGATTGAATCAATTGAATGAATTGGATGAGAAACGGTTAGCTGCGGTAGACCATACTGTGCTGCTTCAGCAACAGAGATCTAGCTGGCATGACCGATTCATCAAAAAGAAAATCTTCTATGAAGGAGACTGGGCACTATTGTACGACTCTAGATTCAAGAAAGATTTCAAAGGGAAATTACGCACAAGATGGCTGGGTCCATATTTGGTTGACAGGGTATTTGACAACGGCACTGTTCGCCTGGTCACCATTGATGAAAACCGTATGCCATTACTTGTTAATGGCCATAGGCTGCGACTGTATCGGAAGCCCATTTCGAAAGATGCATTCATTTCACAGATTGCTGCTGATCCAAACTACCAATTGGCACCAGAGCAGGAACATTTTTCTACCTTTACCAAATCTTAAAATGAAAATCATATTTGCTGTACATAAATAATTTCTTGCTGTAGCGTATAGTTGTCGTTTTCTTTCTTTTTGCATTTGATCTCTTTGCTTGTTGTTGTCTTTTAAGAAAAAAATTTCAGGGAAGCGCCAGGAGAACGATCAGTTTGGGGCCCATAATGAAAATCTCTCTGTGCCGTCCTTGTGTTTAAAAAAAAAATAAAAAAATAAAATTTCGGCAGCTGCAACATATTTTCCGGCAGCTGCAACATATTTTCCGGCAGCTGCAACATATTTTCCGGCGGCTGCAACATATTTTCCGGCAGCCGTATATTCTTTTCCGCCAACCATATTCTCCATTTCCCGGTAGCCATAATGCCCTTTCCGTCAGCCGTCAATCTTTTTCGACAGCTGCAACATTTGCGGCTGCAACATCGGCGGCTGCAACATTTGCGGCTGCAACATCGGCGGCTGCAACATTTGTGGCTGCAACATCAGCGGCTGCAACATCGGCGGCTGCAACTCCAGTTTCCGCGGCTGCCACCTCATCGTCCCCATGGTTGCCGCCTCATCTTCCACGGCTGCCATCTCATTTTCCGCAGCTGCCATTTCATTCACCAGCTATGGCCACCTCATCTTCCACGGCTGCCATCTCATTTTCCGCAGCTGCCATTCCATTTACTAGCCACAGCCATTTTTACTTTCCGGTAGCCGTAATGTTTTTTTTCCGTCCGCCGTCAAATCTTTTCCGACAGCTGCAACTCCGGCAGCTGCAATCCCGGCGGTTGCAACTCCGGCAGCTGCAATCCCGGCGGCTGTAACTTCGGCGGCTGCAACATCTTTTTCTCGCAGCCGCCACATCATTTCCCGGCTGTCACCTTATTTCGCGGCGGCCGCCACCTCATTGACCAAGTCACTTTCACACCACAGCTGTCATTTCTTTCCAGCGGCTGCGACATATTTCTCATATTCGTAATATCTTTTCCCGCCAGCCTGGTAACTCCCGTGTTAACAGAAGGATTGTTCAACCTGCTAATTATGACGCTGATTCAGTCCAGTCCTGCCGGCGAACTCATCATTTCAACCCGGAGGATGCGACGCCTTGTGTTTTACCGGCGAAGGAAATCAGTGCCTTATCCGAGTCATCATGATTCCACGTCTGATTGTGCACGCGTTCGGCTCCATGACGTCACCAACTCCAAGCTCCACCAGTTTCCGCAGCCTTCCGACGCACAGTTTTATGAGGTATGGCTTTCATTTATCACGTGATTAAGTATTGATATCATGTAAACGAGATTGGCCGTACCTTCACTCGTACCACCATTTATATCCGATTGAACCCTTCCCTCGTACGACATAATACTAATAACTGCCACCTTCCCCAATTCGGCATGAAAATTTTAAACTCCTCTCTGCGCTTAACTTTCCGAATTAGTTCATTCGCTCAACGTCTCCGCTCAACGATTCGTGCATTCTCCGCGCTGCAACTTCCATTCTGGATCCTGTACTCTGTCGAAACAGCAGTTCTATCTTGCAGCCAGGACCATGGGCATTCCAGTTCGCCATGAACCTTTCAATACCCGGGAACTTAGACGGAATTTGCAGGTTCTGGCCATTTTCCAAGCCGCTGGCTGGGTCGAGTTCTTTGAACGATTGGATGGATTCGACAGGGACGCAGCCCTGCAATTCGCATTGAATCTTACTAAAACACACTCCACGGTGTGGGGGCTGTGTATAGATGTTTCGGAGGTCATTATATCCGAGGTTACAGCTATTCCGTTGGTGGGAAAACCTTGGTTTAACCGTCGAGTTCCTGCAACAGTTGCACGGGAACAATTTTTACTTCCAGGGGAGCAAGTTGAAGCGTCCAGGAGAGGGATTGCATTGAAGTCACTGCCGCAGCCATGGGACCAGGTCGCTATCTTCCTCAAGAAATACATAACTTGCGAAGGTAGATACCAAACTGTGTACAACTCTGAACTTCCTTTGCTTTCTCATCTCCGTCATGGCATTTTGTTAAATATTCCATTTTATCTATTGCATGATTTGCGCCATATGGAAACATTCGTTCAATCTGCAAAGCACCCATTATCCTCCCTCACCCACCATGGCCTCATTAAGTTAATTATTATAAGAACCCTGGCCCAACATAATATAACATGGGAGCAATTCATTACCCGGCCACAGCAACCTGTTCCCTTGAGGGTCATTCCATTACAGCAAATACCAGTTCCGCCACAACAGGAGGACCGGAGTTCCTCCAGTGAAGTTGGGGGGAGGGATGAAACGGAAGAATAGCAAGAGAGGGCACAGGCAGGACCATCCGGAAGGGATGAAACGGAAGAAGAGCAACAGAGGGCACAGGCAGGGACATCAGGGGTTGACAAAACCACAGAGGAAGAACAACCCGAGGCACAGGCAGAGCCATTTGAAGTATATGAATCCCCAGCACAAGCAGAACCAGTGGGGGATGACACTGCATTTGAAGGAGAGCGAGGGGAAGCACAAACAGAGCTGTCAGGCGATAATGTAGATGAAACCCTCGTGGAAAACCTAGACAACAGGGCAGCTCCGCCAGCAGAAGGTGAAATTGGAGCAGCATCAAATGCTGCGACAATGGAACCTGAAGATGGCGGAGCCAGAGCAATGGAAGAAGATATTGAGCTGGTCACAATCGAATCTTCACCGGAATGGGCAGGAGGAGCAGCTGTGATTGAAGAAGAACAGCATGGGGGGCAGGGAAATGTTCCTTTGACTTCAGTTTTGCCTCCCTATGTTCCAGCTCCACGAGAAGAAACACTACAGAAAGGGAAGTCACAAAAGAAAACGCCGCAGAAAAAGAAGAGGACCACCAATGAGTTTGATTTAGTGGCACCAATTAGAAGGAAGCGAACTCGGTCAATTACAGCAGCAGAGGCAGCTAGAACAAAATGGGCAACCTTAGAGACACAGGTTGAACCCCCAATCCTTACACCAAAACCGAGGGATGCTCCACAAAGGCAAGTGGAGGAAGAGCCGGGGGTTGAGGGACTCTTGTATGAGAATACAATGCTGAAAGAGGACCTCCAAGCACTTAGAAAGGAGCTGGAAACATGGAAGGAAATCTGCCAAAAGCAGGGTGGAAGAAAGATGTATACATTAATAGAGGCTGCAGACCAAGTGGAGGAAACAGCTTCTGCTGAAGCTGGAGAAAAGGATGAGCGAATACTTTGCCCCACCTGTGGGGAGATCTTTGAGGAAGCAGGCCATAAAATTTTACTTAGCACTTATTCAGCACAACAGCCTGTAGCCACAGAAGGGGAAGTAGTGAAGAAAAAGGATGCTGCAACACAAGAACCAGCACCTTTAAACATCCTTGCTGCAGCTGCTACTTCCCATGATGCAGAAGTTATAGAACAGATGGGAGAAGAACAGGGAGTGGAGGATGCCCTGGAAATTTATGAGGAATGTATGGCAATCCCAAATTGCTCCCACAATACAGAAATCATGGAACAGATGGGAGAAGAACGGGAGATGAAGAATGCTCTGGAGCTTATAAAAGAGTATAGTGAGACCCCAGAGTGTTCCCATGACATGGAAATCATGGAGCCAAGGGATACTCTGGAGGATAGTGAAGAATATTGTGCTGTAACCCCAGAACGTTCCCAGGACACAATAATTTTAGAAGAAGAAACGGAAATGCAGGACAGTGATAAGTTGAAACAGGATGCTGCAACACAAGAACCAGCAATCCTGAATTTGACCATCCAACCAACTGAGCAGACAGGAGAAGAAGCTGGGACAGAGGATATTCTGGCATTCAACGATGAACTCTGGGTGGTGACCCCAGAAAGCTCTCATGATACAGAACTCATAGAAGAGGAGCTGCAGCAAAATAAAGATGAAGATGTAAGCCAGGATGTTGCCACACAAGAACCAACATCCTTGGATGCTGCAGCAAGAACCCCTGAACTGCAGTTGGAGGATAACCCGGGAGTAGAGATCATTCCTGATACACAATGGAGTGATGATGAACAGGTACAGACACCCTGCTCAGGTGACACTGAAATCTTGGAGGAGGAGCTGCAAATTGAAAAGGATATCCAATCTCAGCAGCCAATTGACAGAGAAGACACTGTTACACAAGAACCAGTGTCTCCAAAAGCAATAAAGGCAGCTGCTGAAGAAGGTTTAAGGGATGTTGCTGTTACACAAGAACCAGCAACTCCCTTGATAAGATTAGATGCGCTGGAAGACACTGTCCCACAAGAAACAGTGCTTCCACCTCCTACAGGTATTATTGGATTGGATTCAGATTGAGTGTGTCTTTTCAACTTCCCCAGGCATAGCATAAGAGAACTGCAGATATTAGCAAGTAGCGGTGGCAAGAGGAACAGTAAAGTTGGAAGATGCCGGGTTGCTCACAGAAATTTTTCAAAGGGATAGAGGGGATGCCTGATTTATCTACATTCTTTCCTTCTGCCTGGACAAAGTTCAGTACAATATTCAGATGCAGGTTGTTGCATGAGGACATGCAACAGGATAGTTGGGGGGAGATGTTGAGCCCAGAATTGGCCCTTTTTGACCATCATTTATCACTGTCCCTTACCTTGTCTTACATCAATTACCTTGGCAATTCAACTTATTGTCCTTATATATTCCCCAATTTACCAAGGTATGGCCGATTATTGTTTTATTGTGTTAATACTTATGATTGTGATGATTAAAGCTGTTCATCTCTTAATCTGTGCTAACATGATGCGATTTATGAAGGTAGTAAGACAATAGACTGCAGGAAGATCGGAGCTGAACAAGTCATGAAGGAACGATCATCGCTTGTGGAAGGTTCCTTGGGGCTCAAATCGGCAATCAAGGCATAGGCGTGGCAGGGCAGCTGTAACCGAAGAACTATCTTAAGCATGTCGCTGCTCGAATCCAGCTGTGAGCTGGAAGGACCCTCACTCTTGGGACGATTAATACTTTTCCCATATTTGGATATTTCAGTTCTGCCACGCGTTGTAACAGCTAGATTATTTAGGGCGCCTGAAGATCAGAGATCTTCACGGCTGCCCAATTATAGGTTTAGATGTTGCAATTTGTATGTATAAATATGGGGAATTACCTCGACTGAGGGGTTGGACAGCAATTAATTAATTCATCTTGTATTAGCAGTCAAGCTGAAACTGTGTACTTATCCTTCTGTTAATATAAGGAGTTGCTTCTGAGTTAAAGAGAGTGTTGTTCAACCAGCGTCTCTGTGTGAAGACTGGGCCCGTCTTCCACAGAGATTGCTGTGTTAAATTAGGATTTCATCTTTCTTGTTGTGTGATGCTTTGTTCTTCCTTTTGTACGCAGCAGCAATATTTATCGTGTGAATTTTCAGTATAGTTAAGGATCATATTTCTGTGAGTTTGGTAGATGATGTAGAATAACAGTCGACTGAGTAAGGTTTGCTTTATATACAATTCAATTACAGATCATACACACTTGTGTTCATCTTACAGCTGAGTTGCGATCCCCTGAGTTCTTACGATTTATCATTCTGATTGTGTGTTGCTTGATTTCCATTCTGCAATTTAATATTCTTAGAACAGTTAACTCAATTATTTCACAATTGGATTTCTAGATTACTGCTCAGTTTTTGCTTTACGAATTCCAGGTTGATTAGATCAGGCAAGTGATCGTTCTAGGATAGAAAGGAGATTCCTTCCTATTGTTCATTAGATCTTATGTTAATTTTTAGTTGATGCATGATAGAGAGGGTTTGAATTATAGCAGTGAGAAGGCTTTGGATTGCTTAAGATTCTGGGGATGAACATGAATGATAGAATATAGAAGTATTTATTGCTAATGGTTTTGTGTTTAAGCATATATTGTGCACTTGTCCTTTGAAATAAAAAGACTTTCTCGGGTTGACAATAAATTTCATACGCTCTGTGTGTTGATATTTAATTATCTGCAATTAGAGTGCTTGACAGTGCGCTGTGGTTATACCCGTGGAATCTCATGTTTTATAGTCGGTGATCTATGGCGATCGCTAGCATGAGGAATTGAAAAATTTAAAGCTTTGGCGATAAAAAGAAAAGTGACAACTTATTTTATATATAAAATCTATATTATATATATGATTGTACATATTATAAATATATTCTATTTTATATGTATAATAAGTTAAATTTATGAAAAATCAACCATGGAAACTTTTTCAGTCATTGAAAACTTAGAAAAGTTTTTCGGTTGGTGATCTATGGCGATTGTTGGTGTGAGGAATTTAAAAATTTAAACCTTAGGTGATCAAAGGAAAGTGTCAACTTATTTTATATATAAAATCTATATTATATATTATATATATGATTGTACATATTATAAATATATTCTATTTTATATGTATAATAAGTTAAATTTATGAAAAATCAACCACGGAAACATTTTCAGTCATTTTTCCTCTTTCCCAACCTCCTCTCTAACTGCTGTCATTTTTCTCCTCTTTTAACCCCTCATGTTTTCCCCCACTATTGGTTTACTCTCCTCCAACTATTACCTTTTTTCTGCGTTTTTTTCCTTTGAATTTTTCTCCCCTAATCTTCATTCTATTTTCCTCTTCCCCTCCTATTATTTAATCTTTGAATCTTAACCCCCTCAAATCTTCTCTTTTGGTTTTAATTATTCTCCCCCTAACCCTTACTATAAATTTCCTATTTTTCTCTCCTACATTCTATTCCCCCTTGACATTATTTACCTTTAATCTTTTTCTTCTAAAATTTTTGAATCCACTTCTACATTCTATTCCTCATCTTTTTCTCTCCTACATTCTATTCCCCCTTGACATTATTTACCTTTAAAATCTTTTTCTTCTAAACTTTTTTAATCCACTCCTACATTCTATTCCCCCCTGACATTATTTACCTATAATCTTTTTCTTCTAAACTTTTTTAATCCATCCTTTTACAATGTACAAGATTTTTCATTCTTAATTATACATTTGGTTTTTAATTTTATATTTTATTCTTTTAAATTAATTATTAAAATAAGTATTTTAAATTTTCATCATTACATCTTATTCTAACTTAGTATTATATCATATTATATTTTATATCTTTATTTTTTAATTTTTCCTTCTTCCAAATCTCTCTCTTTAAACAATACCAAAACAAATGTAACATAAAAATCGCTACTTTGGTAACCTCTTTAGTCAAACCCTCCTTTTTATTACCATATTTGTATCTATTTATAGTTAAAAAAATTCTTTCCCATTTTTAACCTAACTTCTTTATTATTTAATATTATTTAATAATAATTCCTAGCTTATATTATATTATACTTGTAATTGATTAAATAATCTTATTTTCTAACACAAGACTTGCTCTTAAAATGAGTCTCAAAAGCCATTAACTCCATTTTTATGCCTAGAAAGTATTGAATGAGATGTCAAATGATGTTAAATTATATAGTAATGAGATGTCAAATGATGTTAAATTATATAGTTATTCATCATGGATAGCTAAGGCTCATGTGCAAGGAATGAGATTCAAAACAACAACAAGAATCCCTTAAATAAAATGTTTGTCCTATGAGTATCATGCTTCATGATGTGAGCTTTTAAGTACAAGGAATGGGTCGCAAAGTTATGATGATTTGGGGATAAAAATAATCCCTTTGATGATAAATGATGTATCCTAATTATATAATTTGGAGTGTATAAACCTCTTACCAGGGTTTGGTAGTGTAATTTTAATAGTTCCTTTAAGCATCATTCTCATTAGAATAAAATAGAGTGATCAACATCAACAAGTTCTTACGAAATATACAATATCATCTAAAAGGTCCTTTGAACTTCATTCTCTATAGAATCAAATACAGTAATCACCACAGAGAAGTTCTTACGAACTTCATTCTCTATAGAATCAAATACAGTAATTACCACCGTGAAGTTCTTATGAAATATACAATATCATCTGATTTGAAGAAGGGTAAAAATGGACTGTTGATATATTTGAAGGCTTCATTTACCAATACTCTAAACTTTGATGTTTGCAAGTCATATAACTATACTTGAGGTGGCGCCTTGTTGTTAAGTCAAATTAAAAAAAAAAAAAACCGAAAAAGAAGCATGCCCTCATACATGACCAAAATGGACAAATTTTGATTATTCTCTAGCAACAAAATTCATCCCGGACCATGAATTTCATAAGACATCTACTTATAATAACTAATGATAATGGATTTATTGTCTATGAGATTGATCATCAAGGTCGAAATGTTTGGTAGGACCGCAGATGAAATCTGTAATATTGGGCTCTTATCTACAGCTGAATACGTTAACAGGGAATGACATTTGTGAAGGAGAGGAGTGAAGAAGCTCTTGAGGCAAGTCAAGGTGTTAAGGAGGATAATTTGGGTGTTGTTTTTATTGGGAGGGTTCAACTAGTGAGGATGTTATATTGCTAACTTTTTTGTAGTTTAAAAATAAATTATTTTTAAGAACACTATTTTGAATTTAAAAATTTAATAGTATTTTTTTAAATCCAAGTTATAGTTATCAAATTCTAAATTCTAAAATGTTAGGTGTCGCATGGTTTTTGAAGAAGGTTGGTTGGATTAACATAACTCCACGGAAACGGTCGGCAAGCTTAACATAACTCCACCGAAATGGTCAGTGAGCTTAACCTAATTCCGCTGAAACAATCGGCCATTTTTCAATCAATGAAAACTTAGAAAATATATCCATTTAGATGGTCGGCAAGATTAACATAACTCTACAGAAACAGTCGGTAGGCTTAACATAACTCCACTGAAACGGTCAGTGGGATTAACCTAATTCCGTCGAAATAGTCGGTCATTTTTCAGTGAATGAAAACTTAAAAAATATATCCATTGAGATGGTCGGAAGGATTAACAAAATTCAGCCTAAACGGTTGACAGGCTTAACCTAATTCCACCGAAATGGACATAATTCCACCGAAATGGTCGGTGGGCTTAACCTAACTCTGCCGAAACAGTTGGCCAAACTCAGCTTATTCCTTGTAATCTTTCTTCGGAATCGTTGATACCTGAGCAAGCTTCAATGTTAGGTTGATCGATTAAAGAAAATAAAAGTAGTACTCCGCAAGGTTGGCACGCTCTGTCCTAAATTCGGCACATTATCTAAGGTTTCCTAAACTTTAAAGCATCATTCTTTCTGTTACCGCTTTCTAAAATCTTTACCAGTTTGTTTCTTGGAAAATTTCAGTTATTACTTGCCGGAAAGTTTCAGCAATAGGCAATAGTTTTAGTTTCCGGATTTTTTTATATTTCTATATAGTTTCTATGCTCAAAATATTATTTTCTGGCCATGGACGTTCAGTCTTTACATTCCAGAAAATTTCATTGATCTAGCCAGTAGTTCCAATTTGGACTTTCCATGAGATTTTTATTTGTTTTCTGTCGGAAAATTTTGGACACTGATAATATTTTTTCTGGTCATGGACTTCACAAGCAAATTGTGTATTTCTAGGGTTTGAATAAAATTCACTACTACATATGGGCGGATTGTTCCACAGAAATTTTCCACGTTTTCAACATTCGTGGGTTAAAAAAATGATTTTTTTAACTTTTTTTTTGTCAAGGCGGAAAAATCGTGGCAATATCCACATTTTTGAAAGTTCCACGAACATTCGTCGATATAGGGACGAAAAATCTAGGTTTCAGTTTTCGTGGAAACAAGGACGAATGTCGAGCTATATAAACTACACACTCTCACCATGGTTTTCACATTTTCTTTTCTTGCGGCTCATTGAGCACGGATTTTGGACTTGCGGGGTGATCATTGTATGAGCTTGGATATTCTGCATAGCTCTGATTTTGAACTTGCAAGGTTAGTAATGTGTAATTTTTTGTCTATATTTTTATAAGGGTTAGATTTTAATATTCTTTAGTGATGAGCTGGATTAGGTCATGTTAACTTGCTTTTTTCCCTTTCTAATATTTTTTTCAAGAACTTGCTATCATTTTCATTTAACTTGCTATATTTTTTTCAAGAACTTGTATTTTTGGCTTAGGTCATGTTAACTTGCTTTTCGAAAATGTCATCTTTGAAAATGTTTTCTCTTGCAATTGGTACTATCTCTAGTGTGTTTGCGGTCCTATATAACATTTGACATACATAATGCTTGGGATCTATTACAATCCTTTCTTCTTTTTGCTTTGCATATTCAATGTCTATATGGATCCAATTTTTTTTATGGCTTGACCTCATCAAGATTTGCTACTTACCTAATTACTAGTCTTCAACTATTGCAATGGATCGACTAAATAGAGGATTTTCAATAGTTGACCTTTAACCAACTCATTTCTTAGCTCTTGTGTGCACTTCTCAACATCATTGATTTTCTCTATCGTACCTCGAACCATTATTACCTCGAACCTATAAAGTATGATTATGGACTCACACCCTTCACTACCTAATGGATACTTCACAATATTTGTCAATAAACTAGTTAATGTTTCCAACCAAATTTGAGCTTCCCAAGGTGATATCCCATGTCATGTGGGTGAAATACATCTACAATATTGGTTAAGAGCCTACCCTCTTTGGTGGTCAAACTATATGATCAGGTCTTCAAACTATACAAGTAGTTATCAATATTCCAATATTTTTGGTTCCTTAACATTTGACATTTACCATTTTTTTTAGTAACCAACCAGAACCACTTCTAATTTTAGTGCTCTTGATACAATGCATTCCTAAAAATATGGAAAGAATATTTATTTAAAATTCCAACCACTGCATGGGTGCAATCTCCCTCCAAGTGTTCACATTAAAAGTTAGATTATATTAACTTACCATCTTTCCATTCTCAATTTACTTTCTCACAACCAACTTATAACCATCTTTCCATTCATATTAACTTTAGTCTTCATGTTTTTCTTTATAAATATAGAAAATATTGGATTATAATATACTATATTCAGAAATGTACTTATAATATCTAATGTAATTGACAAGTTATTGTTTTGTATGGTGTAGATAAGACAATTACTTGTACCACTACAAGGATTTGTCACTATGAATGAAAATGCAAGGAAGCTTGCTCAGTTTAGAGTTGCATTAGAGGCGAGAGGAGATGGAAAATGTTATTTTCCTTGCTTTGATTGCAGGGGCTTGCAAAAAAGAAGACTTTTAATAGAAACAACTGAAAGATATTGTAGGGAGAAGGGGCACGCCGAAGGGGGGTATGAATATCGTCCCCTGGTAAGACTATTTTTGGGGTTCAATTTTTAATATATTCACTATAATATTCATCGTGTATGCATGAATTTTAGTAAAATTTCTTTTTTTTTACTATATGTTCTATACAAACTAATTTTTCTATGTTGTTTGTAAATTTATAGACAATGCCCCCAAAATGTCGCGTTCCAGAGAGTTATTTGCCAAGTACTAGTAGAAATACTCATTCACATCCTGACGAACTTCTACATCAGAATATTGAAGATGATCAAGTAGTTATTTATGATGATATAATGGATGTAGATAACATTAGTGACACAAATCAGGAAGATGAGATACATAGATTGATACAAGACACATTTGCTCCAATGGATGAGGACAACCAGGATGATAGTGATGATGTTGATCCTCTACTTGAGAAGTCACTTCAACCTCTTTATGAAGGCTCAAAAACAAATCTTTTATTTGCTATATTGTTGTTATTGAACTTGAAGGTTTTGAATGGATTATCAAACAACTGTATGACACAGATACTAAGGTATGTAATTTGTTTTTTTATTTTTGTCTGCATGTTCACAATATCTATATATAGAAAGGGTTGACTTTTTTCCTATATTGTTGCTATTGTTATCTAATCTGTAAAGTTTGGATGCGATATTGATGATTAATATTGTTTTCATTGATTTATTCTTTTGAATTTTGTAGATTGTTAGGTGAATTTCTATTACCAACTTCAAATATTTTACCACGCACATATCGAGGGATATATGTCATTATGAAAGCATTTGGTATGGAGAATCAAGCTATTGATGCATGTCCTAATGATCATATCATATACTATGGACAATATGCATTAGAAAATGAATGCCCACAATGTCAAACAAGTAGGTATCGAACCGATAAAGTGACAAAAAAGGTGCCTCAAAAAGTTCTTCGTTATATTCCGACAATCCCATGTTTCCAACGGCTGTTCAGGTGTCAAAGTATATCACAGTTTATGGATTTCCATGCAAAGAACAGAATTCGCGATGATGTTCTTCGAATTCCTGCAGATGGTTCTGCATTGAGTTACATCGAAGAAAAGTGGCCAAATTTTAAAGAAGATCCTCGTAATGTTAAAATTTCTTTGGTAGTTGATGGTGCCAATCCATTTGGAGAGATTCGTTCTACCTACTCAGTGTGGCCTATTTTTGTTATAAACAATAACCTTCCTCCTTGGATGTCGATCAAGAGAGAGCACACAATGTTGGCAATGATTGTTCCAGGTATTTAATTAATAGGTATTTTTTTAATCGAAATATGATCAGTAAATATTTCATTGATTTGTTTCGTGCATGATAATTATGTCTTTTATATATAACGACATATAGGTGCTAAATATAATTAATCATGTATGTTTGACCAATTAGGCAAGTACCAAGTTAAAGATATGAACGTATATCTTGAGCCTCTTATTGATGAGTTGTTGAAGTTATGGGATGGCGTCACTATGTATGATATTTCTAGACCAATCGGGCAAAGACGATTTCAATTCCATGGAATACTTGCATTTACAATTCATGATGCTCCCGGGTTAACACATTTTTGTGGTATGTTGTTACTTTCTTTTGTTCCTTAATATTTTATATATCTATTGATAATATCATGCATTATTTTAAATTGTAATGCTAATTTGCTACACCAATTCATATATCTTGTAGGTCTTCAAACCAAGGGTAAATTTGCATGTCCATTTTGCGGTCCCAGGATAAAATCTCGTCGTTCAAGGAGTTTAGCAAAGGAAATGTTCGATGAGTATAGGCACTTCCTGCCTAAGAACCATAGTTATCGAACTACAGACAAAGAAAAATTTAACGGTAAATAAGAGAATGGAAAAAAACCACGAAGAATGACACCTCACCTATGGAAGGTGGAATATAATAGAAACCATCAAGTTATGCCAATTTTTTTTTTGTATTGAATTATGTTCAACGCGATATGTTATACCATTATTGATTAATTGGTTTTAATTTGATTTTGTTGATGTTTCATGAATGTCGTTAAGGCACACGAGGAATCAAAATTTACCCGATTCAATTCAATAGGTTGCCATACTACGAGCACCTGCAAATAGTTCATTTGTTTGACACAATGCATATTGGGAAGAACACAACAAAAATGTTATGGCAAATATTAGATGGAAGGACTGACAAAGAAAGAATTGGAAAGATTTGTAGTGACATCCAAGAATCTAATCACGCATTGCAAAGTGTGATCATTAATTCTAATGGCGATGGCCGTCAACAGAATATTAGTCTTCCTTGGTGCTTGATGGAGCAACAGAGCAATATTGTAAGAGAGGTCATCAAAAATATCAGGTTTTCGCCGGGTTTTTCGTCAAACATAAAGAATATCTTGACGAAAAAAGGTGATTTTGCAGGGGTTAAAACACATGATTGGCATACATTCATTAAGGTAATCATTAGTCTATAATATATTTCATTATCGGTATGCACTATTTTATTAATTTTATTCTCTTATTTAGAAATAAATATTAATAATTATATGTTTTTTGATATAGTATTTTCTACCTTTATCTCTCCCAGATGAATTTGACAACAACATAAAACATATTATTTATGTTCTTGGAAAATACATGAGGTAAGTAATGTTTTACTTGGAAAATGTACTTGGTATGTGGTCTGTAGCGGAACTTATTGACATATAATATGTTTTTCCCGCAGATATTATATATGCCTTGACATATTGTTTTATTGCATCATTTGTAGGTGGCTTTCATCAAAAAAAATCCATAAAGAAGATATAAGACATTGGAAGAGAGAAATTCCCCGACTAATGTGTGAAATCCAACAGTATCTACCTCCAGCATTTTTCAATGCACAAGAACACTACCTCATACACCAAGTTGAGGAGATTGAATTATGTGGACCAGTACACACAAGGTTGATGTGGATGGTGGAGAGGAAGTTGAAGTCATTGAAGGATTTTGTTAGACAAAGAGCACGTCCTGAGGGTTCTATGGTTGAAGGATATATGGTATATCAATGCATGGTGTACATTAGTGAATATCTACCTAAATTAGCAGAAAATATGAATGTGCCTCGCATTTGGCATCTTGACTCCATCAACAAATTTGAAGGGGAGGTCCTACTGGGGAGAGGTACATTGAGGACTGTGAAAGATAATTATTATTATACGTTGTTGAATTAATATGTTACACATTTATTTTTTCCAATTTTATATTATCATACTGTTTTTTAACTCTTTTTAATAATTATGAATTTTCAACTATATTAAACTATGTTCCTTTAATGATGATCTAATTAATTATGAAATTGAATTGTTTTTTATCATATAGTTGGTCGAGTGTGGGATGCTTTACATTTATACATTGCAAACAACCTTGATTGGATGGAGCATTGGATAAAATATTGTGAAGAATTCTTTGGTAGGTTATCATGGGAAGGGGTCAGTAACATGATTAAAACAACTCATCGTCTTCGACATCAAATTCCTGACCTTACGTCACAAAGGGAAGTTGATTTAGCCTATGGTTTAAAAGATAAAAAGGCAAGTAATTTTTTTACCCACATTTTTTCTAGTTACTTCGATCCATTTTTCCAATTATTACATTTCGTTTGTTTAAGTTTTCAATTATATTTACTAACTTCTATATCACGTTTATTAATTCACAATGTATTTTTAACCTGTTGTCAATGTTGCAGCCTCAAACATCACAAGGCTATGTTGTGTAATGGTCGTAAATTTCGTATCAAAAATTTGGATGATAACAAGAAAACCTCATATTGTGGGATAACTGCAGTCTTTAGGTCACCAATGTTTCCTCTAGAAGTGATAGACATCCAGAAGAAACCGAGAATAGGTACTATGGGCATTTGGAGGACATTGTTGAGTGTGATTTTAATTCCTCCTAAATAGTTTTGTTTGAGGTGAAGTGGTACAGGCTACGGATGCATGAACGTGATCCTGAAAGAACTGTTATTGAGCATGCTAATGGATTTACCATGGTTAATACAAGGGCATTTGAACCGGGTACAGAGCCTTATGTTACTCCAAGTCAATGTGAGCAAATCTACTACTCCGAGGCACTAGGTAAAGCAGGTTGGTCATATGTTGTTCGATACGATCCAAGAGGAAGACCAATAAAGTATAATCATGTACTAGATGATGAAGATAATCACGAAGAAGAAGAGGATGATGATGATTCAGATTAGGCTGCAGTCGATGTGTTAGATGAAGAAGTTGAAGAGGATGATCATGCAAATGTATCAAACGATGATCTCATTGACGATATGGATGACTATATTAGCAAAGATGACTTTGATGCTGATGACGATGTGAATGATCCTTTCATCAATATCTATTCAGAACCAGATCCTGATATAGATGTTGAGTTGGATGAAGAAGAAGATGAATGATATTTAATTGTTGAAAAGTAGAGGTACGCAATGTTTTTAGGTTAAATTAAATGCACTCACCATATGTTCATTTTGTTGATTAACTTGGTTATGTTTGAAAATTAGTTTTCTAATCTAATTATGTTCTACATGTGCAGTAGCATGGGTGTTCCTGGAGGTTGTAGTGTTAATGGTTTGAATCGAATGTGTGACGATTGAGCAAGATACAAAATTGTGTTATAAGATTTATGTGTTATTTTTTGGGTTATTTCATATTAGAACTCTGCTAGACTCATTGGAAACATAAAAAACTTATTTTGAGTCTTTCACTGGCAACATAAAAAACTTATTTTGAAAGGGGTTCTATCCTTGTTGGTCTTTCTAAGCTAGTTTTAATCTTGTTGATCGTTCATCACTATTTGTAAGTCCCCTTAATCAATCAACCACTTTTGTTTCATGAGAACTAGATCTTGCATCGTCTGATGATGTCTTTTCATGCAAATATGTCGACACTTGGATCCACTTCATCGGAATCAAATTGTACACTTTTAGTTCATCTAGTACTATATCATTCTTCAATATCTACATCTCAATGGTCTAAACATCCCAATCGTTATGATCGAGTGCATCCTTGCTCTCTATCCATATATTGAAATTCCTATTGGTATGCTAATTAGTATGCTAATTTTTAATTTTTAATTAGTATTGTTATTGATAAAATTGTTATATAATACAAATATTGTGATATAAAATTGTTATATAAAACAAAAATTGTTATATAAAATGTCATGAGAACCTTTAACATTGTTGACCTTGGTGGGTTAAAACAAAAACAAAAATATATGTTATGTCGGGTTTGATGTGATTACTTTTGGTCATTTGCTAACGGTCTCTGTCGAGCTTAACGAAAATGCTATGTTGCTCTCGTTCGACTGCACCAGCTAGTGCTTGCAACCAGCAACAATTCCATTTCCTCTTGCAACTCTCACCATGCAATTGCTACGAGGGGGGTTGAAGTTGGTTTCGTGTGCTCCAGCCGTTTCTGCAAATCCTCGTAGACCCTCAATGGCAACCGTAAGTGGATTCTAATTCACTAGACTTGCAGTAATGGAACTCAAATTTGTCTAAAAAACAATGTTGGAGATAGAGCTAGTATTGGTAGACTCTAAATGGTTGCTTGTGTTGATTGTTGAGATAGGGGTTTTCGTCCTCTGCCAACTATTGATATCTGTGTTGGAGATATGTCCAATCATGAATTGATTATGAATGTTGTGGTAAATTCAATATGGTAATGAGTATTTTTACAGGTTATGTGTGGTCCTTTGTTACTCGTTATGCTTTGGTAGGGTTTCTGTTATGTTATTAGGGAGGTGCCATAACAATTATGCATTGGAATGTGAGTATGTGGAACCCTTTTTGATAAACTTGTTTGCAAGTAGGGAGGAAAATTTTGGGGTTGAGATGGGAGGGTTTTGCGCAAGCATTCCCTCCTAGATATTCCACCCCCTGCAACCAGCTCTTGGTCCGTGGCCTCCTTCACTATGCTTGTTCCTTTGGGATTTTGAAACCCTCCTCTATCGAGTCGAATTTCTGCATTTTTGGGTGCGAATTAGGTGTTGTTGATTTCATTTGTTAATTGGGTGGTTTTGATTTTATAACAAAACCAACATACATGGAATGCTTGTTGTTGATTGATGTAAAGGCTATAGTTCTATTTAACACAAAAATAGTGATCCAAAGTTCATTGATATGGTTTTTGAAAATATTTGCAAACCATTTTTATTTGGATATTTTCGTGCAATTGGATTCTAGGAATATGAATTAGATATGTGCTCATTATCACATTTTGAGGGTGTTTATGCCTGCAATTTAATTTTGATTTTAAGCAGTTTTAAATCTCTCTGCGGATAGCAACATTCTCCTTGGTTTGAGATGATGTGAGTTTGGAGCTTTGTTGTAATCCTAATTTTGGTTTAAGTAGTTTTGTATCTCCACCATTTGCCACATTCTCTTGATTTGAGCTGGTGAGAGTTTGAGGCTTTTATGTTATCCTACAAGCATTTCTTGGGTTGTTTTCCCTACAAGCATTTCTTGGGTTGTTTTCCCATGATTCGAAGGCATAGTTTAACCTTCATGGCCATAGAAGAAAGGGGCGACTATGTATATTGATGGGAGACCAAAAGCATCTGGAAAACAAAGGGGCGACTATGTATATTGATGGGAGACCAAAAGCATCTGGAAACATTGCTGGATTTATAAATAGTACATGACCAGTGACAACAAATAAGCAACCAAATTGCGAATTTGAAGCACGTGAACATCATCGTATATTTGTATGTGCAATAAAAACAATACTTGCAGGTGAAGAGTTGTTGATCGATTACAACTTAAATAGAATAGATGTGGCTTTCGTGGTCCAGGGGAACCGTGGATCGTTAGAAAATATGCCTCATAAGGTAAATGTTAAAAGTAGTAACTAAACATGACTACAATAACTAAATGTTTCATTTTTTCCTGTTAACATTCGATTTCCACAGTTGCCATTCGCTTTATTCATGCTTATTATGAATATTTCCATGTAATTACATGGTGATTACACTGCTATGAATATTTCATTTTTGTTTTTGATGCAATTATTGACTATTGAAGTTTTTTTAGGGTGGCGGCAGTGGAAAATCACATGCCTCTTCCATGGTCCAGGGTGACCGTGGAAGGTCAGAATCTATGCCTCATCAGGTAAATGTTAAATATAGTAAATAAATATGACTAAAATAACAAGATGTTCCGATTCTCACTGTTAGCATTCGCTTTTTCCGTGCTTATTGTTAATATTTCCATATGAAAGCATGCTTATTAAACTATGGCAGGAGTCTGCTCATGGACATGGAGTAGAACATGTATCTTCTACTTCTGAGGTAAAAATTAATATTAATGCAATATCTCATTTTTCTTTATGTTACAATTATTTAGTCTGAGGTAAACGTTTATTTATTGATTTATTGTGTCGGTGTGGCACCATTGGAAAGGCACCTGCTGCTTCCATGGTCGAGGGTGACCGTGGAAGGTCACACTCTGTGGCCCGTCAGGTAATTGTTTAGTAAAATAACTAAATGTTTCGATTTAGTACATTCACATTTTTTTGAGCTTACAATGGATTACTGGTTCATTCAGGACCGTGGAAAGGCACCTGCTGTTTCCACGGCGACGGTTCGTCATGGACACTCACCGGTCATAACACCGCGTCAGGTAAGTGCTAGTGCATAATAGTAACTTAGTCTTCATTACAATATCAAAATTTGAATGACGTTAAAATTATATTGCTTAATTTAATTTATTGTTTGATGAATTTAGTCGCGTGCACACGCTCTCGGTGATGAGGGGTTTGAGGAAGAGATTTTATATTCCACTGACCCAATGCACACTTTTAGAGTAGCCTTGAAAAAGGAAAATTGTGAAATGCTTGCCTTGGCTTGCCAAAGGCCCTTGTCACAGGAGAATAAGGCAAAGATTCTAGAGTTGCCAGAGCTTATAAAGTCTTATGGGGTAAGTGGCATCTTCACAATTGTTTTTAAGCTATGTTGTGATTTCATATCTAATATTATGTTTTTTATCATTCCAAGTGATCTGATAAAGTAAATTTTATTGTTTGTAGGATTTTTTAAAACCCGTGACTACAGAACCTGCTGCGACAGGTATAGGTAGTAGTGATGGTCCAATGCAACAAAAAAGAAGCAACGTACCAATGAGGCTTTTTGGCACTCCTGCAGTTGGCCTCGATTCCATTGATGGCGGCACTGGTGAGAGAGAGCATGATGCCATGCCGGATCATGATGCCATGTCAGAGCATGATGAGACGGAGCCTAGGACTCCACATGACTCTGGAGATGAACATATTGTAGACAACCAGGAAACTTTTCCTGGTGCAGCACGAGTTAAAAGCACCGAAAAACTAGATCTCACCTTTCTGGTGGATGACTCTTGTGTTCGTGTCAAGATCCAAAAAATTGCTGGTATTTATCCATTAATTTTTTTATTTTAATCTTGAAATTGAAATTGACATACGTTGAAATTATTATAAATTAATGGATTACATGTTTATGCAGGAAACAATGTCTTCTATAGGCATTTGAATGACAAAGCCTTGGAGCTGTTTGGCCCCACCATTCACACACAGTGGAATAGCCAAGATAGCACTAAGAGAGATGAATTGATTGACCACATGGTCAACTTGTTCGGCAATACTTTCAACGGGAAAGTTGTTGCAAGGTTAGCCGGTGAGAATTTGAAATATACCAGGGCCCAATATAGGGAAAGATTGCAAGCTGAACTCAGGCATGAGCGCCCTCCCATGGTTCTTGAGAAAGAGTGGAAGGCGCTGATAGATGATGCAAAGGAGAACTTGCAAAAAAAACAAGGAAAACAACCACGACCTGGTAAAGCAAGGTACAACATATATCATCTTTTTACCGAAATAAGCTCAATTGTTTTTTTCTTTCTTGTTTTAAGTAATATTTTTGATATATAAGGTTTTTGAAAATTTTCATATATAGGCTACCTGACACCTCCAAAGCAACCAAGGCTAGAATGGAAAAGCACGAGCAACATAGACTGGGCCAGGGTGGCTATAGAAAACTAAAAGCAATAATTGTAAGTATTAAATGATTAATTGTTGGGAGTATTTATTTAACAGTACCGAACAAATATATGATTTTGATACTGAAAATTTTAAAAGGTGTTATCATGCATTGCAGGGAAATACGTTCCAAGCTGCTGCCACCGATGAAGACCTAAAGCTTGGTTTCAAGTTTGGTTTTAAAAGTGTGGTTGAACATCGGAAAAGCTTGGGGCAGACTCCAATCTCCCTAATGACGCAAATGCAGGTATATCACCAATTGTAGTATACTATTAAAGTCTATTCAGTACTTCTGATTATATCACCCATAACTAAAAATTCGTGTTTGTTTTTAAGCAACAATGCAACCGCAGCAGTGAATCTAGCGGTACTTAGCAAGTACAAGTTGATGTTGGGGTGAACATGTCCCATGATAGTGTGGAGCATAGTGTCCATTCTGGTATGTCTGCTTTGTAAATAGAAAAGTATACTAGTATTAGATATATATATTTCCTGACCTAAACTTATAAATTTTCTTCTTTCAATGAAAGAACATGCAGCTCAGGAGCATGAACTGCAAGGGGAAGCAACTACACCTTCAATTAGCACCCCAGTTGTCACATCTACAGAGACTGGTAAAGAGAAATATTGTAATTTTAATCAAAATAATGAAATATTTATTTCAATAATAATTCAACGTCATATATATATGCACCTCGTTTTCGTTGTTGCAGTTCACACCCCTACAGAACTGCCTCCACGCCCTGTCAGTGAAGTACAAGAAGTGGCATAAATGAGGGCATGGAAACACAAACAATAATAGGAGATATCGCAGTAAATAATGCGCCAATTGATGATTGTGATATCGTACTCGCAAGTTTTTTCAATGCAAAAAAACAGAAATCAACGAAAAAGTAGTTCATGACTTGTAATTTGATGGATATCGATGTTGTTAGTATGTAACATAGATTAAAAAAAATTGGTTTAGTTACGAGGTACTTATCTTTTATGTGATGCTCTTAGCAATTTTCCCATTTATATCTTTTATTTTCGTAGAATTTGAATTTTAAATTTAAATGTCATCACAAGTCATTGTATGCTTGTTTATAATTATTTTGTATTTTAATACTCAAATTCTGTGTTTTCTAACACATCATCACTCCTGTATGTGTTGCATGTTGATATATTAGTCTAAAAAATTGATTCTCTTTATACTAGATATATTAGATATGTTCATCATGACTTCGATGATCATCACTCTTTATAATTTGATTACTGCCCAATACATCTCGAGGACCAACTTCAGCACAGGGACCAGAGAGGAGTGATGAAGTTGATAGAGATCAAATTTATGTTGTAAAATATTTTACTATTGCTTTAGCACTATTCAGAAATAGTACCACACTTCAGATCTGATTTTTTGTTAAATGTTGACGTGGAGATCTTCAACTATACCTCTGTTATTGTTATATGATCAATATGTTTATTTTATCAACTGTTACTGAAAGAGATGAAAATTATGCTATAGAATCACTTCCCATTACATCTCGAGGACCAACTACATCACAGGGACCACAGAGGAGTGCTGAAGTTGATAGAGATCAAAATTATTTTGTAAAATATTTTACTATTGCTTTAGCACTATTAAGAAATAGTACCACACTTCATATCTGATTTTTGGTTAAATGTTAACATGGAGATCTTCAACTATACCACTCTGATTGTTGTATGATCAATATGTTTATCTTATCAACTGTTACTGAAAGAGATGAAAATTATGTTATAAGATTACTGCGCATTACATCTCGAGGACCAACTTCAGCACAAGGACCACAGAGGAGTGCTGAAGTTGATAGAGATCAAAATTATGTTAACACATGTGGCTTTTATTTTCTATAGTACAAGGTACTTATCTGTTATGTGATGCTTTCAGGATTGCATAGAGAGAAATGAGGGATATTTTTATTTGGCATCCCACGACTCTTCCTCATACTGTGATGATGAACTTTCAGGTTATATAGAACGACTGTACATTTGAGAGAGATATGACTGGTTGTACCTTCCCCACCTTGATTGATTTATGATTGGTCTTGTGGTACCTTATCTTTCACTGGTGTTTAATGGGGTTATTTAACCTCCTTGAGTAACTTTTTTAAAACCACCTTGTTGAAGTTTTGCTCTTATAGATTACTATGGTTGTTTGGCCACATTTGGAGCATACCCTTGGTTCTAAGGGTCATGGGTCTTCTACTACCCACACCTATGTTATGACCATCTTTTATATTTTCTTATTTTATGACCATTGTTTATATTTGTACCCACACTTCAGATCTCATTTTTGGTGTAATGTACCTTCCCCACCTTGATTGAGTTATTATTGGACTTGTGGTACCTTGTCTTTGACTTGTGGTTAATGCGGTCATTTAACCTCCTTCATTTTTTATATACCACCTTGTTGAATTTTTGGTCTTATAGAGAACTTGACTTTGATCACCTGCGATCAGTTGTGGTGTGCTGATAATCACTTCTCTTCTGCTGAGACTTGGTTGAAGTTTATAATTTTTGTAACTTTGTTTATGTTGAATTCATTGACCTAATCAACTTCAATCATTTCTCTCTCTCTGGTTTGTACAAACCCTCTTGAAGGGTCAGCTAGTTCCTAGAGAAGACTGGCCTCTCCGAGGCACACACAGTCTTTTCTGAAAGTAACACTTCTGAGTATATTTTCAAGAATGGTTTCACACCAAGGTTGGTATCTTCAACTAAATCTCTCTTTTTGTTGTATGATATATATGTTTATTTTATTACATGTTACTGAATATTGGTTTATCGTTTTAGTTTGCTTGTCACTATAACTCATTATAATCTGTTGATATGGCAGTTTTGAATTTACCAAAGAGCCTGTGTTAAGAACTCACTGGTTGTACATTTGGCATTTGAAGGAGACATTAGCAGTCACCTACAGGACTTATTCTACATAGTTGAGTATTCACTACTTCATTGATATCAAATTGTGGTCTTTTATGAACAATCTAGGCATTGTGGTCTTTTACAAATTGCAAGCTACAGAAATTATGGTGGTTACCAAAAGTTGGAGTTTCGATGGCGATTGGGAAACCCAAAGTTGGAATGTGGCACACTCCAACTTTGGCACCTTTCTTTAAACAAGCCTCATAATATAGTAAGAATCCTTCACACACCAAAAATCACCACATGAAACCCTAGTTGCAAAACAAAAAACCGGAAAAAACATTGGCACGGGTCATCAACTTGGAAAATCAGAAAAATTGAGAGAAAATCAACAAAACTCATCAAGTATAAATTCAGACCTTAAAATTTCAAAAAAAATGGTGAGTTGAAAAACATAGAAAACTTGGGAAAACTAAAGAATATGATAATGTCTCACTTGTGACAGTGATCTTCATTCTTCCTCGCTCGACACCCAATTGATTACCTGGTCTTTTCCATTCACAGGAAATTAGGATCATCTCCATTTAGGGAATCTTCTAGCAGTGAGTCCCCTGAGGGGGGATGCAAGTGATGTGCCCATTGGTAATGAACTGGATCTTTGCTTCCAATTGAGGGAAGATGGTCCATTTGAAGATAGAAGGCTTCCTCTAATTGTATCATGCCTTGGCCTTCAGACAAGAAATTCAATGAAATTGGGATTCCTTTATTGAGACTAAACCATTTTAGTGGAGAGATTTCATCCAGAACTGATCATAGAATGAGATATAGACACTCTGGGAAAAAATGTGATGATGTTGATTTGTGTGTGATTGCATATGCAGTTAGAAAATACATAGAAGGTGGCATGAAATCAAATGAAATTTTGGGTAACAGCAAGTGCAGAGAAGTTTCATGTGTCACATGAGAAGACGACAATAGATTATGGAGAAAATCCCATCTCCATGAAGTGTTGTATGGAGTCATAAATATTTGCATGGGAGATGTAAACATGGTTGTGCTACATGTAAAATTGTGTAATTTGTCTTTGTTTGAAGTTGTTTGGTCTTAAGTGAATACATCTTCCCATTTGAGTGCATGGTAATTGCATTGTTTGCATGTGGTGCCTATATAGTTCTATGGTATTTTTGGCAAATCCTCTTACATAAAGTGCACTTGACAGTGAAAATTTATGCAGTTCATCAAAATTTGCAATTGGGATCTTTATTTGTTTTGGTTTTTGTTGGGTTGGTGCATTCATTGGATCAGGTGGCCTCTAACATGGAAGCTAAGTTGGGCTCTTCTATTGTGCCCTAGCTCAAGTATTTTGCAAGTTTGTTATCTTGTGGCGTGATGTAGTTTTGGGGTTCTGCATTCAACCTGCACATGCCTTCTCTGTGCATTCTTTTTGGTGCGTTGCTTCCCACCTTTTTCATATCTGCGCAAGTTAGAATTTATTTTGGTTGGATTCCTTTGTTGTGACTTAAATAATTGTTTGTTGCTACATGCTTAGTGTGCTTCTAGGAGACTTGGTAAACAAGGGCTTTGGTAGAGGTAACATTGATTATATCAATTGACTTCAAAGTTTATTTAGAAATATTTTCAACCATTGGCTCCACTCTATTTAATTTCTATTCAATAAGCCTACAAAGAGTTGCTTGTTCAAAAATGCAGTGAGAGTTGAGAATAGAAAACCATAGCATTGCAAACTTCAAATGATAGAATTTGTGGAACAATTGTTTCCTATAAGGTATTCATGACAAGTAGAATTGTGATCTTATTTCCTTGTAGGGGTTTAAAGTAAAACTTTATCATGTCATTGCTTTAATGCAAGATACTGGGGCTTACAATTCAACTGCTATCCACCTTAAGATTGGGGCTTACAATTCTTCATGTTTATACATTTAGTTCAAGTTCTTGAGATATCTATCTAGGACTGTGTTTGTTGTTTACAAGCTCATGAAAAGTTTGATGATAAATGACTATGAGAAAGTTTTGTTAAGCATCTAAATATATACCATTATAGAAGCATATAGAAATTATTAAGAAGTGAATAGAGCTAAGGTATAATTCTTTGTAAGACCGAGCTCATACATTGCAAAATGTTGTTTAAGCCTTGTGATTATTCAAAGGACACAAGGATGTGAAATCTGAGCTTGAAGAAGAAAAATTTGCAATGCATTGAGACATATCAATAGCATATTTGAAGGACTTGTGTTATAACTTGAAGACTGAGCATATTCTTTGTGACCAAATTGAAGTTGAGTTTGAATAGTGTTATGGGAGAACATCAGTTATAACTTGAAGACCGAGCCTATTCTTTGTGACCAAATTGAGTTTGAGTTTGAATATTTGTGCCATTAAAAGACAAAACTTGAAGTTGAAGAATTGATTGTTGAAAAGGGATAAGTATGAAAACTACTTGAACAAATTTTATTTGTGTTACTGCTTATCATAAAGACTTGGTAACTACTTTAAGGAATACAATGCAAGATTATTTGTTTGATGAAGTTTGATAGAATTGGAAACCATCATTAAGCAGACTTGTTTGTAGATCTGAAAGGAATCATTGATAAGGATTTGATTGTAGATGTAAGAGCTAGTTCATGAGAAGTGCTTTTAGTCTATCTGAAGCAAATCTATGACTGTATCGTCGCATTCAAATTTTTTTTTTTAACACTTCCAGGTATCGTCTCTATATTGACGAACATGGATGCAGGGTATAGAAAATGTTTCCACGCAGTTGCTAAACCTGCCACGAAAGTTTGTGAATGCTTACGTGGATACTGCGACGATGATTCGTGGAACTATAAAATATATTCCACGCAGGTGCTGAACCTGCCACGAACGTTTGGGAATCCATGCATGGCTACTGCGACGATGATTCGTGGAACTATAAAAGATCTTCCATGTAGGTGTTGAACCTGCCACGAACGTTTGGGAATCCATGCGTGGCTATTGCGACGATGATTCGTGGAACTATAAAAGATCTTCCACGCAGGTGCTGAACCTGCCACGAAAGTTTGGGAATCCATGTGTGGCTACTGCGACGGTGATTCATGGAAGGTTCAACATCTGCGTGGAAATTTATAGGAGTTATTCGTCGCTATAGCAACGAAATTGCATGGCAGGATTCATTTTCCGTAGATATGAGAACTGTTGTGTTGTTGACACGTGGAAAAAATGAAGCGTTGCTATTGCCATGACATGGAATTTTCATCCCTATATCCATGAATCACTTTCCATGAAAAAAAAACCCCAATCGTGGCAACAAGGACAAAAATTCGTGGCTATTACAATGATATTTCGTGGTAAATTAGACCATATGTAGTAGTGATTTGCGGTGCTGGAATGCTTTGCATTGTGCATTTTCAGGGTTGTAATGAAATTTAAGGCACTTCCAAAATCCATCGCTTGATCAAGCTGTCTTGGTGATTGGAATCCCTTATATTCCAGATCTGTTAAATATTCAGAAGGATAAAACCAAATTGGGGTTAAAACATTATGTCTGTTTACTTGGCATTCCTCCATCTCTCACTCTCCGTATGCATGCCTTTGCACAGCCCCATGCCACATTGTCCTCCGTTTTCATGAGCGTTATCTTGGTGGATTGCTCGTTGAATGACCACTCGACCTGAGAATCACTGTCATTTGTTGTGTATGCTCTTGTTTTATTGGTGGGATCAAGTTGTTTCCACTATCCGCGGACGAGCATTTTTTATTTTCCTAAGGAGATTCATGTTTACACTTGCATGGCCTCTCTGCTGGGTGACCGTACACTTTTTCATTATTAATAATCTATCCATTGGTGTATGATGTTCATTCTGTCCACATTCCACCTCACCTGCCCTCGCCTGTGTGTTTTTTCAACTCATAACCTCAGACCTGGTGTAACGGCCTCATGCCAGCCTGCATGATGCGTGGGCAGTGTGCCTCTCTTAATTCACCTGAATATCCCCTTTCATTAAGTAGTAAATAATTGGAATTGTATTTTAATAACAAGATTTTCCCCTTTCATTAAGTAGTAAATAAAAGGATATCCAAGATCGCGAGTTTACTATCTGCGTGTGTCTTCCATTTCTATGGAGATGCATTTGTGGTCTAGCGTTTGTTCCTTTTCCACTGCATGTTTGCATTCCTCCACCCTTCTCTATGTGGCAATGGCTAATGGACACTCTGCCACTGCCAACTATTTCAAATGCCGAGCAGTGATATATCTCACTCATTGTCAACTATCTGGCATGCCGAGCATTTTCGGACTATTTGTAGGTAATGTTAGTTCAGGAAATTTATGTTTCCATTAATAAATTCTCTTGTCGACACTAAAAAAAGAGAATCAGGAACTCGTAAAGCTCAAATCACTGATCATTAGGATTTATTTTAATTTACTGCAAATTTAATAAAAAAACTGACCAAATCGTCTTCTTTGTATTGATTCTATCATTGCTAAAAAACAAAAATCCAACAATAACCTGAAAGTAATTAAGTAAAATGATCGCTTAGAAAATTCTAATGGTTGGTGGGCCTAACCTAATTCGGCTGAAACAATCCAGCAGGATTAACATAACTCCGCCGAAATGGTCAGCAGGCTTAACATAACTCCACCGAAACGGAGTTATGCGGCGAGATTCTTGCAAATTCGTGGTCGGCGCTTATATCATAAAACATGCAGCGAGATTCTTAAAATTTCTTGGTTGATGCTGCTGGTCGACGGCTCTTATATCATAAAACCCGCGAAACATGTGGCGATATTCTTGCAAATTTGTGGTCACTCCCGCTGGTCGGCTAATATATCATAAAACACGTGAAACAGTCGCCGAAAAAACAATAAATCTGCGAAAAAGGTACCCTGCATCATTCAATGCATCGATTTCTTCGATCAAATTCTATTTCTCCTGGTCTTTCTCGTGTTTTAGACAGGGTGCAACGCCCAAGGGTGGAGTCTCACTGAAAACATGATGTTGTGTTAATGCGAACAATGGTTGTGCTATCATTCAGCAACCAAACAAAAATAATCCATCATTTTAATAGGCAGTGGAAAACGATCATTAGTTACATTTAATAGGGATATGAACATTTGAAATGCAATGTACCCAATCAATGGATTTCACGTCGAAGTTGAACGCTTTCCTATTTTCCTCCGAAATCTTTTGCAATAGGCCTTTGGTGTTTGTTATGTCAAACCTGCTAGCAAACACACAATCAATTATGCTATTAGACCATTATAACTGAATAATTATTTCATGAACAAATAAAATTAAGCTTGATACAACCTTCCTTGGAAGAAGGCATACGGCTCGTACAACTCTGCTAAATGCATGGCCTTGTTGTAACTTCGAAGCAACCCATTGTAACGTTCAGTGAAGTTGCAACACAAGATTTTGTTGATTACACCGAATACCTATTTTTTTATAACATGAAGATCAATTGCCTGGCTAGAAAGTGTAAATATAAGAGAAAGTGCGGAGCAGAAGAAGAATAATTTGCATAATTGCCTTTAGAGGTGCTTTGTAATGTCGACGCATGTATCGCCGAAAGTTTGTCATGCTCTCTATAAAGTGCATCTCTTTTATGTGAATTATGTTTCCATCCCTGCCAACCCACGAATACTCTGAAAAATACTTAAATGCCTCATCCGCTGCAACATAGTTACGCAGTGGATTTGCAATAGATGATGCGACATGATAAATAAAGAGACCGTTCTCGTAGGCATGTGCGGCCATAGCTACTATCATCGCGTTTACAACCATATCTGCTGGAACTTGTTCATAGTCAAACAAACAATATCATATGTAAAAACTAAACAATTTTTATGGGTAGAAACAACAATCATATGGCACAAGCTACGGAAGATTGATGCTGGAAGGAATTGAACTGATTGACCACGTCCATGATGAAGTCTCGCTTAGCTAAGAAAAATGAGAGTTCCCCTTTTCCATATCTTATTAAGATCGTGTCTACAGTTCTGCATGACATTCCAGAAAAGCACATGATCAGTCTGAACAATGATATGATACTGATACTAATAGCATTATTGTGAAGGTATGATACTAATAGTAATAGCATTATTAATGTAAAGAATTTATGTGTTTTTCTGTGCTGTAGCCAAATTAGCGTAGATTGTTATGGCTATCGTATGATTTAATGCTCAGCCAACTGATTGCTTGAAATTGGATTTGTCTCCTTGTTTACAGGTTAGTGGTATTCATTTTCTGGCTTTTTTTTTACGAGACAAGTGGGTGAGCAGCGTGAGGCGAGTGAAGAAGGGAGGCGTTATGCGTGTAGCAGAGGGCGTGGCCGGGAGGAGGAGCAACTGGAGAGGAGGAAGGCGCAGGTGAACGCGCAGAGAGTGCAGGCGGAGGAGGGAAGTAGAGCGGAGGTGGGGAGTAGAGCGGCATAGGGGAAGGGTCGAGGGAGTGTGGAGCAGTGGAGGGCAGGGCGGCTAACAGCGAAGGAAGTGTGGAAGAGGAGGTGTAGTGTACAGGTGGGGAGGGATGTGTGGATGGTGTATGGGAGGAGCGTGGTGAGTTGTATGGGGATCAGGCCTGATGGAACATGTGAAGAGGAAAACGGGAGTCAGAGGAGGTCGGCGACGGGAGGAGGCAGGCGGTGGTCGCGACAGCAGGAGGGAGCGCACCAGGAGGGAGCTCGCGGTGGCAGGGGAAGCATGAGCAGCCACGTGGAAGGATTCCATTCGCTCTATGAGCGAGGAATCTAGCCGACGTGGAGCTCATGCTTCTCCGTGGTGAAACGCCTACGGCATAAATATAAGAATGGAAGTGATTATAAAGAAAATATGAAATAATAAAAAGTAAATGATATGAAGGTTTATATATATATATATATATAAATAATGGTTATAGATTAATAATATATATGAAAATAGTATAATGTAGAGATGCATATTGAAATTAGGAATTTGGAATGTAAAAATTAAATGAATTAAATGGTAGGGTGATAATATAGTTAAGTGAAATCAAGTGGAGCATAAATAGAAAATATAACAAGCAATAATTATAAATTAGATATTTGAAATGAAAAATGATATTATGAAAATAAAAATACTAATAATAACATTATTTTTATAAAGTAAAATTATATTATATATGTGTGTGCAAGTAACTTATAATTAATAGCAAAATTGGTAAGATATGATAAAGTAAGAAAATATAAAATAGACATGAAGAAAGAATAATACATGGTAAAATAAGATATATATATATATATATATATATATGGCAATTAATGATGGCTTTATAGGAAAAAAATGAACATGAAGAAATATGAAGGAAAATAACCCTGGATGCGGGTGATACGTCGACTATCGGCGTCATAGCTGGGAGCGCCACCTTCCCACCTAGCAGCATGGCGCCTCCACCTAGCACCAGACCCCAAGCTGCGCGTTCCCCAAGACTCTAGCTTTAATGGTTGACACGACTCTTCTCCACTTGGCCCCTTCGCACGCACTTGGTCTTATAACCCACATGGCTGGGTGGGTGGCATTAATGCTGGCCCTGGTTCCTACGTCCCTCCCTCCCTTCTAGTTCACCTCCTCCATTAAGCTCTCTCGTGTGACGTCTCTTCCTTCCAGTTGCTCTCTCATAGATATGAGGCTCCCCATTCACGCTCCCGCTGTCATTACCTACCTTTTCTACTCTCTGTCTGTTTCCACTGCTGAGAGCTTGGCTCCTGCTCAGTTTTCCTGTGACGTTACTGATACTTCCATGACTCGAACGCGAGGCACGTCCAAGCAAGGCTCTGGCCATGGTGCTGGTAAATCGGCATTTGCAGCCGAGAAGGAAAAATATGCAAACATTGGCTACAAGGACAACGTCTCCATCCCTGTTCATCGTCTGGTTGATGACTGGGAGTCGCGCAGTGTGGCAGAATTTCTAGCTTTTGGCACCCAAGTGAACTACTACTGGCTTTTGAAAAACATGCTTGGCACTCTGGTGGAGGAGATCCTCACCATTTGGAACATGGCCAAGGTTGTCATCATGGATACTAGGTCCAACATGGCTCATTTGGATGGGTTGCTCGTCGCTCTGGAGGCCAACCTGACTGGCCGCAGATACTCTATGTTTCCTCACCCGGCTCCTCCGCTAGGTTATGGTCCCACTAGTCCTGTTGCTGGTTCACGGAGGCTTTAACTGCTCACACTAAAGGCGCCGCTACTGCAGCAGTTGCTCAAGCAACTGGTAGTTCCCTACAGGATTCCATGGGTATCGCGGCTTCTGATGGAGTGGTCCCTATTTGTGGCCCCAATTTTGGCCCTAGTTCTCCAGTGGCGGTGGTGGTACAGGGGGATTCCCCCCCGGGGATATCCTTTCCCATCCCCTCGACCATTGACGTTCTGCATTACAAGCGAGTCCAGAAGGATGAGGATGAGGTGGTTCTCCCTCGCAAAGATGAGCCCCTGCCAATCAAGCTCCTGACGCAGCAGTGGGAAGACAACTTCTTTGGCCCCTGCCCTATCCCTAAGGAAAATCATGGCTCTCAGAATGTAGAAGCCAGTACCTAATGCAGCTCGGTATGAGCACAGTTCTCCTGGTTTTGGCGGTTAGCTTTTATGTTTAGTCTGTTTCTATTTATGGTCCTTCTTCAGATGCTAGTCTACATCTACAGTCTAGTTCTGCTTCTATCTTTCCTGATCGGTTGTCATAAGGTTTATGTTATTGGGCATGTCCACAGAGACTCTTTTTGTAATACTGGTTCCATGAGAAGCTTCAGAAAGTTGATTTCTCTGACTCTCAGCAAGACTATAACACTTTTTTGTACTATAATATAATTTTACTATGCTGCTTACAAAAAATATATATGAAGGAAAATAAAAACATCATGAACATAAAAAAAATATTTATTTATTTATTTTTCATAAACATTTTTAATAGGAAAAATTTTATTTATTTATTTATTTTTATAAACATTCTTATAATAGGAAAGAGACACCAAACACAAGGATATAATGTCATACATATAGCATTATGAATGTAAAAACCTTTTGAGGTAATGTTTTGTCTTATGGGAAAGTTCTTTAACTTATATAATATATGTTAGGTTGTTACTAAATTCAAATAAGTTATTAAAGTCTATAAAACAATTTTATTTATTCATCAAAAATTAGTTCTAAATTGATGGGAACTTTGACTTACTAGAAGGAAGCTTGATGCACAATTAGACTAATTTAGTGATGAACTTTGGCTTAGCATTTATAATATAAGAGGGGATTATATATATTAAACAACTAAGAACACGTATTTCCTCTTTGTAGATCAAAGGTTTAAATCCAAAGCAGGATAGAGTATTTACATCTATATAGACCTATATATACACCTATATGGACCAAGGATGGGTCCAAAAACATGACTAAGGGAGGAGACTCAAGCATTAGGACCTAAACTAATCTTATGGATCCAAATCCAAGAACAATGCCTCGAAAGATCACATCTAACCTCCCATAAATATCATTTACCTCTAAGTTGGGATATCAACACCATTAAAAAAAATAGCACTAGGTTTAGGTCTTGATTCTCTAGCCATGATTAAGGGAGGAACTTAGGGCTTAGGCATTAAAGGTAGCTTCCGAGGAAAAATGGCCATGAACAAGCACCCAAATTACCACAAATGATATGCTCTATGAGATATATATCATATGAGAGAGGATGTGAGCTCCATTAGAAGGATTTCAATATTAAGCATGGGTCATGGGGTCCTAAAGCATGGTTAAGGTAGGAAACTAAAGCCTTGGGCCCTAATAAAATATTTTATGCATTCACAACCAATAACATCACCTTAAACAACCACACATGATTTCTCAAGGGTGTCAATAGCCTCAAAGTGGGGATATGGGGACCATTAGGAGTTTTTGAATATTAAGTATGGGTGTTAGGGTGTTAACCATTGCCAACAAAGGAATCTCATTTTCTCTAAAGGTGGCTTCTAGGCCTCAACACCCATGGATGACACCTTTAACCACCATAGATCACCTCTTGGAGGGATCTTTCACCATTGAGTTGGGATATGAGTACCATTAGGATATTTTGAGCACTAAGTATGGGTCTTGGAGCCTTCAACATAGCTGGGAAAAGAAACTCAATCCTTACCCCTAAATGAACCTTGAATATGGTCGTAAACTTAATGAACATCGAAATTCCCCAAAGGAACTATAAGTAAAGGAGTCAAAGTATAATTGTAAAGAATATAGTTTGAATAGAAGTATTTCCGAAAGTATGGAACAAAGGTGCAAGAACACTTTGAGACTTTGCAATGAAGGGGAAAGCTTGTGTAAAGGAACAAAGGTGCTCACCCACATTTTTTGTGTAGCCCAAGTATGGATCAAGCATTGAAGATGATGAAAAGTTATCTTCCTTTGGCCCATATTCAAGATCGCCCCATTTCTCTTATAATAGATTTGGTAGATATGAAAGACTTGTTGGTAGTAGTGGCTTAAAGTAGTTTTGAAATTCTTCGGGCCTCCAATCTTTCAACACGGAAATTAATCTTGGCCGTTGAGATTGTCTATAAGTCCCTTGATATATTGCTTTTAATATTTTAGCACAGACTAATGAATGTGGATTCGAAGGACAAATGAATGTGATGCAATTATAGAGCTCGATATCTATAAGATATTAATGGAGCATTGAAAGTTCTCCAATGACAGCTCCCATTATTGTGCAAAAAATACT
Source organism: Larix kaempferi (assembly GCA_027924585.1). Classification (NCBI taxonomy): domain Eukaryota; kingdom Viridiplantae; phylum Streptophyta; class Pinopsida; order Pinales; family Pinaceae; genus Larix; species Larix kaempferi. Next base: position 42,523,607 of record BSBM01000047.1, read on the forward strand.
TGCCAATAAGATTTTCAGCATGCCTGGTCTCATAAACAAATGATGTCTTCCGTTAATTATAAACAACTCATAAACAACTTTTATTATGATTTGTTTTAACTAATTTCTTTCATATTATAATTATAAACTTGAAAATAAAGAAATAACATATATTCTATTTCTTAAATCTTAAAATAAAATAATTAAATTTTATTTATTGTGTTTTTCTTTTTGTTACAATATTTTCTCATTTCAATTTACATTTACATGTGTGTTAATTAGTATATCATTTACCCTAAGTTACAATAAAATGAATTAGTATTTATTGATTTTATATGGATTATCTTTTAATTAAAGACACACATTTGACATATCTTCTATTTCTTAAATTGTAAAATAAACAATTAAATCATAAAACAAAACTATTAAATTTTAATTTATTAATATTATATACCGCAATTATATATTAATATGCTAAATTTATGTTATTATTAGATATAATTAACAACAACAACATTAATAATATTAATATGTCAGCCTTCATTTTTATTACATTTTCTCATGGGTTTTAAATGTTTCATCTAACATTTCCATTTCCATAATGCTTCATATCGAATTATTTTACATGGATGGAAATTATATGAAGGACAAGTAGAACGTCTCTATGCTTCAACAATTCTACAATGCAATTTGCCTTCTTGATTTTGGTTGCTACATGGTTCCATCATTAACATCCTAGACCCCTCAAATCACTCTGCCCTCAATGATTACTATGTCTCTAAGAAGCTTGGTTTGTTAGTAGTTGTGCAGATTGCTTTTAGCCCACTAAAACGATTCTTAAGATTTTCAATCCTTAAAATCCACATGAATTAAGGACAATCATTTCACATCTTTATGTAGCAATGCAAGAATTTAATTACATACTGTGCATTTCAATTTTTCCATAACTACATTTGTATAATTGTTTATGTTTTTACCACTATTTTTTTCCATTTCATCGCATATAGTTTTTCTTTTTTCCTTTCAGTGTTCCTTTGCACCTTCTGGGGCAATTGCTAATAATATAAGACACAAAAGTAAATGATATTGAAGTTATGTATCAAATTTTGGTGGATGTAAATAAAATTATGTTTGATAAGGAGGTAAATACTAAATGATTCTCTGTTTTAATCATAAAAAGTTGGGAAAAACTGTAGACTAAGTCTATGTGGTGCTGGTGGCAATGTGCCCTTTACTGATCCTCACCTGCGAGTCATGCTGTCTATTCAGGTATTTAATATTTCCCAATACAAAATCAAAGCTCTATCAAATCCGACGCATCTGGCTTTCATTTAGTGTGTTATGAGCTTTGATACTAATTTGAGCAAGCTGAGGACTGCATGAGATTCGATATATGCCTGCTTTGAAATATCGATTACTTTAACCTTCAAGTCTTGCGATAATCTCCACACAATTGGAAAAACTACCATTAATACTCTATGATAAAAGTACACCATAAAACTCAATACCTTTAAGCTTAAGCTTCTTAACTAAAATCAGCTGCCTGCCAAGGACTGAAATCACCTGCCTGCCAAGGACTGCATGAGATTTGATCTATGAACCTCTGTCTGCCTTGAAAGATCGAGTGCTTTCACCTTCAAGTCCTGCTAGAATCTCAGATAGAATCTCAGACCATTGGAAAAGCTATCATGAAAGTAGAGGCTCTCCATTAAAACTCTATGATGAAAATACACCATGAAAATTCCCTGACTGTACACAAGAAGTTGCAGTCAGATTAGAAGGTATGCTGACTATCTTTAAAACTTTCTCCGACATACTCACAACTCTCCCAATCTGATTATCTTCCTTAGAGACTATTTTCTGTGGTTTTCTTCTTCACCTCAGTTCAGTACTACCCTTGGCTTCTTTGAATAGGTGCTTAATTTTTTATTTAAAGTACATGCTTAACTCCTTATACACCATTTTCTGTGGTGTTTTTCTTCACTTCAGTTCAGCATACCCTAGGATCTCTTGTTGACTGTTTCTGAATCCATTTGAAAGATGGACTTATGTTACTTCTTATTGTTCATAAAGTGTCCTAAATTTCAGCTTCTTAAACGTACAATATTTTTGAACTTAAATGAGATGTGCTCCCTTGCAAAATGCTAATATCGAAGCAATTATTCCAATTGTTTTCAGCTATATCTATGAAGATCATTAGCAAATAGATGTAGAGTGGACGGTGAAGAATTTAGAATCCATCCACTGAAGTTCATACATTTCCCTCAAAGCAGATAGATCAAAATCCCAGTTCTAAGCAATAATTCCTTTAGTAGTGTCCTTTAACTTGTGCAAAATCCAAATACTTCATAGCTACAAATACTTTTCTTCTCTTAGAATTTCCTGGATGAAAAACTATCCAAAGTTAATCAGAAATCTGTGTAACGTGTCATAGAGGTGAATAAAAATCCAAATACTTCATAGCTACAAATACTTTTCTTCTCTTAGAATTTCCTGGATGAAAAACTATCCAAAGTTAATCAGAAATCTGTGTAACGTGTCATAGAGGTGAAAGGAAGGCAGAGTAATCAAGGTCATTGACAACTTGCATGATAATTGAGGGACCAATATATAAAATAAATAAATAAATAAATAGCTTGCATGATAATTGAGTAACCAATCTGCAAGCATGGTAGACAGTCTTTCCTAGTTGTATTTTTCAAAACTTACAAAAACAAAACAAAAAAGCCTGACTATAAAATTAATTCATAAGTAATTTAAAAAACAGGACACTAAAAACGGGAACAATAACAGATTTTGGGTATACTACAACGTAACTCTTCACCCACCCGCCTTCTGTCTTGTCTCTGGTTTGAACATTTCGTCCCCCGGTATATTCGAACCCTAGCCGACAGGTTAACTGTGGAAATCAAATCTTCCAGGTTTTCTCTCAAACCCTAAGCGGACTTGATGCCTTTCATCCCCAGTTGGTTTCTTCTGTACCATTTCTCCTTGTTTATGTGCTGATGCTGCAGGTGGAAAGTAGATTTTAGGGGCTATACTTTTTGCGATAAACAAGAATCGATCTCATGGCCACAATAACTGATCGACCCCAAACCCATCAACAACCGGCATAACGAATAAATGGGTAGCCACGCAACTGTAAATACACATACATATATATATAGTTTCGAACCCACGATCAGATTTGCTAAACTAATCTCTATAATTAACTGATCATTCAATGTGCGCCACCATATCTATGATATCATTTGGTTATCAATAAAACTCATTCAAACTACGCCATTATATCTATGATATCATTTTGTTGTCGGTATACCTCAAACTGCAGTCAAAGATTTAAGGTTTTTCTAGTCACAAATTTGATAGAAAATTTAGACATCGAAATTCCGTTATGATTTTGTTTCAAGAATAGAAAACAATACCTTCATAAGTTTCAATCAATCCAAATCAAATGGATCAAAGCTCCAACTTCCTGCGTTACCAGAATCCACCCGAATCCTGCAATGAATCAAAACTTCAAATCCATCCAAACTCTTATATTATTACCAGAATCTGACAAATGAAAATAAATTCGCTACATGATTAAACAACTACTTCTTTGTGAAACGGCAGAGCAATACATTCATTCCGAACCAAACCTTTTTGGGTTTTCCCATGGTAAATACTTATAATACATCACATATACAAAGCCAAACTTGGGTTGTAATAGATTTATAATAATTACATCACATACAAAACAGATAGAGCCACCAAACACAAATACCGTTGGAACTCGGCTATATTAATAATAGAGGGAGGACGCTATCCTCTTTCGAATTGGCAAATCTTTTCTCGGGTAATGCCAACTTTGAAATTGGCAAAGCTTCTGAATCCGATAATGCTTCGTAAAACACCATTTTCTCATTCAATCTCTCTGATGGCTTCCACGCAATTAGAGATTTAAAACCAGAAACGGCCTTCAGGCTTTCCTTAACGTTCGTCAAGCAATCTCCCAGCCGATCCGTCACATGGGCGAATTCCCAGGCGGCTAGCGAGCCAGGCTGGGGCGACTCCGTCATCACGGCCCTGAACTCCTGCTCTTGGGTTCCCACTTTCTCAACGGCTCTCAGAAATTCCGCCGCCTCTTCCGGCCGCAGGCCAACGATTCTCCCTCGGAGATCCTGCAGCCGAACCAGCACCTCCTCCCTCAACTGCCAGGTGTCCATGAGTACCAGCCTTAGCGCCTCCCACACCACAGGGTTCTTCAAGTTCCTGGGAGCTCCCTGCAGGCATTCGCACGTGACCGTCAACATGTCTCCCAGCGCCGCTAATTCCCTCAGCAGCTCCGCGTTTGCCAGAGCCGTGGTGTTTCGATCCCTAGACCTCCGGTCCAAGAATCCCCCCAGGGCCCGATACGTGCAGAAGCACTGGTCGATGTATCTGGCGTAGCACCTCACCCAGGAGGACAACTGCCATGTCAGCGCGGTGGACGTGTCCCTGAAACCGTCGAGATTGAGGTAACTGCGACCCCTGGTGAACGTGTCGACGCTGAGGTGGTCCTGTAGAATGAAGTCGCCCTCACGGAGGAGCCTGTGGATGAGTATGAGGCACTTGAGCGCCACCACACACTTGTGGGTGTTCCTCAGCCTCCTCCTCAGCTCTGTCACGCAGAGCGACAGCAGGAGTCGCGAGGTCGAACACGCAAAGTGGATGGCATCCACATGTTTCTCCCGCGTGGGGGACTCCTTGTGGCTGGTGGCTCTCACTATGGTCACATGGATCGGCGATGGGGACCTCAAAACGGCCCTGCATTCCGCTGCCTTGTCTTTCAGAATGCCAAGTATCCTGTTTCCCTTCATTATTCTCGACGAAGTATCCAATCTGGCAGGGTAACTTTGGGATTTCTATGCTTTAGTGTGATAGTTATAAATAAATGATTCTACGACCGCGTTTGTCACACGGATTAGGGCCTTGTCTAGTCAATCCCACAAGTGGGCATGGCCTCTGCAGGGTCCACCTGTTATTGGTAAAGGTAAATACCTTATCTGCTTGCATCATTCTAGGCAATGGCGGTGTTTAATCAGGTAAACGGGTCAACAATATGTACTTCACAGCAATATCATAAATACTGTATAGTACAGCGTTTGATTTGAAATGCAATATCATTTTTTTTTTTTTTCACACCTAAAAAAACATCTTGATATTCATATTGAATTAAAGTTGCTTCATGCATTATATAAAAAAAGAGGGCATCTTGTCAAGATCTCTCCATAAGAGAAACCGAGGAAACTTTCCCTCCTAATTTCTTAAAAGTCAGAACATGGCACCTAATCTTATAATACTAAATTGCTCTTCAATCATCTTACATAATACTAAATTGCTCCTCAATAACCGTTGGAACCCTTTTCCTACATGAACTCCATATACTATTAAAAAAAGCCATATAACATCTTGTCAAGATCTCTTCATAAGAAAAACCAAGGAAACTTTCCCTCCTAACTTCTTAAAAGTTAGAACATAACACCCTCATCTTACATAATACTAAACTGCTCCTCAATAAGCCTTACAGCCATTTTCCAACCGGAACTCCATATACTATCATGACAAAAAGCCATATAGCATCTTGTCAAGATATGTCCATAAGAGAAACCAAGGAAACTTCCCTCCTAACTTCTTAAAAGTCAGAACATAGCACCCTCATCTTACATAATACTAAACTGCTCTTCAATATGCCTTATAGTCGTTTTTAGACAGGAACTCCATATACTATCAGGACAAAAAGACTTGCAATATAGTTTTTGAAGCAAAACTAACAAGCTTATGAAAATACATTATAAGATCCTGAATCCAATAGCTAATTATCTCTCACCTCCTCAAAGAAGAGACAACCATTCATTTCCCCAATAGCCTTTTCTGAAAGGCAATGAGCCTCTTCATTCAGTCAATAACCACCTTAGAATCTCCCGCAATTTGAATGTCTAGGAATCCACATCTACATGAAATCCATAGGAGACCCCAAAGAGCGAGTAGTTCATGCTTTAAATTCAATATCATAAATACTTCACAATACGTAGTTTGATTTGAAATGAAATATCATAAATATTGTATAATACATAGTTTGATTTGAAATGCAATAAATTTAATGCCGTATATCTCAATTTTTACTTTATTATTTTTTTTCAATAAGAAAAAAGTTAGCTTTTTGGTATTCATATAGAATCAAATAAACTATAAAAACATATACATATCGAGTTCTTAATGATAAGACTAGTCAAACTCCCTATCATTTCTAGCCAAAATTGCTAAGATATACCGTTATCCCACATTTGATATAGATTTTGAAGTTATATTCTTGCTCACAAAAAATAGAGTTACTCTAGTAGACAGTGAATCCAACCAAGACCACAAAGAGAGAAGAAAGTAAATTACACTCTTCCAAACAATAAGCTATTGGACTGAATATGTTTGCCACTGAATTAAAATATCTATATATATGGTCAAAAGATAGGTGGATGAAATATGCCTGCAAAGCTTTAATCCTATAGCACCAATGTTCCCAAACATGTACCTCAAAAGTTGATTTGCCAGCAGCCCAATCAACAATGACTTTTGAATCCCACAGTACCTGGAGAGACAAAAGCCTTTGTTAGAGGAAAAAATTGGGAGACCCCACAAAGCCAAAAGTTCAACTCTGGTATTGGTACCAGTCCCACTACCCATCCATATAAGAAAAGAATAACTACTATTTAGTTTTACCATTATCCCACTGCCACACAAACCTGATTGTGTAACACCATCAAAATATCCAATGATTCCTTTATCGGAAAAAGAAGGCTTAGAAGTATTTATAACCCTCTTTACATTCATCCTTTTGTGATGTTCTTTATAAACCCCCAAAATATTTGAGATGACTAAGACATTTAAAGACATTGTTGAAACAAACGACATTTCTAGTCTCCTAGATCCCCCAACTAACAAACATATGAAGTCCTTTATGTTGTGGGGATGTTTTACACCATATCTCTAGACTTTGTTCAAATGAAAATACTCCCCAATGCTCATAAATGTTAAGACCAGTTATGCTATTCATCCACACACTTTTTGCAAAAGAACAATGTACAAAAAGATGATTAATGGACTTAACATTGGAAACACATAAATAACAGGAGTTGGGCCCAATTCTACCTCTTTTGATCATATTATCCCATGTCATTATTATGTTCTCTATACAAAGCCAACTGAAGCATTTCATTTTTAGTTGAAAATTTCCACTTCCAAATTTTATGAGACCACCATTTTCCCAGAATATCCACCGATGAATAAGAGATATCATCATAAGCTAGTTTAGCGCTGACCTGGCCATTTGATCCCTTCCAGGACCACATGAATTCATCTTTTTTATTTGTCAAATAGACACCAACATGCCTTAAGCCTGAAATATAATTGTTCCATTTAATTGCTAAATCCCCCTCAAGACCTAGGTCTTCATCCCGCATCTAATAATTTACTGAGAGATATGCTTGTTTTGATTTCGTCACTTGAGCCAAGTATTTGAAACCATTCAGAGAAAGAATATAGATGAGAGATTGAGATAGATTATAACTATCCTCACCCCCTAGACAAGGACCAGTCCCTATCAGAACCTGCTTCCCATTTCATATTCTCCAGGATAACCAAGAACAAAGCCAAGGATAAGATTTAACAAACCCCTTCCAAAAATTTGAAGCAATAGAAACAGATTTATTTTGTAACCTCGCCCATTCAACCAGAGATTTCTTCTTAAGGTATTTGACCTTTAAGATCTCACTCCATAATCCAGACCCAAAGATTCATCTCCATATGCTTTTCAGACTTAATGCTAGACTAAACCAATAAAGGTTTTTAAGTCCCCATCCCCTTAATCTCTTGGGAAGGGAGATCTTCTCCCAGTGGGCCAAATGTATCATTTCCCTATTTATATTTGCTGACCACAAAAAACATCTACCATATTATTATTATTATGTCCTTGCATGACACTAAGTTTTTATTTTTTTATTTTGTATTGTCATAACTACATTGATAACTATGTTTTATTTGCCTTTAAAAATTCTAAAATTGAACAAAATTGTAAATTTCATTATGGGCCTTAAAATCCACTTATTAAATCTCCTTAGTTGTCATAAAAGTATTTATTATTGCTACATTTTTCAACTAATGACTACAGCTTACTTTTTCACAAAATTTATTTCATAATGCACTATTTTGTAAATATTTACATTAATTTCTTTAGTTGATTTTATTAGTTAATTATACTCGTCTTTAGGAATTAATACATGTGTGGATATATAGTTTGCAAATAATGTACACATGGCTAGATAGTTTCACTAAAGCTTACCTTTTTCTGTATTTTTACACAAACCATGTAGTTTTGAGCATCAACATAAAATGGCTACCATACTAGGGATAAGTTCCTATCTTTCTTTTAATATTTCTTAATCTGATCTTTGAGATTATATTTTTGATAATTTGCCAAATATTCCATTGACCTTCCTCAACTCCTAGGCATAGAGTGTGAACATTGACCTTCCTCAACTCCAAGGCGTAGAGTGTAAACATTGACCTTCCTCAACTCCAAAGCGTAGAGTGTAAACATTGACCTTCCTCAACTCCGAGGCGTATCTCATAAAAGCACCAATGATCATATCAAAGGCATTAGTCATATAGAACAATCTCAAATTTTTGGACAACTCAAGTGGCTTGGTTTTATGCTTTGCTTCTAATCCGTCATGGAACACTTGTCAATAGACCAATCACATAAAAACTTGTATTTTTTGTTTATTTAAATAGTAATATAATATTTTTTCAAACTTAAGAACAAAAATATTATGAATATTAATAAAATGAAAAACATTTTTGAAATATTATACTTTGTAGTGAGACAAAATATTACGTGTATATTATGTTCTTGATTGTAGTAATGGGAATATCATAAAAGTTTGTTTGAAATATGCTTATAGTTATAAACCCCCATAAAATAATAATTATGTATTAAGAAAGTTATTTTTTTAAAATTATTTTATTTTAAAATAATAAAAAATAATATTATAATTTAAAAATAAAATAAAATTGAATGTTTTGATATGACCTTTTCACTAACCAAAAAAGTATAAATAAATTTCATTTACACTATATTGGAATATAAAACAAATATACTTCAAAATATTTAATCTTATTCTTTAAATTTATTCATATTATAATATCATTATGATGACGAACCATAAAATAATCATAAATTAAATCTATATTTTTAAAATGATAATTTCATAACCATCAATTAGGTTATCATTTCATAGCTACCTTAAAAAAGTATGTTTAAAATTGAATTTTATTATTGAAAAAAAAATAGTTTAAAAATCTTCTTGAAAATCAAACAGAACAATAAATACAATATTTTATATAAATCATTATTTTTTTAAAACAAAAATGGTTATTTTTTATTGGATAGTACATGGTTGGGCCATAGCCTAATCAACCTCCCTTACATTTCATTTTGCCCACTTGAGAGAAGAGTACCATATCCTACTATTACAAAATTGATGGGAAACTACCTTCCTACGGGATAGAAGACCAAAGAGGAACATCATCATTTTTTTTCAGCTCTGCATGAGCTAAGAGGCAACCCATATTAGCCTTTACATCCGCTTCCTAATTTAGGCTCCAGAGAATATGGAAGGAGGTAGATTTGAATTTTTGCAGCAATTTACGAACCCTCTGCAAAGTCTTGTTGAGCACCGAATTATTAAAATTATCTTCTGTGTTTAGGATTTTTATTAAGATTTCTGAGTCTCCAAAAATTTGAATGTCTTGGCCAACGTTCCTTTGGGCAAGCTGACAAGCTTTGAGCAATCCTAATATTTTAGCCTGGTTATTAGTGCTATGTCTGAGACCCCAACTGAAGGTGTCTTTACTGTGACCATCCGGACTGTAGATGATTCCTCCCGCTCCTGCTAGCCCTGGATTACCTTTAGCTGCTCCATCAAAGAAAATCGTGGCTTTACCTTGATTCTGCCACCACAGATGAAATTCAGATTCAATGCTCCTCAGTCTCCACACTGGATCGCTGATAGGTCGAGATGAGATCTTATTCCGATTTCACTACATAGGAGCTCCAAGCCAGCTAATCTCTTCAGGAAGCAGCAGATTATCATGTTTAGGGGGACGATTTTCCAATGTTTCTAACAGCAGAGCTTTGGCTTTAGCCACCAGGATGGAAGGGGAGCATAAGTTGTTTTGAAAAATGCCTTCATTCCTGGATAACCACACTTCCCAACAAATGTATTTTGGGAGTGCAAACCAAATTTTTGACCAAAGAGTTTTGCTCTTAATCGCATGGGGGTATCGATCTTTCCAGGTGGAAAATAAAAAAACAATTGTGCTCTGTGTTGGAAATAAAGTGTTGAGCCCCTAGCAAAGCCAACTTCCACACCTCCTCCGTGTAAGGGCATTCAATGAACACATGGTCTATTGATTTCTGAGCCGAACAACATAGAGGGCATCTGTGAGGCCCAATAATTCCACGCTTAGCTAAATTCTCACCTGTCAACAGTCTTATGTGCATGAGGATCCAACAGAAATTTTTTATCTTGGGGATGTTGTAGGAATCCCATACGTGCTTCCACAAAGTGATTGAGTGAGTCTGACTATTATGCGGTTGGAGGACAACATAACCTTGGGCTGTTGTGTACACACCTGCAAAACCCCATCCCCATTTATCACGAGCTCGAAGATGGACCGGAGCTAACCCAGAAAGCGCCACGAGGAGAGAGTTCTCTTGTGCTTGCATCCAATTTGGAGGTCGAGGATAATGCCATGCTTCCCAATTTCCACCAGGATCCCAAATAGAAATATCATCCAATGTTTGGATGCCACGCTGAGATAGCCAAACCCGTAACTCAGAAAATTCTACTATTTGCCTGAGAGGTGGATTTCCCATGATTTTGTCATCCCACAGCCAGATGTTCTTCCCATTGCCAGGAATTCGATAAAGTTGGGCTTTGAAGAACTCCCATCCTCAACTACACAACTTCTAGAGCGTGGTGCCTTTGCTGGATATTCTTGCATTCATGTTATTCAAAGAGAGCCCATTCAAATATTTTTTAGTGAGCACTTGGCTTATGGGGTGACTTTGGTTTGAGAAGCTCTTCCACAATATTTTTCCTCCCAGAGCCAAATTAGCCAATCCTGGGTCTCTTATCTGGAGGCCACCATCAGAGAATGACCGTTTCACAATGTCCCAACTGACCAAATGAATTTTTTTTATTCCCCTTAACTCCTTGCCACAAAAACTTTCGAATTAGCTGAGACATCTGCTCGGTAATCATCTTTGGAGCCAAAAGAAACGAAGCCTGATAAATGGGGAGGGATGAGATAACATATTTAATGAGAGTTAGCTTTCCAGCAGTGGTGATCCACTGTCCACCCAAGGAAGCCAATTTTTCCTTGATTTTGTTGATTATTTCGAGCCATTGAGAAGCCTTGGCAGTGCCCAGAGTTAAAGGCAGGCCTAAATATTTGATGGAGTCGCACACTGCGTATCCCATAAATCCTAAGGAATGGGAAATTCGAAGGATGGTTGGTTGATCTACCTTCCAACCATACACTGCACTTTTTCTCTTATTAACCAAAGCTCCAGAAACTCTACAGAAACTGTGGATTACAACCTTGAAGGCCCTAGCAATTTTTACAGAGGCACCTCCCAAGACGAGGGAATCATCAGTGAACAAGGCATGGTTTAAAGTTTCTATCTCTTTCACCACTCGGATACCTGGTGTTGTCCTTGCTAGCTTCTTAGCTGTCAGTTTTCGGCTAAGAGAATCAACCATCAGAATATACAAGAATAGGGACAATGGGCAGCCCTACTTAATACCCCCCGTGGCTTGGAAGTATTTGGTTGGCCTGCCATTTACAAGAGGGGCGATCCAAGGCTTTCCTATACATGCTTTGATCATCCTTACAAAGTTAGTACTAAACCCAAAGGAAAGAAGAACTTGAAAAAGAAAGGAGTGTCTTACCCGATTGAAGGGATTAGCCATATCAAGCTTTATAAGCATCCCTTGCTCTTGCTGAAGGTAACTAGAGTGGATGGTTTCCTGCACAAGGATCACATTATCCATGATATGTCTTCCTTTGACAAACCCTCCTTGACTGGGAGAGATGAGTTTTTCCAGTAGAGGCTTGATTCGATTTGCCAAGAGTTTGGACAGAATTTTATATGAAGCATTGCACAACAATATAGGCCTAAATCGGTCAAAAGTCCCAGGGTTTGTTTCCTTAGGGATTAAAGCTAAAAAGGTAGAGTTTGTGCTGCCTCCAACCTTGGCTTTTTGAAGAAATCCTTTGATCATTCGAAATAAGTCCATCTTAATTATGTCCCAACAAATTCTATAAAAAAGTATGGAAAAACCATCGGGCCCAGGAGCTTTGTCCGGCTCCATCGACCAGATTACATTGTTGATCTCAGTTTCGGAGAAGGGCTGCAAAAGACAAGAATTTTCCTCCTCTTCAACCAATCTTGGAATATTAGTAAGAAATTCTGAGAATTCTTCTTCAGAGTCCATGCCTTCTTCCGTGAAGAGCTGCTGAAAATGGGAAGTTGCAGCAGCTTTTAATTGATCTATTTCTTTGTGAATAGACCCATCAGGAGTAGTGATTTCATCTAGATGATTACGAGAGAGGCGAGCTTTAAATTGATTATGAAAGAAGGTTGTATAAATCTATCGCCATACTTGAGCCAGAGGCTTCTAGATTTAAGCCTCCAATGCTCTTCCTCCTGCCTGTAGGAGCGAAATGTGTTAAGTTGGGCAGCTTGCTCATTCTGAATGTTAGAGGAGGTGATGTCTTTAAACTCCAGTTCCATTTGCATGTCAATCAACTGATTGGTGGACTGCTTTCTGCGATTAGAAGGAGAGGTTGAAGGCTTTTTAATCCACTTTTTCAAGGCCAATTTAGTAGCTTTTAATTTTTGCTCCCAAACAAAGCTGGGCGAGCCTATGATAGGAGTGCTCCAGGCATTTAAAATGGTGTCCATAAACCCTTCTCTAACAGCCCAGAGAGGGCTGAACCATAAGAGGATGGGTCCCAATCTTTCTTCTTCCTCGAGCTATAATAAAATAGGCTTGTGATCAAAAGTAAATTTTTGCGGAACTCTAGTAGAGATGATCTTTTTTTTTTGTCAAAAAGGTACTTTTCAATAAGAATCTGTCCAACCGAGTTGAAATGTGATGCCTCCCAACTCTGTTATTTGTCCAGGTGTAAAGCCCTTTCTTAGGCTTGAAGTCCAACAAGTCTCACTACTGAATAAGATCTTCAACAAATGGGAGAAAATGGTCTTTGTTGATATTGCCTCCACGCGTCTCCTTAGGTTCAAAAACTAAATTGAAGTCTCCAACAAGAATTAAATTCTTGGGAGGGCGCATCTCTAGAAATTCAGACAGAGATTGCCAACAGTCTTTCTTTTCTACATAAAGGACTGGAACATAAAGATTGACGAGAGCAAAGGTTATCTTACTTGTAACATGACGGAGCTCGGTGAAGATCCGGTGCTGCGTCTCAAAGGAGTTATTGAGATGAAATTTGTTATCCTCCCATAGAGTAGCCAACCCTCCGGAGGAGCCCCTTGCACTTACTGCTTTCCTGGCATTTCTTTTCCATTTCGAATTGCTAATTTCCAGAAGAGCTACCCCTTCTATTTTAGTCTCTTGGAGCAAGAGGATCTCAGGGGTTTCAGATTTCAACAGATTGTTTACAGCTTCGGCTTTTAAGGGATTCCCCAAGCCTCTGCAATTCCAAGAGACTAGTCGCATTATTTACTAGCAAGTGAAGGAGCAGATCCTCCCTTGGGAGGCATGTTTCTAGTATTTTTTCCTATGGACATCTCAATTGTAGACTGGCTACCTTTCAGCTTCTTCTGCCCTTGTCTCCCTATGAGATTTCCGCCCGACTCTTTTCGACGACCTCTCAAAGGTCTCGTCTTCCAAGGATCCTGAAATCTCTGGAGACTTCTTCCTTGTCATTTCTGCATAGGATAGAGGGCTAGAAACTCCTGTTGGGGATCCGGCTTGTAGAGGGCCTATTTCTTCCAGATTTTTGACTTCAACATTTTTTGTGGCTTACTGTTCCACCTCATCCGCAGCTGAAGCTGGCTGATCTTTCGGGGTACTAAGAGTCTCAAAGGGGTTGAAAATTGTCTCTACTCTTGGGGGGGCTAAGCTCCCTTCACCATGGAGCTATCCAGAGGGAGGGACTTCACTCCCAGCAAGTTCTCCTTTACATTTGGTTCTGTTGTTATGTTTTGTAGAGGTTGATTTCTAGACCGTAGTCCATTGGTCTCCCTTTATTTTCTCAGCCTCCTCATCTCCTTTCTTTTTGCAGTTACTGGAGAAGTGGCCATAACCATGGCAATATCAACATTTGAATGGGAGTTGCTCATAGTCAAGATCTTGAATGTATGACCAATCTGCCACCGTGATCTTTATAGCTTCAGGGAGTCCCACCTCCAAATCCACCTCTACACAAATTTGTGCATAGGTGTACTGATCTTTCCTCTCTGCACGATCTATGTATTTTCCAAGCTTATTGCTGATGGCCTCTAAAGATTTGGGATTCCAGCAGTTTAGAGGTAAGTGAGGCAGGCGAACCCAAACTGGGACTGCCGAGGGCACATCTTGCGTTGGATCAAAATCCGGTGTTCATTTATTCAGATACAGCCCCTGAGGGCCCATAAAATAAGGACCATTCCTAAAGATCAGATTCCTGTCCTCTGCATTGTCAAAAGCAAAGACAAAGAAACCCTTACCAACTAAATAGATTTTGATTCCTTCTTGAATCAAAGATCTCCAGTTCCGCTGCAGCCAGTCGTCCACAGCTTTGGGTGATAGGCTGGTGAACTTCCCTATGAATCCACGTTCAACAAGAATCAATGCAGATTTGCAAGGGTCTTCAATCGGCAGGGCGACTGTAGAAATGTTGGCCAAGCATTTCACAAATTTTTGTTGCTGCTCACTAGTTGGATGTTTACCACTTGCAGCCACCAACTTCTTGAATGCATCTAGCTCGGGAGGAAGCAAGGAGGCCTCGGGGCCCCCTTCGAGAGCCATGGAGGTTGAACCAACACGCAGGTGAAAAATTTGAATACCAAGAATCGCGTTTCGCTCCAAGAACTCAATCACTGTCAATTAGGCTTTATTTTTTCCCTTTATTTATACAAATCATTATTAAATACAAATAATAAAGTTATTTGGAAACATATGTTCGATTTATTTTAAACCCAAATTTATTGCACCAAGATAAATATTTTTTTTAACTTTTTAAATATCAATAAATAAATTGACCCTTCAAGAAAGTCTATCCATTTAAATTCTTGATCCCTATCAATGTCTCACTGTTTGATCCGAGGAGAAAGAACACTGCTATGCTATTAGACAGATCCTTATCATCAGTTTGTAAAATCCTAAGTTGCGTGGTAACTTGCACGGATTTAGTTCCAACATATGTTGTAAACGATGCGGTCAACAACCATTTGTTTTCCAATCTCAAAAAAGATTACAATCCATTCAAAGGGTTTGTTAAACAGCCCAGCCAAAAATCTTAGAAAATGCCCAAATATCCCTTCACAACAAGAAAATCAATCTTTTTGCACCACAAGTTAGCACCACTTATATTTTGTGGTGCTGATATGGTGGTATTGTCACCATTTACTTTTTGGTGGTGTTAAGGTGGCGTTATTAGCACCACTTACATTTTGTGGTGTTAAGGTGGTGGTATTAGCACCACTTATATTGTGTGGTGTTAATATGGTGTTATATTTGTTAATATAATTGGAAAATGAGTTTTTCTTCATTTATGTTAACAAAAATGCCATGTTGGCAAGCACCATAAAGTGGTGCTACCATATTATTTGTCAAGTGGCAGGATTTAATTATGAGGATTTGCACCATGAACATAACAAATTCACAAATAATTATTATGTAAATAACTTAATTCGGTATTTATGTTTTGATTTATCAATTCAAATAAATGACTAAAGATTAATTTATGAATTTTTGCACCACAATCACAGGAAGTTCAATTCATTATTTTTAGAATATTTAAGCAAATAAATTTGCATGATTCATTTATGAGGATTTGCACCACAAGCACAACAAGTTCACAACTATTATTTTGTAAATAACTCAATTCAATTATGCATTATTAATATTATTTAAACAAATAAATAAAAACAACCATTTTTTTATTTATAATTACTATTATAAAGTAGTAATAAAAATTATCTGAATTTAAATTTGATTATTTAATTGATAATATTTTTATATTATTAAATTTCTTGATGGAAATTTGTATCATTATTAAGTTTTTATCACAAGGCATGGGTCTCAATTCATGGACATGGTCAATGGAGAAAACCTCTACCTAGGGCCCTAAAATAAGCTTTTAGGAACCTAGATCCAAGAAGACACCACAAATGTCACCACACATCGTCATAATAGTATTATTAGCCTGTACGTATGGGAATTCACACTATTATAAGGTTTTAATCACTAGGGATAGGTTGAGTGGCCCTCAAGATGGTTGAGAGAAGAGTCTTAGGCCTTAGGCTAAATGAATCCTAAGCATAGAGAAATGCCATGTTGGCAAGTACCGTATAGTGTAGTTAAGCTCATATTTGTCACATAGACATGTACAAATAGGATTTAATAAGATGATTTGCACCATAAACACAAAAAGTTCATAAATAATTATTTTGTAAATAATTTAATTCAATTTTTTTCACTCAAAAAGATGCTCATGATTAATTTATGAGGTTTTACACCACAATCACAATAAATTCAATTATTTGTTTTTATATTATTTAAACAAATAAACTCACATGATTCATTTATGAGGTTTTGCACCAGAAGCACAAGAAGTTCACAAAGAATTATTTTGTAAAATACTCAATTCAATTATTCATTTTTAATATTATTCAAGCAAATAAATACCTATGATTCTTAATATTGACAAATAATTAAAGACGACCATTTTTAATTTATTGCTATTAAAAATATTAATAAAAGTGATTTGAATTGAAATTTAATTATTCAATCGAGTATATTTTTATTGATCTTATTAAATTACTGGATGGATATTAGTATCATTATTGGGATTTGAGTACAAGGCATGGGTCTCAATTCCTTGGACATGTTAGAGGGAGGAAATCTCTTCCTTGAGCCCTAAAAGAAGATTTTAGGAATCTAGGACCAATAAATGTGGTTAACACACGTCTTCCTAAGAGTATTCTTAACATCTATGTGCGGGAATTGATTCTATTATGAGGTTTTGATCTACTAACGCTCAACCTAGTTAAGAGAATAAACCTAGGCTTTAGCCTAAATGAAGCTTCTAGGCATAGGGATAATATTGATTTGTTGAAGCAACACAAATGAATTTTTGAGAAGATCTATGGCCTTATAATAGGGATAATGGGGGGAATTTGGGGAAATAAAACTAGGTATAAGTCTTTAGGGCATAGACATGATTAAGGGAGGAAACCCAAGACTTGAACCTTAGAGGAAACATCTAGGAATATAAGATAACAAGTATACCATGAACCACCACATAAGACCTCCTAAGGGTATCCTTGGCCTAATATTTTTCGTATTAATGTAAGTAAGAGGTTTTAAGAACTATATGTGGACATTTAGGCCTTTAACATGTTTGAGGGAGGAAACCCAGGCCTTAGTCCCTAATAAAATATTTTGTGCATCCAAGGCCAAATACAATAGCTCGAACCACTACAAATGACATGTTGGGTATATTATTTACCTCTTAGTGAGGAAATCAACACCACTATGAGGTTTTTTCCAGCATACATGGGTCTTAGTTGTTTGTATAGTCTAGGATGAATCTTGGGCCTTAAACCCTAAGGTAAGCTTTAAAACAAACACATAAACTCCCAACAATATCCTTGGCATCTAAGTTTTCATATAAGTGATACTAGATATGAGAACCTATGACATAGTTGTGGGATGAATCATTGGAATTAGGTCCTAAGGATAGCATATCGGTCTAAGAGCGGTGACTCAAACTATCACATAGGATATTATTCTATGTATAGGATATAATTATTCTTAAAGTGGGATATTTGTGGAAATATGTGGTTTTGTGCACTAGGGATGCATCTTAGAAAATGGTTGGGGGAGAAATTGAAAGAAGTATACCCTAACATAATATTACTGAGGTAATGGGAAATGATCAAAGCCATGAACCATAACATACACCATGTAAAGTCGATATTTGGCATAATAGTCAGATATGGGAAGAATCAAGAGTTTTTGCATAGTGGGATGGATCTCAAGGCCTTGAATGGAGTTATAAGAGAAAAGAAAGAACCTTATGTATGTGTCCAAAGGCCTTGGTAGTGGCATTACGGGGAATACAACCATGATTGTATCCCTAAAGAAACCATTAAGGAATCCAGATCCATTGAGGCACTATGTACCTAGGTCTTATGGCCTTGGACATAATCAATGGAGGAGACTTAAATATTGACCCCTAAAGGAATCTTCTAGCCATTCAGGCCATCTAGGTCTTGTGGCCTTAGACATGGTCAATGGAAGAGACCTGAATCTCAAGCTCTAAGATATTATTCTATCCATCTAGGGATAATAAAATTTCCTCCACTAACAACACATGGCCTCTTGAGGGTATCATTGGCCTATTACTTATTATGACATTTCCATTAGGATTGTTTGAGTAGTATTTACATGTCTCATGGCCGTGGGAATGTTGTTTTAAGGAAAATAACCATGCCGTTGTCCTTAAATAAATGGTTGAGGCATTGAGAGCGACGAATAATTCCTGAAGCACCATGCATGACCTTGCATGGATATCCATGCAACTATGTATCTATGTCATGGGGCCTTGGGGCCTTGGGCATGGTCAATGGAGGAGACTTGAACCTCTATCCCTAAAGGAATGTTCTATCCAACCAAGGATAATAATATCGCCTCAACCAACCACACATGGTCTCTTGAGGGTATAATTGACCTATGATTAAGGATATTAACACCATTATGTGGTTTTGAGAAGTATGTAAGTGTCTTAGGGCCTTGGGAATGGTGCTCTAGAGAAGAAGGCCATGCCTTTGGCCCTAAATAATCCATTGAGGAATCTAGAGCCATGAGCAATGCCTCAAAGCACCACACATGACTTTGCAAGGGTATCCATTGATATTTTTATCTAGGTCTTGGGGCCTTGAGGGCTTGGACATGGTTAGTGGAAGAGACGTGAACCTTGGGCCCTAAATAAATCTTTTATCCATCCAAGGCTAAGAAGGTTTCCTCCACCAACCACACATGGCCTCTTGAGGGTATCATTGGACTATGATTAAGGAAGGATATTCAATTAGTTGGGTTTGAGAAATATGTATGTGTCTCGATGTCATGGGAATGACATTCTAGTGTAAATAGCATGCCTTTAGCCCTAAAGAAACCATTGAGGCATCCAAAACCATGAACAATTCCTTAAAGCACCATGTGTTACTTCGCAAGGGTATCCATTGCAATATGTATTCAAGTCTTGGTGACTTGGGGGGTTCGACATGGCCATGGGAGGAGGCATGAAGCTCAATCCCTAAAGGAAACTTCTAGCCATCTAGGGCTAAGAATGTTGTCTCCACCAACAACACATGGCGTTTTGAGGGTATCATTGGCATATGATTGAGGATGTCGGTGCCATTAGGTGGTTCTGAGAAGTATGTACATGTGTTAGGGTGTTGGGAATGAATTTCTAGGGAGGAAGACTATACTTTTGGTCCTAAAGAAGTCATTGAGGCATCTAGATCCATGAACAATGCCTCAAAGAACCACACATGACTTTGCAGGGGTATCCATGGAACTATGTATCTAGGTCTTGTGGCATTAGGGCCTTAACATGGTAAGTGAAAGAGGCCTGAACATAGGGCCCTAAAGGAAGCTTCTAGCCATCCATGGCTAAGAAGGTTACCTCCACCAACCACACATGGCCTCATAAGGGTATCAATGGTCTATGATTGGGGATGTTGATGCCATTAGATATTTTTGAGAAATACACACATATCTTGGGGCCTTAGGAATGGCATTATATAGAATAGGACCATGCCTTTGAGCCCAAAGAAACTATTTAGGCATCCAAAGACACTAATAATTCCATAAAGCACCACACATGGCTTTGTAGAGTATCCATGGTGCTATGCATCAAAGTCATTGAGACTTGGTGCATTGGACATGGTTAAATGAGGAGACCTCAACCTTAGGCCCTAGAGGAATCTTCTATCCAACCAAGGATAAGAAGGATACCTCAACCAACCACACATGTCCTCATGAAGGTAGCACTGGCTTATGATTGAGGATTTTAGTGCAAATAGATGGGTTTGAGTAATATCTAATGTGTTAAGGCCTTGGGAATGATATTAAAGGAAGAAGAGTATGTGTTTGTCCCTAAATTAATTACTAGGGAATTTAGAGCCCTGAACAATGCATCAAGGCATCATGCATGAATTTGTAGGGGTATCCATGGAACTATGCATCTAGGTTCTTGTCCCTGGGGCCTTGGACATTATCAACAGAGGAGACATGATCCTGAAGCCCTAAAGGAATATTCTATCCATATTTGACAAAGGAGGTGGTATCCACCAACCACACTTGGCCTCTTTAGTGTATCATTATCCTATGATTGAAGATCTTAGTGACATTAAGTTGTTTTGATAAATATGTTGGTGTCTCGGGGCCTTGAGAATGATGTTCTAGGGAATAAGACCATGCCTTTGAAACTAAAGAAATTGTTGAGGCATTCAAATCCATGAATAGTACCTCAAAGCACCATGCATGGCATTGGAGTGGTGTCTATGGCACTATGTATCTGGGTCTTGTAGCCTTGGGGCCTTGGACATGGTTAGTGGAGGAGACCTAAACCTAAGGGTCTAAAGGAATCTTCTAAACATCTAAACCTAATTAGGTTTCCTCCACCAACCATAGATGGCCTATTGAGGGTATCACTAGCCTATGATTCAATATGTTGGTTCCATTAGGTGGTTTTGAAAATTATGAAGGTGTCCTAGGGACTTCAGAATGGAATTATAGGGATGAAAACCATGCCTTTGGCTCTAAAGAAACCATTGAGGAATATAGAGCCATGCATAATTCCTCAAAGAATCACACATGACTTTCCCTAGTGCTATATATCTAGGTCTTGTGGTATTAGGGCCTTGGACATGTTAATGAAGGAGACCTGCAACTCAAGTGCTAAAGGAATGTTCTAACCATGTAGGGTTAGGAAGGTTTCCTACACCAACAATAGGTGGCGTTTTGGGGGTATCATTGGCCTATGATTAATGATGTTTGTGCCATTATGTGGCTTTGAGAAATATGTATGTGTCCTATGGAATTGTGAATACTTTCCATGGAAGAATTCCATGCCTTTGGCCCTGAAGAAACCATTAAGGCATCCATAGCCATGAACAATTCCTTAAAGCACCATTGGAATTTAAGTATGAATATTCATTCCATTAGGGGATTTTAAACACTAATAATGGGACTCAAGGCCCATGAAATCATTATAAAAGAAGTCATAATTCCCTAAAGGAAGATTCTAGTCATCTACATCCAAGAACAATGCCTTTAACTACCACACATGACCTCTTGATGGATTCACATGAATTTGAGTGGTGATATGGATTCCATTAGAAATTTTTAAGCTCTAGGTATTTATCTCGAGTACCTTGAAATGGTTGGGGTAAGAAAATTGGGCCTTAATCCATAAATGAATATCCTAGGCATCTATGGCAAAGAAGGACACCTCAAACTAGCACAAATGGCCTATGTGTGGGTATATGTATGTCATTAGGTGGTTTTTAGTAGTAGGTATAATTATTGGCACCCTAGAGATGGTCAAGCGATGAATCCCATGTCTTATATCATAAAGGAAGTTTTGAGGCATCTAACTCCTAATGGATGCATTGAAGCACAACACTTGACCTCCAACAAAATCCTTTCATCCCAAGTGGGGATGTTGGATCCTTTAGAAGGTTCACATCAATAGGTATGGACCTTGGGTCCTTGACATGTTCAAAGATGGAAAAGAAAGCCATGATCACCACTAAAATAAGCTTCTAGGAGTCCAAGTCTAAATGGCACCTTGAACCACTAGCCATGATCTCCAAAGAGTGTCTCTAGTGTACAAGCTATGGGGATATCTTTGTCATTATGAGGTTTAACACTAGGCATAGTCCTTAGGCCCCTAGACATTCTTAAAAGAGAAAATGTGGATCTTATTCCGTAAAGGAATTTTTTAGGTCTCAAAGGCTAAGAAAAACACATTGAAGAATGACTCATGACCTCCTATGATATATTTCTTTTTAGGTGTGGAAATGTGTGCCTTTATGACTTTTTAAGCACTATGTATGGATGTAAGCACCCTAGACATGGCTAGAGGATAAAACAAAAGACTTGGGTTGTAAGGGAATTTCCTAACGATACAAGGCCATGATCAATGCCTTAAGTAACCACATTTCACCTATCGAGGGTATGCTTTGTCTTTGGATATGGATATCCATGCCATCAGTAGGTTGTGAGGACTAGGTAGGGTCCTTGGGGCATTGACATAGTAAGGGGAGGAATCCTAGGTCTCATGCCATAAAAAAATATTCTATACATCTAGGAAATAACGATATCTCAAACCACAACACATCCATAAGCTTCTCCCAATGGATGGCATCAAGCTAAGGAGATAACTCAAGCCTTAGTTCGTGAATTTTTTTTTAGGGATCAATGGATAAGAATGGCACCTTAAACCACCACATACGATATATTTAGGGGATATATGGCCTCCATATGAGCATATTCAAAACCAATTAGGAGGCTTTGAACACCAAGGATTGGTCTTAAGGCCTTGACTTAGGCCTTAAAGGTAAGTTTGAGGACTCAAGGCTTATGAATGAGACCTTAGACCACTAAACACACCTATATGGGGAATATTTAGCTTATAGGTGGGGACATAGATAATTTTTTGTAGGTTTGGAGAACCAAACTTGTATCTCAGGGTATAGAAATTGTCAAGGATGAAACTTGGGCCTTATCTCACAAGGGAAGGTTCTAGGGCTTGAGGGCCATGGTAAGGCCTCAAACCACAATAGCTCACCTCTACTAGGGATACATGTCCTCTATATGGGGATATGATCGCCTTTAGGAGGTTTTAAACCGCATATATAGGTCTTGGATCTAGATAAGGTAAATGTAGGAAACCTAGGACATAGGACCTAAACATACACACCTAGGGATAACGGGCTAGGAAGGAGGTTGAAAACCACCACATATGACCTATCTAGGGGATGTTTGGATTCCATGTATACATACTAAATCGATTAGGAGGTTTGATATCCATGTATGTATCTCAAGGACATATACATGGTTGGGGAAGTATCCAATGCCTTAATTTATAAAGAAATCTTATAGGGATCAAGATCCATTAATATTACCTCAAATTACCACCCATGATCTCTCTAAAGGATCTAGAGCCTCTAAGTGGAAATATGAGAAACATTAAGAGGTTTTGAGAATTAAGTATGCCTTTTAGTGGGTCATATATATAATTAAGTTAGTTTGCTTGTATTTTCATCATGCAAAAGTGAAATTTTATTACAATTAATTTATATTTGATTATAAACTCATGAAAACCTTAATTATATTTGAAAATTAAAAGTATCATATTTCTTAAGTTTTGGTTTCAATATAAGGAAAGAAAAATTCAATTTAGGAGATGTATGGTCACATAAATTATAGCAATATGCACAATATAAACATACGTAATTCTTATTATTTCTACTAATACTCATATATTTAATTACGTTAGTGTGTTTGTATTTTCATCATATAAAAGTGAAAATTTATTAAAATTAATTTATATTTGATTATAAACTCATAAAAACCTTAATTCTATTTGAAAATTAAAAATAACATATCTCTTAAGTTTTGGTTTCAATATAAAGAAACCAAAATTCAATATAAGAGATGTATATTCACATAAATTATAACAATATGCACAAGATAAACTTATGTGATTCTTATTATTCCTAAGAATGTTAGATCATGCAACTATTATTATTATTTTATAACTAATTAAACATTAATAAGTCATTATAATAGTATTGGGCACTATCTTTAAAAACACTTTTATTAGCATAATCAAAATAGAAGGAAAAGATACCTATACAAGTAAATGTAATTTTAAGTATAAAAATCCTTTTTTTTCATAAGAAAAGACCATACTTATATTAAAAAGTATAAAGTGTTACAATCTGAAGACCAAGAAGTACAAAACAATACATAAACCAGAAACAAAACACCTCAGCAGCATCAACCCATGAACATAGAACCACCTGGAAACGATGCCCCAAATGCAAAGAAAAGATTGGGATATACCAATCCCCCATGAGTAGGTCCAAATAACTACGGAAGACACAAAAAAAAGAGGCGGCATCGACCAACCAATCATAAAACATATAACCGCAAAAAAAACAACATAAGCAGTCATCAAATTTTTTTCCAGAAACCCCTAGATGGGAATAGAGAGCCCTCCATGATTTCATAGAAGATCCTGCCCTCCACTGCATCAAGACCCCGCCGAGATAGGGATTCAGCCACAGTATTATGCTCCCTGAAGATATGTATAATAGAAGTCTGGGGACAATTGCCGAGAAGGATCTTTGTTTGGGACAACCAGGAGGACAGTGCTAGAGTGTTGATAGTAGACACCGAATTGGCCCAATTCACAATTGATAAAGCGTCTCCAGCAATCTGCTCTAGGATGATGCTGGCCCTGGACGAGAAGAATAGGACCAGCCATAGAGCCAATAGTTCGCCTTTAGTGTTCGTCCCCACACCACCATGAAAACAAAGATGAAATTGATCACCATTTGAACATTCAATGAATGCCTCGGCCTCACAAATACCATTTAAAGCAGTAGTCGCACTATCAAAGCGAGAGCGATTACCAGATCCAAGTAGACCGGAAGGCCATGAGTGCCGATCAGTTAGACGAGGCACCTTAGAATGTGAAAGACCGAAGTCTTTTGAAGTTGATTGAATAACACATGCAACACGGCTAGCCTTTGATATACCATTCTAAAAAATAAGCCTATTACGGGATTTCCAGATTTCCCACGATAATAAACAAGCCAAACAACCCAGCTTCTGATTATGTTTGAATACATCGTAAAACCCTTATGTGA
The DNA here is from genome assembly GCA_027924585.1 of Larix kaempferi. Classification (NCBI taxonomy): domain Eukaryota; kingdom Viridiplantae; phylum Streptophyta; class Pinopsida; order Pinales; family Pinaceae; genus Larix; species Larix kaempferi. Next base: position 42,548,847 of record BSBM01000047.1, read on the forward strand.
TAGATGGATGTTAGTCCTAGAGAATTGATTTCCTTATATAATAATATAATAATAATAAAAATAAAGGACCTTACAACATGCTTTATCCTTTAGCGCCACATCACTTTTCCTTTAGGAAACTATTGCCGCACATTTATATTTTTTTTTCAGCAGGATATTGCCGCATTTATACATAAAGGAAGAAGAAGCGGGAAAATAATAGGAATTCATTTCCAGATTTCACACCAGTCAAATTGCTTTGTCCATGGATTTCACGGGGAAGGTCCTCCCAACAGATGTTTCGATAAATTATATGATTTTATTCTATTCTGCAAAAAGACCAATGGAGATAGAGACCCCAGATCTATATCCTTCTGGTCTCCATACCCATTTTCATCTGAGTTATTACCATGTAAGCTTCCCTTTCTTTCTCAAAAATGGCTTGAAATATATTGATCTATTATTGATTTGGTATGTATTGGTAAATTATTCAGTCAAATATTTTGGTGTATATATGAGATTTGAGGGTTTTTTTGTTATGACTGAATTTATAAATTTCCACTAACCACAATATGGGTTTGAAGTAGAGGATGTGTAGGGTAGCATTGGCCGATATCTTTTCAGGAGGAGGAGAAGGAGAAATGTTGTTTTAGGGCTTATAGAGAAAGATGCTTGAGAAAAGAGGAGCCATGTGGAATGGGGGTTGGAAGGGCTCCCAATGTAGTAGAAACAGAGGGGAAGTTGGGTTTTTTATCGGTGAATACTTGTGGCAGGCTTCCTTGCAATATTTGTGGTTACACCATCAGTGTTATTTGTAGTAGCTATGTGTCACCACTCCACATCTACATCTACTCCTGGTAAGCTTTTTGTTTCCCTCTTTTGGTTGCTTTTTTTTGTGGTTCATCATTTAATTTATCTTTCTTGGAAAGCATTCCCTTCCTTATCTGATATTATTACAATGAAGTGTGACCTCCTTAAAACATTTAAGGAAGACTCATTCCATTGAGAAGCCATTGAACATGTGTCTATGTGATTTGAACACTACTGGGAAATTATCACTACTCCCCTTAGCCATTGAACCAAAACCCCATGGACTTTATTTGGAATTTGATTTTGCTTGTAGGTTTTTTTTAGGATCTCAAGGGGTAGAGGTGATGAAACTTGTCTTCATTGCTTCTCATCGAATGTATTACTTTTGTATTTTTTCAAATATATCACAAGTTTTTTATTTGATAAGTTCACTTTCATTTGATTTGTGGGAAGCATTGAATTCCTTTTTTAGTGTTTTTGTATTTTTATGGATATACAGCTCCATCAAGTATTTTTACCTAACCTTTTATTTAATTTTTGTTACATATAAAAATACAGCTCCATCAAATATTTCTACCTACTCTTTTATTTAATTTTTGTTACATAAAACAACAGAGTACAATTTCGTATTTCTACCTAACCGGTATTTTTACCTAACCTTTTATTTAATTTTTGTTACATAAAACAACAGGGTACAATTTCGTATTTCTACCTAACCTTTTATTTAATTTGTGTTGCATAAAACAACATGGTACAATTTCTAAGGAGATGGATCTATTAAAATTATATGATCTTTCCAAATTTTGAAATGCAAGTTTATTTCCTTTTTTTGGTTTTATTCCTTTTTTTAGGATCTAGATATTGCACCTGCACTCACACTAGGGTCTAAACCCAAGAAACGAATAGATTCCCTCACTGAAATTCAATGGCCACTTAGTGGATTGAAATAGAGAGGAATTATTTAAGGTAGTGGAGTTTTTCCATAAGTTTAAATCAACTCTTATGCTTTTATTTATTTGTGGGATGCACATGAACAAGACGACGACTAGAGTAAGCAGAGTACAATTGACTCTCTCTTTCCAAAGGAGGTAAGTATTAGATATCTGTTGCATTTGGAGATATTAAATGTGTTTACCTTTTATTGACATATAATTGAATTTTTTTTTTTTTTACTATGTAGATAATTGATAGACGCGAGGAGCAGTATAACCCTCGTGTTATCGCGGAATAGACCTGCTTATTTTACTTTGAATTCGATCAACGTATGTCTACTCATTGTTCTGAATTTAAGTCTTTGGCCTTTGTTTAATTATGCGTGGATTTGATACTCTTATTATAATAAGTGTGTTTTTAAATCTTGTCTTAATTCCATGGCGTACTCAAGATGATAGAGTTTGATATGTCCTCAAGTAAACATTTCATTGTGATAAATATGGTTTGTACTTTGATTATAAATATTATAGTCTGTTTAAGTATTTTTTATTAAGTTTGTTTTAAAATCTTTTCTTAATTTAATGAATCAGAGCTTTTGATTGATATGGCCTCAAGTAACTATTTCTTGTGATAAATGTTTCATTTTTCAAGTAGGTTGGTTATTAAACAAATTTGGGCTTTCAGAGATTTAAACTAATTTTGCAAATGTTAAATACAAATTTTGGTTTTCATAGATTTAAATAAATTTTGTAAATGTTAAATAAATTTAGAAAAAAAAAAATGCTTTATATTGTAAATTCAGGCTTAAATCAATTTTAGAAAAAAAAAATGCTTTATAAAAATGTGGGCGTTGGAAATGGTTACACTGAACTAAGTCTCCACAGTTTTGATGGTTGGTTTGAATGTGTTGTGAGCCATGGTTTATTTTGTTTTATATGCGTCATGTTGATAAATATGTTGAGCTTCTAATTTTTTTGATATGTGTCATCCCATGTTTATTTGCGTTATGTTTAGAAAGATGTTGAGTTTTTAATCTTTATGATATGTTTTAATTGATGTGTCTCGGTCATCCCATGTTTACTGCATTATGTTGTGTATCTAGGTTGTTCAATGCTTACTTGTACTATGTCGAGAAATATATTAAGTTATTATCTCATGTTTACGCGCAGTAAGTTGTGTATAAGTTATTTAATGTTTACTTGTATTATGTTGAGAAATATATTAAGTTATAAGTTATTATAACATGTTTATTATGTCTATGACATATTAGTTTTATTTGGGACATGTTAGTCTCATTGTAGGCAACCCATTTCTATATAGACATAAAGTTTTCCTGGTTTAGTGTAGGCAACCCATTTCCTTATAGACACCATTTCCATAATAAATACAATAATATTAATTAAAAACATTCATAAAAATATTAATATTAACATTACTAATAATGTTATTCATATCAATTATATTAATATTAAAGAAAAACATTATTAGTAATATTCATATACATAATATTAATATTATTAAAAAACATAAACATTAATGATAATAGAAAACATTAATATTGGTATAAAACATTAATAATAATATTATTCATATCAATTATTTTAACATTAATAAAAAAACATTATTAATAATATTCATATCAATAATTTTAACTTTAATAAAAAATCACATTATTAATAATAATCATATATTTTCAATAATTTTAACATTAATAAAAACTCACATTATTAATAATAATCATATATATTTTTTAACATTTATAAAAAAACATGTTAATTTTGGTTTAATGTAAACCATGTTAAAATGTCAATATTTGTTTGAAGTCAACCATGGTTGACCAACATTAACATAGTTAACTAGTGTGGACCAAATTTAAGCATGGTCATTGATACGATGTACTCAACCATGAAATGTTTATAGTCAACTTTCCGAAGCCAAATATATATATATTTTAAATAATTCAACATTAATAAAAGTCAACCTTGGATTGAAGCCAACCTTAAATTGAATTCAACCTTGCTTAAAAGTCAAGTATGGATTGAAGTATTAAACCCTTCTTCAAAGTCAACTATGAATCGAAGGCACCCTTGAGTTTATGTCAACCATGGATTGGAGTCAACCTTGGAATGAAATCACCTTTGGTTTGAAATCAACTTGCTTGAAAGACAACTATGGATTCAAGTCAACCTTGGCTTCAACGCAACCTTGGATTGAATCCAATGATGGATTGAAGTCAACCTTGGATTGAAGTCACCTTACTTAAAAGTCAACTATGCATTAATGTCACCCATGGATTCAAGTCAACCTTGGTTTGAAGTCAAGCTTGCGTAAAATTCAACTAGGAATGAAGTTAACCATGCTTACAAGTTGAAACTATGGCTAGAAGTCAGTCACCCTTAGATTGAAGTCAACCTTGCTCAAATTTCTACCTTTGATTGTAGTCAACCTTGGATTGAATTCATTGACTATGGATTGAAGCCAACCATGGATAAAAACCAACTATGGATTGAGGTCAACCTTGGATTGAAGTCAATCTTGGATTGACATCAACTATGGATTGAGTTCAACAATGGAATGAAGTAAACTATAGATTGAAATCAACCATGAATTGAAGTCTACATTGCTTAAAAGTCAACTATAGATTAAAGTCAAATATGGATTGAAGTCAACCTTGGATTGAAGTCAATTATGGATTGAAATCAACCACGGATAGAAATCAACCACGGATTGAAATCAACCTTGGATTCAAGTCTACCTTACGTAAAATTCAACTATGGATTGAAGTCAACCATTGTTTGAAGTCAACCTTGGATTGAAGTCATCCTTGAATTGAAGTCAACAGTGGATTGAAGTCACCTTTCAATTAAGTCAACCTTGATTTAAAGTCAACTATGGCTTGAAGTCACCCTTAAATTGAAGTCAACCTTGCTCAAATGCCCAAACAACCAAACTCAACCATGTCCATAGTTAACCACATTCAACCATGCCCAAACAACAAAATTTAATGAAATTCAACCAAAGGAAGTAGAGTCAACTAAACAATTAAGATTTACCAAAGTCAAGCATGGTTAACCAAAATTTGTAAACCAAAGTCAACCATTTTTAACCAAATAAAGTAAACAATGTAAACATGGTCAACCTTGCAATGAAAACCATAGTCAACCATAGTCAACCAACTAAATTGAACCATGCCTAAACAATGGTCAACAATGGATTAAGATAGTCTATCTTAGTCAAACAAACTCAACCATGCCCAAACAAAGTCAAACAAGTCCAACCATTCCCAAACAATGTCAAACACAGCCAACCATGCCTAGACAACCAAAGTTAACCAAAATAACCAAATTCAAACAAAAACAACCATGCCTAGATAGACAAAGTCAATCAAAGTCGTTCAAACTCAACCAAAGTCAACCATGCCCAAAAAATGTAAGCCATAGTTAAAGATAATAAACTATGGCCAACTAAACAATGTAAAACAAATTCATACAAATAAGGTAAATTAAAGTCAGCCAAAGTCATCCATGCCTAAACAATCAAAGTCATCCAAAGGAAACCATGCCCAAACAACCAAAGTCAACTAAAACAACAAAATTCAACCATGCCAGAACAACTAAAGTCAACCAAAGGCAACACATTCAACCATGCCCAAAGAACCAAAGTTAATGAAAGTCAACCACAAAAACCAAAGTTATCCAAAAACCAAGGTCAACCAGGTGTCGAATAAAAAAAGTCAACCATGCCGAAATAATGTTAACCAAAGTCAACAATAGACAAGCATACGATGTAAACATGGTCAACAAAACAAGGTAAATGATGTAAACAATTCAAGCAAAGTCAACCATTCTCAAACAACTAAAGTCAACCAAAACAACCAAATTCAATCATGCCCAAACAATCAAAGTCAACCAAATTCGACCACAGTCAACCATGTCTAAACAACCAAAGTTAATCAAAGTCAACCAAACAACCAAGGTCGACCAAAGTGAACCATAGAAAACCAAACAATGTAAACCAAAGTCAACCATGGTTAACCAAACAAATCAAACAATGTTAACATCGTCAACCAAACAATGCAAGGTCCAAAGTCAACCAAAGTAAATAATGTAAACATGGTCAACCAAACATTGTAAACGTTTAAGACAACCATAATCAATTAGTCAACCAAATTCAACCACATCCACTCATAGTTAACCATGATACAGTGTCCACCATGGATTGAATTCAACCAAGGATTGTAGTCAAGCTTGGTTGAAGTCAACCATTATATTGATGTCAACTATATATTGAGTTCGATCTTGGATTGAAGTCAACCTTGCTTAAAATTCAACCATGGATTGGATTCAACCTTACTAACAGTCAACTATGAATTGAAGTCAAACATGGATTGAAGTCAACCACGGATTGAAATAATTAATGTTGGTATTGTTAATGACCTAAAATCAACCATTGGAACATGGTCAACCTTTTGGACAACCTTTGATTGAAGTCAACCTTCGATTCAAATCACCCACATATTGAAGTCAACTTTGAATTGAATTAAACTATGGATTGAAGTCAACCACGGATTGAAATAATTAATGTTGGTATTGTTAATGACCTAAAATCAACCATTGGAACATGGTCAACCTTTTGGACAACCTTTGATTGAAGTCAACCTTTGATTCAAATCACCCACATATTGAAGTCAACTTTGAATTGAATTAAACTATGGATTGAATTCAAATATGGATTGAAGTCAAACTTGGATTGAAGTCACCCATTGGATTGAAGTCAACCTTTCTTAAAAGTCAACCTTGGACCGAAAGAAACTTTGGAGTGAATTCAACCATGGATTGAATTCACCTATGTTTAAACGAAAACTATGGGTTGAATCCAACCAAGTACTGAAGTCAACCATGGATTTGAGTTGAATTCAACCATGGATTGAAGTCACCTTTGGATTGAAGTCAACTTTGGATTAAATCCAACCTTGAATTGAATTCAACAAAGGATTCAAGGTAACCATGGATTGAAGTCAACATTGCTTTAAGGTCAACCTTGCTTAAAATTCAACCATGGATTGAAGTAAAAAAAGTCAACCATGTTGAAATAATGTAAACCAAAGTCAACAATAGACAAGCATACAATTTACCATGGTTGACCTGTAGCCAACCTTGGTCAACGATTATCAACCATAGGGAAGAGTCAAATAATGTCAACCAATATCCAATCACAGTTAACTGTGGTAAACCAAAGTCGATTATGGCCAACCAAAGGCAACCAAATTTAACTAAAGTCAACTAAAGTCATCCACAGTCAAACATGGTTACCCATACTCTTCCATGATCAACCAAAGTCAATCATACTAAATGGAAGTCAACATAGTGAACCAAGCTCAACGAAAGTCAACCTAAGTAAACGAAAGTCAGTCATGGTCACCCAAAGTCAACCATGGTCTACTAGGTCAACCATGGTAAACAATACTCAATCATAGTCAATTAGCCAAGCAAACTCAACGATAGTAAAAAAAAGTTATCTATTGTCAGTTACAGCAAAACAAAGTCAACCATAGTTGACAATAGTCAACCATACTCAATTAGTAAACCAAAGTCAGCCAGAGTCAAACAAAGTTAACCATAGTGAATCACGCTCAACCATAGTAAACCAACGTCAACTATGGCCAACTAAAGTCAACCATAGTCGAACATGGTCAGCCATGGTCAACGTTGTCAATTATGGCAACCCAAATTCAACCATAGTTGAACATGGTTGGCCATGGTCAACCATAGTCAATCATGGTCAACCACAAATAACTATATCCAACCTTGGTCAACCATATGCAAAATTCAAACAAGGTCACCTAATTGTCAATCATGGAAAAACAAGGTTAACTATGGTCAACCAAAGTAAACCAAAGTTAATTGTGGCCAACCAAAGTCAACCGCATCTAACCATGGTCGCAAAAGTCAACCATGGTAAATTAATCAACCAAGGTCTACCATGTTCAACCAAAACTCAACCATGGTAAACCAAATTTAATGAAATTCAATCATAGTTTAACAAATTCAACCATGGTCAATTATGGTCATTTTAAGTCAATGATGATCAACAATTGTCAACCAAAGTCAACCAGTAAACAACCATCGTTAACTATATTCAACTAAAGTTAACCATAGTCCAAAAAAGTCAACCATATTCAACCAAATTCAACAACAGTAAATCAATAATGGAATTATAATCAACCAAATTCAACCATATCCAACCAAAGTCAACTTTGAGAACTTAATATTCCAACACTTACAAATGTTTTTTACCTCATTCAAAATATTTTGCTCTTCCCGGTTATTCCAACACTTACAAATGTTTTTTACCTCATTCAAAATATTTTGCTCTTCCAGATTATCCTAATATGGATTCAATTGATGATGTATTTATGAGCTTTAACTTGCTCTTCATGTAAAAATAATTGTATCAGAAAAAATTTATATGCAATGTTTAACAATGTTTTAACTTTGTACATTTCCTTCCAAATCAAAGTCATTCATATATATTGTTTTTGTATGTGTTCAATAGAAATTTCAATTTCAAAATATTTAACTTTTTATGTTATTATTTTTCTTCATTGTATACACTATATGTTTTTTACTTTCATGCTTTGATACTATCAAATACATTTACAAATGTCATTTCACATCTTAGATTCATAGACTTCCCCATATTTTCCATAAATATTAATGTTTTTTTATTATTAATTATTTCATGATTATAATTATTTTCTTTTCAGGATTCATTTATTTTACTTTTTCTAATAAGTAAATTTAAAATATAAATGTAATTTTATTTTATTTAAATTTTTAAATATAAATTTCCAATATAATTATATATTTATATATATATAAATTTAAGTTGATTTTATTTAAAAAATATTCTTATAAGTAAATTTAATTACTAATATTAATAACAATTATTTTATTTTTCTTTAAATTCAATTAATTATTTTACATTGAATTTACCTTTAATATTAATTATTTTACTTATCTTTAATTTTTTTACATTTATTTAATTTAATTTAATTTTTTTACTTATTTTTAATTTAATATTATTTTATTTCCTTTTTTTTTTAATTTAATTTAGTTTATTTTAATATTTTTTTTATTTTTTTTAACTTAGTATGTATTTCTTTTCATTTTTATTTCCAAATAACATTTTTATTGGTTATTTAATTATTTTACATTTATTTAATTTAATTTAATATATTTTTAATTTAATTTTTGTTTAATTTGATTTATTGTTTTTACTTATCTTTAATTTAATATTACTTTATTTTTTCTGTTTAATTTAATTTAATATTTTGTTAAACTTAGTATGTATTTATTTTTATTTTTATTTTTAAATAAGATTTTTATTAATATTTTAAGTTAGTTATTTTTTTACTTGTGCGTTGTCCATTAGCAACAACCATATTTTTAAATGTGGTTGATATTTGCCGATCGACGAATATCAACCACTTTTAAATGTGTGGTCATAGTTGTAATGAGTTGATTAGGTAATATCAATTACATTTAAAAATATGGTTGTTGCTAGTTTAAATTAAAACCCAAAAAATTAAAATATCAATAATTATACCATACAGAATTGCATTTTTTAATATTAGGAATGAAAATATATTTAGCTAAGGAAAAAACAGAGACAACCAGTATAACTCGTCGCAGTTTTACTTTGTAAGTGCTGCGACATAGCTCACCACAACTCCTTGAGCGTTTCCCAGTCAACACAACTAATATAACTCTGCTGCAAACACTTTGGCTAGATGAATGTAAGGTAGTCACGTTTTTTATTTTTCTTATCTTAAGGTTGTGTTTTTCCTTTTGCCGTTATTGTAAAATATCTTTGTTCTTGCACATAGCAAAAAATAAGATATCAAGGGTCAAACCCATTTGAAAATGCGAACATTGCAGGCACCTGTGCGCATTAGGGAGTTGGATCTTATAGAAACTCGCCTTTCCAATATTCCAAAATCAATTGAAAAGCCGAAACATCTCGAAAAAATTGTGTTGATCAACGGACTTCCAAATGAATTTTTATCTTTTGCAATCCTTGAAATACTTGAGGTTAAGTTATAGTACAGGGTTGGAGAAGCTTCCAAATTCCTTTGGAAACTTAACGAAACTTCAACATATTATTTTGAAGATATGCTCCGATTTGCATAGGCTTCCCGATTCCTTTGGAAACTTAACCAACCTCCAAAGCATTGACTTGTCCTACTGTTTGCAGATGCTCCCGATTCTTTTGGCAACTTAATCAACCTCCAAATCATTGAGTTGTCCTACTACAAACTTTTGCAAATGCTCTCTGATTCTTTTGACAACTTAATCAACCTCCAAAGCATTGAGTTGTCTTACTGCAAACATTTGCAGATGCTACCCAATTCCTTTGGCAACTTAACCAACCTCCAAAAAGTTGACTTATTCCACTGCACCAGTTTGAATATGCTCCCCAATTCTTTTGACAACTTAACCAACCTCCAAAGCGTTGACTTGTCCTGCTGCACCAATTTGAATATGCTCCTATTGACTTGTTTGGCTGCTCCAATTTGCAGAGCCTTCCAGATTCCTTTAGTAACTTAACGAACCTCCAACATATTACCTTCCCTAACTTTGAGTTGTTCCAAATTCCTTGGGGAAACTTAATACAACTTAAATCTATGTGTTTTATAAGTTGCAAACTATTGAAATGTTTGCCCAATTTCATCAAAATGTTGACTCAGTTGACACAGCTGGAAATCGAGGATTGTAATGGTCTAGTGGAGGTTGGAGCACTGCCAACAACACTAAAACCGTTGTCGAGCATTGGGGAAAATAGGAGGCCTATGTGGTCTCTCAAAACTTCAAATGCTGGATATTAGCTGGTGCATGGAATTGGAGGAACTGCTGAGTATTGAAACAATGGTATCGTTGGGAGGAATTGTGTGCATTTAATTGTATCAAGCTGAAGAGCATACATGGTTTGGAGCAGTTGACAAAGCTTCGAATGATAAGCATTAATAGGTGCATAGAATTGGAGGAGCTTCCCAGTATTGAAACATTGGTATCCTTGGAGGAGTTATGCGCATTTAATTGTGTCAAGCTGAAGAGCATACAGGGTTAACTTTGAAAATATATACGTAAGTTAATTTTTTTTTCACAAACACGGGATAAGGTTAAATATAACTTATTCAATTTTTGAGCAGCATGGAATAGTATGAGTAGGTTAAAATTCACATATTCACGTATGATTGTGTTTGATATATGACACTCATGTGGCAACATTATAGTGTAGATCTAAAAATATGTTGTGTATTATACGTGTGACACATGAGACATGAGTGTATGGTATATACAAAGTGGCAAAAGATATGTTGATACCTTTGCTCAACGTAGCACCTGTATTATAATTGAATGATGCGCCCTCCTTGAATCGATTATCATTCCCTTTTGTTGTGTTGTGTGTTCATTTGATTTGGCATGAGGAGATCTTTGGTATATCATTTGGCATTTTGTGAACTATTTTATTCCAAGTACATTCTATCTTATATATGTTTATTATTTAATTGTCACATAATTTTTATTGAATGGTATAGAAGTTGGATTGGAGTGGACTACACAGATAGGAAAATTGAAAGAAAGGCTTTCGGTATCTTGTATCGGTGGACTGCACGTAAAGGTGATACCTATGCATGTAATATGATTTCAACTGCGTGGTATATATGATTGATATGTAGGATAAAGGAAAGCTACTTTTTCTATACTGATATTATTATCACTAATGGTGGTACCATTAGTTAAATAACGACCTTAATAAAATTTCTTTTTCTTTCACTTTCATATAAATTCATAAAAAAATTATACACAAAATGCTTGCAAAATATCATTGAAAATACCCATTCCCAGGTACCCAGCAAGACAACGTTGAAGAAATAGTGATTTTAAGTGTCAAATGGACCATAAATAGTACAGACTTGGTGCCCAACTAAATATTGGGATGGAAATGTGTCCAAGAATTATTTCCATGTTCATGTAAAAGTTGTGTTTAGTTGTATATTTTATATTTTGTGAATTTTTTTAAATCATAAAAAAACTATATTTTATATTTTATGAGTATTTTGTAAAAACATAGTGAAGTGATGAATCACTACCAATGGAAAAGGGATAGTCCGAAAATGAAACTAAAAACTAAGTGTAGTTGGTGGTGTCCTAGCACTTCTTTTCCATAATTTTATTTATTTATTTTAAAACATTTATTTATCTCATTTGTGGTAATTAAACATGTAGACAAACAACTACGTTTGTCTAGTATTTTTGTAAAAGCATATTCTTAGCATTTCATTGTTCCATCATCCCTCACAAAAGACTATTAAAATATACTATATATGTGATGATTTGCAAGGAGTGAGAGTGGTGGGTTAAGGATGGGATTACAAAGTGAGGGTTGATAAGAGGGAGGAGAAGGACTACAAGATGGAGCTAACCCGATGTCTTGAAGGAGGCCGAGAGGCAAAGCTAATAGAAGAGAAGGATAAATTTTTTCAAGTCACTTTTAGACTGATGTACATTTTTCTAAAATTTTGATTGATTTTATGGTGGTTATGGGCATGAACAAGAAGTAAGAACGTCAATTAAAAATGTCAATTTATAAATTATTTAAGATTTCAATTCATCTTTTATTTTATAATTATCAATTATAAATTTTATTGGAACAACATTATGATCTTTATTATTTCTATTTAATGTATTGAATTATTAGTTTGTTAATAATAAATTAAAAAGAAATAAAACATGTTTTAATACATATCTTTTAATCAAATAATTTGTAAGTGAATATATATAAATACACTGCAAAAAAATATAAATCTCTCTCTCTCTCTCTCTCTCTCTCTCTCTCTCTCATATATAATATGTGATTTATATTTTTTTTACCATTTATTAATTTATGGTGCTTTGCACCATATAGAAGTTTGCATATATTAAATAATAATAATAATAATAATACTTTTTGGTGGTTTGCACCACAAAATCTCAATCCACCTAGATTGGTTTTGGTGATTTGCACCATACACCATGGAAAACCACATATTCACTTAACACCAAAAATTATCATTTTTTTAACAAACACCACTTTTGCACCATAAATCTTAACACCACTTGCGTATCCCCACATTATCACCACTTTTGCACTTAACACCAAAATCAAATTTTTTACAGACACCACTTTTGCACCATAAATCTTAGCACAACTTGCGTATCCCCACATTATCACCACTTTTGCACCACTGTTTGAAAATTGAGGATTTCCCATATCCTTTACAAATAATCGTGCTAATGTGAGGCTAAAATGCCATTTTTCTTGTAGTATTTGCTTACACCTCTAAAGCAATAATCCTGCACCAAGTTTCCATTTCATTTCATAAACTTTGGTGCCACTTCCTCACAGTTATTCACCCTGAAACTAAATAAATTTAAATGTGTTTGTTCCATTAAAATGCTTCTGTTCTTTTTTTTTTTTTTGTAAGCTGCATGGAAGATTTATATTATAGTACAAAAAATATTATAGTCATCAGGAGAATCCAGATATATCGAATTAGCCCTGTACAAGGTGCAAACTTTACAAAAGAGTGCAGTAGAACCAAACTTATAGAGATAAACAAAATAACTATCGAGCAAGAAAGACAGTAAAAACTATAGCTTTGTGTTAAACTATAACTCTGTGCAAGCCAGAGTATACAAAAAGACAGAGTGGTAAAACCAGAAATGCAGAGCTCAGGAACTAGCTTCTGCGCCTTTGGAGTCATGCATGTCCTCGAAGATGGGGCAAGGTTCGAAGATATCATCTATCCACTGCTGCTCTGGGAGCTTGAATGGTAGAGGCTCAGTCTTGCGCTGGAGAATTGCTGCTGCTTCGTCTTTCCAAAGGTGCTTGCTGTGGACATTATCAATTGTAGAAGGAACCGGGAAAGAAGTCCCAGGAGGGGAGGCATCTTGCACCACATTTGCAGCTGGAGAATCAGGACTTGAGATGCAGCGAGGAGCAGGAACAGGAGCTGGAGCGGCGTCCATGGAGGCAGGGAGGTCCACAAAATTATGAAGAGAACTACCGGCAGCCTGCTCAACCGCATGAGGCTCCATGCATTTGTTGACCCCAACCATTCCGTTTCCTGTACCAGCCACCGGACCTTTAGGACCAACACCCAGGGGTGGAGACGGATGGGGGAAAAGAGCATATCTGCTTCCCGAAAGACAAGCTTCAAGAGCAACAAGGATGCCATCCAAATGAGCCATATTGGACCTGGTGTCCATTATGGTCATCTTAGCCACATTCCAATTAGTAAGCATATCTTCAACCATAGTACCTAGCAAATTCTTAAGCAACCAGTAATGGTTCACCTAAGTACCAGGGCTGCCGAAGGCGAGAATCTTAGCGACACTCTTGAACTCCCAATCGTCCACCAGATGGCGAACTGGCATTGATACATTTTCTTTGTAACTGATGTTGGATGGGATTTCCTTCTCCACCGACGTGGATTTTCCTGTGCCTTGACTGGAGCCACGCCGGGAGATACCTCTGGTGTGGTTCATGATCGAATTGGGAAGCAAAAGAACTGAACTCTCCACAGGGGCCGAGCTCTCCGCTGTGGATGCAGACAGAGCATAACCAAGATGCGTAATGAACGCAGTGGTGCGAGCCTGGTTCTTCATAACCCAGCAGGAGCCGTGGAGAGGGTAGGAGATCACACGCGAGAGAATTAATGTGAGTTGATACCAGCTCGGGCGAGAGGATCAGGAAAGATGAGCCAGCATAAATACCGTCCTCCAGGCCATGTGGGCGATGGGATCCTTTGCGCGCAGGGAGGCCAGTTGTATAAATGTCAAATCCTCCATTAATGCAGAGTCTAGGAGCTGGTGCCGGGACCAATAGACGTGTATCCCCTGGCAGTCCTGTTGGCAATGGCGGTGACACCCGGATCCAGGAAATGCTTCTGTTCTTCTTACTTCAAGGCTCGTAAGATATAAAACTTCATATAAATAATAATAAACTCCAAACTAGGCTCGTAAGGCATTAAAATCGCATCTCTTTGACCGATACGTATCCCTAAATCTGGTGCATGCACTTCTAGTTGACATTTACACCAAATTCCTTGACTTTTACATATAGTTATCACCGTATCAGACCAATCAAGACACCCTTACATTATGTTTGCTGCTTAAAGCCTCAAATTGATTTCATTCACAATGAACATGCTGAGATGGTCATAAAATGACCTGAAACAAATTTAGGGTTTCAAAAGAATCCATGAAAATTTGATAAAAACATGACCTGAAACAGATTCAGGGTTTCAAAACAATCCATGCAAATTTGAAAAAAACATACTTACAATTCTAAACTAGAGAAATTTTCAACTCGAGAAAGACACAGATAAATGGTATCAAATTTCAGTGGATGTAAATAAAATATGTTTGATGAAGAGGCAATATACATTGATTATCTGAGAAATGCTACTCTACCTTGGGGTTTTTCATTCTCTGTTCTAATCATAAAAAGGTTTGGAAAACGTTGTACTCATCTGTAGACTAAAGCTATGTGGCTTTGATGGCAATGTGCCCTTTACTAATGGCATGTCATGCTGTCAACTGAGGTATTTAATATTTCCCAATTCAAAATCAAAGCTCTATCAAATCCGATACATAAGGCTTTTATTTGGTGTGTGATGAGCTTTGATCCCAATTGGAATATGCGGAGGACTGCATAAGATTTGATCTATGAACCTCTTCCTGCCTTGAAACATCGAGTGCTTTAACCTTCGAGTACTACAAGAATCTCCACACCAATGGAAAAACTACTATTCATGTAGAGGCTCTCCATTAATACTCCATGATAGAAATACACCATAAAAGTTAACAACTTTAAGCTTATTGATAGAAGGATAAGAAGTTATAGCTAGATTAGAAGGTATGCTTTCTATTTTTAAAAATTTCTTAGACATATTCACAACTCTCCCCACCTAATTATCTTCGTTACTCTTCCCATCTGATTATCTTCCTTAGAGACTATTTTATGTGGTCTTCTTCTTCACCTTAGTTCAGTACTATCCTTGGGCAGCTTCGAATAGAGGCTTAATTTATGATTTAAAGAACATGCTTAGCTCCTTATATACCATTTTTTATGGTGTTTTTGTTCACCTCAGTTCAGCATACCCTAGAGATCTCTTGTTCACAGTTTTTGACTCCATTTGGAACATGGATTTATGTTACTTATTATTGTTCATCTTGAGTAAAAGTGTCCCAAGTTTTAGCAGTGGTATCTTTTTTTTTCGCACAGAAAAAAGAAAACTTTTATTAGAAAAAAAAACTGCCTAAAGTTTAGTGTTTGCTACAAAACATATCACATCATATCCAAAGGATATACCCAGACAAGAGGAATTACATCATACAGTATTCCCATAATAGAACAAAAAACCAAGTCCAAATAGACAAAAAAGAGAGTCAAGGCCAATATCAGGAAAACGGGAGGGAAGACGAACAATGAAGAGTCCAGTCCCTAAACTCGAAGATACATAAGCGCCCGTCCATGGTGCCCAAAGCCTGCTTCGAGAGGGAATCCTCCACTGTTTTGTGCTCCCAGTAAATGTGTCCGAAAGAGACATGGCTGAAACCATCAATAAGAGAGCATACATGGTTGATCCAGCCCTCCAGTTCAATCGATCGAAGGCACTGTGATGCAGGAGCATTAGCTGTCATGGTCAAGTGCTAAAAGTCTAGATGGACCTACGGGTCAAGACATCAGCCAAGAGAGGGCTTATTGAAAAAAAAGGACATTGTAAATCTTAAGTAAAAGCATCTAGTTAGTGAACAAGCATAGGTGTTAATGTAAGCATCAAGATTATGTAACGGACCCCTAAAAGAGAGGGATGACTAGAGTAAGGCGATAACTTGTTTTTAGTTAGCAGTTGAAGGTGAAAGATAGTGAGTGCTTAATATTATATTATTTCACATTTAGGTGAGTGTGATGATATTTGGATGCCCACTGATTTGTGAAATAGCAACGTCTTGGTTACTATCATTGAGGTGACTATCAAAATTCAAGTGCGAAATGTCTAGAGGATTTGCTGCTTTTCAGCATGTAGCAAAGGCTGAAAGCAAAGAGAGCTTGGCTTATGATGACAACCAAGAGCAGGAAGAAGTAAAGGAGGACATCAAGCACTCTGATGTTGTGTTTGAGGAAGCTGAGAAGAAGAGTATTGAAGACTTTATGAGTCATGTAGTATGCTTGGAACAACAGGAAGATTTGATGACTGAATCATCAAATGAGATCATTGGGTCTGATAGTTTTGAAGTTAAAAATTCGAGTGTGTTTGCAGGTATTGCAGGAGGCAATCCATCTTTTGGGATTGTCCTGGATGAGGTTGGAAGTTGCAAAGCAAGATATGATGAGGAATGTTTTTCTGAAGAAGACAAAGAGGAACTATTGCAGCAAAAGGAATTCATAAAATCCTTACTTAATGAAGGAATCATCTCTACCGAAGGTGGGACAGTTATGTCTCGTGTGAGGGGACCTGTTGTAGAAGAAGACAGAGAGAAGATGGCTCATCTAAGTAGCCAAAAGAAGGATTTGGGACAGGCACCTAGATCTACCACAGATATGGGAAATTAGATTTTATTTTGATAAAGGATGAAAAAGAAGTATCACAGGAAGATTGGTTTGGTGACAACGAAGAAGAAAGCAATGAAGATGAAGGTGAGGCAGATATGCCTCATGATAAAAGGAAGTCGGTCTCAGAACTGAAGGAAGTTGAACTGGCTACTATAATAAGTCAAGGAAATGAAAAGCAGCTATGGACTGTTGTCAAGAAAGAAGGGGAAGAGAGTTATGTTGAAGTTAATGATTAGCCTACTGATGATGTGTTTGAAATTAGTCAGGAAGAAGGTGAATGGCTGAAAAACTTGCTGAAAACGATTGCAACCAATGAGATGGAAATGTCTCAAGTTTTGGCTGGGACAAAAGCAGATGTTAGTTGCCTAAACTATGTTATGTTAACTAATATACCAAGAACTGTGAATGACTTTGTTGCTGCAGTCAGAGTATTTTAAGACAATTTACTTTTCGAAAGTAAATTTGTGGATAATGAGGAGAAGAAGGGTATTGCAGAGGGGGATATCATTAAAGATATTCAGGAAGTTAGGGAGGCAACAATATCTACAGTAGTGTTCGCAGTAATATCAAGAGAAAAAATAGAAGTTGAGGCAAGCAAAGCTGAGAAAGATAATCAGCAGTTTAAAGGTGAATGGACAAAGTGTAGTAAGATGCAGTGGCAGAGTAATAAAAGCAAGATTATTTTGCAGCAGCAAACTAGAGTTTGGGATCTAGGAAAGATGAAGATTGAAGGTTCATGATCAGGAGATCATGTTCTTCTTTCTAACTTGGGAGTTTGATGCAGGAGCATTGGTTGTCATGGTCAAGTGCTAAAAGTCTAGATGGACCTTCGGGTCTAGACATCGACCAATAGAGGTCTTATTGAAAAAAAAGGACATTGTAAATCTTAAGTAAAAGCATCTAGTTAGTGAACAAGCATAGGTGTCAATGTAAGCATTAATATTATGTAACGGAGCCCTAAAAGAGAGGGATGACTAGAGTAAGGTGGTAACTTGTTTTTAGTTAGCAGTTGAATGAGTCATAGAGGAGTAATTATTGGTTTTCTAAAATTAGAGTTAGATGTTGAATTTTAGGGGTAGTCGAAGAGCTGGAAAATGCTCTCTTGGAATAGAATGTTGTAACTCTCGAGTAAGGAGAGTAGCTTAGGGTTTTTTTAAGAGAAGAGGACCAAGGAAAAGAAAGGAGGCCATAGGTAGAGTACAACAGGGTTTTGATATGCATGTACAGGTTTTTAATTAAATGAATACACACTCATTTATATAATGTGGTTTTTGTCTCTTTTACAATGGGATAGTGATGTAATCAAGTAATGGTGATGAATATTAGTTAGCTGAGTAACTGGTTAACTAGAAGTAATCCCTTTTCTGTAGGGATTTAGGATTTGTAGAGTTTCAACCTCTATATGAAGTTGGAAGCTAGTGATAGATTATGGTGTTACTCTAGAGATGGATGGAATTACTATGTGTGATTCCAGTTCATATTGAGATCGAGCAGAACCTATGAGAAGTTTTATTCGCTACAGAGATTTAGAGAAGATGCATTTAGAGGTTGGATGTGTATTAGTCAAATAATGATGACAGTGGTTGAAGGAAAGCGTTGAAGTGAGAAATAAAGGGGAATCGCCATTCATGGTGTGTTGAGAAGGGTACAAGTCTGTTTAAAAAAATGTGGTCAAATTCTGAGTTGAATTTAGCACCATTGTTTGGTAAAATTGCCAGAACTTGGAGAAGTGAATACTCCCATCTTGAGAAATGGAGGCGTGGCTAATTTATGGATGATCAATAATAGAAAATAGGGCCAGTTCGGTACAACATCATTTATTGGTAGAAATGAGAACGTGTTAGTTGATGGCATTGAATGCATATCATACAAATTGTTCTGGATCGTTGGCAAAAGAGTTGGTGGAGTATTGTTACACTCTGGAACCTGACCGTAGGTAATTTAAAGTAATTATCATTTGAAAATTACGATTGAGAGAAGTCGCCCTTTGGAAGCTGTGTAGAAAGGAATTGATTCCTCAGAGAATCAAAGTCAAGTCTAAGTTGGGACACATTAGAATTTGTCTGAATGCTAGAAGACGACTTCATGCCAAGGTAAATCGGTTCTGAAACTTGAATGTGCACTCCTGTTTAATAAAGGGCGTTGAAATTCTTAAGTTATGACGCTGGGTGAATTTATGGAATTAATATTGTGTCTTCCTTATGTGAAGACTTAAATCTAGGTGGAATGGTAATTATCCATCTCATGGAATAAATAAACGTATGAATGTATGGAGAGAGAATGAGTGGAGAGTGGCATTATTTTATTTAATGAAGGTGAAAGATAGTGAGTGCTTAATATTATATTATTTCACATTTGGTGAGTGTGATGATATTTGGATGCCCACTGATTTGGGAAAGAGGAACGTCTTGGTTAGAGTGCTAAAACATAGAAGGAGGGCCAATTATGGCTCAAGAGAGTTTAGAAGTTAGCTAAGTGTGTCAGCGACAGAAACACACTAAGAGTATATCCTCGGGATCTGGCAGCCTCTTGGTTGGGGCCTGTATCAATTGGTATCAGAGCCAGGTTAGGATGCTTGAACAGTGGAGTTCTTGGTGTGGAAGATAGCTACTTTGGGAGGTGTAGTTGCATGCAAAGGAAGGA
The DNA here is from genome assembly GCA_027924585.1 of Larix kaempferi. Taxonomy (NCBI): domain Eukaryota; kingdom Viridiplantae; phylum Streptophyta; class Pinopsida; order Pinales; family Pinaceae; genus Larix; species Larix kaempferi. The sequence continues at coordinate 42,568,878 of BSBM01000047.1, forward strand.
TAAGGCAAGTTCAGTCAAGAGATTGAAGTTGAACAGAAGTGTGGGAGTGGCGATAGAAATTTGGCAGCAGCAAGCTTTTGGAAGTTTGGGTATCGTCTTTGTTTTAATGTCATTGATATGCAGGTAGCAGCAGAAGAGAAGATATATTGGCAGAAGAAGATCACAGCCCTAGGAGCAGTGATAAAGGAAGCCAGTAAAGGTTTATGAGAGAAAGAAGAGGTGTGGCTAGAACCTAGTACTTCAACTGAAGTTGAAATACAAGAGGAGAGTTGTGTTCTCGAGAGTAGAAGAGTTGTGAGAGCAGTTCTTAGAAGGTGACTATCAAAATTCATAGCAAAGGTTCAGGAGACAGCCACAAAGTGAAGGAAGAAGATGCCATAGTCAATGGCATATGGAAGCAGAAGAATGATGAAGAGTATGAGAGGGAGAAGGCTGAGATAGAAGTCTGTCTAGGAGTACTGATGGAGCTGTTACAAAAGGAGAAGGTAAACCAGATATGTGGTTTCCTCATGAGGAGAAAGTTGAAGTGGCATAAGCTACAAAGGAGAAGAGAGCAACTGATTAATTCTCAGTGCGAAGATGAGATACTCGAGGCAAGTGAGTGTCTGGAAGAAGACATGAAGCCTGAAGCTTCAAGTGAGGCCAAGAGGTCTGAATGTTTTACAACTAATAGTTTGTGTGTGCTTACAGGTACAATGAATGAGGAAAGGCAATTTGCTAATGTTATCATAAAGGATGAAGGAGGAGGACCGAACCTAAATCCTGCTCAGGAAGATGAAGAGACAGTTGTGTCTCATGCAAATACACAAACACAAAGAGAATAAGGTGATGCTTTTCAGCATGCAGCAAAGGCTGAAAGCAAAGAGAGCTTGTCTTATGATGACAACCAAGAGCAGGAAGAAGTAAAGGAGGACATCAAGCACTCTGATGTTGTGTTTGAGGAAGCTAAGAAGAAGAGTATTGAAGACTTTATGAGTCATATAGAAGGCTTGGAACAACAGGAAGATTTTATGACTGAATCATCAAATGAGACCATTGGGTCTGATAGTTTTGAAGTTAACAATTCGAGTGTGTTTGCAGGTATTGCAGGAGGCAATCCATCTTTTTGGATTGTCCTGGATGAGGTTGGAAGTTGCAAAGAAAGATATGATGAGGAATGTCTTTCTGAAGAAGACAAAGAGGAACTATTGCAGCAGAAGGAATTCATAAACTCCTTACTTAATGAAGGAAGCATCTCTACTAGAGGTGGGACAGTTATGTCTTGTGTGCGGGGACTTGTTATAGAAGAAGATAGAGAGAAGGCTTTGGGACAGGCAACTAGATCTGTCACAGAGATGGGAAATCATAATTTTATTCTGATAAAGGATGAAAAATAAGTATCACAGGAAGATTGGTTTGGTGACAACGAAGAAGAAAGCAATGAAGATGAAGGTGAGGCAGATATGCCTCATGATAAAAGGAAGTCGGTCTCAGAACTGAAGGAAGCTCAACTGGATACTATAATCAGTCAAGGAGATGAAAAGAAGCTATGGATTATTGTCAAGAAAGAAGGGGAAGAGAGTTATGATGAAGTTAATGATTATCCTACTGATGATGTGTTTGAAATTAGTCAGGAAGAAGGTGAATGGCTGAAAAGCTTGCTGAAAAGGAATGCAGCCAATGAGATGGAAATGTCTCAAGTTTTGGCTGGGAAAAAAGTAGACATCAGTTGCCTAAACTATGTTATGTTAACTAATATACTGAGAATTGTGAGTGACTGTGTTGCTGCAGTCAGAGTATTTGAATACAATTTACTTTTCAAAAGTAAATTTGTGGATAATGAGGAGAAGAAGGGTATTACAGAGGGGGATATCATCAAATATATTCACGAAGTTAGGGAGGCAGCAATATCTATAGCAATGTTCACATTAATCTCAAGAGAAAAAGCAGAAGTTGAGGCAAGGAAAGCTGAGAAAGATAATCAGTAGTTTAAAGGTGAATGGACAAAGTGCAGTAAGATGCAGTGGAAGAGTAATAAAAGCAAGATTATTTTGCAGCAGCAAACTAGAGTTTGGGATCCAGGAAAGATGAAGATTGAAGGTTCATGATCAGGAGATCATGTTCTTCTTTGTACCTTGGGAGTCTGATGCAGGAGGATTAGCTGTCATGTTCAAGTGCGAAATGTCTAGATGGACCTATGGGTCTAGACATCAACCAAGAGAGGGCTTATTGAAAAAAAAGGACATTGTAAATCTTAAGTAAAAGCATCTAGTTAGTGAACAAGCATAGGTGTCAATGTAAGCATCAATTTTATGTAACCGACCCCTAAAAGAGAGGGATGACTAGAGTAAGGAGGTAACTTGTTTTTAGTTAGTAGTTGAATGAGTCATATAGGAGTAATTATTGGTTTTCTAAAATTAGAGTTAGATGTTGAATTTTAGGGGTAGTCAAAGAGCTGGAAAATGCTCTCTTGGAATAGAATATTGTAACTCTCGAGGCAGGAGAGTAGATTAGGGTTTTTTTAAGAGAAGAGAGCCAAGGAAAAGAAAGGAGGCCGTAGGCATAGTAGAATAGGGTTTACATATGCATGTACATGTTTTTAATTGAATGAATACAGACTCATTTATATAATGTGTTTTTTGTCTCGTTTACAATGGGACAGTGATGTAATCGAGTAATGGTGATGAATATTAGTCAGCTGAGTAACTGGTTAACTAGATGCATGTGATTTTGTTGAGTAGAAGTAATCCCTTCTCTGTAGGGATTTGGGATTTGTAAAGTTTCAGCCTCTATATGAAGTTGGAAGCTATTGATAGATTATGGTGTTACTCTAGAGATGGATGGAATTACTATGTGTGATTCCAGTTCATATTGAGCTCGAGCAGAACCTATGAGAAGTTCTATTCGCTACAGAGATTTAGAGAAGATGCATTTAGTGGTTGGATGTGTATTAGTCAAATAATGATGACAGTGGTCGAAGGAAAGCGTTGAAGTGAGAAATAAAGGGGAATCGCCATTCATGGTGTGTTGAGAAGGGTACAAGTCTATTTAAAAAAATGTGGTCAAATTCTGAGTTGAATTTAGCACCATTGTTTGATAAAATTGCCAGAACTTGGAGAATGAATATTCCCATCTTGAGAAATGGAGGCGTGGCTAATTTATGGATGATCAAAAATAGAAAAAAGGGCCAGTTCGGTTCAACATCATTTACTGGTAGAAATGAGAACGCATTAGTTGATGGCATTGAATGCATATCATACAAATTGTTCTGGATCGTTGGCAAGAGAATTGGTGGAGTATTGTTACACTCTAGAACCTGACTGTAGGTAATTTAAAGTAATTATCATTTGAAAATTACGATTGAGAGAAGTCGCCCTTTGGAAGATGCGTAGAAAGGAATTGATTCCTCAGAGAATCAAAGTCAAGTCTAAGTTGGGACACATTAGAATTTGTCTGAATGCTAGAAAATGACTTCATGCCAAGGTAAATCGATTCTGAAACTTGAATGTGCACTCCTGTTTAATAAAGGGCGTTGAAATTCTTAGGTTATGACGTTGGGTGAATTTATGGAATTAATATTGTGTCTTCCTTATGTGAAGACTTAAATTTAGGTGGAATGGTAATTATCCATCACATGGAATAAATAAACGTATGAATGTATGGAGAGAGAATGAGTGGAGAGTGGCATTATTTTATTTAATGAAGGTGAAAGATAGTGAGTGCTTAATATTATATTATTTCACATTTAGGTGAGTGTGATGATATTTGGATGCCCACTGATTTGGGAAAGAGCAACATCTTGGTTAGAGTGCTAAAACATAGAAGGAGGGCCAATTATGGCTCAAGAGAGTTTAGAAGTTAGCTAAGTGTGTCAGCGATAGAAACACACTAAGAGTATATCCTCGGGATCTGGAAAGCTCTTGGTTGGGGCCTGTATCAATTGGTATTAGAGCCAGGTTAGGAAGCTTGAACAGTGGAGTTCTTGGTGTGGAAGATAGCTACTTTGGGAGGTGTAGTTGCATGCAAAGGAACGACAAGGCAAGTTCAGTCAAGAGATTGAAGTTGAACAGAAGTGTGGGAGTGGCGATAAAAATTTGGCAGCAGCAAGCTTTTGAAAGTTTGGGTATGGTCTTTGTTTTAATGTCATTGATATGCAGGTAGTAGCAGAAGAGAAGATATCTCGGCAGAAGAAGATCACAGCCCTAGGAATAGTGATAAAGGAATCCAGTAAAGGTTTCTGAGAGAAAGAAGAGGTTTGGCCAGAACCTAGTACTTCAACTGAGATTGAAATACAAGAGGACAGTTGTGTTCTCAAGAGTAGAAGAGTTGTGAGAGCATCTCTTAGAAGAGGACTATGAAAATTCATAGCAAAGTTTCAGGAGACAGCCACAAATTGAAGGAAGAAGATGCCATAGTCAATGGCATATGGAGGCAGAAGAGTGATGAAGAATATGAGAGGGAGAAGGCTGAGATAGAAGTCCGTCTAGGAGTACTGATGGAGCTATTACAGAAGGAGAAGGTAAACCAGATATGTGGTTTCCTCATGAGGAGAAAGTTGAAGTGGCATAAGCTACAAAGGAGAAGAGAGCAACTGATAAATGCTCAATGTGAAGATGAGATACTCGAGGCAAGTTAGTGTCTAGGAGAAGACTTGAAGCCTGAAGCTTCAAGTGAGGCCAGGAGGTCTCAATGTTTTAAAACTAATACTTTGTGTGTGCTTACAGGTACAATGAATGAGGAAAGGAAATTTGCTAATGTTATCATAAAGGATGAAGGAGGAGGACTGAACCTGAATCCTGCTCAGGAAGATGAAGAGATAGTTGTGTCTCATGCAAATACACATACACAAAGAGAAGAAGGTGATGCTTTTTAGCATGCAGCAAAGGCTGAAAGCAAAGATAGCTTGTCTTATGATGACAACCAAGAGTAGGAAGAAGTAAAGGAGGACATCAAGCACTCTGATGTTGTGTTTGAGGAAGCTGAGAAGAAGAGTATTGAAGACTTTATGAGTAATGTAGAAGGCTTGGAACAACAGGAAGATTTGATGACTGAGTCATCAAATGAGACCATTGGGAATGATAGTTTTGAAGTTAACAATTCGAGTGTGTTTGCAGGTATTGGAGGAGGCAATCCATATTTTTGGATTGTCCTGGATGAGGTTGGAAGTTGCAAAGCAAGATATGATGAGGAATGTATTTCTGAAGAAGACAAAGAGGAACTATTTCAGCAAAAGGAATTCATAAATTCCTTACTTAAAGAAGGAAGCATCTCTACTGGAGGTGGGACAGTTATGTCTTGTGTGAGGGGACCTGTTATAGAAGAAGACAGAGAGAAGATGGCTCATCTAAGTAGCCAAAAGAAGGCTTTGGGACAGGCACCTAGAGCTGTCACAGAGATGGGAAATCCTAATTTTATTCTGATAAAGGATGAAAAAGAAGTATCACTGGAAGATTGTTTGGTTACAACGAAGAAGAAAGCAATGAAGATGAAGGTGAGGCAGATATGCCTCATGATAAAAGGAAGTCAGTCTCAGAACTGAAGGAAGTTAAACTGGCTACTATAATAAGTCAAGGAGATGAAAAGCAGCTATGGACTGTTGTCAAGAAAGAAGGGGAAGAGAGTGATGTTGAATTTAATGATTAGCCTACTGATGATATGTTTGAAATTAGTCAGGAAGAAGGTGAATGGTTGAAAAGCTTGCTGAAAAACGATTGCAGCCAATGAGATGGAAATGTCTGAAGTTTTGGTTGGGGAAAAAGAAGACGTTAGTTTCCTAAACTATGTTATGTTAACTAATATACCGAGAATTGTGAGTGACTGTTTTGCTGCAGTCAGAGTATTTGAAGAGAATTTACTTTTCAAAGGTAAATTTGTGGATAATGAGGAGAAGAAGGGTATTGCAAAGGGGGATATCATCAAATATATTCACGAAGTTAGGGAGGCAGCAATGTTCACAGTAATCTCAAGAGAAAAAGCAGAAGTTGAGGCAAGGAAAGCTGAGAAAGATAATCAGCAATTTAAAGGTGAATGGTCAAAGTGCAGTAAGATGCAGTGGAAGAGTAATAAAAGCAAGATTATTTTGCAACAGAAAACTAGAGTTTGGGATCTAGGAAAGATGAAGATTGAAGGTTCATGATCAAGAGATCATGTTCTTCTTTGTACCTTGGGAGTCTGATGCAGGAGCATTAGCTGTCATGGTCAAGTGCTAAAAGTATAGATGGACTTGTGGGTCTAGACATCAACCAAGAGAGGGCTTATTGAAAAAAAAGGACATTGTAAATCTTAAGTAAAAGCATCTAGTTAGTGAACAAGCATAGGTGTCAATGTAAGCATCAATATTATGTAACCGACCCCTAAAAGAGAGGGATGACTAGAGTAAGGAGGTAACTTGTTTTTAGTTAGCAGTTGAATGAGTCATAGAGGAGTAATTATTGGTTTTCTAAAATTAGAGTTAGATGTTGAATTTTAGGGGTAGTCGAAGAGCTGGAAAACGCTCTCTTGGAATAGAATGTTGTAACTCTCAAGGAAGGAGAGTAGCTTAGGGTTTTTTTAAGAGAAGAGATCCAAGGAAAAGAAAGGAGGCCGTAGGCATAGTAGAACAGGGTTTTCATATGCATGTACAGGTTTTTAATTGAATGAATACAGACTCACTTATATAATGTGGTTTTTGTCTCTTTTACAATGGGACGGTGATGTAATCGAGTAATGGTGATGAATATTAGTCAGTTGAGTAACTGGTTAACTAGATGCATGTGATTCTATTGAGTAGAAGTAATCCATTTTCTGTAGGGATTTGGGATTTAAAGGGTTTCAGCCTCTATATGAAGTTGGAAGCTATTGAAAGATTATGGTGTTACTCTAGGGATGGATTGAATTACTATGTGTGATTCCAGTTCATATTGAGCTCAAGCAGAACCTATGAGAAGTTCTATTCGATACATAGATTTAGAGAAGATGCATTTAGTGGTTGGATGCGTATTAGTCAAATAATGATGACAGTGGTCAAAGGAAAGCTTTGAAGTGAGAAATAAAGGGGAATCGCCATTCATGGTGCGTTGAGAAGGGTACAAGTCTGTTTAAAAAAATGTGGTCAAATTCTGAGTTGAATTTAGCACCATTGTTTGGTAAAATTGCCAAAACTTGGAGAAGTGAATACTCCCATCTTGAGAAATGGAGGCGTGGCTAATTTATGGATGATCAATAATAGAAAATAGGGACATTTCGGTACAACATCATTTAATGGTATAAATGAGAATGCGTTAGTTGATGGCATTGAATGCATATCATACAGATTGTTCTGGATCATTGGCAAGAGAATTGGTGGAGTATTATTACACTCTGGAACCTGACTGTAGGTAATTTAAGGTAATTATCATTTGAAAATTATGATTGAGAGCAGTCGCCCTATGGAAGTTGCGTAGAAAGGAATTGATTCCTCAGAGAATCAAAGTCAAGTCTAAGTTGGGACACATTAGAATTTGTTTGAATGCTAGAAAATGAATTCATGCCAAGGTAAATCGGTTCTGAAACTTGAATGTGCACCCCTGTTTAATAAAGGGCATTGAAATTCTTAGGTTATGACAATGGGTGAATTTATGGAATTAATATTGTGTCTTCCTTATGTGAAGACTTAAATCTAGGTGGAAGGGTAATTATCCATCTCATGGAATAAATAAACGTATGAATTTCTGGAGAGAGAATGAGTGGAGAGTGGCATTATTTTATTTAATGAAGGTGAAAGATAGTGAGTGCTTAATATTATATTATTTCACATTTAGGTGAGTGTGATGATATTTGGATGCCCACTGATTTGGGAAAGAGCAATGTCTTGGTTAGAGTACTAAAACATAGAAGGAGGGCCAATTATGGCTCAAGAGAGTTTAGAAGTTAGCTAAGTGTGTCAGCGACAGAAACACACTAAGAGTATATCCTCGCGACCTGGCAGGCTCTTTGTTGGGGCCTGTATCAATTGGTATCAGAGCCAGGTTAGGAAGCTTGAACATTGGAGTTCTTGGTGTGGAAGATAGCTACTTTGGGAGGTGTAGTTGCATGCAAAGGAAGGACAAGGCAAGTTCAGTCAAGAGATTGAAGTTGAACAAAAGTGTGGGAGTGGCGATAGAAATTTTTAAGCAATAAGCTTTTGAAAGTTTGGGTATGGTCTTTGTTTTAATGTCACTGATATGCAGGTAGCAGCAGAAGAGAAGATATCTTGGTAGAAGAATATCACATCCCTAGGGGCAGTGATAAAGGAAGCCAGTAAAGGTTTATGAGAGAAAGAAGAGGCGTGGCCAAAACCTAGTGCTTCAACTGAGGTTGAAATACAAGAGGACAATTGTGTTCTCAAGAGTAGAAGAGTTGTGAGAGCATCTCTTAGAAGATGACTATCAAAATTCATAGTAGAGGTTCAGGAGATAGCCACAAAGTGAAGGAAGAAGATGCCATAGCCAATGGCATATGGAGGCAGAAGAGTGATGAAGAATATGAGAGGGAGAAGGCTGAGATAGAAGTCCGTCTAGGAGTACTGATGGAGTTGTTACAGAAGGAGAAGGTAAATCAGAGATGTGGTTTCCTCATGAGGAGAAAGTTGAAGTGGCATAAGCTACAAAGGAGAAGTGAGCAACTGAAAAATGCTCAATGCGAAGATGAGATACTCGAGGCAAGTGAGTGTCTGGGAGAAGACTTGAAGCCTGAAGCTTCAAGTGAGGCCAAGAGGTCTCAATGTTTTAAAACTAATACTTTGTGTGTGCTTACAGGTACAATAAATGAGGAAAGGAAATTTGCTAATGTTATCATAAAGGATGGAGGAGGACCGAACCTGAATCCTTCTCAGGAAGATGAAGAGACAGATGTGTCTCATGCAAATAAACATACACAAAGAGAAGAAGGTGATGCTTTTTAGCATGCAACAAAGGCTAAAAGAAAAGAGAGCTTGTCTTATGATGACAACCAAGAGCAGGAATAAGTAAAGGAGGACATCAAGCACTCTGATGTTGTGTTTGAGGAAGCTAAGAAGAAGAGTATTGAAGACTTTATGAGTCATGTAGAAGGCTTGGAACAACAGGAAGATTTGATGACTGAATCATCAAATGAGACCATTGGGATTTGATCGAGTGTTTTTGCAAGTATTGCAGGAGGCAATCCATCTTTTGGGATTGTCCTGGATGAGGTTGGAAGTTGCAAAGCAAGATATGATGAGGAATGTCTTTCTGAAAAAGACAAAGAGGAACTATTGCAGCAAAAGGAATTCATAAACTCCTTACTTAATGAAGGAAGCATCTCTATTGGAGGTGGGACAGTTATGTCTCGTGTGAGGGGACCTGTTATAGAAGAAGACAGAGAGAAGATGGCTCATCTAAGTAGCCAAAAGAAGGCTTTGGGACAGGCACCTAGAGCTGTCACAGAGATGGGAAATCAGAATTTTATTCTGATAAAGGATGAAAAAGAAGTATCACAGGAAGATTGGTTTGGTGAAAATGAAGAAGAAAGCAATGAAGAAGAAGGTGAGTCAGATGGCTCATGATAAAAGGAAGTTAGTCTCAGAACTGAAGGAAGCTGAACTGGCTACTATAATTAGTCAAGGAGATTAAAAGCAATTATGGACTGTTGTCAAGAAAGAAGGGGAAGAGAGTTATTCTGAAGTTAATTATCATCCTACTGATGATGTGATTGAAATTAGTTAGGAAGAAGGTGAATGGCTGAAAAGCTTGCTGAAAAAGATTGCAGCCAGTGAGATGGAAATGTCTCAAGTTTTGGCTGGGACAAAAGCAGATGTTAGTTGCCTAAACTATGTTATGTTAACTAATATACCGAGAACTGTGAGTGACTGCGTTGCTGCAGTCAGAGTATTTGAAGAGAATTTAATTTTTGAAAGTAAATTTGTGGATAATGAGGAGAAGAAGGGTATTGCAGAGGGGCATATCATCAAAGATATTCAGGAAGTTAGGGAGGCAACAATATCTATAGCAGTGTTCGCCGTAATCTCCAGAGAAAAAGCAGAAGTTGAGTGATCGGGATTTATGTGGGGACGAAACAAAAGATAACATATACAGAATCATATTGAAAATAACACAGTGATACAATAAACACACATTCTATGAAATAGCGGAAATAGAACAGACTGTAAAATACAATAGCTGGAATGGTGGTAGCTATCTCTTAGAAGAGATGTGGCCGCTATGCTCATTCGTGGCAAGATGAATACAAAGAGAGGCCAAAAGGGCTTATTTCTCATAAGCATGAGTGAAAGAATCCCAAACATCCAAAAACCTAACCCTAGAAGATGAATCGTCATAAAGTTTGCGGCCCCAAGGTGGTTAGTTGAACAGTCAACTTCTCGGGGTCATAACTTTTATATACGATCTCGATTCGGGGTGCTCGGTAGCCTATTGGAAAGGTCTATCCTAGATTTACAACTTTAGATTGGGGCCAAGTGCATGCCTAAGGCAACCATCTGGCCCCCCAAATCGCCAAAAAAGGTCGTTTAGGGCCTCAAAACAACTCCGCAAGTTTAGGACCCAAAAAAATGCTAAAAATAGTAATTTGCCAAAATTGCCAGAAGACTGTTTTAAGCCAGTAGGAAGAGGTGGGCTACCACCGATATCCACCTGGATCAATCCTCCCTCCTTAGGAAGCAATGGTATCCATTGCGTTAAATCTCTTATCATATGTCGAACTGTGTGTTGAGTTGAGCTCTTGGCGCAGCGTTTGCTGAAGTGGAAAGGTTGCCTTACTTTGAAATTTGCAGAGGGTGTTAATTGTTGGAGGCACTGGAACTGTTCAACAGTTTTGGTTTCCGTGGTATCGTTGGTCGACACCGGTGTGGATGGTTTCTTTTTGGAGGAGTACCTTGAATGCGTGGCCTTTCACTGTAGAGGTACCCGAATAGGAGATGCTGCACTGACTTTTTGTTTTTCCTGTTTCTGCTGAGTAGAGGGAGAATGTGCAGAGGTTGTGGATGTCTCTGCGATCTGATGTTCACCTTTAGTGGAAATTGCCAATAGGGAAAATTTCCTAGTGTGGGAGATTATCTTCCTGCCCTGCTTGGGTGGGGTAGGTGACGCTGTCTCTGGTATCCGATAGAGTTGTCCTCCCAAAGTGATAGTGACACTGCGAGGTCGGGATTCATATATAGCATGACGCTTCCATAGATATGGTTGTCCTAAAAGAACATCACATACTTCAAGTGGGGCCACATCACACAATACCTCATATTTGAAGGGCTTGATTCCGTATGGTAGGCAACATTGATGGTTGACGCGGATCCCTCATCCTTCGCTTAGCCAACCAATGGTGTATGGTTGCGAGTGTGGTGTCATTGGTAGCTCCAATCTCTTGACGACTTCTGCTGAGATCAGGTTCTTTCGGTTGCCGCTGTCCACAATGAAATGTAGGGGAATTCCCTTCACCCACATCTGTGAGTGGAAAAGGCGCTCCTCTGCCTCCGACTCTTTAGGTTCCTCTAGTTGAATCTGTGTGGTAGCAACAACGGCACTGGGTTTTGCATCAATAATCTGCTTCCCTTTGTACGTGGATCTGAAATTAGGTTCGGAGTCAGAATCAGAAATGGGATCTGATTCTGAAGCTTTGATCTCAACCACCAATGACTGCTTTGAGCGACATACATCAATGTTGTGCTAGGGGCTTTTGTGGAATTCGCACCACTTCCCGGTGTCCTTCTTTGTCTTTTTGTTACCCTTCTTCGCTTGTGGTTGGGACTGGTTGTCCTTTCCCTGCCCTGTGTTCCGCGAGCCAGAGTTTCCCTTTCCCTGCTTCTGCGCAGGTCCGAAGTCACGCTTGTTCTTTTGCTGAAATTTCTGCTCAATTTTGACAGCATATAGATAGGCAAATCCGAGTGAAGAGATTTCCAGGAAATCCATCTCTATTCATATGTATCGGTGTAGGCCACTGCAATATTTCAGTACTAGGTGCCACTCGAAGTCCTTGATACCTAGCTTTGTGCGCAAGGTATGAAATTTGTTGGTGTACTTCGACACCATTTGGTCCCTCTCTTGATGCAGAATGGTCCAATTTGTGTACTGGTCAGCATAGTTTCCAACATGGTAATATTGTTCCTTGACGACATCTACAAAAGAGGCCCAAGTGGGATTGGAATATTCAAACAATCCAGACTCGTCTGATGAGTTTTGCTCATAGTAAGTTTCCCACCAATTTTTGACATGGGGGACAGCCTTGAGGAGCGCAAAGATGATCTTTTCGCTATCGAAAAAATTGTGGATAGAGATATACCCTTCTAGTAGATTCAACCATTTATCTAAGGCATCGGCATCGATCTGGCCTTCAAATAAAGGGATATCAAAATTAACTTGTACCTTGAAGGGAGTCACATCTCCAAAACGGTTTCCTGTCGAAGGTGTATCTGTTGCCGTTGGCATGCGCCGAAGGATCTGGGCAAAATTATCCATCATCTCATTCCTCTATCGCACGAGTGCTTCCTCAAGAAACAACTTGATAGGATCTACTGCTCCGTCGTCTCTCTTTTCTTCCGCCATGGGAGGCCGTTTGGGGCGGTGAGAGTGGTCTTCCCCAAGTGAAACTAGTTAGATACCCAACTCTCTATATCTTGACCTCATCGGGGACATGCACCAAGAAGCAATCAAAGAGCAGACCGCTCTGATACCACTGATATGTATTTATGTGCAGACGAAACAAAAGATAGCATACACAGAATCATATACAGAGATATATTGCAAATAACACAGTGATACAGTAAACACACATTCTATTAAATAGTGGAAATAGAACAGACTGTAAAATACAATAGCTGGAATGGTGGTAGCTATCTCTGAGAAGAGATGTGACCGCTATGCTCATTCGTGCCAAGATGAATACAAACAGAGGCCGAAAGGGCCTATTTATCATAAGCATGAGGGAAAGAATCCCAAACATCCAAAAACCTAACCCTAGAAGATGAACCGTCATAAAGTTTGCGGCCCCAAGGTGGTTAGTTGAACAGTCAACTTCCCGGGGTCATAACTTTTGCATACGATCTCCGTTTGGGGCGCTCGGTAGCCCGTTAGAAAGGTCTATCCAATATTTACAACTTTTGACTATAGCAAAATGAATGTTGGAGGCAACCATCTGGCCCCCCAAATCTCCAAAAAAGGTCGTTTAGGGCCTCAAAACGGCTCCGCAAGTTTAGGACCCAAAAAACTGCTAAAAATAGTAATTTTCCAAAATTGCTAGAAGACTGTTTTGAGCCAATAGCAAGAGGTGGGCTGCCACCAATATCCACCTAGATCAATCCTCCCTCCTTAGGAAGCAATGGTCTCCATTGCGTTAAATCCCTTATCATATGTCGAACTGTGTGTTGAGTTGAGCTCTTGGTGCGGCGTTTGCTGAAGTGGAAAGGCTGCCTTACTTTGACATCTGCAAAGGGTTGTAATTGTTGGAGGTGCTAGAACTATTCAACAGTTTTGGTTTCCGTGGTATCGTTGGTCGACACCGGTGTCGATGGTTTCTTTTTGGAGGAGCACCTTGAATGCGTGGCCTTTCACTATAGAGGTACCCGAATAGGCGATGCTGCACTGGCTTTGTGTTTTTCTTATTTCTGCTGAGTAGAGGGATAATGTGCAGAGGTTGTGGATGTCTCTGCGATCTGATGTTCACCTTTAGTGGAAATTGCCAATAGGGAAAATTTCCCAATGTGGGAGATTATCTTCCTGCCCTGCTTGGTTGGGGTAGGTGAAGCTATCTCTGGTATCCGATAGAGTTGTCCTCCCAAAGTGACAGTGACACTGCGAGGTTGGGATTCATATACAGCATGACGCTTCCATAGATATGGTTGTCCTAAAAGAACATCACATACTTCAAGTGGGGCCACATCACACAATACCTCATCTTTGAAGGGATTGATGTCGTATGGTAGGCAACAATGATGGTTGATGCGGATCCATCGTCTTTGGCTTAGCCAACCAATGGTGTATGGTTGCGGGTGTGGTGTCATTGGTAGCTCCAATCTCTTGATGACTTCTACTGAGATCAGGTTCTTTTGGCTACCGCTGTCCACAACGAAATGTAGGGGAATTCCCTTCACCCACATCTGTGAGTGGAAAAGGCGCTCCTCTGCCTCCGACTCTTTAGGTTCTTCTAGTTGAATCTGTTTGGTAGAAACAACGGCACTGGGTTTTGCATCAATGATCTGCTTCCCTTTGTATGTGGCCGTGAAATTAGGTTTGGAGTCAGAATCAGAACTGGGATTTGATTCTGAAGCTTTGATCTCAGCCACCAATGACTGCTTTGAGCGACATTCATCAGTGTTGTGCCAGGGACTTTTGTGGAATTCGCACCACTTCCCGGTGTCCTTCTTTGTCTTTTCGTTACCCTTCTTCGCTTGTGGTTGGGATTGGTTGTCCTTTCCCTGCCCTGTGTTCTGCGAGCTAGAGTTTCCCTTGCCCTGCATCTGCGCAGGTCCGAAGTCACGCTTGTTCTTTTGCTGAAATTTCTGCTCAATTTTGACAACATATCGATAGGCAGATCCGAGTGAATAAATTTCCAGGAAATCCATCTCTGTTCGTATGTACCAGTGTAGGCCACTGCGATATTTCAGTACTAGGTGCCACTCGGAGTCCTTGATACCTAGCTTTGTGCGCAAGGTATGAAATTTGTTGGTGTACTCCGACACCGTTTGGTCCCTCTCTTGATGCAGAATGGTCCATTTTGTGTACTAGTCATCATAGTTTCCAACAGGGTAATATTGTTCCTTGACGGCATCTACAAAAGAGGCCCAAGTGGGATTGGAATATTCAAACAATTCAGACTCGTCTGATGAGTTTTGCTCATAGTAAGTTTCCCACCACTTTTTTACATGGGAGACAACCTTGAGGAGCGCAAAGACGATCTTTTCCCTGTCGAAAAAATTGTGGACAGAGAAATACCCTTCTAGTAGATTCAATCATTTATCTAGGGCATCGGCATCAATCTGGCCTTCAAATAAAGGGATATCAAAATTAACTTGTACCTTGAAGGGAGTCGCATCTCCAAAATGGTTGCTTGTTGAAGGTGTATCTATTGCCGTCGGCATGCGTCGAAGGATCTAGGTGAAATTATCCATCATCTCGTTCCTCTGTCACGCGAGGGCTTCCTCGAGCAACAACTTGATAGGATCTACTGCTCCATCGTCTCTCTTTTCTTCCGCCATGGGAGGCCGTTTGGGGCAGCGAGAGTGGTCTTCCCCAAGTGAAACTAGTTCGAGACCCAACTCTCTATATCCTGACCTCGTCGGGGACATGCACCGAGAAGCAATCAAAGAGCAGACTGCTCTGATACCACTGATCCGGATTTATGTGCGAACGAAACAAAAGATAGCATATACAAAATCATATATAGCGATATATTGCAAATAACACAGTGATACAGTAAACACGCATTCTATTAAATAGCGGAAATAGAACAGACTATAAAATACAATAGCTGGAATGGTGGTAGCTATCTCTTAGAAGAGATGTGGCCACTATGCTCATTCATGCCAAGATGAATACAAAGAGAGGCAGAAAGGGCCTATTTATCATAAGCATGAGGGAAGGAATCCCAAACATCCAAAAACCTAACCCTAGAATATGAACCGTTATAAAGTTTGCGGCCCCAAGGTGGTTAGTTGAACAGTCAACTTCCCAGGGTCATAACTTTTGCATACGATCTCCGTTTGGGGCACTCTGTAGCTTGTTGGAAAGGTCTATCCGAGATTTACAACTTTAAACTGGGGCCTAATGTATGCTGGAGGCAACCATCTGGCCCTCCAAATCACCAAAAAAGGTCGTTTAGGGCCTCAAAACGGCTCCGCAAGTTTAGGACCCAAAAAACTGCTAAAAATAGTAATTTGCCAAAATTGCCAGAAGATTGTTTTGAGCTAGTAGGAAGAGGTGGGCTGCCACCGATATCCACCTGGATCAATCCTCCCTCCTTAGGAAGCAATGGTCTCCATTGCGTTAAATCCCTTATCATATGTCGAACTGTGTGTTGAGTTGAGCTCTTGGTGCGGAGTTTGCTGAAATGGAAAGGCTGCCTTATTTTGACATATGCAGAGGGTTGTAATTGTTGGAGGCGCTGGAACTGTTCAACAATTTTGGTTTCCGTGGTATTGTTGGTCGACACCGGTGTGGATGGTTTCTTTTCGCAGGAGCACCTTGAATGCATGGCCTTTCACTGTAGAGGTACCCGAATAGGCGATGCTACACTGACTTTGTGTTTTTCCTGTTTCTGCTGAGTAGAGGGATAATGTGCAGAGGTTGTGGATGTCTCTGGGATTTGATGTTCACCTTTAGTGGAAATTGCCAATGGGAAAAATTTCCCAGTGTGGGAGATTATCTTCTTGCCCTGCTTGGTTGGGGTAGGTGAAGCTGTCTCTGGTATCCGATAGAGTTGTCCTCCCAAAGTGACAGTGACACTGCGAGGTCGAAATTCATATACAGCATGACGCTTCCACAGATATGGTTGTCCTAAAAGAACATCACATACTTCAAGTGGGGCCACATCACATAATACCTCATCTTTGAAGGGCTTGATGCCGTATGGTAGGCAACATTGATGGTTGATGCAGATCCCTCGTCCTTAGCTTAGCCAACCAATGGTGTATGGTTGCAGGTGTGGTGTCATTGGTAGCTCCAATCTCTTGACGACTTCTGCTGAGATCAGGTTCTTTTGGCTGCCGCTGTCCACAGCGAAATGTAGGGGAATTCCCTTCACCCACATTTGTGAGTGGAAAAGGCGCTCCTCTACCTCCAACTCTTCATGTTCCTCTAGTTATATCTGTGTGGTAGCAACAACGGCACTGGGTTCTGCATCAATGATCTGCTTCCCTTTGTACGCGGCTGTGAGATTAGGTTTGGAGTCAGAATCAGAACGGGGATCTGATTCTGAAGCTTTGATCTCAGCCACCAATGACTGCTTTGAGCTACATTCATCACTGTTGTGCTAGGGGCTTTTGTGGAATTCACACCACTTCATGGTGTCCTTTGTCTTTTCGTTACCCTTCTTCGCTTGTGGTTGGGACTAGTTGTCCTTTCCCTGCCCTGTGTTCTGCGAGCTAGAGTTTCCCTTGCCCTGCTTCTACGCAGGTCCGAAGTCACGCTTGTTCTTTTGTTGAAATTTCTGCTCAATTTTGATAGCATATCAATAGGTGGATCCGAGTGAACATATTTCCAGGAAATCCATCTCCGTTTGTATGTACCGGTGTAGGCCACTGCGATATTTCAGTACTAGGTGCCGCTCGGAGTCCTTGATACCTAGCTTTGTGCGCAAGGTATGAAATTTGTTGGTGTATTCCAACATCGTTTGGTCCCTCTCTTGATGCAGAATGGTCCATTTTGTGTACTGGTCATCATAGTTTCCAACAGGGTAATATTGTTCCTTAACGACATCTACAAAAGAGGCCCAAGTGGGATTTGAATATTCAAACAATCCAGACTCGTCTGATGAGTTTTTCTCACAGTAAGTTTCCCACCAATTTTTGACATGGGGGACATCCGCGAGGAGCGCAAAGATGATCTTTTCCTTGTCGGAAAAATTGTGGACAGACAAATACCCTTCTAGTATAATCAACCATTTATCTAGGGCATCGACATCGATCTGGCCTTCAAATAAAGGGATATCAAAATTAACTTGTACCTTGAAGGGAGTCGCATCTCCGAAACGGTTTCTTGTCGAAGGTGTATCTGTTGTCGTCGGCATGCGTCGAAGGATCTGGGCGAAATTATCCATCATCTCGTTCCTCTGTCGTGCGAGGGCTTCCTCGAGCAACAACTTGATAGGATCTACTGCTCCGTCGTCTCTCTTTTCTTCCGCCATGGGAGGCCATTTGGGGCGGTACGAATGGTCTTCCCCAAGTGAAACTAGTTCGAGACCCAACTCTCTATATCCTGACCTCATCGGGGACATGCACCGAGAAGCAATCAAAGAGTAGACCGCTCTGATACCACTGATCCGGATTTATGTGGGGACGAAACAAAAGATAGCATATACAGAATCATATACAGAGATATATTGCAAATAAAACAGTGATACAGTAAACACGCATTCTATTAAATAGCAGAAATAGAAGAGACTGTAAAATACAATAACTGGAATGGTGGTAGCTATCTCTGAGAAGAGATGTGGCCGCTATGCTCATTTGTGCCAAGATGAATACAAAGAGAGGCTGAAAGGCCATATTTATCATAAACATGAGGGAAAGAATCCCAAACATCCAAAAACCTAACCCTAGAAGATGAATCGTCATAAAGTTTGCGGCCACAAGGTGGTTAGTTGAACAGTCAACTTCCCAGGGTCATAACGTTTTCATACGATCTCCGTTTGGGGTGATCGGTAGCCCGTTGGAAAGGTCTATCCAAGATTTACTACTTTCAATTAAGGTCAGATGCATGTCAAAGGAAACCATGTGGCCCCACAAATCGCCAACAAAGGTCGTTTAGGGCCCCAAAACGGCTCTGCAAGTTTAGGACCCAAAAAACTGCTAAAAATAGTAATTTGCCAAAATTGCCAGAAGACTGTTTTGAGCTAGTAGGAAGAGGTGGGCTGCTGTTGGTGGGAAAAAATACCCTATAGTAAGGAAACGGACACTATCAACTGAAAGGGGATGAAAGGTAAGCATACTAACTTTGTTACAGAGATGTTTATGAATGGAAATAGGTTATAGGTCTTGAGAACATACCTTTCGAACGAAGTTCGATCCTAGCTCTTATTCGATCTTGCGCTCGATCCTCAAGTCAACCTCCCGTTCGATAAACCTGCAATACAAGTACCTTTCTCAGCGTATCTTGGATAATATATAATGATGAAATGGACAAAGCAATTTAAACATCAAATATTAACCAAAACAAATCCAAACAAGTACATAGTTTCATCATTTAATTTGGGACAAGAACACTAAGTCATGAACACTTAGTTTGGGACAAGAAAAATGCTTCAACCTTTTATTGTCAAATGCAAATTGATGATACAAAGTATACCTGACTTAGTCAGGTATACAAGTACCTGCAAATGTCCCAAACTAAGTCATGAACACTTAGTTTGGGACAAGAAAAATGCTTCAACCTTTTATTGTCAAATGCAAATTGATGATACAAAGTATACCTGACTTAGCCACATGCTCCTGCAGCCTGATCCTGGGCTCTTGCTCTTCTCTGGCTTGGATATCTTCCAGCATAACCTCCAATGCAAGCTTCTCTTTTTAAAAGTCTCTCAATATCATTCATGTCTCTAACCCCTCTCTTTATTCTTCCTTGTATTTATAGGACAAGGGAAGTAGTTCAGGTCGAGGGATGGTTATGGAGAAAGTTGGGGAAGTTGGGAAACCAACTGCAACTAATTCTCTTCATGAAATTAATTATTTTTTAATCATCTTTTGAGGTGTACACTACTATTTCTCAGTGGAGTAGCGCCCAGGGCACCACTATAGTGTTTTTAAACTAGCGCTCAACACTTTTTAAATGTTGAACGCTACTCTATTGAAGAGGAGTAGCACTCATGAGGCTTGAGCGCTACTATTGCACACTGGAGTAGGGTACAGGTGCTAGTCTATTGAAGTAGAGTAGCGCTCATTTCTCAAAATGACATTTTTTACGGTTTTACCATTTTGCAAGGAGGTGGAGTAAGTCAAGGTCTCATCTAAAGTCAACATGCTCCTCCATCCAAGTTGTCCTTTTGTGTGATCAATAGCTCAAGGTGATCACGGACGGAGAGGTGCAAGTTTGACCTATAACAGATTCCCCCTAATGTTTGATGTCAGAGGGAAACGATGGCCGAAATACATTATAATCCAAAGCCAGAGGAGGAGCAAGGAACCGCAGAAACAAGTCAGAAGAACACCTGAAACAAAGATCAAGGTCAGCGAGCAATTACATTTTTGACATCATATAGATGTGCAGTGTGATACAACATGATCTCCGATACATAACAAGGAGATGTATATATAGCATGGCCACTTGGAATACAAGCGTGGATCCATGTCAAACTGAGAGATCATAGCCATAACAACAAACTGGATCTATGTCTCATGGAGAGCTGAATATAAGTGAGGCTCAATCTTGCGCAACTTGGGTGATAACAAAATGAGGTAATGTCATCCAAAATCCCAAGGTCTTCATCAAAACAACCCGAGGTACAAACCCTAACCATGTGAATAGATGAGCTGATAGTCAAACATGGGGGGTATCGTTTGATTATCGGTCATTGATGTATACCGTTAACAAACGCGAGGGCTTCCACTGATAATGATAATGGGGCCCAAGGTACCAAGTACGATCCGTCAAGTGTGAATAGATGGAATTGGAGTCGAACACTTGGGGATCCTATTGAAGAAGAGACATTGCTGTATTCTCGACATTCAACAGCGAGGAAAATTGCCACTGGTGACTGCAATTTCCAAGGTACTAACCGAAACTCAAAACTTCATTCCCAGAGTAAAATGAGTTGATGTCAATGGGAAGAAGTCCATTGGATGGGAGGCCTTAAAGTATCTTCCACCATCCAACTCGAGGAACACTCAACTGGTATAAGCTGATATGGAGTAATATGTAACAGGACTGACACTAGGATGGTCGACACATGAGGTCAAGGTAAACTGCAGAATGGCCGACATAGGGTATATCCTTGAACAGTGAGCACGACACAAAGTGACTCTGGCAGTTTCCGACGTAATGGAGTAAATGATAAGCCTATAATGTAGGATACATTTATCAGACCCTCTATATGGTTGGAAGAATAACCAACCGGGGGAGTAAACAACTCGGAGATCAGGTTCACGCTAAGGTCAAAAACTAAACCCAACCGACATGATAGACTTAAGTAGGTGTTGTGTTCAAGGATAGAATTGACTGAACTACCTTTGACTTTAAAGATATGACACATATTTCCCATCCCTTATTCTTTTTAGATAAAAGAATACATTTATTGTTGTTTTAATGAGTCCAAGAAAGAATGAAAAACTCAATAGATCCAACCTTGTAAAAAGTTTAACGAGCCCATGGGAGGAAGACTCAGGACCTTCTTCATTGTTTACAAAGTTCGAAGAAGAGATAGAAGATTACTCTATTTTACTGATCTCTGGATTTTAATATCGAGCCGAGATCTATTCTTGCTCGCCGGTGTTTTCAATTTTAAGTAGTCTGAAAAACTTAAACAATCCTCTTTACACCTATCCATGGATTTTATATCGAGCCCAGATTGGTCTGTGCTCGGCGGTGTTTTCTTGTTTATAGAGTTGAAAAACTTAAACAGTCCTCTACTTACCCTCTCGTGGATTTCACATCGAGCCCGAGTAGGTGAATGCTCACTTGGTATTTTCATGTTTAGAGAGCCTGAAAACCCTAAAGAAAGGCTCCAAAAGGTCCTTTTTCGTGTGGTTAGTCTCCTCCCCCGAAAAAGTATAAAACAAAGGGATAAGAACTCTTCTAGTGCATACAAAAGTATACATAGAGTATACCTTTTCCGTAGTTAATCCACCTAGGCCCAGAAAAGGGGCAATTCTATACCTGAGTGGATGAGCCTTCAAATACTTTAACGAGCTTGAAAAGGACAAGTCTGCTCGGCAATCTCGTTTAGGTTTAAATAGTCCAAACAATAGCTTCAAATGACTTAAAGGTCAGCTTCTGGGATCATAGCTTCATAATCTGCCAACACTAGGTCTTCAACCAAATATTAGTAACCGCGACAAAAATCTTGAATGATATATGAATTTGACTATTAACTAGTTAACAAGGTCTAACATCGAGAAATTTAATCTTAGGAGATCGATCCAACAAAAATTCAGTGAAAAAATGAGAACTGGATAAGTGAAAATTAGTATTGCATCATGTGTATGTTTTAATTGATTAATTAGGTGATTTTGGTAAAATTTGAAACTATAGAGAATTAAACAATGGTGGGTAAAAATTAAAATCCATTTCAATATATATAATTTCATTTTTAAAACTCAATTTCCAATTTGTTTTTGTAGGGCAAAAATTTGGGGCAAACTTTGCACTTTCAAATCTCCTTGGCGATCAAATCGAACATCCAATCACCGTTCTTCTTCCACCAAGTAAGTTAGAATCCTCCCAACTTGCATTTATATGGTTTAGTTTTCAATTTTTGAGCCTAAAACTGCTTACCAGGCAATGCTCACATCATTTAGTGCTTGGGTGCTACTGTGTAACAAGAGCAGTAGCGTGTGAAGGAGATGAGCGCTACTATGTTCACATAGAGTAGCGCCCACACATTACTGTGTAGTGTAGACAGTAGCGCTCAAGCCTAAAAATGAAAAAACAAGCGTCGAGGACTAAAAAATTGTCATTTTTTGTGCAGGATGGTTCTTCAATGGAGGGAGAGGGAACATGAGGACATGGATAGGCTAGCCATGCAAGACCTAGCCACTCTCCATGCGCTCAGAAGATGCGGTTTGTTGAAGTTCTACCGAACCGTAAATATGAGGGCCCCAAAAAAATTATTTCGAAGACTTATTCAATACTGGGATGTGGATACCAATACCTTTGTCATCCGTAGGAAAACTTTGGAGCTTATAGTTGATGACATTTACTTCATTACTGGTCTCTCACGGAGGGGAGATGTAATAAATTTGAAGGGGTCTTCTCGTGTGGGCATAGGGTCAGTGCAAGAGTACTTGAATACATATTGTGTGGCTGGAGCTGAGAAATCAGGAAGCCAAATCTTGATTTCTACCATTGAAGGCCTCCCATTGAAGGTGATTGTGAGTATGATTAACTGAGTGGCAGGTAGTGCCTCACTACACCTAGCTTCCAGGCACTCTATGCATGTTGGTGTACAATGCTTACAAGGTCATGTATACGATTGGTGTACTAGTTTACTAGCGAGCATGAAAGATCAACTGATGGGTTGCAAATCCAGCAAAATGAAGAATTTTGGGTACGGTAGCATTTTGTGTACTTTATTCTTCGAGAGGATGCCTGCTATTAGCTTGGGGATGCCTCTACCTCAGGATAACCCCCATGACCTTAGACTAGGCCGTTGGGGTGACATATTCCTCCGCCAAGGTGGTGGAGAAAGTCACTATTGTTATCATACTGATGATTTCTGGGGGTGGTGTGTTATAGCTTGAAATGACACCTCTCCGTCTGTGACGACACTTGCTTCCCTTAGTCGCATGACGACATTTCTTGAGATCAAGTTCAGTCACACAACAGGACATTTGTGGATGGAGGAGTCATTTGGGACACTAAAAATAGTTGAAATTACCTCATTCTTGACCCATTTGATGTATATGACCCTTAGGAACATTTTTCCAGACCAAACCATCTCCTGAAAATGAGCAGAAAAGCCTGTTTTTGGCCATTTTTCAATATGAGCGCGGGTACACAGGCATGATAGTAGCGTGTATACCCTTTTGAGAGCGACTCCACTGTTATAATAGTAGAGCCCATTGCCATGTGTACGTGACTTTGTCTACTATAGAGTAGCGTACACCCCTGTTTTGGTCAAAATCTCGAAATTCGAGTAAGTTAAGTTGGTTGGGAAACCTCTTGAGTGGTTATAACTTCTTTTCCTCTTCCTCACTGACTATATAAGGAGGGTAGAAGGGCCATAGAAGAGGACCAAGCCCAATTAGAAAGTTATGCTGGAGGAATGGAGACCCTCATCCCCCTCTCTTGTGCTTCAGTTTTGGTAAACCCTAGTACAATTGCTTAGAGGCTGGGATCCTTGGAGAACAGAAGCAGGAGACCTTGAATCTAGGTTTCATGAAGTGCCAAGCTTGAAGGAAGGTATAACTTTATGTACTTGCTTTCATTCATTAATAAAGATCAGACATTCTTCTCTTTCCAAATATGACCTATTAATGTGTCTCAGATTTGATTACTGTTTGCTTATAGTTTGATGTCTCTTTATATTATGGATATCAGTCTTATATATGTAGTCAAATGTGTTTGAGAAGGGTATCAAGTTGTTTTGCAGGTCTGGGCATTGCGACATTGAATAAGCATTGAAGAGCGAGGGAGGCAAAGCTAGGACCAACCTTCTGAATGAGGTGCCTACATCTCTAAACCCTAATCTCTTCACTTATTTGTTATACTTGCAGAATGCTTGTAAGTCTATCTTTATCACCGTAAGTTGGTAGTTTCTCCCCTGAACTATAGGTGCATCCTCCATCATCCAACACGAGGGACACTCAAAAGGTATGAGCTGATTTGGAGTAGGACTAAACACATGATGAAACATACTGACACCAAGGAATGACCGACACATGAAGTCAAGGCAACTGCAGAATGGCCGACACAGGTTATATCCTTGAACAGTGAGCACGACACAAGAGTGACTTAGGCAGCTTTGAACACAAAGGGACCACGATGCAAGTCTGCAATGTAGGAGACATTAACAGATTCTCCATATGATTGGAAGACTAACCAAACGGAGGAGTAAGAACTCTAAGATCAAGTTTACCCTAAAGCCAACACTAGAAACCAACTTGTTTGATAGACTCAAAACAGGTGCTTTGTTCAAGGAGATAGTTGACTTGCTTCCATCATATTGAAAGATATTTTAACAGTCTTCCCTTCCCTTTCCTTTTTCGTTTTTTAACGAGCTCGACAAAGAACTAAAGCATGCTCGACGGTATTTCCATATTTAAGGGGTCTGAAAAACCTAGAAGAAAACTCCATACACCTATCCGTGGATTTTATATCGAGCCCGGATTGGTTTGTGCTCGGCGGTGTTTTCTTGCTTATAGAGTTGAAAAACTTAAACAGTCCTCTATACACCATCTCGTGGATTTCACATCGAGCCCGATTAGGTGAATGCTCGCTTGGTGTTTTCACATTTCGAGAGTCTGAAAACCCTAAAGATGACTCCAAAGGTCCTACCAACTTACGGTGACTGAACTTGATCTCAAGAAATGTCGTCATGCGACCAAGGGAAGCAAGTGTCGTCACGGACATAGAGGTGTCATTTCAAGCTATAACATGGCGGGAGAGGTAACTGCCCGCCTTCGAGAAGTTTCCATATGTTGGATTGGATTTCCGCCATGATCCAGAGCTGGCGCTTCCTCCAGGTGGAGCCTGGGGAGATATTGGTATGTTTAATTTTGAGAATTATTTAATTTTTTCAAAATTTTCAAGTATTTGATTTTTATGAATGAATTTTGAAGTACTAAACAAGTGTCATATGCAGACATTGGGCCTGTCCATCTTGAGGGACATCCTACCATCTTCGTGAGGCTAGCTGATATTGCTATAGCAGATGCTATGGTGGGGACCATAGAGAGAAAAGTGAGTCGGTTGACTCATGATGTTCCTGCATGCCGTATGGATCAGATACCTATTGATATGCAGGAAGATGTAGTTGGGGTGCCCCCGGCATGGCTTAGAGTGCTGCAGAAGGTAGCTAGGCTAGTCATATGTTATCGTAATGCAGTAGATGATGATGAGGCCCCTCCTTCTCCATAAGAGAGGGATACATTCTATGTATATTTTTGAGGCCACTGTGCCCAGTTTTGTACTTTTATGACATGACTTGATAAACTTGTGATCCAAAACTAATATATTTTTTGATACAGTATCGGCTATATATAGTATCGGTTATTTACATGTGTATGTGTTTGAATTTTATGTGTGCAATGCTGTTTATGAAAGTGTATGATACAAATGCCAGTCTAACACATAGTTTGCAAATGAATCAGCTAATGCGTTTAAATTTCTTGGAATGTGTTCATATATAATAGAATCAAATTGTCTTTCCAATAGTCTAACTCACAGAAACTGATGTAGCAATCCATGATCTCTAATCTGGTAGACACCTGTTAACTGAAATACAATTAGTTGTGAGTCAAGTCTTACCTCCAAATGTGAAATGCCATGACTGAGAGCATCTCGGAGAATTTCTATAACTGCACTGTATTCAGCCACATTATTCGTGGTGGGAACCAAACAAACCCCCCCCAAAGAGATAAGTTGGCCAGCGGGTGAGTAAATGACCCAAGCTGCTGAAGCTAACTGACAAGTGTGGCGACTGGCGCCATCAGCAAATCCTAAGAAGTGTTCGGTCGAAATCTGGTACACAAAACGAAAACACACATAAGATTAACTAACAAGCATAAACGAAAACTAGCTCTACAAAAAATATGCAGCTATGTTACAAGAAAAAGCATGTCAGCCTTAGCGTAGTACTTCTTCAGGTAGAGCCCATTTCTAGGCTCGACCAACTTATTACCTTCGTAATCTACCAGTTCGTAGGCACCTTTCTTCAGTACTTTGGAAATTATATAAGGCCCGAGCCACATGGACTTGAACTTGCCAGGTCCTAGGGGTTCTTTGTCTTGATCCCAAAGTAGGACCAAGTCTCCTTCAAGGAAAACCCTAGGTCTGATAGACTTGTCATACTATCCTTTGAATCATTTTTTGTGGACCTCATTTGTTGTGAGGGCATCGCGGCGCTGGTCATCTGGATGTTCTAAGTGTAATAAAAGTTCTTCTAGTATTGAAGTATCCAGTATTAACTGAACGACTAGTTTCAACGAAGGAATCTCGCATTCAATCGGTACGACTGCTTCTATCCCATGCAAAAGTTGGAAGGGAGAGAATCCAGTAGCAGTCTTAACGTTAGCTCGGTAAGCCTAAAGAGCTGGGTACAACATGATGTGCTAGTTATTTCGACTGGCATTAACAGTTCTTTGCAGTATAACCTTTAAAGTTTTGTTCACTGCTTCGACTTGTCCATTCTCTTGTGTATAGTATGAAGATGAATGTTCTTGTCGAAAACCAAGCATTGTATACAACTCGGTCATCATGCTATTCTGGAAATGCCTTCCATGATCAGTCACTATCTCTTTAGGTATGTCGAACCGTGCAATAATCTGATTAAACACTAAATAAGTGGTAGTTTCTCCATCTGCCTTGACAGTAGGTATTGCCTTCGCCCACTTGGTAAAGTAGTCAATTGCAACGATGATGTAATGATGCCCTCCAGTCGAAACTGGATTGCAAGTCATGTAATCAACCCCTCATTTTGTGAAGGGACCTGTTGTAATCATAAGATGAAGAGGAGCTGGGTGTGCCCTCATTTTCTTAGTGAAAAACTTACACGGACAACAACATTTCACAGCTTCCACACAATCTTTAAAGATCGTGGGCCAAAAATATCCGGCACGCAGTATCTTTTGAGTTGTTGCCAACCCAGAAAGATGTCCCCCACAAGCTCCACTGTGGGCATCATTTAATACTGCTTCAGCTTCTTCTAGAGTTAAGCAATGTTGTAAAATGGAATCTACCCCACGTCGATACAAAGTATCTGAGATGATGAGAAAGTTCTTCGCATGGATTTTTAGCTTGCGTCGCTCTTCTCGAGAAGAAGTAGTAGGACACCTCAAAGTCTGGAGATATACAAAGATATCCCCGTACCATGGGTCAGAGGAAGCAATGAGGAAGATATGTTCATCTGGGAATGATGATTCTTCCTCAACATACTCTAGGTCACTCGGAAACTCTGAGATTAACTCAGTGAACACTAGTGATTTCTTTGACTTGGCTGATTGAAAGACCAAATCAAACTCCTGTAGGATTACAATCCATTTATTATATTTCCCACCGATGATTCGTCGGGTGAGAACATACTGAAAAGGATTGACTTCTGCTATCACAGTAGTAGTTCGTAAAAGTATATAGTGACGAAGACTTTGTACCGCATAGACCGCGGAAAGTGCTAACTTCTCAACGTGCGAATATTTAACCTCAGGGGCTATCAATGCACGAGAAATATAGTTGACAACATGCTCTTGGAGAGTATCGTCCTCCTGAACTAATACTATACCAATTGTATTAAGAGACACTGCCAGATATAAAAGAAAGTCTTTTGCGTAGTCTGGAGGGCTCAACAAGGGTGCTGAAAGAAGTGCCTTTTTCAAGGCCTCAAAGGATGCTTGAGTAGCCTCGTCCCACACAAATTAGGAGTCTTGTTTGAGTAGTCTCATAAAACCTTTGGTAATCTTAGCATAGTTTATGATGAATCGCCGTAAGAAATTAGACATGCCTTGTAGACTTTGGAGTTGTCGCAAGGTGCGAGGAGGCAGATTTACAATCGCATCTACTTTCAGCGGGTCAACCATTATTCCACGACTGGAGACAATGAAGCCCAGTAGACGTCCCGATTCGACACAGAACACAAACTTGTTAGGATTCAAACGAATCTTATATTGTCTGCATATTTCAAACACCAGTCTAAAATGGGTTGGATGATCCCGTCTCTTTCGATATCGCGCCGGGAGGTCATCCAAGTAAGGTTCTACTATGTGTTTGATATCATGAAAAGCGAAATTCATCACACACTAGAAGGTAGCTCCAGCATTCTTCAAGCCAAATGGAATCTTCCGGTAAGCGAAGGTCCCTCACGGGAAAATGAAAGTTGTTTTATGCTGATCTTCGGGTTTGATTTGTATTTGATTGTATCCCGAAAATCCGTCCATGAAAGAGAACATCTCATGTCCTGCACAGGCGTCTATGATTTGATCAATAAACGGTGTAGGATAGTTATCTTTCGAAAAAAATTTGTTCAAGTCCTGAAAGTCAGTACAGACTCTAATGGTACCTTGCTTCTTATCAACCAGAACAGGGTTCGAAACCCATTCCGTCATGTCAATCGGATAGATGAAACCGACTTTAAGCAACTTTTCAAGCTCCGCCTTGATGGCGGTCGCTTTTCTAGGGTTCACAGGATAGAGCTTTTGTCTCACAAGTTTTGCGTTAGGGTATGTCGTAATGACATGCTCCACAATGGCTGGGTCAATGCCTGGCATCTCCTCATATGACTAGGCAAAAATGTCATAGAATTCTTTGAAAAGTTTTGTATACAGAGCGATCTCTTATGGAGAACAGTCTGTGCCAATAAAAATGTTTTCCACGACCCCGGGTTTGGTGGAAATGTTAATCAGAATTGTTCTCGATATATTAGCCATATTTTCCTTAGCATAAACAACTCTCGAAGTAGAAGGAAAAGATGACAAATCAACAAATCCACCGGGTCTCACAAGGAATTCCCCTCTCTTAATCCTGTCTAGATCTGGAAGCATGTAGGACCTATGATGCATATGTTCCCATGGTTGGTCCAGGCCCATCATGACTTCCAAGATGGCTTCATCAGACGACAAAACCGTGTCTAAACAATCGAACGAGTGGGTGGAATTCAGTGACCATGCTGGAGCATAGTCCATATCTGACTCAGCAGATACTGGTGGAGTCATGATGTGTTCCATTGTAGCATGTTGTGCTTCTATATAGGCTACTTCTGCAATGGATAGAGGCACAGAAGGTTTCGACGTAGTGGGAAGGATCCAAGGATCAGTTCTTAAAACAACCATGAATTTTTTAGTAGAAGTACCCACATCAGAACGCATAAAAAGAACAGGGGAGGGAAGGTCAAAAGTGTCTATTAACGACCCATAAAGCCCTGCTCCTAAACTCTCACTAACCGGGGCGGTTTGATCAACTAAGGGAATTGTGGTCTCTGAAGAAGTCTAGTTGTTTCTCTAAGTGAAAGAAAGCTGATCGACTGTAACGGCCTTACCTTCAAACGGGAACATAACAACTCGAAAAATTGTCGATGTAATAGCTCGCATGGCATATGTCCAGCTCCTGCCTAATAACATGTTGTAATCAAGCGGAGCGTCCAGAACTTCTACTTCTACAGCAACTGTCTTACCGGCCAATGTGACATCAAATGATGGCAAAACCCCATGTGGACGGAAAGTCCTACCGTCAAATGCAGTAAGTAGTGTGTTAGAAGGGGATAACTCAGGAGAACCCAAAGCTTTCCAACAGGAAATTGACATTACGCACGTCGACACGCCCTCATCTACGACAACTCGTCTGATGGTCATTGTGTTATAGGTCAAACTTGCACCTCTCCGTTCGTGATCACCTTGAGCTGTTGATCACACAAAAGGACAACTTGGATGGAGGAGCAGGTTGACCTAAGATGATACTTTGAACTCACTCCATTTCCTGACATTACTGTAAAAACACCAAAAAATATCATTTTGAGATATGAGCGCTACTCTACTCAAAGAGACTAGCACCCATACGCTACTTCAGTTTATAATAGTAGCGCCCATATCCTAATATACACTACTCCTTCTCAACATAGTAGCGCTCAGCATTCTAAACTCGATGAGCGCTAGTTGTTAAGAACTAAAGTAGCGCCCTATACGCTACTTCACTGAACAAGAGTCGCGTACATCTTAAAAGATGATTTAAAAATAAATTAATTTCTCGAGGAGGATTAGTTGCTGGTAGTTTCCTAACTCCCCCAACTTCCTCCATAACTATACATCAACCTGAACTGCTTCTCTAATCTTATAAATACAAAGAACATTAAAAGAGAAGGGTTAGAACCTAAATGTGGAGATGAATTAATGGAGAAACTTTGAAGAGAGAAGCTTGCATTGGAGGAGTTGATGCTGTAGACATCCAAGCCAGAGAAGAGCAAGAGCCCAGAATCAAGTTGCAGGAGCCTGTTCCATGATCAGGTATACTTGTACTTCATTTTACTTTTGACAAATAAAGGTTGAAGTGTCTTTCTTGTTCCAACTTAAATGTGTTATGAAATGGCATCTTAATTTGGATCTATTTTGGTCAATGTTGAATGTTAAACATTGTTTTTGTTTCTTTCAAGCTTTATATATATTGCCCAAAATGTTTTGAGAAAGGTATTGTTATTGCAGGTTTACTGAAAGGAAGGTGGATTTGAAGGTTGAGCACAAGATCAAGTTAAGGCTAGGATCAAACTTCGATTGAAAGGTGTGTTCTCAAGATCCAAAACTTATTTATTTTTGTAAATATCTCTGTAGTATCATCAATACACTTACCTGTCACCCCAACTAAGTTGATAGCATTAGTTTCCTTGCTATAGGGTAGATTTTCCCGCCAACAGACTGGCGACTCCACTGGGGAAAGTTGAATTTTGGCTCTAGGAAACCTTGTTCTTGTTTGTCTTCTTAGAATTGTTTTGACTTCTTTGATGTGTTAAGAAACCTTGTAGGTATCCCTTGCCTGTTTCTTGTTGCTTTCATCAGTCTTTTAGTTTATTTCAAAGTCAATTTTTTAAGCTTTTGAGATATGAGCGCTACTCTGCTATATATACAGTAGCACCCATACGCTACTGTGCTATATATACAGTAGCGCCCGTTTCTGCAGGGGCACGACTTTCCCTACTGCACAGTAGGGTACACTTTTTGAAGCATTCTTTTTTGGGTTTGCTTGAGTTTTTGCCATTCTTGTGGTTTGCTAACTTTGCTTTTGGATCTTTTTGACTGTTGTATGAGGTTTTTAACTTTCATTTAAGTCATAGAACCTTTTCTTCAAGTCTTTTCCATCTTTTGAATCGCTTGTTGACCTTTGAAAGTTTGGACTGTCTGTGACTTTTTGGAAGACAAGGTTGTGTTTTGTGTTGAGCATTTCCACTTTTTTAGACCCTGACTGCACGTTGCTAGTTTACAAACCTGCATACCCTTGTATGCATTGTTTGTGGCGATGTTTGTCTGCTTTTTATCCATCCTACCCTTTGTTTTAGGGTTTGGTCCGTTTAGAGTTTCTAGGGTGTCTTCCGATTTGGTTCATTTCCATTCTTCCTGGACTTATTGTCTTTTTACGGTTGCAAGTTCTTTTAAATAGCTGTAGGCTAGTTCATTTCTCAGTTTCTTTGTGTTAGTAGGGCAGCTTGCTTGTCTACTTTTGCTTGGCATTGTGGTCTTGCTAGGGCTAGATACTTTAGGTCAGTCCTTTTGTGTCTTTCTCCTTTGTTTTCTCCCACTTTGTTTCCAAGTTTAGAGGCTTTTTCTTTGCAAAAAAAAACCTGTAGATCAAGTCTTTTTCAAGCTAGGGTCTTGATAGCTATAAGCCTAAGAACTTTTTAGCCATACTTACACACGTTGCACATAAAGTTTTATTTGGCTTTCCATTTTATATAGTTCTTTTTCGTTTATAGAAAAAACAAAACAAAAAATTGGCATTTTAAGTTTAAATAAAACTGGTTTTTGTTGTTACAAGATAACTTAGGATATTTTGTATAATTTCAAAAAAGAAAAACAAAAATTTTAAGTAGGTTTACTCAAATTTTCAGTTTTGGAAAGAAATAATTGAAAAAAATGAAAAGAGCTTTGTTGTAGAAAGTTTTTATTGCACTTTTGTTTCCTTGTTGCAACCACGCCACACAAAAGCACTACCCTTTTTGAGTAATAACAGCCATAAAATATTTTAATAAAATAAACTAGAAACATTTTTCTTTTTAGGGATACACTACACCAACTAGTTTTGGTTAGGATCTTGAGTTTAAATCACCTTAAACCACTCAAGATCACACATTGCACAAAAATCGTAGTAAGACTATCACAGGTAAACCCACCTCACTCAAAACTTGCCTGGGATCTATGCAGTAGGTCATTGCGAGATCAGATTGTTGGGAATACTCCTCCTACTTTCTGTTCGAGCATACTCCAGGATCGGATTGCGTATTGGGGACTCTTTCGAGTTTCGGGCTTAGCTACCCTGCCCACGCTTTCTAATTCGACCGGTGACTGTTCCCCCAGGATTTTTCGATGTTGTGGTATCCTTAGTATCGGAATCTAGGTTCATACACAGGTGACAGCAGAGGGTATATCTGCTGTACCTAAGACAGACGTGGGAGGAAATCCCTTGCAGGTCTTTGGGAGGGGAGTTGGGTGTTTCCAGTGCTTGCACCCTTAGTCATTGTATTGTGGACCCCGGGTAACTGTCTTTCTTCCTTCGTTGATCTGTTCTGGGCCCTCATCATCCCAGACTCTTCTCCGGAAGGCATCTTTGTTTGCCTGGTTTGTATACTTAGAATTTTTTTTTAGTTGGCGTGTTGTTTGCCCCCTAGTTGTAGTGGCCACTAGGTTCTAGTCTGTTATTTTATATTTATAATCACAGAGAATCAAGAGCTTCGTAGATCGAGGAGGTTTCAAAACCTTCCACCACTTAGAACAGAACCTATACAGCCAGCTAGACGACAGCGGGTAAACCCCGATATTTCTTCAGAAATTACTCCTGAAACAGAATCTCCTGAAGAAATTTTTGTAACGGAATACCTTGAAATTGAGGTTCCTGAGGAACCACCACCAGGCACCACAGATCAGCAACACTTTAGTACAGTTGAGGTGGAAGATCTTACTTCTGCAGAGTATAGCAATCCTTTCAATCCTCCTTTAACTAATACTAGAATTCCGCTTTTGTCACCTGTTGGTTTCCAGCAGCCCCATTTCATTGCAAACAATTCCTTACTCGGACATCTGATGTCTAATCTAGGAGGTGAACAGGGAGTTCCCCAAACTCCCACTTTAGGTATGAACACCAACACAGTAAATCCTTCTTTTACTGCTACACCAAGTCAGGAACAAACCTCTGTGTCTACCCCATCCTTCAGTTTCAACACTAGTACATTAGGTATGCCTAGTTCGACAACGATGGCATCTATTCCTACACCTACTGTTGGACCTAGCAGTACGGCCAACCTATGGCTTCTCAACCGTTATATTAGATACCGAGTACTTGGATTTCCACACCTGTTGTAGGACCAAGTGCTTCTGCAAACATGCCAGTCATGGGCACCATGATTGCACCATCCACATCAGCTTCTACTGGTTTTAATACCTTTGCAGGACCAAACATAAATCAATGTAGCATGCCTGCAGGTAATGTCCCTTTTTCCTTATTCTCAGGGGGAGGGGGTAATATCTTTAACTAGCGATATGGCGGGGCTAACACCCAGCCACAGTGGACGAACCCACAGAGCACCAATCCACTTTCGTATGGGTGGGGAAATTTTAATAACCCTTTCGTACAACAACAGATGGCAGGGGGCAACCCTTACCAACAAATAGCTGGGGGCAACCCCTACCAACAAGTAACTAGGGGCAACCCCTATCAACAGATGGTAGGTGGCAGCTCCTATCAGCATATGGCCGAGGGCAACCCTTATCACCTGATGGCTGGGGGAAACCCCTACCAACAATTCATAGGTCAAACGATGGGTGGTTCACCCTATCAAGTACCATCTTACTGGCCTCGTCTACCATTTCTGGCAACTTTAAATTTTCCAGATCTTTCCAAAATGACAAACGATCCTGTGTGTCATAATGCTACATGGCCATCAGTTCCCACCAAATTACCTTCGGACATTCCAAAGTTCGAAGGCAAAACAGGTGAAGACCCTGGTGATCATGTCACTACCTTCCACTTATGGTGTTCTTCCAATTCATTGAACGAGGATTCCATCAGATTGAGATTGTTCCAAAGAACCTTAACTGGTCCTGCAGCCAAATGGTACATTGAGCTACCTGCGGCTACTTTCTCTAGTTTTGTATATCTCGCAACCGTCTTTTTGAATCACTTCCAGCTTCCTTTTCAGTATGATGCCGGAACAGAACTTTTGTCTACTTTTAGACAAAATAAAGCCACTCACTTATCTGACCACATTCAGGAGTGGCGAAGACGGAAGAGGCTCATTAAGGCCAACATATCGCTAGAGTTCCTTCTTGAGTGGTACTTGAAATCACTCCTTCCTTATATTTCTAAGGAAGTAGCTACATCTGGAGTATCCAATGAGGAAGAAGCCATCTTACTGACTCAATAGTTAGACCTCGTGTATGCACAATCTGGGTTACTGTATGAGATCATACCCGATGCACCACGATCGAACACCGATCCGAGTAGACCGAAACCTGGACCACATGCTGACGGCATAGTGGGTTCAGTTGACTCTACAGCTTTCGAAGCGCTGACTAAACAGGTTCATGCCTTATCAGTCAAACAATCGACTGCAGATGTTTCTTTCGTCACAACCTCTCGTTCTACTTCTGAGCCTTTTAATCAGGTCCAGAATAATCAGAAGGGCCCTCGGCAGCCCAACAACAAAAAGAAGGGCAAGAAAGGAGAGGGGAACCAACAAAAGCCCAAAAAAGACAATGCCGAAGAGGGTAACAAAGAGGAAAGGAAGGTTAAGTTCCCTTGTAAACTTTGCAAGCAGAACCACTTTACTCACCAATGCCCTCTGCTTGAAGAAGCCCAGAAACTCTTAAGAGAAAAGAAGCCTGTCGTCCTGAAAGATCCATTTCCTAAAGGGAAGGGCTCAACTTATGGCACCTCAAAAACTGGGGGGCACTACACATGCAACAATTGATCAAACATTTATTAACATGGTTAATTCAGATGCACTTTTGCAAACTAGAGCCAGGAACTATACCCCGGACGCACAGAAAAAGGATAAGGAGATTCCAGAATCCTCCACTCCACTCCACATACCTGTGGACCCAATGCCCAAGATCCCGAAAGGTGTCTTGAAAAGGGCATCGCACAATCTCAACACATGGGCTGCTTCTAACTACAATGTGGTTGAAAATTTAGCCCAAACCCCTTGTGCCATGTCTACTTTAGAAGTCTTGCAGAGTTTTCCTTTACAACGGAATGCACTTCTGGCAGCTATTGGGAGTATGGAATCCTCTAATATGTCTGCGCGATTTGATATGACTGATGTAAAATACCAGTTTCCCTATCACGTTGCCCTTCAGATTGAAGTCGTTCATGGTCCAATGACCATCAGACGAGCTGTTGTAGATGAGGGCGCGTCGACTTGCGTAATGTCAATTTCTTGTTGGAAAGCTCTAGGTTCTCCTGAGTTAGCCCCTTCTAACACACTGCTTACTGCATTTGATGGTAGAACTTTCCGTCCACGTGGAGTTTTGCCATCATTTGATGTCACTTTGGCCGGTAAAACAGTTGCTGTAGAAGTAGAAGTTCTGGATGCTCCGCTCGATTACAACATGTTATTGGGCAGGAGTTGGACATATGCCATGCGAGCTATTGCATCGGCAGTTTTTCGAGTGGTCATGTTCCCATTTGAAGGTAAGATCGTTACAGTCGATCAACTTTCTTTTAGTCAGAGAAACAACTAGACTTCTTCGGAAGCCACAGTTCCATTAGTTGATCAAACCGCCCCAGTTAAAGAGAGTTTAGGAGCAGGGATGTATGGGTCGTTAATAGGCACTTTCAACCTCCCCTCCCCTATTCTTTTTATGCATTCTAACGTGGGTACTGATACCGAAACATTTACGGTTGGTTTAAGAACTGATCCTTGGATCCTTCCTACTATGTCAGAACCATTTGTGCCTCCCTCCATTGTAGAAGTGGCCTATATGGAAACACAACACACTACAATGGAACATATCATGACTCCACCAGTCTCTGTCGAGTCAAATATGGACTATGCTCCGGCATGGTCATTGAATTCCACTCACTCGTTCGATTGTTTAGATACAGTTTTTCCATCTGACGAAGCCATATTAGAAGTCATGATGGGCCTGGACCAACCTTGGGAACATATGCATCATAGGTCCTACATGCTTCCACATCATAGGTCCTGTGAGACCCGGTGGATCGGTTGATTTGTCATCTTTTCCTTCTACTTCGAGAGCTGTTTATGCTGAAGGAAATATGGCTAATATATCGAGAACAATTCCAATCAACATTTCCACCAAACTCGGGGTCGTGGAAAACATTTTTATTGGTGCAGACTGTTCTCCAGAAGAGATAGCTCTGTATACAAAACTTTTTAAAGAATTCCGTGACATTTTTTCCTGGTCATATGAGGAGATGCCAGGTATTGACCCAACCATTGTGGAGCATGTCATCACGACATACCCTAACGCGAACCCTAGAAAAGCGGCCTCCATCAAGGCGGAGGTTGAAAAGTTGCTCAAAGCCGGTTTCATTTATCCTATTGATATGACGGAATGGGTTTCAAACCCCGTTCCGGTTGATAAGAAGCAAGGCACTATTAGAGTTTGTACTGACTTCCGGGATTTGAACAAAGCTTGTCCGAAAGACAACTATCCCACACTATTTATCGATCAAATTATAGATGCTTGTGCGGGACATGAGATGTTCTCTTTCATGGATGGTTTTTCGGGATACAATCAAATTGAAATTAAACCCGAAGACCAACATAAAACAGCTTTTATTTGCCCGTGGGGGACCTTCGCTTATCGAAAAATGCCATTTGGCTTGAAGAATGCTGGAGCTACCTTCCAGCGAGCGATGAATTTTTCTTTTCATGATATCAAACACATTGTGGAACCTTACTTGGATGACCTCCCGGCGCGATCTCCAAAGAGAAGGGACCATCCGGCCCACCTTAGACAAGTGTTTGAAAGATGCAGAAAATATAAGATTCGTTTGAATCCGAATAAGTGTGTGTTCTGTGTCGAATCAGGACGTTTACTGGGTTTCATTGTCTCCAATCGTGGCATAATGGTTGACCCACTTAAAGTAGAGGCGATTGTAAATCTGCCTCCTCCTCGCACCTTGCGACAACTTCAAAGTCTGCAAGGCATGTCCAATTTCTTACGGCGATTTATCATAAATTATGCTAAAATTACCAAAGGTTTTATGAGGCTACTCAAACAAGACTCCTACTTTGTGTGGGATGAAGCTGCTCAAGCATCCTTTGAAGCTTTAAAAAAGGCACTCCTTTCAGCAGCCTTGTTGAGCCCGCCATATTACTCAAAAGATTTTCTTTTATACCTGGCAGCGTCTCTTACTACAATTGGTATAGTTTTGGTTCAGGAAGACGATATGGTCCAAGAGCATGTTGTCTACTATCTTTCTCGCGCATTGATAGCCCCTGAGGTTAAATATTCGCACGTTGAGAAGTTAGCACTTGCCATGGTCTATGCGGTACAGAGGCTTCGTCACTATATACGAACTACTACTGTGATAGCAGAAATCAATCCTTTCCAGTATGTTCTCACCCGAAGAATCATCGATGGGAAATATAATAAATGGATTGTAATACTACAAGAATTCGATTTGGTCTTCCAATCAG
Source organism: Larix kaempferi (assembly GCA_027924585.1). Taxonomy (NCBI): domain Eukaryota; kingdom Viridiplantae; phylum Streptophyta; class Pinopsida; order Pinales; family Pinaceae; genus Larix; species Larix kaempferi. The sequence continues at coordinate 42,606,699 of BSBM01000047.1, forward strand.
CCATGTCGAAGAAATCACTAGTGTTCGCTGAGTTAATCTCAGAATTTCCAAGTGACCTAGAACACGTTGAGGAAGAAACATCACTACCTGACGAACATATCTTCCTCATTGCCTCCTCTGACCCATGGTATGGAGATATCCTAGTATATCTCCAGACTTTGAGGTGTCCTACCACTTTTTCTCGAGAAGATCGACGCAAGCTCAAAAGCCATGCGAAGAACTACCTTATCATCTCAGATACTTTATATTGACGGGGGGTAGATTCCATTTTACGACGCTGCTTAACTTGGGAAGAAGCCAAAGCAGTATTAAATGATGCCCACAATGGAGCTTGTGGGGGACATCTTTCCGGGTTGGCAACAACTCAGAAGATACTGCGTGCCGGATATTTTTGGCCCACGATCTTTAAAGATTGTGTGGAAGCGGTGAAACATTGTCGACCGTGTCAGTTTTTCACTAAGAAAATGAGGGCACACCCAGCTCCTCTTCATCCTGTAATTACAGCAGGTCCCTTCACAAAATGGGGGGTTGATTACATGACATGCAATCCAGCGTCGGCTGGAGGACATCATTACATCATCATTGTCGTTGACTACTTTACTAAGTGGGCAGAGGCAATGCCTACTGTTAAGGCAGATGGATAAACTGCCGCTTATTTCATGTTTAATCAGATCATAGCACGGTTTGGCATACCTAAAGAGATAGTGACTGATCATGGTAGTCATTTCCAAAATAGCATGATGACTGAGTTGCATACAATGCTTGGTTTTCGACAAGAACATTCGTCTTCATATTATCCACAGGAGAATGGACAAGTTGAAGCAGTGAACAAAACTTTAAAGGTTATACTACAAAGAATTGTTAATGCCAGTTGAAATAACTGGCACATCATGCTGTACCCGGCTCTTTGGGCTTATCGAGCCAACGTTAAGACTGCTACCGGTTTCTCTCCCTTCCAACTTGTGCATGGGATAGAAGCAGTCGTACCGATTGAATGCGAGATTCCTTCGCTAAAACTAGCAGTTCAGTTACTACTAGATACTTCAATACTAGAAGAGCGTTTGCTACACTTAGAACATTTGGATGAACAGCGCCACGACGCACTTACAACAAACGAGGTCCACAAAAAATGAGTCAAAGGATAGTACGATAAATCTGTCAAACCTAGGGTTTTCATTGAAGGAGACTTGGTCCTACTTTGGGATCACAACAAAGAACCCTTAGGACCTGGCAAATTCAAATCCAGGTGGCTCAGACCTTTTATAATTTCCAAAGTATTGAAGAAGGGGGCCTACGAACTAATAGATTACGAAGGTAATAAGTTGTCCGAGCCTAGAAATGGGCTCTACCTGAAGAAGTATTACTCCTAGGCTGAAATACTTTTTCTTGTAACATAGCTGTATATTTTATTTTTTGTAAAGCTAGTTTTGTTATGCTCGTTAGGTATTCTTATGTGTGTTTCGTTTCGTGTACCAGATGTCAACACATTTCTTAGGATTTGCAAATGGCACCAGTCGCCACACCTGTCAGTTGGCTTCAGCAGCTTGGGTCATTTATTCACCCGCTGACCAACTTGTCTCTTCAGGGGGGGTTTGTTTGGGTCCTACCACGAATAATGTAGCTGAATACAGTGCAGTTATAGAACTTCTCCGAGATGCTCTTAGTCATGGCATTTCACATTTGGAGGTAAGGCTTGACTCACAATTAATTGTATTTCAGTTAATAGGTGTATATCAGATTAGGGATCCGGGATTGCTATGTCAGTTTCTACGAGTTAGACTATTGGAAAGACATTTTCATTCTATCAGATATGAATACATTCCAAGAAGTTTAAACACTTTAGTTGATTCATTAGCAAACTATGTGTTAGACTGGAATTTGCATCATACATTGTCATAAACAACATTGCACACGTAAAATTAAAACGCATACACAGGTAAATAACCGATACTGTATATAGCCGATACCGTATCAAAAAATATATGAGTTTTGAGTCATGAGTCTATCAAGTCAAGTCATAAAAATACAAAAGCTGGACATAGTAGCCTCAAAAATATATACATAGAATGTATCCCTCTCCTATGGAGAAGGAGGGACCTCCTCATCATTTACTGCATTGCGATATCATATGACGAGCCTAGCTATCTTCCGCAGCACTCTAAGCCATGCTGGGGGCACCCCAACAACATCTTCCTGCATATCAACAGGTATCTAATCCATACGACATGCAGGAACCTCGTGAGTTAACCGACCTATTTTTCTCTCTAGGGTCCCCAACATAGCATCTGCTGCAGTAATATCAGCTGGCCTCACATAGATGGTAGGATGTCCCTCAAGACGAACAGGCCCTAGATCTACATATGACACTTGATTAGAACTTCAAAACTCATTCATAAAAATCAAATACTTGAAAAAGTTTGAAAAAATTAAATAAATTCTCAAAATTTAAACATACCAATATCTCCCCAGGCTCCACCTGGAGGAAGCACCAGCTCTGGATCATGACGGAAATCCAATCCAGCATATGGAAACTGCTCGAAAGCGGGTACTTGCCTCTCACACCACCCCCAGAAATCATCAGTATGATAACAGTAGTGACTTTCTCCACCACCCTGGCGGAGGAATATGTCACCCCAACGGCCTAGTCTGGGCTCACGGGGGTTAACCTGTGGTAGAGGCATCCCCAAACTGATAGCAAGCATCCTCTCAAAGAAGAAAGTACACAAAATGCTACCGTACCCAAAATTCTTCATTGTGCCGGATTTGCAACCTGTCAATTGAGATTTCATGTTTGCCAACAAACTAGTACACCAATCATAGACATGACTGTGTAAGCATTGTACACCAATATGCATAGAATTCCTGGAAGCTAAGTGTTGTGAAGCACTACCTGCCACTCAATTAATCATGCTCACTATCACTTTCAAAGGGAGACCGTCAATAGTTGAAATCAAGACTTGGCTTCCCGATTTCTCCGCTCTGGCAACACAATATGTGTTTACATACTCTTGCACTGATCTTACACCCAAACGAGAAGACCCTTTCAGGTTGATTACATCACCTCTCCTTGAGAGACTAGTAATGAAATATACGTCGTCAACAGTAAGCTCCAGAGTTTTCCCACGGATGACAAAGGTATTGGTATCCACATCCCAATACTGAATCAGTCTTTGAAACAGTTTGTTTAAGGCCCTCATGTTTACGGTTCGATAAAACTTCAACAAACCGCATCTTCGGAGAGCGTGAAGGGTGGCCGGATCTTGCATGGCCAACCTATCCATGTCCTCATGATCCCTCTCCCTCCATTGAAGGACCATCCTGCACAAAAAACCAAAATTTTTTGAGTCTCGGCGCTTGTAGGTAGGTTTGCCAAAGTATACGCTACTATGTATACTACACAGTCGCGTATGGGCGCTACTCTGCTTCAGCACAGTAGCGCCCATCGTGTTTATACGCTACTGCTGTGGTTACACAGTAGCGCCCATGCAGAAACACTTATGAACATTGCGTTGCAAGCTAGTTTTTGCTCAAAAATTGAAAAATAAACCATGAAAATGCAAGCAAGGTGGATTTTAACTTACTTGGTGGAGGAAGATTGACGGTTGGATGCTTAGTTTGATCGCCACGGAGATTTGAAAATTTCCAAAGGTTGCCCCAATCTTTGCCCTACAAAACAAAATTGAAAATTGTTTTTTAAACATGAAATTATATATAAATTGGATTTTGATTTTTACCCATAATTGTTAATTTTCTATAGTTTCAAAAATTTCAAAAATCCCTAATTAATCAATTGAAACACACAATACGGTATAATACTGATCCAAGCCCAATTTTCACTTAATTTTTGTCGGATTCGTCTCCTACGTTTAAAATTTCTTGATGATAGACCTTGTCAACTAGCTAAATATTTCAAATTCATATATCATTCGAGATTTTTTCTGCATCGACTAATATTTTGTTGAAGACCTAGTTTTGGCAGAGTATGAAGATATGATCCTAGAAGCTGATCTTTAAGTCATTTTAAGCTCTTGTTTGGACTATCTAAACCTAAACAAGATTGCCGAGCAAGCTTTTCCTCTTCGAGCTCATTAAAGTAATCGAAGGCTCATCCACTCAGGTATAGAATTACCCCTTTTCCGGGCCTAGGTGGATTAACTACGGAAAATGTATACTCTAGGTATACTCCTGTATATGCTAAAAGAGTTCTCCTTTCATTGTTTTATACTTTTTCAGGGGAGGAGACTAACTGCACGAAAAATGACCTTTTGGAGCCTCTCTTTAGGGTTTTCAAGCTCTCTAAACATGAAAATACCAAGCGAGCATTCACCTACTCGGGCTCGATGTGAAATCCACGAGAGGGTAAGTAGAGGACTGTTTAAGTTTTTCAACTCTATAAACAAGAAAACACCGCCGAGCACAGACCAATCCGGGCTCGATATAAAATCCACGGATAGGTGAAAAGATGATTGTTTAAGTTTTTCAGACTCTATAAACAGGAAAACACCAGCGAGCATTAATCTGCTTGGGATCGATACTAAAATCCATGAGCAGATATATGGAGTTATTGTTTAAGTTTTTCAGACTCCTTAAAATTGAAAACACCGACGAGCAAGAACAGATCTCGGCTCGATATTAAAATCCAGAGATCAGTAAATATAGAGTAATCTTCTATCTCTTCTTCGAACTCTATAAATAATGAAGAAGGTCCTGAGTCTTCCTCCCATGGGCTCGTTAAACTGTTTACATGGTTGGATCTATTAAGTTTTCATTCTTTCTTGGACTCATTAAAACAACAAGAAGGGTATTCTTTTATCTAAAAAGAATAAGGAACGGGAAAGACATATCATATCTTCTTTGTCAAAGGCAGTTTCATTCAAGTTCTATCCTTGAACACAGCACCTACTTGAGTCTATCTTGCCGGTTGGGTTTAGTTTTTTGACCTCAGGGTGAACCTTTTCTCCGAGTTATTTACTCCCCCGGTTGGTTATTCTTCCAACCATATGGAGGGTCTGCTAATGTCTCTTACATTTCATACTTATAATTTACCCCATTATGTCAGAAACTGCCTGAGTCACTTTGTGTCGTGCTCAATATTCAAGGATATACCCTATGTCGGCCATTCTGCAATTTACCTTGACCTCATGTGTCGGCCTTCCTAGTGTCAGTTTTGTTACATATTATTCCATATCAGCTCTTACCAGTTGAGTGTTCCTCGAGTTGGATGATGGAGGATGCCTTAAGGCCTCCATTCCAACGGACTTCTTCCCATCGACATCAACTCATTATTCTAGGATTGAAGTTTAGAGTTTCGGTTAGTACCTTGGAGATTGCAGTCACCAGCGGCAATTTTCCTCGCTGTTGAATGATGAGAATACATCAATGTCTCTTCTTCGACAGGATTCCCAAGTGTTCGACTCCAAGTCCATCTATTCACATTTGGCGAATCGTACTTGGTACCTTGGACCCCATCATCATTATCGGTGGAATTCCTCGCGTTTGTTAACGGTATACATCAATGACCGGTAATCAAATGATACCCCCCATGTTCGACTATCAGCTCATCTATTCACATGGTTAGGGTTTGTACCTAGGGTTGTTTTGGATGAAGACCTTGGGATTTTGGATGACATTACCTCATTTTGTTATCACCCAAGTTGCGCAAGACTGAGCCTCACTTATATTCGGCTCTCCATGAGACATAGATCCAGTTTGTTGTTATGGCTATGATCTCTCAGTTTGACATGGATCCACGCTTGTATTTCAAGTGGCCATGCTTTATATACATCTCCTTGTTATGTATCGGAGATCATGTTGTATCACACTGCACATCTATATGATGTCAAAAATGTAATTGCTCGCTGACCTTGATCTTTGTTGCAGGTTTCTTGTGACTTGTTTTCTGCGGTTCTGCGCTCCTCCTCTGGCTTTGGATTATAATGTATTTCGGCCATCGTTTCCCTCTGACCTCACACATTAGGGGGCATCTGTTATAGGTCAAACTTGCACCTCTCCGTCCGTGATCACCTTGAGTTGTTGATCACACAAAAGAACAACTTGGATGGAGGAGCAGGTTGACCTGAGATGATACTTTGAACTCACTCCATTTCCTGACATTACTGGAAAAACACCAAAAAATATCATTTTGAGATATGAGCGCTACTCTACTCAAAGAGACTAGCGCCCATACGCTACTCCAGTGTATAATAGTAGTGCCCATATCCTAATATATGCTACTCCTTCTCAGCATAGTAGCGCTCAACATTCTAAACTCGATGAGCGCTAGTTGTTAAGAACTAAAGTAGCGCCCTATACGCTACTTCACTGAACAAGAGTCGCGTACATCTTAAAAGATGATTTAAAAATAAATTAATTTCTCGAGGAGGATTAGTTGCTGGTAGTTTCCTAACTCCCCCAACTTCCTCCATAACTATACATCAACCTGAACTGCTTCTCTAATCTTATAAATACAAAGAAGATTAAAAGAGAAGGGTTAGAACCTAAATGTGGAGATGAATTAATGGAGAAAATTTGAAGAGAGAAGCTTGCATTGGAGGAGTTGATGCTGTAGACATCCAAGCCAGAGAAGAGCAAGAGCCCAGAATCAAGTTGCAGGAGCTTGTTCCATGATCAGGTATACTTGTACTTCATTTTACTTTTGACAAATAAAGGTTGAAGTGTCTTTCTTGTTCCAACTTAAATGTGTTATGAAATGACATCTTAATTTGGATCTGTTTTGGTCAATGTTGAATGTTAAACATTGTTTTTGTTTCTTTCAAGCTTTATATATATTGCCCAAAATGTTTTGAGAAAGGTATTGTTATTGCAGGTTTACTGAAAGGAAGGTGGATTTGAAGGTTGAGCACAAGATCAAGTTAAGGCTAGGATCAAACTTCGATTGAAAGGTGTGTTCTCAAGATCCACAACTTATTTCTTTTTGTAAATATCTCTATAGTATCATCAATACACTTACCTGTCACCCCAACCAAGTTGATAGCATTAGTTTCCTTAATATAGGGTAGATTTGCCCGCCAACACATTGGGCCATGGACGACTTCAATCTGAAGAGCAATGTGGTACGGCAACCGGTATTTGATATCAGCCATATCAAATCGCGCAGACATGTTAGTGGATTCCATACTTCCAATAGCTGCCAGAAGTGCATTCCATTGTAAAGGACAACTTTGCAAGACTTCTAGGATAGACATGGCACAAGGGGTCTGGGCTAGATCTTCAACCACAATGTAGTTGGAGGCGGCCCGAGTGTTAGGGTTGTGCGATGCCCGTTTCAAGACACCTTTCGGGATCTTGGGCATTGGGTCCACAGGTATGTGGAGTGGAGTGGAGGATTCTGGAATCTCTTTATCCTTTTTCTGTGTGTCCGAGGTATAATTCCTGGCTCTCGTTTGTAAGAGTGCATCCGAATTAACCATGTTAATAAAAGTTTGATCAACTGAAGCATGTGTAGTGCCCCTAGTGTTGGAGGTGCCAGAAGTTGAGCTCTGCCCCTTAGGGAATGGATCTTTCAGTACGGCAGGCTTCTTTTCTTGTAATAGCTTCTAGGCTTCTTCAAGCAGAGGGCATTGGTGAGTAAGGTGATCCTGCTTGCAAAGTTTACAAGGGAATTTAATCTTCTTTTTCTCTTTGTTACCTTCCTCGACATTCTGTTTTTTGGGCTTCTAATGGTTCCCCTCTCCTTTCTTTCCCTTCTTTTTGTTATTGGTCTGCCGAGGGCCCTTTTGATTGTTCGGAACCTGGTTGATAGATTCGGAAGTAGAAGGAGGGGTTGTGATGGAAGAAACTTCTGCAATCGATTGTTTGACAGATAAGGCATGAACCCGTTTGGTCAATGCTTCGAAAGCTGCAGAGTCAATTGAACCCACTATGTCGTCAGCATGTGGTCCAGGTTTAGGTCTACTCAGATCGGTATTCGATCGCGGTGCATCAGGTATGATCTCATACAGTAACCCAGATTGTGCATAAATGAGATCTAACTGTTGGGTCCGTAGGATGGCTTCTTCCTCGTTAGACACTCCAGAAGTAGCTACTTCCTTAGAAATGTAAGGAAGGAGTGATTTCAAATACCACTCAAGAAGGAATTGCTTTAATGAGCCTCTTCTGTCTTCGCCACTCCTGAATGTGATCAGAAAAATGAGTGGCTTTATTTTGCCTAAATGTAGACAAAAGGTCTGTTCCAGCATCATACTGAACAGGAAGCTGGAAGTGATTCAAAAAGACAGTCGCGAGATCCCCAAAATTAAAGAATGTATCTGTAGGTAACTCAATGTACCATTTGGCTGTAGCACCGGTTAAAGTCCTTTGGAACAGTCTCAATCTAATGGAATTTTCATTTAATTAGTTCGAGGAGCACCATAAATGGAAAGTAGTGACATGGTCACCAGGGTCCTTACCTGTTTTGCCTTTGAACTTTGGAATGTCTGAAGGTAACTTGGTAGGAACTGGTGGCCATGTAGTGTTATGATACACTGGATCATTGGTCAACTTGGAAAGATCTAGCAAATTTAAAGTTGCTAGAAATGGTAAACAAGGCCTGCAAGACAATACTTGATAAGCTGGGGTTGCAAAGGGGGAACCACCCATAGTTTGACCCATGAACTGATGGTAGGGGTTGCCCCCAACCGTCTACTGGTAGGGGTTGCCCCCAGCCATCTGTTGGTAGGGGTTTCCCCCGGCCATCTGCTGATAGGGGTTTCCACCTACCATCTGCTGATAGGGGTTGCTCCCAGCCACTTGTTGGTAGGGGTTGCCCCCTGCCATCTGTTTTTGCGCGAAAGTATTATTGAAATTCCCCCACCCATATGAAAGTGGGTTAGTGCTCTATGGGTTCGTCCACTGTGGCTGGGTATTAGCCCCGCCATATTGCTGATTAAAAATGTTACCCCCTCCTCCTGAAAATAAGGAAAAAGGAACGTTTCCTGCAGGCATATTTCCTTGATTCATGTTGGGACCTACAAAGGTATTAAAACTAGTGGTAGCTTACGTAGACGGTGCAGTCATGGTACTCATGACAGGCACAGTTGCAGAAGCACTTGGCCCTACAACGGGTGTGGAAATCAAAGTATTGAGTATGTGATATGACAGTTGAATCACAGGAGGTGGCACTAAATTGGCTGTACTTCTAGGTCCAAAAGTAGGTGTAGAGGTAGATGCCATAGTTGTTGAAATCGGCATACGTAACATGCCAGTATTAAAACTAAAGGACGGAGTGGACACAGAGGTTGTCTGTGTCGAACTCGGCATAGCAGTAAGAGGAGGATTTACCGTATTAGTGTTCATACCTATTGTGGGAGTTTGTGGAACTCCTTGTTCGCCTCCCAGATTAGTCATAAAATGTTAAGGTGAAAAATTATATGCACTATAATCGGGCTGCTGGAAACCAACGGGTAACAAAAGCGGATTTCTAAGATTAGTTAGAGGAGGATTAAAGGGAGTGTTGTACTCCGCAGATGTGAGGTCTTCAATCTCAATTGAACTAAAATGTCGCTGATCTGGAGTCCTCGGTTGTGGTTCCTCAGGAACCTCTATTTCAGGGTTTTCTATTGCAGTTTGTAGTTCTTCAGGAAATTCAATTCCAGGTGGTAGTTCTTCAGGAATTTCTATTTCAGGATTTTCCATTGTAAAAATTTCCTTAGGAAGTTCTATTTCAGGAATGGTTTCCAAAGGAACACTAGGGTTTACCCGCTGTCGTCTAGCTGACAGTAGTGGTTCTATTCTAAGTGGCAGAAGGTTTTGAAACCTTCTCGATCTACGAAGTTCTTGGTTCCCCACGATTATATATAAAAATAAAACTAGAAAACCTAGTGGCCACTAAGACTAGGGGGTAAACAACATGCCAACTAAAAAGTCCTAAGTATGCAAACCAAGCAAACAAGATGCTTTCCAGAGACGATTCTGGGATGATGAGGGCCCAGAACAGATCAACGAAGGATGAAGAACAGTTACCTGGGGTCCACAATACAATGACTAAGGGTGCAAGCGCTGGAATCACCCATTCGCCCTCCCAAAGACCTGCAAGGGATTTCCTCCCACGTCTGTCCTAGGTACAACAGATATACCCTCCGCTGTCACCTGTGTATGAACCTATGGTCAGATACTAAGGATACCAAAACACCAAAAACTCCTAGGGGAACAGTCTTTGGTCAAATCAGAAGGCATGGGCAGGGTAACTGAGCTCGAAACTCAAAAGAGTCCCCAAACGCGATCCAATCCTGGTATATGCTCGAAACAGAAAGTAGGAGGAGTATTCCCAACAATCTGATCTCACAAGACCTACTGCATAGATCCCAGGCAAGCTTTGAATGAAGTGGGTTTACCTGTGATAGTCGAACTACGATTTTTGCGTAATGTGTGATCTTGGGTGGTTTAAGGTGATTTAAACCCAAGATCCTAACCAAGACTAGTTGGTGTAGTGTATCCCTAAAAAAGAAAAATTGTTGCTATTTCATTTTATTAAAGATTTTTAGGGCTGTTATTACTCAAAAGGTAGTGCGTTTGTGTGGCGTGGTTGCAACAGAAAAACAAAGTGCATAAATTATAACTTTCGACAACAAAACTTTTTATTTTTTCATTTAATGTTCTTTCCAAACTGAAAACTGAGCAAATCTAATCAAATTGATTTTTTGTTTTCTTTTGAAATTGTAAACAAAATAACCTATGCCATCTTGTAAAAAATATAAGCCTTACTAACCCTAAGCTACCAAATTTTTGTTTTTTCTGTTATTATAAACGAAAAAGAAATATAAACATGGAAAGCAAATAAGACTTATGTGCAATGTGTAAGTATGGCTAAAAATGGTTCCTAAGCTTACAACTTTCAAAACACTAGCTCAACAAAGACTTGTCCTACAGGTTTTTTGCAAAAGAAAAAGCCTTCATACTCGGAATCAAAGTGGGGAGAAAAACAAAGGAGAAAGATACTCAAAACTGGGAACCAAACACAAGAGGACTGGCTCAAAGTATCAAACCCTAATCAAGACCACTATGCCAAGCAAACGGTAGGCAATCAAGCTAACAACCACCCTACTAACACAAGGACTGAGAAATGAATCAACCTAAAGCACTTTAAACACACTTGATACCGGAAAAGACAAAAAGTCAAGGAAAGTTGGAAACTCAACAAGTTCGGAAGACACCCCAAAGGCTCCAAAACAGACCAAACCCTAAAACAAAGGATAAGATAGGTAAAGAGCAAACAAATGTTGCCACAAACAATAAATGCAAAGCATACAGGTTTGTAGGTCAGCAACACACAGTCAAGGAAAAAATAAGCAGGAGTGTTCACTAAAGAACAAAGCCTAGTCTTCAAAAAGAGTTATAAATGGACCAAACATTCCACAAGTAAGCAAGCGATCTAAAGATGGCAAAAGACTCAAAGAAAGGTTCTAAGACTTAAAGAAAAGTTACAAAACTCAAGTACCAGTCAAGGAGACCTAAAGCAAAGTCAGAAGACCACCCAAAAGGGCAGAAAACTCAACCAAACAACCAACAGAAGGCTACAGGAATGTACCCTACTGTGCAGTAGAGAAACTAGTGCTCTTGGAGAGATGGGCGCTACTGTATGTATAGAAGAGTAGCGTATGGGCGCTACTGTATGTATAATAGAGTAGTGCTCAGGTGTTAAAGAATTAAAAACTGACTTTGAAAAGATGCAAAAAGACTGAGTGAAGCAGAGAGAAACAAGCAAGGGGTACCTACAGGGTCTCTCAGCAAATTAAAAGAGTTAAAATGGTTCTAGGAAGACAAACAAGAAAGGTTTCCTAGAGCAGAAAAACAACCATCCCCAGTGGAGTCACCAGTCTCTTGGCGGGAAAAACTACCCTATAGTAAGGAAACGGATACTATCAACTGAAAGGGGATGAAAGGTAAGCATACTAACTGTGTTACAGAGATTTTTATGAATGGAAATAGGTTATAGGTCTTGAGAACATACCTTTCGAATGAAGTTCGATCCTAGCTCTTATTCAATCTTGCGCTCGATCCTCAAGTCAACCTCCCGTTCGATAAAACTGCAATACAAGTACCTTTCTCAGCGTATCTTGGATAATATATAATGATGAAATGGACAAAGCAATTTAAACATCAAATATTAACCAAAACAGATCCAAACAAGTACATAGTTTCAATGAACACTTAGTTTGGGACAAGAAAAATGCTTTAACCTTTTATTGTCAAATGCAAATTGATGATACAAAGTATACTTGACTTTGCCACATGCTCCTACAACCTGATCCTGGGCTCTTGCTCTTCTCTGGCTTGGATATCTTCCAGCATAACCTCCTCCAATGCAAGCTTCTTTTTTTAAAAGTCTCTCAATATCATTCATGTCTCTAACCCCTCTCTTTATTCTTCCTTGTATTTATAGGACAAGGGAAGTAGTTCAGGTCAAGAGATGGTTATGGAGGAAGTTGGGGAAGTTGGGAAACCAACTGCAACTAATCCTCTTCATGAAATTAATTATTTTTTAATCATCTTTTGAGGTGTACGCTACTATTTCTCAGTGGAGTAGCGCCCAGGGCACCACTATAGTATTTTTAAACTAGTACTCAGCACTTTTTAAATGTTGAACGCTACTCTATTGAAGAGGAGTAGCGCTCATGAGGCTTGAGCGCTACTATTGCACACTAGAGTAGGGTGCAGGCACTAGTCTATTGAAGAAGAGTAGCGCTCATGTCTCAAAATGACATTTTTTAGGGTTTTACCAGTTTGAAAGGAGGTGGAGTAAGTCAAGGTCAACATGCTCCTCCATCCAAGTTGTCCTTTTGTGTGATCAACAGCTCAAGGTGATCACGGATGGAGAGGTGCAGGTTTTACCTATAACAGCTGCCACCGATATCCACCTAGATCATTGAGGCAAGGAAAGCTAAGAAAGATAATCAGCAATTTAAAGGTGAATGAACAAAGTGCAGTAAGATGCAATGGTAGAGTAATAAAAGCAAGATTATTTTGTAGCAGCAAACTAGAGTTTGGGATCCAGGAAAGATGAAGATTGAAGGTTCATGATCAGGAGATCATGTACTTCTTCTTTCTACCTTAGGAGTCTGATGCAGGAGCATTAGCTGTCATGTTCAAGTGCTAAAAGTCTAGATGGACCTACGGGTCTAGATATCAGCCAAGAGAGGGCTTATTGAAAAAAAAAGGACATTGTAAATCTTAAGTAAAAGCATCTAGTTAGTGAACAAGCATAGGTGTCAATGTAAGCATCAATATTATGTAACCGACCCCTGAAAGAGAGGGATGACTAGAGTAAGGCGGTAACTTGTTTTTAGTTAGTAGTTAAATGAGTCATAGAGGAGTAATTATTGGTTCTCTAAAATTAGATTTAGATGCTGAATTTTAGGGGTAGTCGAAGAGCTGGAAAACGCTCTCTTGGAATAGAATGTTGTAACTCTCGAGGCAGGAGAGTAGCTTAGGGTTTTTTTAAGAGAAGAGGGCCAAGGAAAAGAAAGGAGGCCGTAGGCAGAGTACAACAGGGTTTTCATATGCATGTATAGGTTTTTAATTGAATGAATACAGACTCATTTATATAATGTGGTTTTTGTCTCTTTTACAATGGGACAGTGATGTAATCGAGTAATGGTGATGAATATTAGTTAGCTGAGTAACTAGTTAACTAGATGCATGTGATTTTGTTGAGTAGAAGTAATCCCTTTTCTGTAGGGATTTGGGATTTGTAGAGTTTCAGCCTCTATATGAATTTGGAAGCTATTGATAGATTATGGTGTTACTCTAGAGATGGATGGAATTACTATGTGTGATTCCAGTTCATATTGAGCTTGAGCAGAACCTATGAGAAGTTCTATTCGCTACAGAGATTTAGAGAAGATGCATTTAGTTGTTGGATGTGTATTAGTCAAATAATGATGATAGTGGTCGAAGGAAAGCATTGAAGTGAGAGATAAAGGGGAATCGCCATTCATGGTGCATTGAGAAGGGTACAAGTTTGTTTAAAAAAATGTGGTCAAATTCTGAGTTGAATTTAGCACCATTGTTTGATAAAATTGCCAAAACTTGGAGAAGTGAATACTCCCATCTTGAGAAATGGAGGCGTGGTTAATTTATGGATGATCAATAATAGAAAATAGGGCCAGTTCAGTGCAACATCATTTACTGGTAGAAATGAGAACGCATTAGTTGATGGCATTGAATGCATATCATACAAATTGTTCTGGATCGTTGGCAAGAGAATTGGTGGAGTATTGTTACACTATGGAACCTGACTGTAGGTGATTTAAAGTAATTATCATTTAAAAATTACGATTGAGAGAAGTCACCCTTTGGAAGTTGCGTAGAAAGGAATTGATTCCTCAGAGAATCAAAGTCAAGTCTAAGTTGGGACACATTAGAATTTGTCTGAATGCTAGAAAACGACTTCATGCCAAGGTAAATTGGTTCTGAAACTTAAATGTGCACTCCCGTTTAATAAAGGGCGCTGAAATTCTTAGGTTATGACGCTGGGTGAATTTATGGAATTAATATTGTGTCTTCCTTATGTGAATACTTAAATTTAGGTGGAATGGTAATTATCCATCTCATGGAATAAAGAAACGTATGAATGTTTGGAGAGAGAATGAGTGGAGAGTGGCATTATTTTATTTCATGAAGGTGAAAGATAGTGAGTCCTTAATATTATATTATTTCACATTTAGGTGAGTGTGATGATATTTGGATGTCCACTGATTTGGGAAAGAGCAAAGTCTTGGTTAGAGTGCTAAAACATAGAAGGAGGGCCAATTATGGCTCAAGAGAGTTTAGAAGTTAGCTAACTGTGTCAGCGACAGAAACACACTAAGAGTATATCCTCGAGATTTGGCAGGCTCTTGGTTGGGGCTTGTACCACACTTCTCTCCATTTTCCCATAAAATAATCACCCTGGAGTCCCCAAAGACACGCAGCGTAGAGATGTCCAAATTCCTAGCGAAGTAGTGGAGGCCCCAAAGAGTAATAAGCTCGGACCTGGTATTGGTGCCATTTCCAGCCCCCATCTAAATCTGAAAGAAGTGATCAGGATAGAGTTTAAACATCATGCCAGCCCCACACCAAGACTTCTAGTATCATTCCTAGACATATAATATTTTTAAACTTATATGGGGTGTGCTCCCTTCCAAAAGATGTTAATAATGAATCATTTGTAATTGTTTTCAGCTATATCTCCAAAAATCTTTAGCAAGCCGATCTAGAGTGGATGGTGAAGAATTTGGAATCCATCCACGGAAGTGCATACATTTCTCTCAAAACAGATAGATCAAAGTACCTGTCCTAAGGAATGATTCCTTTAGTAGTGTCCTTTTAACTAGTGATTTTCACACTAATTAGGGCTTGGCCTATGCAGGGTCCACTTGTTATTGGTAAAGGTAAAACCTTTATTGTTGGCATCATTCTATGCATTGGTTGTGTTTGTTCTAGGTAAACACTATGGAAATTGTACAAGTTGAGTTGGGATATATATATATATATATATATATATATAATTGGATCTAAAATGTTTTAAATTTAATGATGTATATTTCAGTTTATAAAATAATATAATGTGTTATAAGTTTTTATCATCTAATTTTTTAAATAAAAAAATAAAAATTATAACAATATATTATGATATAAATTATAATTCCAATTTTTTTAATCCAAAATGTTTTATTTACTTTAGCCGATAAGGGACAAGTATTGAACACTGAAATTTGTAACAATATTTTTTAATTTAAAAGAAGATTATAGAAGCAATCAAAATTGTTGAATCCCTTTCTTAGTGTAAAAGGAAGATTCCATAATTATTTAATATTGAGCTTTTCATGCGGTACGTTTGTTCTTTGCATGACACTTTTCTAATTTAATTGTTACATTGAAATAGGTACCCTCCTTCCTCGTTTGTTTAAGAATACATCTTACATCTTAAAAGCCATCATTTTGAAGGAAAAGCACTGAAATGTTTGGAAGTCAAACATTAAGTTATTTAAAAACATCTAGTTGTAGGAAAATTAATCATTTAAAAATTGCTCATTTTAGGACTAATTGAGGTGTTAAGGTGAATTTGTTTTTAGTTTTTAACAATAAGTTGAGTTTTATTTTTATTTTCAACAAAGAAAAACTTAGCTACTTGATATTCATTATATATGAATTAAATGTAACATTACATAAGCCTATAGTATCAATATACTAAAGATCCATAGGTAAGTAGACATACCCCAAAGTTACTGAGTCTTTACTAGGCCACCACTCCAATAGTCCTTATCAATCTAAAGTCTACAAAACTCTAACAGATACTATCCACATTGAAAATCTTCCAGAAAGATTCCAAGATTACAAAAAACAACAGAAACTGCAAGTATGGCTAAGTGACAAAAAGGATTACTTCTCAAAATTCCTGAAAAGAATGGAAATAGATCTTTGAATGGTCCAGATACTCTTCATAAAACAATATCCCTTCAACAATCCCTATAGCCTTCTTAGATAATTGATCTACACCAACATTCAACTATCTATAAATATGTTAAAAAAGAGATAAACTGGAATCTCTTTGTAACTCCCAAATTCTACATTTCTAGCCATCTAGTATGATTACTTGAAGGCATTATCTCCCTTCACCTAGTCTAAAATAATGTGATAATCCCAACCACCTACAAAGATAAAAAGTTCATTTTCCATGCAAACAGTAATAAAGCCCATGGGACCAAGAGCTCAGCCCTAGAATTTGTCTTTGAAACACAAGTCATCCACATCTGGAATTTTTTTATTATCATTGGACACTTTTAAAACCATTCATAATCCACAAATATTTGACTACGACGCTCCATCAAAGTAACCCACTTGAAAATCCACCCAAAAGGAGGGGAACCTTAAGAGACGAACATGAACCTTTTTTTATTTTTTGCATATACTTATGAAAGCTCCAACATTTTTTTATGAAATACTAAATAAGCTCCTCTAACCATTCTAAAAAATAATCATGTTCTAATAATGCTAAAGACTTCAAATAACAAATAGAGGCAAATTTGTGAGGGAACCAACAAATTGAACCCAAACCCGGAGGCTACCTGTGAACATGTTCATTCCCCATTTAGCAAAGGAATTCAACACACGAAGTACTTCACACCAAACATTCTGATAAAAATCACAAGAGACAAACAAATGATTCATTGAGTCATCACTAGCACAATAGAACAAACAATGAAAAGGACCAATAAATCCTCGTTTCTTCAGAATATCACTAATCAAAATTTTGTTCAATTGCACTTTCAATGATGAGTCCCATTTCCACCACTTAACTTATGGAAGATCAGATAAAAAGAGAATAGAGTCATATGTTGAAGGCATGTTTACCTACCCCATGGACGAATTCCAAGTCCAAACAAGTTGATCCTCTCGATCCATCAATATAATACCACCATGAACCAAACCCTTTACATAATTTTTGCATTCTTTGGCATAAGATTGTTGATGTATTTGTAACTTCGGAAGATATTCACTTGTATATTGTATGCATTACATTTGTACCTTATTGTATCTCCAACGGAGATGTATTTATCCTCTGATTGGAAGTGTCGCCATTTGTATTTGCAAGTGTCGCAAGTTACATTGTAAGTGTCGTAAGTTATATTTGATGGGTTATTAGACCACCTTGGTGGGGTTGGCCCTGTATGAGTCATGTGGATGGGTTATTAGGCTTCCTTAGGAAGTCGACCCAGTTAGGGTTAAAGGCAGGTTAAGTTAATGTATAAATAGAGAGTGTGACTCTCCCATTCTATTCATTCAATCACTCATCCAACTTGCATAGTTAAGAGAGAGGAGTGCACACAAGTGGAGGAGGAGTAGCTGCTGAAGACATCTATCTTTTGGGGTTTGATCTTTGTGATCTTCATATTGGTGCTCATTCTATCTCTAAGGAAGTTGCGGGGTTTTTCACCTTCTTGGTTTTCCTTGAGGAAACTCTATGTCTCTTGTGTCTATGATTATTATGCTGTGCATGTTATTCTCTTAGTAGGATCCTAGATAATATTTGAATGAAATTATCAGAATTTTAACATGGTATCAGAGCAAGATTAAGAAGAAGACACTGTGCAGATGCAAAAGCTAGGGATTCTTAATTTTTGGTTTTCTCTCCACAGATCATCGAAGGCAGGAGGCTAGGCTGACTCTCCTAAGGAATGCGCATCTTTCTTTCGAATCAGAATTCAATTCTGAGCACTTTCAGTTTTTGGCCTGTCACTGCTGCGGGAATAGGGTTTCCGCAAAAGTTGTAATTTTTGGAATCTGAGACCACAACTGGATGCTCCTCAGAAAAATCTAAGTTTAGAGACCAATATCGAACTTTTTGGTTGGGCAGAACCCCGGGCTACCTCGGGCTCTATCAAACCCTAGTTCAGGATTTTGACCAGAAAACCAAAAAACCAGATTTTGACAGAAATTGCAGATCCAAATTTTGCAGGTCAATTTTGAGGGGTCAATTTTTGGAGTTTTCAAAATCTGAGCACATCATCTTTCTCTCCTCAGTCAATTGCATCTCCCTGTCTAGATAGAAGTTTGAAATTCCAAGTTTGGATTTTTAGGGTTTCTCTGACAAACCCTAGCCAGCTCCAGATCTAAATTCAACAATTCAAGTGGTAAGACCTAAATCTTTTATTTCCCTTTGAGTTTCTCATTAATATGTCTCACCACACCAAGCTTGAGGATAAGCTTGAAGGGGATAATAAATTCTGAGCATGGAAGTATAGGATTGGGTTAATCCTATAAGAGAATGAATTGGACACCTACATAAGTGAAGAGGTTCCAGTTCCAAAGGGAGATGAGGCTAAGGCCTTACACAAGAAGAATTTGGTCAAAGACAAGAGAATCATTGCAAATTATATCAAATACCATCTCATACCACATGTGTGTTCTCTAAAGAGACCTAAGGAGATGTTTGACTCCTTGACCAAGTTGTTTGAAGGAAAGAATATAAATTAGAAGATGACATTGCATAACCAATTGAAGAGTGTGAAGATCAAGAATGGAGAGACCATCCAATCCTACTTTACTAAGGTCTCTCAAATCAAAGAACAACTTGAAGCCGTGGATGAAGTGGTGGAGAATGGAGAAATTGTGATGACCACATTGAATGGCCTACCTAGGTCATGGGACTCCTTCATCCAAGGAATCTGTGCAAGAAGGAAATTGATTTCTTTCAGTAGATTGTGGGAGGAATGCTCACAAGAAGAAGCTCGGCTTGTGGCCCGAGAAGAAAAGATGGGAAGTGAAGACCAAGCTCTCACAACACACACCAAGAGAAGTAAGTTCAAGAGGGAGAACTTTCATTACAAAAGGTCTTCTCACCATCATCAAAGGGAGAACATGAAGAAAGATCTCTCTCACATTAGATGCTACACATGTTATGAGAAGGGACACTATGCCTCAGATTTTCCCAGGAACATAAAAGGCTCCAAGAAGAAGAAGAAGAAGAAGAAGATGATGAGATATCATGCTCATGCTGCTGAGGATGATGAACCTACCAGGAAAAAGACTAAGATAGAAAGTGAAGACTCTTCAAGTGACTATGAATATGTTCTAATCTCTGCTCTCATAGGTACTGTTACACATGGGTGTAATGATTGGCTTATTGATAGTAGGGCTTCCAAACATATGACGGGATTTAAAGAATCTCTTATGGACCTATCTGAACATAAATGATGGCCAAAAGGTAAGACCATAAATGATGCAGTAGTGATTGGAGAGAAAGAGGGAGGATTGTACAAATTCAAGGGACAACCTGAACATGCCATGGTAAATGAATCCATGGATCCAAGTGAACTTTGGCATAGAAGGCTTGCACATGTACACTATAGAGCACTACCAATTGCAAGTAAAGCTGTAGAAGGTCTTCCTGAAATCCAGCCAAAGCATGAAGGTGTTTGCAAAGGATGTGCAAAAGGAAAGAACACAAAGAAGGCATTTCCAAGCAGTGAAAGCAAGGCAAAAGGAATCTTGGAAATTATCCACTTCGATGTATGTAGTCCGATGTCATTCAGTTCTCTGAGTGGGTATGTATATTATGTTTCTCTCATTAATGATTTCTCTAGGAAGACTTGGATTTACTTCTTGAAGAAAAAAGATGAATTTTTCAGCAAATTCAAGGAATTCAAAGCCTTGATAGAAAACCACATTGAAAAGAAGATCAAGACTTTTAGATCCGACAATGGTGGAGAATTCATTTCAGGAGACTTCAAGAAGTTATGCAGTGATTCAAGGATTAAGAGGGAGTTGACCACTCCTTACAATCCATAACAGAATGGAGTTGCAGAAAGGAAAAATAGAACTATCATGGAAGAAACACAGGAAATGCTTCATGACAAAGATCTGCCTATGCATCTATGGGAAGAAGCAGCAAGGATGGTTGTATATGTACAAAACAAAACACCACACAGGATACTTGACAACAAGACACCAAATGAAGCTTTCTCCGGTAAGAAACCAGAAGTGAGCCATCTCAGGATATTTGGCTGTCCAGTATATACACATGTTCCAAGAGAAAAGAGGACAAAGCTAGATCCTTCAGGGAAGAAGGGTATATTCGTGGGTTACAGTGAAATTTCGAAAGCATACAAAATCTACTTTCCAGGGTTCAAGAAGATTGACATCAGCAGGGATGTGAATTTTGATGAAGACTCATCATACATCGAATCGAGGAAGCCACCTATTGAAGACAATGAAGAACCAAGAGTACCCAGAATACAAGACACCACCATGAACAAAGCAATTCCAGAAGAGGATCATGAAATAGAAGATCCACAAGAACCTAGAGATCCACCTCATGAGAAGAACTCTCAAAAGAGGAAACCAGCATGGGAAAGAGAGCTCATCCAGGATGCAGAAAGGTATGGTGTTCCAGAAGAGGAACACAAAGAAAGGAAAATGACAAGGTCACACACCAGCTATGTTGCCTTACTATGTGACATAATGAACAAAGAACCTTCCAGCTATGAAGAAGCGGCATAAAAGAAAGAATGGAAGGAGGCCATGGTTGAGGAATACCAATCAATCATGAAGAGTGATGTTTGGGATGTGGTCCCAAGACCAGAAGGGAAGTCTGTTGTGACTTCCAAATGGATCTACAAGATCAAGCATGCTGCAGATGGTAGCATAGAGAAATACAAGGCAAGGTTTGTGGCTCGTGGATTATCCCAGAAATAAGGGATAGATTATGAAGAGGCTTTTGCACCTGTAGCCAAATACACTTCCATCATAATAGTACTTTCTCTGGCTACAGTGATGAAGTGGAAGATACACCAGATGGATGTCAAGACAACTTTCTTGAATGGTGTAGTCGAAGAGGAAGTGTGTGTGGAGCAGCCACTCGAATTTGAGACACATGACAGGAAGTCACATGTGTTCAAATTGAATAAAGCCTTGTACGGTTTGAAACAAGCACCCAGGACATGGTACGACAGGATTGACAGCTTCTTGACTAGTTTGGGATTTACCAAGAGTAAAGCGGATTCCAACCTTTACTACAAGGTTGAGGAAGGCAATCCAGTGATACTCCTACTGTATGTAGATGACATGTTTGTGACAGGTGAGTATGGGTTGATTTCTGACACGAAGAGGAAGCTTGTTGTCGAGTTCGAGATGAAGGAATTGGGTATGATGCATTACTTTCTAGGTATGGAGGTGTGCCAAAGTGCAGATGGAATCTTCCTAGGACAAGGGAAGTATGCAGTAGAGATCCTGAAGCGGTTCAAGATGATGGAATGCAAGGCCATGACCACACCTATGGCATCAAACCTGAAGCTATTGAGTGATGCTTCATCAGAGTCGGTTGATGCCATGATATATCGTCAGATGATTGGGTCCTTGATGTACCTGACGAACACGAGACCAGATATCTACTTTGCTGTGAACACCTTGAGCCAGTTCTTGACGGATCCTAGACATGTTCAATTGATTGCTGTAAAGCATATTCTGAGGTACCTGAAGGGTACGGTTGATTATCGGCTCAAGTATGATGCGAATCAAAATTTTAACTTGGAGGGTTATGTTGATTAAGATTGGGTAGGAAGTGCTGCAGATAGGAAGAGCACTTCAGGGTGGTGCTTCAGTATGGGATCAGGTGTGATCTCTTGGTTTAGCAGGAAGCAATCCTACATAGCACTGAGTACAGTCGAAGTAGAGTATGTCGCAGCTTGTTTGGCTAGTTGTGAGGCAGTATGAAGAAGACAGATACTGTCTGATTTGTTTGATCTCTAGTTGGATGCTACTTTTATATTCTGTGACAACCAGAGTTGTGTGAAGTTGTCTGAGAACCCTATGTTCCATAACAAGTCGAAGCACATCGAGATCAAGTATCACTATATCATGGATATGTGTACAGAGAGGAGTAGTGAAGTTCCTGTATGTTGCGACAGATGAGCAGATAGAAGATGTGTTGACCAAACCACTAGCCAGGGTTAAGTTCGTGTGCTTCAGAGAGAGGCTTGGTGTTCTTCAGATTGAATATACTTCCAGGAGGAAGTGACGGGACACAAATGCAGGATCCCTTCCAAGCATGGTGGTAGGAGGATCCTTCCCATGGCCGTGGATGTAAGTGTTGTGTGATGAGCATCAGGATGATGCTATGTATGATGATGATCAGGATGATCATGTGATGATGATGTGCATCATGATGATGCATTGTATGATGATGATCGGTATGATCATGATCATCAGGATGATGCTTCGTGCGAAGATGATCAGTGTGATCATGAGTATCAGGATGATACTCCATGGCTGTGGAAACATTGTGAAGTGGCATATAATAGGTCCCTGGGAGATCCTATAGGTTGAGCAGTAAGCTCGTAATTAGTCCTGGTATGCTCTTTCGAGGTTTTTCCGGATAGCACATAATCAATCCTAGGATGCTCTTTCAAGGTTTTTCCAGATAACATGTAATGTGTCCCTAGGAGATCCTATAGGTTGAGCAGTAAGATCATAATCATTCCTGGGATTCTCTTTCGAGGTTTTACTTGTTCACATATAATGTGTCCCTGGGAGATCCTATAGGTTGAGCAGTAAGCTCGTAATCATTCCTGGGATGCTCTTTCGAGGTTTTGCGAAGTCTGCATATAATGTGTCCCTTGGAGATCCTATAGGTTAAGTAGTAAGCTCGTAAACAGTCATGGGATGCTCTTTCGAGGTTTTGCAGATGCACATAATAAGCCCTGAGATTCCACAGGATGGCCGCTTGCAGAGATGATGAAGACCTATAGGAGGCTAGGCCTACATCCAGCATGAAAAAGGGTTGGCTCTGTAGAACTTCCTATGACGATAAGAATTGATAGATAGCACCAGTGATCGAGATGATGAGTACAACAATAGTGACGATGATGCTCCTTGATCCAGAGAGGATGATCCAGCTCCAGTATTGAAGACTTGTGCCTATATGTATTAATGACCTGTGTCAAGAGAATACCTTCCTGGTTAAGAGGGAGTGTTGATGTATTTGTAACTTCGAAAGATATTCACTTGTATATTGTATGCATTACATTTGTACCTTATTGTATCCCCAATGGAGATGTATTATTCCTCCGATTGGAAGTGTCATCATTTGTATTTGCAAGTGTTGCAAGTTACATTGTAAGTGTCGTAACTTATATTTGATGGGTTATTAGACCACGTTGGTGGGGTCGGCCCTGTATGAGTCATGTGGATGGGTTATTAGGCTTCCTTAGGAAGTCAGACCAGTTAGGGTTAAAGGCAGGTTAAGTTAATGTATAAATAGAGAGTGTGACTCTCTCATTCTATTCATTCACTCACTCATCCAACTCGCATAGTTGAGAGAGAGGAGTGTGCACAAGTGGAGGAGGAGTAGCTGCTAAAGACATCTATCTTTTGGGGTTTGATCTTTGTGATATTTATATTGGTTCTCATTCTATCTCCAAGGAAGTTGTGGGGTTTTTCACCTTCTTGGTTTTCCCCAAGGAAACTCTGTGTCTCTTGTGTCTATGATTGTTATGCTGTGCATGTTATTCTCTTAGTAGGATCCTAGATAATATTTGAATGAAATTATCAGAATTTTAACAAAGATCCCACCAAACCCAACTCTTATGAACTATACCAATAGCTTATATCATCTGGACCCATAATAGGATTCCTGAAATCTGACAAATGATTGAAACCAAAGGCCTTCAAGTATGAAATTATCTCAAGACATAATTTATACATTTCATCACCCCCTACCACTGGATCTTCCCGAATATTTATCAAATTTCCATTTCCCACCTTACACGACATCCAAAAGCTTAAAGAAGGAACTGAAATGAGGAGTCCCCTCCATATATTTGAAGCACTAGAGATATGGTTCTGAGCCCGACATAACCAGTCAACCACCGATAACTTCTTCAAGTACTTTGCCTGAATAGTCTCACATCATAACCCTTGACCATAGAGACCCCACCACAAAATTTTCATAGCTAATGCTTGAACAAACCAAAAGAGATTCTTTATACGCCATCCGTCCAGCTTTTTAAGAAGAGAGATATGAATCCACTTAACTAAATGAATTCCTTCCTTCACTTTGTTGCATGTCCATAAAAAACTAAAAATCTTATGTCGAATTTTGCGGAGTATTCCTTTGGGAACCTTGGATAGAGATAGCCAATAGAACAAAATGTTCTGGAGTACATAATTAATTAGAATAAATCAACCCCCTAGTGATAGCCACCTAAACACTCAACTCCCATTCCTCTTCTCGTGACTTTTCTCACTAACCACAACCAATCAACCATAGAATAGTTGGGTTTTAAAAAATATCCCAGATATTTAAACCCATTATCAATATGTTCCATATAATAAGGAAGAAAATAAATTACAAAACCCATAATACATCAGAAACCTCATTGACCAAAAAAGAAGATTTAAGTTGACTGATTTCCATACCACTAACCTCACAAAACATATTGATTAAATCTTGAAAGGCCCACCACTCCTCCACAATACCCTCACTAAAGAGAAGGACATCATCCACAAAGAGAATATTTGAGATGAAAATTTAAGAGATAGCTTCAACCCAAGAATTTCACCTTCCCTCCTAGTGTGATCGATTAGTCGAATTAGTCCTTCTACTAGCAACAACAAGAATAAGGGATACAGACGACAACCCTATCAAATCCCTCTCATTATCTTAAAGGAAATAATAGAAGCACCATTTATAAGAACCAAGAAGTTTGTTTATGATACGCAAGCCATTATCCAGTCGACAACCTCCAAATTAAGCCCAATTTGAAGTAGGACCAATCTTTATAAAGTCCAATTCATCGTATCATGAGATTTTACCAAATCCATCTTCAAAATAAAAGCAGACAACTTCTTTACTTTGATGGAATGGAGAGTCTCTTGCACTACACCGATAACATCAAATACTATCTATTTTGCAAAAAATCGAACAACTCTTTGGATATAAATGCTGCCAGGAACAACTTTAATATGTTGGCTATAATCTTAGCAATAAATTTGTAAACCAAATTGCATAATGAGATAGGATGAAAATCACTAAACAGAGTATTTGAATTGGGAATCAAAGCAATATATGTTGAATTCAAACCTTCAAATACCTTCCCTTTAGATCTAGATTCTTTGAACACATTAAGAATTTCCAAGGCAACCAAATTGAAGAACGACAAAAAAAAAATCCATTGACCAATCGTTTGGTCTTGGGATTTTTTCCTTGAAAGGTTTTTAGAATATTTTCAATCTCCACCAACATAACAAGAGCACCAATGGAGGACAAATAAGCTTCACTAAATAATCAGGGATAAGTATTTAATGCTTTCATTTACACCCCAATAGAATTGGAACTAGGTGTTGATGTATTTGTAACTTCGGAATGTATTCACTGGTATATTGTATTTGTATTTTATTATTCTACCTTCGACGGAGATGTTTATTCCTCTAGTCGGAGAAGTCATTATTGTACTTGGGTCATGTAAAGTCATTGAGGTCAATCCTCCCATGTATGTCAAGGAATTAGACCCCATAGTTAGTTATTAATGGGTTATTAGACTCTCCTAGAGAATTCATCCCATTCAGTCACACTTAGGGGCCGACCTGTTTGGGGTTAAGGCTAAGTGAAAGGTAAAGTATAAATAGAGAGGGTGCTCCTCTCTATTTGATCATTCACACACTCACTCACTTAGCATTAGTGAGAGAGAGGAGGAGTTCACACAAGTGGAGGAGGAGGAAGCTACTGGAGACCATCTATTTGTTTTTGGGTTGTGTACTATTGCTCATTCTATCTTCGAGGAAGTTGTGGGGTTTTCTCCTTTATGGTTTCCCCGGTGAAATGCTTTGTGTCTCTTGTCTCTTGTGTTTGTTTTGCTGTGCATGTTATTCTCTTAGTTAAGATCCTAGATCATATTGAATTAAATGATGAAAAACTAACATGGTATCAGAGCTAGCCTGAAGGAAGGCATGTATGGCATTTACGACACTTGTCTCACTTGCAACAATTTGAAAGCTAGGGCTTTGTATAGAAAAACCTAGTCATCATGGAACTTTCACTATAAATCAATTCTGGCGAAGGTTCAGGATCTGAAAATTGGACAGGACGAAGATGAAAGTTTCCTGTACCTTGTGACCGAATTTCAACCTCATATTCGTTGTAATTTCTGAGATATGATCCATACAAGTTAGGGTTTCTGCCTCTTCCAGAATGAAGCCCTAAATAGGTGACCTAGGAACAAAGGTCATATATCGGGCTAGGAAGATCCAAATGGAATTCCATAGAAAGTGTCAGTTAGGGAACATACTTTAGTTTCACAGGTCCAATTTTTAGAGGTCGAAGTTGAAACAGTGACACGTGGCACTCCGTACAAGTTCGCTATGTTGTTTCACCCCTTAAACAGGTCATGTTGGGAAACTGAGCATATCTCCCTAATGGAGAATTGAATGAATTTCATACCTATGGGGTTGGAAATATGATAGGTCTAGATACCACAGGCCAAAGTTTAAGACCATGCAAATCCGCAATTTCATAGATACACCAGAAACAATACAACACATCTGAAATGGCTCAACGGAGGAAATCAAAGAAGAGGAGGAAGAAGCTCTCACTTAGGGTTTTCAGTTTTTAGGTATGGCATGACCTGATACAATGTTGGAGACACCTGATGCAACATTGAAAAATTTGAAAATGGATTTGGAATCCATTCATCATAGATATTAATCCTCCATCAAAATGTTGTGGGAGGAAGGATATTGAAAATTAGGGTTTCCAAGTAAGAAGAAACCCTAGCAAAGTTGGGAGACTCATAGGGCAACAATGAAGGAGTTTTAAGTGGAACTGATATTCTATCATCCTAGAAACATGAAACTATATAAGATGTTTACAAGTGATCTACCTTGGATGGTTAGGGTTTTACCCTTATAGAGAAGACTACAAACTATCTCGACAGGTATGACTTGAGGAGATACAGGTATGTTTTGAAATATGTTTTATGATTAAGTTTATGATATGTTTGTCTTCATATTATTGAGGTTAGTACAATCACGATTAATTTTAGATTGTCTGATCACCTTAGTAAAAGTATGAATGCATGTGAATAATAGAATACATTCATTGATTAGGGTTATGACACTTATGATTGTACTAATGCACTTGTGATGTTGTATGAGGATGATGTTGTCTGCTAACGAGAAAGGTACATCAAGAAAGACAAATCCATATGACCATGATGACATGAAGACAAAGACTCATCCATAGTCATTAATCACACAGAATGTTTACTTACAAGGTATGTGATGAGCCCCAAATTAGGTACTCTATAGCCTTTTTATGCCACACAAACATAAGAATGGATAAGGAAAATACCTCTGTTTGTGGGGAATAATGCATTTGTTTTGATTATTTAATAAAGTAGTTTAGAGATTATTCTTCTTATGCTTAAATGAGTTTTTATGTGCTAAATATATGAAAATAGGTATGTATGAGCAGATGCAGGTGATCTAGAAGACAACAAGCAAATCCAGCTCAGAGATTGAAAGATCACAAGTGGCTCAACGCTCCCATTTTCCTTATTTATAGAGAAAATCCTATTTAGCAAGATCGTCAATTACAATCTAGAGTTAGGTTATGATTAAGAATATAAATATGGACCTATGAATAACAGGGGGTCCTGTTGACATTTCGAGAGAAACTATTTTCAGTATATTTTATTCAAGACAATTTTGTTTTCAAGTTTTTCCTAAGACATGAAGTTACGATTTTGATAATGGAAGACCGGTGTTATTTCAAATCCCTGAGTTTATAAGTCTTCTTCACTCCTGAAATACGGGTTGGGGAGGGCCCCCTCAACACGTATATCAGGAGCCTCATCTTCAGGTATTTTTCATGCGTTTTGTTGATTGGATTAATCATTGTGATGTGTGAAAGTACTTTGATAATTATTTACATAGCAGATTTTGATTTCAGATTCAACGATTTTTTCTGTAGTTCGAAAATTGATTCCGTAGTTCTGTAACACGTTGTCAGCAGTCCTGTACATGCATTCTGCGTAGGCATATTTTACATCTGTTTTCCAGCATTTTATATTAATTCTAGACAATGATTCAGATCTGCAATTCCATGCATATTTCCCTTATTTGAGTTCGATCACATAGAAGTTAATTGTTTCAGATTTTTGTAATGATCATCACTTTTAGTACTTGATTGAGATAAAGTTCGATTGATTTCCAATATTAAATTTCTAGATTAGATTTCCAACTTTCAGTATTTAATTTCTAGATTAGATTTCCAGCTTTTAGTATTTAATTTCTAAGTTAGCTTTTTCAACTTTCAGTATTTGGTTCCTAGATTAGATTTGTCGAAATTTCAGTATTTCATTCCTAGACTAAATTTCCAGTTTTCAGCATTCAATTTCTAATTAAGCCTTCAACAAAATTAGGTTACAGATTTGCATCCTTTCATATTTTCAGCTTCTTATTTTTAGAGCGATACTTCTATTTCCATTTCCCTCAAAGAAAGCTTTAGGATATGTTCAACACCCTGAACGACAAAGATCACTCTATAGTGCACATATAGTGCTTAGCACCTCTTAAGTTTGTATGCTCCCTGGTTGATAAATTAAAGTATACTCCCGGTATAGCTACCCTAATTAGGTACCCATTCCTGGAGTTCACCACTTTTTGGCGCCGTTGTCGGGGAGGTGCTTAATCTATAGAAGACATATTGAAAAAATAAATAAAAAATAAAAATAATTTTTTTTACCATGAATGCCTCGACGACAAAGAGATAGATTTGGACGCTTTCTACCTAACCGCCCTATGAGTAACAATAGTTCTGGTCATTCTCAATTTGAATATCTTAACTCAAAAGATGAAGCTTATTCTAGCTACGATCCAAACAGAGATAACTTCTTTGCTAGCCCTAGCTCAAACACCACTATGGCAGAAGAAGAGGATGAACCTAGAGAACTGTTCACTTTTCCCATTAGTATACCTCGTAGGGATGCCAGGATGAAGAATATCAGCCCTAATAACCTGCCAAACTTCCATGGATTAACCTCAGAAGATCCTGACACATTCTTATTTGAATTCGAGGTAGTTTATAGGTCATTTGGTTACACTACTGATGCACAAATACTGAGACTCTTCCCTTCTACATTGAAATATCTATCACTTAGATGGTTTATGAGCATAGAAGGAAACAACATTTTCACTTGGGACAAAATGAAACAATCCTTCCTAGAAAAATACAGGGACTACTATAAGGCAAAAGATACAAGAGATGAAATCTTCAGAATGCAGCAAGGAGAAAGAGAATCCCTAGAAGACTTTGCACAACGCTTTCAACTCTATTACAAGTGAGCCAGTCACTGTACCTTAGATCAAGAATCACTAAAACTTTGAATTCTTAGAGGAATCAAAGAAGAAAATCTAGAATTCTTGAACCTTCTAGGAGATGGGGATATATTCCAGAAAACTTATGACCAAATCCTACAAATATTCAAGAACTATTCTAGATCCAAAAAAGGTAAAAGTGGGACAACGGATTCACATCCATTTACTAGGGGATCAACATCTTCAAGACCAAACCTCACAAAGTTTGATTTAGGAAACCTTATTGACGATATGAAAACTGATACCCTTCAATCCCTAGCAATGCAACTTGATGCACTCCAAATAAAGAAGAAACAAGACGAGATAAACCTAGCACTGGCAGTATTTTTCCCACGTTGCAGAAAGAAACATGAAAAGGGACAGTGCACATTGAACACCATAGAAATATGTGACCTATGCACTGACGATCACTCCACTGATAAATTCCCTCTGTTTCCATCATGCAAAGTTGTCATTCAAGATCCCTCAACTGAAGGTACAATAGAACAACTCTGTTTTGTTAATCAAAGAAGAAATAATTTTGTTAGGCCCTTCCAACCCAACAACCAAGCCTACTTTAATTAGGGAAGTAATCAACAAAGTTGGAACCCCTCAGCACTAGCCCCATAGCCATCTCATCCAACTCCAAACTAGTGGCAGCAAAGCCAAGCACCATATCAACAGCCTTATTACACACAATCTTATTCTCCATACCCCCCACCTTTTGCTCAGCCAACAACAAATTAGGGAAATCCATATCCTTATTCAGCAAACTAGAGGGCTCCATTGCAGCAACCACTCATCATGCCTCCCCCACAGAACCAACCACCTCCCAGACCTCCCCCAATTCCTACCCAGCCAGTTCCAAAGCCAAACAACAACAGAGCAAGACAACAACAAACCTATAACACTGAAATCATGCAGTTCTCTACTTATGTAGTGGATACTTTGGAAATAAACGAACTCAATCTCAGGTCTGGGAAAACATTACAAAACACACACACGCAGAATAATCAAGGAGATGTAGATCATGAACAAACAACACAACCCAAAATTCAGCAGCTAGCAAAGACAAACCCTTAGGAAGAATAAATATGGCCACACATGCCCAATAGAAACCCTCCATTCCCTGAAAAACTCATTCAAAACACCAAAGAGGAGGAGGAGAACGCTATCCTCAACGAATTGAAGCATTCGAACATACAAATACCCATTTTACAAGCCATAAGAGATGTGCCAATCTGTAAAAAGTTTATTAAAGAAATTTTCTTAAAAAGACCTGGCAGAAAAAGACGCGACCCACCAACTATAAACGTAGTAGGTAAATTAGCAGATTTAATGTTGGGTGTCATTGTCAACCCCAAATACCTTGACCCAGGTAGTCCAATAGTCAACGTAACCATCAACAACAGACACATTTCCAGCAGCCTAATTCATTTAGGGGCTGCAATCAACGTGATGAAAAAGGACACAATGATAGCCCTAGGACTCCAATCGATGATCAGACCAACAACTACCATACTACAGCTTGCCGATACATCAATTGTAAAACCTGAAGGAATGCTCGAAGAAATCATTATCAACAAAGAATCATGGGAGTACCCAGCTGACTTCATAGTTATAGAAGTAAAAAGTAAGCTCAATGGGTACCCAATAATACTATGGAGACCTTGGCTAGTAACAGCAGACGCCTATATAGGCTGCAGATTTGGCAACATGACAATCACCAGTGAGAAAGCTAGAAAGAAAATCATGATTTATCCTCTAGCAAGAAAGTCTACAGACCTAGAATATCAGAACTAGACAGATGATTATAATGATATAACAGAACAAAACATACAACCCGTTCTTACCATTGAAGCTTCCCTCTCACTAAAATCCATCGACGAAGACAGTCATTTAGATAGATTTATTCAAAATGCATCTTCTAATCATGATATTTTTGAAGATTTTTTTGGCACGGGTCAGCAACAAGAATAGAAAAAATTAACCCACAACTCTGACAGAATGTGGGCAGAAGTACTCACACTTGAACAACATTCAATACAGATCAAAACAGTTGAGATCATGCTTGGAAAGACAGTTAATATTAACTCCAATTTGGAGCCAGGACAAGAACAACAATTAATGAAGGTACTGTCAGACAACAACAAAGATTTTGCATGGACATACACTAACATGAAGGGTATCCAACCAGACATTTGCAAGCATTACATATATATCAAGGAAGGTGTTGTTCCTATCAGGCAACCACAAAGAAGGATGAACCCAACATTAAAAGACATAGTTAAGCTGGAGTTACAAAAGTTGTTAGATGTAGGGTTCATATACCCAATCTCAGATAGTGAATGGGTCTCACCATTGGTTATAGTTCCTAAGAAAGGAGGGAAGTGGAGGATCTATGTGGATTACAAAGAGCTTAATAAGGAACCTAAGAGAGATCACTTCCCTCTCCCATTCATCGACCAAGTATTGGACACATTGGATGGAAACAATTTTTTCTCATTTTTGGATGGATTCAGTGGATACAACCAGATCCTCATCCACCCAGCTGATTAGGATAAAACAACATTTACATGCCCATGGGGCACTTATGCATACATAGTACTACCCTTTGGACTCTATAATGCCCCATCAACATTTCAAAGGGTAATTTTAAGCATTTTCTATGATTTTATTAATAATCAAATGGAAGTCTACATGGATGACTTCACACCCTATGGCCAAAATTTTAACCAGGCATTAAAACATCTAGAATTAGTCTTGAAAAAATGCATCGAGATGAGCTTATGTCTGAGCAATGATAAATGCAGAATGTTGATGGAAGAAGGCATCGTTCTTGGACACCATATTTCACAGAGAGGAATTGAAGTTGATCAAGCAAAATTCACTGTCATCAGGACACTACCACCACCTGTCAAACAAAGAGATGTGAAAAGTTTTCTTGGGAAAACAGGCTACTACAGAAGATTTATCGAAAGTTATAGAAAAATTGTTGCACCGATGTTTGCTCTTCTCACTAAAAATACATAATTCATCTGGACAAAGCATTGTATGTCAGCATTTGAAAACCTCAAAGAGAAGACAATCACAGCCCCAGTACTCTAGGGACCCAATTGGACACTACCATTCCACATACATTCTGATGCTTCAGACAAGGCCATTGGGTCAGTTCTTGGGAAAGAAGAAGAAAAGAGACCGTATGCCATATACTACATTAGCAAAAACTTGGCAGGAGCATAACTAAATTATACAGTCACAGAAAAGGAGTTGTTGGCTGTCATACATGCCATAAAACAATTCAGGAACTACATAATTGGATACCAAGTTTTTTTCCACGCCAACCATTCAGCAGTCATGTATCTTATGAATAAACCTAATACAAGTGCTTGAATAATTAGATAGCTACTCCTCTTGCGAGAATTTGACATAACAATCTTGGATAAGCCAGGCAAACACAATATAGTAGTTGATTTTCTGTCTAGCTGACTCGCCCATGGAAAAGACAATGAATTGGTAAATGATAACTTCCCTAATGAGCACCTTTTTGCAATCTCAACAAAAAGCCCATGGTTTGCTGACATAGCAAATTACTTAGTTTCTGGTAAATTCCCACAACATTACAACCACCAAGAAAAGAACAAAATCATAAGGAAAAGTGCCACTTACACATGGATAGAAGGAATGCTTTTAAAAAAAGGGCTAGACCAAATATTGAGACGATGCATCAGAGAATATGAAGTCCATGAAATACTACATTCCACTCACAACGAGCCATGTGGAGGACATTATGCTGCAAAAAGAATAGCCTATAAAATATTTCAAATAGGATATTATTGGCCAACACTCCACAAGGACTCCTATGAATATGTTTCAAATTGTGATGGTTGTCAACGAATGGGGAAGCCTACACAAAGATAAGAAATTACTCTACATCCCCAAATCTCTTTGGAAACATTTGAGAAATGGGGATTTGATTTTGTTGGTCCATTAAACCCCCAATCAAATAAAGAAAGCTATATTCTAGTATGCACTGACTACCATACAAAGTGGGCAGAAGTGGCAGCAACAAATGAAACAAATGTGGCAATTTTTTTTACAGAACAAATCTTCCATAGATTTGGAGTCCCAAGAGAGTTAGTTTCTGACCAAGGCACACAGTTTACATCCAACCTCATCAAGGACCTACTTCGAAGAAACAATGTTAAACACAGAAAGTCCTCCTCCTACCACCCCCAAGATAATGGTCAAGTTGAGGTGACAAACAGAGAACTAGAAAGAATTTTGACAAAGACAATACAACTACACAAAAGAGATTGGGCAGACAGATTAAGTGAGGTAGTTTGGGCTTATAACACCACATGGAAGACAACAACAGGCTTCACCCCATATGAGCTAGTTTATGGAAAGAAAATAATGCTTCCCATTGTGTTTGAAATCAAAACATTGAGAATTTCAGCCAAGTTAAACATGGAACTTTCAGACATCCAACAGGAACACATGCTACAATTAAATCAACTGGATGAGCAACGCCAACAAGCACTTAGCCACACCAAAATGATCCAGCAACAAAGGAAGAAATGGCATGACAAAAACATCAAGCAGAAGAAATTCAAAGAAGGTGACTGGGCACTAATCTATGACTCCAGGTTTCACACTTTTAAAGGAAAACTCACAACCAGATGGCTCAAACCCTACATCATTGAAAATATCTATGATAATGGAGCTGTCAGAATTACAACAATCGATGAAGAAAAATTCCCTATGTTGGTGAATGGACATAGAGTCAAAATTTATAAGACACCACAATCCAGAGAGGAGTTCACACAAACACTCTATCAGCAAAGTCTAATGCTGATAGAGAGCATAGATCATCACTGATTCCAGTTACAAAAAAAAAGAGAAAAAAATGAAAAAATATAAAAGAAAAGAGAGAGAGAGAGAGAGAGAGAGAGAGAGAGAGAGAGAGAAAGAGAGAGGGAAATAAAAAATCCACTCAGGTTATGACAAACAAAAATTGATGGACTTGATCCATCCCTATAAAGAACCATCAAGCAATTTCAAGCGAGCCAGAAAGCTGTCTCAAGCGAGCCAGAAACCATATTTCAAGCGAGCCAGAAAAATTTACAGCAAAGAAATCAACAACGCCAGCAAAAGAATAACAAACAAATATCAGGAAAAAATAAAAATAAATAAAATAAAAATTAAATAAAAAAAAAAAAAAAAAAAAAAATTAAATAAAAAAAAAAAAAAAAAAAATTAAATAAATTTAAAAAAAAAAAAGTAAATAAATCCAATTTCAGAATCTTCAATCAACCGAACCAGCAGTCAATTCAAGCGGGCCAACAGTCAATTCAAGTGGGTCAGAACAACAGAAAATCTATCACTACAGAAATCAAATCAACCAAATTCAGAGCACCAGTACAAACGCAATGTTGAACACAATGAAAATTCATATCAACAAAACTTGCACAAAAATTCAAGCAAGCAAATGCAACAATTTCAAGAGAACCGACAGAAAGAAGGCAAAAAGGCATAACTACCGACATGACCAAAATAACTACAGAAGCAAGTGAAATAAACTACGGAATCCCATGACCATACAATCAAGCCCACATCATGCACTCAGGTACGCTAGCATAACAGGCAATCACTGAACTCTTTGCTTTATTTTCAAACCAAATCATTCTCCCCACAAAACAGTTATTTTTCAAAGTTGAGGACAACTTTTAAGATATTTCAGCGGCACGGTTCAGAGCTACCTCACTGAATCATGATTACCTACCTTAGACATGTCAGAGAAGGATGACCTCCACATCTAAGCTACTATATCCCCTCATGATCAAAGCAACAACGCAATGCACAATGATGGAAAGGAATGTAGTGTGCAATAATGGAAAGGAATGTATAAGTCAGCAAGTATGATGCACAATGATCAGGATGAGTGCGTAAAAATAGCTAAATAAGGCAGCATAATATACAAGAGGACCCAATTTGACAATACAAGCTGCTCAGGAAGCAAGAAAACTGGAAGTTCGTATCGCCACTCAGCCAGCAAGCTGCCCACAAGCCTGTGATTAATCCCGACCAGTTGGGTAAGTCAACCACCACTCAAAGCTTTTTGGTTTGTTGATTATATTAGCAAAATTCAAAAATGACGAAGGGGTTCAAGAAGAGTGCGCCGGAGGACCACACGCCCATCTATGAAATCCCACAGGTGTTTTCCATCCTCCGTGATGTGGTTTGGATGCCCTTTATCTCAGGAATGAGAGGGTCCAATATTGAAATAGCCTTAGAATTTTCCAGGAACCTGAAACACATAAACGTTGAATAGTTTGTCACCCGGATAAGGGGACTACGTATTAGACTTGACGCGGAGGCAATTGCAAAATACACAGGAATGCCCATGGGTCTGCACTGGGGTAGAGATGACCGGGAAGCCAACCAGAGGGTAAAAGAATCCTTCTTCGGACAGGGGAAAATCTATGAATAAGACAAGAATGGAGTCAAAAGAATCACCATGCCAGCACCCTGGGACGAGATAGCTACCGTTGTTTTGAAATATATAACGTGCATAGGGATACTTAGCTATGTCCCGATCTTCCACTTCCGAATTTTGGACCTTCTAAGACATAGGGGCCATATTACACCAAATAAAATATCAACATTCCTTATTATCTTCTTCAGTCTCTTGGAGAAATGAGTAAAAATGTAGTTCAAGGAAAAGAAGATGCACTAGCTCACCATGGGCTGATCAAATTAATAATTTGTGAAGAATTGATGGTAGAGGTTCCAAAACTCTCATGGGAGGAGTTTTTGCTGGTCTTAGCCGAAGATGTGCAGAGAATGAGGGGCACACCTAATCCATGCATACCCCTAGCTTCTGGATCAAAAGAAAAATCCACCTCTGCGTCAGGAGCTAAGCGAAAGATTGACTTGGATAGTGACAATGAAGTTATGGCCGACACCCTGATTAGAATTAAGCATTCAAAGGATGCCTCCTGCCAAAAAGACTCAGGTTTTTCTGCCAGCAGGCAAGAGTCAAAACGACGGAGTAAAAGGTTCGCACAGCAACCCAAAAATGAGCATACAAAGAAGGTAGAAAAAGAGCCCAGCCCCATAATTCAAAACTTATCTGATGATGATGATTTCGGGGTAGACCAGGATGACCCAACTACACCTGTAGAAGAGGATGCTTTCTAATGGAACCCTACTGATAAAAATGTAAACCCTAGAATAAACGACCAGTTGACTGAGGCACTAACCGAAGTAGCCAAAGTCAGGGAGGAGATGGACGCATTAAAAATTGAAGCAAGGATCCAAAGAAGCCAGCCAGCTTCGCTAGCACCCCCACTATTTGTACATGAAAAGACCCAGATTTTAAGGATGCAGCACGCAGGAGAATTAAAGTTGGAAGAGCAACAAATTTAGCACTGAAGGAGAAATTGGGCCAAGATCAGGAAGAGTTGGCTCAGAAAGACCATATTATCCAACAATTGGAGGATACATTGACTGCCACTGCTAAGATCTATGATGATACATTGGGACTTAGGCCACCATCCAGAATCTATACGGTTTACCTAAGGGAGAAGTGGGGAAAATTTCAGTTGCAGAGGCTAAAGCAAGGCCTGCCTCTAGAATTAAACACTCCAAAGGAGTTCGTTGACACTTCTATGAGCTGCACAGAATTGGAGAAAGACAAATTATGCGAGTTTTTCTTGCATAACTTCATAGTGCCGAGATCACCCAACTGGTCACCGAATCCCTACATGGGCGAATTCCATCTAAGAGCACTCTGCTCCTGGATGAACCACGAGATAGAGAGAGCACAAGCTGCTCATCTCTACCTTGCATAGGAGTGGAAAAACCCATTATGGAGCAGGGGTGAGGCAACTCATCCTGAAAAAGTAATTTAGGACCACCGAGCTCTCACCACAAATGAGGATTTAATTCCTATCCTTCTTGAAAAACAATAGGAGGCAGTAACACATTTCGACCTCACCATTCAATGCACGTACAAAGAAGTTCAAGAAGCCATCAGTGAGAGGTGGACAAGAATCACAAAAGATTTGAAGAAGAGGGAGCCTCACTCCCCCCTCAGGCTAGAGACTGCACTCACCAAGGCTAAGTTATACAAGGAATATTTAATAAAGCACCAGCTCAGATGGATAGGCATGAAACAGATTCCACCATTCTTTCTTCCTTTAACTATCAAAGAATAGGTCGATGAAGAGGAGGAGAAAATAGCATGGACCAAAGATGACCAGACCTTGGGCTATCATAGACAGGCAAGGACTCCTAGCGCCGTTGCCTGGGATATTAGAGAAGCTATCCAAGAACAAGATGTGTCACCCAGGGATGGGTGACTCCTTCGGTTTGGGGAAGATGATGAGCCCCAAATTAGGTACTCTATAGCCTTTTTATGCCACACAAGCACACGAATGGATAAGGAAAATACCTTTGTTTGTGGGGAATAATGCATTTGTTTTGATTATTTAATAAAGTAGTTTAGAGATTATTCTTCTTATGCTTAAAGGCGTTTTTATTTGCTAACTATATGAAAATAGGTATGTATGAGCAGGCGCAGGTGATCTAGAAGACAACAAGCAAATCCAACTCAGAGACTGAAAGATCACAAGTGGCTCAACGCTCCCATTTTCCTGGTTTATAGAGAAAATCCTGTTTAGCAGGATCGAAAATTACAATGTAGAGTTAGGTTATGATTAAGAATATAAATATGGACCTCTGAATAGAAGGGGGTCCTGTTGACATTTCGAGAGAAACTATTTTCAGTATATTTTACTCAAGACAGTTCCGTTTTCAAGTTTTTCCTAAGACATGAAGTTACGATTTTGATAACGGAAGACCAGTGTTATTTCAAATCCCTGAGTTGATAAGTCTTCTTCACTCCTAAAATACGGGTTGGGGAGGGCCCCCTCAATACGTATATCAGGAGCCTCATTTTACTTCAGGTATTTTTCATGCGTTTTGTTAATTGGATTAATCATTGTGATGTGTGAAAGTACTTTGATAATTATTCACATAGCAGATTTTGATTTCAGATTCAACGATTTTCTCTGTAGTTCGACAATATTGATTCCGTACTTCTGTAACATGTTGTTAGTAGTCCTGTACATGCATTCTGCGTAGCCATATTTTACATATGTTTTCCAGCGTTTTATATTAATTCTAGACCATGATTCAGATCTGCAATTCCATGCATATTTCCCTTATCTGAGTTCGATCACATAGAAGTTCATTGTTTCATCTTTTTGTAATGATCATCACTTTCAGTACTTGATTTGAATAGATAAAGTTTGATTGATTTCCAATATTCAATTTCTAGATTAGATTTCTAACTTTCAGTATTTAATTTCTAGATTAGATTTCTAGCTTTCATTATTTAATTTCTATGTTAGCTTTTTCAGATTTCAGTATTTGGTTCCTAGATTAGATTTGTCGAGCTTTCAACATTTCATTCCTAGACTAAATTTCCAGTTTTCAGCATTCAATTTCTAATTAATTCTTCAACAGAATTAGGTTACAAATTTGCATCCTTTCATATTTTCAGCTTCTTAGTTTTAGAGCAATACTTCTATTTCGATTTCCCTCAAAGAAACCTTTAGGATACATTCAACACCCTGAACGACAAAGATCACTCTATAGTGCACAGATAGTGCTTAGCACCTCTTAAGTTTGTGCGCTCCCTGGTTGATAAATTAAAGTATACTCCCGGTATAGCTACCCTAATTAGGTACCCATTCTTGGAGTTCACCAGTATGTATAATTTGGTTCTACAATGCTTAACTTATGAGACATACAGGTTACTATCACAAGGTCTCTAAATCATTGAAGAGAACAAAGAAGACATTGTTTGGGTATGTTAGACATAACTAGCAAACATGATAATCTAGGTATGTTTTCCTATATCGAGTTAGAATCCTACCTTTTGTTAGGATCTTATATAAGTATACTTTTGTATGATTCATAATGATTATTCATGAAGTTATAAGTTTGAGTAATCATGGGTTTATGCATATTATGCTTCTTAGTTTGATTAATTATATGACAAACTAGAAGAGTCCTATGGTCAAATAAGAATATGCATGAGTAAACGAAGTAATTCCTAAAACCTTGAATACTAACCCTTGTGATAAATTACCTGTG
Source organism: Larix kaempferi (assembly GCA_027924585.1). Taxonomy (NCBI): domain Eukaryota; kingdom Viridiplantae; phylum Streptophyta; class Pinopsida; order Pinales; family Pinaceae; genus Larix; species Larix kaempferi. The sequence goes on from BSBM01000047.1 coordinate 42,646,695, forward strand.
TATGAAATGATCATGACCATACATGTTAACATTATAGGATTATAATGTTTTGATAGTATTGAGATTATACTAATTTATGTATGATTATGTATGAGATCTTGAGGATGACACAATGATGAAACTAGTGCACACTTAAGTATGCATAGTGGTCTAGGATGGATAGAAGTTCAAAGACATATAATCATGATGCTATCAAAAAGGGAAAATAGAGATCAAGAGGGAGCACACTCCAGTAGTTCCTGCAAGGGAGCAAAGATTGAGAGGGAGTCCACCCAACAACCAAACAAAGATAAGTATTTGAATTGTCATTTCTTGTATATATGATTACTTAAATGATGTTGTTCAGTCATGTACATACTTATGTTCTTAGATTTAGGATGCATATTATGCATGTTAGAAAAGTTGCATTAATGAACAAGATACTACTAATATGCAAATAATGGGTAAGTGGCCTATGGTACTATACAACACTCCATTGTTACTGATCTAGATTGAAACCTCTTTTGCTGACATGTTGGAGTAGTGCACACTCTTAACAATGTTCTGGTAGAGATGGAAGGCATCTAGAAAGTTACGGGATATGGATAAATGTTGTATTGAAGCATTGGCTAAGATAATTGCATGACTGTATGACTTATGTTTTTCATGCGTAAGAATTTGTTCTGAAAAACTATGAGATGTTTCTAATCATGCAATTGAACTTGATTTGTAGTAAATATTTTATGCATAATAGTTATCATTGAAATGTCAACATAATTTGATAATTATGAAGTGTTACTAATCATGTAATTAAATTTTATATGTAGGAAATATCATGTGCTATGATCTACAAAAGAAGGATGATGAACACCTATTCCAAAGAACAAGTAATGGATGTTCAACAAGAATACTTACAAATCAAACGTACTAAAGAAGGATCGTGGATAGAGGATTCTCTTAGAAAGAGGGAGAGGATCATGGCGAGATGTTTGCTCCAGTGGCTAGACACACTTCCAGAGATATATTAAACCCATGGATGACAAGACTGTTCTCTTGAATGGTGTAAATGAAGAAGAAATGCATATCCAGCAAACAGGCTCCCAGGATTCGATAGAGAATCACATGATTGAAGAAAGCTTTGTACGGGTTCAACAGGTACCCAGGATTTATAGTCATTTGATGAGATTGATGATCACCATGGGTGATGTGGATTTCAACCTTTGCCTCAAGGCTGAAGATGATTTGTATATACAGATGGATGCAAGAAGGAACTCACCATAGAGTTCGATTGATCTTGAGGCTCATATCAGTAGACCCATCTGACAGGAGATGGCAGGGATAGATATGCAGAAGATCACTCAATGCAGAATGAGTGATGTTAAGTCACAAAGGGAGGAAAATACTCAGATATAGAAAACTCCACTTCAGAGGGAGTAGATCTCCGAGTTAAAGAATATTGGCATGATTCTTGTGATTATATATGTGGTTGAGATCAGATGATATTTTTCCTTAGCCAAGGAAAATGTGAAGTAGAGATCTAGGTATGATGCACTATTTTCTAGGCATGGAAGTGTGGCAGAGTGCGGATGGAATATTCCTTAGATAAAGGAAGTATGCAGTAGAGATCCTGAAGAGTTTCGGGATGATCGAATGCAAGGCCATGGCCACACCTATGGCATTGAACCTGAAGCTATTGAGTGATTCTTCATCAGAGTCGGTTGATACCACAATGTATAGTCAGATGATTGGGTCCTTGATTTACCTGACGAATACAAGACCAGATATTTTTTTTCCTGTGAACACATTGAGCCAGTTCCTGACGGATCCGAGACATGTTCACTTGATTGTTGCAAAGCATATTCTGAGGTACCTGAAGGGTACGGTTGATTATGGGCTCAAGTATGATGCGAATCAGAAGATTAACCTGGAGGGTTATGTTGATTTTGATTGGGCAGGCAATGCCGTTGATAGGAAGAGCACTTCAAGGTGCTGCTTCAATATGGGATCAGGTGTGATCTCTTGGTTTAGCAGGAAGCAGTCCTGCGTGGCACTGAGTACAGCCGAAGCATAGTATGTCGCAGCTTATTCGTCTATTTGTGAGGTAGTATGGATAAGGAAGCTACTGTCTAATTTGTTTGATCTCCAATTGGATGTGACTTGTATATATTGCAACAACCAGAGTTGTGTGAAGTTGTCTGAGAACCTGGTGTTCCATGACAAGTCGAAGCACATCGAGATCAAGTATCACTATATCAGGGATATGGTGCATAGAGGAGCAGTGAAGCTCTAGTATTTTGCGATGGACGAGCAGATAGTCGATGTATTGACCAAGCCGCTAGCCAGAGTGAAGTTTGAGTACTTCAGAGAGAAGCTTGGTGTACTTTAGATCGAGGTTCCTTCCAAGGGGAAGTGATGAGTCCAGAAGATGCATATGCACACGGGCCATTCTCACATAGTGGTAGGAAAGTCCTCCTATGGTGTAGATGTAAGGTCCGGGCCATTCTCACATGGTGGTAGGAAATTCCTCCCATGGTGAGGATATAAGGGTTGGGTGTGGATTTTACGACATGGTCAGAGGTTAGTCCTTCCATGGTCATTGATGTAATTTCCTAGGATTTTCTAACATGGTCAAAGGAAAGTCCTTCCATGGTCGTTGATGTAATTTCTGAGCTTTTCTGACATGGTCAAAGGAAATTCCTTCCATGGTCGTTGATGTAATTGCTGTAGCCTTTCCGACAAGGTCATAGGTTAGTCCTTCCATGGTCGTTGATGTAAGTGTTGAGCCTTTCTCGGATGGTCAGAGGAAAGTCCTTCCATGCCGATGATTGTAAGTGTTGTGTTGTCTACATCTGGGTGTGCTCCATTGACGATGAGATGATCTGAAGATAATGAGGTAACTGTGTGGTACACAGGTTTTGCATAGGCATATAATTAGTCCTAGGATGCTCCTTTAGGTTTTGCAGTGGCATATAATGAATCCTGGGAGATCTTGTAGGTTTTGCAAGTGGCATATAATGAGTCCTGGGATGCTCCTTCAGGTTTTGCAGTGGCATATAATCAGTCCTGGGATATCTTGCAGGTTTTGTAGAGGCATATAATAAGTCCTGAGATGTACATACTTGATGGATTGCTCGCAGAGATGATGAAGACCTACATGGAGGCTAGGCCTACATCCAGCATGAAAAAGGGCTGGCTCTATAGAACTTCCTATGACGAGTATATTGGATATTGATCGTCGAGATAGCAACAACAGTGACGATGATGATCCAGCTTTGATGATGGTCCAACTTTGATGATGATCCAGTCACGAAGACTTGTGTTGATGAACTGTGTCAAGACAATACCTTCCTAGTTAAGAGGGAGTGTTGATGTATTCGTAACTTCTGAATGTATTCACTTGTATATTGTATTTGTATTTTAGTATTCTACCTCCGATGGAGATGTTTATTCCTCCAGTCGGAGGAGTCATTAGTGTACTTGGGTCATGTAAAGTCATTGAGGTCAATCCTCCCATGTATTTTGGGGCATTAGACCCCAGAGTTAAGTTATTAATGGGTTATTAGACTCTCCTAGAGAAGTCATCCCATTCAGTCACACTTAGGGGCCAACCTGTTTGGGGTTAAGGCTAAGCGAAAGGTAACGTATAAATAGAGAGGGTGCTCCTCTCTATTTGATCATTCACACACTCACTCACTTAGAATTAGTGAGAGGGAGGAGGAGTTCGCACAAGTGGAGGAGGAGGAAGCTGCTGGAGACCATCTATTTGTTTTGGGATTTTGTACTATTGCTCATTCTATCTCTAAGGAAGTTGCGGGTTTTTCTCCTTTATGGTTTCCCCGGTGAAATGCTTTGTGTCTCTTGTCTCTTGTGTTTGTTTTGTTGTGCATTTTATTCTCTCAGTTAAGATCCTAGATCATATTGAATTAAATGATGAAAAAATAACACTAGGATCCACAAAATAAGAGTTAAAATGTTCAATAGATGCGTTTTCCAAATATTCTTGACCAACAATGAGATTTCCTTTACTATCTTTTAACCCCCAAATAGAATTCTAAATTTTACGTTGACTAGTAGACTTTTGAAAAAAATGAGTATTCATGTCACCTTGACTCAACCAAATGGCTTGGCTCTTCATCCTCCACTCTTCCTCCTCCAATATTAAAAGGTGAGGCTTTCTTCCCTCTAGCTATGCCAAGTAATGATCCCTCTCACGAACCAAAAAAACTCTAGAAAAGTTCCTTTCAAAACAACTGTGAATTTGATCTTCAATATCAACCAATTCTTCTTTCAATATAGAAGCTTTCTTCCCTTTCTCCTATGAAATAACTTCCCATCTAATTTATAAGGAATTTATAAGGAATTGATCATCAGGGACGAGACTTATACATAAAGACTGGATTACTTAAATGTTACTTTCTAGTGTGCACGATGTCATAATTATGGAAACATGTTGTTTGATTGTGTTAAGCGGTTTCAAAAACAAATTTGGAGGCCTAAACAACATGCAGAGATGATCAGTGATGAAGGGATAGAGGATGGGTATTTAAAGGATTTGGGAGATGACAGTTTATCGAAGTCCTTACATGTAACAGATGGGAATGCCCCTTTGAATTACTAGGTATTTCTCTCTGAGGGGAAGTGTCAAGTTGAGCTCATCGTGTGTGATATATGGGTGAGTGCAAGCTAATGATGGTCACTTTTGGTGTGTTAGATCCAACAGAAAATTGGAAAAAATAGACACCCCTCATTTGTCATGGCTATTTCGAGACACATGCACAACGAATCTTGGTTATAGTAAAAAATATGAAATGTAGGAAATTGAATCACCTTTATGAATATATAACTTCTATTTATTGAAAATTTTCTTAACTAGCTCATTTATGATTTTTTCTAACATTTACAATTTATTTTTTTAGCAAATTATAATGCATATGTCCTTGTTGGTGCAACCTTTGAGTTCCTAAATGATGGAATCAATATATGAAAACTTGTAAACGTGTAAATAACAAGTAGTACTAGTGCAAGGATATTTTTCCAAAATAAAATTATTATGTTTTAATTCTTTTTTATAATTATCTAAGTGAGGAGACCTCGAAATCAGTTCACCAAGGGCTGGTGCAAATTTTGAAGGTCTTAATGTAAATGATAAAGGAATGGATTTTTTATAGCATGTAGAGGTAGGTGTATATTAGTGAAGCATATAATTATTTTATGAAATGGTTTAGAAATGAAAAAGTTATGACCGAAACACCAACATGGTTTTTTTCATGATAAGGAGTTACATGACAAGAAAAATATTGAAAAAATCTAAAAAAATAATTTTTTTTCTTAAAAATTACATATTTGTAATCTAAAGAAAGGGTTCTATCTATGTCTACAATTTCATCATCCATGATTGTCTGTAACATATTGTAGCAGTCCTTGAAACATAGACATATTGAGAAAAGAGAAAAAAATGTCACATTGACCATGGTTTAGTTAGTTCCATATGACAAGCTTGTTTACTCTGAAGCTAAATCCATAGCAAACAATTAGGATAGGAGGTGTCACATAGTTATGTGAGTAGGAGTGTTTTAAAGTGTTACATAACGCATGCACGTTGCGTTTAAATTCAAATTTTGAGTATGCACCATTTCAAGTGTTGTACTTTGTGTGCACAATTATATATATTTATTTTATTTTTATCCTAGCGTGTGTTCATACATCAAAGTTTTGCAACAATTACTTTGTTCATTGCATGGAAATTTTATATGTCTTGCAAACAAAGATCATAAGTAAACCATTTACATTGATACTCGACTAGGAATTAGATAGTTGTGATTGTTAGTGGGAGTTAGTGAACGTCCTTTTTATCTCATGTGTTAAGTCCAGTTCATGTTACACCTTTTGTGTTGGTAACCTTAGAAATTGGTAGGGTTCAACACACTCTCTCACATGACCTAGTGTAGCCTCCTCCCTCAAACTTCCCTCACACATGCTACACCCATGATAATTTGGATCATTGGTGGTAGGCAGTGAATGTCATGTTTATTCATGCAATGAGTTGAGTTCATGCCACACCTTTCACGTAGGAAACCTTAGAACTTGATAGGGATCAACACAATGTTTCAAATTACCTATTACAACCTCCTCGATCAAGATTTCCTTGTACATGTTCCACTCATGAGACCTCCTTACATGTCACTCCTGCGTGTATGCTTCCATAGGATCTCATAGTGTTGTGTCCTCGCATGAAGTTGAGGGACCTTTTAGATGTAATTCTAGTTTTGCAAAACCCACTATCGAGTTAAAAAAAATGCATGTGTGTTCCATAGCACTATATTTGGAGGGGTCAGAGCTTGACAAGCTAGTTGACACATAGGTTGGGAAAATAAAAACACACACATGTTTTGTAGTTACAAAACATGCACACATTTTGTAGTTATAAAATGCGTGTGCGATTTATAAGGCATGTTATAAATCCCTAAATTTCCATCCTTCCCTCCCTACATCTCTCTCTCTCTCTCTAACTTCCCTAATCCTCCATAAACCCCTCCCTCTCCCCCACCCCAATATCTATTTCTTTCTCTCCCCCAACATCCCTACACCCACCACTGTCCTTTTCTCTCTCTCTCGCACACACACACACAACTCCTCCCCCTACAATTAACCCCCCTCGTCTCTCTCTCTCTCTCATATTCATAACCCTTACTAACTCCATCTCTCACATTCTCACCCTCCTACTCCCCCCCCTACCTTTAACCCCCCATGCTATTCTCAGTTTCTCTTTTCCCTCTTTCCCCCAACCCTTACTAACCCCATATATCACTCTTTATCTCCCCTAATACTCCACCTACACCTTACCCCCACTCCCCTCTCTCTCCCCCAAACCCCTGCAAGCACCACCTCTCTATCACACACTCTCACTGCCCTTAACCCCCCTCTCTTTCCCTAACTCCCCTCCTACTCTCTCTATCCATAACCACCACCTCCATCCCCCCTTTCTCTCTCTCCCCTAATCCCCCCACACCTAACCCTCTCTCTCTGTCTCTCCTACTCCCCCTACCCCTACCCCTCTCTCTCTCTCTCCATGTCTTCCCTAATCCCCATCTCCCTACCACATACCACCCCCCGATCTCTTTCTATTCCCCCACCCTATACCTCCTCTTCCCGCTGACTACCCTGATCCTCCCTAAGCCCCTACCCCCCAACCTCGATCTTATCTCTTTCTCTCTCCAACCCCCCTCCTCCCCCTTACCCCTAAGGTAAATTTGGTGTCTATAACATCACACACATGTTTTATTAATACATATCGTGTGTGCATTCTCAGTAGCTCTAAAAATCACATGCAAATTTTGTAGAGATAACACACATGCATTTGTAGAGATAAAAAACGCACACATTTTGTATAGCTAAAATGCACACGTGTTTTTTAGTTATAAAATATGCACATGTTTTAGTTTGCATGGCCCACAAATAGGAGGGGGGGGATTTTGAATTTAAAAGGAACATGCTCATGTTCCTTACCACCCAAATCGATGATTCTCATGTGTTTGCGTGTCATCCCTGTTCCTATGTGTTTACTTCAGAGTTAGCTTCGGATTAGCCAAACCTCTGCTATAAAATATGGTAAACCATAGCTAATTGGGCATTTCATCCATTTTCTCAATATGCCTATGTTTTACCACTCATTACAGTATCCTACACACAAACATTTTTTATGAAATGTTAGACATAGATAGCATTTTTTCTATGGATTCCAAATATATAATTTAAAAAAAAAAATCTATTTTTTTCTACGGTTCTTGTGTCGTTACTCCTCAACTCAAAAAACACATTGTTAGAGTTTCTTCCATAAAATTTTCATTTCTCAATCATTTAAAAAAAATTGTGTGATGCACTACTAGACACCGACCTCTACATGCTATAAAAAAACATTTCATGATCATTGTATTAAGAACTTCAAAAGAAAGACCCATATTTGATGTACTATTTTCGAGGTTTGGTCACATAGATAATTTTTAAAAAAATTACTAAATTTATTTTGGAAAAATAGTGCCGCACTAGTACTATATGTTCTCTATATGTCTACCAATTTTTCTAGGTTGATTCCATCATTTAGGCACTCAAAAGCAAGCTTCATCCGAAAATACATACCGAAGCTCTTCATACTAGCCAAAATATCCTCCAAATTATCTCATTAGATGTGTTTTCATACTAGTACATAGACGCCTCAAAATTTTGCGTTTCAGAATCATTTAATATTAAGACTCACCCCAATCTAGGCCAATACATGTCCCCTTCTCTATTTGAATTGTTTTAGTCTTGATTTCCAAATCTCATCTCATGCTAGAATTGTAATCAACACAGATAATGGCTGTGAAGACTGTCTCTATGATATGCATTAATTTGTAACAATGCAATCTTTTATTATTTCTAAAGATATTATTACGTATTCACCAGTAATCCCCACATGAACACAAACCATTCTTGAAATTATGGAAACGGTTTGCATCCTTGATTATTATTTCACACTTAACAAGCTTGGAAATGAATTTAGATGCACTATGGCAATCACCACACACATGAAGTTTTTTTGTGATATGGATAGGGGTGTCGGGGCTTGTATTGATAAGCCCAAAAGCAATATCTAACTTCTCACTATGGCTATAGAGCATGTGTTCATTCAATTCCTCCTCCATGTCATGAAGCACAAAATTGGTGTCAGGCACATACCTTGTTTCCTCCATCTGCTTAGCCAAGGTCTCCAAAATGGTGTAAATATCTTCAGATTGAGGGTGTGATCTATCTCCTACAACGAATGCATGAACTTATTTATTTACCTCAATGAAGTTGCATCCTGGTGTCTTTTTTAATTATCTATGTTTCATCATTTTTCTCACCTTTTCCATGTCATCCCACCTACCAAGTGGAGCATACATATTTGTCAGGAGGGTTCTTGATTGAGGACCCATACTTTCCAAAAGACCAAGTACAGAGGAGGTTTGGTGAGGTAGGTTGTAGCAAGGAGGATTGTTATTGCAGAGGCTAGTGCAACTCATATAAGAGTGAAAGAAACTCAAGAAGATGACTATTAAGAGTCATAGCAGAGGTTCAGAAGGAAGCCACAGAGTGGATGGAGAAGATGCCAAGGAAAATGGCATATGGAGAAAGATGACTGATGAAGAATATGAGAGGGAGAAGGCTGAGATAGAAGTCCATTTGGAAGTAATGATGGAGCTATTACATAAAGAGGAGGAAGACCAGAGATGTGGTTTTCTCTTGAAAAGAAAGTTGAAGTGGCATAAGCTACAAAAAATAAAAGAGAAACTAGTGAATGCTCAATGGGAAGATGAGATACTCGAGGCAAGTGAGTGTATAAGAGAAGACTTGAAGACTGAAGCTTAAAGTGAGGCCAAGAGGTCTCAATGTTTTAAAATGGACATCTTGTGTATGTTTGCAAGTGAAATATGTAAAGAAAAACAATTTACTGATGTTGTCATGAAGGAGGAAGAAGATAGATAGAAACTTAATTCTGTTTTGAAGAAAAATGGGACAACTGAGTCTCATGTAAGTGCTCATACACAGTTAAGAGAAAGTGGTTCTTTTCAGCATGCAGCAACTGTTGAAAGCAAACAAAGCTTGGTCTATGATGATGGCCAAGAACAAGAATAAGCAAAGGGGAACATCAAGCATACCAATACTGTGCTTGAAGAAGTTGAACAGAAAAGCATTGAAGACTTTCTGAGTCCTATAGAATACTTGGGACAGCAAGAGGAAGATTTGATGATTGAATCATTAAATAAGATCATTGAGTCTTGTGATTTTGAGATTGACAATTTGAGTGTGTTTGTAGGTATTAATGGAGGCAATCCATCTTTTGGAGTTGTCTTGAGTGAAGTGGAAAGTTGTCAAGCAAGATATGATGAAGAGTATCTCTCAGAGGAAGACAAGGATGAGTTGTTGCAGTAGAAGGAATCCATAAATTCCTTGTTTAATGAAGGGAGTAACTTCAATCGAGATGAAGTAGTTATGCTTCACAAGATGAAACTTGTTCTTGATAAGGACAAAGAGGAATTGGCTTATTTGAATGGCCAAGAAAATATTGTTGGGAATACATTTAGGGATGTCATAGAGGTAGAGGATCATAATTCTATTATGATGAAGGATGCTGAAATTGTGTCACAAAAAGACTAGACTTGTGACAAAAAAGAAGGTAGAAATGAGGATGGAAGTGAGGCAGCTCTGTCTCAGGCTAAAGAGGAATCCGTCCTTGAACTGGAAGAGGCTGAATTGGTTACTAGATTCAGTCAAGAAGTTGAAGGACAGTTATGGAATGTTGTCAAGAAAGAGGAGGAGAGTCATGTTGGAAATGATAAGCAACATAATGATGTTGTGCTTGAGAGGAATCGGGTAGTAGATGAATGGATGACATGTTTGCTGGAACCATTTGAGCAAAAGGAAGGAATTGCAAACATTAATGGAAGAGTGTCTCAAGCTGTAGTTGAGGCAAAAGTAGATGCTAGTATACATATATATGATATGATTGCTAGTATACAAAGAATTGTGAGGAAGTATATTGCTGCAGTCAGGGAATTGAAAGATAATTTACTTCTTGAAAGTAAACTTGCAGACAGTGAGCAAGAATTCGATATTGCAGAGGGAGATGCTTACAAAAGCATAAAGGAAGCATGGGTGGCAGCAATGTCTGGGGCAGCGTTTGGAGAAATTTCAAGAGTAAAAGTGGAAATTGAAGCAAGGAAGGCTGAAGAAGATAATCAACAGTTTAGTGATGAGTGGACACAATGCAACAAAATGCAGTGGCAGAGTATGGAAAACAAAATTAGTTTGCAGTAGCAGACTGAATTGGAAGGTGCCATAGGTGAACTTTGGGATTTAATGCAAATGCCTAAGAAGAAATACAACATAATGATAAAGGAAGTCCAATTTGAAGTTAATTGGGAAGTGAATAATAGAGAAGGTAGAGATAGTGGAGCATTACAAGACAAGGTGTGGAAGCTTGTAAGGTTGCAGCTGAAGAAAGATGAACACAATGCTGCTTATGGACAGCATCAAACTAAAGTTTGGGATCCTGCAAAGATAAATATTGAAGGCATATGATCAGGAGATCATGTCTTCTTTCTACTTTGGTATTATGATGCAGGAGCATTAGTCCTCCAAATCTAAACCATGAATGTTTAGTCAGACCTCTAGGTCTTGACATCAGCCCAAGGAGGGGCCTTTTGTAAATTCTCATGTAGAAAAGCCTTTTATTTCTTAACAAGTATGGGTAGAGAATCAAATAGGTGTTAGTCATAATGATTATGTAACAGATCCCTAAAGAAAGTGAATGACTTGAGAGGTTGGTTACAAGATTGTAGTTATAAGTGAGTGAGTCATAAGTGAGTTTTTCGAAAGAAATAGAAGTTGTGACATGAATCTAGGGTTCGTGTGCATATTTGTAGGGGGATTTTGGTAAGCCGACGGGAAGTAAGAGAACGGATGGGGTGAGAGTTCAAGAAAAAGGAAGAGGATGGCCATGTAGAGGGGCAGGAGGCCATATGCAGAGTAGATCAGGGTTTTGGATGGCATGTATAGTTTTATTCTCTTAATCGAAAGCAGATTCATCAGTACTGTATGTTGTTGTCTCTCTTGCAATATGAGTATGATGTGATTGAGTAATTTTGATGAATAACAGTTAGCTATGTGATTGGTTAATTGATAAATGAATTCTGATTGAGCAGATATAGTCTTTTCTATGTGAAATTGAGGCTTGCAGAGTTTCAACATTGGTGTGAAGCTAGAAACTATTATTGGATGAATGTAATAATCTGTTTTTTTGAAAAAGGTCAGTCTTCTAAGGGGATTGAGCATAGGTATAGCTAGGTAGAGTCTCTATATATGAGATCCCAATTGTTATGAACTTGGGTAGAACCTATATCATTCCAAGTCTCTGCAGACGTCTTTTAAAGACTTTGAATAATTTGTGAAGATTAATTGTGCAGCGATCAATGAGGATCGAAAACAGTGAGAATACAATGAGGATTGGTCCACGAGTGATGTGGAAGGTTGCAGTGTAATGTTACACAAGTGTATTGCGCAGAGGCAGAGGAGAGTAAACATACAGTCCCTCAATGGTCTCTATGTGTTTCAAAGGCGGATCGATGACGAGGGTTAATTTGTTAACGAGGCGACTGAGCATTTATAGAAGCCCTAGAAAGTGAAGAGATCCTGTAAGGAGGAGGAATGGTATATGGATGGGAGTAGTTATTAACTCCCAGGAGAAAAATGGAGAGGGGTGTCGTCTAAAATGAAAGCAGTCATCCGAAAGATCTTGTGAAGAATTGGAACGCATGTGATGTTGGCCTGCAGATCGATTGTTGTAGAATTGCACAGTTAAATGGAGTATTGGGTTTTAGTCTATGCAAGGGAAGTGAGATCAGTAACCCAACGGTAGTTGTACGTTCTATGGGTGATGGATGATTGAGAACTAGTGAGACAACAACGAGAATAGTCAAATATTGATGTGGAAAGTCAGAGTTAAATGAAGTGCCTTTTTTGTTATTGCGATAGGCCTTCAGGTATATGAGATGGTTACATGTTATTGCGATATGCCATAAGACATATATCAAAGTCACATGATGATTGGAAGAGCGCCGAGGTGGAAGCGTGTTACAACACTCTTGTACAGTACTTGAACTGTGAAAGTTGAGCCCTTGCGCCCGAGCGGAGGTAATTTATGGCACTTTTATTAATAGTGCTTAGGTCATGAGTATTAAGCCTTGAGCCAAGCATAGGTGTGAGCTTTGGGAGATTGGTTTGGTGAAAAAAGGCCAGGTTGCATCAGTGGAGTGATAGTGAACACCTAAAATGTTAAACACCTAGGGTTTAAGGTGATTTTATTGAGTAGAGTATAGACAAGTTTAGTGGAGAATCGTTTTGGCTAAGGTGCTAAGAATAGAGATAAAACCAATCTTTAGGTTCTAGTAGATTTATAATGGTATGACAACCATTGCAGAGTGTGTTTTAACATTAGCACACTATTTTATCCTCGGGTAAGGTAGGTCTAGGCATTAGGCCTGCCATCATACTTTGAGGTGCATTGATGCATACTTGACCTTTTCTTTGTCCGTTGTAATGTTATAGATGTTGAAGTACTCCTCTGCTTTATTCAACCAAGCAATGCATTGGTTTTCCCTTCTGTTATATTTCGTCATCTCTATTTTTTCTCTAGGCAGGTACATTATGAACAACTGGTATTGAGTACCTTTTGGTTTGTTGCATGTTGGTGAATCTGAGTTGTGAGATGAAGCGACTGACATATACAAACTAGTTTTTTCATGTTTTGGGTCCTTATTATCTTGCATATTTTGTAATATCGCCTTGATATATTTCTGGGTCTTAGTCATTTTTTTGTTAACATTTTTTGTTCCTTGCTCATAACGTCAAACTTGTCGTCCATCTTTTTCTCCATTAATTGAATGACTTCCTCCTTGATTTCTTTCTTAAGTGCCTCCTGGCTCTTAGTGATCATTTCCTTGAAAGCTTGGATGTACTCCTCTAGTTTTTCAATTTGAGCTTTTAATTTTGTTGTCATACTTCTTAGGTGCAGTGCTGAATAATTAGACATGATTTTGATTTATATGGGGTGAAAAAAAATATAATTATAAGAATAATTATTTAAAAATAATATTATTATATTATATATTTTAAATTTATTATAATGGTTTGGATAATATGATTTTAATAAAGACAAATATTATAATAATAATATTATTATTATATAATATTTGTTTTTTTTTAAATTGGGTTAGCTAGTGCTTACGTAGAGGTAGTATGAAAAAAGGTGAAGAGAAGTAGGGTTTGCATGGAGGAAAGAAAGCTAGTGGGGGAAACAATGGCTACATGAAAGGAGGATGAAGGATGGAAGTAAATGGAGGGAGGGGATAAGCGATGGGAGAGTGCAGGAGGAAGGTGTGGGTGGAAGGAAGGGAGCGTGGAAAGACGTGGCGTGGAGGGATGGGTATGGAGGAGTGCGGTGGTGATGTGGCGCAGTCAACGGGAGAGTGAGCAGGGATGAGCGTGGGAGTTGTGCAGAATGAACACAGGAGGAGAGGGCGCTCGAAGTGGAAGGGAAGGCAGAGTGTGCGGTAGTATATAGCGTAGGGAGGAAGGGAGCAAAGGGGTTGGGGAGTGCGGATGGAAGTGCGTGGAGGGAAACAAAAGGAGGGCACAGCTTGGAGAAAAAAGTGAAGGCTAGAAGCGAGTGAGGGTGAGATGAGGTGAGGGAGAGCGTTTGTAGGTGGGTCGGTTGAGGCGTGACTACATGAAGGTGAGAGAATGTCGGCTTGGGAGGAGAGGGGAGAACAGTGACTTACATCTTCTATGCAGTGGGGGGAGTGATGAATGGAGTAGGGAGATGGAGATTGAGTGCAGGCGAAGTGGGGGGTACGGAAGGAGATAGCACAGGGGTGGTGGAAAGAAGAGGGGTGTGGATGGAATGAGAGAAGGATTGATGAGATGGTGTGCGAAGTGTGGGTATTGATAAATATGAATGCCTAAGCAGAAACGGAGCTTTGATACCAAATGGAGCAACTGTGTCCGGTTGGGGAGTTAAGAAGTGAAACCAACTTCCATAATTGATAAATAAAAAGACTAATATATTTTGATAGATGATATTTACAATGAACCGGCCATGCTTAAATATAGCTTGGATTAAACTTGAAGAGTCGCAACTTCTTATTAATATTATTTATTATTATTATTAACTATTATTATTAATTATTTACAATTGGGCATTTCATCCATTTTCTCAATATGTCTATGTTTTTCCATTCATTACAGTATGCTACACACAATCATTTTTTATGAAATGTTAGACATAGATAGCATTTTTTCTATGGATTCCAAATATATAATTTAAAAAAAAAAAACCATTTTTTTGCTACTGTTCTTGTGTCGTTACTCCTCAACTCAAAAAACACATTGTTAATGTTTCTTCCACAAAATTTTCATTTCTCAATCATTTAAAAAAAATTGTATGATGCACTACTAGACACCGACCTCTACATGCTATAAAAAAACCATTTCATGATAATTGTATTAAGACCTTCAAAAGAAAGACCCACATTTGACGTACTATTTTCGAGGTTTGGTCACATAGATAATTTTTTTTAAATTACTAAATTTATTTTGGAAAAATAGTGCCACACTAGTACTATTTGTTCTCTATATGTCTACCAATTTTTGTAGGTTGATTCCGTCATTTAGGCACTGAAAAGAAAGACCCACAAAGATTTATACCTTATCATTTTCCAAAATAATAAAATGTAACTATTAGAAAATATCAAATTTGAGGTAGTTACGAAAATTTTCAATGGATAAAATGTATATATTTAGAAACGTGATTTAATTTCCTACATTTCATCTTTTCTACTCAAAGAAATATTTATTGTGTAAGTATCTCAAAATATCCATGTAAGTTGAAGGATGCTTGTTTTATCATTTTTATGTTGCATTTAACAGGTCAAAGGGACCCTCATTAGCTTGCACCAGCCCTGCTCCTTCCTTGGCACTCTAAAAGGACACTTTATGAGATGTTCTCTCTCCATTACTCATTTTCATAGTTTAATTATTTTTCTCTTGTGAAATGAGTGTTGGCAGGCGGGTTTGGATGAGTCAGCTGCGTAGCATCGCGGATGCTGTGCAAGGTCAAAGATGTCGCAAAAGGAGGAAAATCGTGCACAAGTTGGAAATGATATTATTTTATGTATTTTTGGGTCATTTTGGACCGCATTGTGCGGGTTGGGTCATTCTTTTGTAGATTTTGTTAAGAAGTAGTTAGGCGGTTGTCTAAGTTGACCATGAATGTAAAGGCGCAAGCCTATAAATAGATGTAGCATTACAAGAGTTAGGATCATCCTTATCATGATCAGAGAAGAATACGACATGTTTGGTATTGGATATTGATATTGGTGTTTTGAATCTGGGTATGCGACA
Source organism: Larix kaempferi (assembly GCA_027924585.1). Lineage (NCBI taxonomy): Eukaryota > Viridiplantae > Streptophyta > Pinopsida > Pinales > Pinaceae > Larix > Larix kaempferi. Next base: position 42,662,652 of record BSBM01000047.1, read on the forward strand.
GAAGAACTGTGTTCATGTATCTGTATTTTGTTGCGAAGGTTAATATGACATGACGGAGCTTGAGCAGAATCATTGTATCTTTTCTTGTTTTCTTGTTATGAATATGATATGCGATCTGAATCTATGAATGATGAGATGTTTCCCTACTCTAATTGATGTTATACTGTTAGATCTATTTGCGCATTAATGGTTTTGTTGATAATGAGATCTATTGAATGATGATGCAATTTTGTTTGATGCATAAGCTGAATAGTTAGATCTGTTAAATAATGCTGCGCTAAGTCAATAAGTAGATGCACATGGTCCTCCTTCATTCGGCGGAAACGTGGTTCCGTCAGCTCTCCCTCGAACATCTCGGGTGAGACTTCATCTGCTCTGCAGGTGTTGTTGGACAGGGTAAAACCTGTCTGGGCTGGTGCTCAGGGAGATCATGGTGGTTTGGGTGTCGACAGAGTGAGGAACCCCTGCCGACTGTGTTTGTGTCAACAAATGGTTCCATTTCCAGGACCCTAGCGTGAAGTGGAGGGAGGACATGCTGTGGCATCCGACAAAACCAGAAATTCAAAATTGGTTCGACCAAAAGTTGTGAGAGTTTTCTAAGAAAGAGAATCAGAACCTTGGACTGACAACGGATAGGTGGATAGAAAGGTATATACACGACGGTCCACACGAGTATTTTTTCTGTGAATTCTTGATCATCTTGTATGAATGGTTGGCGCAATTGACTTATCGCAAGATGAATTTCCAAGGCAATGAGCCAACATCCTAGACCGCGGAATTGATCCAAGAGTTGCAAGAGGTAGACAACAGAGCATCACGGGCTGTTGAAGTATGGCTTGAAATCATATTGGAGGGCTATATCACTGAGTTTGCGATTGATACAACGAAATCTTATAGCGAAGCTGAAAGGGAATTTTTCAATGGACCAAGAGGTAGGTTCCTATTGTCTTTGCAATTGTCCATTAAGATGCTCATCTATGAAAAGGGCATACTGAAGATGAACCTCGAGTAGTAGAGCCCTGGTGTGCGGAGGCCATGGGTACCGCGAAGACAGGGGGGAAATGGAATGATACGGGGTAGATGAGTGCAAGTTACGACGAGACTATGAAGGAAGCTGAGCATGGATAATTTTAAGGACCCATACTTATTTAAAAGTGTATAAACCTTGCCGAATCTTACCAATTCTTAAAATGTCAACTATAAAATATTTGGCGATATTTTTATAAAATTATTTCAATTTCTAAGGATTTTATATAGTTTATATGATAATTTGGCAAATTTTACAGTGAAAAAAGTTTACCCCATCAAAATTGGGCGAAATAGGGCTTCAAAAAATGCAAATTGGCGATTTTTTTTTGGAAACAAACATGGAAAAATAGCCCATGGGCTAAATTTCGCCCCTAAAATTATCCTTGAAGTTGAGGAAGTGAGTGGTCTTATGACGGGAGGAACAAGGTTTCGACAAGAGAAGAGGCAAAGGACAAGGGAAGGTCCTGCTACGATCAAACCGCAAAGCCGCGAAGGAAAACCACACGGGACGAAGCAACCCCACAGTGTCGACAAGGACGACCAGGATATGCTTAAGGCAGAGGCAAGATCAACCCCTAGCAGTAGCGTACCCACACCTCCATGCACTACATCGCAACCAGGAAAAAATACGACTTTGACACCACTGTGTTCGGCGTGTCAACAACACTCAAAGAGTAGCAAATCAGCGACTGTAGGAAGAAGGCCTAGGATGGCGGGCGACGATGCGAAGTTACCTATATTCCATGGAAATGGAATTGAGGACCCAGAGAAATATTGGTTCTTATGTGAAGCTATATGGACTGTTAAACAAACTACGGATGATGATGTCAAGAAAGGTCAATTGGCGACGACTCTTTGGGGTCGTGCACTGGATTGGTTCATGAAATTTGTACAAGTTCCTGCGGGAAGTCTAGAGAAGACATTAGCTAAGGATTAATTGAAGAGTTCAGGAAACCAAAGTATGAAGAAAAATACATTACGGAACTGAAGGAGATTAAGCAATATCCAAATGAAACTGTTTGGGACTTTGACCAAAGGTTTAAGATGCTAATGGCAAGAGTCAGCTTTGATATGAGCGACATTCAACATAAGGAATGGTTCATTGCGGTGTTACTGACTCATATCAGACTTCTATTGATGCAACAAAAAATTGTGACATAGAGCGAGGCTCTGGAGATTGTGATGAAGTTAGAAGATTCACCTGTTGGTGAGAATGCAGTCTATATGTCTCAGATCTAGACGCAGCTGGCGAATCTGACAATTTAGTTGCAAGACCTCAAGAAGGGTAAAGAGCACCGCAAAGAAGTTTGGTGTAGTCGATTCCATGCTGAGGGACACACCAGGGATAACTGCCTAGATTTTTGAAACTACCTATTAACAGGAGCTCTAAACCCATTGAGTGGTGGAGGTATGCCATGGTGCCGCATTTGTCAAGTTTATGGGCATCGACACGAAGAGTGTGGATATATGCAAAAGATGGTCACGAAGCCGATGAATTTATACTATACATTCTATCGGTCTGTTGGGCATGAAGATAAGGATTTCTACGCATATGACCTACTCTAGGAAAGAATGTACGACTCATACTAAATAAAAGGAGACGACCATCACGCAGTACAGCAACCGCAGCCGTAGCCACGGGTGTCCCAACTGCCACCTCAATCGCGGATGCAATTTGTATCATAGCCGCAACCGCAACAGCAGTTTGGGCCACAACCGTAGTATACTTAGATGTAGATGGATCCACAGTAGCCACAATATGTTTAGACCGTGCAGTATGTTCATCCAACGCAGTATGTTCAGCAGCAACCAAATCCCCCGCAGCAATAATTTAATTAACTGCAATATTAGCAACAAGGAGGATTTCGTGGAGGATTCTAAGGAGGACGAGGTCGCGGACCTATGCAATGTTATAATTGCGGAGTATTGGGACACTATCAGAGAGATTTCCCGCAGTTACAAGCATAATGTACATATTGTATTGCTATTGATCACACTGTTGAGAACTGTCCATTGTTGATCACGAGATGGAAGGTAGGAAATGTTCTGTAGTTATAGAACCAGAACCTGTTGCAGAACCAGAACTAGAACCTGTTGCAGAACTAGTTGCAGAATCAGAACTAGTTGCAGAATAAGAACCCGGTGCAGAATCAAAATCCGTTGCAGAACCAGAATCAGTGTCAGAATCTGAATCAGAATTCAAATCAGAACGTGAATCAACCGCTGAACTAGAATCCAGGACCAACTGTCGCAACGATTTCAGCAGATACTAGAACCCAAGATGTCGACGTTGCTTTTATCACTTGTGAAGGTGCTATAGTAGGAGAATATGGTCCACGTCCACTGATCTGACTGGCTGGAAAGAAGAAGGTGCAGTTTGATATTGATGCTGAGTGAGACACATTCTTTGAAGCACATGATGCGATAGGAATAAATCTTGGTAAGTCAACTACTTATGACATGCCCGTTGCTTTTGACTCAACTTTGGGAGCAGGACCATCGCGACAATATGGTACTTTGCAGAACTTCTTTGAAAGTTTCTTATCGCTGGCAAGAGATCCCGATGCTCTTGCCGAGATTGAGAGTCTGTTGCATCGATCGGCCAAGGGACGAAAGAGTCCACAGTGAACTCTTTACAGAGGAAGAAGACAGGAAAAGAGATGCGCATGAATATCGAGATTGGGGACTACGAGGTAGATTCAGTCATTCTGGATCTTGGCTAAGATGTCAATATTCTAATCAAGCAGGAATGGCAAGAGATGGGGAGCCTAACCCTAAGTTGGTCTCCCGTGCAGTTGCGACTGGCTAATCAGGCCAAAGTAACACCAATTGGGAGAGTTCGGCACCTTGTTGTGTACATTGAGGGGATGAAAACCTATGCTGACTTTGATGTGATTGAATTTGTCGATGGTGGAGGCTCCTATCCCGCGTTGCTGGGGATTGGATGGGCCAATGACAGTATGGAAGTAATTAATTTCAAGAAACGGGTGATGACCTTTGAAAATCAAGACCTCGGAGTCATAGGTCCGTTGGATCTGAATGAAGGACAAATGTATGTTGAACCTGCAAAGGATGAAACTGTAAGAGGATGGGATCACGCATATAACATTTTAGAAGACTACATCCATCCGACTGACGATGGCGAACTTGGTTGGCGCAACTCTAGCTCTGCGTCTTCCAACTCTGATGATGCATTAGAGAACTAGTAGAATCGCATGCATGAGGTGTCGTTCAGAAAGTGTGGTTTGATCAAGCAGTCATTGTGCCATGTCGCGACTGAGACTGTTGAATTACTAGTACACGAAGGACTTCCCAAGTTGGTTGAGTTTCTAATAGCATTTGAAGATAAGGTGTCAAAGCCACAGCGGTTGCTGGCATTGGAGGAGGCACTGAGAGCTGCTCCAGCACGTTGGTGGGCGACCCATAAGAAGTCGATTACTGGATGGTTGCAGTGTCGAAGATTGATGACGATTCACTTTGGAGATGAATAAATGTTGGGTGCATTTACTATCTTAAGGAATCACCAAATATTTAATTATCGACCAGGGTTGGTAATCTTAGAGTTGTGGCACAGTATATGCTGAGGTAGAATGGTACCTAAGACATTGGCTCGGCCGACCTTAAAAATGTTTAATAATGAAAAGATTGAAAGATCTTTCAAAATGAAAAACCGAGTCAAACTTCAAAAATACAACTACTAAACTAATTAAACCCAACTAAAACAATAGATCAGAATAGTATCAATCTATACTACTCTACTCTATGAACAATAACTGAGAAGATAAAATCAACAACAAATATTATTCTAGAAAACAAGACTTGATAAAAAATAGAACTACTTTTATGAAAATGGAAACTACTGATTAATGATTCAAACTCTAACCTAGGAATTAGAAAGTAACAACTATAAATGAGTTTAGAAACCTATCTATGAAATGATTCAATTGAAAACTAACTATGGAAACAAGAAACTATATTATCTTAAATCAAAATTACAAACTACTTATAAATTCAATAGTTAAACTATTCATGCATTCAACAAATACTCAAAACTAACCTAAACTAACTAATTCCATTCTCCTTGAGGATTCTGAGGAAATGTATCAAATGTAATAGGAATGGAGAGAATGTATCAAAATGACTTTCAAATGTGACAAGGAAACAAAACGGAAGTAAATCTAGTTTAACTTCTACAAAGAGATGCAAACTAAAGAGTGTCCAATTACAACTAACTTTAAACATTGTAATCTATTCTTTATCCATAAGCAAATGACTTGGAAATAAGTTTGATCTAGAAGCAAGTAGAAAACTTAATAAAGATATTTACTTGAAAAAGAATTTGCTCTAGAAGCAAGTAGAAAACTTGATAAAGATATTTTATTTCTAAATCAAATCGTATCCTATGAACATCTTCATTAACTATGTGAATGAGAAGATTAAATCCTATGCTTAAACTAAGAAGCCATAAAAACTAATGTACTTTGGAGAACGAAATTACTAAGTTTAATCCCAAAATCAATCTTAATAAGAATTAAATGGACTAATCTAAGAATGGAATTGATAAGTTCTAGAACAGTAAAGTATTAAGAAATCAAAGATAAAAGAAACATGATTTGAAAAGCAAACTAAAGCAAAGTTAAGGAAATGGAATGAAAACTAAGAATGAATATGAAGCTTAATTGAAACTCTATGTGGTGCAGAACAAGGTCCTAATTACATGTATAAATGCTAATCAATTACAAAAAATATTACAATTCGAAAATCTAAGAAATTGAATTCTAAACAAGCATAAAAACAATGCAGAAAATATTAAAGTCCGTATGGCAGTCTGGATGACAATCTGAAAGACAGTCTGAATGACAGAAAACGATATAAACTAATAAAATAAGCAGACTAAATGATCTTAACGCCAGCTAGTTGATGCATATGAACCTACAGTGCAAGAAAAGTAGTAAATAGACTGTTTAAAGCTAAAATAACAAGAAGCAACTTATACTAATCATTATCTAAGGAAATAAACTATTTCTATTGCATGATAAAACAAGGATGAAACGTAAGTGAAGCTAATCTACAGCTACAGGAAAATTAACAGAACTGCATCTAATTATGAATGGAACTTGAAACACTAAACTAGTTTAAACTCTATCTAATTGAAATAGAAAGGTTGAAAGGAAACTAAGAGAAACTATGCATGACCGGTCGTTCTAGATTCTGAGAATGAAAATTATATTAGCAGCAAGAAATAAATTACAGGAAACAGAGAAATGACATCTACAGGAAATCAAATTTAAATACATATATTGAAAATGGAAACTATTTACTTGCAGAAAAGAAATACAAAATATACACAAAAACTCTAGTTGTTGAGGGGCCCTTCTCAGCAATCAGGGATTTGAAGCTAACTTAGATCAATCACCAACAGAACATCAACAGCTAAAAGCCAGAAACTTCATTAACTGAAAATATTACAAAGCGTTTTCTAACTCAGCGTTTCTATGCATAAAATTACTGTTTTGTTTCTCCACCAGAGGCGTCTTTATATAAGTTTTACAATAAGAGAGAAGGTCGACCCTTTCAGTGGTCGACCTCTATAAAAATAGAGGTCTTAATTGCTACAGAAATGACTTAGCACAGCACACCGGCCATCTGCATGATTCCACGAGCGTTGGTTCTCCTTGACGCGAGCAGCTGTACGTTGGTTCCTTTCGACGTGGGAAGAGGATGCGTTGTCAAGCTAGGCGGACAGGAGGGTGAATATTCTAGAATGGAGGCTCATGAACCATGAGGGACATGTTACCAACAGAACCCATGTCACTGTGTTTGTCTTTAATTCCCTGGAATATTCCAACCAATGATTCCACGGGTGTGAACGGAGGGTTGAACGACGGTTTGAATGCGGCTGGACGTCTTCAGCGTGAACACACGTCTGAATGAAGGTCCGAATGACGACCACATCCTGTAGAACAAAAACTATATGCCAAGCACGTCTAGAAATGTGAGATAATTGTCAATAAACCATACAACAATGAGATTTAATCAAGATTCATGTGATATGTAAATAAGTTCATACTTGGGTCTGAATGGCAAGAAGTATGGATTAATATGCCAAAAATGAAAAAAGTAGTGCCACCAAAGCACTTTTAATGACAAAAACTGATGACAAAAATGGACATCAACACTCCCCCAAACCAGAGATATGCCAGGTCCCATTGGGAAAAGCAGAGAAGAAATTAGGAAGAAGGCCGAGCTGCGCTAGTAGCTGCCTTCGACTTGGAAGAGGAAGTAGATTTAGCCCTAAGCCTCTTGAACTACTCCTTCAAGGCATCATGCCTCAACCAAAGAGAAGTGTGGGAAGTTGTTTTGGCATTGTTCAAACCTTCAACGCTTTTCACTTGTAAGCGTAATTCTTTGTTCTCTTCACGAAGTGCAGAGATTATTTCAGCATACCTCTGATTTTGGTTTGTTAACTGTGTTATGTCTTGGGTTAATTTGTCCACGGTCTGATGGATCGGAGTGGATGCTTCTGAAAAAGACTCTGGATCTTTTTGAGGGCTTGATCCTTTTAAAAATGGTTCAGGATCAGCAGAGATAGTGTGTTCTTCAGGGTCCTTATCTTCAATGTGTGGAGGAGCAGGTTCAAAGGCAGGGGCCTCAAGCAAATGGGAAGATATATTTGCTAACGGAAGAAGGGGTGTCTCAGAGGTATGCTCGTTTGACTGGTCGTCAGGACTGTTTGAGCGCACCAGCTGAACGACGAGTTGAACGATGGGCTGAATGACGATCTGGACGGTGGACTGAGAACTGTTTTCCCTCCTAGACTTAGCGGGTATTGGTGAAACGAGTGGGGGTTTCATGGTCATTTCCTTCTGGACAAACTCAGGAGAAGAATATGAATGAAAAAGGTGCATTTCTCCTATGGCATCTTCATCAAAACACACAGACCCAGTATCCCTTTTTGCTTGAGCAAAGGTTTGAGCGAGCTCATTAGCACAAGTTTGAAATTGGTGACGCTTGCGAGAGGCAGAGGCTTTGACAAGGGGATTCTTGACCAAATGGGGGTTTAGTGTTTCAAACACAAAGCTATCTCATGTTTTCCCCTTTTCCTTCAACTGATGGATGATCGGGATTTTTATGAGACAGTGGTGATATAAACTACCAGAGGGGCTAGTGATATTTTTCCTAACCTGGCTCGACATTTTTTCAAGGTTCTTTAGAAAATAAAATGGGAAATTTAGGGCCTGGTTATTAACAAAATGTGCCAATAATCTAAGGTGACACACTTTGAAAATGGTGAACTTACCCTCACATGTGATCAACTGGATGATGACATTCAAGGGCTCGAGATATTCCGACTTAATCCACTCCCTATGGAACCCTTTTGTGTTTGCAACGTGTTGGTATTCAGACCTGAGAGCGAATTCTTGAGCCATTCGCAAAAGGAAAAGGTGTTTGTGCCAACAGGCACCCTCCCTGGGAAGTTTCGTGGCCAACTCAATAGACTCCTATGTTACAGGAAAGGTGAGATGGCCAACCTTAGCCTTTTTTCCATTGAATCCTTTGGCGAATAGTAGTGAAATCTCATCATCGTGGCCCTCAAGAAGACAGAGGAACAGACCCCAGCCCGCTCGAAGAAACACTTCACTGCACACTTTGAATTCAGGAATGCGGAGCAAATCCTAGTAGCTTCTAGGCTCATAGCGGATCGGCATTGTTAAGCAAAGGTCAAGGGATGAAAATGGATACATGGGATGCAAGAAAGTGCAGACGTGGCTTGATAGACTCAGGAAAGATAAGGGCAAGCAGAATGAAGCAGAATTCACGCAGGCATTGGTTTAAATGTGATCCGTTTGAACTGTTAAATGATTGTGAAGCAGGGATTTAGCACATTCGAACGATCATTCTATCATGCAAAAATATTGAATCGTGTGCCATCATGAAAATGCGTCTGTTGGTGAATTCATATGGTTATGATATATTCAACCATGTCCAAAGTAAACTTTGGGCAGGTTGAATGTAATTTTCATCATGAGATTATAAGCATAGGTGACATAAAAAGATCATGATGACTTTTAACTAATACAATGACAAATCACATGCATATAACTTAATGAAAGGTTAAAATCATATGATAGCCATATAATGATTCTGAAAATCGCATTAATGCATGATTAACCGATTCATTTGATGAAGTCGAGATGAGTAAAGGAATGAGATTGAGTGTAGAGATGACATTTGATTAATCCCTGGTATGGTTAGTCAATTAGATTTTACCAGCAGAATTAAAAAATTAGACACCTTGACACACTTAATCATGTTGTTATAAGCTATGGTTTCATCCGGATCATCATTCGGCACTTCATTCAGATCGTCATTCATTCGCCTCATTTGTCACTTCATTTGGATTGTCATTCGACCCTTCATCTGATCCTTCATACGGACCTTCTGTACAAAATGTGCTTTGCTGGATCTAACTGCTATTGATTATGCAGAGAATTTTTCTAGGGTTGTCAGCACACAAAAGGATGATGTAAGCCTGCTTTTCTAAAGCTTCAGTCGTGCTCTTCTTTATTTATCATGGATCAGAACAATCTTCTGCTACTTGCATTATTCCTGAAAACACCTATCATTTTGTCAAATATAAATGAACTTTTTATAAATATTCAAAAAGTAAAGGCAGTTCTAAACCTCCCCCAAACCAAAAATATGGCGTGTCCTCAAGCCATCAAAGAAAACTGATTAGTATTCAAATATTTTCAATTAATAGTTTAGCCAATAGCTCTAAAATGTTGTTATTGTTTTGTAAGAAAGAAATACTAACTAATAATGGAGATGATTCATATATGCATATTCATCAAAAAATAATAGTGCTTAGGAAGACCATATGAATAATGATAGTACAATCGATGCAAAAAATGCCATAGGAAAACCAGTCATCCATGACTCATTTTAAAAATCTCTTGTCATCCAAAGAATATGGATAAAGTTCACCCTGGAGTTTGTGAGATTTATATACCTATGGGTCCCATTTCTAGGATAATCATATCCTAGGTATTGTTTGAATTAGATGACAGGGTCCAAGTCCAACTTACAGCCATTCTCTAATGACAGTATAAATAATTGGCCTAAACATGTATTCGTGTACTCAGGTTTTTTAGATGAGCCATGTGCATAGTGATGCATTAACCATACCTCTTTTACCCGATATTGCCCCGCTACCAACAGGCCTGTTCAGTACCCCGGTGGGTTTATCTTGGTACCATGCAAGCATAGCCCCGTTGCCAGCGAGCCTGTTCAGTACCCCGACGGGTTTACTTGCATTTACCAAGCTTCCTTGTTTAATATTTTACGTAGCATGGACCCGCTACCAGTGAGCTTTTTCAGCACCCCAACGGGTTTGCTTCGTATAATGATTTTTAGCATGAGGAAGCCGGTTGGAACTAGAGTGTGCTAAGCCTGCTACACACATAACTCAAATTTTTAGAGCGAACCTTATGAGTAACTTAATTTATAATAGCCTGGATTATAGATCATGTCAAAAGAGAATAACCTAAAGTTGTTCCTTGACCTCTCAGTCTATCTTCTTCATAAAAGCTCAGTAATGTTCCCCACAAGTAGAAAATATCACTTACTCTTGGGATACCTTTTTAAGAGTGCTTAAGAGACAAGTTTTGATAATCAGTCTAGGATGAACTAGTAGTCCATAGGTGTAAGATAGAAATTTTGAAAATCATGATGATTAAAGTAGGTCTTAAGCAACTGTTCTGATGATAAATCAAGAATGTGCATGTTTGAATCAAATAACATATACAGAAGCACAAAAATGAAATTAATCAAGAAGAATCATAGAAGAAAGTAATGATATAAAAAACACTTTAACTTTTCACTATAAATTTTCAATTTTCAACAATAATCAAAAGAGAAGGAGTTAAGATGCATTATGAGTTTTTTAGAGCACTTCCATTTTTCAAATAATATTTCATGAGCTGATTAAGGTTCTTGTAATCAAACTGCAAAACCACTTGTTAGATAATTCAAATTTATTCAAAAATAAAAACATATGTACAAAAAAGTCATATGAAATTTATCAAAATTAGGGAAAGGAAAAGAGTCTTCCTATTTTAATTGACAAAATTCCATAAGCTTATCATAAGAATGAATTTCCTATATAAATGCAATCAGCTATTAGATATGACTCTTATTTAAAATATATATATATATATATACAAATGAAGATAACCCAAAATAATTTCAAGAACCAGGAGGAGGAATGACTTCCTCTTCTACTAGCTCCATCTCCTTCTGTTATAAGGCATTCTGCACAAAATCTTGTTTAGATATTGGTTGATGATAAAGTCTAATTCTATGTCCATTTACAACAAAAGAAATTTGTGAATCATCAATTGTCTTAATCTTAACAGATCCATTATCAAAAGCTGTAACACTTTCATATGAACACATCCAACGAGTAGTTAGTTTTCCTTTAAATGTTTTGTTCCTTGAATCAAAAAGTAATTCCCTGTCTCCAATTTTGAATTTTTTTTTTAATATATTTATCATGCCACTTTTTGCGTTGGTTTTGTATTAGAATTGTGCGTTGAATGGCATCTTGTCTAATCTCGTCTAATTCATTTATCTACAGGATTCGTTGTCTCTGTACTTCTTCCAGATCCATCCCTAATTATGCAGCCATACGAAAGGTTTTGACTTGTTTACCATAGACAAGTTCATAAGGTGTGTGGCCAGTGGTATTCCTCCAAGTTATTCTATAATCCCACAAGGCTTCTGGAATCCTATCTGCCCAGTCTTTGTGGTGTAACTGGATAGTCTTAGTCAGGATGGCTTCTAATACATTGTTGGTAGAATCTACCTGACCATTGGCTTGCAGGTGATATGGTGAAGATTTACAATGTCTAATACCATATTTATCAGTAAGCTCTTTCATCAACTTGGAGGTAAACTGAGATCCTTGATCGGTTACAATTTCCCTAGGTACACCGAATCGGGTAAATATTTCTTCATATATAAACTCTACCACATATTTCTCTGTGGCTCGGAATAAGGCTTTAGCTTCCACCCACTTGGTGACATAGTCTGTACAGACTAGGATGTACTTCTTCTCACGAGACATAGGGGAAATTGGTCCAATGAAATCTAGAGCCCATTTTTCAAAAGGATCAATCATCACTTGGGGCTGTAAGGGCATCTCATTGGATATCGTAGGTATACCCATTCTTTGGAAACTGTCACATCCCTTGACATACTTGGCATCATCTTTAAAAATGCGTGGCCAATAATATCCAGAGTGCAACACTTTGTATGTTGTTCTCTTATCAGAAAAATTCCCACCACAAGGTCCACCATGACATGCATGGAGGATCTCTGCCATCTCATCCTCTCGTACACATCGTCTAATAATAAGATCAGGACCAGTACAAAAAAGATCATTGTCCACCCAAGAATAATTAGAACTTTGAACTATAATCCTACGTTTCTTGGGTGGGGAGAGATGGTTTGGTAGCTTTCTAGTCGGTAAATAATTAGCTATGTCTGCAAACCAAGGGGTTCGAACAGACACAACAAACAAATGTTCATCTGGAAATCTATCATCAATGGGACTGGCATTATCATCAATTTGAATTCGAGAGAGAAAATCTGCTACCACATTCTCTTGACCGGGATGATCAACAACAGTGATGTTAAATTCTTGTAACAAAAGAAGCCACTGAGTCACCTTGCCATTGGTGATTGGTTTTTTCATTAAAAATCTAATGGCGGAGTGGTCTGTGTGTACAAAAACTTCATATCTTGTGATATAATGACGAAACTTGTTGATGGAATAGACTACTGCCATAAACTCTTTTTCATTAACAGTGTATTTTGATTCTGCAGGAGTCAAATTTTTACTAGCAAAATAAATGGCATGTGATGTTTGTCCCTCTTTTTGACCTAAGACTACTCCTATAGCTATGTCGGAAGCATCAGTGGATATATGGAAGGGAAGGGACCAATTGGGGCCCTTAAGTATTGGTGCCACTGATAGCTTTGCCTTCAACGTTTCAGAGGCATGTTGACAAGGTTTAGTCCATTGAAATTCGATATCTTTCATGAGTAACTTGAACATAAGTGCGGCTATCTTAGTGAAGTTTTCAATAAAATGTCTATAATAGCCTACATGGCCAAGAAAGCTTCTTACCTCCTTCGGAGTTTTTAGAGGAAGATTAACAATTATTTCTATCTTGGCAGGATCCACCTTGATACCTTGAAGAGAGACATGATGTCCCAAAACTATGCCCTTGGTTAGTAACATCTTACATTTTTCATGACTAAGGGCTAAGTTCGTCTCTTGGCACCGAATAAGAATTGCTTCCAGGTTATCAAGGGCTTCTTGGAAGGTATTACCATAAACTGTAAAATCATCCATATAAACGTCTACATAGTCATGTATAAGGTCGGCAAAAATTCCTAGGACTGCACGCTGGAAGGTGGCAGGTGCATTACATAGGCCAAATGGAAACACTCTATAGGAATATGTCCCCCAAGAACAAGTAAAGGTTGTATTATCTTGATCCTCATGTGCTATTAATATTTGGTTGTATCCACTATACCCATCAAGGAAAGAAAATTATTGTTTTCCTGACAAGGTATCTAACACATGGTTAATGAAAGGTAAAGGGAAGTATTCCTTAAGAGTGGCCTTTTTCAATTCTCGAAAGTCAACACAGATATGCCATTTCCATGTAACTTTATTTGGAACTACTACCAGAGGAGACACCCATTTACTGTTAGAAATTGGGTAGATGAAACCAGAATAAAGGAGTTTTTGTAATTCATATTTAACTATATCCTTTAGGGTTGGATTCATTCTTCTCTGGGGCTGCCTGATAGGAGGTATGTTTGAATCTATGTAAATGTGGTGAATACAAGTATCTGGGCGTATACCCTTCATATTTTTGTATTCCCATGCAAATGCTCCAGTTTGAATTTTGAGAACTTTTAGTAATTGTTTTTGCTGACTCTCATCTAAACCTGCATGTATATGTAGAAATTTTTCAGGACTAACCTCACAAGGTATGGTGTAGGATCCTATATGTTCTTCGATTGTGAAGACACAAGGAATATTCGTAAATGTTGAGAGGCTCATGTTTTCTTGGAATTCATCTCCAAATATTTGGTCAAGTTGGGAAAAATACTGAGGCAAGTCTATACATGTTGTGGAAAAGACAAATTGGTTCAATAGATTCTCGATATTTTGTTCTTGAAGTGTCCAGGAGAATCACTAACAAGGGAAATTTCTTCCAAGTTCTCATCCCGAAAAGGACAATCTAACCAAAATAGATTTTTAGTTACTGGCTGTGCTGGTGGGCATAAAGCTAGTTTTCTTGTAGACAACCCATCAGAGATAATCATCTCTCCATCCCTACATCCTATAAATGCATTAGCAGTGGCCAACCAAGGTATTCCCAGAATAATGGGGTGTCCTTTAGAAGGGTCCTTTGATTCTATGACCATAAATTCCACGGGATATTCCCATGAATCCATTGATACAATAATGTTATCTAAGATCCCAGCAGGCTGCACCATAGTGTGATCTGCTAATTCTAGCATTGTTGGGGTAGGGCAGAGAAACTATCCTAAATGGAGAGTTTCTAAAACGGAGGTAGTCATTAGGTTAATAGTAGCTCCTAGATCGATAAGTGTGTTTCCTATGGCAGTGTTATTGATGATAACAGTTACCACAAGATTTCCTGGATTTGTATACTTTGGAATTCTAGGTTGGTTTGCTATGTAATCTGACATTTCTCCTATGACACGAATTGTCGGAGGGTCTTTTTTATTTTTACCTGGTCTTTTAATACATAATTCCTTTATTAATTTACTATATATTGGTATATCTTTAATGGCTTGTGATAAAGGGATCTTGATACAAATATTTTTCAATTCGTTAATGATATCATACTCTGGATAAGTTACAGGTTTTTCTATCACTAGACGCTCCGGATATGGGGGTGATTTTTCTCCTGTAATTACTTATTCATGAGGATGGTTGTGTGTTGAAGCTTTAGAAATAACACCATCTTCAAGAATGGCATCATTCAAAATTTCATTAGGTATATCTTCTTCTTCATTCTCTTCTCGAATAACAACTAATGATTTGGGATGATCTTGCAGAACTCTTCCAGACCGCACTTGAATTTCATGCACTGGTGCGGTCGAAATGGCATATGATGGAAGAGGTAGCAATCCAATGCTATTAAGAGCTTGAGTTGGCTTGTTGTTAGGACTTGGTATCGGTTGTGCAGGTAATATTGTGGGTCTTGGGGGATTCATATTATGGAAACGGTGAGGTTGATTTGTGATAGGGGGTAGTGAAGGAGGTACAAATCCAGGCAAAAGTTGCTGGATATTAGGTGGGTAAGGATAGTTAGGCATAGGAGGAGGTGGTTGAGCATAAGCTTGTCCTCTCCATCCATGTGGCCATTGTTGTTGTTAAGAATTCTAAGGAGGATACTGAGGTCGCCAATTTTTCCAACCTGAAGTGTTCCATTGTTGAGGAGGTTGATAAGGATGTAATATGGTGGAAATTGTGATGATGGGTCCTGATATGATGGTTGAGCTCTAGTTTTCCAAGGACTCCTAGATGTTTCACCAAAGTTTCCACTCTTATATACAGCTTGCAACCCAGGCAACGATGGACAATTATCAGTTGGATGTTCTTCTGTACAAAGGTGACAAACTGAAACATTATTTAATGGGCATTCCCATTGGGGATGTTTAGTTCTACACCTAGGACAGAAAACACTCATTGCTGTATGCTCTTCATCCTATCTGTTTTTAGCTTGTAATGCATCTAATTGAGAACCAATGGCTCCTAAGATATCTGTTTTGAAATTTTCCAATAGATTTCCCAACTCTACCCTTGTAACTCCACCAGGACTGGATGTATTTCCTCTTAGGTTTCTAGTATAATATTCTCGAAAGTGTCTTCCACTTTTCCCTCTGCTCCTAGAATAATTCCTACATAGCTCACAAATCTGTGTGAAATACTTATGAGATATGTCTCCTGCTGCCATGAGATTAAGGTTTTCTAAGAATTTTTCTAAGATTCCCTTAAGGAAGAGTGTTCTTACTGCATCTTCTCGAAGATCACTATATTTGTATTTATGTAACACTTAGTTAAATGTTTTGAGATAGTCTTCTAAGATCTCATCTTCAAGTTGTTGTATTTTGAAAATATCATTGCGAGAGTCCTTAGGTTTACAGTAATCCTGTATTTCCGTAGAAATGCGGACTTCATGTCTTCCCAAGTTCCAATACTGGATTCTCCTAACCCCATAAACCATCGAAGAGTAGAATATTTTAATGTGGTAGGAAAGAGTTTTAGTTCACCTTGTAGATAGTTATATCTCCTACACAAAATGTCAAATTTGAATAAGAATGTATCTAGATCCTCACTACTCTTCCCATAAAAGGTCGGTAGTGAGGAGGGAGGGATATTTTTCATGGTTATATCTTGTGCAGTGTCTAAGATAGGGAAACCAAAAGTACCTTCAGTTCTAACCTCACCCTCTTCTTCATCTTGTCGGACATGATCTTCATTTTCATCCCCCATGAAGACTTGATTTCCAAAGAGAGTGTACCTAGGTGGTTCCTTTCTTGGTGAATATGGGATATCCCAACACTCTGTTTCAGGGAGAGTATTCCTCTTTTTAGGAGAAGAATTACCAGCTATGTGGGAGCCCAGTTTTGAAGGTCCTACGGTTGTTGTTTCAATTTGTGAAACAACTATATTCACAGAATTTTCAAAAAGAGCATCTACTTGTGCAGGATCAACAAAGTCTACTAAGTTTGGACCACCTACTATTGAAAAGGTAGTGTCTTTGGGATTTTGAGATAATGGAGGGTTAAGAGGTTCTAATGTTTTATCCTTTTGAATTTCCTCTTGTCTAAGTTCAGTCTCAATATGAGCTTGAGGTTCTTCTAATGGTATTTCTTTATGAACAGACTTCTCTGATCTCTCTATGGTTCCCCCTAAATGGTTTCTGGAAAGAATTTCCTTGGCTTTCCAAGTAGGACTATCCCCTTTAGGTGTCTTCTGATACCTTTCTGCTGAGTTAGTAGTTGGGGTGGCACACCCCCCGTATAGGTTAGTAGGAATTTTAGTTGGAAGGTTAGTTTTAATGTATCTACTTTTTGAGTCTCTAGACCTATTCATGAAAACAAAGCTAAAATTGAAATAAATTCTAATTGCATTACTATTGTTGGGTTTTGGAGATGCCTATTATAACATATGTGCAGGTTCTTACCTCTCGTCTTACTGCTCACCCGCCACCAACCTATTTCTAAGTTTCAAAAGAAAAATTCAATCTATCACTAAGTTTTAAGAGAAATTTCTACCTATCTACAACTGAATTCTACCTATCTACAACTAAATTCTACCTATCTACAACTCCCCGGCAACGGCGCCAAAATGTTGGGTGTATTTACTATCTAAAGGAATCGCCAAATATTTAATTATTGACCAGGTTTGGTAATATTAGAGTTGTGGCATAGTATATGCTGAGGTAGAATGGTACCTAAGACATTGGCCCGGACGTCCTTCGAAATGTTTAATAATGAAAAGATCGAAATCTTTCAAAATGAAAAACCGAGTCAAACTTCAAAAATACAACTACTAAACTGATTAAACCTAACTAAACCAATAGATCAGAATAGTATCAATCTATACTAATCTACTCTATGAACAATAATTGAGAAGATAAAAACAACAACAAATATTATTCTAGAAAACAAGACTTGATAAAAAAAATAGAACTACTTTTATGAAAATGGAAACTACTGATTAATGATTCAAATTCTAACCTAGGAATTAGAAAGTAACAACTATAAATGAGTTTATAAACCTATCTATGAACTGATTCAATTGACAACTAACTATGGAAACAAGAAACTATATTATCTTAAAGAAAAATTACAAACTACTTATAAATTCAATAGTTAAACTATTCATGCATTCAACAAATACTCAAAACTAAGATAAATTACCTAATTCCATTCTCCTTGAGGATTCTGAGGAAATGTATCAAATGTAATAGGAATGGGAGAGAATGTATCAAAATGACTTTCAAATGTGACAATGAAACAAAACGGAAGTAAATCTAGTTTAACTTCTACAAAGAGATGCAAACTAAAGAGTGTCCAATTACAACTAACTTTAAACATTGTAATCTATTCTTTATCCATAAGAAAATGACTTGGAAATAAGTTTGATCTAGAAGTAAGTAGAAAACTTAATAAATATATTTACTTGAAAATGAATTTGATCTAGAAGCAAGTATAAAAACTTGATAAAGATATTTTATTTCTGAATCAAATCCTATCCTATGAACATCTTCATTAACTATGTGAATGAGAAGAACAAACAAATCCTATGCTTAAACTAAGAAACCATAAAAACTAATGTACTTTGGAGAATTAAATTACTAAGTTTAATCCCAAAATCAATCTTAATAAGAATTAAATAGACTAATCTAAGAATGGAATTGATAAGTTCTAGAACAGTTAAGTATTAAGAAATCGGAGATAAAAGAAACATGATTTGAAAAGAAAACTAAAACAAAGTTAAGGAAATGGAATGAAAACTAAGAATGAATATGAAGCTTAATTGAAACTCTATGTGGTGCAGAACAAGGTCCTAATTACATGTATAAATGCTAATCAATTACAAGAAATATTACAATTCGAAAATCTAAGAAATTGAATTCTAAACAAGCATAAAAACAATGCAGAAAATATTAAAGTCCATAGGGCAATCCGGATGACAATCCGAATGACAGTCTGGATGATAGAAAACGATATAAATTAAGAAAATAAGCAGACTAAATGATCTTAACGCCAGCTGGTTGATGCATATGAACCTACAGTGCAAGAAAAGTAGTAAATAGACTGTTTAAAGTTGAAATAACAAGAAGCAACTTATGCTAATCATTATCTAAGGAAATAAACTATTTCTATTGCATGATAAAACAAGGATGAAACTAAGTGGAGCTAATCTATAGCTACAGGAAAATTAACAGAACTGCATATAATTATGAATGGAACTTGAAACACTAAACTATTTTTAACTCTATCTAATTGAAATAGAAAGGCTGAAAGAAAACTAAGAGAAACTATGCATGACCTGTCGTTCTAGATTCTGAGAATGGAAATTATATTAGCAGCAAAAAATAAATTACAGGAAACAGAGAAATGACATCTACAGGAAAACAAAGTTAAATTCATATACTGAAAATGGAAACTATTTACTTGCAGAAAAGAAATACAAAATATACACAAAAACCTCTGGTTGTTGAGGGGCCCTTCTCAGCAATCAGGGATTTGAAGCTAACTTAGATCAATCAGGAACAGAACATCAATAGCTAAAAACCAGAAACTTCCATTAACTAAAAAAGATTACAAAGCATTTTCTAACTCAGCGTTTCTATGCATAAAATTCCTGCTACGTTTCTCCACTAGAGGTGTCTTTATATAAGTTTTACAATAAGAGAGAAGGTCAACCCTTTCAGTGGTCGACCTCTCTAAAAATAGAGGTGTTAATTGCTATAGAAATGGCTCAGCACAATACACTGGCTGTCTGCTTGATTCCAAGGGCGTTATTCTCCTTGATGCGAGCAATTGTGCGTTGGTTCCTTTCGACGTGGGAAGAGGATGTGTTGTCAAGCTAGACGGACAGGAGGACGGATCTTCTAGAATGGAGGCTCACTAACCATGAGGGACACGTTACCAACAGAACCCATGTCATTGTTTTTGTCTTTAATGCCCTGGAATATTCCAACCAATGATTCTGCGGGTGTGAATGAAGGGTTGAACAATAGTTCGAATGCAGATGGACGTCTTCAGCATGAACGTGCGTCTGAATGAAGGTCCGAATGATGACCACAACCTCTAGAACAAAAACTATATTCCAAGCACGTCTAGAAATGTGAGATAATATTCAATAAACCATACAACGATGAGATTTAATCAAGATTCATGTGATATGTAAATAAGTTCATACATGGGTCTGATTGACGGTGTGAATGGAAATAAGTATGGATTAATATGCCAAAAATGACAAAAGTAGTGCCACCAAAGCACGTTTAATGACAAAAACTGATGACAAAAATGGACATCAACAAGAAATATACCACACTGGAAGGTATGATGGGCGGAATGACCCTGGCGGTCATCTGATTGAATGTCAAACTTTGTGGGCCTCGTGACCAAAGGATGAATGGTTCCATGCCTTTGTCCACACTTTGGATGAAGTGTCGCGATCTTGGTATACCTCAGTTGAGTTGTGCAGAGAGATTACCACTTTGGAAGAGTTGATGGTTTGCTTCACTCACACCTTAAGCTTCGCGGATGCCAATCCAAATGTTCATAATGCCCTACAGATCATCCGCGATGTTGTTCTGAAGATGGTTCCAGTTGCATACCCCATGGATCCGCATATGCGCTATCCGATACAGTCGATGATGGAATGCTATAATATTACTGGAGGGCCGGAGGATGGTGATGACCCGTGGAATATCAATATTCCGGAAACAAAAGGGATTCGGGACGTCGTAGCACCTGACGTACCGACAGATCCAATAAATCAGCCGTTGAAGCTTAGGAAGGTCAACATTGGGATGGAGGAGAACCCAAAGTTTGTGAATGTTGGGGACTACTGGGATGAAGAAATAATAGAAAAGATCAGAGACCTGTTGCATGAATTCTAAGATTTTTTCCCTACAAAGTTTTCCTAGATGAAGGGAATATTGGGGGATTTAGGAGAGATGAAGATTCCGTTGAAGCCAGATGCAAAACCAGTAAGGCAACGACCGTATTGACTAAATCTGTGACACAAGGAAAGGGTCAAAACTAAAATTGACAGAATGTTGGATGCTGGAATAATTGAGCCGGTCGAAGAATCATAATGGATTAGTCCCATGGTGGTTCAGGATAAGAAGACAGGTGAGGTTTAGATTTGTGTCGACCTGAGGAAGTTGAATGATGCATGTATGCATGATCCATTCTGACGCCATTCACTGATGAGGTACTAGAAGGAGTGGGCAGTCAAGAAATGTATTCATTCACGGATGGCTTTTCTGGATACACCAGATCAGGATTGCAAAAGAGGATCGTCACAAGACAATATTTGTGACTGAATGGGGTTGTTTCCAGTATACTGTGATGCCATTTGGGGTAAAGAACGCACCTGCGATATTCTCTCGGGTTGTTGTCACTGCATTCAAAGATTTTATTCAGAAGTTTTTGCAACTCTATATGGATGACTGGACAGTTTATAGATTGGTCAGCGATCATCTGGAAAACCTGCGACTGATGTTGGAGCGATGTAGACAGCATTAGATCGTGCTGAACTTGAAGAAGTGTATTTTCTATGCACCGTTTGGGATGTTGTTGGGTCATATTGTTTGCAAGCAAGGATTGTTGGTTGACCCAGCAAATATTGTGTTGATTTTGAACTTGCCACCGCCTACAAATGTAAAGCAGTTGAGAGCGACGCTAGGGCACACAGGGTACTACCGCAAGTTTATCCATGGTTATGTTGCGATCACGGCTCCTATGGAGAGGTTGTTGAAGAAGGATGCGGTATTCTTATGGAGTCCAGAATGTCAAGTCAGTTTCGAGATGCTGAAGGCTAAGATGGCTTCTGCACCAATACCGGTATTTCTTGATTGGAGCAAGGAATTCCATGTCCATGTGGATGCATCGTCGATTGCGTTGGGCATGGTGCTCGCACAACTAGGAGAAGGAGATCTTGACCGCCCGATTTATTTCGCGAGTCAGAAGTTGTCATCTGTAAAGAAAAATTATACGAATACCGAGAGGGAAGGTCTGGCGATGGTATATGCGCTACAGAATTTTAGGCATTACCTATTGGGGGGTCATTTCAAAATTTTCACAAACCATTCTGCTTTGAAATACCTGGTTAATAAGCCTGTATTGGGGGGAAGATATGCCACTGGCTACTTGTTTTTCAGGAGTTTTATTTTGAGGTAATTGTGAATCCAGGTCGCTTGAACGCAGGACCAAATCATTTATTGCGAATTGAGACAGGTGAGGAACCAACAAACATTGAATATGGGTTGCCAGATGCACAACTATTCAGAGTTGAAATGGCTAACGACTACTACGAAGAAATAAGTCAGTTTTTTGTGACGGGAACCGCACCAGCGGATTTTACCACAGGTCAGAAGAAGCAGTTGGTGGTTAAGGCCGCAGATTTCCAATTGATTGCCGGACAGCTTTATCAACTAGGACCGGACAAGCTCTTGAGGCAATGTGTCCTACCTCATGAACAAGGACATATATTGGCAGAGGCACATGCAAGAGTGGTTGGTGGACACTATGGAGGTCGTGCTACTGCTAGGAAGGTTCTTCGCACGGGGATTTGGTGGCCCACTCTTCATAATGATGCGACGGATTATGCACGAACTTGCGACATCTGTCAAAGAACTGTGAAAGCGTCAAGAAGGGATGAGATGCCGCTAGTCCCTCAGGTGACATTGCAGCCATTTGATAAATGGGTTGTGGATTTTGTGGGACCAATCAACCCACCTGGGAATAGAACTGGTGCACGATACATAATTACAGCAACAGATTATTTAACAAGGTGGGCGGAGGCCTCCCATGTTATAGATTAAACCGCTGCGACATCAGCGCGATTCTTGTTTGACAATATTGTTACTCAGTTTGGATGTCCAAAAATATTGATGAGTGACCAAGGGAGTCACTTCATCAATTGCACAGTCAGCGCATTGACAGAAGAGCTTCAGATACAGCATAAGAAGAGTACCTTGTATCATCCGCAATCAAATAGAACAATGGAGGCATTCAACAAAGTGTTGGAGCATGCGCTTACAAAGGTTTGTAAAGCGAACCACGATGACTGGGATTTGAAGATTCCAGCAGTCTTGTGGGCATATCGTACCACTTGTAAAAGATTGACGGGACAGACACCGTTCAAATTGGTGTATGGGCAAGAGGCAGTCATTCCTATGGAATACATTGTTCTGAGTTTGCGCATACTGGCTGCGACAGGCATGGACGATGAAGCAGCGTTAGAAGAACGACTGGCGCAATTAGTACAGCTTGAGGAAGACCGTTTTGTCGCAGGTTTTCACCAGCGCATCGAGAAGGATTGACAAAAAGCTTAGCATGATCGACATATTAAAAACAAACAATTTCATCAAGGTGACTTGGTGCTTTTGTATGACAGCAAGTTCATGAAGCATCCAGGTAAGTTACAGATGCATTGGCTAGGTCCATATCTTATTAGTTTCATTACTTCAGGTGGTGCAATACAGCTGCAACAGTTAGATGGAGCAATGCTACCCAAGCTAGTGAATGGTAGCAGGATGAATCCCTATAGGACGAGCCCGGAGCCACGCGATGCTTAAGGCATTGCATAAGAAAAAAAAAGAGATAGGATGCTAGGTAGAAGGATGGTGCACAAGCAGAGATAGGATGCGCAAGTAGGAGAGATGGTATCATAGTTAAGAATCCATGTTGCGACGGCCGCAGGGCCGTGACCTAGTCAAATCAGCAATAAATGCAGACAGTTAAAAGCAGTTAACCAACGACGCTCGTTGACATGATATGTATTTATGGCATATTTGACTATTAGATAGAAAGGATCGATGGTGGATTCGAGTATTTAATGCATGATTTGGTCATGATGATCGGTCTGATTTGGTCATAATGATTGAGGGATTGCTTTGGCGCTATGAGAAGGGGCCGAATGCGGTTGGAAGTAACCATTATGCAAAGTGTGAATTGAGCTAAGTAATAGTGAGTTGAATTGGGCAAGGCTGAGTAGAGTTTCCTTGCGTTGAGCGAGTTTCCAAGTGAGGTGAGGTTGAGCACCCGTTGGGCGTTGCAGGGCACTGGTGTAACATGCAGAGTGAACCAGACACGGTTGAGATTTCGAGTGAACAGGAATCACCAGTTGTCCCCATAACCATTGAGGATGAAGTTGCCAGTATGCCGGTCGGGTCATCGTCAATCTCGATGAAGAGGAGGGGGGGGGAAGCAGCCTAGCTCCTCGGGGCCGTAGAAGAGGCAGACCAGATCATCTGCACAATTACAGGAGGACATACCTTCCCAGATGTGTCCATAAATCCCAGGAGTTGTGGAATCA
Organism: Larix kaempferi; assembly: GCA_027924585.1. Taxonomy (NCBI): domain Eukaryota; kingdom Viridiplantae; phylum Streptophyta; class Pinopsida; order Pinales; family Pinaceae; genus Larix; species Larix kaempferi. The sequence continues at coordinate 42,686,866 of BSBM01000047.1, forward strand.
GCAACTCGCATGGGGGAATCCGCTGCGGATATCCTTGGGTATGTACCTCCCTACTGACCTAGTGCGGAGCCCCGAAATCTTACCAAGAATTAAAGATACCAAGTGAGGATATCGGCGATGCCACAAGGCATGGTATGCACCATAGACATTGTGCCTGCGCTGATGCAAATGAAGTATGATGACCATGATCTGCTTGCATTGAGGGATGTTACGATGGATCCATATGTGTCGGCGATAGCACTTGGCGGTGGCCCGACACCACACATTCCACACGATTGGGCGTGTGACTTCGATCAGGCAGGACTGTTGGGCTTGATCAACATGTCGCATTTTGGGTGGTTTACTAAGGCAAATGCCTGCATAAAGCATATTTTGGCCTGTTTCCATGGCAGGATTTTATGGTTGGATAGACCGGTCGCAGTCACGGTCGACCTTATTTCAGAGATCATAGGGTTGCCTAAGGATGGGCCAGAGCCCTCGCAGTATTTACAAGGGAAAAATAATGATAAGAAGCTCGCGGTGAATTTGAGGACGCGCTATGATTTACAGCGTGATGGACAGGCATACCACATCGATAACATCAATGATCAGGCGGTGCGCATCGGGGCAAGGATTTTGGCTACTAAACTAGTCAGGAATAGATGACCCAACCAAGGTAACTCAGGGGCTATTGCATGCACCGAGATGTGTGCGCAAGGGGTCCAAATGAACTGGTCGCTCTTCTTACTGAACCAGTTGGCAGAGAACGCATTGGCAATCCAGGCGGGAAAGAGGCCGTTCACATACAGTTGGTTGTTGATCTTAATCGCGCTTGTCACTTGGATGGAGCTAGAAGATTATCAAGGTATGGACATGGATGCAGTCAAGGTTTGTAAGGGTGCGCGCTACCAAAACCTCTAGTGGGTGTGGTAAGCTGAGCGACTTAAGGACTGTACAATGCAGTTCTGGCTCTACTGGGAGGCGCTGCAAGCGGCGGCTGTGAAGGTTTCGTGATTGTCTCAAGTAGCTATAATGAAATATCAATGGATTGCTCGATTTGTGATTGGCCCACATGCCATTCATGTGCAATCGCGGATCGACCCGGAGAAGCGGTGGTTGTTGACACCATACAAGTTGTCTAACGAAGAGCTGGAGGTTGATGATTGACCCACCGAATGGAGAGAACCAGTTAGTCTAGAAAAAGTATCGACGGGCCCACCAGCGGATGCACCAAATGATCAAATACCTGCGATGGACCAGCAGAGTAACCATGACTTAGACCAAGAGTCATCGTGGACACCCACTAATGAGGAGGCAGAGTGCATGTTTAAGGAGGCTAGAACGAAGGGGCGACACAAACAAGGTATGACAAGTGGTGCAAGCCCAGGGATGGAAGCGCAACTGGACCGACTTATTGAGGCCATCGCACATGCCATGGATGCGGCAGCTGAGGCAATGAAGAAGCAGGCGAGAGAAGGTTTCAGTGAGGTAAAAACTTGACTTGATTCTTTTTTTTATGTTGTTTTTAAGAAAGCACCGAAGGTAGCACCTATGCAAGACGTTGGCTCAATCAACACTGGGACGTGGGTTCAGAATGTACAAATTCCATCGACTGTGATTGTGACCAACAATAAGGATCTCCATGCCTCCCTGTAGCAGTTACAAGTTTTTTCCATCAACATCAACATGTTGTCCATGTAGACGTTGGTGAATATGCAGATGGTTTCCAACCAGGAATTGGCCGACAGGGAACAAAATATCAATGGTCAGTTCTTGCAATCACAGAAGTAAGAGGCAGAAGCACGGAAAGAGGTGGAAGAATTCAAGAAGGAGTAGGAGCGGCTGATTGTGGAGAATGCTAAAGCAATCGAGGAGCTGAAGAAGGAACAGGATCGCTTGACGGTGGAGAGAGAAAACCTCTGGGACAACAGAGTGCGGTTGAAAGAGGAAATTTCTAATTCCTGTCAGTATGTATTGGAGCCCACCGTGGATTTGGATGTGGTCGAAAGAGCCCAACGACTTGGGGCCTTCATTTCCCAGTTGCAGTGAGACAATTCCGACTTTCTAGCTTTGGTACAACCAGGCACACCGCCGGAGAAAGTAGCAGAAAGGAAAAGCGCCATGGATGAGTTGGCAACCCAGCTAGGAGAGTTGGAGCAAAAAGCGACAAAAGTAACTGAAGAGACTGCACAATTTTGGGGCAGTGTAGTCCAGGATGAGAAATTGGAGTAGTTGACCAAGCTAGTGCAGGAAGTAGAAGGAAAACTAGCAACAATGAAGGCTTCACTAAGAGTGATGCCACTGGCAGTTCAGGTCACCAAGTCTGTGGAGCTGAAGGAGTTACAACAGCGAGTTGCAAGGGAACAAGAGCATTAGCGGAAGAGTAGTACGTAGTTAGATGAGTTCCAAGATATTGACGCACAACTTTCACTCAAGGCATTTTCTGCGCTACAGGTTGTGCAGGAAGGAAAGAAGAAAGTTGATGATAAGTTGGTCAAGCATCCATTAGCACAGGACTTGACAGAGAGTCAGGATATTGCTGCGATGGCCAAGGAGCAAGTCAGGGAGATCAATCAGCAGTATGAAGATTTCAGGCTAAAGATCAACGAGTACACCATGTCCAGTTGACGTGGCTCGAGGGCAAGCCACAAGATTGTGTTGGGGGCCTGTTGGTAGGTGGGTTTGGATGAGTCAGCTGCACAGCATCGCGGATGCTGCGCAAGGTCAAAGATTCCGCGCAAGGAGGAAAATCATGCACAAATCAGAAATGATATTATTTTATGTATTTTTGGGTCATTTTGGATCGCATTGTGCGGGTTAGGGTCATTCTTGTGTAGATTTTGTTAAGAAGTAGTTAGGTGGTTGTCTAAGTGGACCATGAATGTAAAGGCGCAAGCCTATAAATAGATGTAACATTACAAGAGTTAGGATCATCCTTATCATGATCATAGAATAATAAGGCATGTTTGGTATCGGATATTGATCTTGGTCTTTTGAATCTGGGTATGCGACAGAAGAACTGTGTTCATGTATCTATATTTTTTTGCAAAGGTTAATATGACATGATGGAGCTTGAGAAGAATCATTGTATCTTTTCTCGTTTTCTTGTTATGACTATGATATGCGATAGGAATCTATGAATGATGCGATGTTTCCCTACTCTAATTGATGTTATACTGTTAGATCTATTTGCGCATTAATGGTTTTGCTGATAATGAGATCTGTTGAATGATGATGCGATTTTGTTTGATGCATAAGATGAATAGTTAGATCTGTTAAATAATGTTGCACTAAGTCAATAAGTAGATGCACATGGTTCTCCTTAATTCAGCGGAAATGTGGTTCCATCAGCTCTCCCTCGAACATCTTAGGTGAGGCTTCATCTGCTCTGTAGGTGTTGCTGGATAGGGTAAAACCTGTCTGGGCCGGTGCTCAGGGAGATTGCGGTGGTTGGATGTCGATAGAGTGAGGAACCTCTGTCGACTGGTTTTTTTCCAATAATGAGATCATTGAAATTGTAGGAAATAAATAGCCTTTGACCTCAAAAGTTGTAACAGGTTAAGAAATTGATTTTGTTTGGATTTTTTTGTGATATTTTAAGGAATGTGCAAGAATCATTCTACCTCCCCACTCTAATTTTATTCCATACACTAATTTAAATAGGATAAATAGGTTCACATGAGAGGAACTATGTAAATATACCTTTTCATTTCTTTTTCTATGGCATATATAAGACATGCGAGGCATGAAGTCAAATTTTTTGAAACAAGCCCAAAATCAACAAACTAAATCAACAACCAAGCTCTTTTTTACCCAGCTTTGCCTTTTCTTAGCCTTGGTTCATAAGTGGCTCAAGTCAACTCTTGAGTCACCCCATCATAATGGTTTGTTAATCTATTGGATTTGAAATATCACATGACTTGTTGAGGGGACTAGGTTGTAAGGAGCTAGAGAGCAACATATCATTGAAAAAATTGATAGTGGTACTCACTAAAACCTTTGATTTACATTTGAAGATCATATTTTAAATATTTTCCATGTGATACTTTTCTATTAATCGACTTTGATATATCCCACAAGATGATCTAGAGAGTGAAAAATAACAAGATGGTAGGGTAGCAACATGCCCAAGAGAGTGCCTTGGGACATCATAGAGAGATTTCACATGCAATGTACGAAGTATGAGAATCAATGTAGAGCTTCTAGGTGATTGGACTTCTAGGTGTAATTGAAGAATGAGATAAATAGACTCGTGAGTGGTAGTCATGAACTTCGCTTTTGCTTGTGCTTCAACACACCTCTTGTAATGCAAGAGCTCACATGAAATTGTATAGTTCCAAACACACTCACACACATGACCACTCATTATCTCCTTCCTTTAGAGTTTCCAATGATTTCACTCCTCCTATAGAGCCTATGTGCATGTCATTATCACACAAGTTCTTCCATGAACTCATTATGGGCCTTTTGTAGGCCCTCCTATTAGTACCTATGGTGCTTGACTTGGTGTATGGTCGCTTGAGGATATGATTTCATGGCTTGATGGATGAACTTACATGCCTTTTATTTGTACTTAATTTTAACAATCAACAGAGATTCACATTTGTTTTCATATATAGCGGAAGATGAGCAAATTGATAACTTCAAGGACCTTGAGTCGTAGAAGCTTACATTAGAGCATGAGGCATTAGGTTCCTCATTCAACCTTGGTATAGTCCTCAAATACCTTCCCTACTGCTCAAAACCTTGAATTGGCGCCCATATCCCAATTCATAAACCAAATATCCCCTAGAGAGGTCTTGTTTGGTGGTTGAATGCCTCTTCTAGGTCCTTGTGATCTATAGTATTAAGATACTAAGGCTCTAGTTTCCTCTAATTACCATGGTCATGGTCTTTAGGCCCATTGTGGGTACTCAAAACCTCATAGTGGAATCTAATTCCCTAATTAGAAGTGAAATATCCCCTATATAGGTATGTTGTGGTTCTTTAATGCCTTTCTCATCTTTGTGGAGGAAAATAAGCTTCCTTTAGATCATAAGTCATCGGTTTCCTCCATTAAGCATGTTAATGGACTTTAGACACATCCTTTATCCTTAAAATATCCTCATGGCACCCATCCTCACTTTAGGACAAGAAACCCCATCGAGAAATGTTGTGATATAGGCTTGATTCATGGAACATAGTCCCTAGAAGCTTCCCTTATGCTATACAATCCTATAAAGAGGTCATGCATGTTTCTTTTAGTCCTCCTTTAGGGACCTTGAGTTGTCGAAGCTTACATTAGATCATGAGGCCTTAGGTTCCTCATCCAACATTGGTACAAACCTCGATGTTAGAAAAACAGGATCGTAGAGCAATAACAATAAACAATATGCAAATATAAATCACATGAACACAAGGGTGATTCCATGAAGGTGGTTCATGATTTTTGGCAAGCGAGGCATCACAAATTTGCGCAGTTGACTCTCGATCGAGGGTTTAAGAATACCCCGATCGAGGGATTTAAAACACCTCGATTGAGGGTTAAACAAAGACCTTGATCGAGCTATTGAAACCTCGATCGAGGGCTTGGTTAAACCCTCGATCGAGGAATTGGTTAAACCCTCAATCAAGGAATTGCTCGATCAAGTTGTTGAAACAAAATCAAAACAATAAAAAATAGGCCCGCGACCGGCTCGAGCCATTTCCAACGAAAGCGACCGACAACCAACAGCTCGACCGAGGATAGTAGCTTGACCGAGGACTTGATACCGTAACCACGCCATCACGCACCATGTCATTGACTCCACCAAGTAAGTGGACCATAAACCCCACTTATTTATTTTTTAAATAAAATTTAATTTCTTGTTTGTTTTTTATAAATTTATATCAACCGGAAACGTTTATGCTGCCAGTTTTATTTCTAAATGTGTATTGGCAAGCGGAAATGTTGTTGGATTACACATTTGGAAATAAAATCAGCAACATAAATGTTGTCAAGTTTTTTTTCAATAAATTTAACCAAATTGTGTAAAAAAAATCATTGAAACCTGAATTTTGTATACCTATGAACCTATCAATTACCAAGAACCATGTGAAAACTAATTGAAAACATGTGTAGCAAAACCATTTACATTAGGTTAAATATGTTCTAAATTTTAAATTTAAGTTTTATTTATTTATTCAAGTTATGGATATCTATGTTTAACCAGTAGCGTTTATGCTATCGGTTTTATTTTAAAATGTGTATTCATTCGATCCTCTGAGAATGCCAAGAGGATTGAAAAAAAAATACACATTTCAAAACAAAACCTGAAACATAAACGTTGCCGGTTTTTTTCCAATAAATTTCAATAAGGTCATATAACCATGAACAAGAACCATTAAAAAAAAAAAAAAAAAAAAAAAAAAAAAACCATTTTAAAACCTTTCAAAAAATTTAATTGAAATTGAAATTATAATTTTAATTACAAATTTCAATTGCAATTTCAATTTGAATTACAATTTGCAATTTGCAATTTCAATTTGATGAAATTGCAAATTGCAGTGGAAATTGAAATTGCAGTTGGAATTGAAATTGGAATTGGAATTGAAATTGCAATTGAAATTTGTAATTGAAATTGCAATTGCAATTTGAAATTTGAAATTAATATTGAAATTGAAATTGGATTTGAAAATTGGCATTTGAAATTGATATTGGAAATTAGAAATGGAAATGGAATTGGAATTGGAATTGGAATTGGAAATAGAAATTTGAAATTTGAAAATCGCAATTTGAAATTTGACTTGTGACTTATTGGTGTTCACCGACCACAATTGCAATTTGAAATTTCAAAATTAAAAATGAAATTGAAATTGATATTGAAATTTGAAATGAAATGGAAATGGAAATGGAAATGGAAATGGAAATGGAAATGGAAATTGGGAATTGGAAATTGAATTGGATTTGGATATTGAAATTGGAATTGGAATTTGAAATTGAAATCGAAATTTGAAATTGAAATTAAAATTGATTTGAAATTTGAAATTGAAAACTAAAGTTGAAGTTGAAATTGAAATTGAAATTGGAAATTGGAATTGGAATTGGAATTGGAATTGGAAATTGGAAATTGGAAATTGGAAATTGGAATTTGAATTGGAATTGAAATTGAATTTTGAAATTGAAAATTGAAATGGAAATGGAAATGGAAATGAAAAAATAGAATTGGAATTGGAAATTGAAATAGAAATTGAATTTGAATTTGAAATTGAAATTGAAACTTGAAATTTGAAATTGAAAACTGAAGATGGAATTGAAATTGAAATTTGAAGTTTGAAATTGAAAAATGAAAATGAAAATGAAATTGAAATTGATATTGGAAATTGGAAATTGAAATTGACATTGGAAATGGAATTGAAATTGAAATTTGAAGTACAAATTTGAAATTGAATTTGAATTTTAAATTTTAAATGGAAATCCAAAATCAAAATCAAAATTGGGAATTTAAGTTACGATTGAAACTAAAATTGAAATTGATATTGAATTTGAATTGGAAATTGCAATTGAAATTGAAAATTTGAAAATGAAATTAAAATCGAAACTTTAAATTTGAAATTGAAAATTGAAAATTGATATTGATATTTGAAATTTGAAAATTGAAATTGAAAATGTAATATGAACTTGAACTTGAAATTGTAATATGAATATGAATATGAAATTGAATTTCAAATCGAAATTGGAAATTTGAATTTGGAATTCAGAATTTGAAATGAAAAATTGAAATTGAAATCGGAAATTTGAAATTGAAATTGAAATTTGAAAGTTGAAAGTTGAAATTTGAAATTTGAATTTGAATTTGAAATTGAAATGAATTTGGAATTGAAATTGAAATTGAATCTGAATTTGAGATTTGAAATTTGAAATTGGAATTGGAATCGAAATTGGAAATTGAAATTGAAATTGAAATTTGAAATAGAAATTGTTATATGAAATTGAAATTGGAAATTTGAATTTGGAATTTGAAATCGAGATCAAAATTGAAATTGAAATTGAAATTTGAAATTTGAAATTGAATTGAATTTGAAATTAGAATTAGAATTAGAATTGTGAAATTTGAAATAGAAATTGAAACGTGATGTAGAGAGTTCTCAAGAGCGACCATCATTGCTTCATGCTCGGCGGAGCACAAGAGGATCCGACATTGCCCCACAGGATGGCCATTGTTAGCGCTCTAGTTCACCAAGGAGCGAGGACACACCAGGGTCAGCTTCCATTGGTGGAATCAGCAAGAGAGATAGTGCGTCAGTTCATCCCGATGATATACATCTTGATCTCGAGAAGGAAGATGTGCACCAGGACACAAGTACATTAGGTGCATATTTTTTTTAGATACGTTTTCAGTAAATTTTTAATATAGAATCCACTGAATTTCACTTGTAATTTATAATATATATTTTCACTCAAATTTGTATTTTTGTTTGGATCGCAGGTGCATTGGGAGGATCTTACGGCGATGAGGTTTCCCGTATCACTCTTGTTGATATTACCACCCAGCAAGAGTGGGTGCACTCATGCGTCAGCACACTCAGGGAGGATTTTCGTACCAGAATCTCATTATTCATTACGCTGACAACATTGGATGATATGATGTCCCTCTATAAGGAAGTGGGACCTCTGAGTGACATCTGGCGTTTTACATGCCAGAGGAGAAGACAAGATGTCATGGGTCCCCATAAATGGGACGATGCCAAAGCCGCCACAAGAGGGAACGATGTTAAGGGAACTTTGTTTGACATCTCTCCTTATCGCCCTATCGGTCAACCGCTTAGGCTCAAGGAGTTTAAGTTCGAGGTTGTTGCACCGTATGTGTATGATAGATTCATTGGAGCATGGGGCATGTTCCCCCACTATGACCAGGTTTCGTTGTACTTTGAAAAACATATATATGCATATTTTGTTCTTGATATGCACCTAGACTGCACCAGCACGGGATTTGAGTTCTTTGGTGTTGGTAGGGGATGCTCCTACCAACGTCATGGAGCTTGTAGAGACCCTGCTTTCGTGCCACCCCGTCCGACGTTGGTACCAATTCTAGATAGGATGGTTATAAGATCAGGGGACGTAACGCAACCATCCCAGCTTGCTACAGAGGCTAGACAAGGGATTGCAGAATCGTTGTTCACTAGCATGGGCAATGCTATTGTTGTTGCGCCGGGAGAGATGTCTAGACCACCCCCTGCACCTACACATCCAAATATAGAGTGGGTCGACGATGACCTATTCAATTTTCTGGATGACAAGGCCTTACAGGGGTAGGCTCGGTTAGCCCGAGATGCATACTTTCAGATGTATCATAGATACAGTGCTCCAGGATAGGTATATTTTTGTACAATTATGTATATATGCTTTCATGTTACATCATATTATATGTCGTAAATTGAATGCTCAATAATACTTAAGGGGTGTATTTTATTGCTCCATGTAGGGGATCACATACATGGATGATCTCTTTTGTAGTGAGCCATCGGTTGGTCCATCTGCTTGTCCTAACCCACTGGACACAGTCGTCAAGGTAAGTTATAATTTACATTCTAATTTAATTTGTGTTTATTAATCTCAGTTTATAATTTATGTTTTAATTATTAATTTGAGATTTTATGTTTTAGATCCTAACTTTGAATTTCAAATTGTACATGGAAAAGAAAAGGCCATTGCTTGAGATGATACACATGAGGACCACAAAGGTCCTGACCATCCAGGCCTAGACACATAGGTAAGTTTTAATTTATGTTCCAATTCAGTTCACATTTAGTAATTTCAATTTATACTTTATGTTTTAATTCTTGAATTATAACGTTTATGTTTTTTTTTTAATAAATCCAACTTATTACATGCAATGATATCTTACACAGGCATTACTACAGGTGGGCATCGATGCTACAATCACTTTCTCAGATGATTGGGATGCAACTCGTCCATGTGGTCCTGATGAGGGCCCATCTACCCAGATTCCGACCCAGATGCCAAATATCACCATTGACTCGAACCAAGTGATTTTCACATCCATCCATTACAGTTTTTCACTTCTTGTTGAATATTATACATTGGTAAAAATCTAACTAACTTACAGAGTTCACAATTTTAACTTTTACAGTATGTTGAGATCGAGGCCTTCTTTCATAATTTACTGCCTCAAGGCCAGCATGGGTGTACTGCAAGTGAAGGAAGTCACAGGGTCGATCAAGGACCCGGTGGGGGTAGTGGCCAATGACTTGATGATGTATACATTTTCATGTTTTGTATGATCTATGTATACATTTGTATGTTTTGGATATGGAATTCTATCATATATATGGACTTTTATCATATATGGACTTTGGATATGGAATTTTGGATATTTTGTTATATATTTTGTATATTTTATCATATTGAGGTCTTCATGTGTATTTTGTATATTGATTTGAAATCGATCGTATTTTATATTACATCTAGATATAGTTATTACAATTACATTTATGTTTTGTCGTTTCAATTGCAAATTTAATGTACAATGATTACAATATAAAAGTTCGATCTCAATTACATTACAATTACAAATTCAAAATTTAAAATTGAATTACATTACAATTTAAAATTTAAATTACAATTTTACATTACAGTCTACACATTACAATTCGGGTACATTTTACACATTGCAATTCAATTACAATTTAAAATTTAAAATTTAATGTGTAATTTCAATTGAAAATTCAATGTGTAGTTACAATTTAAAAATTCAATTTCAACTAAATTATAATTGCAAATTCAAAATATAGAATTCAATTGTACATTACAATTTAAAATTGAAATTACAATTACATTATGTAGTCTACACATTACAATTCAATTACAATTTACACATTTCAATTCAATTTCAAATTTCAAATTTAATGTATAATTTCAATTGAAAATTCAATGTGTAGTTACAATTTAAAAGTTCAATTTCAATTACATTCCAATTGCATTTGAAATTAAAATTTAAAATTCGAATACATTACAATTTAAAATTTGAATTACAATTTTACATTGTATAGATGTATTTTAAATTACAATTATATTAAAGTTGTATAGGCGTCACATCTCCTTATTTCTATCAAATACAAGTTTGTGGTGTGTATGAAACATTCTAGGAATGGATACATGCAACTTAGGGATCTTTCTTGGAGGATTTAGTTTCTATCCATTTACATAAACTTTAAATAAAAAATTGTTTCCTAGAACTACTATCAAATAAAATTTACCTATTTTATAAGGTTAGGTAGTTTTATTAAATAATAATTCTTGGTTTTTAGAGATTATGACTCTTTAACACATGTTTATCCTATATATTGATAATCTTCAACCATCTAGTATATCTTTAATATTGACTTTAAAGCATCTAAAAAATATTTATAAAACTATTATGGAGGAAGTTAATGGAGCACTAACCATACATTCAAGTGTATTCAAAGTATCAATGTGCTTGTCAAATTGGAGCACCGTGACCCAATTTTAACAAAAACCTCCCATCTAGTATTTTTAATCTTGGCATTAAAGCGTCTAAAAATATACATTTATAAAACTATTGGTCACCTTGCAAAACAAACCCTATATAAACGAGGAAAAAACAACTTCCTCAAAAATCTCCAATAAAATCTTCAACAAGTCAACATGACAGCTATGTCAATGTTGCAAGTGGCATACATGTAACTCATTCATCTGGCCAATGGGTTATAGGAATGCAAGTCTCCATAATATGATCATGGTGAACTAATTCCATCTTCCATCTCTTTGGCTCACCTCTCTTCACCTTAATTTATGTTAGATGTATCCAAGCCGCCACCACCAAACGACTGTATTGGCATGATATATATTTAGGCATACAATCTTTGTACATAATATAAGCACCCTGTTTTTTCACTCTTTCAAAAAGTGGCCCATCAGAACCAGGTCTCCAATTTGGTATGTGAACTCTCCATCTTGATAGGATCACACCAACCTGCTTTTAATTTGTGTGCACCGCATCAAATAAGATGCCACATTTTCTTGATTGGGGGGGAGGGGGTGCAATAACAACGAAGACATCACCTGCGAAAGAAATTATGAATTTTATTCAAATGTCCTACGTGCATTTCTACAAGATTTGTATGTGTAATATATAGTGAACTAATTAACTTAATGAATTCTTGTACCTTCCCTAACCACATCAGAAACTCGATCATGATCTAGTGAGACCATTGCCTCGACAATGTGCATCTCTTGCCATGTTGGAATTGGATGTGGGCCCTTTGGATTAAGAGGGACCTGTTTCCATGGTTTCACATATACATGATTTTCACAATGATGAAGCCCACATCCATTTGCATCAATGAAAAAATCTCAAAAACAAGCATACTTACTCATTTCAATGGAAAATATGTCTCCCATGTATTTACTCCGAACATAATGTAATTCCATCGTACCAGGTATGGTCTCACAATACCACGACATGGATCTATTCACATCACCAAGGGAAACATCCCAAAAGAACCTACATGGAATTCAATTTGTCATATATAAATTCCTACTGAGCAGGTGTTCTTTTGGAAATGATGATATTTAATGTTATTAGCTTATCAATTGAGTTTGGAGTTTATTACATGCACATCGGCTTTGCTTGTTCGCGACCTTGATGTCCCAAATGTCGTGTGCACCAATCAACTACTTCTGCAGAGCATTTGTGTTGAGTTGCACCATGAATCATCTGGTACCTCCGAAGTTGTTTCACACATGCACCTACGCCATCATGTTCACCCTTTCAATGCCCTATTTAAAAAAATCTCCAGGTGTGTCGGACTCCCGTCTCTTTGTGAAGGCGACTCAACCAATAAAAAGAGCGTGCCAATTTGAACTGCCCTGCACACCCATTTGACCAAATCCAGTCTTTAGTAAATGATACACCTCTTTGTCTGAATGAATCATAAATCAACCCAAAGTAGTGTTGAACGAACAATGTGTCATGATCATAATAATCACTGACATAAAAATGGTACTCTATAGAATACATGTACGAAGACAGACACCTAGTCAGAGTGATAGTACTCACTATGTATCTCTCTCTCAGGAGAAAATGTGTAGTTCTCAACAAAGTCTACCACTGATAAGATTGTGCTCGACTCAAATACCTCACAAGAATGTTTGAAGCTTGAAGCTTGCCATCTGGACCTATGGGAGTGCTTTATGTATTTATAAATCTAACTTTGAAACTTCTCCATGAAATCTGAAACAGGCTTATCATCCTCAAGCAAGTCGATCCTCTTAGATGGCATGGGTGAAGAAGATGATGGATTCATGGAGTCATACTCGTACCTCTTCCACATAACTGTGATATTTGACAATCCAAGGTGTGTTGGATCGATAGGAAATTTCCTATGGAACAATGTCAAATCATCGCATTCAGGGCATCTTCTCCCAACTACACACCTCTTATTGAAAAACACTTGTTCAGGATTCCTGTTGCATAGTATCATACAAATAAAATCTCACATTGTGTGAGGAGTTGGTTCACCATTCTAGTGGATTTTACAAAAATCCAAAAATGTGTCATAGTTTATGATGCAGGATCATTGATCCAAATTTCTATCTTTTCTGAATGAGCAAACAATGCTATTTTTCTGCTTCCTTGTAATAGTTTCTAGAATTTTAGGGTTAGTTATTGATCTACTTGTACTTGGTTTTGAGATAGGATTCGTTTGATTATAATAATGGCAATTTTCCACTGATTATCCTCATATATTGCAAGAGGTTGCTCGAGGATAGGGTTGTTATGTATTTGCTTTCTTTAGGAGCTCAGATCCTGCTTATTCGAATCTGACAGGTTCATGGAGTCTTCTTTAATCACTGAATGTAATTGATCAAAGGGTTGTTGATGAAATGAAGAACAAAGTTTCAGGAATCTGCAATTTGACTATGTGTTATTTTTGTCTTTCAATAACCATAACCCTTTGTTAACCCTCTTTGTATGAGTGAACATAGTGTCAATTTCCATAAGTGCTTAGAAACCAAAGGCGTGTTGAATCCCTTCGAATGAAACAGCTGGGAAATCGATCGTTGCACTGATCGATTTATGAGTTCCTATTTTGGTTACCTATAGGAGTGAGGATTTGACGATCAAGATCTGAAGAGGAGATCAATGGTCCAGGATCAATCCCGGAAGGATAAAGTGCAATCGTGTTAGAGCTGCGGGAGATAGATCTTTGAAATTCTTAAGCAAACGTTCCGCATTTGATCGCATATAAACAGACGAGAGAAGCAGCGAAGAGATCAATGGTTCAGACAGTTCCGACGGTCAAAAGCGATTGCGGAAGGAACTTTGCTGGAGGCTATTGCGGGATCCAATTGCGGAAGGAAGTTGTGGAAGGCACACCCGGAATTGTGGAAGGAAGGCAAGTACAGCAAGTCGTTGCGGAAAGGAGATTGCGGAAAGGTAATTGCATAAGGGAAATTGCATAAAAGAATTGCGGAAGGCACATTTGTTTAATGCTCTGCATTCAGGTGACCCGTAATTTTTATGAAACCCAATTCACCTCCTGTTTGAAGTCCTCTTTTTAACGACTATTTAGAGAAAGACTTAGAAAGGGTTGTTAAGCTTGGAGGTTCTTCTAACTTTGGAACCTAACTAAGCCTGGGATAGCAGATTGGATTGGTTTTTCTAATCCTTGGAATTCAAACATGGTATTGGCATCAACAAGTGTCATGAATCGTATTCAGCCTAATATACCATGGTTTCAATTTGTTGAACATGCTAAATGATATATGAACACCAGGATTGGTTTCTTGAAATTCCTCGTAAAGTGCAACTCTCGCCATCTCCATCACATGCTTATAATGCTCATGATAAAAGTCTCTGGTTAAACATTGTCGTGGGACATGCTTTCGATTTGGAATAGCATGAGAATGGCTATCCAAAAACTCTATCACCTTCTCTCTAATGCCCTCTGCCATCCTGCCTCGATAGGGTTCCCTACAAATAAGATCCCAACAAACAGCTTCATCATTTTCATCTATCTAGACCCTAAATTTAGTATATTTGAATAATGTTCTTTTTGAAACTTTGAGCAATGATGCCATTGTTGCTACCATTCGATTTCTTGAGGTGCTTTGTGCCACAACAGTGGTTGTAATCTCCCTACGAGCAACTCAAATATCATCATTTCTTGATTTTCCAAACGAAGATAATGCAGTTATTACATTTTCTATTGCATTCTCGCATGTCTTTTTTGTTTTAGCATCTTGAAAACCCAACAAATTTGTGGCACGTTTCAATTTTTTGTGTTTTATCAACCCATGTAGGATTTGAGCTTGTGCCATTGCTGAATGCTGTTCAAAATATGACTTAATTATGTTACCGGCATGCTCTTTGATTGCTCGACTAGGGATCGGGTTCCCGAGCTCTTCTCGTGCAGCAATAACTTCACAATCCTCTGGACAATTTCCACCCCTTCCACCCCCACTATAGCTCCCAATTATACTTGAAATTTGAGAGGTCAAAGTGTCCTATGATGGCTGATCAAGATCGTGAGGGGGCACAGGGTCATGTGATTCTTGATCATAATGATGTGGTGGTTGACCATAATCTATCCCGACATAATCAAAATTCATGTGAAGGGAATTTCAATCAGAAATGCACTATGCAAGGAGGTTAATTTTAAAGCACCAAATTGAAGTGTTATGAAATGCATTGGTACAAGAATTGAAAATATGTTTTAAATTTTGAAAATAGTTTGTAACTTGAATTCAAAATAACTAAATATGTATTTAACATGAAATTGTACATTTAGCTTAAAAATTGTTCTAAGTAAAGTTTGAAAATCAAGTATATGTATTTAACTTGATAGAACTTGTACATTTAACTTTAAAATTGCTAGTTACTTGAAATTTGTTACATGGAAAATAAAAAATTCAAAATTGCTAGTGACTTGAGACTTGGAGCTCATATGAAGTTATGCAAATAATTTTTTGTAATTCCTTATTATGGTACTATAAGGAAAAAAATATAACGCATCCCTACATTCATGCATAGAAAATGTTGGTACAAGAATTGAAAATAATTTTAAAACAAGAAAATTATTCTAGTAACTTGAATTCAAAATAACTAAAGATATACATTTAACTTGGAATTGTACATTTAGCTTGATAATTTTTAATAAAGTTTGAAAATCAAGTATATGTATTTAACTTGATAATTGTTAATAACTTGATAGAACTTGTACATTTAACTTTAAAATTGCTAGTAACTTGAAATTTGTTACATGGAAATTAACAAATTGAAAATTTTTAATGTCTTGAGACTTGGAACTCACATGAGGATATGCAAATTTTTTTTTTAATTCCTTATTATGGTACTATAAGGGAAAAAAATAACTTATCCCTACATTCATGCATAGAAAAAGTTGGTACAAGTATTGAAAATACATTAAAAACAAGAAAATTGTTTGTAACTTGAATTCAAAATAACTAAATATGAATGTAACTTGAAATTGTACATTTAGCTTGAGAATTGTTAGTAAAGTTTGAAAATCAAGTATGTATTTAACTTGATAATTGTTAATAACTTGATAGTTGTACGTTGAACTTTAAAATTGCTAGTAATTTGAAACTTGTTGTGGAAATTAACAAATTGAAAATTGCGTGTGACTTGAAATTTATTCATTTAACTTGAAAAGTGTTACAAATTATTACACATTGTTATGTATAAATTTATAAGAACGAGATTTGATTTTTTTAGTGCATGTTTAAGATATTATGATATACACATACCACATAGCACATGCCAAATCTAATTAGATAAATGATATGAAGAATTTGAGATTTGACAAAATCTACAACCCTTTCATTGTTATTGAATCTTCAAATATTATCATTTTTATTGTTGTCATTGTATTTTCCAACTATTGCATAACTATCACAATGTTCATTTTATTTGTTGTCATTGGATTTTACACCTATACATAACTATCAAAATGTTCGTTTTATATGTTTTTAAATTGAATTTTCCAACTAATAGATAACTATCCATTTAACTTGAAAATTGTTAAAATTTTTGAAATATAAATAACATATATACTTACTATAAGGAAACAAAATATTTAACTTATCCCTACATTCATGCATAGAAAAATTGGTACATGAATTGAAAATACATTGAAAACAACATAATTGAATTTTCCAACTACTACATAATTATCACAATGTTCATTTTATTTGTTGTCATTGAATTGTACAACTACTACATAACTATCAAAATGTTTATTTCATTTGTTTTCAAATTGAATTTTCCAACTAATACATAACTATCACAATGTTCATTTCAAATAAAATGAGGGTACTAAAATTATACATTAATAGTTATTTCAATAAAAAAATCTTGAGACTTGGAGCTCACATGAAGCTATACAAATATTTTTTTAACAAATAACAAAACAAGAATTGGAATAACATTTAACTTGAAATTGTTAGTAACTTAAAAAATTGAAACTATTTAAAAATGTATATTTTAACTTGAAAATTGGATTCAAGTGTACATTTAATTTGAAAAGTGTTCCAATAACATTGAAAATTCTTAGTCTCTTGAAAATTGTTACAAATTTTGAAATATACATAACAAAGTTATGAAATAAATAAGAATCTCATTACAAACAAATAGTAAAGAAATTATATTAGGAAATAGTTAACTTTTTTTTTAAATTGTTACTAATTTTGTGATCTAAATAACAAATTGTTAAGAATCTTATTACAAACAAAATATAGTAAACTTAAGATGAAAAAAATAGTTAGTATATAACTAATTATTAGAGAAATATAAAATATGAAATTTAAATTAGGTAGCATGTAATTAAAAAATTTACCGTGGTTGTCCTCCATTATTGGAATTTGTTGTATCATTCTTTCTTTATTCTTCTCATTTACGAGCATGCTACTCCCCATCAAGATTCAATGAAAACAAACAAAGATTTCTTCCAATTGTTATAACAAATAACATGTTAATATGGAATTTGAAGTAGGTCTACAAAGAACTTTCTACATGTGTAATGAACTCTAATTGAACAACATCAAATTCACATAGCTCTAATTGAAATTAAACTAACAATGATTTAAACAAGTGTTGTTGGGCAATTGTTTAGTGGTTATATAGAGGTTGGTTGTTGTTTTGCGTGGGAATGGTGGTTGGATAACATTAATTGTCCAACTCCTTTCCTGGGCTCTTTTTTATTTTTTTGTTTACACAGACAAATCCTCTATCGAGGGCTTGAAGAGACCTCGGTCGAGGTCTATATAAAACCCTCAATCGAGGTCTCATTTAGCCCTCGATCAATGTATTTTAAAAACCTCGATCGAGCAAATACCTCGATCGAGGGCCTTAAACACAGACCCAAAGCCCTTTTCTCTGTAGAAAGAAAATTTTGTCTGCCTTTCAGGGGCTTAAACTATGTCATTAAATGCACATTAATGGGAAGAATTGATACTGTTGGATTCGTCAATGAATCATCTATCCATGTACATATAATTTTCGAATTTTTCTCTTCGTATGTCATTCTTTTTTAAATTTCTACTAAAGCATACCCTGAAAAACCCTATCGACAATTTCGAATGAGCTCAAAGATAAATCAACAACATTCAAAATACACATCCAAAAAAATTGAAAAAATATACAAGCGCTACATCAATGCATCCTCTTCTAAAGGGTAATTTTATTTTTGCAAAGTATGTAAACAATCAAAATATTTGGCGCACACACGCACCTGTGTGCAAAATGCGACTGAAATATTCACTGGTAAGTTTCGAAAAATAATTTAATGAATATAATTTTTCAAGAAAAATTATACGAAAAATATGTATGCGCTAGTGTCTAGGTCATGTTCACATATTTCATTTTTTTTAATTATTAATTTAACATTAAATTATTTTGCACACACACAAGCCACTTGTTAATTGCTCTTCAAATTTTTAAGGACACACGTTTCATTAAATGAAAATTTGACACAACAAATGACATTGGTATATTTTTAAAAAAAAATCATTGGAAATCCAACGTAAGTCTCTACATTTCGTTTTTTAACCGCATATCGAAATTCATATGGAAAATATGAGTTTCGAGGGCTTCAATTTAATACATGGGTAAAATTTTCATTTTTCATTGCCATATTTGGCCAAAAAGAGTTACCCATCTTCATAGAATCAAACACAATACAAGAGAGACACCAATATAAAGTGGTTCACCCAAGATGGGCTACGTCCACATAGAAATTGCCAATCCTTATTATTATACCATCCAACAAATGAAGGGATACAACCTGTAGCACATCTGTTGCAACTTCCTCTTCGCTCTCTCATAGTCTCTCTCACACAATCATAGAGATCTTTACAATGCTACCATACACAACCGTATTACAATGCCATCGTTTTAAGAGGGATTACTATGGGACACCCAATACCATAGGACTGTAAATCACCCATTATAGACCAAGTCATGACTATGAAATTATAACATTTTACAATGCATTTTTTTTCGAAATTTTCGCTACGGGGGCAAGCCCCCCCAACCCCCCCCCCCATCATGGGCTAGCATCCAAACACGGCTGAAAGACGATCTCTGAATAAGGAAGATCAAGCTCCACAATCAACACTCAAATACCTTCCCTAGTGCTCACAACCTTGAATTGGCACCCATATCCCAATTCATATTCCAAATATCCCCTTGAGATGTATTTTTTGGTGGCTTGAGGCCTTGTTGATGGCCCTTAAACTTTATAAGCTTACTTTAGGGACCAAGGCATGTGTTTCCACCACTAAACATGGTTAACCCACCATGATCGATACCTAGTGAAGGAAACATCTAAATGGGATCACTTCGATATGGGACCCATCCTTGTTGACTTTTCTTAGCCTCGGTTCATGAGTGGCTCAAGTCAACTCTTGAGCCACCCCATCATAATTGTTTGGTAATATATTGGATTTGAAATATCACTTGAATTGTTGAGGGGACTAGGTTATAGGGAGATAGAGAACAACATATAATTGAAAACATTGATAGTGGGACTCGCTCAAACCTTTGATCCACATTTGAAGATTAGATTTTAAATCTTTTCCATATGATACTTTTTTAGTAATCAACTTTGATATAACCAACAAGATGATCTAGATGATGAAAAATAACAAGATGGTAGGGTAGTAACATGCCCAAGAGAGTGCCTTGGGACATCATAGAGAGATTTCACATGCAATGTATGAAGTATGAGAATCAATGTAGATCTTCTAGGTGATTGGTCTTCTAGGTGTAGTTGAAGAATGAGATAAATAGACTTAGAAGTGGTAGTCACCAACTTCCTTTTATGCTTGTGCTTCAACACACCTCTTGTAATGCATGAGCTCACGTGAAATTGTATAGTTCCAAACACACTCACACACATTCAACCACTCATGATCTCCTTCCTTTAGAGTTTCCCTTGATTTGACTCCTCCCATAGAGTCTGTGTGCAGGTCATTGTCACACAAGAGCTTTCATGAACTCATTATGGACCTTTCGTAGGATCTCTTGTACAACCTATTGGGACCTATGGTGCTTGACTTGGTGTATGGTCACTTGAGGATATAATTTCCCTAGCTTGATGGATAAAAGTTTGTTTGAAATATATGTTAATAGTATATAAACCCACATAAAATAATAATTATGCATTAAAAAATTATTATTTTTTAAATAATTTTTTTTGTTTGCTCGAATCTTCTTAACTTGCACAAGTGACATGTGGTCTCAGGAAAAACTACCCACCCATGTGCATCTACTTGCCATTTCCATCAAAATCACTAGGGGATCACATTGCATTAGCCTCAACTTGGCTAGATTTTTGAAAGTTGTTTCCCAACTAAATCACCTCTAAAAGGAATTGAGTAGTTTATTGAGTTTTGGTTGGAATTTGATAAAAAAATTTGGTAAAATCTTAAAATTTTAAGTGATTAAATTGTATTTTTGAATTCATAAATAGCACCTTCAAATCCTCTTTCACACCAAATTATGCAATTTCCATAACTAATATATATGATTCTTTCATACAAAATTGTTTGTATTCCTTCAAGCTTCTAGATCTCAGCATTGGCTCTCTTCTCCAGTGCACCCTTCTCAGTGTTTCTCAGTGTTCAGTGTTAACCGGTGCACCCTTCTCAGTGTTCGGACGGAAAGGATTTTTAGATTCTGGCTCATCACGAATCGAGGGAAAACTCTGATGGATTATCACAAATGCAGACCCTTCCGGGAGGTTTTGGCAAATGCCATTGGAATGTCTGATTCACATCTAGGTCACTCTTCAATACCAGAAGCGATCAGGTTCAAAATTCAAAATGTCAATTTTAAGTTATAACAAATTGAAAGCCGCTTTCCGTCCCTGCTGGCATTCTTGGACAGTCTAGCTCTCCATCAACATGTTGGTGAATCATCACACCAGGATGCTGCTGGGTTTGGCGCCCCCATTCCGATGGCTTCTCAGCCTCCTTTGGCACCTCCTGATGCGATTCCAGAACCTGGTCAAAAATAGTCTTGGTGTCCATGAGTCTTTTTTGGTCATCTTAGATAATACTTTGTCAATGTTAATGAAGTGCTGGACTATTGTTATGTTTTGTTTTAAGCTTTTGATGCTTTGAATGCTTAAATGCTGAACTTCATGGTGGTTAGGTCACTCAGACATCAGGGAAACTCTGGTTTTTTACCTACAGAGGCCTGTATATCGCTATAAATCTTCTCTTTTTTATTACGATAATATAATGTTGCTCTTACTTAAAAAAAAAAGCTGCTACGCTAATAGACAAATCCTTATCATCAGTTCGTAAAATTCTGAGCAGCATGGTAACTTGAACGGCTTCAGTTCCAGCAGATGTTGTAAATGATAGGTCGACAACCATTTGTTTTCTAATCTCAAAAGATCTACAAGCCAATCAAATGATGTTTTAAACTGCCCAACAAGAAATCTTAGAAAATGCCCAAAAATCCCATGCTTACACTTCTAAAGCAATAATCATACTACAAGTTTCCATTTCATTTCACAACACACTGAGATAGTTATAAGACGACCTGAAACAGATTCAGGGTTTTAAAAGAATCCATGTAAATTACTCAACCTGAACCACATACAAATAGCAAATTTGAAAAAAAAACATAATTACAATTCAATACTAGAGAAATTTTCAACTCCAGAAAGACAGATAAACGGTATCAAATTTCAGTGGATGTAAATAAAATATGTTTAATGAAGAGGCAATATAAAGTGATCATCTGAGAAATACTACTCTACCTTGGGGCTTTTCATTCTCTGTTTTAATCATAAAAAGGTTGGGAAAACGTTGTACCCATCTGAAGACTAAAGCTATGTGGCGCTGATAGCAATGTGCCCTTTACTGATGGCGTGTCATGCTGTCAACTGAGGTATTTAATATTTCCCAAATCAAAATCAAAGCTCTAACAAATCCGATACATAAGGGGCTTTTATTTGGTGTGTGATGAGCTTTGATCCCAATTTGAGTATGTGGAGGACTGCATGGGATTTGATATATGAACCTCTTCCTGCCTTGAAACATCGAGAGCTTTAACCTTCAAGTGCTGCTAGAATCTCCAAACCATTGGAAAAACTACCATTAATGTAGAGACTCTCCCTTAATACTCCATGATAGAAGTACACCATAAAACTTAACATCTTTAAGCTTATTAACGGAAGGATAACTTTAAGCTTATTAACGGAAGGATAAGAAGTTGTAGTCAGATTAGAAGGTATGCTTTCTATCTTTAAAACTTTCTCAGACATATTCACAACCCTTCCCAACTGATTATCTTCCTTGGAGACTATTTTCCGTGGTCTTCTTCTTCACCTCAGTTCAGTGGTATCCTTGGGCTTCTTCGAATAGATGCTTAATTTTTTATTTAAAGTAGATGCTCAGCTCCTTATGTGTTTATGTGGTGTTTTTCTTCACCTCTGTTCAGCATACCCTAGGGATCTCTTGTTCAGCATACCCTAGGGATCTCTTCTTGACAGTTTTTGAATCCATTTGGAACATGGATTTATGCTAGTTATTATTGTTTGTCTCCAGTAAAAGTGTCCCAATTAGTTTCAGAAGTGGTAGCATGTTTAAACATACAATCTTTCTAAACTTCTATGGGGTGTGCTCCCTTGCAAAAGATGCTAATAACTAAGCAATTATTCTAGTTGTTTTCAGTTATATCACTTAAGATCTTTAGCAAACAGATCTAGGGTGGACTGTGAAGAATTTGGAATCCATCGACTGAAGTTCATACATTTCTCTCAAAGCAGGTAGATCAAAGTCCCAGTCATAAGCAATGAATCCTTTAACTTATGCAAAATCCAAATACTTTATGGCTTCAAATGTTTTTCTTCACTTAGACTTAGACTTTTCGAGATGAAAAAAATTGTCCAAGTTAACTGAGGGACTCAGGGTCATTAACAACTTGCATGATAATTGAGGGACGAATATATATAAAAAAAAAAAATTTGCTTGCATGATAATTGAGGGAACAATCTGCATGCAAGGTAGACATAGTTTTTCCTAGTTGTATTTCTCAAATCTTATAAAAACAAAACAAAGAAGCCTTATTATAAAATTAATTTCAGTATTACACAGAAAACAAATTTGACTTTTAGATGCAAAGATGTCCAAATATATATATATAGGTAGTTTAAAAAAAAGAACACTAACAGAATTCAAGTATTATACTACAACGTAACGCTTCACCCACCCGCCTTCTGTCATGTCTCCGGTTTGATCATCATTTCGTTCCCCGGGATACTCGAACCCTGGCCAACACGTTAACTGTGGATACCAAAACTTCCAGGCTTTTCGCTCAAGCCTAACGCTGCAGGTGCAACGTAGATTTTAGGGGCTATACTTTTTGCAGAATACAAGAATCAATATCACAGCCGGCCACCATAATTGATTGACCCCAAACCCTTCAACAACCTGGGCATAACGAATAAACGGGTAGCTACGCAAATGTTGGGTTAAATGCAATAGGCGGTTTCGAACCCACGACCAGATTGGCTAAACTAGTCTCTCCAGTTAACTGTTCATTCAATCTGCGCCACCATATCTATGATATCAATAAAACTCATTCAAACTATGCCAATATATATATGATATCATTTTGCTGTCCGTAAACCTCAAACTGCTGTCAAAGATTTAACATTTTTCTGGTCACAAATTTGGTAGAAAAATTAGACATGATCAAAATTCCAATATGATCCTGTTTCGAGCATAGAGAAACCATGCCTTCATAGGTTTTAATCAATCCAAATCCAATGGACCAAAACTTCAAATCGATCCAAACTCTCTGATATTACCAAAACCTTACTAATGAAAAGAAATTCGCTGCATGATAAAACAGCTACTTATTTGTGAAACGGCAGAGCAATCCATTCATTCAGAACCAAACCTGTTTGGGTTTTCCCATAGTAATAGCTTATAATTACATCACATATACAAAGCCAGACTTGGAACATCACATACAAAACAGATAGAGCCACCAAACACAAATACCCTTGAAACTTGGCTATATTAATAATAGAGGGAGGACGCTATCCTCTTTCGAATTGACAAAGCTTTTCTCAGGTAATGCCAACTTTGAAATTGGCAAAGCTTCTGAATCCGATAATGTTTCGAAAAACACCATTTTCTCATTCAATCTCTCCGATGGCTTCCACGCAATTAGAGCTTTAAAATCCGAAACGGCCTTCAGGCTGTCCTTGACGCTTGTCAAGCAATCTCCCAATGGATCCGTCACATGGGCGAATTCCCAGGCGGCCAGCGAACCAGGCTGGGGTGACTCCGTCATCACGGCCCTGAACGTCTGTTCTTGGGCTCCCACTTTCTCAACGGCTCTCAGAAACGCCGCCGCCTCTTCCGGCCTCAGGCCAACGATTCTCTCTCGGAGATCCTGCAGCCGAAGCAGCACTGCCTCCCGCAACTGCCAGGTGTCCATCAGTACGAGCCTCAGCGCCTCCCACACCACAGGGTTCTTCAAGTTCCTGGGAGCTTCCTGCAGGCACTCGCACGTGACCGTCAACATGTCTCCCAGCGCTGCTAATTCCCTCAGCAGCTCCGTATTTGCCAGAGCCGTGGTGCTTCGATCCCTGGACCTCTTGTCCAAGAATCCCCCCAGGGCCCGATACGTGCAGAAGCACTGGTCGATGTATCTGGCGTAGCACCTCACCCAGGAGGACAACTGCCATGTCAGCGCGGTGGACGTGTCCCTGAAACCGTCGAGATTGAGATAACTTCGACCCCTGGTGAACGTGTCGACGCTGAGGTGGTCCTGTAGAATGAAGTTGCCCTCACGGAGAAGCCTGTGTATGAGTATCAGGCACTTGAGCGCCACCACCCACTGGTGGGTATTCCTCAGCCGCCTCTTCAGCTCCGCCACGCAGAGCGGCAACAGGAGTCGCGAGGTCGAACACGCAAAGTAGATCGCATCCACATGTTTCTCCCGCGTGGGGGACTCCTTGTGGCTGGTGGCTCTCACTAAGGTCACATGGATCGGCGATGGGGACCTGAAAACGGCCCTGCATTCCGCTGCCTTGTCTTTGAGAATGCCAAGTATCCTGTTTCCCTTCATTATTCTTAACAAGGTATCCAATCTGGCAGGCTAACTATGGGATTTCAATTCTTTAGTGTGATAGTTATATATAAATGATTCTCAGACCGCGTTTGTCACACGGATTAGGGCCTTGTCTAATCAACCCCACAGGTGGACATGGCCTATGCAGGGTCCACCTGTCATTGGTAAAGGTAAAAGCCACCTGTCATTGGTAAAGGATGGTAAAAACCGTTAGCTCTATTCAGTGATTCCCTCACTATGTAACTTGAAACAATATCATAAATATAAATATCTTGAATAGATTGGGATATATATTCTTGAAGTTGAAATGTTTCAAATTCATGTTATATATTTCAATCGATACAACCGTATAAATCGAATCCCATGTGCATATTATTAATTTTAATAAATTATACATATTATTAATTTTTAGTAAATTGATTTTACATAACTATGTACTGTCATCTAGTTGGTTTAATAATTCCAAAATTCTTCAACTAAAATATTTTATTTAGACTTGGATCGTTCATCAGCATGTTAGAATTATAGGGAGTATGTTATGAAAGGACAGGGAACTTTCCGGACAAATTTTCTAACACGGCGTAATATTAAAAAAAAAATAGATTTTTGACTTTTGAACAATTTAAATTTTATATTGCATTTTAATGAGTTTTCTGGTTATAGACTTTTATGTATGAAATATTTAAAAGAATATCTTTAAATACCTTCCTTGTTAAAAAGGAAAAAGATCCCAAAATTATTTAATACTGAGTTTTTCATGCAATAAGTTTGCTCTTTGCATAAGACTTTTTAAATTTAATTGTTATATAGATATGGAATTCCTTTCTCATTCATTTAAGGATTTGGAAAAGCACTAACATGTTTGGAATTCAAACATTTTAAAGTTATTTAAAAAACAGCTCGTAAATAAGGAAAAATATTCCATAATTATTTAATATTGAGTTTTTCATGCATTGAGTTTGCATAACACTTTTAAATTTAATTGTTATATAGAAATTGGTAACCCGCCTTCCTCATTCATTTAAGAATACAAAGAAACTAAAATGTTTTGAAGTCAAACATTTTAAAGTTATTTAAAAATAGCTAGTTGGGGAAAGTTTCAAGATTAATCGAGGTATCAAGGTGAAATTTCTTAATTGATATTTGAAAGTGAATCGTTTTTAATATTAAAGGATATTTTTGTTTTTATACTTCATTCGACATTATATTAATTATAAGATAAAAAATACACAATCTAGTGTGGTTGGCTTGCCACTAGCAAACCAAACCAATCACAAAACGAGACTTTAATCATTGTTTTCCATTTAGAGTCTAAAGCAAAGAAAGTGGACCTAAGGCTTTATAAAGGAGAATATGTATCAATGTGTCTATACTAAGCATAGCTATAATCTAGCAGCATAGCATATCTACCATATTCACAGTCAAAATAAGCAATATCTATGAAATTGAAAGAAAACCAAACATAAATCAAAGATCTAATGTTGTGAATGATCAAAGATGTTGATTGTAGGCACCTCGGGTTTATATGTCGGTGTGCTTGTTTGGCCAAGAGAGACACAGTCCTTAAAGACCATGCAAGTGTTGGCCTTGGCCAAGCCACATTCATCTTCGCTCCCAGCTCTACATGAGCCTTAGCTAGTAACTTGAAGGTCACCTCCATGCTCTTAAGTTGCACTTGAGTTTCTTGCTATTGGAGTTGAGTCTTTGTCTTCTCCATCGCAGTATCCATCAAATCCTTTCCCATAAGGGTTTTGAGATGCCAATATAGAGTTATGGCTTTCATATGATTTGTGCCTCGAGTTCGAGAGGCACCAACATCCTCAATAACCTTCTGCAGGTATGCCTAAATGTCCTCAAGAGTTAGCACCTCCCATTGCTACATCACCTAGTCTTCCATGCTTTCAATTATCTTCTAGATAGAGGTGGAAACCATGCTACCATAAGCATCATTGGAAATTTTTGTCTCTGTGATACTAACCCAAGGCATGTGAGTTCGTGTGATTCTTCCGCTAGAACCTCACCGAGTTTTCTTTCCTTTCACCATCGTGCAACACCTAAATCACTTAATCCCTTGACACTTAGGAGCCAATGTCCAGAGAGAGAAAAAAATAGATGAGTCAGGGCAGTAAGGAGGAATTGAATCTAAGATTTTGAACTACCACCTTCCTTTCCCAGTCATAAAAAAGCAGCAAAGCTACGCAAAATCAGACGAAGATAGGGGAAGGTTACCTTCTCATGGGGCATGCAAAGCAGAGTAGCTGCTAAGAGAGCGCACCGACAATCTAAGGGAGCTTACATGATCATTAAGTAGATATCCCCATAACACAAGAACATGGTGCCTGCAGGTCGCAAGTTCGAAGTCATCATCCCATTCCCCTTCGATATACTGTCTCATATGCTCCGACGAATGCACCCATGTTCTACACAACAAACCTTCATCATGCTAAGATAATCAATTGTGACCCTGCATGTGCAGTAGGATTCTTGTCTCGGTTATCAGTCAATATCGCGTTGCCGCATGTTCCCATCATCTGCAAGTGTTTGATATGCATGCAGGAGATGTTGTGGCATATATAGGGTCCCCTCGCTACCATTAATCACCCATTGCAATGACTGGAGACCTGGCTTATCCAAGATGAGGCATTCATCCTTGAGTTGGGATGATTCGGGATCTTTCCAGAGTTGAGGTCATCGCTTGCTAGGGACACCCCTTCATTGGCTAACCTATCAACAACTTTGTTGGCATCCCAACAGGCATGAGATGGGATGATAACATTGGTGCAAGGAAAAAGGTCATTGAGCCGTTCCATATTAGTCTCCAGTCTCCAACTGTGTGAGAGATTTCATAGAGGAGTATCAGTTTGCATTCTTTCGAGGAGATGAATCATTATTTGGGAATATCCTTTGACCATGAGTTTTGAAAAGTTTTCCTGAATGTCAATTTGGAGACCAAATGCTAGAGAGTGTAACTTTGTTGCATTATTTCTTTCCCTTCCTAAGGCACCAACATAGATACAAATCAAAGCACCATGAGAATTGTGGAAAACTCTGACAAACCATGTTGGTCCTAGGTTTCCCTTTGATGCGTCAACGAAGTTTAGTTTAAGAAAACCATCCCAAGGGGGGAAGCATCGAATGGGGCTAGGAATGCATTGTTGATGCACGATCTAATTTGGAATTCACTCTAAAGATTTGAATCCTTGGGCTTGTGTAATCCTTTGTTCCCTCTCTGAGCATTGTCGATCTTCATCTACCCCAAGGCTTGGTGATGATGGTTTCTTTGATGTTGGATTAAATTTTATGCCTCACTTCATCAAAACTGTGAGCCTCATCTTTGAAAATTATTTGATTCCTTTCCTTCCATGTTTCCCAAAGTGTGAAACCTAGGAAGAGTTGCCACATCCAATTAATAATGGGATTTGTGAAGGTTGTTACCCTCAAATGAGCGATGGTACCTCGAATGTTGCCCTTGTTTCTATCCAATTGTTTAAAGATGGTATCTCCCCAGTCCCATAAAGAAGAGGTGAAGTTACATCTATTTAGAGATGTTCTGGGGTTTAAGAATTTTCACACCATAGCCAACACATAGATGGACCCTCAAAGCCTCGCCAAGTGATGCAATCCCAAGTGAGGGCCTTTCCTTTGGCTACTAACCAAAGGAATGTAGATACTTTTGCCCATAGATCTTTATTACATATTTATTTCCATATATTCTCACCCTATTGGTTTTCAGTATTGGATATAATGGAGCAAGCATTTTGGAATAAGAAAATTCCCCTTTCTTTGTGCCCCCATCAGATTTTCTATGGGCCTTGGTGGATTTGAATTTTCCTAGATTGAAGTTCTTGCCAGATTTCATCCCAATTTAAGAGATATGGAAGAATCAGCCTACTCTCCTTAAGATTCCATTGACACCAAACAATAGATTGAGCATTGGTAGTCCATAATTGGTAGACGCGAATTTTATCAGTGGTGTGAAGGCGCTCTATAAGGATTTGGTTGTGGTGTAACTTAGAAATTTGTCTTCTTTGTTGCCATGCATATTCCCTAAATAAAGTTGATCGACCATCCCTAATTTCTCAAAAGTTGTGGTCTTGGATTAATTTTCTATTTTTCCAGTATTTATTCCAAATGAGCGAGCCCCTACTAGAGTCTTCCAATCTGATCATCTCTTGTTCTTCCACGTGGGGAGAATTTTGTATGCACAGTCTCTAGAGTGTTGTATTGTTATGAATCCACCTTCACCAAATTTTTGCGCCTAAGGCTTGACATTCAAGTTATGGATCTCAAATTCCAAAACCACCAATTCTTTTGGGTTGATAGACCACAGACCATGCTAGTAGTGCCCACTTGCAAGCAGTTTTAGTTTGCTCCCCATTAGAAGGAGCATTGAAGGTTTCTAATTGCTCTTGTTAAGTTCTTCGAGGTAGTCATGACTAAGAAGAGATAGATGGGCATGTTGTGCAAGACATATTTGAGTACGATTAGTCTACCTGGCATATTTAGGGATCGAAAGGCAAGCTAAAGAGATAGCAGTGTTTCCAAGGATTGATTTCAATAGGAACTAGCGATTAAGGGAACCCTAATATATTTGGAAGGAACAGAGCTTTGTTGAAAGTTCAAAATTCAAGATATTTGAAATTACAAAGCTAAGGGAGTATTGAAGAAAAATATTTTT
The DNA here is from genome assembly GCA_027924585.1 of Larix kaempferi. Lineage (NCBI taxonomy): Eukaryota > Viridiplantae > Streptophyta > Pinopsida > Pinales > Pinaceae > Larix > Larix kaempferi. Next base: position 42,717,148 of record BSBM01000047.1, read on the forward strand.
GACTTACCATGGTTGATGGAAGTGCCCAAAGCATCCATGAAGTCTTTTAGAATGGTCCAGATAGCCTTCACCTCCCTAACATAGGCAGTTCCCATCATCATTATATTGTCTACGAAATGTAGGTGTGAAGAAATCGAACTATATCCATGGTCTTTTATTCCTTTGATTCTACCTGGTTCAACCATTTCCTTAATTGCCTTGCCCAAACCTTCTGCCATCAAGATGAAGAAGAAGGGAAAGAGAGGATCTCCCTACCTGATGCCTTTAGAGGGATAAAGGTTTCAAAGGGATATCCATTAACTAGGATTGAGAAAAAGGCAGATGATGTAACAGAAAGGATCAAGTTTCTCCATTGTAAAGAGAATCTGAAGTCCTTTAGCGCTCGGTAAATATATCACCAATTGATTTTGTCGAAGGCCTTAGACATGTCCAATTTGATCATCATACCCTCCTGCTTATTAAATTTTAAAGTGTGTATGGTCCCATGAGATAAGATGATTCCATCCATAATTTGACAACCCTCCACATATCCTAACTGTCCTTCAAATATAAAGGTGGGAAAGAGAGGCTTCACTCGATTGGAAATGACTTTTGTGATGATTTTGTAGATTATTACAGAGAAAAATGGGGTGAAATTTACTAGGACTATTTACTTTGTCCTCCTTGTGATTCCTCTACCTGTAATGTCCCTCTCACCTAATCCGACCATCGGGATGGGACATCAACTAATTTCAGGCTCTCGGATTTCGCCCCAAATCCATAATACGAATTTCAACAAATTAAATGTGTGCAGAAACTTAAATAAACATGCACAACAGGATAAATTTGTTCCACACACACACACATCATGCATTTATACAAGCATAAACATTATAGGAATCAAATAAAAACGTTTCAAATTCAAATGCATGAGAATACTTATATTTATCCAATGCAGATCCAAGCAACTGGCTGTGTAAGAGCGATTTTCCACCCAACCAGAGGCACTCTTTCCATCATATACTCTTTATGCTGAGAGACAACCCCCAAGTTGGGATATGAGGCCACCAGGGCGAAGGAAACACCTACAGGATTCTATCTCTCATCCCACAACCCATTCTTCTCCCTATGCTTATCCAAATGCTCATACAAAGCTCTACAGGGGTCTCACTCAGCCCTCACAGCCTTGGCTTCCAAAATACCTATCCCACAACACCCTTCTAGAACAGGCATCCCCTTCATTGATCCCCGGTTCTCTTGGGCTATCCATCTTGTTGGGTTCTTCCAATGTGTGCATAGAAGAAGTCCAATATGATTTTGGCTACTATAGAACCACCTGTAGCTTCAATTCGTGGCTTCTCAAGCACCTATGAGCAGCAGAACTCAATGGGTAAGGGTCCCTATCTTGCCCAACCTATTTGCTCACCTACAACGATCAATTTTCACTTCCAAATATGCAACATGGTCTCCAAATTCGAATTTATAGGTTCAAAACAGCATGGTGAGTTCATGGACAACAATGGAGAGCTCTGCATAGTCTAAATCTACATGAAAGAATGAGAGAAATGAGGGTTGACTCCAAGGCATATGGGAAAATGGTGAAAAGGGGAGATAATTGGCTTATTCACATCACATGACAAAATTTTGGGTGAGTTCTTAGGTTGACACTTGGTAGCAAGGATTTAGTTTCCCATGGACCCCCTTCCCCTTCCCCTCTGGTGGAATCACAGCCCCTTTGGTGCTCTTTACACAACCATTGTTGGACCATTTTATTATTTATGCACATAATATTTACATAATATTCTAAATCAGCATAAAAGACAACCAAACAGTCCAAATAAAATATATGCATCATACATGCCTAGCAATTCACTAGTCGGGCCTTGGCCTTGAGCTCTGCACTAGGAATTCACACTAGCATATTTACATCATTTACATAATATTGGATAAATGCATTCCAAGTCAAAACTAGGGGTATTACACTACCACCTCCCACACCTCATGCTTGGTGATGGATCTGCATGAGTGATATAAGTATGTGGTAAAACCATCAGGGCATGGAGACTTACCCAGGGGAATTTCCATGACCACTTTCTCCACCTCCTCTGGGGTAATGTGTAGAGTAAGACTTTCATTTTGTTCTACTATCACCAGACTTGGAATGTTTGTTGTGATATTGTTGATGGCTTCCCCCCTTCTCCCTAGAGACTCACTCCTCCAACAAGTTACATCAGAAGGAAATTAGTTCCTTTTCTATATATTTGTTCCTATTCAATATGATCCCTTTTTCATTCTACAGGGAGATTATACGATTATGGTTCTTATGTTGCATCATTGAGTTGTGAAAAATCCCCATCCTTGAGCCATTTAATGCATGATTTCTTTCTCCATAAGGTCTCGTCCTTCCTATTTCTTTGATCCAATTGAGCTTGCATAGCTCGGTCTTCCTCAATGGTGGACTTACTATGTCCTTCTAAGATGATCTTTTGTTGTAGTTATTCATGTTGCTTCTCCAAAGCTTGTTTAGTCTCAAAGATGTTTTCAAAAATTTATTTATTCCATTTTTTATTTTGAGTTTGAGGCTTTTAAATTGTTGCTAGAACTAGTACATCTTGGATACTTTAATGGTTTATGCCTCTGCTCACCATCATACCATATTCTCCTAGCATTTAGGGTGCTCCATCCAAAAAATTTCAAACATGACGGGTATTTTCCTTGGTCCATCATCCAGGATTACTTCAATACAAATGGGCCAATGATATGAGCCCATACATGGAATTATAGAGATTTCTATAAGATATCCCCAAGTTACAAAATTTTATATAAATGAGAATCAATCCAAGCGTGAGGAAATTTGATGCAAGCCTCATATTTTGTTGTTCAAGGTGTAAATACCATTCTAGGGTTCGATGTCTACTAGCTCTAGTTTTTGCACGGTATCTTTAAAAGTGGTATAGGTTGGGTATAACCTTATTACCCCTCGTTTCATTTCCAAAAGGGAGGTGATCATATTAAAGTATCCTCCCATTAGCCAAGGTTGATGTTCAGTTATATTTGTGATATCTCTCAACAACTGGAGGGACTAGAGTTTCTCCTCTATGGATAAGGGACCATAAACATTTGTGATGAAGACAAAGTGGTTTGTGTCAATGAGGTGGAATTTTGTTGAAAGAGTTCTAGTTGTAGAGAATAAATGATCTAGAATGGAAACTCTCGGATTCTAGAGGATGGCTAGATCCCCTGTAGAGCCCCTTGCATGCATGGCCATATATTTTCAGCCTTTCCAATAAAATATATCCAAGCTACCAAGTTCCTCAACTAAGCATTTGGTTTCCTGAATCATAACCACTATCGATTGTTCCCTATCTATCATATGTCAAAGAGTTCTTTTCTTACTCTTTCCATTTAAACCTCGTAAGTTCCATGAGACAATATTCATGAGTAACTAATTGGGGGGTGGGAAGAGAACCTATTCGTGACTAGGAAATACTTTGAGAATGAGTGCTTTCACAGTTAGTCATCACAGTGGTGTAAGTCTCCTAGGTTCTTCAAACTATGACACAATTTTCTTCCATAAATATTATACCACTAGGAAATAATTACTTGAGTGCCCAATGAGCTTTTCTCCCAGTTCTTGTAGAATATGTTTATTGATTTTTCATCCTCATTTTTTTCCTCCCAATATTTTTTCAGTCACTCCTTAGGAAATCCCAGTTTGATCCCTAGTGGTTCTTGAGGTTGCTTGAGTTGGTGGTGTTCCCCCTTTTCTAGATTTGGATTGAGTCGTTGTATAATATCCTTCATAATAATTAGTTGTTGTTAAGGTATGGATTGGGGATCCCCTCGATTACAAGCATCTAAAATGCCATGTAAGTCCAAATCTCCTAGATCCATATCATCTCCCTCTTCAACTTCCATTGGTCCATCCTCATCTACTGAGTCCTCCTTAGATGTGCCAGTGGGATTTTTCTAAGACGAGTCCTTTGTTCTCCTTTGTTTGGTCTACTCTGGTTTATCTTGATCCAAGTCATTAGATGGTTGTGTTGACTCTTATATATTTTACATTGGTTTCCCATCTTCAAGAGAGGTATCCATTTCTTCCTTATTGAGAACCTAAAAACAATTGGTGGTAGGTGATGGGTCTAGATCTTGTTGTTCTTGGTTTTCCATTTACCCTTCGCCTGCCTACTACCATGGTGAAACCCTTGTGGTTTGTTGGTGTGTCCTCTTTCAATGGCTTGGAAGGATAATTAAGAAAACATTCCTGAAAGAGATGTTTACGTTCATGGCATCTAAAAGGAATGTGCTTGTAATCAATATTATAAACCCATTCATTGTCTTGGTAACTAAGACAGATCAATTCAGGAATGGATTGAGATATGTTCATGTTAAGGTCCTACCCTAACTCGCCTTACTCTAGGAAGTAATAATACATATTATAAGGTCATAAATTTGTAATAAGGTTGATTTAGTTAGTGTTCAACAATCAATGCAAAAATGGTCTCTTTATTAATTAAGACCCATTACGAGATAGTATTTGACCATGTCAAGTAGTTAAGGTTTTGGAAATTTGAAGCCTATTTAAATAAGATTCAAGGCTATGATATGTGTGAAGCTTTGCTCAAGTGAATGGTTGCCCAACCATACGAGTCATGTGTTTCCATAATAACAAAGCTCGTTTCCTATCATATTCTACTATTATTGTCTCATATTTATGGTTCCTTGTTGTTTATTTATAGTTCATTGCATGCTAATCTTCCTATATACATTGTGATTCTCAAGTTATAGGGATAAGGAACACCATAAGTGGTATCAAAGCCATGATCTTCAAACAACATACCTATGAGAATTGATGGATTTTTTTGTAGGATAGAGACATGTTCTAGCGTCTGAAAATAACTGCAGATATTTTTTGTTCAACAAATAAACCTATGGAAAGGGAGAAATAAATGCAAATAATACAGTTGGTACTTAGTCACATTGTACCCTCGTTTGGTGTAATTGTTGGACACAGTTGCAACTCCTATTGGTACCCATTCGAGTAGTACTGCATTAGACAACACCTACACACAAAATCACTTACACGTACCCTAGGGTATTTCAGAAGTCCCATAGGTCACCCGAAACCATCCTGCGGTTGTCTTGTTGCTATGGTGGCACAAAGAACAACACCCAGGAAGATAATCTTGCATACATGGGTAATTGGTTACTACGACTAAGGGCATGATTGATCCTCCTTGGTGCCTTCAAATATTGGTTCAAGTACTACTATTGGACCCTTCAAGTATATAAGAAATCTATAGCACATGGAAATCCTTTGAATTCAAAACCCTAGAAAACCTGGAAACCCCTCTCTGCAACTTGTTTTTGAGATTTCTTTAGTCTGCACCAGCAATCAACAAATTCATTAGGGAAGGTCACATGAAATTCCTACATCTTTGATGTGGAATTTCTATCAATCCAATAACATTGTATTCCCATTGTAAAAAAAGAAGAAACAAAAATTGGAGGGTTTGAATCATTTCCAATTTCCAAATCATGATAGCCAATGGGGGTGCAATGAAATGTGGTGGCTGATGTGAAAATGTCAAACTACAAATGGGGGTGTTAACACCTAAATCTCACATACATGCGACATTTCGACGATTCTTGCAGTAAGGCGTCATCAACATAAAGAATGCAGATCACCAAAGGCGTCCTCAACAAATGAAAAAGGAAACATGATTCCAAAAGTGCCCAAGAACAGTCAAAAGAAAAGGTCATGCAGTTGAACCATTGTTAACCCACGTTATAGTGCATGTTATCAGTTCAGTCCCCGTGCGATACTCGTGCGGCTTTACCTTTGATAACCGCGGGACTGTCAAAATGGAGGGACCACCTATTTCCTACAGTGAAATGAAGGCTCTTAAAAGCCCCATCACATCCAACAGTCTGAATTTGGATCCTCACACACTTGGTGGCATTAAATAGCCCCCTCAGTGTATCTTGGAATTAGTTCATGGAGTGCATGGGTTCACATTTGGATCTAGTTGTTTCTTGGCCACATCTTGGCCTATAAAAGGAGGCCATTAACATGCATATTGTAGAGAGAAAGAAGAGCAAATTTATGATGTTGGATTTGTGTTAGAGCTTCCTCATAGATCACTTCTTCATATCTTTGTAAGCATTCCCAATCTCTCTTGCCACCTTCTTCCAAGGGTGCCATCTTCCTCCAAGGGGCAAGAGTTTCTCTCCATTGTTCTACCACCCACTTAGCATATAGTTTGGACAAGAAGGACCTCCCTAAGGGATATTGTTGGATTCCCTTGAATCCCACACCTCCTAGGTGTTGTACATGTGGACCATTGGGAAATACAAAGTGGTTTTGCATACATTTGGTTGTTTGAGTTTGCATTCTTCCCCCATTTATTTTGTTATCTTTTATTTAAATTCCACTAACAACCACTTGCAAGATCATTTGGAGAACACAACCACCCCCAAGGGGTTCCAAGGACTGAGCCCTTGCTGCAACTTACAAGACTTAGCCCTTAACCAAGTGCATGGATGCACCCTAATGCAATTTTTTCCACAACAGTTCTAATGGCGACTCCACTTATTTTTGTTTACTTCTTTTAAACTAGGTTGTTTTATGTTGAGTGATTAATTCTGGGTGCTTGTCATTTGTAGGACATCAGTTTAACCACCTCCCATTCTAGAATTTTCCCCCCTGTCGGCCACACTTAATTTTTACACAGTTGCGCGGATCCCGGCCTCTCGGTCGCACTACTCGGGCGAAAACGCCTTCGATAGTCACAACTCATGCAAATAAATAGTTCACTGACCACGCGGTAATCCTCTATTTGACCCACACACCTTTTATGTGTTCTTCCCATGCTATCTCATGCCTGTTTGTAATTCTTCCACGCTATCGCACGACAGAGTGTTGTTTGCCCATGCTACAATAATTTTATTTGATTTTTATCTGCATGCAACAATCTTGTAGCCCCATTGTTGCTCACTAATGAACTAAAATTAATTTAATTTGCAATAATTACTTACGTTTTCAGTAATTATGCCACATAGACTAAGATTAGGGAGTAAAGAGTTCACATCTCTCGAAACTTAATTAGATAACCAACCTTGATGCTTTCAACGAGCCTCATTGTTGTCACTAGTATTCAAGACCTCCCTTGTTTATGTTTACTTGACATGTTTTTAGGATCAAAGCTAGTGTAGAATCCACTTTTTTCACACAAGCAAGGACCTAAATACGCTTGCCTCCCTAAGTATGCTCTTCACCTCGCACTTCTTGTGAGCTTGGCGAATCAAAAAAAGGGTGAGAAGTGTGAAATACCTCCATTGCACACTTTTAATTATTTGGCACTTTGATTTGCAAAGCAACCTTAGCATCTTTTAGAGTTAAAATTTCATCTACATTTGCATTTACTTTATACTCTTCTAGTTATTTTGCCACAATCAATTTGCTTTCATCACATGCGTTTGCATCACTAGCACACCCTAAGGGACCTAAAGACTTTTCCAATCCAATTATGCTTTTAACCTTCCACTTCTTGTGAGTTTGGTGAATCATAAAGGAAGGCAATTGTGAAATACCTCTCTTACACTCCCTAAGTGAATTCAAGACCATTAAAATCAACTTTGTAAATTTCCAACCAAATCAATTCCTCCATAGGAGGTCACAAAATAAAATTTTAGTTATGTAGGATTGATTGGGCTAGGAATCCATTAATTCCCACCATTCTAGTTTCATTAGTGATATTTTGAAACCTAGCATTGTTGACTTATAGGGTGCTTTCAAAATCCTGCTATAAGAAATTGTTCAAAGAAAACCCGGATCAGAAGTGCGCCATGACCAAGGAGGTGAAAGCCAAGGTATAGCTTCCTTGCTCTCCCTTATGATTCACTCAGCTCGTAGTAGGGAGACGACACTATACCGTGTAGGTTGAACCACTGATCCACACTTGATGCAAGGTATCTTAGTGGCCAAACTTAGGGCATCACTAAGGAGCAATTGTGGGTGCAATTGACTCCTGAAGTTAGCTATTGCCATTGGGAGGTGTTTCCAAGTCTTGTTGATTGGAACATTGGACCCATTTCTAGTATAACTATCTCTTTGTTTCCTCCACTAGTTAATTGGTGTGTGGATCCCATTATCACCATCAGTTGTAATTTTGGGAGGCCTAATTACATTTGAGAGGAAGTATGTTAGTTATTTTTTGGGAATTTACATTTATTTTCTTTTTAAATACAAGTTCACTAAATCATAACTAAAAATAACTAGGCTACATGTGGTAACTCTTGCACTAAAACTGAATTTGAACATATCAATCACTTGTTGCACCATATTGCATCTATTGTGGTTGGCATATTTTTGCATTTATTCAACTGTGTTTAAATTCCACCATCACTCTCACTTGACACAAAATCCTTCACCATAGATGCACAAAACAACCCCTGGAGGTAGTCCCGCGGATTGTAAGGCCTCTCCCCTCTCTCGAGGGGTGTTTTTACACCATCTCCCCGTGATTCACGTGGAAGATACTCTAGTCGGGGCCGCTCCTAGGCCACATTCATGGGATCATCCGAATGAGGTAATTCATTGCTCGGTTCATTTTCTCCTCTTAAAGAATGTGTAAATCATTCTACATCCTCCACTGTTGGAGGAGGTTCATCTTCTCCCCTTGGAGAGAATATCGACACATCTACCCCTCCTCCTCTTGGAAGAGGTTCCCCTTTGGATTCTCCTCTTGGAGACCCTTTGGACCACTTTGATTCCTCCTCTCTCGTAGGAGGTCACTTGTTATTCTCAACACCACCCGGTCTCCCCGTCGTGGAAACCACACACAATATACAATGGCAGGACCAAATCCTCCTACCCTACCTTTCATGGCTAGTTTAAATATCCCTAATTAGGCCAAACTGATCAATGACCTTATTGCACATTGACATGATCCAACATGGCTAGCTAGACTAGATAAAATTCCCTCCAACATTCCAAAATTCAAAGGGAAGCAAAGGGATGATCCCGCCAACCATGTCATGTCCTTTCATATGTGGTGTTCTTCTAACAGCATAGTTGAATATTCTGTGAGGCTCTGCCTCTTTTAGCGTAGCCTCACTGAAACAACAACTAAATGGTACGTGAATTTACCGAGATCAGCCCATGCCACCTTTGCGACATTGGCCACCACATTTCTCACTTACTTCCAGCTTCCGATTCGCCATGAACCTTGGTCTCAAAATTCTCATAGTTTCGATAAAATACATCCACCCACTTCACGAACCATATCCATGAGTGGTGTAGATGCCACATATTGTGTAAAATCAAAATACAACCACCATTCTTGTTGAATTGGTTCATCAAATCACTTCAACCAACCATCACTTAGGATGTTTCCACCTCCATGTTGCAGAGCAAGGAAGAGGCTATTCTGAAAGCCGAGCATTTTGATATGATATATGCACAATCTAACTACATTTACACTATCTTCCTTGATTCCCATCGATATCGGTTGTTGTGTCCTACACCCGCGAGATCGTCACATTCGATGGATGAGATTATTGGGTCCATTTTCCACTTAGGAAATATTCCTCCCACCACTCTAGTGCCATTCAATATGGCTCTGGAATATCCATCAATGCCACCTGTGTTGGTACCCCCTCATCCAGTACCAACCCCACAAGTTGGTAAGTTAAAGTATGGACCATATAGTTCTACTTATCCGAACGTTAGCCAGATGAAAATGGTTCTTACACCCCAAATGGCACAATTTGTTCCTACATCCACATCATATGGAGCGCAAACTGCATTTATCCCATCCCCGGGATATAACCCTTACTATTCGTTTCTATGCCCAATTGGTCAGCAACCCACACCTCACATGGGGTTGAGGGCCTAGTTCAAACATATTTTGCACAACAAGCTCAATAGTTTGAGCAACTGAACACCGCGAATCCCCAAAATCCTCATATTCAGGGGAATAAAAATAAAAACCAACAGCATGGGAAAGGGGGAAACCCTCCTCCCCAGCAAAACCAGAATCTAGGTAATCAAAACATGGGGACTAATAACCCCCCAAAGCAAAGGAAGAACACCAACCCGAGGAATAATTATTGTTGCTCCATTTGTGACGAATATGGTCATTACACCCATCATTGCTCTCTTATCCCCGACTTCCAACAGTTAGTGGAAGCCAAGAAGAATACTATGACAAATCCCCCTTAGGCCCTGAATCCTCCCCAACCCCAAATCATTGTATTACAACAACCCTTCGCCAAACAAGGGGTCGTTATGCAACAAAAAGATCCTCACAAATCCAATGATGGCTCTTTCCAAAATATCTATACGTTGGATGTTAATCTACAGAGTCGAGCCAAAGGTTATGGTAGGCCTGAATCTCCCCATGTAGAAGAAATCCCTATCCCTTTGAGGGGCCCTCTACAAATACCATGCCCAAGTGCCGAACAAATCTCGTGGATTCCCAAGGTTCCACTTCGGCATACACCTAATAACCACCATATGAAATCTACCCACAATTACAGTATTGTGGATGACTTGATTCAATCACCTACAACCGTGTCCATGTTATAGGTGATACAATCATGCCCAACCCAATGGAAGGAATTACTTAATGCACTAGGTGTTGTCGACTCTTTCGAATCGCGTCTCATGACCTTTGATCTTGACAAAGGTGAATCGCGCCTACCCTCTTCAGTCACATTTCAAATCACCGTCATAGTAAATAACATTATGATTCATCGATGAAGTCGCATCCACATGTGTCATGTCCTCTAAATTTTGGAAACAATTAGGGTCACCAGAGCTAGTTCCCTCATCCATCGCCCTCCGCGCATATGATTTACTTAAGGACTGGACTAGTTGATGGTGATGATAGTGAGTACCTCCCTCGCTAAGAGGGAGTGTTATATTTTTAGCTTAGGAGGCACTCTGCATAGTTTTGTCTTGTATGCGGAAGCAACCTTGCATTTACATTACCTAAGAACTTGACTTTTATAAAGTTGTAATAAAATGTCATTCTTGTTATTTTTATAAAGTGACTTTATTTCATAAAGTGCACTTATGATAGTAAAGTGAAATAAATTTATTAAATTGTAAGTGATTTATTTTGGAGGGAATGAATCACATCCCTTGATCTTATTAAGACAAGATTAGATATTGACTGTTGGATTTAGGGGTTGGGAAGATGAAAAGTCATTTTCAAGGTATAAGAGAGAGCCTAGGGTAGTGTGCTAGACATAGTTTTCAAGAGTGAGCATTCTGGTGAGAGTTTGGAGTTTTAGAGAAGGGAGATTTTTTTTTCAAGGAGAGGGCTTGATTCTCGAGAGAGGGGCACAATTTCCAAGGCAACTCTATTGCATAAATGATGGAGGTTGTACTTTGTACCTGTTGGGTCGTACTTCCCTTGCTGGCACACAGTTCAAGGCACTATTCTGCTACACATAAATCGAGGAGAGGACCGTAAAGGTTGTATGGACTTGATGGGCATGGAAATCGAGGTTTTGGGCACGAGTTTCGAGGAGGCTTGTTGTTGTGGAGGTCATACATGCCGTACTCTTGAATATGCACTGTTTATGAGGTGCTACATAGATTTCTAAGTGTTGGTACAATATTTTAATGTTGTTTATGCTATGTTGTCAACTTTGATTTTTTCCCGAGAATGCCTAATAAAAATTGCTCTTGAACTGGTTTTCCCCTTATGGGTTTTTCCAGGGTCAGTATTGACCAAAAATCACTGTGCATGCAATTTTCAGACTACTGTTATAATTGTTTTTCCGCTGCTTACAGTATCAGCATGAGTATTTCAGATTTTGTTCATAATTTTAAGTGCCTAGAAATTGTCATTTATTTTGTGACCTCAGTCTGAAAACTGAGTTTTGTTGGGTATTTATGTGGTTTTCTTAAGCCTACTTTTCTATCAGGAAAGCGTCGCCAAACCCACTCAAAACCATGGGGACTCTTCCCATCATCAAGTTGGTCCCCTGACACACCCAAAACTTTGGGGACCCCACCCATTATTCTTTAAGTACAAACAAGTTCCCCAATCCACATAAAACTATGGGAACTCTTGATTATTTTTGGGAGAAACCCATGGCTGCCTTTGATCGATGTATTTGAGTCTCAAGATTACCCATTTTATTGGTCACCCTTACTATCAGTATCGTTTCTCCATCAAATCCCTTTCATTTGCAGTTTGTATCCCTCTGTTTCACTCTACACCTTTCTGAAAGGAAGGCTGCCATCCACACTCCCCATGTCTACATCTATAAAAGTAATTCATGATCCCCATGCTTACCAGCTAGTCTTGTGTCGGGTCTGTCTATCCAATAGTTTGTTGCAACATGATCTTGGTTCTCAAGATAAGACCCTCATCTTATCATGTACTTCAGCTCTCATCAACATCAAATCACTATATTCTGAGAGTGGTAGTAGTTGTAGTTGTACCTTAGGGTCCCTTTCAATCACTAGAAGGGATCGCCTTGAACTTAGTAGGGAGAGTCATTAGTTCTCCCTAACTTAGTGGTTTCCCCTATGCTCAACGTCAACACATTTATCGCATCAGGGGGAAACATACTTGTCGAGTAAAATATATGTGTGGTTATATTGACATTAAATTGTTAACCGGGGCTCATAAAATTAGAGGTGTCGTCACTGTATGTGCAGGATCGAAGCCTAAACTAACCTAATATAGCCTATCCTAATGTCGGAAAACACACTTAAAAATAAAACAAGTGTACAAAAATAGACCAACACCTAAGGAAGAAGCCTATTATAGGGTGACCATATCTCACAGTTAGATCATTAATCTATCCTTTTGGTTATTGAAACTACGTGAAAATTAAAGTGCAAGAAACTAACTGCAGAAATAAAGAGTGGAAATACACAGTGCAGAAATCAAATTAAGCTACAAAAAGAAAATCAAACAAAAGTAAACGGAATTAATTAAATGATCCTCGTGTTATATACTTGGTAGTTGATTTCCCATTCTTTTTGGAAAGAATAATAAATTTTCCATTTGAGATATTTATTTCACATTACCTGCATTAATAAGAATGATAATAATATCATTTAACTCAAAGAGAAATTCAATGTAAGGAAAATAATTTAAAATGCATCTCCATAGTATCCTTTTTATAGATAACAACAAGTCTTATTATTAGAACCAATGGAAGCCTTTGAGTTTAGGTGATGTGTTAATGAATGGTTACGTATATTAGGTATCATCTTCCCCACCGGGATTAAGATATCTACAACATGATTTATTTAATTCTTCTTGCAAGTTCATATGTAAGGGACCAAATTGGCAGATTTCTATTACAATAATTAAATCTAGAAATGAATTCTTTTGCATGGCATCAAAACTAGTGCAGAACTAGGTACCATAATAAGTGTTGGATGGCAAATGTGAATTCTATTTTCATTTGTGCAAAAATATCATGGACGACTACAATCCCTAGGCCATTCTTAGTGTGGGAATTGATTTATCATTGTCGAAACCATATTTAATACATTAAAAACGATAAATTAGGTGTCTTTTACTTTTATTGATTTTTAATTAATAAATTATAGTAAAAGACAGTCTTTTAAAGGTAAATGTATTAGATTACGGTTAAGTGTGTTGCTACATTGTTGAAGTATAGACGTGGAAATATGCAAATTTTGGATCCCATCAGTACTTTTGAAGGTAGCAGTGTTCACATTTGCAAACCATGGTATTAGTCCATATGGAACAGTGAATTTTACTCCCTGGAAATTTCACAACCATTCTGGTCCCCCATCCCCTTGGGCTTATCATGATCCTCAACAGTTCCACTTCTTCAATACTCAGCAGTAGTTCCCGGGTCATCTACTCTCACATGGATTGAAGCCACCTTCACCCATGTCCCAGCAATATCTTTGAGTGGACCCCTTGGTATTCTCTTATTGTAATCACCTTGACAACTTTTCACGAGCATGGATATACCCGACTTGTTTGTATAAAACACCATTCTTTCGTACATCTTCACTGGTTGTCACCAAAAATATTTCCCCATGGGAGGACCCTCTCATCCACATATTCTTTGTAACTACGGAACAATAGATAAACACAAGCAACGATGATGCATTATCGGCTCTATAGTACCTTTTGAACCTCATACATCAGGGGGTATATGTTAACACCTAAATCTCGTGCACATGTGACATTTCAACGAATCTTGCAGTAAGTCGTCATCAACATAAAGAATGAAGATCACTAAAGGAATCCTAAACAAATCCAAAAGGAAACATGAGCCCAAAAGTTCCTAAGAATATTCAAAAGAATAGGTCGCGTGGTTGAACCATTGTTAACCTGCGCTATATCGCATGTTATCAGTTCAGTCCCCGCGCGATACTCATGTGGCTTTTCCTTCGATAACCACGCGACTATCAAAATGGAAGGACCACCTACTTCCTGTGGCACAATGAAGGCTCTTGAAAGCCCCATCACCTCCAACAATCCGAATTTGGCTCCTCACACACTTGGTGGCATTAAATAGCCCCCTTGGTGTACCTTGGAACTAGTTCATGGAGTGCATGGGTTCACATTTGGATCTAGTTGTTTCTTGGCCACCTCTTGGCCTATAAAAGGAGGTCATTGACATGCATCTTGTAGAGAGAAAGAAGATAAAATTTATGTTGCTGGATTTGTATTAGAGATTCCTCATAGCTCACCTCTTCCTACCTTTGTAAGCATTCCCAAGCTCCCTTTCCACCTTCCTCCAAGGGGAAAGATTTTATCTCCATTGTTCTACCACCCACTTAGCATATAGTTTGGAAAATAAGGACCCCCCTAAGGGATATTTTGTGTTTCCCTTGAAGCCCACACCTCCTAGGTGTTGTACAGATTGACCATTGGGAAATACAAAGTGGTTTTGCATACATTTGGTTGTTTGAGTTTGCATTATTCCCCCATTTCCTTTGTTATCTTTTATTTAGTTTTCTTTCTTTTATTTAAATTCCACTAACAACCACTTGCAGGATCATTTGGAGAACATAACCACCCCCAAGGGGCTCCAAGGACTGAGGCCTTGCTGCAACTTACAAGGATTAGCCCCTAACCAAGTGGAGAGATGCACCCTTGTGCACTTTTCTCCCCAATAGGGGGACTACCATCTAAAGAATCATATGTTTTATTTTACATGGGGGGTTGTGATATCATTTTTTGGGTTGAATGGCTCCGGACCTTAGGTCCCATCACCATGGATTTCTGCGATTTTTTTCTCAGCTTGACTCAAGCCGAGAGCACTCATCACCTTTAGGGAATTCCTCCTCGTTCACTTGAAATTATCTCTTCCTACCACATGGAGAAACAGTTGAATAAGGGCCACTCTAGTGTTATTGCTTAGTTTGATTCCATCCAAGTTCTTGAAACCCCTCCCTCCAATATTCACCTAGAATTGCAACATGTTCTCTCTAAGAACCCATAGTTTTTTTATGCACCCAAGGGATTACCTCCATCCCATGGAGAACATGACCATGCATTCATTTTATTCCTAGAATTCAACCCTCTAATCCTTGTCCTTATCGCCACCCTTTTTCCCTGAAGAACGAAATTGAAAAAAAACAACCATGAACTTTTGTCCACTGGTGTTATCCATGTGTTATCTGTCCTAGCACTAGTCCTTATTATTCTCTAGTGGTTATGGTCCTCAAAAAGGAAGGTGATTGGTGCAGGTGTCCTGATTTTCAAGCTCTCAACAAAATCACCATCAAAGACAAATTTCCTATTCCAATCATTGACGATCTCTTATACGAGTTGCATGGTGCCAAATTCTTCACTAAAACCAACCTTCGTTCATGATACTATCAAATCTAGATTAAAGAGGCAGAGGAATGGTTAAAAATGCCAAAATTCACGAGCTAGAAAATTTGGTTGGAAAGATACTGAGCAATTTTCATGCAGTAGATTCCTTCTTTGATACTAGTAGTAGCTCAAGTGCATGGCTTTCTTACATAGTTGATTCTTTTTAAGGGAGTAAAAGAGAATAACACTCTAGTTTTATCATTTAAGGAGTGACTATGGCTAAGGGATATTTTGATTGGGGGACTTCCAATGCCAAAAATTCCCTCAACCAAGCCTCATACAACATCCTTGTGGTAGATTAGGATGAAGGAGACTGGATTTTAGAGATGGAAATATGAGAAGAAGTAGCACATTTTTCTTCAATGGTGCCTCAAAATACAATCCAAGGTTGGTAGGTGCATGGATATAGTCTTCGATCCAAAAGGAAATCAAGAAATAAGCTTCACCTAGGGATTAGGAGAATCCACCAACAACCATGCTGAGACAATGGCATTGTATTACCAATTAAGATTCTCAAAGCAAGAGGGATAAAAAAACCTTAGCATAATGGGGTACTCCTCAATCATAATCCAATAGATGCAAAAATAATTAAACTCTTAAAATACGTATATATCGAGACTAATACACACACACACACACACACACAAATGAAGGGATGGCGAGTAAGTCGAATCCATATGATATTATCAATTTTTTGGGGGCCTTAATAAAATGGACAATCTTAAGGAAAATGGGGATGTTTCATTAGAAGTTGGATTGTTGAGTATAAAAGGGGGGTTCCATGCATCTCCCACATCCCATGAAGTTTAGAGTCACAATCCATTGCTTAACCACTATAATTGAGCTAAAAAGAACGTGGCACACAAACATTAAGGTGATAGCATGGCCAATAAAGCCATCTCCACTTACAAAAATTCCTCCTCAATTTCACATGTAGGAAGTGAATTCTAATAAACTTGAAGAAATGGATTGGAATGATGAAGGTGAGTTTTCAGTTTTGGATTTCATTCTGGTTCTAGTCCTCAATGAGCGATCTAAGAATGTAGGCGAGGTTACGTTGAAAGGCATCTCAACCTTGATCTCTCTGATTCAATGATTAAATGTTTGGTCATCCTTTATGGATTGCCTCTAGATTAAAGTATTAGGTGGAGTGGGTTTCTGATCTTTACTTTGGGCTTTGTGGCCTACCTCTGGATTTAATTTGGCAATGTGGGTCTTCTTTAAAAGGGGATTTTATTAGTATTTATTCTCTTGGCTCTATGTCCCAATATATTTAAAGATTAGGAGTTATATCTTTGTGTAGAATAAAGCTCAATTCTTTCCTTTGGTTAAAGGTGGAGGGCCACATGTACATTGGGCGTCGTGTTCTCTGTGAAATTATAGACCTTTGTAGAGCCCAACAAAGGAGTGTTTGTCAAATAAAGGATTTTCAAGTGGCATTCTCTCATTGTATCAACATAATGGCAAGTCAAATTGAAGCTCAAAGATCCAAGAATGGAAAGTTATCAGAAGTTGTGGCTCACTAAACAAGATATATAGAAAAATTGCAATCATACTTCAATATGCTTTTACGAACTAGTCTTGGGTCTTGTTAGGAGATCACATATATGTTCACCCCTCCAAAGGTTTCTATTGGCTATATTTGATCTTCCGATAATGAAGAGGAGGTTTTTCATCAAGTACAAGGATCCATGTCAACCATAAATGCAGATCCGAATAATAATCACTAGGCTAACATCAAACAAAAAGCCCTTATTGAGCATGTCTTCTTCTAAGTCTAGCTTTGTAAATGCATTGTAAAGTACTTTTGTTACTAGCTCAATTATTATCTGTTATACTAGCGGACTCTATAAATATATTGCTATAAATATAAGAACAAGTGAGATAGTAAACCATCATTCACTATTAATACCTATTTTAGTTTGAAAAAATACAATAATTAGAGGAAACAATGACATAATAAAGATTATCCATAAAATGGAGAATATCTTTGCATGAGAAAACAACTTCATCTCCATTGGAATACTTGCAAACTCTCTCTTATAATTGGCATCCATACTCAATCATAGATTTCCTTTTTTAGTTTATTTTGTGGAAGGAAAAGGGACCATTACATCAATTTTTTAAGTTTGTTTTGTACAAGGAAAAAAGGCTCATTATGTGTTGTATAGTTATGAAATATCATGGGATATGGTTTTTGATGCCTTGCTTTTTTTCTCTCATGTTTTAATTTTTTATTTTCTTTCCCAAAATTTACTTTTTCTTTCTCTTATTAGTCCCTATCTACGACAAAGACTATATATTTCATCTTTACCTATTAGTGAGTATCAATATATTTTTTTTTTAAATGCGTAAAAGTTATATTAAAATTTGTATTTATAAATATATTTTGAAAAATTGTGATAACATTTTATTAGATAAAACGTCTTGAATTGACCATTTCTATCATTGATAAGTTAAAAAAAAATAAGAAAACAAATAAAAATAAAATTACCTTTAACCTTACCTGCCACCAATTTGTTGTTGCTTGGCGTGTAAGTAATTAGCTTTTCCATTGTGCTATCCTTTGTAATCGATGTCCTTTGTTGCTTGTTTCCCTAAATTCCATTACTTGCCCCTAAAGTTGAGATAATGAACGAGCATTGAGATCCATAAATGTGTTTAAATCTTCCCATTGCCAAGTTGCGGGTACCATGATTCTTCAAGGGTGTTAGGATATGATGGGGTTATCCTCCAATAATGTCTCATTCCCATGAAGTAGCTGACAGGGGAAGGATGATTCCTAGTATAACGAGGTACACAAATTCATAGCCCAATTACAAGCTTGTGACCATCTAGGCAAGGTTCAAACTTCAGGTGGAAAAGAGTACTTGTCAATGGTCGATAGCATGGATATGTATGTGTCTACAACTTGATCCTAGTTTGAAAGACATTTGTTCGATACCAATTTTATGGTGTAAATTTGTTTCACAGGTTTTGAACTATCCTTTGTAATCAATTTCCTTTATTGCTTGTTTCCTCAAAGGCCATTACTTTCCCCTGAAGTTGAGACAATGAATGAGAAATGAGATCCGTAAACGAGTTTACATCTTCTCGGAGCTGAGTTGCGGGCACCATGATCCTTCAAGGGAGTTAGGTTATGATGGGGTTATCCTCCCATAAAATATCATTCCCATAAAGTAGCTAATGAGGGAAGGATTATTTACAGTATCACGAAGTACACAACTTCTTATCCCAATTACAAGCTTTACTAGCTAGGAAAGGTTCAAACTATGGGTGGAAAAGAATAGTAGTCAATGGTCGATAACATAAAAATGTATGTGTCTACAACTTGATCCCAATTTGAAAGACATTTTTTTGGTACCAATTTCATGGTGTAAATTTGTTTCTCAAGTGCTTGTGGTTGATGTTGAAGCATACTCCTATGATGATGAGGTCATCAAGAAAGTTGAGGCAATGGGAAAGCTAGGACTTATGAGCATTAATGCTTAGGATGGCATTTTTGTATTCATTATTAAATCCACCGGTGCACTTAAATCTTCTTAGAAGACAATTTTGTCTTTAAACAATCACATTTTTGTACCTTGCAAATGTAAATTAAAGGTCATTGAATTCTTCGTGCTCATATTTTCCCCTCATTGTGTCTTAAGAGTTCATAGTTTTGTACCTTGCTATGTAAGATTAAAATCTTTAAATTCTCCTACTCATATATTCCCTTCAGTTTTTGTTTTTAAAAGATCAAAGTTTTACACATTGCAATGTTATTTCAACTCTCATAGTCATATTTTCCACTCATTATTTGTCTTTAAAAGATCACAATTTTGCACATTGTCGTGTAAGCTCAAAATCTATAAATCATCCTACTCATAAAGTTTCCCCTCATTTTTTGTCTTTAACATATCACAATTTTGCACCTTGCAGGGAACTTAAAATTTTCCTACTCCTATTTTTTTGCATTGTTTGTTGTTGAAAGATCACATATTTGTGTCTTACAGTGGTTCATTCATGCTTCTCAACATATTTTATGGAGGGGCCTTATAAGATCTATTTTGAAAACATTGTCAAGCAGTTACAAGACTAATTTCGTGATGCTTCATTCATGGTATTCAACTTCAGAGAAGGCAATAAGCAGAGCCAGATCACACAAATTTTATCTAAGTTTGATGTGACTGTAATGGATTACACTAAGCAATACCAGGGTTGTCCATTGCTTTCAATGGAAATGATCAACCATTAATTAAGGTCAAGTGAGATATGGCTAACCTTACATTAGAAACACAATATAGTGCTATTGGATTATGAGAGAGGAGGATGGATTGTGCTTGCATTTATGTTGGGTGGCCTTCCTATTTATGCAAAACAATACTCAGGAGAAGATAAAACCCTAGACATGGTTCACAAAGAGGCATCAAAGGAACTTATGCGAATGTTATGTCCTTTGAACCTAATACCATTCCAGCTCAAATATCTTCGATATATATCAAGAAGGAACAATGAAGTAGAATAGCCACCTCTTGATAGGGAGTTGGTGCTTGATTGTCTCACTCTTAGAATCATACCCAACTTTGATGGAGAAGGGTGTCGCAGACCTATTTTTCATATATATAAACATAATCCCTTCAACCCTGATGATAGGACGCTTGAATTGTTGTTTTCCACGAGGAAAGTAGAATAAGAATGTGTGATATAACAAACAGGTATTGCTAATTCAATTCCAAATTTACAGGACTAATAATTGTCATTTTAAATTCACATTTGTCATGTTGTTTTTTTTTATCTAAGTAAAACAATAATGAGCATCAATTTAGGTGAAAAAGTTAAAAAATAACATTTATTTGGGTTCGTGTAGTTTGTTATAATATATCAATTTATTTATATTCTTTGTAATTCCTTAGATGCGTAGATCCCCTAGGGTAAAAACTACAATGTAACCATATTTTCTATATCTATATTTCATATTGTTACAAACATCTATATAACCGTGTTGTTACACACATCTAAAAAGGTCAAAACTATTATCGTAAAATAACCTCACCCGAAAAGAAAGAATTACGCCTATGCCCTGGCCCACTCCGTTTCCCCGACATAAAGTTAACTTAGCAATGAAGCACCGAAATTCTAAACAATCGATCTGACCTTTGACATAAATTTTAATTTTTCAAAACCAACCCCGATAAGAATGATGAATATTATGTTGCTTTTATAAATTTTGTGTGAAATGAATAATAAAGTAAGAAGTTGAATGTAAATATCTTTACATGTGGAATGATTTCACTTTTTAAATTTAGATAATATTAAATTTAATGAAAATATATATTTTTCTACAGCTTAAAGTTGGCTTTATGAAGAGTGTGTGAGACTAGCCATTAAGGTTATATTTGGGCCATGTTACTTAAGATTACATAAATATTATATTTGGGCCATGTTACTTAAGATTACATAAATATTTTATTTGGCCATGTTACTTAAGATCATACATAAATATAAGAAAGGCTTTATGATGAGTATGTGAGACTAGACATTAAAGTTATACTTGGAACGTGTTATTTAAGAAAATATATAAATATAAAAAAAATTATAAATATAAAAAAATCTTGAATTCTAAATTACAAAGCTTTTTATCTATATTTTATAATATATATTTTTTTTATATTTTGTAATCTTTCTATTTATTATTTAATATTTAGGCATTTCTCTTATAACTATGTGTATCTTTATTATGTTTTTTATTTCCAAAATGTTTCAAGCAATACCATATAAATTCCCGTTCCATAAATAAAATTCAATAATCACATTCTTTTTCAAAATTACTAAGAAAATGTTATATTTTCTTAGCATTTTCCTAATATAATCATTTGATCATAACAACTTGATTGCACTTTAAATAAATTCAAAACAGGAAAAGATTTAAAAGGAAGCAATAGAAATTGTTGATAAACGATCGTAAAACCATTCTTGACAATGTGCCCCTCTTAAAAGCTTATGGAATGAGGGTGATCACCTCCTAAAAAGCTTTCTCTCTTAAAACATCATGATCTCACTCTCTTAAAAGCTGAAGGAATCAGGGTGATCACCTCCCAAACCCCAACTTCATTGGCTTAAGGGTACATAATATCTGCAAAACTAATGTAGCTAATCGGTAGTAAAAGATTTATGTGCAAAGTCAAGTTAGATTACTTTTATTATGAAGAGTTGTACATATCCTGTCTTTTTAATTGGTAGTAAAAGATTTATGTGCAAAGTTAGGTTAGACTACTTTATTATGAAAAGTTGAACATATCTTATCTTTTTGGTTGGTAGTGAAAGATTTATGTACAAAGTCAAGGTAGACTACTTTACTATGGAACTGTACATATCTAATCATTTTAAGATTTTATCTTATCTTTTTAGTTAATAATAAAAAAATTATGTGCAAATTCAAGTTGGACAACTTTACTATGAAATTGTACATATCTTATCTTCTTAAGATTTTATCTTATCTTTCTAGTTGGTAGTAAAAGATTTATGTGCAAAGTCAAGATAAACTACTTTATTTTGAACTTATATATATCTTATCTTCTTGGGATTTAATCAACACATATTAAACCTATTCAAATTATACATATTCTATAAACAATATTCTACAAAGTACATAGTTACTAATCCAACCTAACATAATCGAAATTCTAACTTCCTATATTACAAGAGTCCATTTAAATTCAAACTCAAACCTAAATTAAAATAACTCCAAATCAATTCTCTATTTTCTATTTTTTTAAGGTTAGATAAACCAATTACTTTCATTGAAAGTTAACCAGTATAGATCCATCTTAAACCCGTATCTATCAAGTATAGATCCATCTTAAACCCGTATCTATCAAGCACCGAGAGGGATCCAATTTCTTGAGGTGTATTTCTTTTTTTTTAAATTTAAACTCAAGAAATTTGATTTCTCTTGATTGATAGATCTGGGTTAAGTTTTAAGTTTTTAATTATTTTTCATAATATTTTATTTTATGAGCCAACATGTATTTTTTTTAAATACTTTCCATAATTTTGTATTTTATGAGTCAACATGAATTTTTTTAATTATTTTGTACAACATCTCCCCCATACTGGACTGTAGAGACTCAAGACCATAAAAAAATTAGCTGCTCATCATCTTTTGAACTCGCAAAGCTTTTCGAAACAGACAAAGTCGCTGAGGTGGTTGATGTCGCTTTCACGGGAGAGTCTGTTGACGAGTATGAGGCACTTGAGCGCCACCGCCTAGTTGCGGGTTTTTCTCAGCCGCCTCTTCAGCTCCGCCATGCAGCGCGATAGCCAGAGTGGTGAGGTGGAGCACGCAATGTGGAGGGCATCCACATATTTCTCCCGCGTGGGGGACTCCCTGTGGCTAGTGGCTCTCACTATAGTCAAATTGATTGGGGACCTCACAATGGCCCTCGACTCCGCCGTCTTGTCCTTCAGAATGTCAACTATTCTATTTATCTTCATTATTCTCTACAACCTATCCGGTCAATTTATCTTCATTATTCTACAGCATTTCTTTTGAGCACATTTTTTGGGAAAACAACTCCTTAGCACATAAAATGTCAAAGATGGCACTAGAAGGAGAAGATGGCTACTTATTCTGGGAGGAACATTTGGACAACTCTGTCCAGGAACAAGGTTCATTATACTTTTTGGACTGGGTTTGTTTAGGATATGATTAGAAGACTTTTGATGATCAGAATTTTGAAATGTTGGAGTACTTTCTTGTAATGTCGAGATATGACAGGAAATGAGCCATAAACTTATGTATATGGCAGAATTATCTTTGTACTGTTTGATTCAGTAATATGAATAGCAATGGTATGCTTTTTTTTCCGCTGAAAAAAAAAAATCATTTGTTATTTTATGTCTAAATATTTGCAGTTTATGTCTTAAGGTTCTTGAATATGTTCGAGATTTATTTGTTCCGTGCTCTTTCTCACAAAGAATGTTTAGAGGATGATTTCTAGTGATCTTCATATCAATGTTGCTTGGGACTTTTTATCTTTGGTTCAGAATGTCGACTACTAAAACGAAAAAGTTTAAAGAATTTTTTGGTTTTATATGCTATTCAATGAATATAAACTTTGTTTCTTCTAAAATTTTGGCATATTTATTGGAGCATGGTAAAGGGAAAAGAAGCAAAAGTTTAGAATTTGTAAAGATCTTATTCCGGTTGAAAATAAATCAATTTGATATTTTGATGGTTATGTTCAGGATGGTATTTGTGGGTGTGGTATGATTATAAAAATAAAGGATGACCATTTTTCTTCTATATGGATGGGATATGGTGAGGGGAAAAACACTAGAGCAAAATTGTTGGCTCTAAGGTCTTTATTATGTTTTGGTACTCATATGAGTATCACTTCTCTATAGGTGTTGGGGGATTCCAAGATTAACATCAAATGGGCTTCTGGATTATATGATATGCAAGTGACCTCTTTGGATCAATGGTGTCAAAATATCAAATATGTGATCTCTTCTTTCAAATTCATTACTTTTCAGCATATATATAGGGAGCTTAATTCTGATATTGACTACTTATCTAAAAAAACTATGTGTTGGAAGAAGGCCTATTATTTTATGAGGAACATTTGGAAAATATAATACTCTCTAATGGTTCCTTCTATATGTATTGAGGTTGTCACATATTTACTGTAATCCTTTTTGGTTGACTTGTTTTATGTATATAGTGGTAAAGTCACTAGTTATACTCCTTTTTGTCTTGTAGGACAATATATATATATATATATATATATATATATATATATATATATATATATATATATATATATATATATATATATATATATATATATATATGTATAAGCAGGGGCTCTGGCCCATACCAGGTGTGTAATTCAGACTATGGTTATTTCCAAGACTATTTAGAACTGTTCTCTCGTAATTTTCTGAATTCTTTTGGCATAGTGAGAAGGACTATTTAGAATTGTTCTCTCATATTTTTTTTCTGAGTTCTTTTAGCATAGTGGGAAGCATGTGTATGCTTGCTATTTGAGAATATATTTTGTTGTACAAAGCATTGCTCTCTTTGATTCTATTAATATCAAGAAGCATATTTTTTCCTTGTTTAAAAAATCATTTTATTTCTTAATTATTTTTTATTTCACTATCACTTATATCATAATTTTTTATAATTAGTATTCTACTCAAACCAATATAATATAATATTTAATGTAAGGGTCCTCCCAGGGTCCTTAGTTTTATTTAATGAAATATAGCAACTTAGTGAAAATTTTCTATCAATCTGAATTTTGTTTAAGTTATTTTGTGTCGAGTCCTTTTGTTTGTTTCAGTGGTTTTGCAAAATCCTTGATGTATGATATAAATAGCAGCAAAATATCTTATTTCTAATATGGATAGCAATTCTAATAAGTAGCAATTAAATATGAACATGTATAAGTGGAATTTTATACAATCTATAGCATTTTGTAATTTCCTAAGTGTAAACATTAAATTTTCATACCAGTAAAATACCTCTAGGATAGCAGAAACTCAACCCGCCACAATAGGTTTACCACCCTTCCAACTAGGAAAGTCTCGCCGAATTCCTAGCTCCAAGAATTTCTTCTTGGACCCTCGAGCCCAAAAATTTAGTACAACCAATCCAACCAGTTCGGTATTTCCCGCAAACAATAAGAAACAGACCTCCTATGTTGTTTCTCCGCAATCCTTCCTTTCCTCCAAACCTCGAGTTGTCCCCCTCCTCGAAGACCTCCCTTCCAAGTATTTTTCATTCCTTCCTAGTGTTCTTCCCCCCCAGAGCCAACCAACCCCTTCCCCCTTCTATCGTTCTCCCTTAAATACTATTTTCATCCTCCTCCAGCCTTACTCCATTGCCCTCATCAAATCACTCCAAAACCCCAAAACATTTATTTCATCATAATAAAATATTATATTTTATGTGTTTATTCTCTCGAGCAGTTCAATGCTATTAATGTCAATTAATTTTATTTAAGTGTGTTGACTGCACATTCATTAATAAATCCTAATATTTTCATTTGGGATCTTGCACGAGATGGTGGGTTAATTACTAGTCCAACTCACCATTTTAAATATTAATATGTTTGAATAAAATAATAATATAATAGTTATTAGTGTTGACTTTCAAGTCGGTAGTGGTGAATTCAGGGAGGGCGGGATATCCTGCAATGGGGTCATCTACTGATAGGGAGGTTTACCATTAAAGAAGTTTATCATTTACAAACCAGCTCAAATAATTCAGAGGAGGATCAGGTATGGAAGTATTTATGGGAGGCCAAGTTGTGGCCCAAGATTACTCTTTTTCTCTGGTTAGTCCTAAGAGGTCGCATCCTGACATGGGACACACTTGTGAAACGAGGTTTCGAGGGCCCTTCTATGTGTGTTCTATGTGGTCAGAATAATGAGAGAATGGCACATCTTCTTGACGAATGTAGCTTTGCTTCAGAGCTGTGGGATGAAGGGGCCAGGTTTTTTAGAAGGACCGCCCGGGGTTAGATCAAACCCGGAGCAAACTATCAAGCAATGGAATGGGAATCCCTTTCAAGGGAACATTTTGAACCGTATATGGCAATTGTATCCTGGTTTCCTCCTCTGGGAGGTGTGGAAAGAACGCAATTATCGTTTGTTTCAGAAAAAACAAAAGTTCAATACCTGGAAGATCGTCTGGGAGCGTCTTAAGCAGGAAATAAATGAAACCTTGAAACTTACGAGATGGAATATGGAAGATCTGAGTGGCCCCGATAATGAAACTAGGCTATTACATACCTGGGGCATCAGAGGTATTCCTCCGTTTATTGGTACGCAGTGTAAGGCTATGAAATCACAGGAAAGCTCGACTCAGTGGTCTCCGCCTCAGCAGGGATGGTTGAAATTGAACTTTGACGGTGCGTCTAAAGGGAACCCGGGAGTGGCAGGGTATGGTGGAGTGGTTAGAAATAGCCATGGCCAAATTCAGTTCTGCTTTTATGGTAATATTGGTAATGAAACTAATAATGTTGTGGAGTATGAAGCTCTGCTTCAAGGTCTCATGCTTATTACCAGACGCAGCTTTCATAGTTGTATTGTTGAAGGTGATTCTAAAATTTTTATACAGACGGCTAACAAACTTTTAAATGGAACACAAGCTGTAAAGATAACCACCACGTGGCATCAAGCGTGGAGGATTACGTGTCTGGAAACCATGATTAGAGGTTTCAACTCCATCGTGTTCAGACATGTAAGAAGAAGCGCCAATTGTCTGGATGATGAGTTGGAAAACCAGGGCGTCATACAAGTGAATGATAGATGGGATGGGCAGATCTCGAATTTACCATCCGATACATGTCGTCTCAAGTGCATTAACATCGCCGAGTGTGATAATAAGGGATGGTTGGCGAAAGATGACGACAGATTCAGTCCCTCTACCGGTAATTGATTTAGGGATGGTACACGTCTCGACTCAAAGGGACAGATGGAACGAAGGGAAGAAGTACCAAAGGATGATCGTCAAGGATTGTGGAGATATCAAATCAGAGGGGAAATTTAATTTGGAGAACTTGCAACATGCGAAGATAAGGTGGCGAAGCATTTGCAGGATTACGATGGAGTTTCGTGATCAGCAAAGGACGATGGGTACAAACGATGAAGGCTATGCTAATTATATCAGCGTCAGGCTCATGATGCCGAATTCAATGGCGATAGGAGGCGGCTCACCCATAAATATGCACTGGAGAGGTGGTATTAGGACCAAAGCTTCCAGGCGGTTTTTTCCTTGGATTACGTTCAACAAGTGTATTGTGACTGTGAGGGTGTAGAGACTTTGTAAGATTGCGAATATCATGCCTCCGAAAGGCCGTGCTGTGAAACAGGGTAGGAAAGACCATGGGGAAACAAGTATGATGGGTGGAGGTGCTACACCTCGTACTGGTCCTAGCCGTGATCAATGGAATTCGGCGACTATTGTTGTTTTCTTTCGATGTTTCTTTCCTCCGGGAGTTAGGCAGGAGGTTGAGGAAATTGAGGCCGACTTATGGCGTCTGGCGGGGGAAGCTGATTTATTGGAGGAAGTGGAGGCCATGGCTAATTGGATCCGTGACCCGGGGAATACTATGGGTCGTATGGCATTGTACAATCGGGCGATTGTTACTCTGTGGGTGACCAAAACATTAATGTCCCAATGTCTGGATATGCGTGGTGATGCTTTATCTGGTTCTCCTTGGCTCAAGAGGCTGGAGGAAGTTAGCAAAGACACGACGGATAACTGTAACTGGATCCATATGAAGCTGGACCTGTTGGCTGACAAACTGGGCATAACATATCTGGATGTGCCGAAAAAGGAAGCTAATCCTCGGGGTCCTGAACCTGTGGATAAAGGGGAGGTATCAAATGCTCCCGTTCTGGTGCAGAGTGATGACAAGGCGGGACCGACAACCTAAGGTCTCTGATGATGTTAGATCCTGCGGTGTGGTATTCTCGGCTGTAAATTCTTTTGGTTCTGGTGTTTCATCGTTTGGTGCTGGCTTCCGGTTCTTCTCATGGATGGGTATCAATAGTTGTTAGGGGCTTTGGTTATGGGTAGGGTTAGTAATGTCTGATGTTTTTATGCTTTGTAGGGGAAGGAATTTTTGTAATCTCTTGAACAGTTTGATTTTGTAATCTCTCGAACAGTAGTTTTATACTTGGTGACATTTCTGATGATCGTCTTACCTTTTTGCTTTGGCTGAGCGGTTCTGTAGAAACTTTGGCTTATTTCTCTATTAAGACTGTCGATAGGGACTAGGTGGGGTGCATAATTGGAAGGTGGCTCATTTAGCACCTGTTTTCTGGGAAATGAGGGGTGTCTCTTTTAGCACCTGTGCTGATTAGTGGGATCTATTGGTTGCTCATGAAGCACCTGGATATTGTAAGAAGTTCCATATGTATTCTCTGATTACGATAATAGAATGAAAGTTACCTTTTATGCTTAAAAAAAAAAGTCGGTAGTGGTGAATATCTTAAATGTATTACCCATCCGAATCAAATGTCTTACATGGTAATAAATTAATAACATTATTACTGTTATCACATATATAGTAGCCGGGCTACCATACATTATTTTTCTGATGCCAGTACACTATTCAGCCAGTTCCCTTACATTTGAGATGCTGAGATGAGCATCTATATTGGATCACTATCAGATTGTGGACAACAGTATATATTCCCCATGCCATGACTGAGTCTCAGGACACTCAGAGAGATGACTGATGTAGTCATTATACCATTGGTACAGAGCAGTCAGTAATGCCCAGAGTTACAGCAGCAGTTTCAGAGGACATATGATGGTACAGGTTGATGAGCATTCATGTATATGACTCAGCAGGTATATCATTGTGTTATGGTTATATTGCTTTTATACTTATTCTTATAGCATGTCTTAGCACTTAGTGTCATGATCTGGCGATCATATAGATATGTGGACCTGGTTGATTTTATTATATATATATTATATTTGTCCCTACTCAGACTTAGAAGTTCACTATTCATACTCATTAGTTTTACCCTTCTTAGGGAGAATAGAGGTGATCATTCCACCATACCTTGGCTTGCTAGTGTTGGCTCCATTATTCATTGTCTTCATCCATCCATTGCCTACCTTTTAGTTTATCACCCTGACTTACTACTTGACTAGTGGCATGGAGGACTTTTTCCCACCGTAGCCTCTGTATTGGATGAGCTTCCCTGTTTATTGTGTCTCGGCTCTGAGTTGGTGACAAAACTTACCTATGGTGAGTTGGAGTTCCTTGGAATTCCCCCTAGTCACTAAAGTTGTGTTGGCTAAACCTGAAACTTTTAGTGCTGCCATGAATACAAAATCTGGAAAATGAAATGCTATATCTTGTATGAAAAGCCCATTCATGCAATGTGTTTCTAAACACACATGAATGAAAGGCATGCCAAATGAAAATGGCCATGAAAATAAAATGTTATATCTTTTGGAAATGTAAATACCTAGGTAAACAAGCTGTCCATGACACACCTAGAAGTGCTCAGGTAAACAAGTGCCTTAAAAACACACCTGCAGCAGAAAGCCTAAAATAAATGTAAATCTATGCAATGTGTTTATAAACACACATAGACCAAGGCTATGGAAACTTCAGGCCCAAAAAGCAATGGAACTTAAATGCTAGATCAAAACAATTGCTGGCCTTATTTGTATTATGGATTGTGTGCATCTGTTAAAGGTGAATAAACCCTCTTTGAACAACTCATCCATTTGTGAGACACCGCCATTCCCTGTGTTGTTGCTCATTCAGTATATTCTATGGTGTGTATTCCCTTTCCCTTGCCAAAGTGTCACAAATTTAAGTCAGTCAAGTCATCTCTTAGCCTAGCCAGTTATTTTAGCCTTCACCCTTCACTAGCAAATTGATCACAGCTATGAAGTGAGTATGATCTTGAAAGTCTAGTCTGAGTAATAATAATAATTAATGATATTATATTTTTGGATTTAGATCGCCAGTAATGATTACTTCGTGTTATAATTGTTATTTGAATAAGTTGTAGAGCATGCATTAACCTTTGACACTTTGTAGCATCTTTCGATGATGGTCTGAGTTATATTAGGTCATGTTGACTTGGTCAAACCTAGTTTGACCAAGGTCAACCATAGGACATGAGATGTTTGGACCTTATGATGATATGGATAGATGATATATGGTCTATGTACATGTATATGATGATTCTATGCAGCAGCTACATGGTTATGATGATGATTCATGGTTTACAGCAGTATTTGATCATTTACAGATTATTATTATTTGCCCTGTTCCGGTATATTGGATATATATATTGATCATGCAAAGACTCATATGGTGTATGATTACACATCTTGGATGGATTTGGACCTTCTGAGTCCAATGAGACAGTTTGTTTTCAGTTCCGGGCACTTACAGTGATGATTGAGCCTCAGTAGGCTATCCCAGTGCAGTTTTGGTCTGTTGGAGGCCCTGTCAGAGCAGATGTGATTTTTATCCGGTTGACCTAGGGCGCTGTGCTTGGAGGGGGTGGTCCAGCCACTTGTTTTTACCATATTACCCCCCTCCCGGACACACTGGTGCCCTCACCTTGACAACGCAGGCACTCCAGGAGGCAGTTTGGGGCAGTTTCATGCTTCCCGAGGCATTTCAGGATTGGTAGAAATGGCTATTGATGAAATCGATTTAGGCTACTGAGGAAATGTTATGGCATGGGATGATCAGTGATGATGGATCGATGTCTTCCACACCTCCTCCAGTAGTTTCAGCTTTATCAGGGCCCGCATCCATCACTTATGGCACTTTCTGATGATTTCTGAGGTCTTTTGAGGCCTACGATTTGACCATGGAGGCACGATTTGGTATATTGATGACTATTTTATTATTATTGTGTTATGGGGATTGACCAAGGGTGTCTAAAATTACCCCTTGGACCCACCATAAGCTTCCTATTATATTTTGTCATCATGATTTGGTGGGACTCCCCTCTTCTAGGGCGATTTTGTCCACTCATATTATATTTTATTAGTGATCCATGTATTTTATTGTTGAGCTCATCTCAACCATTGATTAGACATTTGTATCTTTTAATCTTAGCCACTCATTCAAAAAGTGGTTAGGATTTTGATGCCTCTCCTTCCTATTTAAAGGAGAGAGCTTCTCATTTGTAAGGGGTTTTTGGCTCTTGGATTATTGGTATAGAAAAAACTTTCTTGTGGAAATTCTTGTGGTCTCCTTTGCATCTGGTGTTCTTAGATGGTGATTGGAAAGTCTATTGCAACCTAGCATTTGGAATTTGTGGTAAGATCTATCCATTTTGGAAATCATTGTCTTGTCTACAGGAGGGCGACTTCAACAAGGGCGATTTTGCAAGGCCTCTTCAAATCGACTTTCTTGGCATTTGCTTGTATCTGGGGGTTATCATTAGCATCATTGTGATCTATGCTATCTTTCTGTTACTTCTCTTGTGGCATTAGTCTTATCTCTTGATTACATCAAATCTGATATTGTTGACGTTTGTTGTGCAGGAGAGAGGGCGCATTGGCTTCTTGGACCAAGTCGATTGCATAGAAAACTACCTCAAAGCTTATCAAATTGATCGGGTTTGCATAGATCATCATCATCAAGGCATCTACAAGGTTACCCAGGTATGATCCACAGGTTTGTTTCTCTTATCTTGATCCAATCCATTGACATAGCTCATAAATTGATAAAACCCTAATTACTTCAAAACCCTCATTTTACATTTTTTCAGATCTACTTAGATCTAGTGGGTTGTTGGGTATAATATTGAAAACCCACCTCTATAGCATCCACGGCATCCCGGATCTATAGTTTGGTGAGGATTGGCTTCCATCTGACCCTCTTCCCAAGCCAACTTAGCTTCTCCAAGCAAGGGCGCACTTCTTGGTGAGGGTGAGTTGACCTAGATCTAGTATGTGGGTAGGTGAGATCCCGCTCGATTCATGATCTACACACCCAATAACCTACCCCCAGATTGTCACTTTTCTGATCGCTACCTTGTGGGCCCTATTCCACATTTTTAGGGATTTAATCCCCTTTTTGGACCACTTGGTATCTTTAAAATCAGATCTAGTAAGATCTAGCCATCGGATTGCCTTGAAATTGTAGATCCACACTCCTACTTGATTGACCTACCCGGATCTAAAGTTTGGATGCCATCGGACTTGTCTTGACCCACTTAACCCACATTTAGGCCTCCTTGGGCAAAGTTGCACCACCTTGGAGAAGGGAGTTTGTCCACTTCTAGGACATGGGTACTTGAGATTCTTGTGGATTTGGAACGAGAATAATTCAAAACCTAGGTCTAGTAGGTCACCTTGTCAAATCTTGCATTGGGGATATCATTCCTTGTTTTAAGAGATTGTGGTCCACTTAGGTCAAACTTAGATCTAGACCTATTCATCCATCAAGACTTTAATTGCCCACTTATCTCATGCAATAGGAGTCCTTAACCACAATCTAACCTTACTTTGACTCCATTATCCCAATTCCCAAGGCACTGGTTTCTCTCCAAGTCAATTCGGCTTTCCTAGATTGTTGGATTAACTTGTGGTTTGACCTTAGTGTGGTGAACTAAACCCTTGATGCCATCATGTATCATGATCAAGCTTGTCACTTGTACTAGTTAGCCCCAATTCAACCCCTAAACTACCCTTCATTCGACACGGTTCCCAAGGCAGTGGATTTTCTCACATTGAACTAGTACTTTAATCCTGGATCCTATTTCACAAATCATAAGTCACTTTCACATCAACAATGAACTAAAGCTATACTCATTGAACCCCTCACTTGTCTTGTGACTTCATCCTTAGGTCTAGGATAAACCATACACCTTACTTCACTTTGAGTTAACTTGATTTGGTGTCTTGGTTTTGATCTCTCCTGTCGGGAGCAGATCAGGTCTCCCCCTTTGTTGTCTGGGCTAGATAACATAAAGTGAAGGTTGCCTCGACTGGCGTGACAACCATCTATTGGAGGTCGAGGTGATCGTGGTTGCACCTTTTGAGTTTCCCATCCCTATTGCCATCCATGAGTGGATACATCCATAGGGGTAACTACAGTTTGGGTGACAATAATTACTTTAATGCCATCCTATCCCATCTTTTAAATATTTATTTTTAACTTTTCACAATTGCTTCGATTAATTTTTCAATTAACTACTTTACTCACTGATCTTTATAATAATTGAGTTACTCTGCTATAGTTTATGGTAAAGGACAATTCTATTATTATTAATCATTAATTAAATAATAATAACAATAATAATAATAATAATTAGTGTTTAATAAATAATAATAATATTTATTTGTTTAACCGACAAGTACCCTAATACTAACACAATGTTCTTTTATTTATAAACAAAGCACCCTTAAGGATTTTAAACAATCATGATAAGAATTAAACAATACAATTCTACTAATGCGTATGGAACAATATTTATGTTTTATTCACGATAAATTCCTTACGACAATTCTAATTGAAGATACTTAATCAATTGCTTATTGCAATGTTCAGATATACTTAACAACTTAAATTCTCATTATCTTTATTGGATCATCGCACAATTATCTAATAGTTATTCATAACAACTTATACAATTATTTAACATTTCTAGTATTCTGTAACGTCCCCATTTTGACCCCCTTTGCATTAAATCGTAAATGATGTAAATATTGTTATTTAATCATGGTGAGGAGCTCAAGGACAAGGCCCCACCATTGATTTAGCGTTTTATGTATCGGCAATTAAAAATAGATGCCTATGGTTCTTGTGCTGGACATGCACAATGCAAATTAAGACATAATGTAAATACGAGTTTTAATGAAATACCCACAACTAGCTATGCAATACAACAAAGAGATGGGGGCATGATTCTACAAGGAATAGGGAGGGAAATTATTCAAACCCTTGAGCCAATGGTGATAAGCCAAATGTCAATGAATGAACCCCAACTACCCATTTTGACTTATGCACCCAATCATTTAATTCTTCCAGGAGTTGGTTGAGGTAGTTAATGCCTTGGGAATAAATAGGTATGGTAGCCAATTTCGTGCATGGGCAAGCCATCAACCTGGGAAAACGTACTTTTGCTTCTGGGGCAAGAAAACACCCACGAAATTGTGCCCAAGGCCATTCTTCACCCATTGTCTTTCCTCTCTCACGTAGTCTGAGCTAGCTGAGTCTGTCTCCTTCACGTTTTCTACCATTTTCCTATATTTTCCATGCCTGGGAACTCGTTTTTGTGTTGCACAGTGGCTGGGGGAAAGGGAGTCACATTTTGGGGGTTTATAGAGGTCGTTTTTGCTCCTGGAATGCAAAAAAACGTTTTCTGAAAACGAATTTCTCTCCTAGGGTTTATTTCCCATCTACCAATTCGTTTTGGTTGCCCACGTTTTTCAGCAGTTGTGTTTTTGTTGTTGGGTGCATCCCTGTGTTGGGTTGAAATGGTGAGCAAGAATTAGGAGTGGAAGTGGACCAGAATTGGCTTGATAAACCTAGTGAGGAGGTAGCCTCTCAAGAGTATCAAAAGGGCTGGTTGCTCTTCTATGCACACCTTGAAGAACACTAGAATGGAAGGTATGGCCTGAGGGACTGTGTAATAGTGAAGGGAATACTTCCTTGTGCCAGGTGTGTAGGTATTGTGGGGACCAAGCTAGATAGATCTTGAAGAGGGTGTCCATAGCTCTGTGGATGAGCCACTAACTTAGCAATTCATTCCTTTCCATTTCCTTAGCAGCCTGATAAACCCAATTGCAGATTGGCTTGGCTCATTTTGGTGTATGTTTGGCTATGTGTGATTTTGTTGTTCCCTGGTTCCTTGTAGAAATCATGCCTAGCTCGGGGGTGGCAATTGTGTTGTGGGCTTAAAAAGCACAATTGGCCTATGGTTGGGTGGAACGTTGCAGTTTCATAGCCAGTTGCTCAGGACTACTTTGCTTTAAGATAAGTACTCTCTTGTGTTAATTCTGTATTGTCTTTAATTTATGAATCTCATGAATATCTTGAATGTATGATGGATGTGTAACTGAATCTATTTCCGCTATATTTCTTTTATTCATACATTTGCATATGTCTTCTTATAATATGTGAATGTTTCATTTAATAAGTATGGGGCTAGATGCCCCGGTTTTAGCATCACGATCCTCTCCATCGCACTGGTATGATGGGTGGGGACGTTACAAAATGGTATCAGAGCCATAGGATACAACATTGGGCCTCTATGGGCCAAACCTGATCACAATTACAATGGAAGACCCCTTCCTGATCACCATCGGTTACAGCATCAAGACTAAGCGGGCTAAGTTGGATAGTTTGCAGAGGTAAGATCACCTCCTGCTGAGCAGTAGTCATCACCGAAAGAAGGAAAGATTTCAAATTTTCCTAAGAGTATTTGAAAATTTTGTCTAAGTCTGAGTCGGCCAGAACTGGAGATTTTGTGCCGAAACAGTCGGCTCAACTCAGCAAGTTGGTCTGCAACGGCGGAAGAACTCAGCAGGTTGGCCTGAAACGGCGAAAAATTTTCTAAGTGTTTTTCGGCGTCGAAGAGTAATTTTTGGAAGAACTTAGTGAGTTGGTCCGCAACAGCGGAAGAACTCAGCAAGTTGGCCCTAAACGGCGAAAAATTTTCTAAGTGTTTTTCGGCGTCGAAGAGGAATTTTCGGAAGAACTCAGCGAGTTGGTCTGCAACGACGGAAGAACTTGGCAAGTTGGCCCGAAATGGCGGATCCCTATGATGCACAGGATCCCTATGAGCCTGAGATAGATGCCATGGAGGAGAACATACATGTCAAAAATGCTGAAATAGAATCTAATGGGAGAAGAAATCAAGAGACTCCTCCAGGTATTGCAGCCACCATGAGAAGCCTAAGGGTGGAGTTGCAAAGTTGCAGAGAAGATAATGAAATGATGATTAAAGCTCAGGAGGAACAAAATCAGTTGAATGCAGCCATGCTGCAGAGCTTGACAGAAATCCAAAGGCAAATAAACTCTGGGAGTAGTTCTAGGAGGAACTCCCGCAAGAGGGCTAGTAGCTCAAGAAGAATTTCTACAGAGAGAACTTATACTCCAGAAATCTCTTCTAGTGGATCATCCCATGAAGAATCTATTGAGGGTTCAAGCTCTTCATCTTGTAGAAGTAAGAGGAAGAGGCACTACAAGAACAACTCGCATGGGGAATTTAAGAAGGAAAAACCTCCTACATTTGATGGAGAGGTAAAGTCTGGTCAAGAAGCTGAAGCTTGGCTTCATGGGATGGGAAAGTATTTCCAAGTCCAAGACTACTCTGGGAATATGAAGGCAAGGGTTTCCATCTTCAACTTGAATGGAAGAGCATCTATATGGTGGGAACACATCAGGAAAGTGAGGAAGATCAATGCAAGGAAGATTGTGTGGAAGCAATTCAAGAAATACTTCAAGCAGAAGTACCTTTCTAATAGGTACTATGATGATAAGATCAAAGAGTTCCATGAGCTGAGATTGGGACAATTGACCATGGAAGAATATGCAAACAAGTTCTTGGAGTTGCTGAGGTATGTCAGGTATATTCGAGATGATAAGGTAAAAATTTAGCGTTTCCTAAGTGGACTGCCCCAGTCATATAAAGATAGAATTGAGTTCGATGAACCTCGAACTCTAGAGGAGGCCATAAGAAAGGCCAAGTATTGCTTTGATCAAAACAAAAGCAAACCAGAATTCCATAAGGCGTGGAAGGATAAGAAAAATGAAAAGTTTGATCAAAGGAAGAAGGGGTTCAAGCCTCCTCAATTCAGAAATCAGTAAAGGCAGCCATCACAAGTTGTGACTAAGACAACTAGGATGATGGGAGACAAGTCGAGAGATCCAAAGGAGCCAAGGGAACCACTTCAATGTTGGGGTTGTGGAGGGGAGCACATGCTTAGGATCTGTCCACATCGGAATGGGAATCCAAATCAAGTTCACAACATCCAGGGAGATGAAACTGTGGGTCAAGTGGTGAGGACAATCCCTAGAATCTATGCATCATTAGACGACCGCCAGGCAGATCATCAATCAACTGTGGTTGAAGTTGAAGGTAAGATTGCTAAGCAATCTATTTATATTTTGATTGATCCTGGATCCACTCACAGTTATGTCACTCCTAGAATTGTTGAGATTTGTGCCTTTAAGAAATTAAAGCATAGTAAATCTTGGTTAGTTCAAATAGCCACTGGAACCAAGAGAAAAGTTAGTGAAATCATAGAGAAATGTCCATTAGAGATGGATGGGCTATTCACTTATGCAAATCTAAATATTTTACCATTGGGTTCCTATGATATTCTCATTGGAATGGATTGGTTAGAAGCACACAGGGTTAAACTTGACTGCTACAATAAGACATTTGAATGCATGGACAAAGAAGGAAACCCAAGGGTTGGAAAAGGCATTCCAAAGGTGACTTCTGTTAGGCAGGTTTCAGCCATGCAGCTGAAGAATTTCTGTAGGAAGGGTTGTTAATTGTATGCGGCCCACATTTTAGAGGCAACAGAGAATGAAACTCTTAAATTGGAGGACTATCATGTACTACAAGAATTCAGGGATGTTTTTCCCGATGAGATTCTAGGACTCCCTCCAAAGAGAGACATTGATTTTACAATTGAACTTGTGCTAGGAGCTGCACCAGTGTCTAAGACACCCTACGGGATGAGTACACCGGAATTGCTAGAATTGAAAATGCAATTACAAGAGTTGTTGGAAAAGAAATATATCAGGCCAAGTGTGTCCCCATGGGGAGCACCTGTTCTATTTGTGAAAATGAAAGACGGAACACTCAGGTTATGTATTGACTACAGGCAGTTGAACAAAGTCACTGTGAAGAACAAATACCCATTGCCCCGAATTGGTGACCTTTTTGATCAAATGAGAGGAGCAAATGTATTTTCAAAGATTGACTTGAGGTCTGGTTACCATCAGGTAAGGATCAAAGAAGAAGATATTCATAAGACAACCTTTAGAACAAGGTATGGACATTATGAGTTTGTAGTGGTACCATTTGGTCTCACAAATGCACCAGCTACATTCATGTGTCTCATGAATAATGTTTTTAGCAAGTATTTGGACAAGTTTGTTCTTGTATTTCTAGATGACATTCTTATCTATTCTAAGAATGAAGAAGAGCATGAAGAACATTTGAGAATGACATTGCAATTGCTAAGAGAACATAAGCTATATGCAAAGTTGAGCAAATGTGACTTTTATAAAGATAGAACTCATTATTTGGGTCACATCATCTCCAACGAAGGAATATCTGTAGACCCTGAGAAGATTGAAGCCATCATGAATTGGCCAACTCCAAGAAATGTGACAGATGTGAGATCTTTTATGGGCCTCGCCAGTTACTACAAGAGGTTTATCGAAGGATTCTCCAAGGTCGCAAACCCGATCACTTCTTTGCAAAAGAAGGGGATAAAGTTTGAATGGTCACCAAGATGTGAGGAAAGTTTCCAACGGTTGAAGAATCTTCTTACGAGTGCACCTATTTTGAAGATTGCAGACCTGGAAAAAGACTTTGTGGTGTGTACCGATGCATGTAATCAAGGACTTGGAGGAGTTCTTATGCAAGACAACCACGTGGTATGGTATGAGTCAAGGAAGTTGAAGGAGCATGAGAAGAACTATGCTACTCATGATATAGAACTTGTAGCCATAGTACATGCTTTAAAGATGTGGAGGCATTACTTAATGGGAAGGAAATTTGAGCTGAGGACAGACCATTGTGGTTTGAAATACTTGTTTGATCAGCCAACTTTAAATGCTAGGCAAGCTAGATGGTTGGAATTTTTGTGTGAATTTGATTTTGAAATCAAACACATAAAAGGGAAAGAAAACAAGGTGGCTGATGCACTCAGCAGGAAAGTACATGAAATGCATATGGCAGCACTTAGTGCTTGCCAACCAGATTTGAGGCAGCAGATTGTTAATCATATGGTTGAGGATGAAATGTATGAGCAGATAAAGGGAAAATTGCAGTAGCAAGACCTTGAAAAGAAGTATGAAGGATATCATTTGAAAGAAAATGGACTTCTTACTTACAAGAATAGAGTCTATATTCCAAATGTGGCAGATTTGAGGAGGATTGTTATGGATGAAATCCATAAAGCTCCATACTCTGGTCACCTAGGATATCAGAAAACAATTGCCACAGCAAGAAAATATTATTTTTGGCTAGGGATGAAGAAGGACATTGCGGAATACATTTCTAAGTGTATGAATTATTAGCAGATGAAGGTCAAACACCGACACCCAGCAGGTTTATTGCATCCATTACCAATCGCAGAATGGAAATGGGAAGTAATTTCCATGGATTTTATTACAGGGTTGCCAATGAGTGTAAAACAACATGATTCCATCATGGTTGTGGTGGACAAGTTAACAAAGACAACACATTTTATACCGGTTAAGTCCACACATAAAGCCGATGCCATTGCAAATATTTTCATGAAGGAAATTTTCAGATTACATGGATTGCCTAAGGAGATAATTTCTGACAGGGATACCAAGTTCACTTCCAATTTTTGGAAAGGTCTCTTTGCAGATTTGGGTACACAGTTGAGCTTTAGTACCGTGTACCATCCCCAAACAGATGGGCAAACAGAAAGAGTAAATCGGGTGCTTGAAGACATACTTCGCATGTATGTAATGGACAAACCATCCAAGTGGGAGGACTATCTACACTTGGTGGAGTTTGCATATAACAATGGGCAGCAAGAATCTTTGGGAATGAGTCCATATGAGGCTTTGTGTGGAAGAAGGTGCAGGACACCAATGACTTGGGACAATCCAATGAACATAATTGTACTTGGGCCAGAATTGCTTAAGGAAATGGAACAAAAATTTACAAAGATCAGGCAGAATTTAAAAGCAGCCCAGGATAGACATAAAAGCTATGCAGATAAGCATAGGCTACTTAGGGAATTTAGTGTTGGGGATCATGTGTATCTTAGAGTGAAGTCAAGAAAGAGTTCCTTGAATCTTGGGAGTTGTGCCAAGCTATCACCTAGATATTATGGGCCATTTGAAGTTCTTGAAAGAATAGGGCCAGTTGCATATAGACTTGCATTGCCTAATACCACTAAAGCTCATAATGTTTTTCATGTCTCTTTGCTTAAGAAATATGTACATGATCCTAACCATGTGATTAATTGGGATGTGATCCAGGTGGAACCCGAGGGAGAGTTCCAAACCGATCCATTGCGCATCCTAGACAAGAAGGTAACATTGACAAGAAGGTAACATTGCTCTGGAACCGAGCCATCGGACACGTAAAGGTGCAATGGAAGCACTACGGTCCCGATGAGGCTACATGGGAGCTAGAGGATACCATGAGGGTGGAATACCCATTTTTGTTCAATTTTGATGAGAACTGAGGACAATGCTAATGTAAGGGGAGGGGAATGTAACGTCCCCATTTTGACCCCCTTTGCATTAAATTGTAAATGATGTAAATATTGTTATTTAATCATGGTGAGGAGCTCAAGGCCAAGGCCCCACCATTGATTTAGCATTTTATGTATCAGCAATTAAAAATAGATGCCTATGGTTCTTGTGTTGGACATGCACAATGTAAATTAAGACATCATGTAAATAAGAGTTT
The DNA here is from genome assembly GCA_027924585.1 of Larix kaempferi. Lineage (NCBI taxonomy): Eukaryota > Viridiplantae > Streptophyta > Pinopsida > Pinales > Pinaceae > Larix > Larix kaempferi. The sequence goes on from BSBM01000047.1 coordinate 42,758,109, forward strand.
TAATGAAATACCCACAACTAGCTATGCAATGCAACAAAGAGATGGGAGCATGATTCTATAAGGAATAGGGAGGGAAATTATTCAAACCCTTGAGCCAATGGTGATAAGCCAAATGTCAATGAATGAACCCCAACTACCCATTTTGACTTATGCACCCAATCATTTAATTCTTCCAGGAGTTGGTTGAGGTAGTTAATGCCTTGGGAATGAATAGGTATGGCAGCCAATTTTGTGCATGGGCAAGCCATCAAATTGGGAAAACGTACTTTTGCTTCTAGGGAAAGAAAACACCCATGAAATTGTGCCCAAGGCCATTCTTCACCCATTGTCTTTCCTCTCTCATGCAGTCTGAGCTAGCTGAGTCTGTCTCCTTCACGTTTTCTACCATTTTCCTATATTTTCCATGCCTGGGAACTCGTTTTTGTGTTGCACAGTGGCTGGGGGAAAGGGAGTCACATTTTGGGGGTTTATAGAGGTCGTTTCTGCTCCTGGAATGCAGAAAAACGTTTTCTGAAAACGAATTTCTCTCCTAGGTTTTATTTCCCATCTAACAATTCGTTTTGGTTGCCCACGTTTTTCAGCAGTTGTGTTTTTGTTGTTGGGTGCATCCCTGTGTTGGGTTGAAATGGTGAGCAAGAATTAGGAGTGGAAGTGGACCAGAATTGGCTTGATAAACTTAGTGAGGAGGTAGCACACCTTGAAGAACACTAGAATGGAAGGTATGGCCTGAGGGACTGTGTAATAGTGAAGGGAATACTTCCTTGTGCCAGGTGTGTAGGTATTGTGGGGACCAAGCTAGATAGATCTTGTAGAGGGTGTCCATAGCTCTGTGGATGAGCCACTAACTTAGCAATTCATTCCTTTCCATTTCCTTAGCAGCCTGATAAACCCAATTGTAGATTGGCTTGGTTCATTTTGGTGTATGTTTGGCTATGTGTGAGTCTGTTGTTCCCTGGTTCCTTGTAGAAATCATGCCCAGCTCGGGGGTGGCAATTGTGTTGTGTGATTGAAAAGCACAATTGGCCTATGGTTGGGTGGAACGTTGCAGTTGCATAGCCAGTTGCTTGGGACTACTTTGCTTTAAGATAAGTCTCTCTTGTGTTAATTCTATATTGTCTTTAATTGATGAATCTCATGAATATCTTGAATGTATGATGGATGTGTAACTGAATCTATTCCCGCTATATTTCTTTTATTCATACATTTGCATATGTCTTCTTATAATATGTGAATGTTTCATTTAATAAGTATGGGGATAGATGCCCCGGTTTTAGCATCACGATCCTCTCCATCGCACTGGTATGATGGGTGGGGACGTTACATATTCATATATCGATACTAGCATACATGTACAAAGTGTGCATGCGTGGCCAGTGTATGCATAGGTTGGATATGTACTATAAGCAACATTATCTCGCATAAGCATACTTGCTAACTAATAATAATAATATTCCATGCAGGTAGAACGACCATACATATAACCTAATTACTTTAGCATTATTAGTTTTTGTAGCAGTTATCCATTTAACGTTTCATTTCATTATCTTTATGTTCACATTAGTTTAATCAATCAATTACAAGGAAGGGTACCTATTACCACTAACTCAAATCATAATAATCTATGACACAAATGTAATATACTGAGTTACAACACAAGAATCAAATAGAGGTTTCAACACACACACGGTTAGTTAAGTTCCCTCTAAAACATCCAAGGCGCCCCTATCTACTTACCTCATTCTACCTAATTCACATATAACTTACACATCCTATCCTTCCTCTACTGGACTACCCTAAAGTGTCAGGCCATGACCGGATCCAGTTAGAACCCACAAGTGGAAGTTTCGACTACATCGACCAAGCTTCCCCAGCAGGCACCCACCATTCATCATCACACACCTTGGTGTGCGTTCCATAGCACATCCCTCCCATGACTTTGGGTTTCAGGGATAAACGGTGGGTAATGCCTCCACCCCCTAATGGAACAAGGGACTATGTCTATGTTGACATAATGACTGTGTTGCGACTGTTGTACTCAATTTTTGTCATCGAATAATCAAGTTGGGTGATTGAGTTTCCTGAAACCCCACACCTTCCCACACATCATGATAATAACACAATAATCATGTTAAACAATAATTCATCACTTGCATACCATTTATATTTTGGAATTCATGTCCCAGTGGTACTCCCACCTCGTAGGACTCATCTATCACTTAGCTCTTTTAACCTATAGATTAGTCTCCAATCACAAGATCGAGAATATCGTGCAATCATTGACATGTATATACATTTCATTACTAATGAACAATAATGAAAAATCATTTTCCTATGTACCATGCACCTGGTATCATATCCATCCATGCAACATATAACTTTAACTTGGTATCCACATACCCATCATTTATTAAATTTCCATTTTAGAGCCATAATCAAAACACGAACATAATTCATCATATTAACATCACACCCATATATACGTAAACTCTGCAAAATAGTAAATTCATATGTCCACAATGTAATCAAACTAACGAAGTTCCACAATAATGAGCAAATACAATAGTTGATGATAGTTCAAGTGATTAGGACAGAACGGGGCAGTACATACACCCACCCTTTCAGTTTTGGATTTCATTCTGGTTCTAGTCCTCAATGAGCGATCTAAGAATGTAGGTGAGGTGATGTTGAAAGGCATCTCCACCTTGATCTCTCTGGTTCAATGGTTAAATGTTTGGTCATCCTTTACGGATTGCCTCTAGCTTAAAGTATTAGGTGAAGTGGGTTTCTGATCTTTACTTTGGGCTTTGTGGCCTACCTCTGTATTTAATTTGGCAATGTGGGTCTTCTTTAAAAGGGGATTTTATTAGTATTTCTTCTCCTGGCTCTATGTCCCAATAGATTTTAAGATTAGGAGTTATATCTTTGTGTAGAATAAAGCTCAATTCTTTCCTTTGGTTAAAGGTGGAGGGCCACATGTACATTGGGCGTCGTGTTCTCTGTGAAATTATAGACCTTTGTAGAGCCCAACAAAGGAGTGTTTGTCAAATAAAGGATTTTCAAGTGGCATTCTCTCATTGTATCAACATAATGGCAAGTCAAATTGAAGCTCAAAGATCCAAGAATGGGAAGTTATCAGAAGTTGTGGCTCACTAAACAAGATAAATATAAAAATTGCAATCATACTTCAATATGCTTTTACGAACTAGTCTTGGTTCTTGTTAGGAGATCACATATATGTTCACCCCTCCAAAGGTTTCTATTGGCTATATTTGATCTTCCGATAATGAAGAGGAGGTTTTTCATCAAGTACAAGGATCCATGTCAACCATAAATGCAGATCCGAATAATAATCACTAAGCTAACATCAAACAAGAAGCCCTTATTGAGCATGTCTTCTTCTAAGTCTAGGTTTGTAAATGCATTGTAAAGTACTTTTGTTACTAGCTCAATTATTATCTGTTATACTAGTGGACTCTATAAATATATTGCTATAAATATAAGAACAAGTGAGATAGTAAACCATCATTCACTATTAATACCTATTTTAGTTTGAAAAAATACAATAAATAGAGGAAACAATGACATAATAAAGATTATCCATAAAATGGAGAATATCTTTGCATGAGAAAACAACTTCATATCCATTGGAATACTTGCAAACTCTCTCTTATAATTGGCATCCATACTCAATCATAGATTTCCTTTTTTCGTTTATTTTGTGGAAGGAAAAGGGACCATTATATCAATTTTTTAAGTTTGTTTTGTACAAGGAAAAAAGGCTCATTATGTGTTGTAAGGAAAAAAGGCTCATTATGTGTTGTATAGTTATGAAATATCATAGGATATGGTTTTTGATGCCTTGCTTTTTTTCTTTCTCATGTTTTCATTTTTTATTTTCTTTCCCAAAATTTACTTTTTATTTTTTTTATTAGTCCCTATCTACGATAGAGACTATATATTTCATCTTTACCTATTAGTGAGTATCAATATTTTTTTTTTTTTTAAATGAGTAAAAGTTATATTAAAATTTGTATTTATAAATATAATTTTGAAAAATTGTGATAACATTTTATTAGATAAAATGTCTTGAATTGACCATTTCTATCATTGATAAGTTAAAAAAAAATAAGAAAACAAATAAAAATAAAATTACCTTTAACCTTACCTGCCACCAATTTGTTGTTGCTTGGCGTGTAAGTAATTAACTTTTCCATTGTGCTATCCTTTGTAATCGATGTCCTTTGTTGCTTGTTTCCCTAAATTCCATTACTTTCCCCCAAAGTTGAGATAATGAACGAGCATTGAGATCCATAAATGTGTTTAAATATTCCCATTGCCAAGTTGCGGGTACCATGATTCTTCAAGGGTGTTGGGATATGATCGGGTTATCCTCCAATAATGTCTCATTCCCATGAAGTAGCTGATAGGGGAAGGATGATTCCTAGTATCACGATGTACACAAATTCATAGCACAATTACAAGCTTGTGACCATCTAGGCAAGGTTCAAACTTTAGGTGGAAAAGAGTAGTTGTCAATGGTCGATAGCATGGATATGTATGTGTCTACAACTTGATCCTAGTTTGAAAGACATTTGTTTGATACCAATTTTATGGTGTAAATTTGTTTTGCAGGTTTTGAACTATCCTTTGTAATCAATTTCCTTTATTGCTTGTTTCCTCAAAGGCCATTACTTTCCCCTGAAGTTGAGACAATGAATGAGAAATGAGATCCGTAAACGAGTTTACATCTTCCCGGAGCCGAGTTGCGGGCACCATGATCCTTCAAGGGAGTTAGGTTATGATGGGGTTATCCTCCCATAAAATATCATTCCCATAAAGTAGCTAATGAGGGAAGGATTATTTACAGTATCACGAAGTACACAACTTCTTATCCTAATTACAAGCTTTACTAGCTAGGAAAGGTTCAAACTATGGGCGGAAAAGAATAGTAGTCAATGGTCGATAACATAAAAATGTATGTGTCTACAACTTGATCCCAATTTGAAAGACATTTTTTTGGTACCAATTTCATGGTGTAAATTTGTTTCTCAAGTGTTTGTGGTTGATGTTGAAGCATACTCCTATGATGATGAGGTCATCAAGAAAGTTGAGGCAATGGGAAAGCTAGGACTTATGAGCATTAATGCTTAGGATGACATTTTTGTATTCATTATTAAATCCACCGGTGCACTTAAATCTTCTTAGAAGACAATTTTGTCTTTAAACAATCACATTTTTGTACCTTGCAATGTAAATTAAAAGTCAATGAATTCTTCGTGCTCATATTTTCCCCTCATTGTGTCTTAAGAGTTCATAGTTTTGTACCTTGCTATGTAAGATTAAAATCTTTAAATTCTCCTACTCATATATTCCCTTCAGTTTTTGTTTTTAAAAGATCAAAGTTTTACACATTGCCATGTTATTTCAACTCTCATAGTCATATTTTCCACTCATTATTTGTCTTTAAAAGATCAAAATTTTGCACATTGTCGTGTAAGCTCAAAATCTATAAATCATCCTACTCATGAAGTTTCCCCTCATTTTTTGTCTTTAACATATCACAATTTTGCACCTTGCAGGGAACTTAAAATTTTCCTACTCCTATTTTTTTGCATTGTTTGTTGTTGAAAGATCACATATTTGTGTCTTACAGTGGTTCATTCATGCTTCTCAACATATTTTATGGAGGGGCCTTATAAGATCTATTTTGAAAACATTGTCAAGCAGTTACAAGACTAATTTCGTGATGCTTCATTCATGGTATTCAACTTCAGAGAAGGCAATAAGAAGAGCCAGATCACACAGATTTTATCTAAGTTTGATGTGACTGTAATGGATTACACTAAGCAATACAAGGGTTGTCCATTGCTTTCAATGGAAATGATCAACCATTAATTAAGGTCAAGTGAGTTATGGCTAACCTTACATTAGAAACACAATATAGTGCTATTGGATTATGAGAGAGGAGGATGGATTGTGCTTGCATTTATGTTGGGTGGTCTTCCTATTTATGCAAAACAATACTCAGGAGAAGATAAAACCCTAGACATGGTTCACAAAGAGGCATCAAAGGAACTTATGCAAATGTTATGTCCTTTGAACCTAATACCATTCCAGCTCAAATATCTTCGATATATATCAAGAAGGAACAATGAAGTAGAATAGCCACCTCTTGATAGGGAGTTGGTGCTTGATTGTCTCACTCTTAGAATCATACCCAACTTTGATGGAGAAGGGTGTTGTAGACCTATTTTTCACATATATAAACATAATCTCTTCAACCCTGATGATAGGACACTTGAATTGTTGTTTACCATGGGGAAAGTAGAATAAGAATGTGCGATATAACAAACAAGTATTGCTAATTCAATTCCAAATTTACAGGACCAATAATTGTCATTTTAAATTCACATTTGTCATGTTGTTTTTTTATCTAAGTAAAACAATAATGAGCATCAGTTCAGTGGAAAAGTTAATAAATAACATTTATTTGGGTTCGTGTAGTTTGTTATAGTATATCAATTTATTTATGTTGTTTGTAATGCCTTAGATGCATAGATCCCCTAGGGTAAAAACTACAATGTAACCATATTTTCTATATCTATATTTCATATTGTTACAAACCTCTATATAACCGTATTGTTACACACATCTAAAAAGGTCAAAACTATTATCGTAAAATAACCTCACCCGAAAAGAAAGAATTACGCCTATGCCCTAGCCCACTCCGTTTCCCCGACATAAAGTTAACTTAGCAATGAAGCACCGAAATTCTTAACAATCGATCTGACCTTTGACATAAATTTTAATTTTTCAAAAACAAACCCCGATAAGAATGATGAATATTATGTTGCTTTTATAAATTTTGTGTGGAATGAATAATAAAGTAAGAAGTTGAATGTAAATATCTTTACATGTGGAATGATTTCACTTTTTAAATTTAGATAATATTAAATTTAATGAAAATATATATTTTTCTACTGCTTAAAGTTGGCTTTATGAAGAGTGTGTGAGACTAGCCATTAAGGTTATATTTGGGCCATGTTACTTAAGATTACATAAATATTATATTTGGGCCATGTTACTTAAGATTACATAAATATTATATTTGGCCATGTTACTTAAGATCATACATAAATATAAGAAAGGCTTTATGATGAGTGTGTGAGACTAGACATTAAAGTTGTATTTGGAACATGTTACTTAATTAAAAAAAAAAAAAAAAAAAAAAAAACTATAAATATAAAAAAATCTTGAATTCTAAATTACAAAGCTTTTCATCTATATTTTATAATATTTTTTTTTTTATATTTTGTAAATTTTCTTTTTGTTTATATATTTTGTAATCTTTCTTTTTATTTATATATTTTGTAATCTTTCTATTTATTATTTAATATTTAGACATTTCTCTTATAACTATGTGTATCTTTATTATGTTTTTTATTTCCAAAATGTTTCCAGCAATATCATATAAATTCCCATTCCATAAATAAAAGTCAATAAATTCAATAATCACATTCTTTTTCAAAATGACTAAGAAAATGTTATATTTTCTTAGCATTTTCCTAGTATAATCATTTAATCATAACAACTTGATCGCACTTTAAATAAATTCAAAACAGGAAAAGATTTCTTAGAAGTGTTTAAGTAATTTATCAATGAAATGAAATGAAATGATATTAAGTGGAATTAAATATAATTATTAATATTAGATGTTTTCTTTTCAAATATTATTATTTCAGTGTTTTATAATATTTTGTTAATGATATATATTTTATTATTATTGTTAAAAAGAGACGTGTTTATAATAAACAAAATCATTTGTTATTTTCTCTTCCTCTAACAAGTTGGTGTAGCAGAATCACAGAAGGATTTAACAAATTCTATAGTATTTCTTTTGAGCACATTTTTTGGGAAAACAACTCCTTAGCATATAAAATGTCAAAGATGGCACTAGAAGGAGAAGATGGCTACTTATTATGGGAGGAACATTTGGACAACTCTGTCCAGGAACAAGGTTCATTATACTTTTTGGACTGGGTTTGATTAGGATATGATTAGAAGACTTTTGATGATCAGAATTTTGAAATGTTGGAGTACTTTCTTGATTCAGTAATATGAATAGTAATGGTATGCTTTTTTTTTTTCCGCTGAAAAAAAAATCATTTGTTATTTTATGTCCAAATATTTGCAGTTTATGTCTTAAGGTTCTTGAATATGTTCGAGATTTATTTGTTCCGTGCTCTTTCTCGCAAAGAACGTTTAGAGGATGATTTCTAGTGATCTTCATATCAATGTTACTTGGGACTTTTTATCTTTGGTTCAGAATGTCGACTACTAAAATGAAAAAGTTTAAAGAATTTTTTGGTTTTATATGCTATTCAATGAATATAAACTTTGTTTCTTCTAAAATTTTGGCATATTTATTGGAGCATTGTAGAGGGAAAAGAAGCAAAAGTTTAGAATTTGTAAAGATCTTATTCTGGTTGAAAATAAATCAATTTGATATTTTGATGGTTATGTTCAATATGGTCTTTGTGGGTGTGGTATGATTATAAAAATAAAGGATGACCATTTTTCTTCTATCTGGATGGGATATGGTGAGAGAAAAAAAACTAGAGCAAAATTGTTGGCTCTAAGGTCTTTATTATGTTTTGGTACTCATATGAGTATCACTTCTCTATAGGTGTTGGGGGATTCCAAGAATAACATCAAATGGGCTTCTGGATTATATGATATGCATGTGACCTCTTTGGATCAATGGTGTCAAAATATCAAATATGTGATCTCTTCTTTCAAATTCATTACTTTTCAGCATATATATAAGGAGCTTAATACTGATATTGACTACTTATCTAAAAAAGCTGTGTTGGAAAAAGGCCTATTATTTTATAAGGAACATTTATAAGGAACATTTGGAAAATATAATACTCTCTAATGGTTCCTTCTATATGTATTGAGGTTGTCACATATTTACTGTAATCCTTTTTGGTTGACTTGTTTTATGTATATAGTGGTAAAGTCACTAGTTATACTCCTTTTTGTCTTGTAGGACTATATATATATATATATATATATATATATATATATGTATAAGCAGGGGCTATGGCCCATACCAGGTGTGTAATTCAGACTATGGTTATTTCCAAGACTATTTAGAACTGTTCTCTCATAATTTTCTGAATTCTTTTGGCATAGTGAGAAGGATTATTTAGAATTGTTCTCTCATATATATATATATATATATATATATATATATATATATTTTTTTTTGTTTTTGTTTTTTTTCTGAGTTCTTTTAGCATAGTGGGAAGCATGTGTATGCTTGCTATTTGAGAATATATTTTGTTGTACAAAGCATTGCTCTCTTTGATTCTATTAATATCAAGAAGCATATTTTTTCCTTGTTTAAAAAATCATTTTATTTCTTAATTATTTTTTATTTCACTATCACTTATATCATAATTTTTTTTAATTAGTATTCTAATCAAACCAATATAATATAATATTTAATGTAAGGGTCCTCCCAGGGTCCTTAGTTTTATTTAATGAAATATAGCAACTTAGTGAAAATTTTCTATCAATCTGAATTTTGTTTAAGTTATTTTGTGTTGAGTCCTTTTGTTTGTTTCAGTGGTTTTGCAAAATCCTTGATGTATGATATAAATAGCAGCAAAATCTCTTATTTCTAATATGGATATCAATTCTAATAAGTAGCAATTAAACATGAACATGTATAAGCGGAATTTTATACAATCTATAGCATTTCGTAATTTCCTAAGTGTAAACATTAAATTTTCATACAAGTAAAATACCTCTAGGATAGTAGAAACTCAACCCGCCACAATAGGTTTACCACCCTTCCAACTAGGAATGTCTCGCCGACTTCCTAGCTCCAAGAATTTCTTCTTGGACCCCCAAGCCCAAAAATTTAGTACAACCAATCCAACCAGTTCGGTATTTCCCGCAAACAATAAGAAACAAACCTCCTATGTTGTTTCTCCTCAATCCTTCCTTTCCTCCAAACCTCGAGTTGTCCCCCTCCTCAAAGATCTCCCTTCCAAGTATTTTTCATTCCTTCCTAGTGTTCTTTCCCCCCAGAGCCAACCAATCCCTTCCCCCTTCTATCGTTCTCCCTTAAATACTATTTTCATCCTCCTCTAGCCTTACTCCATTGCCCTCATCAAATCACTCCAAAACCCCCAAACATTTATTTCATCATAATAAAATATTATATTTTATGTGTTTATTCTCTCGAGCAGTTCAATGCTATTAATGTCAATTAATTTTATTTAAGTGTGTTGACTGCACATTCATTAATAAATCCTAATATGTTCATTTGGGATCTTGCATGAGACGGTGGGTTAATTACTAGTCCAACACACCATTTTAAATATTAATATGTTTGAATAAAATAATAATATAATAGTTATTAGTGTTGACTTTCAAGTCGGTAGTGGTGAATTCAGGGAGGGCGGGATATCCTGCAATGGGGTCATCTACCGATAGGGAAGTTTACCATTAAAGAAGCTTATCATTTACAAACCAACTCAAATAATTCAGAGGAGGATCAAGTATGGAAGTATTTATGGGAGGCCAAGTTGTGGCCCAAGATTACTATTTTTCTCTGGTTAGTCCTAAGAGGTCGCATTCTGACGTGGAACAAGCTTGTGAAATAAGGTTTTGAGGGCCCTTTTATGTGTGTTCTATGTGGTCAGAATAATGAGACAATGGCGCATCTTCTTGATGAATGTAGCTTTGCTTCAGAGTTGTGGGATGAAGGGACCGGGTTTTTTAGAAGGACTGCCCGGGTTAGATCAAACCCGTAGCAAACTATCAAGCAATGGAATGGGAATCCCTTTCAAGGGAACATTTTGAACCGTATATGGCAATTGTATCCTAGTTTCCTCCTCTGGGAGGTGTGGAAAGAATGAAATTATCGTTTGTTTCAGGAAAAACAAAAGTGCAAATCCTGGAAGATCGTCTGGGAGCATCTTAAGCAGGAAATAAATGAAACCTTGAAACTTACGAGATGGAATATGGAAGATTTGAGTGGCCTTGATAATGAAACTAGGCTATTACATACCTGTGGCATCAGAGGTCTTCCTCCGTTTATTGGTACACAGTGTAAGGCTATGAAATCGCAGGAAAGCCCGACTCAGTGGTCTCCGCCTCAACAGGGATCACGGGGGGTTCACTAGCGAGGCAATATCGTATCACGTCCATTCATATTGGGGGTTTGTATAGTCTTAAAAACCTCAAAAATACATTGCCTCGTATTAAGGGGTCAAGGGGGGTTTTTAATTTGACATCGTAAAATAAATATTGGGGGTTCTTTTATTTGGGTGGGATGAGGAATAACCTCCAAATTGTACCAACCTAAAACTTAAGGACCCTCCATTTTTATTTGATGTTGCTTATGATCCTAAGTTTTTTCATAAATCTAATAATAGTGTACCAACGATAATATCGATGGAATTCTCTTTGGATTACTGGGCTTGATCCATACTCATTTAATAGCTTATTTAGGCTTGGTTTGAATTGATGCTATATTATTTTTCATCTTCAATTTAATATATGTAACTAATTGGGAGTTCCAGAGTTGAACAATTTTATTGTATTTTTTTGTAGGCATTCAAGTAAAAGATCTAACTCATCATTTTTTAGGTTGGGGTTTATGTGGGTATTTAGATTTAATCAAACCTTGCTCCATGAAAACCAATAAAAGTGAGATCAATCTTTCTTGGCTCACCGGAACCAAGAAAAGTTAGATCAATCTTTCTTGACCAATTATTTGTTTCAATTTTTGTATTATTCTTTAACATTTTCACATTTCTAGTTAGGAATAGTTGTTAGATTGAGTTATATTTGGCACATTCATAATTGTAATTCAATTCTTATATACACAGAATTCATCTTAATATTGTCTTGGAACTAACATGAACATAGGTGAAAATCTAAATCCTTATTTACATACCCTATGTGTTATCATTACCATGAAATGGTATCATATAATTTTCACCATTTGTGTATCTTTATAACTATTCCATGCTTGAAACCTAACAATGGAGTTTTCCCCCTCTCCTATAAATATTAATATACATACATACATATATATATATATATATATATATATAACCCAAGAAAAGGTAACTAAATGTTGTTAATTCCCTTGATTGCAAGAAAAAATGTAGAGGGAGTGGAGGAAATTCATTGCATCTTGTGAGTGACCCAAATCAAAGATATGCACATGATCATATGGTGTTAGTGGAAAGTAAGAGGATTTTTTCTATGTTCATTTGGGTTCAAACATAAATGAAGTTTGTTTTGATAGGAAGGTAGGGGAGTCCATCCACGAAAGGGTTTCAATTTTGAATTTTTATGGAGTTTAATTTATTAATCTTATAGAAAACATGAACTCTCTATGGCTATACTTATATTTACATGATATAAAATTGGTAGATTGGCAGACTGTGGTGTGAAACATATGCAATTCTCATATTTTCTAAGCATGGCACTAACTATTGGACTACCAGCCTTTTATATTCTTTGTTTTGTTGATCTCTTGTCTGGGTTTCCTTTTATTAATTTTCCTTCCCGGGACTATTTCATTGGGTCTTTCACTATCCAACGCTACAAATTGATCAATCACCCCTTTAATCCTGGTGGGATCATTATTAGTATTATACTATTATTTTCTTTAGTATCATGTTTGCTTATAATAAGATGTGTTAGGACTAATGTTTGTTACAACTTGATAATATGATATAAAGGGAGTATTAAAAATGGGTTGATAAAAATGGATACATAAAATATCTGGTGAAACTAGGGGTTTTCTTAATTGGAAAGCCATATTGGGAGGGGGGTTCAACAATAAAATTTTAGGAGGAATTTTCCAATATTTAGTGAAATTAGGGATATTATTTAATATAATGCGAACGATCATGCTATGTAACAAGTTCACTGAATGAACCCCCCGTGGCAGGGATGGTTGAAACTGAACTTTGATGGTGCGTCTAAAGGGAACCTGGGAGTGGCAGGGTACGGTGGAGTGGTTAGAAATAGCCATGGCCAAATTCAGTTATGCTATTATGGTAATATTGGTAATGAAACTAATAATGCTGCGGAGTGTGAAGCTCTGCTTCAAGGTCTCATGCTTATTACCAGACGTGGCTTTCATAGTTGTATTGTTGAAGGTGATTCTGAAATTTTTATACAGACAGCTAACAAACTTTTAAATGGAACACAAGCTGTAAAGATAACCACCACGTGGCGTCTGGCGTGGAGGATTACATGTCTGGAAACCATGATTAGAGGTTTCAACTCCATCGTGTTCATACATGTAAGAAGAAGCACCAACTGTCTGGCTGATGAGTTGGAAAACCAGGGCGTCATACAAGTGAATGATAGATGGGATGGGTAGATATCGAATTTACCATCCGATACGTGTTGTCTCAAGTGCATTAACATCGCCGAGTGTGATAATAAGGGATGGTTGGCGAAAGATGATGACAGATTCAATCCCACTACCGGTAATTGATTTAGGGATGGTACACGTCTCGACTCAAAGGGACAGATGGAACGAAGGGAAGAAGTACCAAAGGATGATCGTCAAGGATTGTGGAGATATTAAATCAGAGGGGGAATTTAATTTGGAGAACTTGCAGCATGCGAAGATAAGGTGGCAAAGCATCTGCAAGATTACGATGGAGTTTCATGATCAACAAAGGACAATGGGTACAAACGATGAAGGTTGTGCTAATTATATCAGCGTCAGGCTCATGATGCCGAATTCAATGGCGATAGGAGGCAGCTCACCCATAAATATGGACTGGAGAGGTGGTATCAGGACCAGAGCTTCCAGGCGGTTTTTTCCTTGGATTACGTTCAACAAGTGTATTGTGACTGTGAGGGTGCAAAGACTTTGTAAGATTGCGAATATCATGCCTTCGAAAGGCCGTGCTGTGAAATGGGGTAGGAAAGACCATGGGGAAACAAGTATGATGGGTGGAGGTGCTACACCTTGTACTGGTCCTAGCCATGATCAATGGAATTCGGCGGCTACTGTTGTTTTCTTTCGATGTTTCTTTCCTCTGGGAGTTAGGCAGAAGGTTGAGGAAATTGAGGCCGACTTATGGCGTCTGGTGGGGGAAGCTGATTTACCGAAGGAAGTGGAGGCCATGGCTAATTGGATCCATGACTCGGGGAATACTATGGGTCATATGGCATTGTACAATCGGGCGATTGTTACTCTGTGGGTGACCAAAACCTTAATTTCCCAATGTCTGGATATGCGTGGTGATGATTTATCTGGTTCTCCTCGGCTCAAGAGGCTGCAGGAAGTTAGCAAAGACACGGTGGATAACTGTAACTAGATCCATATGAAGCTGGACCTACTGGCTGACAAACTGGGCATAACATATCTGGATGTGCCGAAAAAGGAAGCTAATCCTCGAGGTCCTAAACCTGTGGATAAAGGGGAGGTATCAAATGCTCCCGTTCTGGTGCAGAGTGATGACGAGGCGGGACCGACAACCTAAGGTCTCTGATGATGTTGGATCCTGTGGCATGGTATTCTCAGCTGTAATTTCTTTTGGTTCTGGTGTTTCATCGTTTGGTGCTGGCTTCTGGTTCTTCTCATGGATGGGTATCAATAGTTGTTTGGGGCTTTGGTTATGGGTAGGGTTAGTAATGTCTGTTGTTTTTATGCTGTGTAGGGGAAGGAATTTTTGTAATCTCTTAAACAGTTTGATTTTCTAATCTCTCAAACAGTAGTTTTATGCTTGGTGACATTTCTAATGATGGTCTTACCTTTTTGCTTCGGCTGAGTAGTTCTATAGAAAATTTGGCTTATTTCTCTGTTAAGACTGTTGATAGGGACTGGGTGGGGTGCATAATTCGAAGGTGGCTCATTTAGCACCTGTTTTCTGGGAAATGAGGGGTGGCTCTTTCAGCACCTGTGCTGATCAGTGGGATCTGTTGGTTCTCATGAAGCACCTGGATATTGTAAGAAGTTGCATATGTATTCTCTGATTACGATAATAGAATGAAAGTTACCTTTTTTGCTTTAAAAAAAAAAGGTCGGTAGTGGTGAATATCTTAAATGTATTACCCATCCGAATCAAATGTCTTACATGGTAATAAATTAATAACATTATTACTTTAATGCCATCCTATCCCATCTTTTAAATATTTATTTTTAACTTTTCACAATTGCTTTGATTAATCCTTCAATTAATTACTTTACTCACTGATCTTTATAATAATTGAGTTACTCCGCTATAGTTTATGGTAAAGGACAATTCTATTATTATTAATCATTAATTAAATAATAATAACAACAACAATAATAATAATTAGTGTTTAATAAATAATAATAATATTTATTTGTTTAACCGACAAGTACCCTAATACTAACACAATGTTCTTTTATTTATAAACAAAGCACCCTTAAGGATTTTATACAATCATTATAAGAATTAAACAGTACAATTCTACTAATGCGTATGGAACAGTATTTATGTTTTATTCACGATAAATTCCTTACGACAATTCTAATTGAAGATATTTAATCAATTGCTTATTACAATGTTCACATATACTTAACAACTTAAATTCTCATTATCTTTATTGGATCATCGCACAATTATCTTAGTTATTCATAACAACTTATACAATTATTTAACATGTCTAGTATTCTGTAACGTCCCCATTTTGACCCCCTTTGCATTAAATCGTAAATGATGTAAATATTGTTATTTAATCATGGTGAGGAGCTCAAGGCCAAGGCCCCACCATTGATTTAGCGTTTTATGTATCAGCAATTAAAAATAGATGCCTATGGTTCTTGTGCTGGACATGCACAATGTAAATTAAGACATCATGTAAATACGAGTTTTAATGAAATACCCACAACTAGCTATGCAATGCAACAAAGAGATGGGGGCATGATTCTACAAGGAATAGGGAGGGAAATTATTCAAACCCTTGAGCCAATGGTGATAAGCCAAATATCAATGAATGAACCCCAACTACCCATTTTGACTTGTGCACCTAATCATTTAATTCTTCTAGGAGTTGGTTGAGGCAGTTAATGCCTTGGGAATGAATAGGTATGGTAGCCAATTTCATGCATGGGCAAGCCATCAACCTGGGAAAACGTACTTTTGGTTATGGGGCAAGAAAGCACCCACGAAATTGTGCCCAAGGCCATTCTTCACCCATTGTCTTTCCTCTCTCACGCAGTCTGAGCTAGCTGAGTCTGTCTCCTTCACGTTTTCTTCCATTTTCCTATATTTTCCATGCATGGGAACTCGTTTTTGTGTTGCACAATGGCTGGGGGAAAGGGAGTCACATTTTGGGGGTTTATAGAGATCGTTTCTGTTCCTGGAATGCAGAAAAATGTTTTCTGAAAAAGAATTTCTCTCCTAGGGTTTATTTCCCATCTACCAATTCGTTTTGGTTGCCCACGTTTTTCAGCAGTTGTGTTTTTGTTGTTGGGTGCATCCCTATGTTGGGTTGAAATGGTGAGCAAGAATTAGGAGTGGAAGTGGACCAGAATTGGCTTGATAAACCTAGTGAGGAGGTATCCTCTCAAGAGTATCAAAAGGGTTGGTTGCTCTTCTATGCACACCTTGAAGAACACTGGAATGGAAGGTATGGCCTGAGGGACTGTGTAATAGTGAAGGGAATACTTCCTTGTGCCAGGTGTGTAGATATTGTGGGGACCAAGCTAGATAGATCTTGTAGAGGGTGTCCATAGCTCCGTGGATGAGCCACTAACTTAGCAATTCATTCCTTTCCATTTCCTTAGCAGCCTGATAAACCCAATTGCAGATTGGCTTGGCTCATTTTGGTGTATGTTTGGCTATGTGTGAGTCTGTTGTTCCCTGGTTCCTTGTAGAAATCATGCCCAGCTCGGGGGTGGCAATTGTGTTATGGGATTGAAAAGCACAATTGGCCTATGGTTGGGTGGAACGTTGCAGTTGCATAGCTAGTTACTCGGGACTACTTTGCTTTAAGATAAGTACTCTCTTGTGTTAATTATGTATTGTCTTTAATTGATGAATCTCATGAATATCTTGAATGTATGATGGATGTGTAACTGAATCTATTCCCGCTATATTTCTTTTTGTTGATGTATACGTAACTTCAGAATGTATTTCATCTATGTATTTCATATATATTTATTGTACCCTTATTAGAGATGTGTTATTTCTCTATAAGGAAGTGTCGTCATGTGGATTGACAAGTGTCGCAAGTGTGTGTACTTGCCGATGGGTTATTAGACCACCATGTGTGGGGTCGGCCCTGAAATATATATTATAGTGTGGATGTATCTAGATAGACAAGTCGGCCCCATAGTGTAACTGGGCAAACAAGTTAAGTATAAATAGAGATTAGGAGATCTCTATTTGCATCATTCGGAAAGACACACTTCTCTCACTCATAAAGTGGCGCACTAGTGAGGAGGAGGATCATCTGCTCTAGGAGACTATCTCAAGTGTATTTTGGTTGTACTTTGGTTGAGCCATTGCTCTCTCTATCTCTGAGGAAGTTGTGGGGTTTTTCACCTTAGGGTTTTCCCCACGGAAACTCTGTGTCTCTTATCTCTCATGCTTTTGATTCTTGTGATGCTTGTCATGCTTATTGTGATTGTTATGCATTGATATACTGTATATGTTATTATCTCAGTAAAGATCCTAGAGTATTGTGAATTAATGCTCAAAATTTAACATGGTATCAGAGCTAACCTGAGAAGAAGACATTTTGCAGTGACAGAAACTTGAGTTTCTTGTTTATTGGGTTTTTTCTCCACAGATTTTGGAAAAGTAGTATAGTAGATTGACTCTACTCATCAAGGTGAATCCATCTGTCCAATCAGAATTCAATTCTGAGCATTTTCAGATTTGGCCCTAAAAATTAGGGTTTCAAAAAAAAATAGGAATTTTTAGAATCTGAAGACATAGCTGGAAGCTCCTTGCAAAAATCAAAGTTTAGAGCTTTGGATCGAGATTTTTGGCTGGGTAGATCTTCGGGAAAATCAAACCCTAATTCAGGGCTCTCCCAAGTGAACCCAGGAGGACAAAAAGGCAAATCTGAAGGGTAAAACTTTGTTGATCTCAAATTCTGAATGCACCAAGCTGATCAACTCATCAAGGCACATCTTTCTATCCTTTCAGAAAGTTGAAATTCACATTTTGAATTTTTAGGGTTTTTTCGACAAACCCTAATCCGGGACCAGATCCAGTTTTCAGCATTTCAAGTGGTAAGACCTAAATCTTCTCTATTTCCATTTGAAGTACTCTTTAAGATGTTTCACCACACCAAGCTTGAGGATAAGCTTGAAGGGGCTGATAACTTCCGAGCTTGGAAGTATAAGATTGGGTTAATCCTGGAAGAGAATGAGTTGGACTCATATATAAAAGAAGACATCCCTATCCCAGAGGATGAATAGGCCAAGGTATTGCATAAGAAGAACTTGGTCAAGGAAAAGAGAATCATTGCTGATTCTATTAAAGACCATCTCATACCCCATGTGTCTTCTCTAAAGACACCCAAGGAGATGTTTGACTCTTTGACCAAGCTATTTGAAGGGAAGAACATAAATAGAAAGATGACCCTGCGGAACCAATTGAAAGGAGTAAAGTTTCAGAATGGAGAAACCATTCAATCTTATTTTTCTAGGGTCTCCCAAATTAAGGAACAACTGGAAGCAGTAGATGAAATGGTGGTGAATGGTGAAGTTGTCATGACCACTCTGAATGGCCTACCTAGGTCATGGGACTCCTTCATTCAAGGAATCTGTGCAAAAAAGAAGTTGGTATCCTTCAACAGATTGCGGGAAGAATGCTCTCAAGAAGAAGCTAGACTTGTAGCTCATGAGGAAAAGATGGGAGGTGAAGATCAAGCTCTTGCAGCTCACACCAAAAGAAGCAAGCCCAAGAAGGAGCACTCTCGCTACAAGAGATCCTATCAAAAGAATAAGAAGGATCTAAGATGGTTCACATGCAATGAGAAGGGTCACTTTGCTTCAAATTGTCCTAATAACAAAAAGGATAAGAACAACAACTCCAACAAGAAGAAGAAGGGCAACAAAAGAAAGTTCCATGCTCATGCTTCCGATGATGATGAACCTCCAAAGAAGAAGGCTAGGGCAGAAAGTGATGATAGTAATGATGACTCATCAAGTGAAGAAGAGTATGTTCTGATCTCTACTCTCACAGGTACTATCTCCCATGGTTGTAATGATTGGTTAATTGACAGTGGGGCTTCCAAACACATGACTGGGTTTAAGGAATCTTTTGTGAACCTATCTGAACATGAATCACCCCATAAGGTGAAACTTGGGGATGATTATCAATACCCAATCAAAGGAAGTGGTGAAGCCTCCTACAACCTAGATTCTGGAAAATCTTTGAAGATGAAAGAAGTCCTTTATGTACCTGGACTCAAGAAGAACTTACTCTCCATCTCTGCATTGGATACAAAAGGTATGAGGGTTGCATTTGTGGATGGCCAAGTCCTAATGTGGCCAAAGGGAAAGACCATAGATGATGTAGTAGTGATTGGAGAGTAAGAGGGAGGTTTGTATAAATTGAAGGGACAACTTGAACATGCCATGGTGCATGAATCCATGGAGCCAAGTGAACTTTGGCATAGAAGACTTGCTCATATGCACTATAGGGCACTTCCAAATGCGAGCAAGGTTGTAGAGGGTCTTCCTGAAATCAAGACCAAACATGAAGGTGTTTGTAAAGGATGTGCAAAAGGTAAGAACATTAAGAAGGCTTTCCCAAGCAGTGAAAGCAAGGCAAAAGATATCGTGGAAATCATCCACTCAGATATATGTGGTCCTATGTCATCCAGTTCTCTAAGTGGGTATGTTTACTATGTCTCATTTATTGATGACTTCTCCAGGAAGACTTGGGTATACTTCTTGAAGAACAAAGATGAGGTGTTTGATAAGTTTAAGGAATTCAAAACCTCGATGGAGATTCAAACTGACAAGAAGATCAAAACATTCAGATCCGACAATGGTGGAGAATTCACCTCAGGTGACTTCAAGAAGCTTTGCAGTGATTCAGGGATTAAGAGGGAATTGACTGCTCCTTACAATCCACAACAAAATGGAGTTGTAGAAAGGAAAAACAGAACAATCATGGAAGCAGCAAGGGCAATGCTGCATGACCAGGATCTACCTATGCATTTATGGGCAGAAGCAGCTAGAACAACTATATATGTGCAGAATAGAACACCCCACAAGATATTGGAAAACAAGACACCATAAGAGGTCTTTTCTGGTAAGAAACCTAAAGTCAGCCATCTCAGAATATTTGGTTGTCCAGTATACACTCATGTCCCAAAGGAAAAGAGGACCAAACTAGATCCTTCAGGAAAGAAGGGTATCTTTGTGGGTTACAGTGAAAGCTCGAAGGCTTACAGATTATACTTTCCAGGGTTCAAGAATATTGATGTCAGCAAGGATGAATATAAGTTCAAGGACAGGTAATCCAGGAAACAAAGATCAAGAGGGAGCACACTCCAGAAGCTCCTACAAGGATGCATATTTTCAGAGGGAGTTGACCGTCTTCCTACATTCCACAACAAAAAGGTGTAGAAGAAGCTACTTCAACAACTCCTGCCAGGAAGCAAAGACTCAGAGGGAGTCCACCCAACAAACAAACAAAGATAAGTATTTCAATTATCATTTCTTGCCTATTTTTGTTTAAATAATATTATGCTTAGGAGATGTATTGTGCATATTGGAATGATTGCATTAATGAACAGGATACTACTAATATGCATGTGATGGGTAAGTGGCCTATGGCACCATACAACATTCCAGTGCTACTTATCTAGAATGAAACCTCTTTTCTGACATGTTGGGAGTAGTGCAAACTCTTAACAATGTTCTGGTAGAGACTGGAAGGAATCTAGAAAGTTGTGGAACATGGATAAATGTTGTATTGAAGCATTGGCTAAGATAACTACATGACTGCATGGCATATTTCTTTATGTGTAAAGAATTTGTTCTAAAAATTATGAAATGTTTCTAATCATGCAATTTAACTTGTTTTGTAGGAAA
Organism: Larix kaempferi; assembly: GCA_027924585.1. Taxonomy (NCBI): domain Eukaryota; kingdom Viridiplantae; phylum Streptophyta; class Pinopsida; order Pinales; family Pinaceae; genus Larix; species Larix kaempferi. The sequence continues at coordinate 42,779,197 of BSBM01000047.1, forward strand.
GACCGTATATCTTCACCTACAAAAGGACTACAACATTTGTTCCAGCAACAAAGATATCTATTGAAGATATTGAAGTTCCCAGGATCTAGGATGAAGAAATGGAATGCCATGATCCATCGATCATGAAGAAGATGTTTGGGATGCAGTCCCAAGACCTGACAGGGAGTCACATGTGTGCAAATTGAAGAAATCCTTGTATGGCTTGTAGTAAGCTCCCAGAACTTGGTGTGATACAAAGAGGAAGCTCATTACTGAATTTGATATGAAAGATTTGGGAATGATGCATTATTTCCTAGGTATGGAGGTGTGGCAGAATGCAGGTGGGATCTTCCCTGGTCAAGGAAAGTACACAGTAGATATCCTGAAGAGATTCGGGATGATGGATTGTAAGGCCATGACCACACCTATGGCATCGAATCTGAAGCTTCTGTGTGATGCTTCATCTGAGCCGGTTGATGTCTCTATGTATCAGCAGATGATTGGGTCCTTGATGTACTTGACGAACACGAGGCCAGATATTTGCTTTGCTGTGAACACATTGAGTCAGTTCCTGACGATCCGAGGAGTGTTCACCTGGTTGCTGTAAAGCATGTTCTGAGGTACCTGAAGGGTACAGTGGATTATGGGCTCAAGTATGAAGTGAATCAAAAAGTTTAACCTACAGGGTTATGTTGATTCAGAATGGGCAGGCAGTGCTGCAGATAGGAAGAACAAATATGGGTGCTGCTTCAGTATGGGATTAGGTGTGATCTCTTGGTTTAGCAGGAAGCAGTCCTGTGTAGCACTGAGTACATCTGAGGTAGAGTATATTGCAACCTGTTCAGCTAGTTGTGAGGCAGCATGGCTATGGAATCTATTGTCTGAGTTATTTGATCTCCCGTTGGATGCTACTGGTAGCTTTTGTGATAACCAGAGTTGTGTGAAGCTGTCCGAGAACTCGGTGTTCCACGACAGGTCGAAACACATAGAGATCAAATATCACTATATTAGGGATATGGTGCAGAGAGGAGCTGTAAAGCTCCTGTATGTTGCGACGGACAAGCAGATTGCAGATGTGCTGACGAAGCCACTAGCTAGGGTGAATTTCGAGTACTTCAGAGAGAGGCTTGGTGTTCTTCGGATTGATGACACTTCGAGGAAGAAGTGATGGACACATTTGCTGAAGCCATTCCAAGCATGTTGGAAGGAGGATCCTTCACATGGCTATGGATGTAAGCGCTAGATGATGAGCATCAGGATGATGTTCTGGTTTCTGCTTTGTATGATCAGTTGGATCGTTTTTATATGTATGTATGCATCATGTTGGATGTTGGATATGATCAGTTGGATCATTTATATGTATGTATGCATCATGTTGGATGCTGGATATGATCAGTTGGATCATTTATATGTATGTACACATCATGTTGGATGCTGTATATGATCAGTGGGATCATTTGTATGTATTTTGTATATGCATCATGATGGATGCTTGGACCATGTATCTGTATATGTATCAGGTGGATACATTGTATGATCAGGTGGATCATGTATGGTGATATGTATCATGTATTTGTATCAAGAGGATACACTGTATGATCAGGTGGATCATGTATGGTGATATGTATCATGTATTTGTATCAGGAGGATACACTGTATGATCAGGTGGATCATGTATGATGATATGTATCAGGTAGATACTTGGTATGCATCAGGTAGATGCCTTATATGATCAGGATGATCATGGATGACGAGCTTCAGGATGTTGCGCTAGATGACATGCAGCAGGATGTTGCAGTGATGATGATCAGGATGATCATGTGTACATCAGGATGATGTATGGTGAGTATCAGGTTGATACTCTATGGTTGTGGATCAGGTTGTGCAAATGAGCATATAATTTGGCCCTAGGAGATTTGCAGATAGTCTTTCGAGGTTTTTCCTATGGCATATAATTTGGCCCTGGGATATCTGGCAAATGCTCTTTCGAGGTTTTGCTCTGGGAGGACATATAATTTGGCCCTGGGAGATCTACAGATAATCTTTCGAGGTTTTGCCTATGGCATATAATCCGGCCCTAGAATATCTGGTAGATGCTCTTTCGAGGTTTTGTCCTATGGCATATAATATGTCCCTGGGAGATCCGATAGGTTGAGCTGTGTGCTCGTAATAAGTCCTGGGATGCTCTTGCGAGGTTTTTCCATGACCACATATAATCTGTCCCTGGGAGATCCTATAGGTAGAGCTGTGTGCTCGTAACAGCCTGGGATACTCTTGCGAGGTTTTGTGGTGACCACATATAATCTATCCCTGGGAGATCCTATAGGTAGAGCTGTGTGCTCGTAATAGCCTGGGATGCTCTTGCGAGGTTTTGTGGTGAGGTCACATATATATGGCCCTAGGAGATCCTATAGGTAGAGCTGTGTGCTCGTAACAGCCTGGGATGCTCTTTCAAGGTTTTGTGACGCACGTAATAAGTCCTGAGGATTCCACAGTATGGCCAGTGATGACAAAGACCTGCAGGTGGTGGGCCTACATCCAGTATGAAAAAGGACTGGCTCTGTAGAACTTCCTATGACGAGTAGAGTCAGAGATTGGTTGAGATAGCAGTAGCAGTGACGATGATGATGACGATGATCCCAAGAAGAAGACTTGTCTAGCAAATCTGTGTCGAGAAATACCTTCCTAGTTAAGAGGGAGTGTTGATGTATATGTAACTTCGGAATGTATTTCATCTATGTATTTCATATATATTTATTGTACCCTTATTAGAGATGTGTTATTCCTCTATAAGGAAGTGTTGTCATGTGGATTGACAAGTGTCGCAAGTGTGTGTACTTGCCGATGGGTTATTAGACCACCATGTGTGGGGTCGGCCCTGAAATATATATTATAGTGTGGATGTATCTAGATAGACAAGTCGACCCCATAGTGTAATGGGGAAAACAGGTTAAGTATAAATAGAGATCAGGAGATCTCTATTTTCATCATTCGGAAAGACACACTTCTCTCACTCAGAAAGTGGCGCACTAGTGAGGAGGAGGATCATCTGCTCTAGGAGACTATCTCAAGTGTATTTTGGTTGTACTTTGGTTGAGCCATTTCTCTCTCTATCTCTGAGGAAGTTGTGGGGTTTTTCACCTTAGGGTTTTTCCCACGAAACTCTGTGTCTCTTGTCTCTGATGCTTTTGATTCTTGTGATGCTTGTCATGCTTATTGTGATTGTTATGCATTGATATATTGTTTATGTTATTCTCTCAGTAAAGATCCTAGAGTATTGTGAATTAATGCTCAAAATTTAACACTTTTATTCATACATTTGCATATGTCTTCTTATAATATGTGAATGTTTCATTTAATAAGTATGGGGCTAGATGCCCCGGTTTTAGCATCACGATCCTCTCCATCACACTGGTATGATGGGTGGGGACGTTACAAAATGGTATCAGAGCCATAGGCTACAACATTGGGCCTCTATGGGCCAAACCTAATCACAATTACAATGGAAGACCCCTTCTTGATCACCACTTGCAGCATCAAGACTAAGCGGGCTAAGTTGGATAGTTTGCAAAGGTAAGATCACCTCCTGCTGAGTAGCAATCATCACCGAAAGAAGGAAAGATTTCAAATTTTCCTAAGAGTTTTTGAAAATTTTGTCTAAGTCTGAGTCAGCCAGAACTGGAGAGTTTGTGCCAAAACAGTCGGCTCAACTCAGCAAGTTGGTCCGCAACGGTGGAAGAACTCGACAAGTTGGCCCGAAATGACGAAAACTTTTCTGAGTATTTTTCGGTGTCGAAGAGGAATTTTCGGAAGAACTCAGCGAGTTGGTCCGCAACGACAGAAGAACTCAGCAAGTTGGCCCGAAATGGCGGAAAATTTTCTAAATGTTTTTCGGCGTCGAAGAGGAATTTTCAGAAGAACTCAGCGAGTTGGTCCACAACGGCGGAAGAACTCGGCAAGTTGGCCCGAAACAGCGGATCTCTGTGATGCACAAAATCCCTATGAGCCTAAGACAGATGCCATGGAGGAGAACATACATGTCGAAAATGTTGAAACATAATCTAATGGGAGAAGAAATCAAGAGACTCCTCCAGGTATTGCAACCACCATGAGAAGCCTAAGGGTGGAGTTGCAAAGTTGCAGAGAAGGTAATGAAAGGATGATTAAAGCTCAGGAGGAACAAAATCAATTGAATGCAACCATGCTGCAGAGCTTGACAGACATCCAAAGGCAAATAAACTCTAGGAATCAGACATCAAATCTAGAAAGGGGTGGGAGTAGTTCTAGGAGGAACTCCCGCAAGAGGGCCAGTAGCTCAAGAAGAGTTTCTACAGACAAAACTTATACTCCAGAAATCTCTTCTAGTGGATCATCCTATGAAGAATCCATTGAGGGTTCAAGCTCTTCATCTCGCAGAAGTAAGAGGAATAGGCACTACAAGAACAACTCACATGGGGAATTTAAGAAGGCAAAACCTCCTACATTTGATGGAGAGGTAAAGTCTGGTCAAGAAGCTAAAGCTTGGCTTCATGGGATGAGAAAGTATTTCCAAGTCCAAGACTACTCTGGGAATATGAAGGCAAGGGTTGCCATCTTCAACTTGAATGGAAGAGCATCTATATGGTGGGAACACATCAGGCAAGTGAGGAAGATCAATGAAAGGAAGATTGTGTAGAAGCAGCTCAAGAAATACTTCAAGCAGAAGTACCTTTCTAATAGGTACTATGATGATAAGATCAAAGAGTTCCATGAGCTGAGATTGGGACAATTGACCATGGAAGAATATGAAAACAAGTTCTTGGAGTTGCTAAGGTATGTCAAGTATATTCGAGATGATAAGGTAAAAATTCAACATTTCCTAAGTGGACTGCCCTAGTCATATAAAGATAGAATTGAGTTCGATGAACCTCGAACTCTAGAGGAGGCCATAAGAAAGGCCAAGTATTTCTTTGATCAAAACAAAAGCAAACCAGAATTCCATAAGGCATGGAAGGATAAGAAAAATGAAAAGTTTGATCAAAGGAAGAAGGGGTTCAAGCCTCGTCAATTCAGAAATTAGCAAAGGCATCCATCACAGGTTGTGACTAAGACAACTAGGATGATGGGAGACAAGCCAAGAGATCCAAAGGAGCCAAGCGAACCACTTCAATGTTGGGGTTGTGGAGGGGACCACATGCCTAGGAACTGTCCACATCAGAATGGGAATCCAAATCAAGTTCACAACATCCAGGGAGTTGAAACTGTGGGTCAAGTGGCGAGGACAATCCCTAGAATCTATGCAGCACTAGACGACCACCAGGTAAATCATCAATCAACTGTGGTTGAAGTTGAAGGTAAGATTGCTAAGCAATCTGTTTCTATTTTGATTGATCCTGGATCCACTCACAGTTATGTCACTCCTAGAATTGTTGAGATTTGTGCCTTTAAGAAATTAAAGCATAGTAAATCTTGGTTAGTTCAACTAGCCACCGGAACCAAGAGAAAAGTTAGTGAAATCATAGAGAAATATCCATTAGAGATGGATGGGCTATTCACTTATGCAAATCTAAATATTTTACCACTGAGTTCCTATGATATTCTCATTGGAATGGATTGGTTAGAAGCACACAAGGTTAAACTTGACTGCTACAATAAGACATTTGAATTCATAGACGAAGAAGGAAACCCAAGGGTTGTAAAAGGCATTCCAAAGGTGACTTCTGTTAGGCAGGTTTCAACCATGCAGCTGAAGAAGTTCTGTAGAAAGGGTTGTCAATTGTATGCAGCCCACATTTTAGAGGCAACAGAGAATGAAACTCTTAAATTGGGGGACTATCATGTACTGCAAGAATTCAGGGATGTTTTTCCTGATGAGATTCCAGGACTCCCTCCAAAGAGAGACATTGATTTTACAATTGAACTTGTGCTAGGAGCTGCACCAATGTCTAAGACACCCTACAGGATGAGTACATCGGAATTGCTAGAATTGAAAATGCAATTACAAGAGTTGTTGGAAAAGAAATATATCAGGCCAAGTGTGTCCCCGTGGGGAGCACCTGTTCTATTTGTGAAAAAGAAAGACGGAACACTCAGGTTATGTATTGACTACAGGAAGTTGAACAAAGTCACTATGAAGAAAAAATACCCATTGCCCCGAATTGATGACCTTTTTGATCAAATGAGAGGAGCAAAGGTATTTTCAAAGATTGACTTGAGGTCTAGTTACCATCAGGTAAGGATCAAAGAAGAAGATATTCATAAGACAACCTTTAGAATGAGGTATGGACACTATGAATTTGTAGTGGTACCATTTGGTCTCACAAATGCACCAGCTACATTCATGTGTCTCATGAATAATGTTTTTAGCAAGTATTTGGACAACTTTGTTCTTGTATTTCTAGATGACATTCTTATCTATTCTAAGAATGAAGAAGAGCATGAAGAACATTTGAGAATAACATTGAGAGAGCATAAGCTGTATGCAAAGTTGAGAAAATGTGACTTTTATAAAGATAGAATTCATTATTTGGGTCACATCATCTCCGACGAAGGAATATCTGTAGACCCTGAGAAGATTGAAGCCATCAGGAATTGGCCAATTCCAATAAATGTGACAGATGTGAGATCTTTTATGGGCCTCGCTGGTTACTACAGGAGGTTTATCGAAGGATTCTCCAAGGTCGCAAACCCGATCACTTCTTTGCAAAAGAAGGGGATAAAGTTTGAATGGTCACCAAGATGTGAGGAAAGTTTCCAATGGTTGAAGAATCTTCTTACGAGTGCACCTATTTTGAAGATTGCAGACCTAGAAAAAGACTTTGTGGTGTGTACCGATGCATGCAATCAAGTACTTAGAGGAGGTCTTATGCAAGACAACCACGTGGTATGGTATAAGTCAAGGAAGTTGAAGGAGGATGAGAAGAACTATGCTAGTCATGATATAGAACTTGCATCCATAGTACATGCTTTAAAGATGTGGAGGCATTACTTAATGGGAAGGAAATTTGAGCTAAGGACAGACCATTTTGGTTTGAAATACTTGTTTGATCAGCCAACTTTAAATGCTAGGCAAGCTAGATGGTTGGAATTTTTGTGTGAATATGATTTTGAAATCAAACACATAAAAGGGAAAGAGAACAAGGTGGCTGATGCACTCAACAGGAAAGTACATGAAATGCATATGGAAACACTTAGCACTTGCCAACCAGATTTGAGGCAGCAGATTGTTAACCATATGGTTGAGGATGAAATGTATGAGCAGATAAAGGGAAAATTGCAGCAGCAAGACCTTGAAAAGAAGTATGAAGGATATCATTTGGAAGAAAATGGACTTCTTACTTATAAGAATAGAGTCTATATTCCAAATGTGGAAGATTTGAGGAGGATTGTTATGGATGAAATCCATAAAGCTCCATACTTTGGTCACCCAGGATATCAGAAAACAATTGCCACAGCAAGAAAATATTATTTTTGGCTAGGGATGAAGAAGGACATCGTGGAATACATTTCTAAGTGTATGAATTGTCAGCAGGTGAAGGTCGAACACCGACACCCAGCAGGTTTATTGCATCCATTACCAATCTCAGAATGGAAATGGGAAGTAATTTCCATGGATTTTATTACAGGGTTGCCAATGACTGTGAAACAACATGATTCCATCATGGTTGTGGTAGACAGGTTTACAAAGACATCACATTTTATACTGGTTAAGTCCACACATAAATCCGATGCCATTGCAAATATTTTCATGAAAGAAATTTTCAGATTACATGGATTGCCTAAGGAGATAATTTTTTAAAGGGATACCAAGTTCACTTCCAATTTTTGGAAAGGTCTCTTTGCAGATTTGGGTACACAGTTGAGCTTTGGTACCACGTACCATCCCCAAACAGATGGGAAAACAGAAAGAGTAAATCGGGTGCTTGAAGACATACTTTGCATGTATGTAATGGACAAACCATCCAAGTGGGAGGACTATCTACACTTGGTGGAGTTTGCATATAACAATGGGCAGCAAGAATCTTTGGGAATGAGTCCATATGAGGCTTTGTATGGAAGAAGGTACAGGACACCAGTGACTTGGGACAATCCAGTGAACAAAATTGTACTTGGGCCAAAATTGCTTAAGGAAATGGAGCAAAAAGTTACAAAGATCAGGCATAATTTAAAAGCAACCCAGGATAGATAGAAAAGCTATGCAGATAAGGATATGATGCTTAGGGAATTTAGTGTTGGGGATCATGTGTATCTTAGAGTGAAGTCAAGAAAGAGTTCCTTGAATCTTGGGAGTTGTGCCAAGCTATCACCTAGATATTGTGGGCCATTTGAAGTTCTTGAAAGAATAGGGCTAGTTGCATATAGACTTGCATTTCCTGCTAACACTAAAGCTCATAATGTTTTTCATGTCTCTTTGCTTAAGAAATATGTACATGATCTTAACCATGTGATTAATTGGGATGTGATCTAGGTGGAACTCGAGGGAGAGTTCCAAACCGATCCATTGCACATCCTAGACAAGAAGGTAACATTGCTCCGGAACCGAGCCATCGGACACGTAAAGGTGTAATGGAAGCACTACGGTCTCGATGAGGCTACATGGGAGCTGGAGGATGCCATGAGGGTGGCATACCCATTTTTGTTCAATTTTGATGAGCACTGAGGACGGTGCTAATGTAAGGGGAGGGGAATGTAACGTCCCCATTTTGACCCCCTTTGCATTAAATCGTAAATGATGTAAATATTGTTATTTAATCATGGTGAGGAGCTCAAGGCCAAGGCCCCACCATTGCTTTAGCATTTTATGTATCGGAAATTAAAAATAGATGCCTATGGTTCTTGTGTTGGACATGCACAATGTAAATTAAGACATCATGTAAATACGAGTTTTAATGAAATACCCACAACTAGCTATGCAATGCAACAAAGAGATGGGGGCATGATTCTATAAGGAATAGGGAGGGAAATTATTCAAACCCTTGAGCCAATGGTGATAAGCCAAATGTCAATGAATGAACCCCAACTACCCATTTTGACTTATGCACCCAATCATTGAATTCTTCCAGGAGTTGGTTGAGGCAGTTAATGCCTTGGGAATGAATAGGTATGGTAGCCAATTTCATGCATGGGCAAGCCATCAACCTGGGAAAATATTACTTTTGCTTATGGGGAAAGAAAACACCCACAAAATTGTGCCCAAGGCAATTCTTCACCCATTGTCTTTCCTCTCTCACGCAGTCTGAGCTAGCTGAGTCTATCTCCGTCACGTTTTCTACCATTTTCCTGTATTTTCCATGCCCGGGAACTCGTTTTTGTGTTGCACAGTGGCTGGGGGAAAGGGAGTCACATTTTGGGGGTTTATAGAGGTCGTTTCTGTTCCTGGAATGCAGAAAAACGTTTTCTGAAAATGAATTGCTCTCCTAGGGTTTATTTCCCATCTACCAATTCGTTTTGGTTTCCCATGTTTTTCAGCAGTTGTGTTTTTGTTGTTGGGTGCATCCCTGTGTTGGGTTGAAATGGTGAGCAATAATTAGGAGTGGAAGTGGACCAGAATTGGCTTGATAAACCTAGTGAGGAGGTAGCCTCTCAAGAGTATCAAAAGGGTTGGTTGCTCTTCTATGCACACCTTAAAGAACACTAGAATGGAAGGTATGGCTTGAGGGACTGTGTAATAGTGAAGGGAATACTTCCTTGTGCCAGGTGTGTAGGTATTATGGGGACCAAGCTAGATAGATCTTGCAAAGGGTTTCCACAGCTCTGTGGATGAGCCACTAACTTAGCAATTCATTCCTTTCCATTTCCTTAGCAGCCTGATAAACCCAATTGCAGATTGGCTTGGCTCATTTTGGTGTATCTTTGGCTATGTGTGAGTCTGTTGTTCCCTGGTTCCTTGTAGAAATCATGCCCAGCTTGGGGGTGGCAATTGTGTTGTGGGATTGAAAAGCACAATTGGCCTATGGTTGGGTGGAACGTTGCAGTTGCATAGCCAGTTGCTCGGGACTACTTTGCTTTAAGATAAGTACTCTCTTGTGTTAATTCTGTATTGTCTTTAATTGATGAATCTCATGAATATCTTGAATGTATGATGGATGTGTAACTGAATCTATTCCTGCTATATTTCTTTTATTCATACATTTGCATATGTCTTCTTATAATATGTGAATGTTTCATTTAATAAGTATGGGGCTAGATGCCCCAGTTTTAGCATCACGATCCTCTCCATCGCACTGGTATGATGGGTGGGGATGTTACATATTCATATATCGATACTAGCGTACATGTGCAAAGTGTGCACGCGTGGCTAGTGTATGCACAGGTCGGATATGTACTATAAGCAACATTATCTCGCATAAGCATACTTGCTAACTAATAATAATAATATTCCATGTAGGTAGAACGAGCATACATATAACCTAATTACTTTAACATTATTAGTTTTTGTAGCAGTTATCCATTTAATGTTTCATTTCATTATCTTTATGTTCACATTAGTTTAATCAATCAATTACAAGGAAGGGTACCTACTACCACTAACTCAGATCATAATAATCTATGACACAAATGTAATATACTGAGTTACAACACAAGAATCAAATAGAGGTTTCAACACACACATGGTTAGTTAAGTTCCCTCTAAAACATCCAAGGCGCCCCTATCTACTTACCTCATTCTACCTAATTCACATCTAACTTACACATCCTATCCTTCCTCTAATGGACTACCCTAAAGTGTCAGGCCATGACCGAATCCAGTTAGAACCCACAAGTGGAAGTTTCGACTACATCGACCAAGCTTCCCCAGCAGGCACCCACCAGTCATCATCACACACCTTGGTGTGTGTTCCATAGCACATCCCTCCCATGACTCTGGGTTTTAGGGATAAACGGTGGGTAATGCCTCCACCCCCTAATGCAACAAGGGACTATGTCTACGTTGACATAATGACTATGTTGCGACTGTTACTCAATTTTTGTCATCAAATAACCAAGTTGGGTGATTGAGTTTCCTGAAACCCCACACCTTCCCACACATCATGATAATAACACAATAATCATGTTAAACAATAATTCATCACTTGCATACCATTTATCTTTCGGAATTCATGTCCCAGTGGTACTCCCACCTCATAGGACTCATCTATCACTTAGCTCTTTTAACCTGTAGGTTAGTCTCCAATCACAAGATCGAGAATATCATGCAATGATTGACATGTATATACATTTCATTACTAATGAACAATAATGAAAAATCATTTTCCTATGTACCATGCACCTGGTATCATATCCATCCATGCAACATATAACTTTAACTTGGTATCCACATACCCATCATTTATTAAATTTCCATTTTAGAGACATAATCAAAACACGAACATAATTCATCATATTAACATCATACCCATATATACCTAAACTCCGCAAAATAGTAAATTCATATGTCCACAATGTAATCAAACTAACGAAGTTCCACAATAATGAGCAAATACAATAGTTGATGATAGTTCAAGTGATTAGGACAGAACAGGGCAGTACATACACCCGCCCTTCAGGAAACTTCGTCTTGAATTTATACTCATAATAGTGTGGGGAAGATCATGACACATGGTTTATACTTCCTTCTAGGTTGAAAAACATGGGCTATACTTGCCCCAATGGGCCTCCTCTCATTTCTGACATAATGACATTCACAAAATTTACTCATTTTATCACAAGGGAAGTGTTCTTCTATTTTGTTTAATGTTTGCATAGGTTTTTGAATTGACCTATTCAGGGTTCATTACTATACTTATCCATAGAATAATTAACATCCTTGTTAAATTACATTTCATTTTCTATAAGGTGATTCACAGGAAGACCTTGTCTTCTATATAACTTTTATTTGACTCTAAAATGTTGTTATGATACTTTCATTGGTTCTCATCTCAAGTTATCTTCACTTTGACTTACACTATTTATTGTTCAAGAAATTACATATTAATACTCAACAATTTTGAGGAAATCCTAAGTCACGAGTCTTGGGATATGCCCATCCATAAATGATTTTAAATTTGATGCAAAATTCACCTCTGTGTGGAATGCAACCAACTTATGCCCACCATGAAATTTAACCTACCATGTCTACACACATACTTGGTAGGATTTGTACTATCTTGCAAGCCTAAGGTATTGTTAATCATTATCTAGCCTATCCTTACAAGGTGAAAACATGGCTTACTAGAATCAATTGTAAATACTCACCTTAACTCAAGTGGCTAGAAATTCGTTATGCATAATCATCTACGACACATGTCATCTAATATGACATTCCTTGGTATATAAAATGCCACTTTCGTAGTTTATGGTAATTAAGAATTTATTTGTATAAGGAGAAGGTATGAGGATGATGAGGCTACTTAATCCCGCAACTCGCATCACCATCTTGAATCTTGGGTTAAGACACTATGTCTCCGGCGACATGTAAGGTAATTTATCATTCTCTTGGCTAGGTAGTCATCTATGGCCACATCTACCATTGTAGTCACACTCGTCGTAGTCCCTAGAACAACCTTATGTAGGTTTATTTCGACAATGTTAGCTTGATGGAATTAATTTAATTAGACTCCTAACACTTCCTAAAGATATTCAAATTAACATATTAATTTAATTATAATGTTTGAATCTTGATTTATATTTTTTTTGTAAGTTGCAGATAGAAATTTAATTAACATAACCGAAAAAGGTGGCAAAAGTTACATAGAGAGCCGAATCATTTGTGGCAAACTAGGGAGGCCTCAAGTGATGAAGCCACCATCCCAATCACTCAAAAATACTGAAATAATTGACATAATACAAAATATAGACCCCCTGGGTCAGGTCTACCCATAAAAAGACTGGGACTTGCTTCAAAAATAGTGTTTCATGCTGTCTGGAAGTACTGCAAAATAAACCATACAGAAAATTGAAACAAAAAAGCTGAAAATCACAGAGATAACTCGGAGCTATGACAACCCTTTTAACAATTTGCAGGTGGCGTGTCTGGTTCCTCCTCAAGGATGGGATAGGCAGCATAGAAGTCTTCAAAGGTCCCCGGAGGGGGGAGAGTGGGAGTGGGAGAACCTAGAGCACCCGTACCTTCCTGAGCAGCGTCATTTGCGAGTGTTGCAGGAGTTGAACCCTTATCTTTCCTGACCGTGGATTTTTTATTTGTAGACCCAGGTTTCGAGGCGTCTGGAGCAGCTGCGTCCTCATTGTTCTCCGGCATTGCCTGGTCAGAATTGCCACCCAGGGAGAAGATATCCCAGTTCATATTGGCGGCCAGAGTGTTTGAGTGGTATGTGACTTCTTTCAGGCTGGAATTGATGTTCCTCACGATATTGGGGCTAGCTTGCCAGCTTACCTCCATTTCTTCAACCAGGGTGCTCATCATATTTTTTAATAGCCAATAGTGATTTATGGCTCCACCATTGCTACCCGAGGCAAGAAGAGATGCCACCCTACGAGCTTCCCACCCATCAATGAGATTGCGGGTCCACGCAGAGATGTGCTCAACATAACCATCCATTACAGTCCAATCCATGGCCACTCTAGCCCGTCTATCAGAACTAGTTCTTCCACTATCGCGACGAGAGATGCCTCTGTTGCATGGCGTCATGGCAATGAGAGCAACATGGGAGACCACCAGGAGAATCTAGAACTCAGCAGAGGGAGCCACAGAGAATAACCAGAACACAACAGTGGGACGAGAAAACATGCCGACAGATGGCTTTAAAGAGCCAATCCAAGCCAATTCCCTCCCCTGGAGGTAATAAATGTTGCAAGTTGTCATCCTTGATAAGGGTGGCAGAATTGAATGCTCGTCACACCGGTCAAGAGATAACGTCATTCCAAATGCGCGCGAAGGAGATTGGGATCCACAGGCTCGTCCTCCAGCCTTAAATACTCGTCGTCACCCATGGAGGAATGTTGTCCAGTGGAGTGTGCTAACACGTGTATGACGTTCGTCAGCACATGGCCTGGTTCGTGCATGCTGAGAATTTCACCACATGAGGGTTGTACCGTGAGCATCTGATCCGTGTGCGCAAGGGTCGAGGTGGTGGGAACATGGTCACCCGCATCCGGGGGAATCTTGATTTATATTAATCATAACTAACATATAATTTAAATCAAAAGAATAATAATTAACCTAATTATCATTTAATTAATTCACATAATTAACACTTAATTCATCAACATCTTTAAATAATTAACAATTAATTAAATTTTATATGTTGATTTAATTAAATTAACATAACAAAATTTAAATTACCATATAAGTTAAATTAAATTAAATTAATATAAAATCCAAACTACTATATATATCTATGCGGATTAACCCTATCCTAACCAAAACATTAAACTATTAGATAGGGTTTAACAACATCATGAAATAATAATAATAATAATTAAAACCTACGAAATTTAACCCTATTCTATGCTCGCTCAGTGCATGTAGCCACGCATCGGTTTTGGATCATCCCATGCTTGAAGGTAAAATCAAGGGGGTAAAACCTCTCCCCTCATTTCCATTCCAGTTTTTTTTTTCATTCCCACCACTGAGATAAGCTCTGCAACTCGGCTATGTTTGGCCCGGCTCCAATGTCTCCTGCTCACCTCCCAAGAATCTACTCAATGAGCTCGGTGGAGCCAAGGGCTGTTCTTACTCGTAATTTATATCTTCCTCTTCAAAGTTTTAAAATTTTTGTTAATTTCTCCTTAATTTTATTGAATGTTTTCCCGAGGTTTAGGGTTCCTATGCTTTCAAGTAGTGTAAGTGTATATAAGTCTTTTTTTTTTCTCTGTTTTGGTGTGGCGGTTGTTGGGCACTCACCTCCAGTTATACACCTTTCCACGGCTCACCAAGTGTTGGGCGGTTTGTTGTCTACGGGGCCATGGCCATGCAACGAGTCCCGCGCAGCTTTCCTACCAGTGTTGTCCCATTGCCTCTATCTTTCAACTTTGCAGATAACTATATAAGCTAAAGACTAGGCTAGATGGTGCACCAAGCTAGAGTCCTGGAAGCACCCTCCCTCCATTTCTTCTGACTGCTAGATGCGGTTGTGGCCCACATGCTGGCTGGATACCATCTAACAGCCCCTTCACGACCCTATCGTTCCCCTTGGCCTACAGCATAGCGAGTGGGCATGCTATCTGCTGTGAGCCATGCTTTGGCTGCTTGCAGCTACGGTTTTCATGAGCCAGCTCAACATCCTTGCTTAACCGTCCTCTCACAAGCTTGTATAGCATTCGAATAGTGCAATATGGGCTCGCACATGGCTTACAGTATCATAGTGGCGGCCATGCGGCCAGCTCCACCTCTCCCATCTGGAGTTTCCTTCTCCCCTATGGGCACGACCTTACCAGGGTATAGAATCCATCCTTTTTGGTGGACGAGCTACGAAGCATGGAAATAATGGAGTCTTTGGAGGTAAGAAGGTGCAGACATCATGCTCCAGATCCCAAACTTCTCCAACTTCCCAGGCTTGGGAAAGTTCTCAACGCAGTAGCATGCCCGCGAATTCCAGAGGGGTTGTTGATGCGTCTCTTAGTTCTGCCTACGGTGGATTATATATATATATATGCATTTTATTATTATATATATAAATATATTATGTTTGGTATTTTTTTTTTCACAAAGCAGCCAGCGGCCATGGCCGTGCCTATTGAGGGCCGACCATGACTATCATGGGTCATGCCCTTCTACCGGGCCTTGGTTTCCCATTTTGTTTTATGGTTTTTTTTAATAGCATGCATTCTCTCTGTAGCGCTCTTGAATATCTACACTATTGCTAATTCATGGGCTCCGCTAATGGTATTGGCCATGGCTAGCTCAACATTACGTTCGATGTGTTGTTTTGACAGTCAGTGTAATAATAAAAATCAGCAGATGATTCCATCAGTGGTTAAAATAAGAATTATTTCTTCACGCTTTCAATAAGTTAATTAGTAGTGGCCAGATCAACTTCCATAGTGCATAGCCTCAAATCCATCTTCCAAAGATCTCATTTTAAACATTTTGGAGTCTCTGGTCATAGGTTTTGATCATTTTTTTTTTTAGTTTTTCTATTGTGCTTGTATATCAAGGAGTGTTCTTACAGTTCCCAATTTTGTGCGTACTGGACTCCGAAAATCCAATGATTGCCTGGCGTAGGCTACACACCATATACTTTCATTACGGTATTATTATTCCTACTATTACTGTAGACAGAGCAAAATTATTAATGCATATCCTGGTAATGTTTAAATAGTTTGAGATCTGAGCATATTAATGCTGAACATCAATTCTTACTGAGGGTTGCTTGAGTTTTTAGGGTTTATTCGTTCAAGAATTGAGAGCACAACCGCCAACTACTCGAAATTAATGAGGAGAAGCAAAGTGCACTCGTTGTCCGGAGATGCCCAGCCTAACCAGTTTCGTCGTTTTCCTTTCATCTCTAGGAAGGTAATGCTCAGACACTTTATCTGGACAGTAATGCTTAAATGAATTGGGTGGAGTGAGAAGTGACCAGCACTTCACTTATTGGAACACTCAACTGAACAACAACTCATTGCTATGGAAAGCATATATTATCTCCGATTTAGTTATACTTAATATTTGGACTTGAAATTTCAGAACATTAATACCAAAGGATATAGATCTTGTATTTAACACTGGATTAAACTATAATATATCTCTGCTGGCAGGGGTAAACCAACTTTATCATTTTATCTGTCAATTTAAAACTAATTACAATCGAATTTAAATGATATCTATGCTTTTGTTGATTTCACCACGCGAACAAGCAAGAGAGGAAGAGCCGGTTCGGAAACCAATTAGAAATTAGATAAAACTCATCTAGGATTTCAGCGAGTCATCTCCTCTTGTTGCGAGTATTCTGTAATGTATTTCCATGTAATGCATTGCCCGTTCAAGTAGTACAAACAAGTATAAAGCCGAGCCAAATAGAAGTTTGTGTTCCGTTATCCAATTGATATGTGGCCTGGTGGCAGTATGTGCTCTCCAACAGCCAGGAATAAGCCATTCCACGAAGGATAAGTGCCATTTTACGGTGGAACGAAAATATTTATTTAGCATTAGGAAAACGGTACTTGAATCGGCGGGACTTTGAAGGAAGTTAGTTCACTCCCCAGTAAGCATTTAGCTCCGGGGAATCAACAGTTGTTTGGAAACTAAACACTAAAGCAGTAACCTGCGTGTTGAGCCCAAAAAAAATCCCATGCCGAAAAAAAACATGGAATGAAATCGATCACCTGAAGCATGAAGGTGGGGTGCGAAGCCCCCACAAAGAAGAACCGTTTTTTTGTGTGGAAAGCTTTATATAGAAAACGAATGAGAGGGCTTGATAATACCTGGCTTCGCTCTTGGCATCTAATGTGGGAGTTCTTAGCACTTGCGTCTAAGCGCTTTGGCCGAGCGGTTAAGGCGTGTGCCTGCTAAGTACATGGGTCTGAGTGCTTGTATTGACTCCGTGGGCATCATGCACAGTTATGACTCCGTGGTCTCTCCCGTGGCACCTTGTGTAATGGTGCTTCCTTGTTGACTTGATTGTCGATGCAGTGTTGTTTGTCGGCATAGCCCTCGGTTGCACGATTAGAGATAGGGATCGATGAATGATAAGGCTCCATGCGGGTGATACATGCTTGGCTCTTGGTTGTATGCTTAGTGTGAGCGCTTATCCTCGACACTTGATACGAGAGCTTTCCTGATACTTCGTGGCTTCACTTGAAATGGAGGTTGGTGAATAATTAGGGTAAGGGTTTGGTATCAAGACTCGGCTTGGGTATAACCCCCATTTTCATTTCATTTGATTTTACATGTATATATATTAATATCCATATATATTCAAAATTTTCCAATATTCCTCCCTTTGTTTTGTCTCTATTTTTACAACAAAAAAATATTAAAATTTTTACTTTGTTTAGTTTTTATTTGGTCTGTTTACTAATTTGAAATTTTGTCATGTTTCTATTTGGTTGTCTTTTGCAGAGAAAAGAAAAAGAAAAGAAAAAAATTACTTAAAAGACTTGGAGTGCATGACCTGGCTAGTTTATTTCATAGGCAGTCTCTCCATTCTTCATAAAAAAAAAATTCTAAATTGTCCATGTTTAGGATTCTATGTTTAGACAGGTAATTTCAAAATTATTTTTTTTGCTTTAGTTTTGTGTAGGTTGTAGTAGTAATAAGTTTACAGCTTCCTTGTAGTGTAAATTTCATAGTAGTTCTCAGTTTGACTAGGCCATAAGGTGAGTTTTCGAGCCCTCATACAATGTGTAAGGGTCCTTAGTTTTATTTAATGAAATCTAACCACTTAGTGAAAATTTTCTATCAATCTAATTTTGTTTAAGTTATTTTGTGTTGAGTCCTTCTGCTTGTTTCAGTGGTTTTGCAAAATCCTTGACGTCTGATAAAGCAAAATCTCTTATTTCTAATATGGATAACAATTCCAATAAGTAGAATATAAATATCAACATGTATAAGCTGAATTTTATACAATCTATTACATTTCCTAATTTCCTAAGTGTAAACATTAAATTTTCATACTAGTAAAATATCTCTAGGATAGCAAAAACTCAACCTGCCACAATAGGTTTACCACCCTACCAACTAGGAAAGTATCGCCGACTTCCTAGTTCCAAGAATTTATTCTTGGACCCCGAGCCCAAAACTTGAGTACAACCAATCCAACCAGTTCGGTATCCTCAATCCTTCCTTTCCTCCAAACCTCAAGTTGTACCCCTCCTCGAAGACCTCCCTTCCAAGTATTTTTCATTCCTTCCTAGTGTTCTTTCCCCAGAGCCAGCCAACCCCTTCCCCCTTCTATCGTTCTCCCTTAAATACTATTTTCATCCTCCTCCAACCTTCGGGCTTACTCCACCCCCCTCATCAAATCACTCCAAAACCCAAAACATTTATTTCATCATAATAAAATATTATATTTTATGTGCTTATTCTCTCGAGCAGTTCAATGGTATTATTGTCAATTAATTTTATTTAAGTGTGTTGAATGCACATTCATTAATAAATCCTAATATGTATGAATAAATCCTAATATGTTCATTTGAGATCTTTCACGAGACGGTGAGTTAATTACTAGTCCCACTCACCATTTTAAATATTAATATGTTTGAATAAAATAATAATATAATAGTTATTAGTGTTGACTTTTCAAGTCGGTAGTGGTGTGGTGAATATCTTAAATGTATTTTACCCATCCAAATCAAATGTCTTACATGGTAATAAATTAATAACACTATTACTTAAATAATGCCATCTTATCTCATCTTTTAAATATTTCTTTTTAACTTTTCGCAATTGCTTTGATTAATCCTTCGATTAATTACTTTACTCACTAATCCTTATAATAATTGAATTGCTCCGCTATAGTTTATGGTAAATGACACTTCTATTATTATTAATCATTAACTAAATAACAATAACAATAATAATAATAATAATTAGTGTTTAATAAATAATAATAATATTTATTTGTTTAACCGACAAGTACCCTAATACTAACACAATGTTCTTTTATTTATAAACAAAGCACCCTTAAGGATTTTAAACAATCATGATAAGAATTAAACAATACAATTCTACTAACGCATATGGAACAATATTTATGTTTTACGTTACCACAATTCTAATTGAAGATACTTAATCAATTGCTTATTACAATGTTCACATATACTTAACAACTTAAATTATCGTTATCTTTATTGGATCATCACACAATTATCTTACTTATTCATAAGAACTTATACAATTATTTAACATGTCTAGTATTCATATATCGATACTAGCGTACATTTGCAAAGTGTGCATGCGTGGCGAGTGTATGCACAGGTCGGATATGTACTATAAGCAACATTATCTCGCATGAGCATACTTTCTAACTAATAATAATAATCTTCCATGCAGGTAGAACGAGCATACATATAACCTGATTACTTTAGCATTATTAGTTTTTGTAACAGTTATCCATTTAAGGTTTCATTTCATTGTCTTTATGTTCACATTAGTTTACTCAATCAATTACAAGGAAGGGTACCTACTACCACTAACTCAGATCATAATAATCTATGATACAAATGTAATATACCGAGTTACAACACAAGAATTAAATAGAGGTTTCAACACACACAGTTAGTTAAGTTCCCTCTACAACATCCAAGACGTTCCTATCTACCTACCTCCTCCTACCTAATTCACATCTAACTTCCATGTAATATCCTCATTTTGACCCCATTGCATTAAAAATGTAAATGATGTAAATATGCTAGTGTGAATTCCTAGTGCGAAGCTTAAGGCCAATGCCCGACTAGTGACTGGATAGGCATGTATGATGTTATAATTTATTTGGACTGTTTGGTTGTCTTTTATGCCGACTTAGAGTATCAGTAAATATTATGTGCATCCATAATAAAATGGTCCAACAATGGTTGTGTAAGGAGCACCAAGGGGGCTATGATTCCACCAGAGGGGAAGAGGAAGGGGGCCTATGGGAAACGAAATCCTATGTTTCCAAGTGTCAACCTTAGAACTCACACCAAAATTCTTTCATGTGATTGGTGTGAAAAGTCACATCATGTAGTTATTGAAGCATGGGACTGGCTGCACTTTTGTGATAGTTCTGTCATGACAGAAGTTAGTCTGTATCTTCCAGGAGTCCTTTCTTCTACTTTCAGAAGTCATGTCAGTTGTATTTTCACCATTTTCCCATATCCCTTAGAGTCAACCCTCATTTTGTCTCATTCTTTCATGCATATTTGGAGGATGCAGAGCTCTCCCTTGTTGTCCATGAACTTACCATGATGTTTTGAAATTAGAAATTCGAATTTGGAGACCATGTTGCAGATTGGGAAGTGAGTTTTTTTTGCTGTAGGTGAGCAGAGAGGTTGGGAAAGCTAGGAACCCTTACCCTTGAGTTCAGCTTCTCGTAGGTGCTTGAGAAGCCACAAATTGAGGGCTAAGTGAGACCCCTGTAGAGCTTGTTGTGAGGAAAATGCACCTATAGTTCAGGGGAGAAACTACCAACTTCAGGTATGAAAGATAGACCTACAAATGTTCTGCAAGTGCAACTAGTAACTGAAGAGATTAAGGTTAGAGATATGTGCACCTTATTCAAAAGGTTGATCCAAGCCTTCTCTTCCTTGCTCTTCAAAGCTATTCAGTGTCGCAATGCCCACACCTACAAAACAACTTGATACCTTTCTCAAATACATTTGACTACATATATAAGATCGATATTCATAACAGAAGAAGACATCAAAATATAAACAAACTGTAATCAAATCTAAGACACATATAAATAGGTCATATTTGGAAAGGCAAGAACATCTGATCTTTATTAATGAATGAAGCAAGTACATAAGATTATACCTTCCTTCAAGCTTGGCACTTCACGAAACCTAGATTCAAGGTCTCCTGCTTCTGTTCTCCAAGGATCCCAACCTCTAATCAACTATGCTAGGGTTTATCAGAAACTAAGGCACAAGAGAGGGGGATGAGGGTCTCCATTCCTCCAGCATAACATTGTTATAGGCTTGGTCCCCTCACATGGCCCTTCTACCTTCCTTATATAGTCAATGAAGGAGAGGAAAAGTAGTTATAACCGATCAAGAGGTTTCCAAACCAACTTATTTTAACCAAAATTTGAGATTTTGACTAGTACAGGAAAGTGCCCTACTCTTCCTACTGCAAACCAACGCATTTTTCAAGGTGTGCGCTACTCTAGTGAAGCAGAGTTGCATATTTTTCAAGGTGTGTGCTACTCTACAGGCATGATAGTCGCGCACATGCCCTACTCCATAGGGATAAGAGTCGCGCACACATCCTAGTATGCCCTACTCTATGCATAGGATACCAGCGTTTTGGGGGGGAAATGGCCAAAAACAGGGTTTTCTGATGATTTTCAGGAGATGGTTTGGTCTGGAAAAGTATTCCTAAGGGTTATAACCATCCAATGGGCTAAGAGTGAGGTAATTTCAACCATGTTAAGTGTCCCAAATGACCCCTCAATCCACAATTGTCTTGTTGTGTGACTAAATTTGATCTCAAGAAGTGTCTTCATGCGACCAAGCGATGCAAGTGTCGTCACGGACGAAGAAGTGTCATTTTAGCTATAACATATGCCCCCTAATGTATGAGGTCAGAGGGAGTGAGGGAAACGATGGCCGAAATACATTATAAATAACAAAGAGTGGAATCATGGAAGCGGGGTAATCGGAGAGACCAAGAATCATAGGCTCAAATCAAGTACCTGAAAGCAAAGGCAATGTCAAACAACCTCATCCTTGGGGTAACTGTCCATGTTAAAATAGTGGAACATGACCTCCAAGAGGATACAATAATGATCCAAATACTGATGCATATATCATGGCCACTAAAATACAAGCGTGGATCCATGAGGAACATAAGTGTAAACATAGCCACATGAATATAAAGTGGATCTATGTCCAAACTGGAGAACATAGCCATAGAGAACAAGATGGATCTATGTCTCATCAAGAGCCAAAAGGATTGTGGCTCAATCTTGCGCAACTTGGGCGATAACATAAATAAGGTGATACTATCGAGAATCCCAAGGTCTTCATCCAAAAAACAACCCAAGGTACAAACCTATCCATGCGAATAAATGAGTTGATGTTGAAGATGGGAGGTATCATTTGATTACTGGTCATTAATGTATACCGTTAACAAACACGAGGGTGTCCACCAATAATGAAAATGGAACCCAAGGTACCTAGTACATTCAAGCAAGTGTGAATAAATGGTCTTGCCACCGAACACTTGAAGAATCCATCGGATAGGAGACATTGATGTATTCCCATCTATCCAATAGCGAGGGAAACTGCCACTAATGACTGCAATCCCCAAGGTACTAACCGAAACTCTAAACTTCATTCCCAGAGCACAATGAGTTGAAGTCGATGGGAAGAAGTCCATTGGAAGGGAGGCCTTAAGGCATCCTCCATCATCCAACACGAGGGACACTCAACAGGTATGAGCTGATTTGGAGTAGGACTGAACACATGATGAAACATACTGACACCAAGGAATGGCCGACACATGAGGTCAAGGCAACTGCAGAATGGCCGACACAGGTTGTATCCTTGAACAGTGAGCACGACACAAGAGTGACTTAGGCAGCTTTGAACACAAAGAGACCATGATACAAATCTGTAATGTAGGAGACATTAACAGATTCTCCATATGATTGGAAGACTTACCAAATGGAGGAGTAAGAACTCTATGATCAGGTTTATCCTAAGGCCAACACTAGAACCCACCTTGTTTGATAGACTCAAAACAGGTGCTTTGTTCAAGGAGATAGTTGACTTGTTGCCATCATATTGAAAGATATTTTAACCTTCTTCCCTTCCCTTCCCTTTCCTTTTGCATTTTTTAATGAGCTTGAAAAAGAACTAAAGTATGCTCAACGGTATTTTCATATTTAAGGAGTCTGAAAAACCTAGAAGAAAACTCCATACACCTATCCGTGGATTTTATATCGAGCTCGGATTGGTTTGTGCTCGGCGGTGTTTTTTTGCTTATAGAGTTGAAAAACTTAAACAATCCTCTATCAACCATCTCATGGATTTCACATCGAGCCCGAGTAGGTGAATGCTTGCTTGGTGTTTTCACATTTCGAGAGTCTGAAAACCCTAAAGACGACTCCAAAGGTCCTTTTTCGTAAAGTTAGTCTCTTTCCCCAAAAAAGTGTAAAATAATAGAAGAAGAACTCTTCTAGTGCATACCAGAGTATACCTAGAGTATACCTTTTCCATAAATTATCCACCAAGGCCCGGAAAAGGGGAAATTCTATACCTAAGTGGATGTCAGTTCAGTTATTTTAACGATCTCGGAAAGACAACTATGCTCGGCAAACTTTTCCTATTTAAGGAGTCTAAAAAGGGCTTAAAAGAAATCGATAGGGATCTTTTCCGTAAAGGTTAAATGAGCCCGAAAAAGTAAACTCGTGAACTCCTTACTGTGTTTAACAAGCTCAAAGGAGATACAGAAAATGCTCATAACTTCCTTACTGTTTTTAATGAGCTCGAAGTGAAGATGGAAGAAATGCTCAAAACCTACTTACTGTTTTTAACGAGCTCGAAGTAAAAGTGGAAGAATTCTCGTAACCTACTTACTGTTTTTAACGAGCTCGAAGGAAAGGTGAAAGACTACTCGTAACCTACTTATTGTTTTTAACGAGCTCGAAGTAAAGGTAGAAGAATGCTCGTAACCTACTTACTGTTTTTAACGAGCTCGAAGTAAAGTTAGAAGAATGCTCGAAAAGGGAGGAGACGAGTGTCAGGGACATGCGAAACTAGCTCCAAGCACATGGAACAAAGTTATGCCTAATGCAAGGAACATGAGCAAGATAAGGACACTCAGGGTGTGTCTCCTCTAGGTAAAATGTCTCAAAATGCGAAGGAAAAATGATACAGGGCTTAGCGGAAATGAGATCAGAGATGGAGGCTTATACAACGAGCTAAAAGAGTGGAAACTGGCATCAGGCTCATTAGTGCAAGCGGGATCATAACAGATGCATATGCAACTTGAACACAAAGATGGGAGCCATATTAGGGATGGCTAGAAATATATGAGGAAGAAAGATATGAGGATTCTTCTCAAAGTCATGGTAAATCTAAAAAGGCTCCCAGGCCTATGAGAAAAACTCAGCATGGGCACCAAAATGGCATATAGGTGCTGACTAGGGCGACCCATGTTAGGTAGGCTCTGTTGTCGGACTGGTGCACAATGCATAGAGAGAAGGCTAACACACCAATATCCAACAGGTTCGACCCTATGGCGAATTCAGATGGAAAAAGGTTCAAATGCAACATAACAGCAGGGAATCCTAAACCTATATGCAAGGTTCTGAATATACCTGACATGGTCGCACAAGGTGTCGAAAATGACCAGTAAGCAAGTTTAAATCCAGATAAGAATCCTGTCTCGAAGAAACATTAGTACCAAGATCATATCTAAAACATATGTAAAGAAAGACCCGATACAAGTCATTGTGGTATAAATACTTTCAACTTCACTATCATCAACAACAGGCATAAACAAGGCAGAGTTTTCAAATGAAGACTCTATGGTACCCAAGCCCGAGGACTTACAATCAACAAGATCAAATTCAGAATGAAGATCAAAGTTGAAGGACATGATGGAATCTGTAGAAACAAATTCATCATCACAGGAGTTGAAAATTCTAGAAGCATAATCAAACTCAGTAGGAACACTGATTTGCGGATCTATAGGAGAGTTCAAAGACTCAACAGTAGGGAGATCATACTTTAAGGTCAAACCGGGGCTGGACATAACTGCGACTGGATCAACATCCAAATGAATGGCAGATTGTACTATGGACTCTAGGAAAACTTCATTGGAAGGAAGTATATTGTCCTAGATAGAACACATATCTAAACATTCAGATGGAGGTGTGACTTGGTCAAAAGCTAGGACTAAGTTCCAAGAAGGTAAGCATGAACTCAGAGACTTCTTCTCAGTAGCAGTTGAACTCAAGGAACAATATGCCACATAAGCCCCATGTGACATAGTAGTGCCTAATGACGAGGGATCTGACTGGTCTACAGTTGGGTAATAAGGAGGATCAACGGATGCAAGCTGGTCGATAGTGACGATGCTTTCGTTATGAGGAAAATGCATCACACGAAAGAGCGTAGACACCACAGGATACATAGCATAAACATAATCATGCTCAAGGATCATATCAAAGTCCTCAGGGTCCTTTAAAACCATAAAATCAACTAAGATTGTTTTTCCACCCAAAGTAACAAGTACCTTACGGAGGAATCTGATCGATTCACTAGGTCTTCTATCGAAGGTCAACAGCCAATTAACAGCTGGAATAACATTAGGGAAACCCAAATCTCTCCAAGCATAAGCGGACAAGATACTAACAGAAGCTCCTTCATCTACAATGCATCGATCAATCGTATGGTTCCCGATATCAACCTTTATCTGGAAAGGTGTCGAAGAAGGAAGACGAGGCTCGGCTAGACTATTCCAATCAAAGGAAACGATCTTAGGGCTTGGTAGGGGTTCACATGGAACAGATGAAGTACCCCCTTTTTCAAGAACATCCAAACTGGTAATGCAGAATATTTCCGGGACAGATGCATCAATCTCCAAAGGACTGATGAGATCGGTCAAAGATTGCATCGATTCGATCACTTCACTCTCCGAAGGAAGAGTGGGGTCGACCAAAGATTGCATTGGTTCAACCAATTTATCAACCAAATGTTGATCTGACTGTAGGGAATCTATAGACAAATTAGGAACAGAGGTTCATTCAGACATGGACCACACTCTTTGTGCCTCTGGAATGGCAGGGCATCGGTGAGTAAGGTGATCTCCCTTACAAAGTTTACAAGGGAACTTTGGTTTATGTCCTATAGGTTGAGACTCCTTTACAACATCAGTGCTCTCAGCATGACTAGCATTGGCTGACAGCTTGCCCCCAGCATGACTTACAGTGGCTGGTTGCTCAGAAGCATAAGAATTTTGAACTAAGGACCACACTTTTTGCACTTCTGGAAGTACAGGGCACAAATAAGTAAGGTGGTCTCCCTCACAAAACTTACAAGGGAACTTACACTTCGGTTTATTGGGTTTGTCGACAATGTCAACTCCCTCAGCATGACTTGCAGTGGCTGATATGGTGTCTCCAGTATGACTCACAGGAACTGGTGACTTGTCATTAATATGACTAGCAGTGATCAATGACGTGTCCTCAACATGACTGACAGTGGTTGAAGACAAACTTTCAGTGACTAAAAGTTTTCTCCCAGCGTGACCTCTAGAGGCTGGGTAGGTGCCTCCTGCATGATTTGCAGAGGCAGGGTGCTTGCCCCCAGCATGACTTACAGTGGTTGGGTTGCTTCCCCCTTGTTTTGGCATCTTCTTCCTATTCTTCCTTCGTTTATTCCTTTTAGACTGCTGGTTACTAGTATTGCTACTTTTTCCACATGAGGTAGGAGGAGGAGAAGATGTTACTGGCAAAGAAGGCACAGGGTTATGATGCTCTTGATTTGAGTTGCTTACAGAAGAAGCGTCAGGAGCATGAAAGGAATTCGAAGTGGAAAACAACCAAACCAACATCCCTATAGTGAATCCGGGAAGATTCAGAGTAGCCATTAAGGGAGTACCAATGTTTCCAATGAATGGAACAACACAAGGATCCCCTGGAACAAGGGTACCTTGATTGGCGCTCGCCGGAACGCTAGACATAGTTTTCTGCTCAAAAGAGAAAGAAGTTCTCTAAGGAAAACTAAGACAAGTAGCACAAAGAGCACACGACTAAAAAAGGTCCTAGGTAAATCAAACCAGGCAAACAGATGCCTTCCGGAGAAGAGTCTGGGATGATGAGGACCCAGAACAGATCAACGAAGGAAGAAGAATAGTTACCCAGGGTCCAAAATATAATGAATAAGGGTGCAAGCGCTGGAATCACTTAACCGCCCTCCCAAAGACCTGCAAGGGATTTCCTCCCACGTCTATCCTAGGTACAACAGATATAACCCTCTGCCGTCACCTATGTATGATCCTATGGTCAGATACTAAGGATACCACCACACCGAAAACTCCTGGGGGAACAGTCTCTGGTTGAATCAGAAGGTGTGGGCAGGGTAACTGAGCCCGAAACTCCAAAGAGTCCCCAAACGCGATCCAATCCTAGTATATGCTCGAAACAGAAAGTAGGAGGTTTATTCCCAACAATCTGATCTCACAAGACCTACTGCATAGATCCCAGGCAAGTTTTGAATGAGGTGGGTTTACCTGTGATAGTCGAACTATGATTTTTGCGTAATGTGTGATCTTGGGTGGTTTAAGGTGTTTTAAACCCAAGGTCCTAACCAAAACTAGTTGGTGAATAGTGTAACCTAGAAAAAAAAATGTTACTAGTACATTTTATTAGGGTTCATTTTAAAGGTTACTTGCTTACTCAAAATGGTAGTGGGTGTGTGAGAGTGGTTATAACAAAGATAGAATACTGAAATGAAATGTTTACCACTAAACAAATCTTTTCTTTTCAATGCAAGTCTTAAAGAAATGATCTAGAATGCATGTGCAAATGCAATTTTTAATCTTTCGAATGCAAAAAAGGTAAAAATAAAGTCTAATGTACAAAATTAAACTCAAAACCTAAGAATGTAGCTACTCAAACAAATAAGTATGTAAAAGAAAACTTCTTCTTTTTTATGCAAAGCACTCTTAAATCCTTTAAGCCACTTGCAAGGTACTCTATTCAGAAAATAAATCAAAATGTTTTATGCTTTCAAAGGTGAGAAACAAAACTGAATTTGAAGGTAACCTACTATCAAAGCAAAAGCAAAGAACTTTCAGGTTTCCTTATTGAAACAGTAAAAGCTACCAATATGACTTTCAAATTCTTATTGATGTAAGCATGCCAGCCATTGGGAAAAGCATATGAAACCTACTTTTAGACCCAAACAAAGCAAATGACCTACAAAGAAGTATGGTTTGGTAAAGTCAGGTCTGCACATAAACAGTGCAAACAAGGTAGGAAGTTTAGATCGAGAGGTGCAGCTTAGATCGAGAGGTCTGCACCAAAAATGAGTTTATTTGTATGAGCATTTGGCTAAGCACAGAGAGTAGAACGGGTTGTGGGCTGAGAGATAGAATCTTGTAGGTGTTTCCTTTTCCCTGGTGGCCTCATAGCCCAGTGTTACAGAGAAAAAATTCCTATGGCTCGGGGAAAACCACAACAGAAAGATGGACTCGAGAAATAAACTCACTTCCCAACATATGATGTATAAATGTAAATGCGGATAAACGAAATAAAGGACCTACCTCAACCAGATGTCTGATGAAGAATTATGTTGAGCTTTCGAATCACCACACTTGAACCTGCATCTTAGCCTCAATAATAAACGCAAACAAGTGCATATGATATATAAAAGATGTCAGCATATACAACAGCATAATCCATTATATATAAGCAAATGTACCCAATGATAATAAATGATCATTCATAATATAAATGGATGAGAAAATGAGTATTTCTATTAATACGAACAAGAAGTAAAAGATACAATCTCCTATCAGAAACTCATATGAACCAAGAACTAGGTCCCTCCACTTGTGCCTCCACCACTTCAATCCCCCATACAATGGAAAACTCATGAGTAAAAGAATAAATCCTTCACTAGATATGAAAGAGTTTGGGATGTGAACATAAATGGTTCACAACAACTAGGATCAATGGATGTAGACTCAAGCAATAGCAATCAAAAAAAAATTTCGATAGAGTTTCAATGCTCTTCTCTTTCTCTTCCTTCCATGCACCACAATAGCTCAATATATAACCCTCCAAAGGCGAGTGAAAGGTCGAATCGAGTCGTTTCAAGATACATGCAGGGACAAAGGTCACAATGGCCTCTTTTTGGAGTGAAAAATAGATATTGTACTCTAATTTACCAAAAAATTGATGTACATCGGCTGTAGTGATGCAACCAGCGTATATGCAAGTTGTACTAAAGCAGCTCGCGTATAGGAGGGAAAATAGGGGTAAATAGGTTCAAGGAGAACCAAAAATATGGTTTTGAGTCTACAGATGGGTAAGGTAGGCCAAGAAGTGCTAATGCTCACAAGGTGGTAAAATACAATGTAACACCTAGCTTGGGGGTGGCCTCTCATCAACATAAAGAGTATATGCTGGGCAGAGTCCCTATGGTTGGGTGGAAAAGCTCTCTTATACAACCAGTTGCTTGGATTTGCATTGGATAAAGATAAGTATTCTTCTGTATTTGAATCTGAAATGTTCTATTTTATTACTGTAATGTTTATGCTTGTATTTTCATATTAGTTGTGCGTGGATAGACTTTAATTCTGCTGTGCATGTTTATTTGCATTTCTGCACACATTTTGTTTATCGAAATTTGTATTATGGATCTAGGGCGAAATTTGAAAGCCCAATTCTTTGCCAATGTCCCCTCCCGATGGTCATATTGGGTGAGGGGGACGTTATAGAGTGGTATCAGAGCTTATGGTTGCAATGCTAGAGTTGTATGGGCCAGAAATCATGTTTTAATAAAGGGAAAAATCAGAACTGGTTCTGTAGGAAAATTTGTTTCTGTAAAATGGCAGTTAAATGGCAATTAAGGGTTTGGAGTAAGTTGAAATCATTTTTGAAACTTTCCCCTTATTTCCCAATGAAAACCTTGCATTAAAACTAAAATTTTGAAAATTGGGAAAATTTAGTTGGGCCATACTAGTGCCAGGTGGCAGGGTGACGTGGAGGATCCACGTGGACAGGAGGTCTGATGTGGAGGAGCTGCATGGGCAGAGGATGCGATGTGGACTAGCCACATCAAATCTGTATGCGAGGGTAACCGTAAGGGATGGAGTGTGAAGGCGGAGAAGATCTGCCCATTGAGAAGCAAGGCATATCGATGGGTGAGAATGGTTCAGGCCTGCGAAGGTGCACGAAATTTAATTTGTTTTCATGGCCCTAAATGAAAACCGCCCCATCCACGTGTCGTGCTCTGGTGCGTTCAGGCACGTAAAAGTGGTATCGTGAAACTACTTCTTCTGGAGCCTGAAACTGCCTTTTGGGTCCAACAGGGAACTGATGTGACGTGGGGAGATGTGACAGGAAGTAATGTCAGAAGGATGGGACCCTCATCACTCATGTTAGTTGTCAAAGATCATGCATATCAGATCAACATCTCACAGTGTCTTAGGACCTTGAACATGCATGAAGTTTAAACAGATCTACGTGAACCTGAAGCGGTGAACCGCTCAATGACGTGTCTCTCTCTCGTGCATTCAGGGTTGCAAAATGGGTCCAGGAAATCGCTCTCCTCGAGCCCTGAAACCACTTCTGGCTTGATGGGAAGCAATGTGTCGTGGGAACCATACATCGAGTGCGAAGGCGTTAAGGGAGATGGGATCCGCTATAATCATGTCAGTATTGGGGATCATGCATATTTGATCAACGACTGAGATTGATTAAGGGCCATGAAGATGCAGGGAGTTTAATTCATTTTCGCAACCTGAAAGAAAACCACCCCAGCCACATGTCGCTCTCTTGTGCATTTAGGCACATAAACGCATTTTTAGGGAACTTCTCTTCTGGGACCCTGAAACTGCTTATCCCTTACAGTGGTAAGGTAATGTAGGGGTCATATACAGAGCACGAATCATAGAAAAAGCAGGGTTTTTCACAATTGA
The DNA here is from genome assembly GCA_027924585.1 of Larix kaempferi. Classification (NCBI taxonomy): domain Eukaryota; kingdom Viridiplantae; phylum Streptophyta; class Pinopsida; order Pinales; family Pinaceae; genus Larix; species Larix kaempferi. The sequence goes on from BSBM01000047.1 coordinate 42,810,392, forward strand.
TTTCTAGGTGCCAAAATTGAGAAATGTAGTCGATCTTGTGGCAAGCCCCCTTGACCCCCGGCGTCCTCCCTCGTATTTCATTGAGTGTGAGAAATTTTTGTGGCAGACAGAAATTGTCAATATGGATTGTCTCCATAATGCATGGAAATTAGTTTGGTATTTTTAAGAATGCAATGAGGCATCCCATGTGTGAATCAATTCTCATAAGTGGAGGGAAGTCAAAGAAAGGTCAAGTTGGAATTGACTATAATTTCTGAAAGCAATTGGATCAAGAGAGGCCATGAATTTGAATTAGCTATGATGTGGAAGAGGAAATTCCATGCTATGATGAGGGATTGGAAAGAGAGAATTCCTTAACTCCTCTCTTTCTATTGTATTTATATTCTACGAGTTTTACATACATAAAAATATGGTATCGGGAATGCTGAAAATGCAAGAGATCATATAGACGAAGTGAATATGCACTAGTTGGCACATTAATATATATTGCATAGTGCATATGAAGGTGTTTGTGCATGTATATGATATTGCATATTGGTAAAATAGTGAAGTTTTACATATGCAATGAGCCACTTATGATAATTATTATGGTTTTTAATAATTAGTGGTATTCGCATTAGTTGTAGGACCAAAGACAACCGAAGCATGGCTAAAGATATTGAAGATGTTGTTTCATGTGACCAACAACCTTATGAAGAAAGGATGGTGCAACAAATATGTGATCATGGGGTTGGTGGAAGGATAGTGTAGTCCTTGGTAAGAGACCAACTGATCAGGTACATCAAAAATGCTAATGGGAGCCATGCAGGTAATGGTTAATCATGATAATTGTACAAGTGTTGAAAGGGGATTGGGTAAGAATCCCTTGAACCATATTTTGTAATCATAGAATGGTATGCATGTAAGGTTGGATGCATTTTATGTGAATGCCATACCACCATGGTATGGTGAGGTATGGGGTAGTAAGGGAAAGGAACCTTATGTGACTGTTTAAATGTTAGAAGGAGTTCATATGAAATTATATCATGCCATTTGTGTATGTTAGTTATGGGTTCAATAACCAAATACAATAAGGAATTATGGCCCTGTAGGGTAGTGCATGCTATGTGAGATAATCCTGGTTAAGGCCATGACGTGGTTGGATGATGTGTTGAGGAAATAGCCATACTCTTCCAAATCATCATGGTGGAATGCATGACATGACAATATAGTTTTCATGAATCATGTATGGTAGCAAGTGTAAAACCATAATGGACAGAGTGATACCACTTATGAGAGCCAAACAATATGAGGATAGCCTCATAGATAAGCAAATCAATTTTTGTAGTAGACACAATTGCAAATTATTAATGCCATTGATTGGTTATGGAACAATCAAATTCGAATTTTGTTGTTAAATACCACTGACTGTTTGGCTATTTGAGGAGTGTGTCAGGAAGAAACATTGCAGGAAGACCATGTGCGATGGCCTGCAGAAGCCAAACTCCATGGGAATGATCCCATGCTTTGGAATTTGATAATATCTCAGTTGCACTTCATGTTGGAAAACCATGTGAGTGAGATGGTAAGATTATGCCAAGAAGGCATATGTGGGTTATGGAACGTGAAAAGGATTGAGGTGGGAAAACCGAGGGACTGTCAACTCAGAGAAGGGAGCCCCCATTCCTCGTGAATGAAGAAAATATACATCTGAAAAGGGATAATTATTCTATAACCCTAGCTAAGAGCATGCATGTCTAATTATTAGGGTTAATATGTAGAGCATGTTCTATTTTATTCATATTATTTCAAATTGCTTGAGTATGATTAGGGCCTACATGGATCACATCGGAAAGGGGTGCACACATTTCTAGTGTTGGGTTATGATAGGGATTTCAATATTGACTACACCCTAAGGGAATGAATGCATTATTGGTGTTTCAATACTTGATAGTGAATGTTATGAAATATGGTTACAATTTTAGAGCAACAATACTAATGAGATTGCTTATTCATCTTGTGTTGTCAGCTTAAATAGATGCAATTTGGTGTTATACACTAAAGAAGCAAAGAGAAAGGTTGTTGTGAGGGGTTGTTGTGAAGGGTTGTCATGAGTATGAAGGGTTGTTGTATGTGTGAAGGGTTGTGTATATGTGGCTCCATAGTAGAGCCTTGACCTCGAAATGGTCATGGTGAAGTTTTCTTCCATTGGCTTGTTGACCCAGACAGAAGTGCTGGCTTGGAAATGGAGAGGGAAAACCAGGTATGGGACTGGTTAGGCACCATAAATGCTTGGTAAATCCATTCAGTGCACTGGTTGGACATTGAAGGTTGTGGAGCAACCGATGTGCTGCCAAACATTCCTTAAATGATGGATAAACCCATTTGGTGTACTAGACTAGCATATTGATAAATGGGATGCCTAATAAACCTAGTCAGCATACTGGCTTAGCATTACCTATTTGAATGATTGTGGAGCATCCTGCGTGCTAGCCCAACATTCATTATTGTATCCACAGGCGATCCAACGCTTGTAAATCAAAGAAGGAGCTTGTGGAATAAAGAGATGACATCCAATACAGATAAGTATTTGGTTATCTTGCAACTTCTTGCTTATTTAATATGAATATACGTGTGTACATGATTTTTAAATTCTTGTTTAGAGATAAACCCTATGAAAAATTAACTTGACATGTGAATGGACTCATGAATGTTTGAGTGTAGGTGTTGCTGGAAGCAAGAACCTTGAAGGCATCCTAAGGATGCATTTGGACATGTGACTGTCCTAGGAAGCTCAGTATGAGTAACAAGGGAAGTGGTGCTAGTGGACTCGTGTGGGTCCTAGCAGCCAAAGGTTTTGTAGGAAACAATGGGGAAAGTTTCCCTGGTTGAGAAGCCTTAGACAGACCTTAGACACTAAGTGTTATCGCCAAAACATGTAAGGGAAAGACAAGCATTGACCTTGAAGTGAAAGAGGCTAAGGAGCATGGAACCACAGTGGTGGTGTGGCTTTGGATTGGCACAAGACTAAGAGGGGGAAAATCTTACTCTTCTTTTTCCTTTTTGATTGATGCATTTTAGAAAACGGAAAATTGTGAAATGCATGTTATGGCTTAAAGTTGATTGTGTTTATTTGCTTGAAATAAATTGTGAATGCTGAAATAGTTAATTCCCTGTGAAAGAATGCACATGAATGAGTTCATGTGTATGTTGGGAAAACATGAAAATTGTGGAAGTCTCATGAATAGAACATGGGCTCTCCATGTCAATTGGGAAAATAATTGACTGATTTGTAATGTTTATGTTATGCTTGGCCTAACAAGAATTGAAATGATGAATTTCACAAGTGAGAAATTGAAATCAATTGGTTGCAGCTGTTACAAGAGCAGTGGTGCTAGCAATAAAAGTGTAGGCAGTTGTGCACATTGACTATGGCAGTAGACCAAAAGCTATTGGATTTGGGTGAAAATATTCTTCAAACGATTACCAAGACCCAAGAAAATCTTGGAGAGGTGCTCAAGATACAGAAGCAACAAAATGAGATGAACCATAAGGTTTTGCAGGATTCTATTTGTCTGTAAGAGGTGAAAATCATTTTGGGAGAAATCAGCAGTGGGAAGGAAAGTGGATCAATGAAGAAGCATTCATCCAATCATCCCATTAAGAAACGTTCTAGATTGGAAGACTCCAGGGAAAAGGAGCAAGTAAAGAAAAAGTAGCCACTGAAATGTTGGGAATGTGGAGGAAATCATTGCCTCTGCAACTGCTCAACAAAGGACAGCAAGAAGAATTGTAGCCATAAAGTTTCCAGACTTGTGGATCAGTTAGAAGGTCAAAATAAGCAGGAGCAGCCTGTTGAAACTAAGGAGTTGGTCCTAGAAAGTCAAAGTAAAAGATGAAATGCAGGATGGACCTGCCACATTTTGTGGATTTGGGGCATGTTTAAAGTGTGTATGTATTCCTAAGTATTGGAACACTGAGGACGATGTTATTCCAAGGGGGAGGGGATTGTGTAAAATTAGTCACAGCAGATCTATTGAACAAGTAAATCAATCACAATGATGTAAAACAAATTGGAGTAAAAACTGTGCAAGAGAGATGCATCAGTTCTCTATAATCCAGAATAATAGAATTACAATACAATAATGTCACAATGAGTGAGCAATTCGAATTAGCCAAGGAGTTCATTCAAATATACTGCATGGCATAGCTTGTCTCAAACTAGGATTCCTCATCATCAATCAGTGGTGGTCTTCAATGCACAAGTAACTGTCAGCCAGGTGTCAAACTGAGTCTAACTGAGTGTAATAAGTGTAACTGAAGGTAATGGCACTAATGTAGGGAAGGAGGCTCAGTGGAGGGAAAATGAGGAGTTAACTAGACTCAGAATAGGTATTCAATTCTCATCGGAGGTCCATTGGAGTGATAACAGTAGTTAGGATTTAGTCTAGCCTCAAATCAAGGAAATACAACTAGCTAACTAAAGTGAACTGGATTGGTAGGTGAGAAAAGGTGCCCCTCTCAGGTGGTAGGTGCATGTTGGGCACACTAAGCACTAGGAGGGATAAAACTGAGTGGAAGGAATCTCCCGGGTGCTGGTAGACTAGGGACTAGGTGTTGGAGGCATCAAAATGGTGACTGGGCAGCATGTAGATGCATGCATGCATGAAAAGTACATATTGAATGATGAGATATCCTAACACCCCCCCTCAAGCTATACTATGATGTAAAAAATAAAATTTAGGGCCCTGTTTACTGAGACCAAAGGTCACCCCAATACAATAATCCAAGAATGATGAAAATAAGCTAAGTGAGGAAAGAGGGAAAACCCAGTGGGAAGAAAGCCCCCCCTCAAGCTAAACATAAAATGGATCTAATATGTCTCCACCATGATGGAAATCACGCCCAAAAGTGAACATAGGTAAGAGAACTTCTTCTCAGTGAAGCTGTTGGTGAAGATGTCTGCAATTTGCTCATGAGTAGGGAAATATTGCAGAATGATGGTGCGATCATGCACCAACTCTCGGATGTAGTGCATATGAATCTCAATGTGCTTTGTCCTCTGCCATTGAACTGGATCTGTGGAGATCTTAATAGCACTTTGATCGTCACAAAATATGGTAGTCGAAGTAGTGCTACCAAAATGAAACTCGGAAAGACTACCTTGCAACCAAACTGCCTGAATGCAGGCATTGACTGCTCCTCGATACTCTGCCTTTGCTGAAGAAAGTGCAATGGCTTCCTATTTTTTGCTTGACCAACAAATAGGGCCATGTCCAATCATGAGAACATAACCAGAAGTGGAATTTCGATCAATGCTATTACCCGCCCAATCTGAATCAGTAAAATCAATGAAATCTAGCTCAGAATCTGCAACATAGTGTATGCCAAAATGTCTCGTACCTTGCACATACTGCAAGATCCGCTTGGCTTCCTGCTAATGAAGCTCATGGGGTAGTGCATATACCTTGATACAACACTCACGGCATAATAAATATCAGGCCTTGAGTGTGTCATGTAGAGTAGTGAACCAATCAACTGTCGATACATAGTGCAATCTGCAAGCGGTGTAGAATTTTCCTCCTCAAGACTGATTCCTGAGAGGAATGGAAACTGAGCAGCCTTACATTCTACCATATTAAACTTTAATAGTAGGTCTGAAGCATACTTTTTCTGAGATAACGTGATCCCATCAAAATTTTGAGCTATCTCCAAGCCCAAAAATTGCTTAAGCAAGCCCAAATCCCTCATGTCAAAAGGTAGATTTAAGGCAGTTTTTCGCTTGTTGATTGTAAGGAGAGTGCTACCAATAATGAGAAGATAATCAACATAAAGAAAAACAATCAGAAAATTACCTTTAACTTGTTGTAGATACACATTCGGATCAGATTTGCATCTTTTGAAATTCTAAGAAAGAAAGAAGGAGTCCATCTTTGCGTACCAAGCTCTTGGGGCCTGTTTCAATCCATACAAAGATTTCTTCAATCTACAAACTAATGATGGATCTGATATGTATCCTTATGGATGCTTCATATGCACTTCTTCATCAATATATCCATGTAGAAAATCACTCTTCACATCCATATGGTGCACTTCCCAGTGCTTGGATGTGGAAATAGCCAAAACTAGGTGGATGGAAGCCATCTTTGCAACCGGTGCAAAGGTCTTAGTGTAGTCCACTCCTTGGACTTGGGAGAAACCTTTTGCCACCATCCTAGATTTGTATTTGCTAATATATCCATAAACAGCAAATTACGTGCGGTAGAACCACTTACATTGGACCAATTTTCTTCCAGGTGGAAGAGAAACTAGCTCCCATGTATTGTTCTTTTGAAGAGAACTGTACTCTTCATCCATGGAAGTTTTCCATCTTGGGTCTCGGTGGGAATGATAGTATGATTTGGGATTTGAACCAATCATCAAATAAAATTTCTCAGATAATAATGGATCAGAAAATGAAAGAGCCATACCTGCTCTTTGAAAGTTTGCTCTTGTTCTCCTTGGATTAGCAGGATTTCCAAAGTTTGGAGCAGCAGATTGTAGAGTGTTTTGGGCCCACTTTGATAACTGAGGAGGATCATTATGGTAGGATTATGAACCTGATATGTCATGGCCATCAAATTCTGATAAAATATTAGAAATATAAGATCCAATTCTTTCTTCATCTTCTCTTGAAACTTCTTCTTGTAGAGACTGCGGATCGACAGTGTTTTCCTCGACTAGTTTCAGATCTGGAAGCGGTTCTTCAAACTTCACACTTTGCTCTATGAATATCTTTTTGGATTTGATATTCATGAGTTTATATGATTTTTATTCTTCTCCATATCCTATTAGGATGCATTCAGTACTTTTTGGATCCAAAGCTTTTCTCTTTTCAGAAGGAATTCTAGCCCATGCAGTGGATCCAAAAACCCTCAAATTGGACACATCTAGTTTGTGACCAATGAATGCTTCGAAAGGAGTTTTACCTTTCATGGATGAATGTGGAACTCAGTTTTGAATGTATGCAGCAACATTTATGTCTTCAGCCCAAATATTTGCAGCCAACCTTTTGACTCAAGCATACAGGTAGCCAACCATCTCTTTCAGTGACCGATTCTTCCTTTCTGCTACACCATTCTGCTGGGGTGTGTAGGGAACTGTATGTTGGATCTGAATTCCACTTTCGGTACAAAGTTGCAGCAACTCGGTCTTAATATATTCTCTTCCATTATCAGATCTAGGAGCTTTGATCTTTCTCTCAGTGGCGGTCTCAACAAAAGCCTTAAAATCCTTGAATGTTCTAAGCACTTCTGACTTGTTTTTGAGAAAAAAGACCGAAGTAAAGCGGGAGAAGTCATCGATGAATGTCAAGACATACCTTGAACCATTCATGGACATATTTGGCAGCGGGCCACTGATATCAGAATGTTTGAACCCAAAATAGTAGAAGCTCTGTTAGCTTTGCCGTGGTCAAACTTGTGCTCAGGTTGCTTCCCAATGATGCAACCTAGACAAATTCCCTTCGAGGAACGAAGGTGCAGAAGACCATAAACCATGGATTTATTTTGTAACAGCAGCAAATACTTGTAATTAACATGTCCAAACCTTTCATGCCAAATCCTACTAACCTCATTTCCATGAGTGAGAAGAGAAGTGGGCTTTTCAAGCGGCACAAAGTGTGAAAACTCATAGTATTTTGCAGTATGATTTGCCTTTCCGACTGCAATAAGTCTTCCACTTTCAATATTAGAAATTTCAACTTTGTTAGGGTTGAATGCAACTTTCTTCAGTGCACCATTGTGTGTCATTTGATACACATAAAGTAGATTCAAATCCAATGAAGGCATATAAAGAACATTCTGAAGGCATTTAGGTTTTTATTTACCCTCTTTACCCTTTTGCTTGTTCCTTGAATCGGATGGTGCATCCGATGGTTTGCTTTTCTCTCTTTTCTTAGTAGGTTTGAATTTGGGATTCGCTTTATTTTGCTTTCCTTTGTCATTCGAATTCTTGGATCCTCCAACAAAGAGGGATGAATCTTTGGAGCTTATGGACCCCATTTGACTTAGCTTATCATGCTCTTTGGTAATGGACTCAATGAAGGCATTCAAGGTAGGCATCTTCCAATTCGAGGTAGTTAGCCGACCAGAATTGAAAGTAGAGACAAATACCGAGAAATTTTTACCAAGTTTTGAAAGAATAGAAGGATCAATTGTTTATCCTCTTTGACAACTCCACTGTTCTTCAATTGCAAAGACAAATGCTTGAATCTTGTGAAAAAATCATTGATGGTCTCGAAATTCTTAGGATTCAAGGCAATCAATTCATTTTCCAATTGAAAAGATGGCATGTCATCTTGCTTTCCAAAAATATTCTCGATTTTCTCCCATACTTCCTTTGGAGTAGTCAATCCACTGAGGTGAAAGTGAAGATCCTTGGAAATATTGAGGCAAAGAAGACCATATGCTTCATCCAATTTGTTGAAGTGCTTGGATTTTTCAATGAGAGTATTGGGCTCAACTTCGAGGCCCATGGTGACTCTGTAGTACCCTTTTGAGTGCAACATAATCTCCATGTCATTCTTCCATTCAAAATAGTTGAAGGGAGTGAGTAGCTTTGAAGAATAAGAATCCATCTCAATGATAACAAATGCACTTGATGGAGATGATTAACCTGCAAATCACAATCAAAACAAGAACAGTAAGGTCGAACAATCCACCCTTTTAGAGTTGCATCACACCTGGGATTGGAGATCAAGCAAGCTTGAAGATCCAATGTATCAATTCCAGGAATTCTATGGAAAACTCAAGCTTCTGGAGTAGTATTGGAGAGATATTTCAGCTTTGCATGCACATGAGATTTTGCATGCCAAAACTTCAGTATTTTTGAGAAAATTCACTCAATTATTCATGTAGAACACCTGTAGAAGAGAAATCTTGTCCCTGCCATGGCTCCGATACCATGTAAAATTAGCCACAGCAAATCTATTGAATAAGTAAATTAATCACAATGATGTAAAACAAATTGGAGTAAAAACTATGCAAGAGAGATGCATCAGTGCTCTATAATCCAGAATAGTAGAATTACAATACAATACTGTCACAATGAGTGAGCAATTCGAATTAGCCAAGGAGGTCATTTGAATATACTGCATGGCATAGCTTGGCTCCAACTAAGAGTCCTCATCATCAATCAGTGGTGGTCATCAATGCACAAGTAACTGTCATACAGGTGTCAAACTGAGTCTAACTGAGTGTAATAAGTGTAACTGATGGTAATGGCACTAACGTAGGGAAGGAGGCTCATTTGAGGGCACATGAGGAGTTAACTGGACTCAGAATAGGTAGTCAAGTCTCATTGGAGGTCCATCAGAGTGATAACGGCAGTTAGGATTCAGTCTAGCCTCAAATCAAGGAAAGACAACTAGCTAACTGAAGTGAAATGGACTGGTAGGTGAGAAAAGGCACCTCTCTCAGGTGGTAGGTGCATGCTAGGTGCACTAAGCACTATGAGGGATAAAACTGAGTGGAAGGAACTCTTGAGTGCTGGCAGACTAGGGACTAGGTGCTGGAGGCATCAAACTGGTGACTAGGCAGCATGCTGATGCATGCATGCATGCAAAGTACATATTGAATGATGAGATCTAATAACAGGTTGTAATATCCCGATTTTGACCCCATTGCATTAAAAATGTAAATGATGTAAATATGCTAGTGTGAATTCCTGGTGCGGAGCTCAATGCCAAGGCCCAACTAGTGAATGGATAGGCATGTATGATGTTATAATTTATTTGGATTGTTTGGTTGGATTTTATGTCGACTTAGAGTATATGTAAATATTATGTGCATACATAATAAAATGGTCAAAAAATGGTTGTGTAAGGAGCACTAAAGGGGCTATGATTCTACTAGAGGGGAAGAGGAAGGGGGCCTATGGGAAACCAAATCCTATGTTTCCAAGTGTCAACCTTAGAAATCACACCAAAATTCTATCATGTGATGAGAATAAGCCAATTATCTCCTTTTTTTACCATTTTCCAATCATTAATGCATGTGTGTGGTTGGTGGAAAAAGTCACCTCATGTAGTTATTGAAGCATGGGTCTGGTTGCACTTTTGTGATAGTTCTATCAAGATAGAATTCAGTCTGCAGTTGCCAGGAGTCCTTTCTTCTACTGCCAAAAGTCATGTCAATTTTCTATTCACCATTTTCCCATATCCCTTAGAGTCAACCCTCATTTTTTCTCATTATTTCATGCATATTTGGAGGATGCAGAGCTCTCCCTTGTTGTCCATGAACTTACCATGTTGTTTTGAACCCAGAAATTCGAATTTGGAGACCATGTTTCAGATTGGGAAGTGGGTTTTGTTGGTCGTAGGTGAGCAGAGAGGTTGGGAAATCTTGGAAACCTTATCCTTGAGTTCTGTTGCTCGTAGGTTCTTGAGAAGCCACAAATTGAGGGCTAAGTGAGACCCCTGTAGAGCTCTGTATGAGCATTTGGCTAAGCACAGAGAGCAGAACGGGTTGTGGGCTGAGAGATAGAAGCTTGTAGGTGTATCCTTCGCCCTAGTGGCCTCATATCCTAGCTTGGGGTGGCCTCTCCACAACAGAAAGAGTATACGTTGGGAAGAGTGCCTATGGTTGGGTGGAAAATCACTCTTACACAGCCAGTTGCTTGGATCTGTGTTGGATAAAGATAAGTATTCTTATGTATTTGAATCTGAAATGTTTGATTTGATGCTTGTAATGTTTATGCTTGCATTTTCATATTAATTGTGCATGGATAGACTTTAATTTCGATGTGCATGTTTATTTGCATTTCTGGACACATTTTGTATGTTAAAATTTGTATTATGGATCTGGGGTGAAATTTGAAAGCTCGGGTCTTTGCCAATGTCCCCTCCCAATGGTCAGATTGGGTAAGGGGGACGTTACATTCCACATCCTATCCTTCCTCTGTTGGACTACTCTGAAGTTTCACGCCATGACCGACTCCATTTACAACTTGTAAACGGAAGTGTCGACTACATCTACCAAGCTTCCCCAGCAGGCACCCACCAATCATCATCACACACCTTGGGGAGCATGCCATAGCACAACCCTCCCATGACTCCGGGTTTTGGGGATAAATGGTGGGTAATGCCTCCACCCCCCTAATGGAACAAGGGACTATGTCTACGTCGACATAGTGACTGCATTGCAACTGTTGTTCTCAAGTTTTGTCATCGAAGAACCAAGTTGGTCAATTGAGTTCGTGAAACCCCACACCTTCCCACATATCATGATAATAAGACAATAATCATGCTAAAAAATAATTCATCACTTGCATACCATTTATCTTTCGGAATTTATGTCCTAGTGGTACTCCCACCTTGTAGGACTCAGCTATCACTTAGCTCTTTTAACCTGTAGGTTAGTCTCCAATCACAAGATCGAGAATATCGTGCAATCATTGACATGTATATACATTTCATTACTAATGAAAAATAATGAAAAATTATTTTCCTATGTACCATGCACCTGGTATCATATCCATCCATGCAACATATAACTTTAACTTGGTATCCACGTACCCATCATTTATTAAATTTCAATTTTAGAGACGTAATCAAAACAACATAATTCATCATATTAACATCACACCCATATATACGTAAACTCCGCAAAATAGTAAATTCATATGTCCACAGTGTAATCAAACTAACTAAGTTCCACAATAATGAGCAAATAGAATAGTTAATGATAGTTCAAGTGATCAGGACAGAACGGAGCATTACATTTAATAAATATGTTAATATTCATATTTATGAATTATAAAATAAAAACTACTCTTCAAAATATAAAATAGGAACAAAACACTCATCAATATATCTATATCTATATCTATATCTGTATATATAGATAGATATATTAAAATAACATATCTTGTATTAAGATTGGGAAATTAAAAGAGTTTTAGTTTGGTTAGTTGGCCACATGGGAAACATGACAAGCAAGGTCCTCATTAAGAACTGTAAACTATTTAAAAACCAAAAAGAAAAAAATATGTTGGTATCTACGTCTTAACTATAAACCTTGCTTGAGATATTAATGTTATGCCAGTGATAAACAAAAAACGCTAGATTAACAAACATCTTGAGAGAATTAAGTAGAGTGATCTTCATCATCAATGATGGAGATGATAGGAACCTCTTGAGAAGATGTAGGAGGTTGAAATTCAATGCGAGGAGGCTGGCTCATGAACTGGAACCTTGTTGTAGCTTTGGATATTATATTGAGCTTCTCATTCATGCTCTTAATTTGGAGTTGCATTTCGTCCATCTGTAACATAAATTCCTTTTTTTCCCTCCTAGTTATCCATTAAAACTTTTCCCAACATTGATTTGGTGTGCCAATAAACAATGACTATCTTACTATATTTAGAATCACAGGTTTTGGAGGTACCCACATCTGGTACCCAAGCTCTAACATCTTTACAGATCTCATTGTCAGAAGTGACCTTGATTTCACCCTTTACCCAAGTATCCACTTCTATCTCACTTGATGCCGGTGAGGATATTTTTATGTTAGCGATAGGTTGAAGCCTCTACCTCTTGCAGAATACGGGGGCAGTGGGAATATTTATAAAATTTACTATTACCCTATCTAGCACTCCTAGTTCAACCCACCATCTTGGAAAGGGAGATGCACTAGACCACCCACAGACCGCAAGCACGAGCTCTATCCCTTGTTGCTACACATGGTTCTATAATCCTAAAGCAGTAATCACAACAAACCATTGTGAGAACGATAATTTCCTCGCCATGAATAGTTGCAATTTGAGGCTTCATAAAAGTAGAGATCGATCAATTTCTATGGAACTATTTCCTAGTTACCCCCGTGATAGTCGGAGCATCCTTTGCTAGAAATTCATCGATGCAACGAATAATTTCCATGTGTGGTGAGGGGAAAGTCCACATAAGGTGTTGTTCAGTATTTCTACCCTATAGTGAGGAGATGGACACTACCAACTGGGCGGGGTTGATAGGTAACAACATTGATTATATTGTATTAATTTACTGCAAAAGAAAGAGATTTGGATTGAGAGAAATACCTCTTTTCGACGGTCGATCCTAGCTTTAGCTTGGTCTCTCGCTTGGTCTCTTATTTTCTCTTCTGCTTGACGAACCTGCAATACAAAAGATACCTTCGTCAATGTATCTTGACCATATAACATATGATGAAATTATAAAACAATTTAACATCAACTATAATCAAGAATTAAGCCAAATAGACATGCAATCCAATAAATATATGATTTGGGACAGGAAGGGTGTTTCGACCTTTTTATTGTCAAAGAAACATGAAATCAATACAATATACCTGACGTGTAGAGATGTTTCTGCAACCGGATCCTGGGCTCCTGCTCTTCACTCTAACTTGGGACTTTCCTCTAGCGTAACAGTGCTTAAAGCCTTTCTTCTAGGTCCCTCTCTCATGGATCCTCCTTGTATTTATGGGACAAGGTAGGCAGCTTAGATCGAGAGGTGGTTGAATTGGGAGGTTGGGGAAGTTGCAGAACCAAATTCAACTAATCCCAATTCGTCAAATTAATATATTTTTTTATTTCATCTTAAGATGTACGCAGGTTTCATACCACGAGATTAGCGTATAGGAAGCAACTTTTGAACTTTACAACAAGCGTTTACAACTTTTTGGGAGATGTACGTTGGTTGTCCTTGAGGAGAGTAGGGTATTTCTCAAGGTGTACGCTGGCCTACAGTGCACAGAGGTGCGTACATATGGAAAAATCAAGGAAAATGCAATTTTTGTAGGTGAGGAGTGTACTTCTGGCAACAAGTCATCCAAGGCAATCTAGCTCTTTAATCCTTTGTGTCCTTTTGTGTGATCTACAAGGTAAGGTGATCATGGGGCGGAGAAGTGCAGATTTCACCTATAACAGATTCCCCCTAATGTGTGAGGTCAGAGGGAAATGATGGTCGAAATACATTATAAGTCCAAGTCGGAGGAGGAGCAAGAAACCACAGAACCAAGTCACAAAAACACCTGAAACAATGATCAAGGTCAGCGAGCAATTACAATCTTGACATCATATAGATGGGTAGCATGATACAACATGATCTCCAATACATAACTAGGAGATGTACATATAGAGCATGGACACTGAAATAAAAGCATGAATCCATGTCAAAATGTGAGATCATAGCCATAACAACAAGCTAGATCTATGTCTCATGAAGAGCCAAAATGAGTGAAGCTCAATCTTGCGAAGCTTGGGTGATAACATAAATATGGTGATGCGATCATAGGCCCAAGGTCTCCATCCAAAACAACCCAAGGTACAAACCCTATCCATGCGAATAAATGAGCTGAAAGTTGAACATGGGGGGTACCGTTTGATTACCAGTCATTGATGTATACTGTTAACAAATGCGAGGACTTCCATCGACAATGATAATGGGTCCCAAGGTACCTAGTACGATCCAACAAGTGTGAATAAGAGGATTTGAAGTCGAACACTTGAGGAACCTGTCGAATAAATGATGTATTCCCATTTATTCAACAGCGAGGGAAACTGCCACTGATGACTGCAATCCCCAAGGTACTAACCGAAACTCTAAACTTCATTCCCGGAGCATAATGAGCTGAAGTCGATGGGAAGAAGTCCACTAGAAGGGAGAAATTAATGCATCCTCCATCATCCAACATGAGGAACACTCATATATATGAGCTGATGTGGAGTAGGACAAGTAATAAGATGAAACAAACTGACACCAGGATAGCCAACACATGAAGTCAAGGTAAACTGCAGAATGGCCGACACAGGTTGTATCCTTGAACAATGAGCACGACACAAAGTGACTTAGGCAGTTTTCAACATGAGGGGAAAATGATATAATTCTGCGATGTAGGAGACATAATAGACCCTCCATATGGTTGGAATAATAACCAACCGGGGGAGTAAAAACTCGGAGATCAAGTTCACCCTCAGGCCAAAAACTAAAACCTAGATGACATGAAAGACTCAAGTAGGTGCTGTGTTCAAGGACATGACTAACATAACTGCCTTTGAAACTGAAAGAGATGCGATACACCCTTCTTATCCCTTATTATTTTTGATAAAAGAATATCCTTCTTGTTGTTTTAATGAGTCCAAGAAGAAAAGAAAACTCAATAGTTCCAACCATGTAAAGAGTTTAACGAGCCCATGGGAGGAAGACTCAGGACCTTCTTCATTTTTTACAAAGTTCGAAGAAGAGATAGAAGAATACTCTATAACATTGATCTTTGGATTTTAATATCGAGCCGAGATCTGTTCTTGCTTGCCAGTGTTTTCAATTTTAAGGAGTCTGAAAAACTTAAACAATAACTCCATACACCTACTCGTGGATTTTAATATTGAGCCCAAGTAGGTTAATGCTCACCGGTGTTTTCCTGTTTATAGAGTCTGAAAAACTTAAACAATCCTCTATTTACCCTCTCGTGGATTTCACATCGAGCCCGAGTAGGTGAATGCTCGCTTGGTGTTTTCATATTTAGAGAGCCTGAAAACCCTAAAGAGAGGCTCCAAAAGGCCATTTTTGTATAGTTAGTCCCCTCCCCCGAAAAAGTATAAAACAATGAGAGGAGAACTCTTCTAGCCATGTATGACTAGAGTATTCCTTTTTCGTAGTTAATCCGCAAAGGTCCGGAAAAGGGTTAAACTTATACCTAAGCGGATGGACCTTCAATTCCTTTAATGTGCTTGAAGAGGCAAAGTTTGCTCGGCAATCTTGTTTAGTTTTTCATAGTCAAAACAAGAGCTTAAAACGACTTAAAAGACAGCTACTAGGATCATAGATTCATGACCTACCAAAAATATAATCTCAATAATCGAGTTAGTAAGTGATGACAAAATTTCTCTATGACATAATAAATGATCAATACAATGTCTATACTGGTCCGTCAATAAAGAAACTAAGTCATACCAGTTCAATGCTTTGAGAATCTAGTGAAAATTTGAAATATCTAGGGTAGAAGTACTTCACCAAACTTGTAGGTATTAATGATTAAATAGGACCCTTTAAGAGAAATCTGAAACCATATACTTTTGCAAAAAGTGGGTAAAGATTAAAGTCACTTTTATATAACTAGTTTCTAATTAGAAATTCAAATATCACAATTGAAAAATCTAGGGCAAGAATTGGAGCAAACCCTTGATCTTCTTCCACTCATTGCGATCAAACCGGAGTACCAATCCACCTTCCACTTCCACCAAGTAAGTTCATTCCTCCCAAACTTGCATTTTCATGTCTTTTTTGTCAATTTTTATGGTTAAAAATTCCTTTTTTGGCAATGCTCACAATGTGTTCTGCATGTACGCTACTATGCATGAAGAATAGCAACGTTCTAAACGTGCCTGTCTAGTGTAAAGAGTAGCGTACACCCCTGAAAGTGGCCAAAAAGTTGCAAAAAGGCTAAAAATTGACTGTTTCTTGGCAGGATGGTGTTGGTATGGAGAGAAAGAGAGCATGAGGACATGGATAGAGCAGCATTGCAAGATCCAACAATCCTTCATACGCTCAGAAGATGTGGATTACTGAAATTCTATAGAATGGTCAACATGCGGGCACAAATCCACTTGCTTGAAAGACTTGTCCGATACTGGGATGCAAATGCCATGGTGTTTGATATCAAAGGTGAGATACTGGAGCTCACCATAGATGACATTTACTTCATCACGGGTCTCTCTCGTAGAGGAGAGATGGTGAATCTAAAAGGGTCTTCTAGCAAAGTGGGTGCATTGTCAGTGCAAGAATATATCAATGTGTACTGTGTACCAGGAAGTGAGAAATGTGGTAGTCAAGTTCTCATCTCTACTGTTGTGAGCTTCCCTCTTCGAGTTATTTTGAGTGTTCTCAACTGAATGGGGGGAAGTGCTTCTCAACATCTAGCCTTGAGGAATTATATGCACATAGGTGTTGAATGCTTTCAAGGGCATGTTTATGACTGATGTTCTAGTCTTTTGGAGAACATGAAGCTTCAACTCTCGGGGTGTAAGACCGGGAGAGTGAAGAATTTTGGGTATGGAAGCATACTTTGCACCTTCTTCTTTGAGAGGATGCCTGCTATTATTTTGGGCATGGAAATGCCCCCTATAAACCCTCGTGAGCCAATGCTGGCCTGTTGGGGTGAGATCTTCCTCCGCTAGGGTGGTGGCGAGAGCAACCTATGTTACCAAGAGGATGACTTCTGGAGTTGGTGGGAACAACAGCTGCCAGCTCTTGAGCAGTTTCCATATGCTGGTATGGACTTCCGAGGTGATCCTGAGCTAATCCTTCCTCCAAGTGCAGCCTAGGGAGAGATAGGTGTGTTTATGTTTTTGAAAAATTATTTAATTTTTTCAAATTTATGCATATATGATTTTTATGATGAGTTCAAAATACTGAAACAAAGTGTCAAATGAAGATGTTGGACCAGTGTGCCCTGAGGGACACCCATATACTTTCATGAGACCAGTAGAAGTAGGTGCAGTTGATGCCACACTGGGGCCATAGAGAGGAAAATGAGTCGATTGACTCATGATATTCCTACATACCGTATTGAGCGGATGCCCATTGATATGCAGGAGGATGTAGTAGGTGTTCCCCCAGCCTATATTAGGTTGCTGCAGAAAGTAGCTAGGCTGGTCATATGTTACTAAGAGGCAGATGAGGCCCCACCTTCTCCACAGGAAAAGGATATTTTATGTATATCTTTAAGGCCATCGAGCCCAATTTTGTAACTTATGACATGACTTCGTGACAGACTTGTGATCCAAACTCATATTACTTTTTTGATACAATATCGGATATATATATAGTATGGTTATCTACATGTGTGTTATTATGTTTTATGCGTGAATTATTATGTGTGTGAATGATACAAATGCCAATCTAAGATGTAGTTTGCAAATGAATCATCTAATGCATTCAAGTTCCTTGAAATATGTTGATATGTGATGTAATCAAATTGTCTCTCAAGTAGCCTAACTCACATGAACTGACGTAGCAAAGAAGGATTTCTAACCTGATAAACACCCAATAACTGAAAAACAAATAACTGTGAGTCGAGCCGTACCTCCAAATGTGAAATGCCATGAAACAAAGCATCTCGGAGTAGCTCTATGGCTGCACTGTATTCAACCACATTGTTCGTTTTGGGACCTAGACAATCCCCTCCCAAAGACACCAGTTGTCTAGTTGGTGAGTAAATAACCCAAGCAGCTGAGGCTGATTGATGGGTGTGGCGGATAACGCCATCAGCAAACCCTATGAAGTGTTCAGTTGACATCTGAAACACCAAAAATAAAAGATGCATAAGACTACAACAATTATAAATAAAATTAACTTTACAAAAATGTACAGCTAAAAATACATGAAAAAGCACAGTAGCACTTCTTCAAGTAGGGTCAATGCCTGGGATCTCATCATGAGATCGGGAAAAGATGTCACAGAAATCATTAAAGAGATTGGTGTATGGAATGATCTCATCAAGATAACAATCTGCTCCAATAAAGATGTTTTTGGTGACCCCATGTTTAGTGGAAATATTGATCGGGATGGTTCTCGCTGTACTCATCCTATTCCTTTCGGCAAAAACAACTTGTGAAGTGGAAGGGACAGAGGACCAATCAACATTCTCACTGGGTCTCGGAAAGAACTCACCTCTCTCAATCAAGTCTAGAACAGGAAGTAGATAGGACCTGGGATGTAAATGTTCCCAAGGGTGCCTCAGGCCTATCATAGCTTCAAAAAATGTTTCTTCAGAAGGAAAAACTGTCTAAACTATCAGGAGAAAGAATAGAGTCCGTTGACCATGCAGGAGCAGGGTCCATATCCAACTCAATAGAGACCAACGGAGTCATGATATGTTCTGTTGCAGGTTGTTGTGAATCCACATGGATTATCTCTGCAATAGATACAGGCACAGTAGGTTCTGATTCAGTAGGGAGAGTCCGTGGATCTATCGTTGAACAGCCTATGGAGGTCTCAAAAGATGAACATTCTTCAAAACCAACAAACAAAGTGGGAGAAGGCAGGTCAAAAGTGCCTATTAAGGACCCAAAGAGGCCTTCCCCCAAGCTCTCAGTGACTGGGTTGGACTGATCAATCAACGGAATGGACGAATCCGATGAAGTCTGGTTGTTCTTCCAGGTGAACGAAAGTTGATCGACTGTGACGATCTTTCCTTTGTGTGGAAACATTATAACTGGGAAGACAGCTAATGGAACTATCTGCATGGCATATGTCCAGCTCCTACCCAATAACAAGTTGTAATCAAGTGGAGCATCCAGAAATTTGACCTCTACTGATACTAGCTTTCCCGCCAATTCGACAGCAAACGATGGTAAGACTCTGTGTGGACGGAACGATCTTCCATCGAAGGCGGTGAGTATCGTGTTCGAGGGAGCTAACTCAGGTTTGCCCAAATATTTCCAGCAAGAGATAGACATTACGGACGTTGATGCGCCCTCATCTACAACAGATCGTCGAATGGTCATAGAACCATGGATGACCTCTATCTGAAGGGAAACATGATATGGAAACTGGTACTTGATATTTGTCATATCAAAGCGTGCAAGCATGGGAGATAAATCAACACTCCCAATCGCAGTGAGGAGTGCACTGCGTTGCATTGGGAAACTTTGCAGTACCTCCAAGGTAGACATAGCACAAGGGGTTTGGGATAAGTTCTCCACAACATTGTAGTTGGGAGTAGCCCATGCATTAGGGTTGTGCACAGCTCGTTTGAAAACACCTTTCGGTATCTTCGGCAGCGTCTCCATAGGTATGTGAAGAGGAGTAGAGGATTCAGGAGCATATTTTTGTTGCGGATCTAGGGTATATTTATTTGCTATGGTTTGTAGTAGAGCATCTGAGTTAACCATGTTAACGAATGACTGATCAGCAGGGATGGCACGAGTGGTTCCCCCAGCACTAGCGCTGCCAGAAGCTGAACTCTGTCCATGAGGAAAAGGATCTTTCAAGACAGTCGGTTTCTTCTCATGGATCAGCTTCTGGGCATCTTCCATCAGAGGGCACTAGTGGGTAAGGTGGTCCTCTTAACACAGTTTGCAAGGGAACCTAGCTTTCCTTTTCTCTTTTTTTCCCTCCTCGTCATTTTGCTTGTTGTTGGGATTTTGTTGGTTTCCCTCCCCTTTCTTACCCTTTCTTTTGGGTTGCCGAGATCCCTTTTGGTTTGTTTGCACCTGCTGTACAGATTTTGTAGTACAAGAGGAGAATACAATAGAATTTGCTTCTACAGCAGATTGTTTGACCGACAAGCCATGAACCTGCTTTGTTAGAGTGTCAAATGCTATAGAGTCGACTGAACCCACAATGCCATCAACATGTGGTCCAGTTTTAGGCTTTCCTAGGTTTATATTAGACCTCGGTGCATCAGGAATAATTTCATACAACAGCCCAGACTGAGCATAGACTAAGTCGAGCTGCTGAGTTCTCAAAATGGTCTCCTCCTCGAAAGACACCCCTAAAGTGGCAACTTCCTTAGAAACGTAAGGAAGAAGAGACTTAAGGTACCATTCTAACAAGAATGTTGGGGGAATGTCGGCATTGATGAGCCTCTTTCTCCTTTGCCACTCCTGAATATGATTAGACAGATGAGTGGCCTTGTTTTGCCGAAAGGTTGACAAAAGGTCTGTGCCGGCATCATACCGGATAGGAAGTTGAAAGTGGTTCAAAAATACAATGGCAAGATCCCGAAAGGTGCCATAGGCAGCAGTGGGAAATTCAATATAACACTTGGCTGTGACACTAGTTAAGGTTCTTTGAAAGAGCCTCAACCTTATGGAATCATCATTCAGTGAGTTGGAGGAACACCAGAGGTGAAAGGTTGTGACATGGTCACCAGGGTCCTCACCAGCCTCACCTTCAGACTTTGGAATGTCCGAGGGAAACTTGGTGGGAACGGGTGGCCATGCAGCATCATGATGCACGGGGTCGTTCGTAAGCTTTGAAAGGTCTAGCAAGTTTAAAGTTTCCAGAAACAGTAAATGTGGCTGAGCCGATGGCATCTCGTAAACAGGAACCTGGTATTGGGGACCACCCATGGCCTAGTTCGTGTACTATTAATTGGGGTTGCCCCCAGCCACCGGTTGTGAAATGAAAGGATTGAAATTGTTCCATCCGAAGGTAAGCGGATTAAATCCTTGGGCAGCAGTCCATTGTGACTGGGGGTTAACCCCACTGAACTACGGGTTAATGATGTTACCCCCTCCTCCAGCAAACAGAGAGAAGGGGATACTCCCTATAGGCATATTCGACGGATTAACGTTATAACCTACATAGGGGGATTAACGTTATAACCTACATAGGGGTTGAAACCTGGCGTGGTAGTAGTGGATGGTGTCATCATCGTACCCATGGCGGGCATGGATGTAGAAGGGACAAATCTGACCATAGATGAAGAAACAATATTCTGAGTTACACCTTGTAACGGTTGAGTGGCAGAAGACAGAGTGAAACTCACTGCGGGTACCATTGATAGAGGTACATTGTTGGGTCCAAAAGTTGGGGTAGCAACTGATGCAGATGTCGAGGCTAATGAGCTCGGCATTCCTAGGGTGCCAACATTGAAACTGAAGGACGGGATCGAGGCCAAAGCATTCTGCGATGAACTCGATTGGCCAGTGTTTGAGAAATAAGGATTCATAATTCTTGCTTCCATGGCAGTTGTGGGAGTATGTGGAACTCCTTGCTCATCTCCTGGGTTAACCATGGTATAACTCGGTGTAAAAAGATAAGCACTAAACTCAAGCTGTTAGAAACCAACGGGAAATAGAAGTGGATCGTTGGGTCATGTAAGAGGAGGGTTAAAAGGAGTGTTAAACTCTGTAGCAGTTAGATCCTCAACATCGACAGTGTCCAAGACTTGTCGATCCGGTGTTGTAGGATGTGGTTCTCCAAGAACCTCTGTGTCGCCTGTAAGTTCAAAAGAACCATAGGAATCAATTCTCCTACGTCACGGTGGTGGTGGAGGCTCCACTATAAGTGGGGGAAGGTTTTGAAACCTTCAAGACCGATGAAGATCTTGGTCCTCCACAACTAAAATAAAATAAAACTAAGTAAAAACCTAGTGGCCACTACAACTAAGGAGCAAACAACATACCACTAAAACGTTCCTAAGTAATCAAACCAATCAAACAGATGGAAAATACTCTCGAAAGTAAGTCTGGGATGATTAGGGCCTAGAACAGACTAACAGAGTATCGTCAGTCAATTACATGGCGTCCCTCCAAAGGTCCATGGGTGCAAGCACTTGAATCACCAAACCGCTTCCTCGGGATTACTTCCAAAGGGTTACCTTCCACATCTGTCTGAGGTGAAGTGGGAATAACCACCCACTCTACCTGTGTAAGATCCTAAAGGTCTGATACTAGGCTACCATCAATACGAAATAACCTGGGGGGACAATCGTCAGCCTAGTCAAAACGCATGGGCAGGGTAACAAAGCCCGAAGTCCGAAAGGACCCCCATACACGAGTCAAATCTGGTTTATGTTCAAAAGGAAAGTGAGGGGGTATCCTCAGCAATTCCAGTCTCCCATGGCCTCGTGCTTAGCTCTGGTTTAAGTAGAGTTTCCCAGGACTATTTGATATAGATGGATTTACCTAAATGAAAGTCGTACTACGATTGTTGAATAATGAAGCTAGTTCCGAGCAGTTTAAGGTGATTTAAGCTCGAAACTCTAGCCTAAGCTAGTTGATGTCGTGTATTCCTAAAAAGAAAATGTTGCTAATAAATTTTATTAATAATTTCTTTTAAGGGCTACTTGTTACTCAAGGGTTGTAGTGCGGCGTGTGGAATGGTTTGTTATGAAAGTAAAGTGCAAATTCTTTCAAATTCATAGAAATGTTTCTCTTTTCGTTTATAATTCTTTTAAAAACTTGAAACCTAAGCAATCCTAAAACAAAATCTTTTTGTATTTTCTTTTTTGATATTTCAAAGCAAACTATGCTACCTCGAAATAATGCAAGATATCACTACTAAGCAATTTGAACAATTTTTTGTCTTTTTCTAATAAATGTAAACGAAAGAGAACTTTGTACAAAAGCAAACAAGATCTAAATATAAAACGTATGTAAGAAAAACATAAAAAATGGCTCAAAGCAAACAAATCAAGAGACTCGATGAAGACTTGACTTACCAATTTTTTGCAAAAGAAAAACTCAAGGCTTGGAAACAAAGTGAAAGAAATGGGGAAAAGAGACACTTGTGATGGAAAGGAAAACCTAAACAGGTTGCTCCTAAGTATCATAACCCTAAGAAAAACACTAAGCGAAGCAAAAAGTAAGCAAGCGAACCAAGAATGACTTAAACAACACACGGACTCAACAGAAAGACAACTAACAGGCTTCAACTTACTTGAAAAGAACTGATAAGATAATCAACAAGCATCTGAACCTAGCAACCTTTCGAAAGAAACCCTAAGGACTCAATCTTGGCTGTCAAACCCTAACAGGATGGATGAGACAAAGAGAAAGCGTGCTATACATTGCAACAGACAACAAACATTCAAAATGCAGGTTTGTATGACTGCAAAAACAACTAGGGTGAAGATATGCAGCTATGTCAGAAAAAGGATAGTGCACAAACTTCAAAAAGGGCTAGTAAGCGGCAAGACACTTAATCAAAGACTCAAGCAAGAAAAAATAGGCCAAAAGATATTGGAGAGGCTTACAAGACTCAACAGAGACATATAAGGTCTCAGGGGTCAGTGAAGACAACAAAGCAACAGGTTGGAACAACAACCAAGGCTTGGAAACAAACCCTAACAACAAAACAGGACACTACAGGAACATACACCACTGTGCAGTGTTACAACCAGCGTACATCAGGACAGGTACGCAACTGTGCAATGCAAGGAGGAGCATTCATCAGGTAACAAATGCAGCTACAAGTAGGGGAGACCAGCGTACATTCCTCAAAAGGGCACGAACAGGATTTGCAAACCAACAACTGATGTGAATCAAGTAGATAGGGAAGTCAACACAGACCTACAAGGCCTCTCAAACAATCAAAAAGACTGAAAAATGGGATGGAAGGAAAACAAAACTAAGTCTCCTAGAGCAGTGAAACACACGGTTCCTCCCCAGCGGAGTCGCCAGTCTCTTGTTTGGGATTTCTACCCTATAGTGAGGAGATGGACACTACCAACTGGGCGAGGTTTACAGGTAAACACATTGATTATATTGCATTAGGTTACTGCAAAAGAAAGAGATTTGGATTGAGAGAAATACCTCTTTTCGATGGTCGATCCTAGCTTTAGCTTGGTCTCTCGCTTGGTCTCTTATTTGCTCTTCTGCTTGATGAACCTACAATACAAAAGATACCTTCCTCAGCATATCTTGACCATATAACATATGATGAAATTATAAAACAATTTAACATCAACTATAATCAAGAATTAAGCCAAATGGACATGCAATCCAATAGATACCTGATTTGGGACAGGAAGGGTGTTTCGACCTTTTTATTGTCAAAGAAACATGAAATCAGTACAATATACCTAACGTGTAGAGATGTTTCTGCAACCGGATCCTGGGCTCTTGCTCTTCACTCTAACTTGGGACTTTCCTCCAGCGTAACAGTGCTCAAAGCCTTTCTTCTAGGTCCCTCTCTCATGGATCCTCCCTGTATTTATGGGACAAGGTAGGCAGTTTAGATCGAGAGGTGGTTGAATTGGGAGGTTGGGGAAGTTGCAGAACCAACTTCAACTAATCCCAATTCATCAAATTAATATATTTTTGATTTCATCTTAAGATGTACGCGAGTTTCATACCACAAGAGTAGCGTACAGGAAGCAACTTTTGAGCTTTACAACAAGCGTTTACAACTTTTTGGGAGATGTACGTTGGTTGTCCTTGAGGAGAGTAGGGTATTTCTCAAGGTGTACGCTGGTCTACAGTGCAGAGAGGGGCGTACATATGGAAAAATCAGGGAAAAATGCAATTTTTGCAGGTGAGGAGTGTACTTCTGGCAACAAGTCATCCAAGGCAATCTAGCTCTTCAATCCTTTGTGTCCTTTTGTGTGATCTACAAGGTAAGGTGATCATGGGACAGAGAAGTGCATATTTGACCTATAAAATAGGGTTGTTCCATAAGCTTCAATAGGAACATGCAAGGGGTTAGTGAAGTCTACAGTCAGTTTTCCCGAGGATGTGTTGGCTACTACACAATAATTACAACAGGTGGGAGGCACGTGAGGGCCCTCCACATCTCAAGACTGGGGCTCCTCCATATCACCCTCTTTATTCACCCAAATTAGAAACTTAGCGCTATGTATCTTGACAATATTGTGTTAAATCATAAGAAAACACTCATCACTATGGACATTGACAATATTGTGTTAATTTTTGGCATTAGCTTTTATTTTCACAATATAAATATTTTTATATTGAATTTTAATTAAAAAATTATTATTGATTTTGATTTTATATTAATATATTGTAATTATATCTAAATTTAAAAACAAATTTGATTATTTTTAAAAATTATGTGAGGGCTTTTTAAAATAGACCAAAATCTCAAGAGTTAATGTTTCATGAATAAAATTTCCAATAATGAGGTGGAACTATGCATAGATCCATCTTAAACTCGGATCTATCAAGAACCGAGAGGGATCCAATTTCTTGTGGTGTAATTTTTTTTTCAATTTTGTACACTTCCAAAACAAATTACACCTCGAGAAATTTGATCCCTCTTGGTGCTTGATAGATCTAGATATAAGATGGATATATATTGGTTTTATTTTTTTTGTTTTATAAGTGACATGTATTTTTTTAATTACCTTTCATTTGGTTTTAATTTTTTATTTTATGAGTCAACATGATTTTTTTAATCACTTTTTACTTTTGACATAATGCTACGTTACATCCATACTAGGATGTAGAGTACCTTGCTCCTCTCGATGCAATAATGACATGCATATAACCACACTAAAGCATAATTTCAAAATATTTGTTACAATACTAATTTTCCTAACCTTTTAACTTATCATAAATATAATGATCTAGGACAGTTTCTCATAAAACTTTTCGAACACATAAATAATTTTCCTAAGAAAACCAAGTAATTCCTTACCTTTTTAAAGGTACAATATATCAAATTTGATCTTAATGGATATTAATAACCGCCACCATTACCATAATCAAATATAAATATCCCTTAATTCACACCCTCGATAATTTACCAATATAATTATATTAAGTTTTTGAGACATAACATTGTTAACTTATAGGGTACTTTTAGATCCCGCTATCAACAAGTGTCAAAAGACAACTTGGATAACAAGGTGCAGCTCCCAAGAACGTGAAATCCAAGGTATATCTTCCTTTCTTCCCGCAAAGAGTCACTCAACATTTTGTGGAGATGACACTATACTACTCAGGCCGAACTACTTATCCTCACTTTGCATGAGTATCTTAGTGGCCAAACTTAGGATATCACCAAGGAGCACTTGTGAATGCAATTGATTCCTAAAGTCATATATTGTCGTTGGGAAATTTTTCTAATATATTTCGAAACATAGCCCCATTTCCAGTATAACTGACTCTTTTTTACCTTCACTAGTCAATCGTTGTGTGGATCCCATTGTCACCAGTGATTGTACTTTTGGGAGTCCCAATTACATTTGAGAGGAAAGAATTCAGGTCTTTAGGGAATTTACATTTATTTTATTTTTAAATACAAGTTTGCTAACTTGTAATTAAAAAGAACCTACATGTGGGAGCACTTGCACTAAACCAACATAGCACATATCACTCACTTTGCACCATTTTGCATATGTTGTGGTTGGCATATTTTTGAATTTGTTTAATTGTATTTATTTACATCATCAATCTCATTTGCTACTAAACTTCCACCATTGAAGAACAAAACCCCGTAAGGTATTCTCAAAGATTGCAAGGCCTTCCTCTCTCTCGAGGGGTAGTTTCCCTCTTTCTACCCATGTTTCACGAGGGAGATACTCTAGTTGGGTCCTCTCCCAGGAAACATTGATAGGATTTTTGACTCAACACCCTTCGACAGGGGTTCACTTTGTCGTCAACAACACCACAATCCCTTATACATCGGCCCAGAAAGGAGTTATCCTTCCCAGCAACACCTACGAAGCAGGTGAGGTCTCACCCGAGGTGGATAAGGGTGCTGTAGGAACCAAGTTTCCGTAGTGATGAGGAGGATATGAAAACACACACAATTCACTATCGCATGAACCAGAGATCATCTAAAATCAACTACGCACGACTCATTCACAGATTTAGCAACACACACATATTACTGATTTATCTCATTCAACAGCATTAATTCTACTTCATCATAATCATAACATAACAACTCATATTCACAAGAGACAAAAGACAACCATTATATCGTAACCAAACATCTCCATGCATTCATTAAGTTCTGCGGGAAACCCGTCGCAAAAACTGTCAATACATCATACCGCGAATACAAAATACATCAAAAATCAGAATCAACATCCGAAACTTCGATGCCCTTAGGCTTACAATTGACTTCTACTTATATGCTTCTATCCTATTACAACTTTGGTCCACATGACCGATTTAATCATTAATTATTCAAAACTATTCTTGCGCTTCCTTGGACGTCGCGCTTCTTCCTTCTTTCACGGAATTATCCTTTTGCACCTGTCGGCTTCCGCACTTCCTACGAAACTATCCTGTGCCAACAAGGATAATCAAGGCGAGGCACTCCTTGCTTGAGTAATTTTATCCCCTCAAAGAAAATTTAGGTCCTTTTTCTTCATCCTCTCACAGAAGAGGAAACCCTTATTTTTCTCCTCTCGGAGATAACTTTGACCCCCTTACTTCATCCTCTCATGGAAGAGGCCACCCTTTGTTTCCACCTCTCAGAGGAAACCCAACCGCCTCTTCTCCCTCTTCAGGAACATGGAACACAATATCCTCTTCCTTTCATCAGGGACAAAGATCACCGCCACATACTTCTAGTTATCCCCCTCGAGGGAATAATACACATCACAGGATGGCGGGACCTAATACCAACCTACCTTTCATGACTAGCTTGAATCTCCTTGATTTGTCTAAATTGATCAATGAACCCATAACACACGCTCCAACATGGACCAATATGCCCGACAAGATCCCCTCGGATATCCTAAGTTTGGAGGGAAACAAGGAGATGATCCTGCAAACCATGTCATGTTGTTCCACTTGTGGTGTTCCTCCAACAACATAGTGGATGACTCAATCGGGTTTCTCCTCTTCCAGTGAACCCTTCAGGTACAACTACGAAATGGTACGTGAGTTTACCAAGGGAAACCCATGCTACCTTTGGGACGATAGCCACTATGTTTCTCACATACTTCCAATTGCCCATACATTATTATTTTGGGATCAAAATTCTCATAGAATTTTGTTAGAACACTTCTACCCACATAACAGACCATATCCATGAGTGGCATAGAAAACACACGTTGTGCAAAATCGACATTCAACCTCAGTTCTTGTTGGATTGGTTCATCAAATCACTCCAACCTGCGATAGCATAAGATGTGGAAAGATCATTTCTCCAAACTGAGGAAGAGGCCATCATGAAGTCCCAACATTTTGACCTCATTTATGAAGAATCAAGTTACTTATACACCATCCTACCCAATTCCCTTCAACATCGTTCTTTGGATCCCACACCCAAGGGTTCGTCACATTTAGCAGATGGGCTTATTGGGTCCATTTCCCAACAGGGAAAGGATCCCCCTCCCTCAACTTCTATGCCATCCAATATGGTAATGCGGTACCCCCCATCCCTAATGTGCCATCACCCCTTTCAACTGTCCCAAATCCCTAGTTTGGACAGCTACAGTATGGAACCTATAGTCCTACCTACCCCAATGCAAGCCACGCATCGACGGTTCCTCCACCGCAAATGGCGGAATCATCTCCCGCATCCACATCATATGGAGTGCATAATGAAAATATCCCATCACAAGGGTATAATACTTATTACCTATTTTTCATGTCCTCCCAAATTTAACCCCATGTTGCACATGAGGGTCAATTTAGTACAACCTTATTTCACACAACAAGCTCAACAAGTTAAGGAGTTGAACACATCTAACCCCCATAATCCACTAAATTAGGGGAAAAAGAAATGTAAGAACAAATAGAATCTGCAACAAGGTAAAGGGGGAAACCCCCTTCCCCAGCAGAACCATAACTATGGTAACCAGAATGCGGGGTTTAATAACCCCCCCAAACAAGTAAAAAACATTAACTTGAGGACAAACTATTCCTGCTCAATTTGTGGAGAGTATGGTCACTATACTCACCATTGCCTACTCATATTTGATTTTCAGTAGTTGGTGGAAGCAAATAAAAATAAAACAACCAATCCCCCTCAGGTACCTAATGTTCCAAAACCATATCCTGTTATATTGCAGCAACCCTTTTCCAACCAAGGAGTTGTTACCCAGCAGCAGGACCCATGCTCCATCGGCAATGGCTCCTTTCAAAAAATCTACATGAACACGACAGATTTCAACTTCCAATATCGACCCAAAGGCTATGGCAGGCATAAACCTCCACAAGAGGAGGATGTAACCACTCCTTCAGAGGACCCTTTGCAAATACCATGCCCAAGTGGTGAGCAAGTCCTTAGGATCCCAAAGGTACCACTTAGTCGCACCCCCCATAACCCCCACATGAAAGCTGCCCACAACTATAGTATTGTGGTGACTTGGCTCAATCACTAGTTTCCATGTCCACATTAGAAGTGCTACAGTCTTTCCTAAACCAAAGGAAGGAATTACTTAACGCACTTGGAAACGCTAACCCTTTAGAATCGTGCCTTATGACCTTTGATCTCGACAAAGGGGAACAACGACTACCCTCATCATTCACATTCCAATTTCTAGTTATAGTTAAAAACATTATGATTCATTGATGCATTATCAATGAAGTCACATCCACATGTGTTATGTCATCTAATGTTTGGAGAAAATTGAGCTCCTGTGATTTATTATCCTCCTCTATTTCCCTTCGTGTGTATGACGAGAGACCATCACAACCAAGGGGATTGTACCAAAATGTCCCTATTGAGCTAGGAGAAAGATGGTCATGATTGATATGGAGGTAGTCAATGCACAACTCAACTACAATATCATTTTTGGATGTAGTTATATGTATGCCATGATGGTATTGGCCTCTTTGGTATTTTGCATTAATATGTTTCCCTTTCACAGGAATATAGTCACCCTCGACCAACTCAATGAATACAACCCTCATATCAACACCAACCCTGATAACATCCTCCACATAATAGGCGGATTGACTCAATCACCCTATGTTGATACAGGCCCAGGAGTGTACAAAGATTCCAAATTGCTATGGGTATACTCAGGTCCCCCGCCTAAAATTCTTGCATCGACAAATGGTCTCATGTGCTGTAACATCCCGTAAAATACCAAAAAATTAAAAAATTTTAAAATAGCAATAATTACTGAATTTGCTAATGAGGAACATATAATAATAGTTAAATCTCTTAACTAGAATAATTAATAATAACGACACATTTTTGTTTCTTCAAAACAAAATATGATGTTAGTTGTATTTGCTATTGCAGACTAAAGGGATGCTAATCTCTTTAACGAAAGATATGTTATGATCATAACACAAGAATACAATCTTCAGATCTGCTTAAGTTCTAAATGTAATTAAATGTTGTACATAGGTTTGTATTAGTATCATTTTCTTGGTGACGTGTTGACAGTTTGTTTTGTATGATGACGAAGGGGTCCTACGAGGTACCCTGGGGTTTACTTAGCTACGTTTAGCTAAGGCATTTGAATCATGTTTCCATGTGCAGAATGCAGGTAAGAAATTCTACAACAAACATGAGTTAAGAGTACATGTGTCTTTCAATTCATCGTCAATATAATATGAAAAATACTAAGTACTTCCTTGCAAAACAAGTTATTGGAGGTATGGATGTTTTTGGTTTCAACTCTCATTTACGCGCTGGCTTACAAACTTTTCAGTGTTATTAAAATCACGTCGTCATTTTGTTTTTACATTGCTATATTTATTATCTACGAAAATCATCCTAATATGGCTATTGTCATTAACATCAAGTGGTGATACTTTTGTCCATTTGTCACATTATTGACATCTTGTGAATATAGTGCTTATGCTTATTGCAAAATGAAATATCATTCTATTGTGCACCAACGGAACTTTAGACTATCCTAAAGTTTCACATTTATCATTTGATTAACAATACATAGCTAATATATGAAATATATAGTGATTATAGTGCTTATGCTATGAACTTAGCATTATAGTGTGTATCAACACAACTCAAACTATACCTATAGTCTCACTTTATCAATTGATTTAACACACATGGCTAATGCATGAAACTATATAAACTTTACCCTAATGACTACACATATACTATAGGAGAGAAATATATATATAATCTATAGTAATTATGCATTCACACACATACATTGGGATATATTACTATTATCACGATGCCTAACAATAAACCTTAAGAACTATTATAGAAAGTGAACTATGGATCTAACATTGCAATGATTACGATTTTGAAAGGGTAATAAAGCTCGGTACTTGGTATGCTTTCAAACTGGCGATGACAGGTCCTAGCATTAACGTCGCTCAACTATAAAGTGAAGTGGAAAGCTTGGTTGGATGGTCTTCACGTGATTGAGTTTACAATAAGCACCATACGATGCTGAGCTGTGCTAAACACTATCCCTTGGTCTGCTAACTTGGCGACTTGGTATATGCATTAATCAATCCAGTATTGATTGCAATGATCTCTCGAATCTCTACGTGCCCGACTGGCAGCTATCCCACCATTGATATTTACAAGATCTAGGGCTTGGAAGAAACCCTAGTCTTTCGTTGGTAAGTAACAAGGAATTGCTTTCCTGGTCTTCATTTCACGTTTTAGTGGTAAGGTTTGGAGAGCTGACAGTGTTGCTGCAATGTAGGGTTTAGAGTTTTAATGTGAGGAGGACTTCTTCCTCAGTTTCGAACCTTAGAATTGTGAGATAGAGTTTTTATGTTACAGGCTTTCGATCTTGATGAACTAGAGCCACGACTCTGCCATTGAAATTGTGAAGAGGTTCTTCTGTCAGTTTGTTTGAGTGCAAGTCGAACTGGAGTTCAATTCTCCTATTCATAAAATGGTCTTCTGAGTTTGAAGTCATAGTTGCTGCAATTGCCAACAGGCATTCGTCATTTTGATGGTGTTGGGTATCTTAATCTAGGAGCTTCGTTGCTAGGGTAAGTTTTCAATGATAGTGACAGTAATACTGTAATACTTAGTTTATATCTGCGTTTCTTGTTTTTAACCTTTTTGAAACTGTGATTGGTAGGTACTACTTCGTCGGAGGATTTCTATGAACAAAACTTGGAATGGGGATGCTACAACTACTTCCTGGTAAGCCTCGGTGGTTCTTGAAACCTCATACGTTCCTTTGGCATGGTTTAGCTGGTGAATGCAGTTGTGACGAGAGTTGGAAATACAACCCTGTTCGGAGTAATGGTCGAGTTTTAATGTTTTATTTTGAACAATAATGTAAAGAGGATAAACCCTCAGTATTTAGTTGCTATTCGACTCTGTAATGACTTGCTGCGTCATTTTAAAAATGATTTGAACTTGTTTTAGTGTTGCTGGTTGTTAAGGGAAAGACCCTGTGTAAATTTGGAACCTTGAAAGGCCCGCAATGTAAACTCTGTCGAATTTTTAGCTATACTATTGAACATGAAAATCATAGAGCTGAGGGTTCACTAGCTTCTATAGAACAATGGCTCGTTTGTACTAAAATGTTATAGTTTTGTTTAAATAATGGTTTAAGAAATCGTTTGTATAAATTGTTGATAGCTGGACCATGTTCTTCGTATCATTTTTGGTAAAGTTTGGTATGTTATATGTTTTAAAAAAAATGGCTATGTGCCACAAGGTTCAATTTTGTTTCAATGAATGAAACCCTATCCTGTAGGTTTCGTTGGCAACCTTGATTGTATTGAAAATTCAAACCCTAGAACTGTACCTTAACTTGTGCATCTAAAGGTTTCGACACTGTGTATATTCTTGTTAGGGTTTGATAGATGACGATACAAATAATATATCTTCTATTAAGTGATGTTAAGTGTCTTGTTGATATTCTTAATACGAAATGATAGATAGTAAGTTACAATAATATTGTTTAGGGTTTGGAAAAACATGTCTTCTATAACTTCAGAAATATTTACTGTGTTTGCCATGAATGGATTGATATGTAATTTATTGAACTGTATACTAAATAAATGTTTAGAATCTAGAGTATGTAAAATCCTAGGGTTTGATTCTATAGTGAAAGTATCTATATTCAATGATTGAAATCTATATTAAATCAAACTGTGATAAATAGTGATGAAAAATAATAAGTGTTTACTTATCATTGGTAAGTAACACTCTGTATAGAGAATAATCTGTAGCTGCTATATTTCTTAGAATATAAAATGTCTGAAACCAATGGATTTATAATATTGGAATGCATATTAATACTATCCGAAAATAAATGGAATTGAATTGGAAAATATAGATCTGTGCAGAAATAAAAGTGTTTTTCTTTTATTATGAAATAGAGGAATTCTATACATTTGTTTATACTATGTTGTACTATTTCCTACGTTTTAAACTTATGATTGAAATGACAGAATTTAAAAGAAATACTACTGTGTTTATCTATTCATTCAAATGGCATTTTGCCTATCACTCATCTCTATTAATTTTACTTTTCTGTACTAGAGTACTATACAGATAACATTATGGGAAAAATACATAAAATAATTTAATCATTCATTTAATTTACTTAATCATTCTTAAAACATATCATCCTTAAGTCAGAAAATAAAATAGTTTCTTCTATATAACTGTAAATAATAATTCTACCATGAAGAAAAGCATTTAACTGTCAACAAGAAGTCAAAACAGTAGAACCTCATTGACTGTAGGGAAACAAACAACCCAAGGAAACTGTTCCACCCAACCTATTCCTAAAGACAGCCAAATTACTTGCCTTAGTACCCCCGAGCCTGTTCACTGAACCACCAGGAAGAAGAAGAGTCTGTAGAAGCTTAGTTCATCAACTTGCAATAAAATATAGATAATCCAGTCATAAAGACTCAGCAATCAAAGAGACCTGCACCAACACCTTTGGTTTCCTTCTCAAAATACTAGCAGACTCACAATGCACTCTCACATAGCCTCCCTATTCGAATCTCTCAGTGATCACCTGATACACTTGAGGAAATATTTCTACAGAAAATATTGTGGGAGCTTCCTGCTCAATTCAAATTTCCTTATCTAGGCTGCCTAGGCCTTTTATTGGTTAACTGATCGTTAATGAACTGACTGCTCTCTTCCACCCACCTAGGGGATAATGCCACAAATTTAGGGGTAGTTGTCCCATAACCAACAGCTAGTGGTGGAGTGCAAATGCTGCCATCTGTCCCATGCCTTCTAATAGCTTTCATTCCTCTTAGTGGGTCAGTGAACACTCATTTAACAGTTCCCTTGGGTGTTTCTCTTCTATTTTAATTTATTGAATAATAATAATCAGTAATTACAATCATCCTTGACCAAACTTGGTCATAATTACAAAAATTTGTAATTATAATTTAACATAAAGTATTCTACAAAATAAAATAAATATTCTCAAAATTTGGGTAGGTGGCATGTGCACTATTTTCACCTTTGAAAATAAATCTGCCTCCCCATCAGCATCATCATCACCACCTCTAACGAGTCATGGAATTGAATAAACATTGAGTCCTTCAGTGCCTCCCATATTTTATATACCATTCTTGTACCCCCCACGGGAGTGCAAGGGACATCGTTCATGGATCAGTTGACTCTCAACCAATTATGCCATCATTGTTGCACTCCTAGCCTATGACACGAGTGACTAAACCACAACCAACTATAACTAAACCTAATAATGAAGGAATAAATCAAACCAAGTTTAAATCCCCCATGGTAACTAACCCCCTCCCCAAACCACCATCGGAAACTTCTTATCCTAAAGTAGGGGGCATAACTCAACTTAGGTTGAAAGCCCCAGTAATGACAACCACTACTCCCACAACGAGGATCACCCACCGTGTTCCCTATGCAGGAAACAAGGTCATGCGACCAACCTGTGCCCCACCTTGCCAGAGCTCAGGAATTTTCTTAGTACCCATGTTAGTGTGATGCATGTGACACACAATATGGAAGGGGGCACATATTAAACCTTGCCCTTGCCCAATATAATCACTAAGACCAAGTCGTGATGTACTAGTCATACATGTTCGATTTTTTTCAGTTTGTGAATTATACGCACCATTTTTCCGATCTCCCTATATTTCAGGACTTCTTAGTGACCATTCACCTCACCCTCCCTTTGTATGAGAGTCCTTCACTTCAACCATAGGACACCACTTCAATAAATATAGTCACTACAATAGTGGCCACATAAGGCGTACCCACCTCAAACACACTTAAATTAGACGAATCCCACCTACACCTCCCTTGTCAACCATTGTCCCCTCAGCACATTCAGATTCTGACACATGTCCTTAATCAATCCTATGCCACTCACCCATGTAGATCATGCAGGTTGTTGACTCACCAAGTGCCCCTTGTTGGGTGCGTTACGCACACTCTATTTTGCACAAAAGTGACTATCGGATAACCTATCTACTTTGGGCACAACCCTTTCTACAGTACTTGTAATACCTCTAATCTAGTTGTAGAGGATATTATCTCAAAATTAAAACTTAGAACACAAGTTGGAACTAGTTAACAAAACTAGTTGAAAGGAAACTAGTCTAGGACACAAGTAGATTCCCCTAGGGTTAGGAATTAAAGTCTTTAGGGTCTAAAAAGTTTGAAGTAAATGTGTAGAAAATAATATATCAGTGCCAAGGCCAGATTCATGATCCTATGCACAAGGTACTAGGGCCATTTGTGTTTCAACAACCGCTCCGCGGAAGTCTACTCCAAGGCTTCCTGGGCACACCAGCATATGCATACTCGACCATCCACTTACTCTTGACTGTAAGCAATGGATAGATATTAGTTATTAACCCCCAATATTGATGATAGACAATTTTTTCTTAGACTTAGGGAATATATGGCATAATTCTGGAGTAAAAAGGAAAAGGGCGCTAGGGTGGAAAACTCAACTGGTCGAATTCCAGGCTCTCCCAAACAGGATGAGAGGGATATGAATTCTCAAGGAAAGGGATGGAGGGTCTTAAGTAGTGTCTTAATAATTTCATAAAACCATCATAACCAAAAATTGATTCACGGATAACTTTAGATATTAAAAACTATAAAACTAGTCAAAATTAAGTGCTCAAAGAGCTAGTCTTGAAATAAATTAATCTAACAGCCTCTAAGGATTCCAAATTTATGTTATGAAGTACAAAATGACTCATACCTTAATTCAATAATAGTATCATACTAAAATTAAATACTTTGATTAGCAATCATAAGTATTTTAATCTTCAGGCCTTCAGGAAGTATCCAATACAAAGAAATCTCACAGAACTAAGAGTATAAGTATGCTATGAAGAGAAGAAAGGATAATTTTTGCACTGGATATGAAAGTATGAGGAATACAGAACAGGTGGCTGCTATTGGATGGTGCACCAAGCTTCAGGGCTGATGATGGGTGCACTCATTGGATTGAATCTCGTCTTCTGAAGGTATCTTTCTCAAGAACTCTCCTTGATGGAAATAACATTGAATATCTCTCAGGAAGGATTGAATTACTCAATAGT
This sequence comes from Larix kaempferi, assembly GCA_027924585.1. Taxonomy (NCBI): domain Eukaryota; kingdom Viridiplantae; phylum Streptophyta; class Pinopsida; order Pinales; family Pinaceae; genus Larix; species Larix kaempferi. The sequence goes on from BSBM01000047.1 coordinate 42,847,211, forward strand.
GGGTTTTTGTTGGCATGTAACTCAGTATTTAGTAGCTCTGGATCATATTTTGAACAAACTAGAACACTCACACTACATTGGGGCACATCTCCCAAGCTTGCTTGAGGCACATCTCTCAACCTTGAGAAGGAAAAGCTCTCAAACACAAAATGAATTAGCCAAAATATGTGAATGGTGAGCAATAGAATCTTTTTATAAGCTTGGATAACTTCCTGGGAAAGAAACTTGCACGTGTGAGAGGTGAGGGCGCCTTCCTTGAGTGAATTGGAAACCTTTATTTCCTTATCCAACTTGCTTGCTTTGTGCTTTCATCTACTTTTAGAAACTGCTCCCTCCTTAGCTTTTTTGGATTTTGCCTTCTTTTTCAATTGGATGATTTTCTGCACTTTCCTTCTTTCTCACTTTCCTGCCATGTGCTTTTACCTAATTTGTATTGCTTTTGCTAGTTTCCATCCTTTTCTGTTGACACCTTGCTTTTAGATGACTCCTTGTTGTTTCTATATTTTCCAATTGAGTAGGTGTGGTCCACATTTTCTTCATGGGCCTTCCTAGCCACATGAGCATCACAACTCATACCAAAATTAATTATTTATGAAAATAAACATAATTACAAATTACTTTAGGCATTAAAATTTTTAATTAACTAGATACTATATGCATTATTCCAAAATTAATTATTAAATGAATCATGGAACAATTGGGTTAGGAGGGTGATCAATGATCACTAGGGAGGGTACATGAAACTCCATGGTGATGTCAAAATGGGGACATGACAGTCCTCCCCTCCCAAGTTTGCTTTTCCTCAAGCAACAACAACCCATGGTGATGCTTAAACTATTCTCCTTCCAATTGTTACCTTGAGGTTGTTTTTGGAATTAATAAAATTGAGACCCAAAATCCAAGATAATTAAGGGTTATCCACCATGCTTTTGCTGCACTACTATGATTATTATCATCTCCCATTTCCTAAATCCTTGATCTATGCAACTGAAAATGCAAGTTCCTCCCAATTAAAACAATTGAGAAGGATGCCAGGATCCCATGTAAATCTGAAGAATACTGATGTAACTATGAAAACCGCCACTACACTTCCATAATATCCATGACACTTTAGATATTCGATCATTCCAAGGAATGACTGGATCCCTGTTGGTCGTATTTTTTTTACAAGGCCAACTACAGAGAGATATCCCACACAAGGCACTTAATGCATCCCCTGGTGTGTTTGAGATAGCTAATCTCACAGGGTATAGGTCCTGCTACCTTATTTTTTTGCTATGAAAAAGAGTCTCTAAGTTTATATAGTTTTTTTGTTTTCTGTTGTTTAAAATCCCTAATGACTTAACTTATTACTAATTACTAATCTAAGTTGAATAACTATGTTAAAAATATTTGTCTGTATACTAACTTGAAAGGAGTCTGGCTTGTCAACATTTTTCATGTCATTTTGTAGGCCCACAATACCACTGGAATCTTCAAGTCCTAGTCGTCACGGTTTGTATTACACACCTTGGTGAGTGCATGTTCCAATCTCTTGTTCAACACCTCCACTGAGCCATTCAACTGTGGGTGATAAGGAGTACTCCTTCTATGCTAAATTTGGAATTCCTCGGTCATGGCTCGAATGGTTTGATTGACGAAATTGTTACACCAAAATGTCGTCACCCTTGTGCAAGTGTCACAAGTGTTGCAAGTGTTGCAAGTGTCGTCGTCATGACCTAGTGTCATCATCAAGACCGTTGCAAGTACCGTTATTATGACCAAGTGTTGTCATCATGACCGTTGTGATAATGTCGTCATCTTGACCATTGTGTAAACTCTTTTCTATTATACCTAAACTCATTTTAGCGTAAAAACACATCCCTGAAGTTCCCATGACTGGAGGGCTTAACTGACCTACTTTTCAAGGTCGTCACAGTCTGCCCTTGTGCAACATGCGACGTCATAGGTTGTCCTAATGCAACATGTGCCGGTGTCAGTTATTTGGATAAAAGAGTATCTTTGATCCCATTCTCGAAGATGAGTGATGTGGAGGCCTATCCCTAGGTTCTAGGTGAGGTGGCATTTCGGTTCCTAACCTTATGGAAAGATCCCTTAACCATCTCCCCTTAATCCTCAACCTACCCTATCTCTTTAGCCCTATATAAACACCCACTCTCTCCATGGGAGAGGGGGGGAGGTCTATGGTATCCTTATGCTGATAGAATCCATATTGGTGATTGGGAAGCTTGTATCATCTTGGAGACTTGGCTTGGACATGTTGGATGGAGGATGCGACGTTGAGGCTTTGGTTGTAGCTTCATCCTTTCTATGTATTCCCACCTTTTTATACAGTTAATATAATATCTTCCCATAAATGTTGTCTCGTTGATAATGTTTAGAAATTTCTTCCTCAAGTGTTAGTTTAGATCAGTTATTGTTTAGATATCTTGTACTGTTTGTATCGTTTCCATATTGTCTTGATAGGTCTTGCAGCTGGAGATCTGATGACCGCGAGACTTGGAGCAACAACAAGGAGGAGGATCCACGATCTGAAAGGTACGATATATAAGTACTCGCTCTGTAACTAGATCTAGGAAATGATTTTTGTATTATGTACTATTTGTTCTAGACTCACATTAAGCTAGGGAGATCTGGCTCGCGTCCGCTTGGGTGGACTGTCCGTTAACAAATCTGGCGACTCCGCTGCGGAAGAACATTGTTGTTTTCAATCTGAATGTCAGTTTCAGTTGATTGCTTTTCCAAGCCATCTCTTTGGCCATTTGCTTCTTAAGCCCTTTCATCATCAGATATTTGCTTTGAAGAGTCTGATTGCCTTCCTTTGATTTTGTACTTCTCATTGGCAGACCTTGTTATGCTCATTATCTGGAGAATTGGTTCATTTTTGGACTTAGATCTCGCCTGTCGCACCTGGTCAGTGTACCTAGAGCGACACTGTGTTGTTTTTTATATATGTTCTTTGCCTATTAGTTTTTCGTCACAACCCTTCCATTGGTATACTACAACGTCGCCGCACTTCCCGCACTAGTGAACTGCGACGTCGCACTATGCATAAGCACAGAGTGCGCCGATCTGCCATTTTTTGCCGTACATGCACCTTTTCTCCATTTCTGATTTGAGTTTTGGTTTGTGTACATACTCCTCTGCACTGTACCTTCCAGGCAGAGCCCCTTTTGTCCAGCAGTGTTTTGTTTGGCTTGTTTGTATTGGTTTTTTAGGTCTTTTGAGTTTTGGATTCATGTTTGGCCCTTTGAGTAAAAACTAGTGTTTTGCTTGCATTTTTAAGTGAAATGGATTCTATTTTTGAATCGTGCATTCTTCAGTCGTTTTGATCCATCTCAAGGTTTTGAGATCATTTTTTGGTTTGGTGTGATTGACTTGTTTTAAAGACTTGAAGACTGTGGGATATCCATGTCTTTTTTAGCCTCTCTTTCTTGGGTTATGCATATTTTTTCCCTTACATAATGAGCTATTAAATCATTTTTGGGAAAGATTGATTCTTTGTCTCCACTTTAGTTCAAAGAAAAACTTGATTTTGTCACTCTTTTGCTATATTCATGAATTTGAAAAATGTAAATATTCTTCTTACTCTATTTTGATCATTTGATATTCTTGGTCTTATCATCATAAGAAGAAAGGCTTGTTTCAGTTTTGTGTGCATTTGAGTTAGATAAGATTGTTAAGTGCTTATCTTTGTCGTGCATTTAATTGGAAACGTTTATGGAATCTTTCTTTCCGTAGCTTAGATGTGTCTTTTTCAAGTGTAAAAAGATAGGAAATGAGTTATAATTATTGCATTTGGAAGATTTTGAGCCTCTCTTGAGTGCCTTTGAGTTGTTTGGGTGCTTGCCATTTTTCCTTGGGAATTTCTGAAGGATTAGAGTGCTATAGATATCTTCTAACTTTCTGTATATAGATATGAAAAGCGTTGAGTTATCAAATTTCATTTTTGGTACGTGCATTTGAAAATTGAAAAGTGCTTCATCATTTTGTCTTACACATTGTTAAGATTAGTTGCATCTTTCATTTTCTTTGTGCTCTTTAGCTGATTATTGCAGAAAGTTAGAATTATTGCACTCTAGGAAGGAATTTTTCTTTTTGCTGCTACTTAAGTACTTTTGGTTTGAAAGAAAGAAAAATCTCTCCTTACCTTAAGTAGTTTTCATTGAAAAGGAAAGAAAAATGTGCATTATCATGTAGTTGAGGATTGCATTATGTTTACATTTATGTACTCACCTCATGCATCCACCTAACCGTACAAGATAAAATTAACGATAGCTTAGGTTAAAATCATTTAGTAATTGTGTGTAAGTTAGAGACATGTTCTGGCATCTTTAAGCATGGCAGCTGTCATTATTTGCCAGCATTGTAGTCCGGGGGTATTGTAGTCTTCCACGTACATCGGTATATCGAGCTCCTTCACGTACCCACCAAGTACCATAATCCGTACTTGGCTTATATCGAAGGGTGTATCACGTACTCGACACGTATATCTGAAGGTCTCGTGCCAATGGCTGTGCATTAGACAACACCACTACGGATTTGAGCTCCCATGTACCTAGCATATATCAGGAGACACCATTAGGATTCCTGAAACCAACCGAGTTAACCATTTGGCCGTCTTGTCAAAGCAATACACCGAGAACAGCACTCGGGGAGATTAGCACACACGTACTGTCCAGGTAATTGGGTATGCAGGCAAGGGTACGGTCCCAATCCTCCTTGTTGCATCATATTGTTGGACCTTGCAGTATATAGCGGTTTGCAATGCCTTGATAATCCTGTGAGGTTCCAGACTTTGAATCCACTCCTATTCACACAGTTTGCTTGTTGCTTTTAGACTTTAGTAGTGCTTGACTTGTGTGGTACTTTAGAGACTCTTAGGAAGTTTAAATATGGAAGATTCTTCTGGGACTACCAACCAAGGGGCCCCTTTCCAGGGTATGCCATTTGTTATTCCCCCTTGTGGAACTGTTGGTCCTCCCTTTATGGCTACGTTGAGTCTTCCTGGATTGACGATAGGATTACCAGTATGGTTATTCTCCAATCCAGTTACGCCAAGTGCACCCATCGTGTCCGACCTAGGTCCTTCACCACATGAGCATCAATATCATGATGACCCTTCTCCTTCTCCATCGAAAGTTTAATCGGCTTCCATCTCTTCCTCTTCTCCTACTGAAAACTCTGATGTTAGTAAGAAGGATGGTGTGAATAAGAAGAAAGGGAAGATTAAGAAGAAGAAAGATAAGAAAGAGACCAAGCGTCAACCATCTGCCTCGGACGGAACTCATTCTATGAGAACACCTCGTAAGCCAAAGTTCCCTTGCAAACTTTGCAAGGGTGATCACCTTCTCAAGAATTGTCCCGGTCTTTCCCGTGTGTCAGAAGGGTGGTCCAAAAACCCCAAACCGCTTGTATCGTCAACCTCTGACCATCATGTTGATGATACTCCCTCGACCAATGACCCATTGGTGAAGGGTCAGAAGAGTAGACCTGTAGACCCTTGCTAATTGTGCAAGGGCATGCATCATACTTTCCTTTGTCCAAGCATGGATGAAGCTTCACAGTGGTTGGAAGATATTACTAGTTCTCAACATGTGCTTCCAACAAGCGATAGTAATTTGTCCCTCGACCCCCCGCTGGTTGACCAAGTGATCAATTCAGTTTCATCTATAATTGATCCCACTCTCCCTTCCGAGAGTGAAAATATCGAGTCGATGTCATCTCCTCTCAATCCCGCTCTTTCATTGGATAAAGTCCAAATTGAAGCAGTCACCATGACACAATATTCATCTCATTCTTAGCTTCCAAGTGAGAGTGAATTGGAAACCGCTGATGTTTTCCTAGTCAGTTCAGAATGTCCTAGGCAAGGGGAAACCCTGTCCATTCCTACAGGACCCCCCCCAAGTACTGAGGTCATTTCCTTTGATTGGAATGGTCTAATAGAATCTCGTCTTCCTTCGAGTAATCCTTTTCAAATATCTGTAGGAGTTTCCGATAAAGAAATCTTTAATACGATAGTTGATGAGGGAGCTTCTATTAGTATTTTATCCTCAACTACTTGGCAAGCTATAGGTTTGCCTCAGCTTGTGCCAGTCACTGACCAAATTTTGGCTTTTAATATAAGGCCTACCAGACCTTTAGGGATTCTCCCATAGTTACCTGTCACGTTGAGAGGTAAAACTTTTTATGTTGATGTCATGGTTGTCCAAGGTCCTTTAGATTTCAATCTACTCCTTGGAAGTGATTATGTCTATGCTATGAAAGCCGTCGTGTCCACACTCTTTCGAGTGATGTATTATCCCTATGATGGGAGGATTGTGACCATTGATCAGCTTTCCTACATGACACCCACTCTTCATATGACTCCTAGTCATAAGACTTCCCTGAATGTTCCACATGTTTATTGGTTTCTTCCCCCTAAGGATGGGGGCACGAGCACGGTTTATGTTATGTTTCAAGCTTGTTAAAAAATGAAACCAACCACCCTAGCATAGTTTCCCTTTGGTTTCAAGCTTGCATAAAAATGAAACCAATCCACAGGAACACAATTTTATTCTATTTCAAGCTCGTTAAAAAATGAGATAGACCCCTCTAACATAGTTTATCTTTGGTTTCAAGCTTGCATAAAAATGAAACCATCCCCTCGAACGTAGTTTTATTCCATTTCAAGCTCGTTAAAAAATAAGATGGGTCCCCTTGAGCATAGTTTTATTCCATTTCAAGCTCGTTAAAAAATAAGATGGGCCCCCTCAAGCATAGTTATTGTCTATTTCAAGCTTGTGTAAAACTGAAATAGATATCCCTCCCATCATTCTGAGTCTCTCACTAGAGTTAGAATTTGAACCTTCATTTCATTTGATTCTCGTTTTCCCCCCCTTGGTGAACATTTTCATATTAGTATCCAGGTTGGTAGTTGGGTTAGCAAGCATCATTTTCAGACGAAATGAAGCTTGGGGGGCATGCAACATGTCGTACCATCAGCAATCATGTTGAAGGAACACCAGCATGTTAAGCCGCTAGCAATCATGCTGGGGGCATTTTCCAACCTCTAGGCATCGTGTTGGGAAGGAACCCATCAATGGGCCTTAACCGGGAGCAGAGTTTACCTTTGGCTTCAAGCTCATTAAAAAATGAAACCAGTCGTTTGAGCACAGATTAGTCTTCGATTTCAAGCTCATTAAAACATGGAATAGACCCCCTAAGCATAGTTTACCTTTGGTTTCAAGCTTGCATAAAAATGAGACCAGCTTCATGAGCATAGTTCCTTTTCTGTGTCAAGCTCTTTAAAAAATGAAACAAGTCTTTTGAGCAGAGTTCTATTCCTGTGTCAAGCTCGTTAAAAAATGAAACATATCCTTTCCCTTTGAGTCGAGTCTCTTTGTAGACTTAGTACCTGAACCTTCTTTTCATCCGCCTATGCCTTCGGCAAATGAAATGAAGCTTGGGGGCATGTCTTCAACCGCTAGAAGTTACGTTGAAATCAACTTGATCGCCTCTCCACATCATGTTGAAGCTAAGTCACTTACTTCTAGCAATCATGCTGGGGGAACACACCAACCTCTAGATGCCATGTTGGAAAAAAGTCCACCATTGGGAACATTTTCGAGCATACTTTCCTTTCTTAGGTTTCGAGCTCATTAAACCATGAAAAATATCCTGAGCATAGTTCATTTTCTGTTATGAGCATTCTTCTAACCTATCTTCGAGCTCATTAAAAACAGTAAGATAGCATCTGAGCTTACTTTTCACCTTTTTCGTGCTCTGGTTGAAACAAGAAAAGTGGTTTGAGCTTAGTTTTTACTTTTTCGTGCTATGGTTCAAACATGAAAAAGATTGTGAGTGCTTTTGATACCATTCTCGTGCTCGTTAAAAATTCGAGTTAAAAAGGTGTGTCTAACAAGTATAGGTTTATCACTTTATTCGGCCTCGCTAGATTATTTACGGAAAAGGAGCTTTGCCGAGTTTACTTTTCCTTTGTTGTACTCGGTCATCAACCATGACAAAGTTGTTCATGGAGTCCTTTTTAAGCTCTTTTCAGACTCCCTAAATAGGAAAAGATTGCCAAGCGAACTTGATGCTTTCACGCTTGTAAAAGCATTTGAATGATCATCTTTCTGGTGGTAGTTTACCCCTTTTTCATACCAGGAAGCACTATTTATGAAAAAGGATTACTCCAACCAACCATGGCTGGAAGAGTCCTCTCCCGCGTTGTTTTACCCTTTTTCGGGCGATGAGGCTAACTTTACGAAAAAGGACCGTTGGAGTCTCCTTTAGTTATTTTCAAACTCTCTAAAAATGAAATGATGCCGAGTTTTCCCTCTCTGGACTCACTAAATTTTAAACATTAAAGGGCCCATTATGGGACAAACCCCTCCTTTCCTAGGTTCGTGAAACATTTGGGATTGGAATCATCTATGAGATGAGCTATACCGAGCATCTGGTTACCCTCATCAGGCTCGTTAAAAACACATGAGGCACTCATCAATCATGATGGGGAAAAAGGAAAGATTTTTTGTTACATCTTAATTACAGCAGTACATAGTCACTCTTGAACATGGCACTCGTTTGCATTTGCATTTAGTACTTGGGTAATCTGTTTCTCGAGTCTTGTCAATTTCATGAGCCACGTCGTTCCTTTGGGTCATCCAAAGAATGCTTCCACCATCAGTCGCATTGGGAGTTAATATCATTCTCGTCATGTCAATACTGCCAAGTCATGACATGCCCATGTTCAAGAGATGTTTCATTACTCATCATCTACAGTCAGTATACCTTCGATCATGTTGGTCTACCTTGAGTCAGTCTTGCACATTACTCTAATGTTCGATCTACACCAAACATCTGTTATCAAGTTTCATGTTGATGATGGGGGATTCATCATGGCCCTCCTTCGACGGGTTCATCCTCGTCAACTTCAAATCATCATCCGAGGTTTGAAATTAGAAACCAACCAAGTACCTTGGGCCTGCATACCTCAATGGCAGGTTACCTTGTTTTCAACATGAGTTTACATCGACTCTTGGTTGAAATATTTCATCTTGCGTTCGACTTCAACTCATTTATTCACGCTTGATGATATGTACTGTGATACCTTGGGAATCATTGACATTAATGGTGATATCCCTCGCACTTGTTAACGGTATACATTAATGATCGGTATTCAAGTGGTTTCTACCATGTTCGACTCCAAAACATTGTAATCACATGGATAGATTCGTATCATTGCGGGTTCAGCTTGAAGACCCTGGGGAAGTTCTTTCCTACCTAGGTTACGATGGGGATTGTTTGGGACACACAAATCCACTTTTGTATTGGTCATGGCTGTGTTGTTAGTTCAGAGTTACACAGATCCACTTTTGTATTGGTCGTGGTTGTGTTATCATCTCATCATGGATCTACGATTGTGTCTAATAGCCATGATTGTGTTCAGTCAGTCTTTACTATCATGGATCTGCAATGTATTGGTCGGAAGACATGTTTTGTGTTGTATGAGACTTGTGGATCTTAGGTCATTTCTACAGCAACTCCTTCCAACCAGCAAGTCCTTGCCATTTTTCTTACTATAAAGCATTTCACCTATCTCATTCCGTCAACTTCATGCTTTGGGGGGCATTCTGTTACACCAAAATGTTGTCACCCTTGTGCAACTATCGCAAGTGTTGCAAGTGTCGTCGTCATGACCTAGTGGCATCATCATGACCGTTGCAAGTACCGTTATTATGACCAAGTGTTGTCATCATGACCATTGTGATAATGTCGTCATCTTGACCATTGTGTAAACTCTTTTCTATTATACCTAAACTCATTTTAGACTAAAAACACATCCCTGAAGTTTCCCATGACTGGAGGGCTTAACTGACCTAATTTTCAAGGTTGTCGCAGTCTGCCCTTGTGCAACATGCGACGTCATAGGTTGTCCTAATGCAACATGCGATGATGTCAATTATTTGGATAAAAGAGTATCGTCGATCCCATTCTCGAAGATGAGTGATGTGGAGGCCTATCCCTAGGCTCTAAGTGAGGTGGCATTTCAGTTCCTAACCTTATGGAAAGATCCCTTAACCATCTCCCCTTAATCCTCAACCTACCCTATCTCTTTAGCCCTATATAAACACCCACTCTCTCCATGGGAGAGGGGGGGAGGTCTATGGTATCCTTATGCTGATATAATCCATATTGGTGATTGGGAAGCTTGTACCATCTTGGAGACTTGGCTTGGACATGTTGGATGGAGGATGCGACGTTGAGGCTTTGGTTGTAGCTTCATCCTTTCTATGTATTCCCACCTTTTTATACAGTTAATATAATGTCTTTCCATAAATGTTGTCTCGTTGACAATGTTTAGAAATTTCTTCCTCAACTGTTAGTTTAGATTAGTTATTGTTTAGATATCTTGTACTTCTTGTATCATTTCCATATTGTCCTGACACGACCGCGAGACTTGGAGCAACAACAAGGAGGAGGATCCACGATTTGAAAGGTACGATATCTAAGTACTCAATCTGTAACTAGATCTAGGAAATGATTTTTGTATTCCGTACTATTTTTTCTATACTCACATTGAGCTAGGGAGATCTGGCTCGCGTCCGCTCGGGTGGATTGTCTGTTAACAAATATGGTGACTTCGCTGGGGAAGAACATTGTTGTTTTCAATCTGAATGTCAGTTTCAGTTGATTGCTTTTCCAATCCATCTCTTTGGCCATTTGCTTCTTAAGCCCTTTCATCATCAGATCTTTGCTTTGAATATTCTGATTGCCTTCCTTTGAGTTTGTACTTCTCATTGGCAAACCTTTTTATGCTCATTATCTGGAGAATTGGTTCATTTTTGGACTTAGATCTCGCATGTCGTACCTGGTCAGTGTACCCAGAGCGACACTGTGTTTTTTTATCTCTTTTCTTTGCCTATTAGTTTTTTTTCACAACCCTTCCATTGGTATACTACGACGTCGCTGCACTTCCCGCACTAGTGAACTGCGACGTCGCACTGTGCATAAGCACAGAGTGCGTCGATCTGCCATTTTTTGCCATACGAGAACCTTTTCTCCATTTCTGATTTGAATTTTGGTTTGTGTACAGACTCCTCTGCACTGTACCTTCCAGGCAGAGCCCCTTTTGTCCAGCAGTGTTTTGTTTGGCTTGTTTGTATTGGTTTTTTGGTTATTTTGAGTTTTGGATTCATGTTTGGCCCCTTGAGTAAAAACTAGTGTTTTGCTTCCATTTTTTAGCGAAATGGATTCTATTTTTGAATCGTGCATTCTTCAGTCGTTTTGACCCATCTCAAGGTTTTGAGATCATTTTTTGGTTTGGTGTGATTGACTTGTTTTAAAGACTTGAAGAGTGTGGGATATCCATGTCTTTTTTAGCCTCTCTTTCTTGGGTGATGCATATTTTTTCCCTTACATGCTGAGCTATTAAATCATTTTTGGGAAAGATTGATTCTTTGTCTCCACTTTAGTTCAAAGAAAAGCTTGATTTTGTCACTCTTTTGCTATATTCATGAATTTGGAAAATGTAAATATTCTTCTTACTTTATTTTAGTCATTTGATATTCTTGGTCTTATCATCATAAGAAGAAGAAAGTCTTGTTTCAGTTTTGTGTGCATTTGAGTTAGATAAGATTGTTAAGTGCTTATCTTTGTCATGCATTTAATTAGAAACGTTTATGGAATCCTTCTTTCAGTAGCTTAGATGTGTCTTTTTCAAGTGTAAAAAGATAGGAAATGAGTTATAATTATTGCATTTGGTAGATTTTGAGCCTCTCTTGAGTGCCTTTGAGTTGTTTGGGTGCTTCCCATTTTTCTTTGGGAATTTCTGAAGGATTAGAGTGCTGTAGATATCTTCTCACTTTCTGTATATAGATATGAAAAGCGTTGAGTTATCAAATTTCATTTTTGGTACGTGCATTTGAAAATTGAAAAGTGCTTCATCATTTTGTCTTACACATTGTTAAGATTAGTTGTGTCTTTCATTTTCTTTGCGCTCTCTAGCTGATTTTTGTAGAAAGTTAGAATTATTTCACTCTAGGAAGGAATTTTTCTTTTCGCTACTACTTAAGTACTTTTGGTTTGAAAGAAAGAAAAATATCTCCTTACCTTAAGTAGTTTTCATTGAAACGGAAAGGAAAATGTGCATTATCATGTAGTTGAGGATTGCATTATGTTTACATTTATGTACTCAAATCATGCATCCACCTAACCGTACAAGATAAAATTAATGCTAGCTTAGGTTAAAATCATTTAGTAACTGTGTGTAAGTTAGAGACGTGTTCCGGCGTCTTTAAGCATGGAAGCTGTCATTATTTGCCAGCATTGTAGTTCGGGGGTATTGTAGTCTTCCACGTACATCGGTATATCGAGCTCCTTCACGTACCCACCAAGTACCATAATCCGTACTTGGCGTATATCGAAGGGTGTATCACGTACTCGACACGTATATTGGAAGGTCTCGTGCCAACGGCTGTGCATTAGAGAGCACCACTACGGATTTGAGCTCCAATGTACCTAGTGTATATTGGGAGACACCATTTGGATTCCTAAAACCAACCGAGTAAACCATTTGGTCGTCTTGGCAAAGCAATACACTGAGAACAGCACTTTGGGAGAATAGCACGCACGTACTATCTAGGTAATCGGGTATGTAAGCAAGGGTATGGTCCCAATCCTCCTTGTCGCATCATATTGTTGGACCTTGCAGTATATAGCGGTTTGCGATGCCTTGATAATCCTGTGAGGTTCCAGACTTTGAATCACCTCCTATTCACACAGTTTGCTTGTTGCTTTTAGACTTTAGTAGTGCTTGACTTGTGTGGTACTTTAGAGACTCTTAGGAAGTTTAAATATGGAAGATTCTTCTCGGACTACCAACCAAGGGGCCCCTTTCCAAGGTATGCCATTTGTTATTCCCCCTTGTGGAACTGTTGGTCCTCCCTTTATGGCTACGTTGAGTCTTCCTGGATTGACGATAGGATTACTAGTATGGTTATTCTCCAATCCGGTTACGCCAAGTGCAACCATCATGTCGGACCTAGGTCCTTCACCACATGAGCATCAATCTCATGATGACCTTTCTCCTTCTCCGTCGAAAGTTGAATCGGCTTCCATCTCTTCCTCTTCTCCTACTGAAAACTCTGATGTTAGTAAGAAGGCTGGTGTGAAGAAGAATAAAGATAAGAAAGAGACCAAGCGTCAACCATCTGCCTCTGACGGCACTCATTCTATGAGAACACCTCGTAAGCCAAAGTTCCCTTGCAAACTTTGCAAGGGTGATCACCTTCTCAAGAATTGTCCCGATCTTTCCCGTGTGTCAGAAGTGTGGTCCAAAAACCCCAAACTGCTTGTATCGTCAACCTCTGACCATCATGTTGATGATACTCTCTCGACCAATGACCCATTGGTGAAGGGTCAGAGGAGTAGACCTGCAGACCCTTGTTGGTTGTGCAAGGGCATGCATCATACTTTCCTTTGTCCAAGCATGGATGAAGCTTCACGGTGGTTGGAAGATATTACTAGTTCTCAACAGGTGATTCCAAAAAGCGATAGTAAGTTGTTCCTCGACCCCCCGCTGGTTGACCAAGTGATCAATTCAGTTTCATCTATAATTGATCCCACTCTCCTTTTCGAGAGTGAAGAGATCGAGTCGATGTCATCTCCACTCGATCCTGCTCTTTCATTGGAGAAAGTCCAGACTGAAGCAGTCACCATGACACAATCTTCGTCTCATTCTTATCTTCCAAGTGAGAGTGAATTGGAAACCGCTGATGTTTTCCTAGTCAGTTCAGAATGTCCTAGGAAAGGGGAAACCCTGTCCATTCCTATAGGACCCCCCCCAAGTACTGAGGTCATTTCCTTTGATTGGAATGGTCTAACAGAATCTCGTCTTCCTTCGAGTATTCCTTTTCAAATATCTGTACAAGTTTTCGATAAGGAAATCTTTCATATGATAGTTGATGAGGGAGCTTTTGTTAGTATTTTATCCTCAACTGCTTGGCAAGCTATAGGTTTGCCTTACCTTGTGCTAGTCACTGACCAGATTCTGGCTTTTATTAGAAGGCCTACCGGACCTTTAGGGATTCTCCCGCAGTTACCTGTCATGTTGAGAGGTAAAACTATTTATGTTGATGTCATTGTTGTCCAAGGTCCTTTTGATTTCGATCTACTCCTTGGACGTGATTATGTCTATGTTATGAAAGTCGTCGTGTCCACACATTTTCGAGTGATGTATTTTCCCTATGATGAGAGGATTGTGACCATTGATCAGCTTTCCTACGTGACACATGTTGGCTTGGTTTTGCAACCAAGCTTAGTGCTATGGGCACCTGCTAACTAGTAGCAGCAGTCTCAAATATTAAAGCAAAAACAAATGTAAATCTAAAACTAAAACTAAACTACCATGTGCATATCATAATAAACTTTTGAAATGAAAACAAGAACAAGAAATAGAAAAAATAAATTTGTATTGAAAATGGGGGCAAGCAAGTGCTTGCAATAATAATACCTCCAAGTGATGAAGATAGTTGAGAGGCTCCAAGGGTGAGCAACTCCAAACTCCAAAGGGTCCTTTCTCCAAGGTAGCTACAATGGCCAAAATCTCAAGGGAGATTTTGGCAGCATGAGGATAGGAAGATGGATGGATCTAAAGTGAGGAGCCCCTACCACCTTTTTATAGTTTTTGGTAGTGGGGAATAGCATTATGGTTTTGTGGAAACCAATTGTATTGACCAACATGGTTTAGGTACCTTTTTCCTCCTTTTTCTTTTTTTGAATATTTTTAATATTTTTATTGCCTTTTTAATATTTTTGAGAATTTTGGACCCTTTTTGAGGGTTTTTTATGTTTTTTTAGGAAAAATACTCATTTTGAGTGGAAAAAGGGGTGTATTAAGGTCTTTTGGTGACCTTTTGGTGGCTTTAGAGGCTCAAATGGTGAAAAAGTGGATAAATGGATCATGTGAATAAGGAAATGAGCTAGTGAGCACTTTTTGGGTGTTAATAGATTGCCCCCTAATGTGTGAGGGTAGGAGCTCATCGTATGGCCGATAGACATCATAGTTCTTTTGTCTTTTTTCTGGGGTTTTGGGGAGGAGAAGAGACCGATTGGAGACTGGATCCACAGCCCTTGGAAGCTGCAAAAAATAAACAATATTACATGGCCTCAATATGAATGAGGAATAATCTTTGATAATGGACGAGGCGGGCATACCCATGCTCGTATTAAGACATATATAAACAATTAGTCCCAAGAAGGGGGACCTGAGAAAATACATAAAAAATATGATGGTACATCATAATGGTCCAGAGGTGACATCATTTTGGGATGTACTCATGATCATAACATGACTGATCTCAATAATTGATACACTGGAATAAAACAACAACCGTTCTAAATAAGGTCTCAGAAGGGTTGATGAACTGCTGAAACTGAAGGTGTCCAACATCTGTAGGGACTCGATGACAGAGTCATCTCTGAGAAGTACATGTACATGTAACTATATACTCGAGGGAGTATAAAACTGGGGTACATCTGAATACTGTCGCCATGCGCAACCCGGATATCTATAGAAAAAATTGTAACTGGTTGTTTCCATAAGTAGACTCTCGAATGTGGAAGAGTCAGGTGGTATCCGAGGTCTTCGACTGATAACTGAAAGGACTAATACCCTATGTGAGTCTCAACGATGCGATCAAGGTGTTGAAGTTGAGAATGTGAGAAACAACCATTTGGAGAAGCACTGAGGACTCTTCTCGAAATGATTCGTAGGCACTCATCATAAATGGTGATGAGTCCAAGACACATGGACCTCTAGGTCTATCCTCTGGAATAAATTTGGTTGTCGTCAACAAAGGGAGACCAGCAACTAACAAGGCAATGATGTTTCCTTGATAGGAGCGCGAGGTGTAGAACTGAAGTGTGGTAGTATTGATGGTAGGACTGACATACTTGTGGGGATGGGAAGTAACTGGGGTCATATAGTGGGTAGACTCAAACTTCCTTTGTTCAGAGCATGATGACATGGTTGACCTGGAAGCGTAGGGAACTGACTTGTAGGTGTGGGTATCATTGCTTTTAAGGACTGAAGGGTATGTGTTGACTCTAGGGGATCAAGCTGATGGGTGCTGTCGAGGGGTTCTCAGGGTGACATACTGCAGAATACTCTGAACAAAGGCGACCAAAATGGGGAAGCTGCCATATGAGTAGACGTGATCTGTTGTGGCACCGAGAATCACCATTGGGTCCTTCTTCGTAGTTTTAATGAGCTCCAAGAAGGTATAAAAGTGTGCTCTGAAATGGTACTGTCCTGTGGATTTTGTGAGCCCAGGACTATTCGTGCTCATTGGTGCTTTCATTTTTAAGGAGTCTGAAAACGATAAGAAGACTCTGCAGTGGTTATGATTACTGTCTTGTTGGTTTTACGAGACCAGGATGGTGATTGCTCGTGGTCGCTTTCATGTTTAGAGAGTCTGAAAGCGGTAAGTGGACTCCATTGGTGGTCTTTTTCGTAAGTTAGTCTCCAAGGCCCGAAAAAGCATAAAATGATGCAAAATGGAGAACTCTTCTAGCTGATGTGACTAGAGTATACATTTTTCGTAATTAGTCTACAAGGTCCGGAAAAGGGGTAAACTTATACCAGGTAGACGCCCTTTCAGATACGTTTAGCGAGCATGAAAGGAAGCAAGGTTGCTCGGCAATCTTTTCATTGTTTTAGGAGTCATGAAAGAGCTTAACAGAAACTCCCTAAGTGCCTTTTTCGTAAAAGGGATTGCTCGGCCCGAAAAAGGGGTAAAATTATACCGAACAAAAAGGGATTGATGAGAGCGAGAAAAGGTCTCAAGCATCATCATGGGTGCGGAAAACTGAATCCAGTGACATAAAGATTGTCAAAAAGGGGCAACGGCCAATGTGGCACGCAAACCAAGGTGATGGGTGGCATTTTTTTAAAAATTCCCTAAAAATATGTGCATGAGAGCGAGAAATGATCTCAAGCATCATCACGAGCGTGGAAAACTGAATCCGGTGATATAAGGCATGTCAAAAATGGACGACGGCCGATGTGGCACGCAAACTGAGGCGACGAGGGGGCATGGAAAAATGCCCTAAAAATCTGGGCGTGAGAGCGAGAAATGATCTCAAGCATCATCATGAGCACGGAAAACTGAATCCGGCGATATAAGTCTCGCCAAAAATGGACGACGGCCGATGTGGCATGCAAACCGAGGCAATGAGGGTGTCCAAAAAATGGTCAAAAAATGAACCTGATGAAAACAGGAACAGGAAAGAACTATCATGAAGTTCTCGTTGTTCTGATTCCAACGGTACCAACGGTTTGAGAAACGGACGTCGTATGACACCGGAATGGTTGTTTGAAAAATGGTGGAATTTCTATAAATAGGGCGTGGGGCCCATATGACGTGTCATTGTTACGTGCGAGTTTGGCAGAGCAGTCAGAGCTCTTTCTTGATTTCTGGGAGATTTGACCATTGGTTTTTGATTCCGCGAGTTTCAGGTAACCCTATTTGCCTTAGTCTTTTCAATTATGTCTTTTTTGTTTAGCGGTGGGCCCCCGAAGGCCGCGAAATTGCATGTTGGCCTTCCAACGTGGAATATCGCGGGTTTCGGGTCTTTTGCCACGATGGACATCGCGGGTTTGAGGCTGACAGTCGCGATGTTCATCGCAACTGTCAGGTTGGAACCCGCGATGTCCATCGCGAGTATGGGGGAGACAGTCGCGATGTTCATCGCGACTGTCTGGCTCATACCCGCGATGTTCATCGCAGGTTCTGTTATGGAAGCCGCGATGATCATCGCGGGTTTTGATGGAAAACCCGCGATGGCACTTTTGGAAAAAAAAAATCTGGTGCTAAAAATTTCTTCTGTTTTTTGGCAGGATGTTGAGGAGACCATTGACTTCATGGCAAGAGCGGGAGATAGACGAGGATCTGATGGAGAGGATTCGGACTGATCAGGGGGTCCGGCAGACCCTGGCCGTGAGTGGACTCTTGAAGTTCACTCAGGTTCCACCAATGCGTTCAGTAAGACCGTTACTGAACAAGTTGGTGAGCTGGTGGGTACCTGCAGAGGGTGCTTTTGTTGTTGGAGGTGAGAGGTTGGAGATCACCCTCACATATGTTTATTTTCTTACTGGGTTGCCTCGCTTAGGGGAGGTGGGGGATCTTCTGCCGAGGATCCCGGAAGGTGTTGACATGGAGGATCTCCTGGAGACTTTCTGTGTCCCTGGGTCTATTTTGCAAAACAGCGCGCTGAGTCTGAGATCTCTGCGAGAGTGGGACATGAGGGCTATCGAGGCATGTGTTCTGCGGGTGCTGGGTGCCGCGGCGCCACATCGTTTGTCAGGGGGACAAACAATGATGGTGGATTCGGTGTTGAGGGGGACCTATTATGCATGGGGTCAGATGTTTCTAGCTGGTGTCCGGAGAGATCTGGACAAGGCTAGTCGGGAGGGGGGAGAGTTCTGTTATGCCTCCTTTCTGTGTTCTTTTTTCTTTGAGCAGGTACCGACTTTGCGACCACGGGTGCCCATTCGTGATGGTTTGGTGAGTGAGCCGCGCATGGTGCGGTGGGGGCAGATGATGCCTCGCGGAGGTGGTGGTATCCGGGGGTTCTTCTCGCAGGAGATGTATGAGCAGTGGGAGCAGATGCCCCTGGTGATTGAGGACTATCCATACGCTGGTATGGATTATCGAGGAGATCCTGAGATGCTGCGAGCCCAGGGACAGGCTTGGGGTTTAGATGGTACGTTTTGTTATCTATTATATCATGTGTTTGTAGATTTATTGGCTATGATTATAGTTAGATATGTATATGATGGTTTACTTGCATTGTGCAGATATTGGTCCTGTACCACCGGCTGACTATGTGGCTCGCAGGGGACGGGCGATGGTGGTTGCCCCCCCTCGCACAGCGGTACCACCTCCACCTGGTCGAGGATTTGGGACTCGTGGCCGAGGGGTTGGCCCTCGAGATGATGCTGTCGATGGTGTCCGAGAGACACTGGGTATGATTGTAGCAGGATTCTCAGAGGATGGGTGGAGAGATCTGGATCGGGACATCGTCGAGCGATGTTTCAAGGCGCCTCGTGAGTGGCGCTCGATGTTGTTGAGAGCGGCAGTAATGGCGGCCGAGTTGAGGGATAGGGATCGGCGGGATCAGGCAGGGCCGGCGGAGGGTAGGATTCATTTACGGGATGATCCAGCGGGGCCGGCGGAGAGGCGAGTCCGGGCTCGGCATGATCCGGCGGGACCAGCGGAGGAGGTGCCAGAGGAGCCCAGGGACCGTGATGACTAGATGATATGTACTTGCCCCCAAATGCTGATGAGCATATGGGGAAGCACCTTTTTGTACGGTTGATGTAGTTTTTGAATATTGGGTGCCGAGGGCACCTCTAACATGTATTGACTTATACGGTGATGTATATATATATATATTTGATGTTGGTATATAGTCGTGTATGCACATGGATGCACTTGTTGTCTTTTCGTTCGCCCGTGGAGGCATGTTTGATTTTCTGTATGCCCGTGGAGGCACATGTTATGCACATGGATGCAAAATTTTGATTTTTTGTTTATGCCCGTGGAGGCACATGTTATGCACGTGGATGCATTATTTGTTTATGGTATGATGTGATTAGTGTGCCAGTCTAGAATGTTGTTGGCCATATGGTCCGCTACACTATTGAGGTTCCTTGGGACGTGTGTAAATGAAATTGATTCAAACTGTCTAACCATTTGTTTAGTGCGCAGGAATTTTTTGAAAAGACAGGGATTGCGTACGTGGTAATCATTATTGAGCTGGGAAACAAGGAGTTGTGAGTCCAGGAAAACGTTAAGGTGACGTATGCTCAATTGGAGAGCTGCGGCCAAGAGACTGGTCACGGCGTCGTATTCAGCTTGGTTGTTGGTGGCAGCACCTAAACACACTCCGTCGATGTGGATCAACTCATGTGAAGGGGAATATATTACCCAAGCTGCGGAGGCCAGATTGGGGGACCAACGGCTTGCACCATCAGCGAAACCGATGTAGCAGAGTGGAACATGTGTGTGAACGAGATCAATGGAAGGGGCCGACCGAACAGAAGGGTATCCAGTGGAGATCGTATAAATGGCGGGGTCAAGGCCAGGCATTTCGGTATCTGACCAAGTAAAGACATCAGTGAATTCTTGGAACAGTTTTTTGTATTCTCCAATTTCATGCTCACTGTGGGAGGCTCCTAACGTAATGGTATGAAGGGCGCCAGGTGGGTCATAGATGTCGATGTGGATGACGAGAGAAATATTGACCATGTTATTTTCCTGAGAGGCATCAGGAGCAGTAGGAGCCTCGAGAATCTCTTCATCATTGCGGAAGCTGTGAGTGGTCAAGTCAGTTGACGAGGTTTGGGTAGTCGAAGAGATCATATAAATGGTGTTAATCTCTTCGGATGAGGATGATACGGGAGGGAAGATCTCCTCAATTGTGGGGGGTGCCGTCTCAAGGTCCAAATTATTCATCTCATAGAGTGCTACTCTGTAATCTGGGATGTCAGGATAGTGATGTGAGTAGTGGCCGTAAATATCGCATATCGCACAAGGGTGGTTGGTACGCAGTGATTTGTCACGAGGCATGGGGTTTGAGTCGATTTTGACAACCGGGATGTTGGGGTCGTCGTCAAGCATTTGCATGTGTTCCTGTAATGCAGGTAACTGTGGACACTGATGGGTTGGATGGCCTAACTCATCACACAACGAGCATTTAGGAGGAGCACGGAACACGGGGGGAGGTTTAACTGCCTTGGGTGGGGGTACTGCAATGTATGGTTGTGGGCCTCTGCCCCTAGTGGGCCTGATGAGAGGAGGGGGATTCGTAGATGACGAAGGAGTAGTGATACCAGGAGGTGGTTGGGTAGAAGTGACAATGGGTTGCACCAGTTGCAGGATGACATTTGGTGTCGACGGGGGAACGGGAGGCGAAATATACCACACGGGTAATCCCAATGTTAACCCGGGGAGACTAAGGGTAGCCATAACCGGAGCGCTTACTACACCTGAGGGAGGAAATAGAAAGGGGATTGTGTGGATGGGTGTAACACCGATGTGACTAGGGACCAATGGTGGTTTAGGGAACAAGGGTGGCTAATTGTTGGGTGTTTGTGTATTGTGGGAAAGAGTACAGAGGTTAGCGACGTGGGTCTCCGTTGACGGTGGTGGAATGGATTGGAATGTAGACATCATCGGCGCGTTGGAGTAAAGTTCGGGTCCCACGGAGGAAACGAACGAGGTAGTTGCACCACAAACAGGTTGTTCAACCATGGGGAGAACATTTTCAGGTGCGGCGGGGGCCTTGGGATCGTAATAGGTGAGTTGGTCGACCTTGACCACGCGTCCCTCATGGGGGAACATCATGGTACGAAAAATGGATGAGGCAATAGCCCGCATGGCATACATGTAGCTGCGACCAAGTAAGAGGTTATAATCGAGTTGGGCATTGATGACCTCTATGTCAATGAGCACGGTTTTACCAGCCAGCTGGACGGGGACGTTAGCTAAGAGACCTTGGGGTTGAGCCGAACGGCCGTCATAGGCTCACAACGCAGTGGTGGACTGCTGGAGAGTAGGAGATCCCAACTTCTGCCAAACGAATGTGGACATAACACATGTAGAGGCCCCTTCATCGATAATGCACAGATGGATGACAAGGTTCCGAATGAAAACGAAAACTTGGAATGCTAAAGTGGAAGGCAAGCGTGGTTCGGATTGGTCCGAATCGAATGCCATCAGTTGTGAATCATTGGGGTCAATAGTGCTAATGGCAGAGAGCAAAGTCTTGCGCTGTGAAGGACAGTTTTTTAAGACTTCTAAAGCAGACATGGCTGCAGGGGACTGGGCTAAGTCATCTACAATGTTGTAATTCGACGCAGCACGAGCATTGGGATTATTGTTGATGCGACGAAGTGGGAAGCGAGGTGCTTTAGAAGCGCCCTCGAGTGGAGCCGGAGGTATACGTAACATCTGATCTATGGGATGGACGTTAGTGTTCTTGTCGGCAGGGGGGGCTTCAGGGGTGGAGCCATATTGGTTCCGGCATGTTTGGAGGTTGGCATCTATGGATGACATCATCAACAAGTGGTGAGTATCTAAATCGAACATGGGTTGATCAGGAGCGGCATAAGTGATTTGTTGTGGTGGCGCGTTTCCCTGAGGGGGAGCTAACGGCTGAGTGTTCACTACGCCTTGGGTTGGAAAGGGGTTTTGCAGCACCAAAGGTTGATGTTGAGGTGGTGGAGGGTTGGGTGGTGGCTGAGGAGCCGCTTGTCCTTGACGATGGGCATCGTCAGTCCAGAGTTGCCGAGCTCACTCCAAATGTGGGCAAGCATGTGTGTAATGACCATAGACCCCGCAAATAGAACAAGGATGGTTTGTTCTGAGGTTATTGTTTTTGGGCTACCTAGGATTACGATCTAGATTCTGGTTGGGAGGAGCAGCGTTGTTATTTTGCGGAGGATTGGGAGGTGGAGGACCTTGATGTTGTTGTTGGTTGTTTCCGCGGTTACGTCCTCTTCCACGGTTTTGTTGCCCGCCCTGGTTACGCTGGTTGTTTTGGTGCTGGGGCTGATTGTGTTGTGTGTACACTTGCCCTTGAGTAGTGGGAGGATTTTGGTTCGCCGCAGGTGCGGGAGCAGGTTGCGGCGCATAATAAGCTGGCGGGGCTGGAGGTGGTCCAGTTACCTGCTGGGGTTGTTGGTAACCCTGAGCTATTGGAGGTGTTGGGCTAGCTGTCGCATCTTGCTGTGGATAATACATTGGTTGAGGTGCGGCTGGGGGGGCGTATGCGGGTGGTGGATGACCAAAGCACTGTGGTGGACATGAGGGTCCGTGGGTATGGTGGTGATGTGCCATGGGAGCATATGATATGGTTGCTCCAGATTGAGATGTAGCCCGCGAAAGGTCGGGACCAGGGCTAGGATGTGCAATGGAAAAGGGGTGGGGATGCGAGGCCATACGACCGATGATGCCATCTGTGGCATGGGATTCCCCCGGCGCATCGTGTTGGGATGACTCGCCCCGAGGGGTGTCTGGTATAATGGTATACAGATAACCCGACTGGGCGTAAATGAGGTCAAACTGTTGGGCTTTGAGGATGGCCTCTTCTTCAGACTGGGGTCGTTCGGATGCCACATCCTTGGCAATGAGAGGGAGGAGGGATTTGAGAAACCAATCTAAGAAGATACGGTCGTCTAAATTGATTTTGTAGAGGCTTCGGCGTCGACGCCACTCATGAATGTGGTCAGTGATGTGGGTGGCCGTGTTCTGTCTGCAAGACAGTAGGATCTCGACTCCCGCATCATAACGAACAGGTAACTGAAAGAACTGTAGGAAGGTCGAGGTAAGGGAGGTAAAGGTGGCATGGGTCCCATGGGGCTGCTCGATATACCACTTAGCTGCAGAGCCAGTGAAGGTGCGTTGTAACAGACGAGGCGGACAGAGTCGTCCACTATGGAGTTGGAGGAACACCATAGATGGAAGGACATGATATGGTTCTGGGGTTCCTCACCTGCCTTGCCCTCAAACTTAGGGATGTCGGAGGGGAGTTTGGTGGGCATGTGAGGCCATGCAGGGTCGTGTCTGATAGGATAATTGGTTAACCTGGCTAAGTCTGGTAAGTTCAGATTCGCCATGTATGGTAAGCTAGCAGATGAATGTGGCGTAGTGACTGGGACATGACTAGTCATGGTGGTATGATGTGGGGGTCTAGTAGCGCCTAAGGGTATGCTAGGTATTGAAGGTATGTGTCCTCCAATAGCTGTGGTCTGGTATGGGCTAGTGTTTCTAAGTGCAACATGGGTTACACCAGGGTTAGGAATAGTAGTAGGGATTCCTGGGATATGGGTTGTGGAAATGAGAGGGGGTGTGACCCCTATGTTCGGCATACCCGTAATAGGAGGTGGTCCTGTGTTGGGCATCCCTAAAAATGGAGTGTCCCCCATATTAGGCATACCCAGGGGGGTGGTTGTTGCCATGGATGGCACCGCAGTAGAAGGGTTTGTGGATGTATCACCTATGGTGCTGGTAAAAAGTGGGTCGAATTGTGTCCCAGCCATGAGGTTGGTTGGTAATAACTCAGTAGGGTTTTCGGATTCTACCTCAAAATCAGATGTGGAGTGAGGCGTGTCAGAATCAGATGACTGTCTGTTCGACCGACGATGTGTCGAGTCAAGGGATAAAGCTCGGCGTCAGTGACGTGGAGAGCCAAGTAGACTGAACTCTGGGAGTTCGCCCTGAAGACAACGAGATCGTCTAAAATTCTCAATGGTGAGAAATATGTTTTTTGTGAAAAATTTGTTTTAGTGTAAGGTGGTAATGTATAAAAAACTCAAAACCCTAATGCAACCAAGGGTGCAAGAAGGGGAGTGAAAAATGAAGGCTCTCAGGCCAAAAAATCAACCTCAAAAAGCACTTATTATAGCAGTTGTGCTATAATAAGTGGAGGGATGCAAAAAATGGTCAGAGTACCAACAGGCAAATAGCTTCTAGAAGAAAAAAAAAAAAGGTGCTACTAGACCAAAGGTGGATTGTATCATGCAAACACCTAACTAAAAGTATTGTGAATCAACAAACGATATCCTCTGCAAGGTGATGTAATCCAAGTCAGACAATATTGAGTGTTGAATCAACGGCTAGATATCCCCCTACCGGGAGGGACACCGGGTAATCAATCCTAAAGAATGGCAACTAGGATACTTCGTTCATGACACGTCTAGAAAAGGTAAATCTGCCGTTTGTCCTTTTACCTCAATACCCCCATACAGGGATATCCCGAGAACTGCGAATGGTAGCCTTCGGTTACTGAATGGATTTCGGTATTCCACTCAGGCTTCCGGAACCATCCTCGCGACTTCAACCCTCCTAGGGGAGAGGCCTTCCAATAAACTGGTTATGACCGTGCCAAAAAATACTAGGAGATTTTGGTTTCCTAATGGACAACAACTATGTCTCAAATGTAATAACTGAGGGGTGTTATTGGAACACCTATCCCCTCAATACTACCTAGCTAAAAAGTTCTTTTAAGTGTTCCCCAAGTGGGGTTAAAAGTGGGTTGAAGTTAGGGTAAATTTTAAGGCTCAGTTTAAATTATGTGTTTGAGTGGGTGCACGTGTGGTATTTTAAACTGAAATTGAAAAAGTAAATGCTTTGCAGAAACTATTCAAAAAACAAAGGATCTTTTGAAATAGGAAAGCAAATAATATGACTTTTTCAAGAAATAAATGGATTTCTTTTTCAAAAATTGCTATGGGCAAAATATGAAGGAAGTAAACAGTAAAAAGTTTTTAATCTAGATAAAATGCAAAAAAAATCCTTCTTTCAATTTCTGAAAATTTTTAAAAAGACTTTTTCAAAGGTGCATTCTAAATAGTAAAATTTTTCTATGGCTGTAAACAATGCAGGAATTTTAATACTATAAAATGTGCTATGGGGGCAGAAAATACAGTAAAAAATTAATTTTTTAAACAGATTGGCCGAATGGAAAAAATTGGCATCGCAGGTTTTGATAGAACAGCCGCGATGGACCGTGCGGGTTTCTGTTGCACAGTCGCGATGGGCAGCGTGGGTTTCAGCCGCAAAGCCACGATGGACCACAAGGGATTTCGTCACACAGTCGCGATGTGCAGCGCGGAAAATGTCCGCGAACCGCGATGTGCAGTGCGCTAATTGCTCGCGAAGCCGCGGTGAACCGTGCGGAAAAGGGCCGCGCAGTCACGATGAGCCGCGCGACTGTTGGGAAAAAATCCGCGAGGCGAAAGCCGTACGCAGACGCCGAAAAATGAACCCAAAAATTGAGAATTTAGGGCTGTTAATGGCAATAAAATGGGCCAAGATCTAGAACAGCAATGGATCTGCTGTTTAGGGTGGCAGATCTATGAAGTAAACTAACTAATACTAACAACAACTAAGATCTAAAGCAAAAGTGAGATCTAGAAATTCGAAAGTAGCGGAGTCGCCAAAAACTGTTGGCTTGGTTTTGCAACCAAGCTTAGTGCTATGGGCACCTGCTAACTAGTAGCAGCAGTCTCAAATATTAAAGCAAAATCAAATGTAAATCTAAAACTAAAACTAAACTAGCATGTGCATATCATAATAAACTTTTGAATTGAAAACAAGAACAAGAAATAGAAAAAATAAATTTGTATTGAAAATGGAGGCAAGCAAATGCTTGCAATAATAATACCTCCAAGTGATGAAGATAGTTAAGAGGCTCCAAGGGTGAGCAGCTCCAAACTCCAAAGGGTCCTTTCTCCAAGGTAGCTATAATGGCCAAAATCTCAAGGGAGATTTTGGCAACATGAGGATAGGAAGATGGATGGATCTAAAGTGAGGAGCCCCTA
Organism: Larix kaempferi; assembly: GCA_027924585.1. Taxonomy (NCBI): domain Eukaryota; kingdom Viridiplantae; phylum Streptophyta; class Pinopsida; order Pinales; family Pinaceae; genus Larix; species Larix kaempferi. The sequence continues at coordinate 42,873,585 of BSBM01000047.1, forward strand.
CCACCTTTTTATAGTTTTTGGTGGTGGGGAATACCATTATGGTTTTGTGGAAACCAATGGTATTGACCAACATGGTTTAGGTACCTTTTCCCTCCTTTTTCCTTTTTTGAATATTTTTAATATTTTTATTCCCTTTTTAATATTTTTGGGAATTTTGGACCCTTTTTTAAGGTTTTTTATGTTTTTTTAGGAAAAATACTCATTTTGAGTGGAAAAATGGGTGTATTAAGGTCTTTTGGTGACCTTTTGGTGGCTTTAGAGGCTCAAATGGTGAAAAAGTGGACAAATGGGTCATGTGAATAAGGAAATGAGCTAGTGAGCACTTTTTGGGTGTTAACAACACCCACTCATCATATGACTCCTAGTCATCAGACTTCCCTGAATGTTCCACATGTTTTAGTGGTTTCTTCCCCCTAAGGATGGGGGCATGAGCACGGTTTATGTTATGTTTCAAGCTCGTTAAAAAATGAAACCAACCACCCTAGCATAGTTTCCCTTTGGTTTCAAGCTTGCATAAAAATGAAACCAATCCACTGGAGCACAGTTTTATTCTATTTCAAGCTTGTTAAAAAATGAGATAGACCCCTCTAGCATAGTTTATCTTTGGTTTCAAGCTTGCATAAAAATGAAACCATCCCCTCGAGCATAGTTTTATTCCATTTCAAGCTCGTTCAAAAATAAGATGGGTCCCCTCTAGCATAGTTTTATTCCATTTCAAACTCGTTAAAAAATAAGATGGGCCCCCTCAAGCATAGTTATTGTCTGTTTCAAGCTTGTGTAAAACTGAAATAGATCTCCCTCCCATCATTTCGAGTCTCTCACTAGAGTTAGAATTTGAACCTTCATTTCATTTTATTCTCATTTTCCCCCCCTTGGTGAACATTTTCATATTAGTATCCAGGTTGGTAGTTGGGTTAGCAAGCATCATTTTCAAACGAAATGAAGCTTGGGGGCATGCCACATGTCGTACCATCAGCAATCATGTTGAAGGAACACCATCTTAAGCCGCTAGCAATCATGCTGGGGGCATTTACCAACCTCTGGGCATCATGTTGGGAAGGAACCCGTCAATGGGCCTTAACTGTGAGAAGAGTTTACCTTTGGCTTCAAGCTCATTAAAAAATGAAACCAATCATTTGAGCACAGATTAGTCTTTGATTCCAAGCTCGTTAAAACATGGAATAGACCCCCTAAGCATAGTCTACTTTTGGTTTCAAGCTTGCATAAAAATGAGACCAGCTTCATGAGCATAGCTCATTTTCTGTGTCAAGCTCTTTAAAAAATGAAACAAGTATTTTGAGCAGAGTTCTATTCCTGTGTCAAGCTCGTTAAAAAATGAAACATATCCTTTCCCTTTGATTCGAGTCTCTTTGTAGACTTAGTACCTGAACCTTCTTTTCATCCGCCTATGCCTTAGGCGAATGAAATGAAGCTTGGGGACATGTATTCAACCTCTTGAAGTTACGTTGAAATCAATAAGATCGCCTCTCCACATCATGTTGGAGCTAAGTCACTTACTTCTAGCAATCATGCTGGGGACACACACCAACCTCTGGATGCCATGTTGGTAAAAAGTCCACCATTGGGAACATTTTCGAGCATACTTTCCTTTCTTAGGTTTCGAGCTCATTAAGCCATGAAAAATATCCTGAGCATAGTTCATTTTCTGTTATGAGCATTCTTCCAACCTATCTTCGAGCTCGTTAAAAATAGTAAGATAGCATTTGAGCTTACTTTTCACCTTTGTCGTGCTCTGGTTGAAAGATGAAAAGTGGTTTGAGCTTAGTTTTTACTTTTTTGTGCTCTGGTTCAAACATGAAAAAGATTCCGAGTGCTTTTGATACCATTCTCATGCTCGTTAAAAATTTGAGTCAAAAAGGTGTGTCTAACGAGTATAGGTTTATCACTTTATCCGACCTCGCTAGACTATTTACGGAAAAGGAGCTGTGCCGAGTTTACTTTTCCTTTGTCGTACTCGGTCATCAACCATGACAAAGTTGTTCATGGATTCCTTTTTAAGCTCTTTTCAGAGTCCCTAAATAGGAAAAGATTGCCAAGCGAACTTGATGCTTTCACGCTTGTAAAAGCATTTGAATGATTGTCTTTCTTATGATCGTTTACCCCTTTTTCGGACCAAGAAGCACTATTTACGAAAAAGGAATACTCCAACCAACCATGGCTGGAAGAGTCCTCTCTCGCGTTGTTTTACCCTTTTTTGAGTGATGAGGCTAACTTTACGAAAAAGGACCATTGGAGTTTCCTTTAGTTATTTTCAAACTCTCTAAACATGAAATGACGCCAAGTTTTCCTTCTCTGGACTCGTTAAATTTTAAACATTGAAGGGCCCATTATGGGACGAACCCCTCATTTCCTAGGTTCGTGAAACATTTGGGATTGGACTCATCTATGAGATGAGCTATACCGAGCATCTGGTTACCCTCATCAAGCTCGTTAAAAACACATGAGGCACTCATCAATCATGATGGGGAAAAAGGAAAGATTTTTTGTTACATCTTAATTACTGCAGTACATAGTCACTCTTGAACATGGCACTCGTTTGCATTTGCATTCAGTACTTGCGTAATCTATCTCTCGAGTCTTGTCAATTCCATGAGCCACGTCACTCCTTTAGGTTAGCCAAAGAATGCTTCCACCATCAGTCGCATTGGGAGTTAATATCATTCTCTTCATGTCAATACTGCCAAGTCATGCCATGCCCATGTTCAAGAGATGTTTCATTACTCATCATCTGCAGTCAGTATACCTTTGATCATGTTGGTCTACCTTGAGTCAGTCTTGCACATTAATCTATCGTTCGATCTACACCAAACATCTGTTATCGAGTTTCATGTTGATGATGGGGGATTCACCATGGCCCTCCTTCGACGGGATCATCCTTGTTGACTTCAAATCATCATCCAAGGTTTGAACTTAGAAACCAACCAAGTACCTTAGGCCTGCATGCCTCAATGGCAGGTTACCTTGCTTTCAACATGAGTTTACATCATTGACTCTTGATTGAAATATTTCATCTCGCGTTCGACTTCAACTCATTTATTCACGCTTGATGATATGTACTGTGATACCTTGGGAATCATTGACATTAATGGTGATCTCCCTCGCACTTGTTAACGATATACATTAGTGACCGGTAATCAAGTGGTTTCTACCATTTTCGACTCCAAAACATTGTAATCACATGGATAGATTCGTATCATTGCGGGTTCAGCTTAAAGACCCTAGGGAAGTTCTTTCCTACCTAGGTTGCGATGGGGATTGTTTGGGACACACAGATCCACTTTTGTATTGGTCGTGGTTGTGTTTTTAGTTCATAGTTACACAGATACATTTTTGTATTGGTCATGGCTGTGTTATCATCTCATCATGGATCTACGATTGCGTCTAGTAGCCATGATTGTGTTCAGTCAGTCTTTACTATCATGGATCTGCAATGTATTGGTCGGCAGCCATGTTTTGTGTTGTATGAGACTTGTGGATATCAGGTCATTTCTGCAGCAACTCCTTCCAACCAACAAGTCCTTGCCATTTTTCTTACTACAAAGCATTTCACCTGTCTCATTCCATCAGCTTCATGCTTTGGGGGGCATTCTGTTACACCAAAATGTTGTCACCCTTGTGCAAGTGTCGCAAGTGTTGCAAGTGTTGTCGTCATGACCTAGTGTCATCATCATGATCGTTGCAAGTACCGTTATTATGACCAAGTGTTGTCATCATGACTGTTGTGATAATGTCATCATCTTGACCATTGTGTAAACTCTTTTCTATTATACCTAAACTCATTTTAGAGTAAAAACACATCCCTGAAGTTTCCCATGACTGGAGGGCTTAACTGACCTACTTTTCAAGGTCGTCGCTGTCTGCCCTTGTGCAACATGCGACGTCACAGTTTGTCCTAATGAAACATGCGACGATGTTAGTTATTTCGATAAAAGAGTATCGTCGATCCCATTCTCAAAGATGAGTGATGTGGAGGCCTATCCCTAGGCTCTAGGTGAGGTGGCATTTCAGTTCCTAACCTTATGGAAAGATACCTTAATCATCTCCCCTTAATTCTCAACCTACCCTATCTCTTTAGCCCTATATAAACACCCACTCTCTCCATGGGAGAGGGGGGGAAGTCTATGGTATCCTTATGCTGATAGAATCCATATTGGTGATTGGGAAGCTTGTACCATCTTGGAGACTTGGCTTGGACATGTTGGATGGAGGATGTGACGTTGAGGCTTTGGTTGTAGCTTCATCCTTTCTATGTATTCCCACCTTTTTATACAGTTAATATAATCTCTTTCCATAAATGTTGTCTCGTTGATAATGTTTAGAACTTTCTTCCTCAACTGTTAGTTTAGATCAGTTACTTTTTAGATATCTTGTACTGCTTGTATCGTTTCCATGTTGTCTTGACAGGTCTTGCAGCTGGAGATCTAATGACCGTGAGACTTGGAGCAACAACAAGGAGGAGGATTCGTGATCCAAAAGGTACGATATCGAAGTACTCGATCTGTAACTAGATCTAGGAAATGATTTTTGTATTTTGTACTATTTGTTCTATACTCACATTGAGCTAGGGAGATCCGGCTCGCGTCCGCTCGGGTGGATTGTCTATTAACATAAATGTGTGCCTTGATCACTCATAAATATCTTTGTACACCTGAATCTGGTGTCCACATTGTCCAAGATAAAACTTGATGTTGTCGCAGCTATGCAATCCTTTACCGGTGTTGCTTCATCCCATATGGTCAAGTAGTCGGTCGCAGTAATAATGTTTCTCGCTCATGTACTTCTTCCTAGTGGGTTAATGGGTCCCACAACATCTATTGCCCATTTTTCGAAGGCTTGTAACGTCAACTGAGGCACTAGTGGAATCTCATCCCTTCGTGATGGTTTCCTTGTTGTTTGACATACATCACATCTTTTGGCATAATTTGTTGCATCACCATGCATTTTTATCCACCATAAACCATCTCTAAGTATCTTCCTGGAGGTTGGGCGTCCTCCGTAATTTCCTCTTGCGATCCCGTCATGAGATTTCGCCAACACTCTTTCTTATTCGTGTGGAAGGATGCATCGATGAAGAACTTCATCTGGTCCCATTTTGTAGAGTTTTCTTGTGATTAGTTGAAAATAAGCAGCCCTAACAACTAACTATTTCTTCTTACTGGTAGTAAACTCCTCAAGTGCTCTTCCCATAGCCAAGAACTGAATAATCTGTTTGTAATGGTCATTGACCATTCCAATCCTAAATAGTTGCGCGTCGGGCAAGCCTTCATTGATGCTCCTTGGTTCTTCACATGATTCAATCCTCGGAAGGTGATTAGGTCCTGCATTCAATCGCCATGGCTTCACAACGATTTCAAAATCAAACTCCTGGAATAGTAGCAACCATCGACAGATCTTCCCCCCCCAACACAGGCTTATTGACTAAGTACTTTAATGTGGAGTGGTCAGTGAACATTTTGAAGTGTCCTCCAAGCAGATAATGTCGGAATATTTGTAATGCATATACCATGGCCAAGTATTCTCTCTTAGTCATCTTATAATTCTTCTCTGCAGTGGACAAATTCCTGCTCGCAAATGCGATTGGGTGGTCAATCGACCCTTCTCCTTGCTGGGCCAATATCACCCCACTGTTACCGACAAAGCATCTACACAGACATGGAATTCTTTCTTCCAATCAGGGAAGACTAATATTGGTGTTGCGACCGTCTTCTCCTTTAGTATGTCGAGGCTCTCCTGGCACTTGTCGTTCCACTCGAACTTTGCATCCTTCTTTAACAAATTCTCCATCGGTACAGTAATCTTTGCATATCCCTTGATACAATTCCTGTAATATCCCGTATGTCCCAACATCGCCCTCAAATGCTTCACCGTCATTGGTGCTAGTAGGTCGACAATGATAGGAATCTTCACTGGGTCGACCAACATGCCTTCCTTGCATACGATATGGCCCAATAGGATACTGAATGGTGCACAGAAAATACACTTATTTAAATCCAACAAAATTTGATGTTGTTGACACCTTTCTAGCATCATCATTAGGTTCACAACATGGTCCTTAACCATCCCATATATAGTCCATTCATCCATATACACTGCTACAAACTTATGAATGAATTCTTTAAATGCTGCGAAAACTAGCCTTGAAAAGATTGCGGGAGCATTCTTGAGACCAAACGACATTACTGTGTATTGAAAGCAACCCCATTCTGTCGTGAAGGTATTTTTATGTCGATCTTCCTTCACACTCATGATTTAGTGGTATTCTGAAAATCCATATGTAAATGAGTATACCTCCTAGCCTCCAACACCTTCAAGTACTTCATCAGTGAATGGATTAGGGAATGGATCCTTAAGGAATGCATCGTTTAGCTTCCTTAGATCGACACAAATCTTAATTTTGTCGGTCTTCTTGTCTTGGACGACCATTGGGTTGATCCATTCTGACTCTTCGAAAGGTTCAATGATCCATGCGTCCAAAATTCTCTCTATCTTATCCTTCACCCGCTCTTTATACCTGGGATTCAGTCTATATGGTCGTTGCTTTACTGGATTCGCATCAGGTTTGAGAGGAATCTTCATCTCACCCAGGTCCCCAAAAATGCCCTTCATTTCAGAAAATTTAGTTCGGAACAAGTCTTAAAATTCATGCAGTAGATCAGTGATCTTTCCAATTGGTGAATCATCCCAATAATCTACAATGCTAGCTAACTTGGGATTTTCCTCCGACCCAATATTAACCTTCTTAATTTTCAACGGCTGTTAGAATTTTTTGAATGGCATCTCTGGTGCTTCGACATCGTGGAGTCCTTCTGACTCTGGGACATAGATGGCTCTGGGATCTTCCTCGTCATCAAGTCCTCCCAACACATTATATCATTCCATCATCATTTCCGGTGTCGTAGTCCATTGCAGTCCCATTGGTATTTCTATCGAAATTGTCTCGAGTACCTTTTCGTGGATCTCCTACAGTGCATTGTGGATGAAAAGGTTCTCATCAGCGAAGCTGAATTTCTGACTGAAAATAATGGTCAATTCTTCCCACATAGTTTTTCCTCGTCGCAGTTTTGTTGCGATGTACCAGCTTCGTGGTACTTCATCTAGCGTATGGATGAACGCATGAACCCATTCTTGCTTCGATCTCATTCCCCATGCACTTTGACACTCTCCCAGATGATCCCTTGGATAAACCCTTCCATTGTATTTCTTCCCGTAGTAGCATTCCTTCTCCCCAAATATTACTTCCATTAATTTTCGACATAGTTTCCATCTTGTTATCAATGACTTGTGCACAGCCTACCATCTTGTTGGAGTAGCCTTCAATGCGTCTTCTAATGCCAGCAGTCGTTGCGGTTTTGATATCTTGTCTTCGAATTCGGGGACGAAGATAGAAAATTAGGTAATCCTTAATATGTCGGAAAATCACATACCTTCGTTTCTACCCATCTCAACAATTGAGTAATTCGTGCACACTTTCTTAATGACACCTCATGCAACCGATTATGCCAGTTTTCTAGCACCTCGTCGGAGTCTGGTGATGCCAAACTGACACTTCACCACCCCAATTCCCCTGCTTCCGAGTCTTAGGTAGAACACTAGGCAATGGCCTATCCTCCCCTATTGTATCTCCTCCTCTGGTTACCACTGTGACATTTATTGGTCGACTTCAGATCTCAACTAAGATCTTCTGCACATTTGGATTAGGATTCTGGTTCCGATTTACATTCGGATTTGGTTGTGGTTGTAGTGCATTCCTAGTCTCTCACTTCGCAATTAACTGAGGGCAATCTTCGACAGTGTGATCCATTGCGCTGCAATAGGTACACTGCGGGGTTGGATTCAGGAAATCTCTCTGATAATGTCCAATCTGGCCATAATTATAGCATGTATTTGGTCCTCAACCTCGACCAAAGGTTACTCTGCAACCAAAACTTCCACCACGACCTTCGCAGAATCCTCCTTTGAATCTGCTTCGCGGCTAATTGTATTGCTGCTGATTATATTGAGATGAATGATACTACGGCTGGTTATACAGCGGTTGTGGTTGATTGTACTGTAGTTGATTAAACTATAGTTTCGTTTGTCTATACTATCGATGTGGTTGATTATATGGTGGTTTCGGTTGTATAGGAGGTTTCTCTTCTCCCTTCATGAAATAAGTATCCGCAGTTCTTTCTTGGAGTAAATCATATGCTTTACAATCCTTCTCCTCGTGACCGACCGATCGACAAAAGTTACAAAAAATATTATCCGGATTCGACACAACCTTCTGTAAGTACACACATTCTTTTTAGTGATGTCCCCTCGTTTGAAAAATTCAAAACTAGAGCATTCCTCCTTGACTGAGTGGGTTTGGTGCGCCAAACTATAAATATGCGAGGAATTCAGGACACTGATCCTTATGGTGTCCTTCAGACTTGCATCAACTACACCATATTTATTCGTGAACTTCCTTCCCCTTCTTGATATCATGTAGTTGGATAGTCAAGTTCTCTAGCTTTGCTTGGATCTGGTTCATGCCAATCCCTATTTTGCTAATCGGCGAAGCCTCGAGCTTCATCGCAATTTCCAATGCCTCCACCTGGGATACGATCTTTTGTTGCATCAGCGGCATCTGAATGTGCGGTATCAATCCTGCAATAAACCATTATTTATGCTATATGTCATTCATTCCAAAACTCACTTTGGCCATCAAATTTTTGTACCTCTTATCAAACTCCCATACCAACTCATTAGGGAATTGCTTTATTTCCTTCAACTCTGTGATATACTGTGATTCCAATTTCGGTTTCCTAAGTTCATCGATCAATCCAGCTCTAATTTCAGCTAGGTTTTTCTACAGACTCATTTTAGGTACTTGTACAAACTTCATAAACCAATCCAGTGCACTGCCCCTAAAGGTCGTCGCCAATTGTCCCTTCTTAATATCGTCATCCTGGACTTGTTTCACCATCCACACCGCTTCGCATAAGAACCAGTATTGTTCAGGATCCTCGATCGTGATTACCCTGAAAAAGAGGCATGTTTACATCGTCGCCTTCCATCCTTGGTTTTCTACTAGTTTTTGTAGATCTGCTACTCTTACTACTGTTCTGACACACAGGACAACCTTGCAAAGAGCTTATATTTCTTCTTCCAAATTTTGTTGCAGTGCACGGGGTTGTGGGTATGTTGTATCTTTGGGTATGTCCTTCTTTAGGTCCAGGGGTATCCTGGTTCTCTTCATCACAGTAGGGTCACTTAGTCCCTTGTGGTCCCGTTTCACAGTTCTTTGTTCCGGTCTCACTAGGAGACTCTCTCTCTATCTCATTCCTCCTCTTCTTCTCCAACCGGAAACTCACCCCACTTCTCAGGCGACCAAAATCTTCCGCAGCTTCCCTCAAAATTTATCTGTACCTCATATCCATCTACCCCGCATAATTCTATCATACCTGCATCTGCGTGGCACCCACATCCTCCGCACACTCGAGCTTTACTCGTCGGAGTTCATCTTTAATATTCCATTTTCACAAATGAGCATCTTGATCCACAATTTTAGCGACAATAGATACCTTCCTCTGGGTCCCTTGAAAATTTTACTTTCTACGTCGTTGTATGAATTAACTGTGTCTATATCAAATTCAATAATGTATCCTTCCAAAATGTTGTCTACCCAAACCTCAACAGCCCTTGAAGCTTTGTTATTCACCTGTCCCAACTGCTGGATCAATTATGGGGTCCACTGTTCTGGCTCACCTCCTTGGAAATTCTTCTTCTGAAATGTTAGTTGTGCATGTTGGTTGTGGAGCTTGATCTTCCAAATTCAGAGATGTTATTCAGTCGTGTTTGTACCCCAGGCTTACTGTACACTCGTTCACCAATAGTTTACGGGCCCATGGTTTTGGGTAACCCGTGGTATTTTCCCATTGTATTTCCCCTATAAAAGAAAGACATTGTAACACGGATAGGGTTGATATATTAGGTATTATGCATTGTAAAGATCTCTGAGATTGGAAGAGAGACTGTGAGACAATGAAGAGGAAGTGCAGCGGTTGTGCTTCAGGTTGTATCCCTTCACTTTGCTGGATGGTATAATAATAAGGACTGGCAATTTCAGTGTGGACGTAGCCTATCTTGGGTGAACCACGATATATTGGCGTCTCTCTTGTAATGTGTGTGTGTGATTATATTTGCGCTTATGTTTATTGTTATTGCTCTACGATTCTATTTTTCTAACAATTCGTATCAGAGTTGAAGGTCTATTTGGTAGATAAACCTGCAGGAAACTAGGGTTTCTGGTTCGAGTGGGAGAAATGGCAGAAAAAAGGAAAGTTTAAGGTCGAGAATTTTAATGGCCAAAACTTTCAGTTATGGAAGATGCAAATGGAGGACTATTTGTACTAGAAGGATCTATTCCTACCATTGGGAGGAAGAGCAAAGTAGCCGACGACTATGAAGGATGAAGAATGGGAGGTTCTTGACAGAAAGGCACTGAGAACAATACAGTTGTCCCTGGCTTCGTCGGTGGCTTTCAATATTTCAAAAGAAACGACAACGGAGGATTTGATGAGTGCACTGGGTAAGCTGTATGAAAAACCCTCGGCCTCCAAAAATGTATTTCTAATGAAGCGTTTATTTAATATGAAGATGCCTAAAGGTGGATCTATTACTGATCATTTAAATGAATTTAATACAGTTACAAATCAACTAAGTACTATAAGTGTGAACTTCAATGATGAGGTTAAGGCTCTTCTAATCTTGTGTTCATTGCCAGAAAGCTAGAATAGCTTGGTCATGGCTATAAGCAACTCTGTCTCTGGTTCAAACACCTTGAAATTTTATGATCTTATTGGTGTTATTCTTAGCGAGTAAATGTGAAGAAAAAGCACAGGTGAGACAGCAGGTAATGCGTTGACCATGGAGAGTAGGGGAAGACAAAAGGAGAGAGGAAAGAGCCAAGGTAATCATGGAAAGTCTAAAACGGGTATATCCAAGTCTAGACTGGGAAAGATAGAGTGCTGAAACTGTGGAAAGAAAGGACATCTGAAGAAAGACTGCAAATCTCTAAAGAAGAAAGGAGATGGACAGCAGGAAACTACCCAGGAAGCAAATGTAGTAGGTGATGTGTTACAAGATGCTTTGATTCTTGCATTAGATAATACAAGTGATTATTGGGCATTAGATTCTACTAGTGATTATTGGGCATTAGATTCAGGGGCTTCATGTCATGCTACACCCCATAGGAAATATTTTCATGATTATGTTCCTGGCGATTTTGGACATGTTTTATTGGGTGATGATGAGCCATGTAAAATTGTTAGAATGGGTAAGGTATGGATAAAATTTAAAAATGGAATTGATTGGTTACTGAAAGATGCAAGGCATATTCCTACTATGAAAATAAATATGATCTCAACGGGGCATTTGGGAGATGGCGACTGTCTATCTACGTTAGGAGAAACGTGCTGGAAGATCACTAAAGGATCAATGGTGATAGCAAAAGGAGACAGGGTAGGTACATTGTATTTATGTCCTCATAATACTGACCATTATATCTCTTTAGCTTCCACAGGAATAGATACAACATTGTGGAATCATAGGCTTGGCCACATGAGTGAGAAGGGGATGCAGATTCTCCACTCAAGGAAGTTGCTGCCAAATTTGAAGCAGGTAAGTTTGGAATTCTGTGAGAGCTGTGTTTATGGAAAATAGAAGAGATTCGGGTTTCTCGAGATTGGGAAACAGAAGAAGAATGAAAAGTTAGAGCTTGTGCATACAGATGTATGGGGACCAGCTCAAGTACTATCTCTTGGTGGCTCTCATTATTATGTTACATTTATTGATGATGCAACTAGAAAAACTTGGGTTTATTATATTAGACATAAATCTGATGTGTTTGCTACTTTTAAGAAGTGGAAAGCTTTGGTTGAGAATGAGACAGGAAAAAGGTTGAAGTGTCTCAGGTCTGATAATGGAGGTGAGTATTGCGGCAAGGAGTTTGATAGTTACTGTTCATACCATGGGATTCGTAGAGAGAATATAGTCCCAGGAATACCACAAGAAAATGGTGTGTCCAAAAGGATGAATAGAACGATCATGGAGCGTGCAAGGTGTATGAGATTGCATGCAGGGTTGCCTTCAAGTGCTTTGGATGGTGGTATTCCAGAGGAGGCATGGACAGGTAAAAAGGTAAACTACTCATTTCTAAGAACGTTTGGTTCTGAAGCATTTGTCCATATTGATAAAGAAAATAGAACAAAGCTTGAAGCTAAATCCAAGAAATGTACCTTTATTGGATATAGGGTTGATGATTTTGGTTATCGCTTATGGGATTATGAAAATAACAAAATCATTAGGAGTAGAGATGTGATATTCAATGAAAAGGTCATGTATAAAGATCAGTTGCAGGGAAAGAAACAGGAAAAGGAAAACACAGAGTACATTGTACTTGATGAAATTGAAGAAAATGAAGTTCCAAAGGTGCTAGAAAATCAAGAACACCAGCACGTACCTGAAACTCCTGCAACTGCAAGAAGATCTACCAGGTTAAGTAGATTCCCTGAACGATACTCTCCTTCAATGTATTATTTATTGATGACTAATGCTGGTGAACCAAAGTGTTATGAAGAAGCAATGCAAGTGGAAACTAGAAAGTAGTGGGAGCAAGGCATGAATGAGGAGATGGACTCATTGGTGGGAAACCAGACTTGGGATTTGGTTATGTTGCATGCTGGTAAAAGAGCATTGTAGAACAAATGGATTTACAGGTTGAAGGAAGAAGAAGGAGGTAAGAAGCGGTACAAGGCCAGACTTGTTGTAAAGGGGTTTGCACAGAAGAAAGGTATAGATTTTGATGAAATATTTTCTGCTGTTGTTAAGATGACTTCAATTAGTGATATTTTAAGTCTAGTGGCGGTAGAATATTTGCATCTTGAACAGTTAGATGTAAAAATAGCCTTTCTCCATGGGGATTTAGAGGAAGAGATATATATGCAGCAACCACAAGGGTATGAGGTCAAAGGGAAGGAGAATTTGGTGTGCAGGTTGAAGAAGAGCTTGTATGGCTTGAAGCAAGCTTCAAGGCAGTGGTATTTAAAATTTGACAGGTTTATGACAGAACAAGGCTATAGTAGATGTCATTATGACCGCTCTGTTTATTTCAAGAGGATAGATAATGAAAGTTATATTATCTTGTTATTGTATGTGGATGACATGCTTGTTGCAGGGTCTAACATGCAGGATATAAATGTGCTCAAAAGGAAGTTATCTAATTCATTTGAGATGAAGGATTTGGGTGCTGCAAAGCAAATCCTTGGTATGAGAATTACAAGAGACAGGAAAAATCGCAAATTGACATTGTCTCAAGGTGAGTACATACAAAAGGTGTTGGAGAGGTTCAAAATGCAGAATGAAAAATCAGTTAGTACACCTTTGGCCAGCCATTTCAGTCTAAGTAAGGAAATGTGTCCCAAGACACAAGAAAAGACAGATTACATGTCCAAGATTCCCTATTCATCAGTAGTTGGCAGCTTGATGTATGCCATGGTGTGCACAAGACCAGATATTGCACATGCAGTGCGAGTTGTGAGCGGATATATGAACAATCCAGGTAAAGAACATTGGAAGGAAGTACAGTGAATTCTCAGGTATTTGAGAGGTACTACCACTCAGGCATTATGTTTTGGAGGTTCAGACACTGTTCTACAGGGATATGTTGATGCAGATATGGCAGGTGATAAGGATAGCAGGAGGAGCACCACAAGGTATGTGTTTATTGTAGGTGGAACAGCAGTAAGTTGGATTTCGAAACTGCAAAAGGTTGTTTCACTTTCAACAACGAAAGCAAAGTATGTTGTTGTTACAGAGGATAGGAAAGAGATGATTTGGTTGTAGAGGTTTATGGATGAATTGGGTAAGAAGCAGAAGGATAGCAGGTTGTATAGTGACATCCAGAGTGCCATTCATCTTGCAAAGAACTCAGCATTCCACTCCAGGACTAAACATATACAGCTCAAGTACCATTTCATACGCTATGTTCTGGAAGATGAACTGTTGAAGCTGGAAAAGATACATACTAGCCAGAATCCTGTAGACATGTTCACAAAGGTAGTGACCAGAGAGAAGCTGAGTTCTTGCTCGGTTTCAGTTGGCCTTCTAGCATGAAGGTGAAGATGAGAAATTTGCCAAGTCCAAGGTCCAACAAGTACAGCAGCAATGGAGTTGTTGTGATCAGTTTCCAAGTGGGAGATTGTTGGTTGTGGAGCCTGATCTTCTATATCTAGAGATGTTATTCAGTCGTGTGTGTACCCCAGGCTTACTGTACACTTGTTCCCCAACCTTGGGGTTCCGGGGCAGCGCCCTTGAGAAAACATTTTGGGGTTGTTTCCACCAACAGTTTACGGGCCCATGGTTTTGGGTAACCCGTGGTATTTTCCCATTGTATTTCCCCTATAAAAGAAAGACATTGTAACACATCTAGGGTTGATGTATTAGGTATTATGCATTGTAAAGATCTCTGAGATCGAAAGAGAGACTGTGAGACATTGAAGAGGAAGTGTAGCGGTTGTGCTGCAGGTTGTATCCCTTCACTTTGCTGGATGGTATAATAATAAGGACTGGCAATTTCAGTGTGAAAGTAGCCCATCTTGGGTGAACCACGATATATTGGTGTCTCTCTTGTAATGTGTGTGTGTGAGTGATTATATTTTCATTTATGTTTATTGTTATTGCTCTACGATCCTGTTTTTCTAACAATGCCAACCATTCATATAGCAGTATAGGAAAATCGTAAAAGAATACTTCATGGATATGAGAGTAGATGTACTTCTGCAGCCACTCGGTCGTCGACCATCCAGGGTTCCGATTTTCTTCCTCAGCAAATTCCTGCGTCTTCTTGTGGAACCATTCTGTGATCTCCATATTTGTGGGATTCCATAGCATGTCCTCTCTCCTTTCACACTAGGGTCCCGACAACGGAATCATTAGTTAACACAGATCTATCGACAAGGGTTCACTTCGCACTAGTGTCAACAAAACTAAACACAATCTCCCATAGACATCGGCCCGGAAAGGGTTTATCCTTTCCAACGACACCCGCAGAGCGAGTGAAGTCTCACTCGAGATATCTAAGGGGGGCTACAGGAACCACGTTTTTACATATATGAGAGAACATGCATAATTTGTACTCAATCACATAGTAATTCGGATATCGACATGAACATTATTCGCATCAAAACATAATCATTAGATATACGACATAGCAGATTATCGTAGCATAACTAACTGATCTGAGATATATAACAGTACTGCGACATTAAAGATTCATACATACACCATATTTAACCAAACTGCGACATACATTTAATGATACTGTGATAACCCATCATACACCATATTTAACCATGCTGCAAAATCATACATTCATTTATACTATGACAGCATATAATCAACCACACTGGGAAACGAAAATAGACATAGGCATAGACAAAATATTCCCCTTTTATTACTCATCAGCCTATCTTACACCGTAGCATCAAGGAATACATCCACAAAACTGATACAAAATAGATCCGCATATCATCATTGAGAAAAATGAAAAAGACACCAAAGGTTTTATCAGGTCAAAGATAATACAAAAAGGTGCTCAACATGCGAACCAAAAGATAATGATCTAGATGCTTATCCAAAGGATAGATCAAGGGATCGATATAGGGATCAATAAAAAGATGCCCTTAGGCTTACAATTCTACTCCTATTTATAGTCTCACTTGTTCGTTACACATGGTCCACTTCGTAAAGTGACACATTGATTAATTGACTAAATAACTAACTACTACGCGCTATCCGCTTATCTTCCGCTTTATCCACTCCATGATTGGTCCTTTACCCTTTCTGTGGTCCCTTTCGTCGTTGAGTGTACCAAAACTTATGCACCTTGACCCCATGCCAACAGTAACAGGTCTAATACTCTTCAAAATCAATATGGGATTGCAATTAGTCTTAAAAAAATCATAGAAATATGCAACAACACAATACATCAAAACAGAAATTTGTATAGTCCACATAGCAATGCAGTGCATTTCATCTCCACGCAAGTATTCACTACATGCATTCACTATAATTGTTGTGAGATAGACATCAATGCTCTTCTTATTAAATATGCAATCATAATAGACCTAAATTCAGTCTTCTAGAGTTGACTGTTCTGCCTTGGAAATGTTCCTTAGTACAAGGTTTGATAAAAAACCTGAAGGTTGCAACTAAGCAATTGAGCATTGATTCTCAATGCTTCACATAACAAAGGATTGTTGAGTGTGATCTCTTAGGCGACACAAAGAAATCAAATGATGGTTGAGTGCTCAAGCCAATACTCTGTGCCAATGAATTGAACATGCATAGTCCATCGAGTGTTAGACAACCAATTTCTAGAAGTCATGCTCTATGGTATTCAACTGATTGTTGTAATTCTTGGGCATTTATGGTACTTAGAGCACCAAAAATTGAGAGCTTGGGTAGAGATATTTCTAAGGAAGGAACTCATCTCAAAGACAATTCTTCAAGAGTATCATGAAAATATTGGATATTACACTATCAATTCTCACCAATAATTACACCGGCAACTCTAATTAAGGAATTAAAAATTACCTGCAAGACTACAATGCATGAGGTTCCTCTATGGTTTCTCCAACGGCTAATGTGCCATTGCATGCCACAATGTTATTCCTTTTTCGTATAATTCTCGATTGAGGAAATTTGCTCATTCTCACATCCAACGTCACTACCCGTCGATTTCATATTCCGTGACCTTCCTGTAAATACAATCGTAGAGTTATCAAAGGCACCGATGGTCTGCCATGAGTTTCAACGATCAATATTCATACAATTGATGTAATATATGTATAGTATGACAGTTTTTTTTCCTTGATGTATAGTATGACAGTTATTTTTCAATGTGCTCAATATAAAAAGTGTCGATCCATATTCAAGCGTGTGTTTCCATGCATATTCCATCGAATGGTAAAGTCGTATTTATAACCAGTGAGGAGAGAACTTTGAGCCACACATTGCTAGGGATGTGAGCACACATTGAATGTAGAGCTCCTTCCCATTTACTTAACAACTAGGTCTCAATACCAAGGTACTAGAGGAGATGAGACCTGCACAGAGAAAGCACTTGTTCACTTGCACTCACTTCAAGGTCGTGGAATTAAGAAATTAAGGTCACGGTGAAGAGAGCTGAGAGGACATGCAATAATATATAGATACTTAGTCACGAAGAGAGACGAAACGAACTGAAGGCTTATGCACAGGTATAGATGACTCAAAAAACGTCGTGTTCAGTAGAGCGCACAGGTATCAACAAGATGGAGGAGATAATACATCAACACTCTCAATGTTGCAGCACTTCAAAGAAATACCATACACATATGACATATTTCAAAGAATTAATACCACACAACTCTAACAGATTTCACACAGAGATCTTTCACAATGTTTAAAGTGGCAAGATGAGGCAATAGTACCAACAATAAATAATGTGATATAGCATGCACAACAAAACTCCAATGCATTCTCTTGCAACCTCCAACAATATACATCAACGTACCAGCAGTCTACATCAACTTATGGAGGAATTCAACGCATTAAAAATGTGATACCTAAATCCCACAACAATACTCCATGGTTTTCAACCCATTAATACAGTCTTCAACGCAATTCGCAGATGAGGCAGCTTTCGCATGTAGAAGAGAAGACGTCGACTGAATAATATGCCAAGAAGGAGGCTAGGGATGACATAGAGGCATAGAGAATATGCCAAGGATCATAGAAAGGCAGAGAAAGATTAACCAGGACAGAGCTGGAGTTATGTGAGAACCTAACTTTGATACCATTGTTTGGTACCCGTTAGGATAAATAAGCATTTTCTCAACAAAGAAAAACAGAATAGGCATGAAGGCACATTAATTTTCATTGACAGAATATACATATAAATACAAGATGAAGGTGAAGGTGATGTTTGGTTTTCATTTTCCAAGTTGTCCCTTGGACTCTTCAAGACTGTTTGTCTTCACCTTATCTTAATGGATTATGTTCCAACACCAACTATTTATTATGCATTTGGCTATGCACGAACATGAAAACATAATTTCCTTCAATCCACTACCCTCTCAATGACCAACAGAAAAGCTATGCATATAAAAATAAAGTGCATAGGGAATTTCAAGGTGTGAATCATGTTTACCTCTAAGTGAGGCCAAGGAATAGTTCCAGGAAGCTTGGAATTTGTGCCAAGTTGTTACCAAAATATTATGGGCCATTTGAAGCGTTTCGGAGGATAGGTCCAGTTGCATATAGATTTGCATTACCTATTAACACTGAAGCTCATAATTTTTTTCAAGCTTATTTTCTTAAGAAATATGTACATGATCATAACCATGTGATTGATTGGGTTGTGATTCAGGTGAAACTAGAAATAGAGTTCCAAATAGAGCCACTATGCATCTTGGAAAAAAAAATAACATTGCATCAAAATTGAGCCATTGAACAAGTAAAGGTGCAGTGGAAGCACTTTGGTCCCGATAAGGCTACATGGGAGCTAGAGGATGCTATGAGAGAGGCATATTCATTTTTGTTCTGATTTTGAGGAAATACCAAGGACTGTTTTATTCCAAGAGGGGGGGGGAGACTATAATACCCCTAGTTTTAATCGTTGGAATGTATTAAACAAGATTGTGTAAAATGGTGTAAATATGCTAGTATGGATTCCTAGTGTAAAGCTCAAGGCCAAGGCTCGACTAGTGAATGGTTAGACATGTATAATGTAAATATTTATATATGGTTCATGTGGTTGGCTTGTCATGACGAATCAAAATAATACAATGGTCCAAAATGGCTATGATTCCACCAGAGGGGAAGATGAAAGGGGGGCTATGGGAGACTAAATCATCTTTTTCCAAGTGTTATCCTTAGAAATCATCTATTTATGCCATGCTCCTTTAATAAATCATTTATCAATCTCATTTTGACTTATTAAATCCAACTATTGAATACATGTGTGAGGTTGGTGGGAAATTCTTCACATATAGTTATGGAAGCAGGGGATGAATATATTTTTATGACAATTGCAAGAGCCCTTCCTTCTATGGTCAGAATTAGTGTCAGTTGTATTTTCACCAACCCTCTTGTCTCCATTGGAGTCTATCACTCATTTTCCATGTAGAATTCATATTACTACGTAGCTTCATGTTGTTCTCTCCATTACCAACAACCAAATTGTGAAATTAACTAGAAATTAACATTGTGATCAAGAAATTGCAGATATTAGAGTGAAGAGGATGGTTGTAGGTGAGCATAGAGTTTGGGAAAGAGAGGAACATTTACCCATTGTTTATTTTATACTTGAGAATGCTTGAGAAGCCATGAATTGATTTTGCACTAGGTTCTCTAAAATCATACAATAGGTGGACTCTTTCTGCACACATTGAAGAGCATTGCAAGAGTTGGGTACTCTAAGGGACTGTTGAGTAGAGAAAGAGTAGGCCTTCCTTGTGTTTTTTGGGACACTAGAATAGATTTCTATGGCTTGGATGGATGAATGATATGCCTATAGTGCTTAATGGTGAGCAGATTGGCTTAGAGTGAAATCAAATGGGTTGGATTGAGGAGAGTGAAGCTTGTATGTGTTTCCTTCCCCCTGGTGGATCGATATCCTCACATGGGGGTGGTATTTGTAGTTGATACCTATAGTTAGGTGGAAAATCACTCTTACACGGCCATTTGCTTAAATCTTCTTCAATTAAAATACAAGTACTCTTTGTTGTCTGTGAATATGCAATGTTATGCATGCTTCCTATTATGAATATAATGGTTTGTGCATGTTATGTGTGTGAAATATAGTTCTTAATTCCATTGTTTTATATTCATGTAGCTACACATACATTTATTTGTTTATGCAGCCCATGGGAGGCTTAAATTAGTTCTGAGTTCAAATAATGGCCCAATGGGATGAAATTTGGAATATGAAATTTGTAACTACCCCCTCCTATAGTTAGAATGATGGATAGGGATGCTACAAATGATGTATTATGTAGTGTTTCATTGAAAATTTAAAACATTTTGAAATTGATTCACAGCAAGGACTATTAGAAACTCGCCAATTTTAGGGAAGTATTCAACAAAAGATTATTTTATCCAATCCCAATGTTAGCTTGAAATCTATCTTTGAAATATTGGAAAGGAAATTGAGAATAAATGACATACTTGATCATGATAGTTTCACAGTTGCTCAGAGTAATTGTTCATTGAAATAATTTCCTTGTTAAAGTATTCATTCCTTACATTGAAAATGCCAATAGGATTTAAATTGAGCACTCCTTTCTTATTTGGTGTTGAATTCATGAATCTTTCATGGTTTGAATCTTATTCAATCGACCCTTGTCCTTGATTATCAATAGTTTCAAGTTGAGTGTCTTTAGGATACATATCCCTATTTTGATTTGTGATATATGATAGATTATCAATATGTTTTACCCTCCCATAATCAAGGCATGGAGGAACAACCAAAGCATAATTCTAAAGACCATACTTCAAGTGAAAGTTTGCAAAAATATCTAGGTACAAAGTATAGAAATAGTCAAAATCAAGAAGACTATATATATTGTTGGCATGAACATTTGTTTCATTAATAATACATTTCTATTTTCCCTAAGCTATGATGTCATCAGTGGTTGTACATTCAAAAGAACAACTCTCAGTTTAGAGCAGCTTGACCTTTATGAATTCATGAGGTCTAACAATACTTTCTTTATTTCTGCATAGGGAAGCTCATTAAAAATTATGTCTTCATTTGTACCTTTTGTTTGCTTATGATTCCTAATAATAGGTGAAGACTTTGGGTTTTCTAGAATGTACTAATCACTTAGATTTTCAACAGCTTCAATTTTACTTTCACTAGTGAATATATGCACAAATCACTAGTACAAAATGAGAGATAAGTGACTCGGCGACTAAAAAAGTTAGTCACCACTGTTTTTTCAAGGGATAAAAGATTAAAATTGAGCAATTTTAAATAATCCAACTAAAAACGACTAAGATAAACAACTAATTTAATCACGGGATAAAATATATAACTAGATAACAAGTGACTAAAATAAAAATGACTAACATAAATGACTAATTTAGTCATGGGAATATAAATATGACTAGCTAACAACGATTAATGTGAATTAGTCGTTTGTGTTAGTCATTTTTAGTTGTGTCACACTGACAATGGAAAATTACAATTTTGATAATGAATTTGTACAATATTTTACTAAATTTTAACAATGCAGATGGATTTAGAGATCTTACTATGGGGGTCATGGTCCATGTGTGTAGTCCCAAACCACCATATTGGCCCTCCATAGGGGATATCTGGCCTAGAAAGTGGGATGTGGTGCTCATTTTGAAGTTTAAAACACTAGATATGGTTTCTAACACCACAGGAAAATGATCTAAAATTCTAGTATGCTCAACCCAGGTCTTGTAATTGACATTATCCAAGAATTCTAGCAATTGACTTGGCACTTTCATATTTATGAGGGGGATTTACCCAAACCGGTGTGGCCTTAATGAATTCACTATGAGCGTGGCCTTGAAGAATTCACAATAAGCACCTTCTCAATAAACTATGTTAGCCACATGAAGAATATGAATGCAACCAACCATCTTTTAAGTACATAAGTTTGTAGTGCGGAACATTGATGCAAGCCAACAAAATACCTTCTTAGCTTTTTTTTTTTATTCATTGTTGATAAAAAAAATATACAGGCCTCAGTGCTAAAAAGCAGAGCAAAAATCATATAGCTCCTTCTTAGCCTATTTATCAACACAAGAGATCAATAATTAGGATAAATAATAAAATTTGGTTAATAATCAACTGCACATCTATATATGCTTCAATGTCCCTTACAACATTTCCTTTTATTGAGCACTGATAATTATACACAATTTTGAAATTTCCATTTGATGGGTGGATGGGATGTGAATTTCCAGGCCTGGTCATGGCATTTCACAATTCCTCATACGAATCCAACACCCATAGTTAATAATGTTTCTAAGTACTTTTAGACTTAGCTGGCTTCCAGGTGTGGTGGATTTCTTGCCAAGATGGATGTCACGGTGCTTCTCTAGTTTAGAAACCTGAGAGGCAGTAGGGGAGGGAGCGTTGTGATGAATAGGGGGTGGAGACGGAGGGGGAGGGGAATTTTTCCCCTGCTCATGTTTTTGAGAAAACATAAAAATCTAGGTGAATGAATTCTTGAGCATCCAATAGTGCTTGCACTGCGTCCTTTCCCTCTGGCTATTCATCTACTTAACCACAAGTTCCTCCTCCTAGTCATCAAGAATGGTGCGTAGTTTCATTGGGACGAAACTGTCATAGCCAAAGTCGATGGGGATCATGCATCTCCCGATATTAGTGTTTCTTCCCCCACGAGAGAAACCTCTTCCCCAACCATGTGGGTTAGCTCTTGGCCGTCAATACATGGTTGCGGTGGGACCAGTTTAGGGCGCAAGCTTACTCTGATGAGAAACGGAGGTGGTCCCCAAGACACCAAGGTCATGGAGGATTCGAGCGCCTGCTACATGAAATCTCAGACATGCAATGCACAACTAACCATCCCTACACTCAGGCTAAATACTCATTGTGTTTCCCCTGCTCCGCCTCCAAAAACGGTGGTACCAGTTTAGGGCGCAAGCTTAATCTGATGAGAAACGGAGGTGGTCCCCAAGACACCAAGGTCATGGAGGATTCGAGCGCCTGCTACATGAAATCTCAGACATGCAATGCACAACTAACCATCCCTACACTCAGGCTAAATACTCATTGTGTTTCCCCTGCTCCGCCTCCAAAAACGGTGGGTTAGCTCTTGGCCGTCAATACATGGTTGCGGTGGGACCAGTTTAGGGCGCAAGCTTAATCTGATGAGAAACGGAGGTGGTCCCCAAGACACCAAGGTCATGGAGGATTCGAGCGCCTGCTACATGAAATCTCAGACATGCAATGCACAACTAACCATCCCTACACTCAGGCTAAATACTCATTGTGTTTCCCCTGCTCCGCCTCCAAAAACGGTGGTAGATCCTATAATTAAACCCGAAAATGACCTTTCTTCCTACCATAACTTCGCACAAGAGCGGAATTATTTCCATCATACCCCGATATCCTTTGCATATCGCGTGGGATGTCAAAATTTTTATGGTTGGGATCATCGAAGAGCACCCGCCTTAATTTTCATGGCACTTCGACCGAGAAAGAGCCACATGGTGAGAGGTGGCGGCTTCTCGGTCGATCTCATTGTACCTACCCTGAGTAACTACATCTGGGGTACTTCATCTCAGTTTTGGATGGTATGGTCTGGTCTATTTCTTGACTAATAATATTTTTAGAACAAATTTATTTTGTATCCAAGGTCTTGAATTTCCCATTACATTACATCTTAATAAACTTCTGACCTGTTGGCATCCTGCCACAATTTGGCTTACCATTCTTATTTATTCTTCTCTATATCATTTCCTCTAAATAAATTTTTTTTTTTCGTTTGGAAAAATCACTAATTTGTATGGTCCTCCATGATCCTCATAACAAAGGCCCAAAGGAAGAGTACATATTGTTATTTTTTTACTGAGATGAATATTCACATTGTTAAAAGTAGTGTTATATACTTCAGTTTTCTATGTTGTTTTGGTTTTCTAGGTAATGATTTCACAATAATTTTTGTTTTCTCCTCTTCTATGCAAAACAACCCATGCATCTTAAACAATTCGAAATTCAATTGATATTTTCTACCACTCTTGTAACATGTGGCATTTTTCTAGATTATTTGGGCATTTCCCTCCTCAATGCAAAAAAACCTACACATGTCAAACAATTTCCAAATTCAATTGATATCTCTAATGTTTGGTAAAGGACAATGCTCCTCCAAGCCATTATGGCTGCCCCCTTGCAAATTAAACAATCCAAGACTCTCAAACAATTTCCTTATTGAACTGATGTTTTACCACTCTAATCCCAAATTCTTGAGTATGCATGTACCACTAGGACCATTCAATTGAGAGCCCAACAACAAAGGATCCTGCGTTGCCAGGGAAAGTTTGTACCATGGTTCAGGTAAAATTTCAAGTAACATAAACTTGTGATTATACGATGCACTATTAATAGTCTCAATCAAATTTGTTTTTATGCAAATGCACAAAATGCAGGTTTTCTTTAAGATTTGTTTGGTTTTCTATTCTTTGGTTTTGGGGTCTACATTTTGATATCAGAGCTCAAGCTCAAACCCTAGGGCCGCAGGGCCTCTTAATATTTTATAAATTGGTGTTTTCTCGGAGAGATGTTTTGTTACTCGCTGTGGTAGTTGAATTGGATTGTATGGTTCAAACTCAAAACCTGTGGCCTTCATTCACCAATGGCGTGCCGTGCTGATACAAATCTATTCAAGGAAGAAGAATTTAATCCCTTCTCGGTTCGATTCCCATGGGCCATCGCTAAACCCAACCCGCCAAATGCGTATCCGAGAAGAAGAGGAAATGGCAGGGACAAACGAGGCTGCATCGAATGCCTTGTGTGATCACATAAGAAAGAAAGGATTTGAAGGTCACCTGTTCTCAGACATAATGATTTCGTTTCTCTCCAAAGACTACCTTCTTCACAAGATCGCGTTCTCTCAGAGCTCCTATTTCTTATCGTTTCTCTCTAGGCCCTGGAAAGAGAATGGGAATCCCAAGGTCCAGCTCCATATTGATGACCCCAAAGCTACCGTGCAGGGCCTCAAAATCACCCTCGTGTATCTCTACGGCGTGGCGCCTCTCCTCACAGAGCACAACGTTGTCTTCATCCTGGCCCTGGGGTTAACTAGTAAAGAAAGCAATCAATAATATCATTTTTCCTCCACATATTTTGTTTGCCCAGTAATATTTCAAGCTCCAACCAAACCTGTTGGGAGTAAGGACAAGAAAGGAAGAGATAGAGTTGTTTTCCTCATTTAGATCCTAGGTCCCAACTTGTTCCTCTTTTGAAGAGCTTCCCAAGTAAGTAGTTTGTTATAAAGACAACCCACATAAATAATTTGCTCTCTCGGGGAGCCCTTATCTGCCACAAATTCGGCCACCACCATTTAATATCCCCATCTACAGGATCAGAAGAGTTGAGTAACTCATTCTAGCAGTACATTCATCTCCTACTATATTAAAAGCCCAAATTAAAGCATCATGCTAGAGTCCCAGTCTTATATTTTCCATCCTTAATTCTGCAGTAAATGAATTCCAGGATGGAGCCAACTCTGCCCCTAAGCCATTACCATTAGCATTCAACCAACCCTGGTTCCACAAAGCAGTTCCAACAAGATCACCCACCAAATTAAGTGTGCATCCACCTATCATTTGTAAGTATTCGTAGCTGGTCCCCTTCTCCCTCTGTTCTTGGTGCAGGGGAATTAACAGTAAGTACCACGATGTTGGGTTGGATTAACGTATTTCCGTGAAAAGAGAGGAAGTTGTATGTTGCGTTCGGGAAGGATGAATCGCTCCTGAAAAATAATATCAATAGGGTAAATCTGGGGCACGCCAATAATGTAAGCCTGGTATCCCTCGCCCTGGCGGTGTGGTGTAAAACGATGGATGCACTGTAGGATACACACTACGGAAAAGTGGCCAAGAATTTGTCCCTTCCTTCCCTGGGAAACTATAAAATCGATCCAACTGTCTTCACTTTGCCATTGTAATTTGTAATATGAATAAGCAAAATATTCCATGAAGCTAGTGCCAGTTTTACATATTCAGGAAAAAAAAACAAGCTGGGAATAGAGAGCGGAACCCCTAGTCTTAGTCTCAGGCGGCTTTTCATTAAAATTACATTTGAAAACAACAATTTTTATCTTCCTTCTTATATCTTATGTTCTTTGTTATGTTCTTCCTGTTTTATTATAATATTGCCTCTGGAATCTTCTCTACACCGCCTCAGTTCTTTAGCTCTTTGCCTCCCTTAACCTTTAGTTTTATATAGGACTCTTATCTCCTAGCCTTCTTTCTTATGGCTATGAATTTGAACCACCCCCCAATACCTACAGATTTAATTGGATCCAAATCCTTCCCAACGTCTCTTTATAATGGAAAAATAGATTGTAATATTACAGGTTCTGCATTTATCATCTTTGGTATATTGATAATGGTGGGACTACTGTGCGTAGGGTAGATTATAATATGGGACTAAACAAATATTATTCACTACAGGTTGTGCATTTATTATCTTTGGTATTTTGGTAATGTTGGGATTACTAAATGTCTGGGGACAACTATAATTTTGGAGTAAATAAATTTATTGATTGAATTGGAATGAATTCTCTCAGTGCTTAACATGTGGCCTCATGTTCTCATAGGTGGAGTTTGGAATTCACTTGAATACAGAGAGAAGTTTTGTATCCAATATTATTGTTTTTCATTATTGAAAAACTTGATTTTGGCTGTATTGAATACCATAGTGCATGCTTGATTTGTAAGGTCCACGATAGTACCTCTCGTGGTAAAGTGAGGATCTATGGACTATAAACCAATCCACAAGATCCCAACAATGTTGGGGATCAAATTAGAGGGAAGCAAGAGAAATTGTTCTCTATTAATATAGCAACGATCGAATTTGCCGAGAGAGGTTAAGAATTCAGTGTCTTTGGAAGGTGGCAACCGATATAAATCCATCTAAATGTTGGAGGTTAAGAATTATTTGTCTTTGGAAGGTTGCAACTGCTATAGATTCATCTTAAACTTTGGTTTCTGAAGTACTTGGAAGGATTACTTAAAAACCAGGTGCAAACATCTTGTTTCATTAAAAATCCAGGTTTATGGTGTATATATTTAAGTTTAAATGAAATAAAAAGAATTTGTTTAACAATATATTTTTACATTGCACATTGAAGGTTTTTATGATGTGACACTTTAGTTCCATCCTGGACCATGAGCACCTTAGTTCTCTTGCTGTAATAGGAAATAACAAATGCAGCAAATTCTAAGCTTACATGATAAATAAGAGAATTATATTTGGGTAAAAATTCTAATGGTGGAACTTTTAGTGGGAGAAATCCAAGATGCCTGTGTACACCTTCTATATTGTTAAAAAACTTATGTTAAATAAGGAACTAGCATTATGTTGCTGAAAAGACTACTGTCTGGACTATTAGTCTTATTTTTGTCTCCCATATGGAGTATGGACATAATATTCAGGAAAATCAGTTTATCAAAAGTTCTAGAGAGGTCCATATGGCTTTCTGCAATCTCGTTCCATTCTCTTAACTCTTCTTTATTGTCAGTGTATGATCTTATGTTATCATGCTTTATATAGAAATCATTCACTCTTAACTATGATCTTATGTTATCATGCTTTATATAGAAAGCATTCACTCTAACTAATAAGTTGTTATATGTGAACAGAGGGCACATCATAAAAAATGATTCCAGAGGACAAAAGGTGTCGGTACTCTTACAGGTATTCTTTTCTGATATTTCATTTATTGTTATGTTGACGTAACGACTATCCAAGTTTGGGGAAAGAACTTTGGTTGGTCCCTTGGAGTGAATTTAGGTAGAAAATTTGACTTCTCACACACTCTTAGAGAAATATGTGACAGTGGTACCATTAGGACATGGTACATGATGAATAGCAATTCCAAAAAAAGGACAAAGGCTTCCTGAACAAAATGAAGTAAAAGATGATCTAACAGGCAAGTCCATGGCTTTTAGGCAGGACCTCCATGTCTTTTTAGAAAGACACCCTTCGTCTTTCTCAGAACTAATTTAGAAACCCTATCCTTAAGAAAATAATTATCGGCAAGGGAAATACCTCATCCCTAGGAAAATAAATCGCCATTGCTTACAAGTTGCACAACATTGTACTCAACACATGCTACAGCTTGCAGTGTGAAGCCATTGAACAAATATTGTCCCAAATCCATTCTCTTTCCTAGATATTTTCTTAGTGTTTGCAAAATATGCAAGTTATGTTGTGGTTGTGAATAGGAATAGCAGCTCTTATCATTCTTTTTGACTGATGCATTTTTATAATATATTTTAAGAATTCATTCTAAGGTTTTATATAACCGAAACCCTTTATCTTTCCACATATTTTTGTATTTTCATTTTTTTTTCAATTTACTGTGTTAGTATTCTTTTACTAGCACAGTCAATTGTGGTTGATGAATGCTGATAGGCATTGGCAGTGGATTAAGGTGTTCAAGTGGTTGTGCTAGTTTTTTCATTTCAAAATATTCTAATGCCTATATACCTAATATGGATAGGTGTTATAATAACATCTTGCTATTTTATTCATTTTAAAATATTCTAATGCCTATATATTTAACACCCGTTTCTTGGGCTATTTTTTATTTGATCTATTTTAAACTAACCTGTTTTGAGGATATGTTATTTGTAGAGATATGTGTGTGTTTTATAGAGAGTGAGCAGTGGTGAACCCAAATGATTTCTTAAGCAATTTCTACTTCGTAATTATGTTTTAACATTACTATTTTTTTGTTTAATGATTGTTTAAAAACTTTACATAATGCATTTCTCGAGGAAACCCACAAGGCATTTTTCCTAATTCCCAAATTATGTAGAAGTTTGAACTTTTTTCAAGAATATATTTACTAAGAGCTGAACATGTTACTTATGGAAATTGAATTTGAGTAGGGAGGATAACACTACTTTCAATTTCCCAACCTAGATGCAATTAGCAAGACATTCACAAAATCAAATATTCTAAAAAGTAAAACAAATTCAAAATTCATAATATTCTTGTGTAGGGATTTTCAACAAAAATGGTAACCATCCACAAAGCTTCTACTTTTTTGCAGTGCTTATCCTATGTATTTCATGTCAGGTGCTATATTGCATTATGTATTACATAATGGTCTAACCCCAAACCCCTGTAGCCTTAGGGATTGCAATATTTTGCCACATAACTAAGTGAGTACACTTATACTAAGTTACTAACAACTACCTTGCCACAAGTAGTTGAAGCAAAATTTCCTTATTCCTTCCAATATTCCTTTGGGAATGTGGGATAGGGTATGCCAGTACATAGGAATACCCTATGTGGAATCCACCCATTTCCTTTCCATTTATGTAAATAGTTAATTCTTTTAACCTGCCATCCTTTGATCTTATTGTTAGTTATCAATGCAGACAGTGCCGATAAAATAAGATAGTGAAGCCATTAAAATTTGAAATCTTATCCATGCTTATTATACCTTTCTTCCAAATTTGGATGATCTGGAGGATTGATCAAGAATGCACTTTGTACTTGTTACAAAGCCAATAGGATTCTTTGTAAATAACAAAATCCTCAGTATTCAGCTTTTGCTTTGATCTTGAGTTCAGTTGTAGATGGGTTATTTCCTTGTGCTTCTACCTTGTATAACTATGTCTACTGGTAATGTTCCACTTTGAATAATATGGTTTCCTGTTTCTCTAGAGCAATTTTTTTTCTAAAGCTAGAAATTCTTCTTTTTTATGTGTTTGTTTGCATGTTCTCGTTGTTTTTATGGATCAACTATCTTGTATAAATAAGGATGGGAATTTTAACTAGTAACAATGTAGTTGAATCCATTACATTTTGATAGATCTATGTTGTTTGGAATGGATGCGCGTGCTTACTTATTCTAAAGTGAAATTTCCTTGTTTGTCCCTTAATGTAAATATTTTGAATTTTCAAACATCACCTCAAGGAAATTGTGGAGCATGGAGGGTAGATTAGAAAGTATATGCCTTGGCCATTGGCAATGGGAAATGCTTCTGTTTTATCAGACATATTCATCATAAAGGATATTTTTATCATATTTAGGGAGCTTTGACTACTATCTTCCAGATTTGTGTATCCTAATCTAAGTAGTTGTGGTTGAATATTCTTTCTGGTCAATTTCTTGAATCATTGGGCATGAGGATTGGCCTCCTCATCTAATAGAATTTATCTTAAATTGAGTCTTCTTTCCTAGACATCGAAGCCTAGGATTGGCCTCATAATCCATTAAAGGCTATTTTAAATATAGTTTTTTTCCCCTTGGCTTACCTACTCATTAGGAAATGTCGGGTCCAAACTTCATGATTGGCTTCATATGTTGATTCAATGGGGTCCTTAATTCTTTTAAATGTCTTTTTAGTTCTATGAAATCATTTTTTATGCTCCTTAGGGCCTTTCTTGGATGGGTTATCAAAGTTTCTCAAGGATATTTTGGTTGGTTCATAAACCCATATTGTGATTAAAATTATATTATCCTCTCCAAAACATGATTTCAGAAGTTTATTGCATACTTTAGATTGCATGTCCTTTGTGTCCTATCCATCTGTTTCCCCAAATCATGAGATTAATCCTTGTTTTCAAATTTAAGTCTGCAAAATGTCCGGAAGAAAATTTCAAAAAATCAGAGTTCAGTTAGAGAAAATGACAAACAAGTTAAGCGTTATTCATTAAGTTAAAATTCACTAGAACATTAAGCTGACTGTAAATCTCATGGCAGAGAAGCTTGATGTCTGTTGATCTCGGATGAAATTTTCCACATGCCAATATCAGAAACACGAACTTGGGAAAACATTTAGACGAGTGAAAATTTTCTATAGTTTCCATGTGTGTTGCTTGCAACTTTGTCTATTAGGATGGTCATTGTTGTTCATTTGTTCATTTGTTCATTCGTAGATATTAATTAATCTCTTTTCATTTAATATTCTCTCTATTGTTGTAAATTTGGATCCTTCATCAATATTATTTTAACAAAACTTAGTTAAATGTATTTATAATTTTATTTTATAGTATAAAAAGTTAAGACCAATGAGAGCAATGAGACCTAGAATTTAACTTGCTAATATCTCAAACAAAAGGTATCCAATGAGATCATTGACTACATTCCCAAAAAATATTTTGGTTTGACACACAAATGTGAATGGGATTACACATTAGAATGAGAAAGAGGCTCCATTCATTCATATCATTAGATGGTGCAATGTCTCATTGCCAGTTTTAAAACCTGACCAATTCAGACACAGACTCAGTTGAGTTGATAGAGTTGGCCCTTTAGTGCACTCACTCGGCCATCAAATTAGTTTGGTGGCCTAGTTTGGTACTGAACCAACCAGTTTAGTGTATGACTTGACTGGTTTAGTACCAAACTAGTCTAACTCGTCTGAAACAATACCTACTCAGCCGAGTTTGAACCTAGTTTGTTTCCTATAGATTGTAGCATTATTTGGGAGAAAAAAACATTAGCTAGTTTAGCTAGTTTTCTATGTTTTGTGGATAGAAGGGTCTGAGAATATTGAACATATTTTTGCTAAGTTTATGATTGTAAATTTGGACTTTCATAACCATGGCAGTTTGAATTCTGCCACTTTAGACATCAATATATGTTTTCTCCAAGAAAAACCAATTTGACCCATGAGTACTTGTGAGCTGAACTGGGCATTGATGAGCAAGATTTGTGGGGATGAGCTTGACTTGTCACTAAGTGATCTTGGCTTGTTTTATGTGTCAAGGCTTTTTGAATCATGATTTTGAGTCAAACCTGGTGAGTTTTGTAACGTCGGGACTCGGAAGAATCAACTATCGCCACTGCGATCATCAGTTAGGCACTGACTTCTCATTCCAATAACTTGAACATTCATTGCCAGTTGAAATACCTCTGCTAACCAATTGTTGAATAGACAAAATGGACTCAGCCAGCCAACCATGATTTCTTATCTAATTTCTTAAGAGGAGATTAGAGATGCTTTCTAATGTATGACCTCAGAAGAAATACAGACCTGGTTCTCCTTTTCCAGTAGTGTTTCATAGGTGGGGGTTTCTGTCTACAGAACTCATGTTATCCCTTAGCTTGTCCATAACAACTTCCTTCAAGCATAGCAATTCCCATATACAACATTGTGCCAAAATTTTGCACTTATATAAAATTTTATGGATTTAGTTCTTATTGATATAGTTACAGCCTTTATGGCTATGTGATGGCTTTGACATAATAATTATCAATACAAATAGTGAGTGGGAGATTAATCAAGCTGTCAAAAGTTTTGTCTCTTCAATATGATACACCTCCCATCGAGACATAATTTCTAAAGAAGAAAGACATTTAGTGTGATACTTAAGTATTGAAATGGTTATAAATTAGTTGTCTTTAATTACATATCGAGGGAGTATAAAGTTTAAACTGAGAACTACATTTGTCTACATGATATTGAATAGTCAAAAGGTCTATAAAAAATATGTACTTTTTACAGTTGTCAATCTGAAGACTGAAACATACATTTTAATTTTATTGTTTGTAGGAGATGGGAGGAAGGTGATATTGTGAATGTGGATGTAACTGTCTATTACAATGGTGTCCATGGTAATATATTGGATATTTCTTGGTTGTTGCATGTCTATATACACTGGTATCTTCATGTTAGATTTTGGATTCTGAATGTTGACAACATTCTTGAATCCATATCATGTGAGCTAATGTGCAGGAGATTTCAATGAGACTTTTTTCATTGGAAAAGTTGATGATGCTTCTAAACAACTGGTTCGGTGTACATATGAGTGTTTGGAGAAAGCAAATTCTATAGGTATTTATGCATTGGCTTACTATGAAATATTCATGAGGTATCCATAGATATTAGAAGGATGGCAGTTTGCTTCTCACTATGTACTTTAATAGCTTATTTCATGGTTTTCCCATGGTAGGGAATTGTTGTGACTAAAATCTTTATGGTTTCTAAATGTTTCTTTTAGCACTAATTTGATATGTATTTATTTTTCCACTTTGGAGTAGCCTTGGTACTGCCACATGACTACTATGGTTTGTGTTGGTAGTATGACTTCCGTTACACTAAAACCCGCAGGTGATTAGTAAACTCACCACTGCTAGATTTCAAGGATCCACGAGAGGCGATTAGTCCCTTGTCACGATACACCAGGGAGCGCTGACTAATTGCATTTCATGCAACAATCTCCCCCTCAGCACGAGCCGAGTGTGTATCGAACTCATGACCTCTAGCTCTGATACCAATTGTTGATAGTACGGCTGTAGTTACACCAAAACCCGCAAGTGATTGGTAAACTCATCACCACTAGATTTCAAGGATCCACGAGAGGCGATTAATCCCTTGTCACAATACACTGGGGAGCGCTGACTACTTGCATTTTGTGCAACAGTTTGTTGTACAATGTACTCTCTAGTCTCATTGATCTGCTTTGGTCAAATGAATAGCCATAGTTATATTCTTCACAATTTGGTACAACCTCATGTAGTTAAAAAGTTGTTGGCATTACACACTGCAATTGTACACAACTTGCTAAAGTGGAATTCCAATTAAGCTCCAAATATTGTTGGCATTCCAGAGTACAATGCACACAAGTTGCTAACATAGAATTTCAATCATGCCAAGCATCTTTCTATCAAAAGAAAAAACAGTCAATATGAATTCTAAATGATCGCAAATTAACACAATTAAACAACGATCATTATCAAAGAAGCAGACCTTTGGTTTGCACATTATTCATTGGAAAAAATAGGAAATTGCAGAGAATATAAACCAACACAGAGTAGACTAAAATATTTGACAAAAGCACAAAATAAACTGACAAAACTGTGACAGTCTAATATACTCCCAGCACAACAATCATGCTAGAGCCTACAAACACTCCCTTCCTACACCAACTAGAGAATCATGCTATGTAGGAAAATAAATAGAATGAACGACTATTTAGGACAAATAATGTGGAAGAATATATGGAAATTTTTAAGGCTATCCTTTTTACGTTCCCTTGTTATCCAATTTGTTCTATACATTTTGTTTGAATGGTTAATTAGGAGATTCATTAGACGTTCCTATTGTTGCCATTACTTGCTACTCTTTTGAGTCCCATTGACTTATTTTGGTCATTTGTGGACATGTCCAAGTGTTAAATCTCAGTATTCTCGAGATTTGATTTTGGAAGACCATTCAAGGGGAGCAACTACTGGGTTGTCTTCTGTGTTGTGTCAAATCTCAATATTCTCCAGATTTGATTTTGGAAGACCATTCAAGGGGAGCAACAACTTGGTTGTCTTTTGCGTTGTCTACCATGCTAGAGTATGATATCATGACCTCACTCCAAGGAGTTATCAGCTTACGCCAAGCATATTTGTGTTTCACATCAGGAGCATGAATTTTTACCAGGTCCAAACAGACCTATGCCACAAGGGTAGACACTCCCAAACAATGATAAACATATTTTTATAGGTATACAAATGAAAGATCAGATTTCAAGAGTTTAAGAATAAGCTTCTAGAGCCTGGTTGGGTGGATCGCATTGAAGTTTCTGAGAAAAGTATTTTTTTAAATTTATGTTAATAATGCACTTCATCCTATTCCTCAAGTTGACAATTGATGTAGATACTGAAATTCATCCTAGTGCTAGCAGCAACAATGGTTACCAGTACATATTTTATTTCAACATTTAAGAATTAATTCTTGGTTTTGTTGGGGCTGATATTCAGAATGTTTATCGTGAAGTTGATTTTATAGCTATGCAAGGCATGATGAAAAGAAGATAAACATGGGTCGCTTCAAAAGCTTATGGTGAACCGCCATTGCTTCTAAAACAACATCCATTTATAGTGCAATAACACAAGCCATAAATTCAACGCAAGAAGATCTCCAAACAGAAAATAAATATTTTAGAATGGACTTCCCTACCACCATGGATGTTATCAAATCACTGTGCAGGATGGATAATGTTGAGCGTTGTTTGCAAATTTTGATAGTTAGTACTAAATTGTTGTCGTGACTCATGGGAGCTTGAAGAAAATATAAAGGAAAATTAGGAGGATATCAAGATTTAAAAGACCAAACCATAGCTAAAATGGAGCACACCATCAAGTAAGAAATATAGAAGCAGAAAAGTTGAGTTGTCTTCAAGCTGTGTAACCTCTACTCACCGACTAGACCCACAAGTATGCAACTTCTACAAGATTCCTGAATCAACATTAAAACTAGAAGTTACACCATCGATCTTAAAGAAGGGGGCACATTGGTTTATAGGAGTGTATTATGTGCTAGAGATGGTACATAGTTAAAATATTACACATACAATAGGGAATCCTCACATATGTGAATTAGCAGGTAAATAACCGCTCAAACATGTAGAGGTATGCACGAGGCTGCAAAATATTGTTGCAGAAGTAATTATCTTGGATAACAATTGTTATCCTCAATACAATTGAAGCAAAGAATCCATGTGTTCAAAATAGCAAAGAAGGGACTGATCCAAGCCCAGTAAACACAGTAGCAATTTGACCTGTTAGAACAACGTCATAGGGGATTATTTCAAATCTCACCAGGCATATAAATATGTGGGCATGTGCCTCAAACAATGTTGTGGCGAAATTGTGTAAACGGGGCACATTTAAGAAGTGATGAGAACAAGATAAAGATGTAAACTAATAGTTATTGTTGTTTAAACATGAAGTCAATTGCACAGATGGAGGTCACGATTGGAGCCGACTATATATTTTCCCCAGTTATATGTGGACTTTAAGTACCATTTGTGGGTATGATGTGCATGCAGAAAACAGTTTAAATGATGAGTTGGCATACCCACTACCTATACCAAGACCAAAAATTTAATTAGAATTGCTATATATGGTGGCCACGTGTGCTAGTTTCAATCTCTAAATTAGCTTTCTTGAAGTGTAGATGCATGCGACTTCTTCTTCAAGATAGTTACATGGATTTGTTGATATGTGCATGCTCAAAAAACATCCAAATGAGGTGTATCAGGTGTGCCCTGGTCAATAAGTGTTAGTTCATTACTGGAAGAGGGTATAAAATCAAGCAACAGTTTCCATCTAAAAGACAGCAATTTGAAGTCAAAACAATGAGTTCAATGTCAATTCCTTAGAAAAACGCCTTTATTTATGCATAAACCGATTTATTACAATAGTTAAGTTGTAGCAATTGATGATCAAGATAGGGTGCACTTGCATGATATAAATGGACCAGCACTTAGACCACGACGAACTGATGATTACAAAAAAAAATTGGACGAACTGATGATTACAAAAAAAAATTGGAGAGAAGACGAGAATGTATGCCTAAACTCGTGGATAAATTCATATAAGAACAGGCACACTTGGCTTATGAAGGATGATTAAGACCTCAAGAATTAAATTGGAACAGCATTCAAACTGCCAATAGGTTGCAATTACACGCCATAGTTATTATTATACACATGCATTCAAACCTAAAGGCACAATGACCTAGGTCAAATGGCCTATAAAATGATGTGCAATACTCATTGTAAAGGGTCGAATCCTAGAGATCGCCTATTGTAATTCCAAATTGACAGTTGAATAAATTTAATTCATTGATCTACATGTTTTCTTGTTTTGCTTTGTGTTTAGTCTTTGGACAGTGCATTCCTGGCTTCTTTCTCATATAAGTTGTTAGGACTAGTTAGCAGATTGGAAGATTACTTTCTCTAATTTGTTCTAAATGTTGCACATTTTCCACGAGCTATCCAAGCCCCTCAGAACCAATTGAACAAATTGTAGGTACATTTAGAACTACCCCCCTGGAGTTGGCATGAACCAATGCCAAGCGAGAGGCATGTACACTGAGGTGACAACAGGCATAGTGTTTACAAGTTCCGAAGCTTATGAACAACTACATGTTAAATAATGAAGTGGTGATCATTCGATGTGTGTGCTACATTAAGGGAAACTCATAGATGGGTGTGCCAGAAGGAAGGTAAATTAGTTACCTGTTTCACAACTAAATGAAGAAAAATAAGAAGATACATCTATGTATTGTAAAATTGCTGCCCTTGCTAGTGACAACGATTTGTACTCCAACTATAGCTCCATTATGTTTGAGAAGATGAAAAGGAGTCATTCTATGATTTTTGAACAAAAAATTAACATCTTTCTTGTTATAGTTCTTATAGATCCTGCCAGAGCAAGCAACTATCCACATGAATCATGCTTCTAAAGTTGTTTTTCCTTCAACTAAGTCATTGAAGAGTAGTTCATATTTGCCTTTTCCAGGAAACGAGAGTGAGCATACAAATAGATACACCATTAAAATGTATGGTTTGGTGACTGTTATTAGTTTATGTAATGTGGTTTGTATTAATTCTATTTATATTCGAAATGGGTTATCATCGAAATGTCAGGTTGGAGGGTGCAATGCAAAGGTTCACATGTCTATGTTCAGTGTTGAATGAAATGGAACCAATATGTATTTTGAACCATGTCCTTGCTCTAAGAGAGGTAAAATTCAAACTTATAGTTGACATTAAAATACATATTCCAGGGTTACTAGACTGCACCATTATGTTTCATTTTGTTTAATTTTTTAGTGTTTATATCCAGGTCTCTTTTTCTTGCAATACCTGGAACAAGGAATGGTTAAAGGTTCAAAATGCTCAGAAATTGAGAATTTAAAGAACGGGTTTTGTCCAAAATATCTAACAGGGTTCATAAAGATAATAAGATATGATAATTTTATACTAATGTCCAATGATGGACCACAATAGTAAGTCAATGGGACTCCGAAGTACATCCACCACAAGTATAGGAAGTGTTGAAGCATCTCCTATTGCTACTATTTCAAAATCCGAAAGGTAAAATAAAAATATAGAAAATTTACAAAATTATTAGATAGACATTATAAAATCAAAGTTGATCATAAATTTACAAGACTAGTAAGCAATAACCATCATTAGTTATATTTACATGTAGGAGTTAAAGAGTGCAAAAATGAATTGTAAACATCAAATTTGGGAGTGAATGACCTTTTTTGTTGTATTTCAACTACTCATCTATTAATAGTAGTGGTTATTAGTGTTTAATCCATATACTAGGGGTCATTTTGATAGCTTCATGTATCCATGCCATACCTTGAGCTCTTAAAAAACACTTCAATCTCGAAGGGTTGTCAATCTCTGCTTGTAACATTTTTCTTTTCTCAAGGAGTTAGTTCATTGAACCATTGAATAGGTTGATAACTTTCAAAGTGTTCTTAACTTCTTTTTTATGTATAAAACATCAATCCACCCATCCAAAATTGGCATGAACTGCCATGGAACTTACTAAAAATGGCAAGTTCACTAACATAGGTCAAAATGTTAAGATACATATGTTGACAACAAGTTTTATAAATAACAATGCCTAAAAATTGACACCGCTATAAATAGAAGCCTCATACATGTTACTGAAAATAGGTTCATAAGATCCAGATGGCAACAAGAAACACATATATTGTTGTAGGTTGTTTTTAATCAATAATCCTAGAAAGTGCTTCACATGTTAGACATTAATAAAATTATCTTATCTTATCTAGTTTTCATTATGTTTTTACTGCTTAAGCTAGTACTTTGCTTTTGATGGGATTATGGTGTTGTTAAAATATTCAATTTCACTCCATTTTCTCTTCAGTTGTTGGACTAAAAGTTCAACAACTAAAAGTTCTTTGAGACAACAATCTTATACACAAATACCTGAAACCATAGGTTTGGAACTCTATCTTTTGATTTGAATGCATTTGTAGTTTTTCATAGAAGTTGCATTTGTTTCCTCTGTCTCTAAAATAGTCTAGATATATGTTCTCTGTATTTATTTGCAATGTTACTGCATTAAGTGAAAATATGCAATCATCTTTTGATGTTTTGTAATTGGTCCTCTATAAAAACGGTTTTGCATTGAACATTTAGCAATACCCCCTTGGATTGTACAATGAGGTAGAGTTAGTTAGGGCTTAAATGAGGATTGATATCTCTTTACTCGGATCATTCAAGAAGATAATTTATGTTTTGCATTGAACAAGTTGCAGGTACATTTAGCAATACCCCCCTGGAGTTGACATGAACCAACCCCAAGCGAGAGGCACGTACGTTGAGGTGACAACAGACGTAGTGTTTACAAGTTGCAAAGCTTAGGAACAAATGCATGTTAAATAATGAAGTGGTGATCATTCGATGCGTGTGCTACATTAAGGGAAACTCACATATGGGTGTGCCAGAAGGAAGGTAAATTAGTTACCTGTTTCACAACTATATGAAGAAAAATAAGAAGATACATCTATGTATTGTAAAATTGTTGCCCCTGCTGGTGACAAGGATTTGTACTCCAAGTATAGCTCCATTATGTTTGAGAAGATGAAAATTGAGAAAGAGTAGGTGGAGCAGATTGCTATTAAATATATACTTCTTCTCATCCATGAGGTGAATGGTGAGTGAAAGGAAGATAGACGTTGCATTCCTATCGTGGGCTTAGCATTTTTACATTGGTAGGCATAGACCTCGCCATTGGTGGCTTAAATTATACTATTTTTTACAAAAATAATCATTGCCCTTAGTTTTGTTTGAGGGTTACAAGTTTTCCTACCAACAATAGTGACTGATGGAAACTACGGAAAATATTTTTGATACATGAATGCTATTGATGGGCTAATGGTATCAATTGGATAAAATTGACTATTGGTGGTTAGGTAAACTTCATTATTTTTCCCTATGTATTCTACTATAATTATTCAAGTTAAAATATTTTCCTTGCTAGCAGGCCTCTGCATGCTTGAATAGTGTTATGTCATATTACTTAATTGTTCTTGTGATTGCATTTTATGGGAAAGTAAACCCCTGAGGGAAGATTGAACTGTATTTCTATGATTGGTTTATGTGTTTTTGCTTCTCTATTTCTCTATATGTATTCAACTAAGAATCAATTGTATTTACTATTTAGTTTTCTTAAGAGTTGTGGCATTTCAACATGGAGCAATTTATCCTTTTTTCTTCTATGTAACGTTTGAATAACTCGCATGATTTTGCTTCTTACTCCATTAATTTTGATTATTCTATTTAAGGGTACTAGCTCAATGGAAGAGCACTTGCCTTAAAGGCAAGAGGTTGGTGGTTCGATTCCTCTGTGCCCTATATACAAAAATCAATGACTAATAAAATGACCAGTTAACAACAATCAATAACTAAATAAATAGTCAATTAACAACAATCAATGACTACAAAAATGACCATTTAACTGCAGTTAATGACTAGTTAACCACAATCAATTACTAAATAAATGACCAATTAACAATAAATGACTATTACAAATGATAAATTTGTGACTAAAATTCGCATATAAACGACTATTAGTAGCTAATTTCCACTATCTTATAACTTGACTAACTTAGTCGTACTTATTTTAGTTATTAATAGTTTCCTTAGTTAGTAGTATATTTGGTCATTGATTTAGTCATTAATTGTGGCAATTAATGACTAAATCAATGACCAAATATACAACTAAATAAGGCAACTATTACTGACTAAAATAAGTATGACTAAGTTAGTCGAGCTATAAGATAGTGGAAATTAGCTACTATTAGTCGCCGACTAAAAAATAGTCGTTTATATGTGAATTTTAGTCATTTTTTTAGTTACTAATTTCTCATTTTGTACTAGTGAAATTGATTCTTCAAAATCATTCCCTCGTGTTGTTCTTTTAAAGAAAACTAAAAATTGTGTAATAGTGGGAAAAGAACACGATTGATTTATGTATTAGTGAAGTTTCTATGTCTTCTAGAGGAGTGATTGGTAATGATGTCTCATCAAATTTTTCACTATTTAGGTTAGGGAAAATTTTAAGCATCCATAATTTTCTTAAAGTGTAGAAACATTGGCGAATCTTTCTAATTCTTAAATTTCCAACCATAAAATGTTGGGCGATAATTTTGTAAAAATATTCAAATTTATAAGGATTTTATATAGTTTCTGGACAATTTTGGTGATTTTAAAGTTAAAAAATGTCATCCCATGGAATTTGGGTGAATCAACTTAGAAGAAAATGGAAATTGGTGAATCGCTTTTTGGAAAAATAGGTCAGAAATTAGCCCATGGTCTAAATTTCGCCCCTAAAATTTTACCTGATTTAGGTTCACCACCATTCATTCTCCCTTAATCAACATCAATTGAGATGGGGATTCATCTACCACTTTCATTTCAACTAATTTTGTTGAATGGGTTTCAAATAACTAAGATGGAAGGGTCTTTGGAGACATGTATTCTAGAGATTTGACACGAGGGTCTAGAGTAAGAATTTCTACAAAACAGTTTTCAAATTGCTACCTTCTAGATAATCAATCCCATTATGTCCCACCTCTCCTAATGATATATGCAAGGCATTGCCTGGCCATTTTCACATGAGGGAAAGATATTCAAGGATTTATGTTCAATTTCAAGGTCATTAAGAAAATCATATTCCTCTTCAATAGAAATGACATATGAGAACTATTCATACAATCAATACTCAGACCACCTATCATTCTTGAAAAACATATTATATCTTTGTACAAACCTTATATAGAAAGCATCCATCGATTCATTTTTCCTTTTACAAAGATCTATCGATTTTCATAATAATGCTTTCAAAATTGATAATTATCATGGGAAGCCAAGAAATCTTCCCTCAATACATCTTACAAATGTGAGGTAAAATAACCTACATACGACATTTTCTTTGAGGTCTTTCAATAATTGAAATTTAAGATTGCATGTATGAAAATGTGCAAATGAGGCGATTTTACCTTTACCGTCAATTTTTAGTTAAAGAATAAGTGTCTTTTTCGAGATGGCGTGTAACAGTCTTGGAAGACTCAATACATTATCTCATATAGGGATTTGGGGTATAGCCATGGAAAAAAACACAAAATGAAAATGAATCTCTACACAAGGGAAACTTGTTGATGCCCTCTTTCTCTAAGCACTAATCTCGTTGATGGGGAAAAATTACTGGTATCAACAACATGGCTTAACGCTAGTAAAATAATCTCAAATAGACTCTCTATAATTTGGTATAGGAAAACCCATATGAATTATGGCTTGGTATCCATTAATGTTTTTGGGGTTTTATCAATTCTAGTGTGGTGAACTGTTGTGTGGTAAATCTACCTATGATAAGGAATTCAACAGATCATCAACATACATTTAATTGAGTTATATATATAGAATGGTAAACAATTGCAGCATGCAATCCTTTTTTCAATTGAAAAGAACTAAGATCTAAATCCAATATAAATACATGAATAACAGACGTCTGATCCGAGCTTTAAGCTTTAATCTCCTGCTCTACTGCTCCAGATGAATTACCTGCAATAAAACATATACCCTTCTCAAATACTTTTGACCAAACAGAGATGAATGCTTAACATGAAACTCATATATAAATAGATATGAAATGTTCAATGACACAAATTCATATAATGGACAAATCTTTACGGGAAGGAAAGTCTTTGTATTATTTACATTAAAGGAAATCAACTAAACCTACTCTGCAACTAGCATTGTTGAAACCTGACCCTGGGCTCCTACTCCTCTTCCTTCAATGGAATTTTCTCCAGCATTTCTTTATCAAAATTAGTTCTCCCTTTCTCAAGGCCCTCTCCTTGTATTTATAGCAAGGCTGAGAGGATAGACTCGAAAGGTAATTGGTTGGGGAGGTTATGGTAGTTATAATAATTGCCACAACTAATCCCTAATCATATTTTAATATTTTTTCTCGTGATTTAGAGATACCCGCGAGTGTGTCTCTTGACAACTGGCGAGTGAGTGACAAGTATAGCGTCCAGCAACATGCGGGTACAGCTTTTTAGGTGTTACCTGTGGGTTGTCAGTATCGACTGTCATGGTTAACCCCGTGAGTTTGCTGATATGAGAGTCGCGGTTACATCTCAAAATATGTCACAAAAATAGTTATGTTTGGTTATGTTTGGATATTATTGCAAGATTTGGGCCAAAGCATTTATGGTCAAATAGGCTCTTCCATCCATAAGGTCCTTTTGTGTAACCGACAATGCAATGTGGTCACGGACGGAGAAGTGTTATTTTGACTGATAACAGATGCCCCCTAATGTATGAGGTCAGAGGGTAAGACGATGGCCGAAATTCATTACAAACCAAGAAGTGGAGGAGCATAGAAACCACAAGGACAAGGTCGCAAACAGTACCTGAAACAGAAACAAGGTGTTGGATTTTGTACAACTTCGGAAGATATTATTCATTATACTTTATTGTACCTTCATTGTACTTGTTTATACCTCCTAAGGGAGAAGAACTTTATGTAATCAATTATGTAAACACATGAAAGAATCAATGTAAGCCTTGGGGTGCAAAAGAAACAAATAAAAATATTAAATTTAAATTATTTATTGCCCCTAGGTGAAGTCGGCCCAGTTAGGGAATTTTCTAGGTTTTCACTTGTATAAATAGGAGGCTAGTGCACCTCATTATCTCATTTCACTCACTTAGAAAGTGCGCATCACTTGGAGGAGGCTGATTTCGCATCACTTGAAGGAGGAATCCTATTTGGGGCATCTACTTGTGAAATATACTTTCATGTTCTTTCTCTTTTCTTATTTTGTACTATGATCTTAGAATTATCATCTCTCTGCGAAGGTTGTTGGGTTTTCTCCCATTTGGGTTTCCCGGGATAAAATTTGTGTCACTGTTTTGTGCTTTGTCTTTCTTCTAGTGATATTGATTATGCATTTATGTTTTTATGCTATGAATGTATGAAATTTAACATGGTATCAGAGCCATTCTAAAAGAAGCCATTGCTGAAGAATTGTCGGAACCCTGCCGGAATTAGGGTTTCATCTTGTGAAGTCTTCACCCAACATTTTGAAGAAAAAGAGCCATAGGAATTTCGTTTTTGGCAAGACAAATCCATTGGTGAAGACGGAATTCAATTCCGAGAACTTTCATTTTTGACCTAGCTCCTGCTAGGGTTTCTAATCCAGATCTGCAAATCAAGATGATTGGGATGAAGGTTGAAGATTGTGTGGAAGGAGCCTCCAACTTTATCTCCTGGAAGTCTAGGGTTCTTATACTCCTAGAAGAAAATGATCTCTTACTATATGTAAATGAGAAGGTCCCTGAACCAGAATCCGAAGAGGAAAAATCTCGATGGAAGAAGAATGATGCTAAAGCAAGAAGTATTCTTGTGGATTCAGTGAGAGACCATTTGGTTCCTCAAATCTCAGGAAAGAAAAATGCTAGGAAAATGTTCAAGACCATTATGAAGCTGTTTGAACACACTAGCCTAAATGTATCCATGACTTTGAGAAACCAGCTCTTAAATATGAAGATAGCAAAGTCAAAATCCATTGCCTCATACTTTATGAGGATCGCAGAACTCAAAGACAAGCTCAGCACCAGTGGAGATCCTATTGGCGATAAGGAGCTTGTCCTACACACTTTAAATGGTCTTCCA
This sequence comes from Larix kaempferi, assembly GCA_027924585.1. Classification (NCBI taxonomy): domain Eukaryota; kingdom Viridiplantae; phylum Streptophyta; class Pinopsida; order Pinales; family Pinaceae; genus Larix; species Larix kaempferi. Next base: position 42,917,873 of record BSBM01000047.1, read on the forward strand.
CCATCATGGGAGTCCTTTATCCAAATCATAAGTGGTAGATCCAAACTACCAAAGTTTGACAAGCTTTAGGCAGATTACTCTCAGGAGGAAAAAAGGATCGCAGCACGTAAAAGACTCCATGGCACTCAACCTGAAGAGACTCGAGCATTTTTTTCTCATACCAAGAATGGTAAGGGAAAAGGAAAGAAGTTCCATAAACACAAGCACCAAGAAAGGAGATCAATTCCCCTTCAAGAACAAAAGAAGAAGAAGGATGTATCTCAAGTTCAATGCTATAGGTGCAGAAAGTATGGACATTACGCCAGTAGCTGTCGAAGTCAAATCAAAAGGAAGCATGAAGCATCACCACTGATGTAGAAGAAGATCATCATCACAAGAAGCAAAAGAATGAAGATCACACAGAATTTCTATTCATATCAGCACTATCAGGTACTATTCCTACCACTAGTGACACTTGGTTCATAGATAGTGGTGCATCTAGACACATGACAGGTTATAAAGAGAATATTTCAGAATTAGTTGAGAAAGATTCACATCTCTGTGTTGTACTTGGAGATGATGCAAATTACACTGTGAAAGGGTCTGGAGCCACCACCCTTCAATTAGAATCAAATGATACATTATGCCTAAGTGATGTACTCTATGTACCTGGTATGAAAAGAAATCTTGTCTCCATCTCAGCATTGGAGGGAAAGGGTTATAAAGTAGCCTTCTCAGAAAGGAAAGTCCTTGCTTGGCACAAGAACTCAAGCATGATCACAGCCAAGGTTATTGGCATAAGAGAATAGAGCTTGTATAGACTAAACACTTCTCCAGTCTAAGCCCTAATACATGATGCTGCAAGTATGGGCGAGTTATGGCATAGAAGGTAAGCTCATTTGAATTATCAAGCTCTCCCAGTTCTAAAGAATATTGTAACAGGTTTTACAGGGCTCCAGGTAAACCATGATGGAACTTGTAGAGGATGTGCACTTGGCAATAATTCCAAGAAGTCCTTTCCAGATAGCGAGAGTAGATCCAAAGGGATTTTGGATCTAGTACACTTTGACTTGTGCGGTCCCATGACAGTTGTGTCATTAGGTGGTTATCATTACTATATCACCTCTATTGATGATTACTCACGAAAGACTTGGATATACTTTCCCAAGTCAAAAGAATCTGAGGAAGTGCTCAGCAAGTTCAAAGAGTTTAAATCACAAGTTAAGAATCTGTCAAGAAAGAGGATCAAGATCTTGAGATCCGATAATGGTGGAGAATATACCTCTACAGAATTCAATGATTTCTGCAAGGAAGCAGGAATTAAGAGGGAGCTCACAGTTCCCTACAACCCTCAACAAAATGGGGTTGCAGAAAGAAAGAGTGTACAATTGTGGAGGCCGCCAAAGCTATGATACATTACTAGAGTCTTCAAATGTTCTTGTGGGCAGAAGCATCCAGAACCGTTGTATATGTACAAAATAGATGTCCACATAAGATATTGAAGAACATGACTCCGGAAGAAGCATTCACAGGTGTGAAACCAAAAGTGGGCCATCTCCGGATCTTTGGTTGTCCAGTCTACATACATGTACCAAAAGAGAAAAGATCAAAGTTATAACCTTCAGGTAAGAAGGGTACCTTTGTGGGATACAATGAGTCTTCAAAGGCTTATAGAATTTACATTCCAGGATCCAAACAGATTGAAGTCAGTAGGGATGTGAGCTTTGAAGAAGAAATGGCTGCCAGGAAAGGTAGAGGATCAGATATGGAGATTGATGATGAAGAAATGCTAGAACCAAAGGAGATGAGATCATCTCCCCCTCCAATTCATAGGGAGTCAGCAGAAAAGGATGAACCTATCGATCCCATAGATCCAGTTGATATTCCCAGAGATGTGACAGGTCGAAAAAGACCTATATGGGCACAATAGACACTACAGGATGCAGAGGATCATGATGCTCCACATGGCACTTTCAGAGAAATCAAAAGACCTCAGAGGTTCTCTAGCTATGTGGCAAGGATGAGCAACATTATTGATTCAGAACCCATCACTTACGAAGAAGCATCCAAACATCAAGTTTGGAAGGATGCCATGATGGAAGAATATCAATCCATCATGAAGAATGATGTGTGGGAAGTTGTGTCGAGACCTAAGGAGAAGTCAGTAGTGACTTCTAAATGGCTATACAAGATCAAGCATGGAGCAGATGGCAGTGTTGAGAAATACAAGGCCAGATTTATAGCCAGAGGATTCTCTCAGAAAGAGGGAGTTGATTATGATGAGACTTTTGCTCCCGCAGCTCGATATACTTCTAAAAGATCCATTATCGTGATTGCTTCAGCTATGGGATGGAAGTTGCATCAGATGGATGTGAAGAAATCCTTTCTCAATGGTGTTATCGAGGAAGAAGTTTACATCGAACAACCAGATGGGTTTATTGTCCAAGGAAAGGAATCTCACGTATGCAGACTGAAAAAAGGCATTGTATGGACTCAAGCAAGCACCCCGTGCTTGGTATGGACGAATAGACGTATTCCTTGTGAGCTTGGGATTTTCCAAGAGTGATGCAGACCCCAACCTTTACTACAAGTTTGTAGATGATGAGCCACCGATTTTGGTATTATATGTTGATGACTTGTTTCTCACAGAAAATGAGAAACTCATTGTATGGTGTAAGAAGAGTCTCGCCTATGAGTTTGAAATGAAAGATCTTGGATTGATGCATTACTTCTTGGGATTAGAAGTATGGCAGAGGCAGAAAGAGATTTTCCTAGGACAAGGAAAATACACCATTGATATATTGAAGAGATTCGGAATGTTGGACTGCAAGTCCATGGCTACTCCGATGGATACAAATTGGAAGAAGTTGAGAGATTATACTTCAGATTCTGATTTGTTTGATCGCACCATTTATCGCCAGTTGATTGGGTCATTGATGTATCTAACCAACAACAGACCAGATATATATTTTGCTGTGAATGCCCTCAGTCAGTTCATATGTGAACCGAGGCAGATTCACTGGGTTGCTGCAAAACATGTGCTCAGATACTTACGTGGCACTGTGGGATTTGGATTGAAGTATGCTTCAGATGGTGACCTGATATTGCAGGGGTTTACAAACTCAGATTGGGCCTGATGTGTTGCAGATCGGAAGAGTACTTTTGGATGTTGCTTCAGTTTGGGTTCTGCAGTTATTTCCTGGTGCAACAAGAAGCAGAACTCGGTAGCACTCAGTACTGCAGAGGCCGAGTACATGGCTGCTAGCACAGCAGCTCGAGAAGCAGTTTGGCTTCGTAAACTCCTGGCAGGATTGTTCGGCCAGATTCCAGAGCTGGCCGCGATTCACTATGATAACCAGAGTTGTGTGCAGATGTCAGTGAATATTGTATTTCATGATAGGTCGAAGCATATCGAGATTCGATATCACTTCATTAGTGATATGGTGTAGAAAGGTGCAGTCGAGTTACAGTACGTGCCGACAAACGACCAGACTGTAGATGTTCTCACCAAGGCTCTTCCCAGGGTGAAGTTCGAATACTTTCGCGAAATACTTGGAGTCGAAGAGAACATATCCCTCCTTGAGAGGGAAAGATGACATTGAGATGCTTTCCCTGCTTTTCCTGGGTGCCTCTGCAGTCCAGTTACTCAGCCAGATATGGGAGAAATCCCATAAGCAGATGAGTAGGACAGTCAACAGTTGGTCGGGCTCACCCAGGTACCTTCTACAGTCCAGTTACTTAGCCAGATATGGGAGAAATCCCATAGGCAGATGAGTAGTACAGTCAGCAGTTGGTCGGGTTCACACTGGTGCCTCTACAGTCCGGTTACTCAGCCATATATGGGAGAAATCCCATAGGCAGATGAGTAGGACAATCAGCAGTTGGACTTGTGGTTGCACAGGTGCCTCTACAGTCCAGGTACTCTGCTAGATATGGGATAAATCCCATAGGCAGAAGAGTCATATAGTTAGTAGATGGTCGTGCCCTTTTGCTCATCTGAGATCTCAACCAGGTATGGGAGGACCCCATTGGCAGATGAGACAGACAGGTAGAAAATTGTATAGCAGAGATGGTACAGCTGATAATCTCATATATCCAGGATTAAGTGATTCTCCTGGATCCAGGATTGAGTGATTCTCCTCGATCCAGGATTGAGTGATTCTCCTGGACTCACCAAAGGACTGGTGATGATGATGCACAGAGACTGTATGGACAACCCTCAATATGCATAGAGATGATGGATATAGAATGGATGTACAAGATGAAACCCAGATGATCGTGATGCAGATGAAGACCGAAGAATACCTTCCTCATTGAGAGGGAGTTTTGGATTTTGTACAACTTCGGAAGATATTATTCATTATACTTTATTGTACCTTCATTGTACTTGTTTATACCTCCTAAGGGAGAAGAACTTTATGTAATCAATTATGTAAACACATGAAAGAATCAATGTAAGCCTTGGGGTGCAAAAGAAACAAATAAAAATATTAAATTTAAATTATTTATTGCCCCCAGGTGAAGTCGGCCCAGTTAGGGAATTTTCCAGGTTTGCACTTGTATAAATAGGAGGCTAGTGCACCTCATTATCTCATTTCACTCACTTAGCAAGTGCGCATCACTTGGAGGATGCTGATTTCACATCACTTGAAGGAGGAATTTTATTTGGGGCATCTACTTGTGAAAGATACTTTCACGTTCTTTCTCTTTTCTTATTTTGTACTCTTATCTCAGAATTATCATCTCTCTGTGAAGGTTGCTGGGTTTTCTCCCATTTGGGTTTCCCAGGATAAACTTTGTGTCACTATTTTGTGCTTTGTCTTTCTTCTAGTGATCTTGATTATGCATTTATGCTTTTATGCTATGAATGTATGAAATTTAACACAAGGTCAGTGGACAATTACAATCTTGATATCAGGAGATGTTCAGAATGTTAGAACATGATCTCCAATACATAATTGAAAAGATGTATATAGAATGGCCACTAAAATACAAGTGTGGATCCATTTCAAAAGGATATCATATCCATAGCAACAAACTGGATCTATGTCTCATGATGATCCAATATAAGTAGGGCTTGGTCTTGCGCAGCTTGGGTGATAACGAATAAACTGTATCATAAACCCAAGGTCTTCAAACTAACCATCAATAGTACAAACCCTAATCCATGTGAACAAAGGAGTTGAAGTCGACCATGGAGGATTTTGTTTGATTACCGGTCAATGATGAGAACCGTTAACAAACGCGAGGACACCCACCAATAATGAAAATGGGGTCCAAGGTACCTAGTACATTCTTACAAGTGTGAATAAGAGGTATTGAAGTCGAACACTTGAAGAATCTGTCAGGTAAGGGACATTCACGTATTCCCATAACTCAACAGAGAGGAGCTTCCACTGATGACTACAAATCTCAAGGTACTAACCAAGAACTCTAAGTCCACTTCCGAGAGAAAAATGTGTTGATGTCGATAGGAAGAGACCTATGAGAAGGAATGCATTGAGATATCCTTCATCATCTCACACGAGGAAGACTGAGAGATTTAGTTGAAACAAGGCTAATATAATGGATGGCTGACATGAAGAGTCAATATTGTAAGAATATGCAAGGATCTAACAGCTGTAGCAACTCACAATCAAACTCACAAATATGTTGCAAAGAAGAAGAGAAGGAGACACTCAATGATCACTCATAAACACAGTAAAATAGAATATAATCTCAGTATTATACAATGAATAAGAATTTAAGTGAATGAATACAATAGCCATGAAGATGGCATAATATAGGATTCGAATAGGCCAAGTAGGGCATTCAAATTCCTAACTCAGAGTGTGGCTTGAATGATAGTGGAGTCATCATCCAGTCAATGTATTAGTCATCAATAGTAACAGTCAGTCAACTGAGTCTAACTGAGTGAGGTAGGCATTAACTGAATGAAGGAGGCTCAGCAGAGGACGCATGAGGAGTCTAACTGAGTGAGGCACTAACTGAATGAAGGAGGCTTAGTGGATGGCGCATGAGGAGCTAACTGGATTCAGAACAGGAAGACAAGTCTCACTGGAGGTCCATCGGAGTGAAACAGTCAAGGGGGGAGTCAATCTAGCCTCAAATCAAGGAAGAACTGAGTGATAACTGGATGGTAGGTGAGAAAGGTGCCTGACTGGCTGTGGTAGGTGAGAAAGGAACACTAGTCATGCAAGAGACTAGAGAAGGGCGCCTTTGGTAGGTGGGAGGCCCCCTAGGGGCTGTAGACAGGCTGTGGAGAGCTAAAACCAAGCTCCAGGAGCTGGGAGGTCTACCATGATGATGACTAGATGCATGCAACATGCAGTTTTGCATGCAGGAAAAGAAGAGCTAGAAAACAAGCTCTAGGTGCTGGGAAGACCACCATGATGATGAGTGGATGCATGCAGTTGTATGCAAATGCATGCAGCATGCAGATTTGCATGTAAGCATGCAAAACACAAAAATGATGGGGAGATTATTCCAACAAATATGAACTGCAGAATGGCCGACACAAGGGTAATCCTCGAACATTGAGCACCAAAGGTAAGTATTTTAGGCAAATTTGTACTGACAGGAAACATGATATAAGTTTTCCATGTAGGAGACATAAAAAAATCTCCATATTTTCCACGACATTCAGTTTGATGGAAGTATTGATCAATATAGTTATTGAAATGTTTGCCATATTACCTTCAGTGAAAATACCCTATTTCGTTAAAGGATTAGTGGACAAGTCAACATTTCCACTAGGTATCATTGAAAACTCTCCATTCTCGATTATGTTCAGATCTAGAAGAAAATAAGATTAGTGATGCATATGTTCCCAAGGATGATCTAGACCTAACATAGCTTCCAAAATAGCCTCATCTGCTGGTAAAACAGTTTCTAAACAATCGAAGGAATGGGTGGAGTCTATTGCCCATGCAGGTGCATAATCGATATCTGACTCCACGGAGACTGAAGGAGTTGAGATATAATCTATCGCAATGATTTTTATGCTTGATAAGTCACTTCTGCGATGGATAGGGGCACAATTGGTTCCTCTTAAGTAGGAATAATCCAAGGATAATTTGTTTGAACAACTGTGAAGACCTCCTTAGATGATAATGTTAGCATTACTCGTTGAACCAATAAAATTCACAAGAGTGGGTAAATCAAAGGTGCCCATCAAAGATGAGTACATACCTACTCCTAAACTCTCACTAGGCGAACGAGCTTGATCAATCCATGGGATATTTGAATATGAAGGAGTTTTGTTATTTTTCCGGGTATAGGATAGTTGGTCAATCATGACAATCTTTCCTTTATGGGGGAACATAAGTACCCGAAAAACGGATGAAGGAATGGCTTGCATTGCATACGTCCAACTTCTTCCCAACAACAAATTGTAGTCGAGAGAAGCATCTACAACTTCCACCTCTACTAACACTACCTTACCTGCAAGATGGATCTCAAATGAAGGTAATATTCCATGCGGATGGAAGGATCTCCCATCAAAAGCAGTAAGTAATGTAATTGAAGGGGATAACTCTGGAGATCCCAAGGATTTCCAGCAAGAGATAGACATTACGCACGTTGACGCTCCTTCATCCACTATCGTTTGTCCAATGTTTTTCGAACCATGGACTACTTCGATTTGGAAGGCCACGTGATAGGGAAACCGGGGTGTTATATTCAACATATCAAATCTAGCTAGCATACTTGACGAATCCATACTCCCTATTGCCTCCAAAAGTGCATTTCGCTGCGATAGGCATCTTTGCAGAACTTCTACAGTGGACATAGCACACAGCATTTGGGATAGGTCCTCTACAACTAAGTAGTTTGGAGCAGCCCACGCATTAGGATTGTGTGTTTCTCATTAGGATCTGTAGGTCTCTCTATGTGAAGAGGAACAGATGATTCATGGATTTCTTTGTCTTTCTGCTGCATATATGGGGTATAATTCTTGGCTCTTGTTTGTAGTAAATCATGGGATTTAACCATATTGATGTAGGATTGATCATCCTGTGTGGCATGAGGAGTGCCCCCATTATTAGAGTTGCTAGAAGCTGGGATTTTTCCTTTGGGAAAATGATCCTTCAGGACAGTTGGTTTCTTTTGAATTAACAGCTTCTAGGCTTCATCCATTAGAATACATTGATGATTGAGGTGATTGTATTTACAAATTTTGCAAGGAAACTTCACCTTCTTCTTTTCTCTTTTTCCCTCCTTGACATTTTCAGTGCTTTTGGGATTTTGTTGGTTTCCTTCCCCTTTCTTTCCCTTTTTCTTATTGTTGGGTTATCGAGGACCTTTTTTATTTGACTGCACATTTTGTACAGTTTATGTTTTTGAAGGGGAGGATGCAACCGTAGTTGCTTCCGCGATAGAGTGCTTTATAGAGAGTGCATGAACTTGCTTGGTCAAAGCTTCTAATGCAGATGAGTCGGTTGAACCTACAATACCATCGACATGTGGTCCAGGTTTAGGTTTGCCAAGATCAATGTTTGACCTAGGTTCATTTGGAATGATTTCATAAAGGATCCTGGACTGAGCATAAATCAAGTCAAGTTGTTGGGTCCTTAGAATGGCTTCTTCCTCAAAAGTAACCCCAGAATTTGACACATATTTGGAAATGTACAATAACAATGATTTCAAGAACCACTCCAATAGAAATTCTGAGGGAATCTCAGCTTTAATGAGTTGTTTACGTCTTCTCCACTCATGAATATGATCAGATATATGAGTGGCTTCTAAAGGTATATAGAAGGTATGTGTCGACATCATACTGAATGGGAAGCTGGAAATGGTTCAGGAAAATCGTCACTAAATCACAAAAGTTGTTATAAGCTGTAGTCGGTAACTCGATATACCGTTTGGCTGCAACACTAGTCAAGGTTCTTTGAAAGAGCCTCAATCGAATCGAGTCGTCATTCAGCGAGTTGGAAGAGCACCAAAGATGAAATGTCGTGACATGGTCCCCTGGGTCTTCACCAGTTTTTCCTTCAAACTTAGGAATGTTTGAAGGGAGTTTGGTTGGGACTGGAGGCCAAGCAGGATTATGTCGCACTGGGTCATTCATTAATTTTGAAAGATCTAGCATATTCAAAGTTTCCAGAAAAGGTAAGCGGGGCCTTGAGGAATCTGGTAAGGAGAACCACTAAATCCATGAATCCCATAAGGTTGGTTGGGGTTGCCCCCATCCATCGGTTGCGTTGAAAAAAGTGTTTTGGAAATTGCTCCATCCATAAGACAATGGATTGCTTCCTTGTGTCCTAGTCCATTGCAGCTGAGTGTAGGTACTTCCGAATGGAATATGAGTATAAGCATTACTGCCTCCTCCACCAAAAAGTGAAAAATGAGTACTTCCTACAAGCACATCGAAAGTTTGAACATTTGTAGAATGTACATTAAATCTTGTAAAGGTATTGAAACTCGGCTTTTGTGCAATAGAAGGGGTAGGCATTGAGCCCACAACGGTGCAGAAGGAGCAATATTCCCTCCATGCCAAGGAAAACCTTGATTGAAAGGAGCTGAGATGGGATTAACCTAGAACTGTTGGATGAAAGGGGAAGATGTATATGGTACCATAGGTGTCCCTAAAAAATGGATATTGGATGAACCAATAGTGGATCCAAAAGGAGCAGATGTTAGTGCAAACTGAGTGCTAGATGTTCCTGAAGGTCCATCGTTGAAACTAAAATAAGTGCTCAGAGCAAAAGACATCTGCAACGAGCTCGATACTGGGGTATTAATGTGTGGAGGAGATAAACCTCCAAGTTTGATAGCCGATGTGGGAGTATGTATAATTCCCTATCCATCCCCTATATTATCCATATTAAGTCCATATGTGAATCTATATACACTTATCTTAGGTAGTCCTAAAGATACAAGCTTTCTAACAATGGATCGTCTGGTCCAATTAAGGGAGGGTTGAAGTGTCTTGCAAAGTATTTTGTTGGAAAATATTCAATCTTGATGATCTGTGGAACCGATGAAGTTTGAGATATGAGTTGAGGTTCTCTAGGGGGTTTAGTTGTTCCAGTTAGTTCAAAAGAACCACTTGAATATTTTCTATGCCGCTGAGGTGGCAGTGGAGGATCCATTGTGAGTGGAGGAAGGTTTCTCAACCTTCTTGACCTACGAGGAGGTTGGTCCTCCACAATTACAACAAAAATATTCTATGCAATAAACCTAGGGGTCGTTAGAACAACAATAAATACACAGCACACCACTACAAAAAATCCTATAGTGATCCAGACCAAGCAAACGGATAGTCTCCCAAAGGGAAGTCTGGGATGATTACGGCCTAGAACAAGCTAGTGAAGTAATAAAAAACAATTATATGGAGTCCACGGTACAGTCACGATGGGGCCAAGTGCTGGAATCACCCAACTACCTTCCCAAAGAGCTGAAGAGGATTTTCGCCCAGATCTGTCCTAGGTGAAGTGAAAATATCCTTTCACTCTCACCTGTGTAGAGCCCTAATGGTCAATATACTAAGGCTACCAAAAATGCAAAAAGATTATGGGGGGACAGTCGCAGTTTGAACTAACATGCATGGGCAGGGTAACTAAGCTCGAAATCCAAGAGCACACAAGGAACTGGTGGATCCCCGTACGCATATCAGTACTGGTAGATGCTCGATTGAAAAACGGGGGGGTATCCCCAACTAATTAACCTCATATGACCTTGTGCTTAACTATGGTTTAAGTGGAGCTTCCCGGCACACCTTCCACAAAGGTGGATTTACCTAAAGATAGTTCACTATGATTTTGAGTTTAAAAATGGTTTTTGATAGTTTAAGATGATCTAATCCAAAACCCTAGCCTAAGCTAGTTGGTGTGTGTTCACTAGAAAGAAACGTTTCTATTAGATTTTAACTTAAAATATTATTTTTAGGGATTTTACTTACTCAGAAGGGAGTGAAATGTGTGCAAGATGGTTACAACTGAAAAAAATTAAAGTGCATAAAATGCAAATTATTTTCACAAATTTTCTTTTCGCTTATCTTTCAAAATCAAAAGCTTGGAAAGTAAACCTAAAATGAACTTGAAATGTTTTTTACTTTTTCAAAAAGTTATCATATACAACTAAGATCTAGAAAAAAGAAATGCTCTTGCTCAAAGAAATTACTTGCTCTTTTGGTTTTTCTTTTTTAACAAAAGAAATGAAAAATAAATATAGACAAGACAAGAACACTATAAAATGCGAGTATAAATTGACTGTACCTAAACCTATCAAACTCAGAAATTTACTCTCAAAAGAATCTAAAGATAACAAACCCAAAAATTTTCTTCTAGGAAGCAAGAAGTAACTAAGTTCGGTAAAGAGACACTATGTAATCAACTGACATAAAGAAGAAAGCATAGAATCAAACAAGATATCAGACTGCCCTTCCACAAACCAGTGACCATAAAAAGAAAATCCAAGCGTCTACCAAACACAAAATGGATTTGAAAGACCTAGCTACATTCAACAAGAAAGCCAAAGAAAACCAAATAAATCTCAAAAAGAGCCAAGAAAACTCAATGTAAACCTACAAACAAGTGTAAATGGTCCAGAACTTAACAAAGAAAACTTTCATCAACAAAGCACAGATCCAAAGCTTAAACCCTAGGATGAAAATTAAAATTCTCAGGAAAAAACCGCAACTGTCAGTGCAACACCACGCGGGTGACTCGTGGGTATAGAAGTAAGCAACTCGCGGGTGAAGGGGAAAATACGCGACTGTAACTAGGTACAACTCACGGGTCTACTTTGATAAAAAATTAAAAAATGAAAGAAAACTCAAGCAAGACCAGGTCTAAGTAACTGACAGGGGTACATACACCCTATAAACTCTCCCAGAGACCCACAAGAATAATGAAACTAAAAAAAAACTATCCTAGGATTCCCAAATCAACAACAAGAACTCCCCAGTGGAGTCGCCAGTTCTGTTGTGCGGTAAATCTACCTATGATAGGGAATTCAAGAGATCATCAACATATGTTTAATTGAGTTATAGAGATAGAATGGTAAACAAGTGCAGAGTGCAATCATTTTTTCAATTGAAAGGAACTAAGATCTAAAGCCAAAATAAATACCTGGATAACTAACGTCTGATCTAAGCTTTAAGCTTTAATCTCTTGCTCTATTGCTCCAAATGAATTACCTGCAATAAAACATATACCCTTCTCAAATCCTTTTGACCAAACAGAGATGAATGCTTAACATGAAACTCGTATATAAATAGATATGAAAGATTCAATGACACAAATTCATATAATGGACAAATCTTTATGGGAAGGAAAGTCTCTATATTATTTGCATTAAAGGAAATCAACTAAACCTACTCTGCAACTGGCACCGTTGAAACCTGACCCTAGGCTTCTTCTCCTCTTCCTTCAATGGAATTTTCTCTAGCATTTCTTTATCAAAATTGGTTCTCCCTTTCTCAAGGCCCTCTTCTTGTATTTATAGCAAGGCTGAGAGGATAGAATCGAAAGGTAATTGGTTGGGGAGGTTATGGTAGTTAAAATAACTGTCATAACTAATCCCTAATCATCTTTTAATATTGTTTCTCGTGATTTAGAGATACCCATGAGTTTGTCTCTTGACAACTAGCGAGTGAGTCACGAGTATAGCGTCCAACAACATGCAGGTGCAACTTTTTAGGTGTTACCCGCGGGTTGTCAGTATATACTATCGCGGTTAACCCGTGAGTTTACTGATAGGAGAGTTGTGGTTACATCTCAAAATATGTCACAAAAATGGTTTTGTTTAGGAGATTATTGCAAGATCTGGGCCAAAGCATCTATGGTCAAATAGGTTATTCCATCCATAAGGTCCTTTTGTGTAACTGACAATGCAAGGTGGTCACAGACGGAGAAGTGCCATTTTGACTGATAACATGAACCATTTTAGTTTTTTGGAATACAATGTATAAAAATACAATTAAACTAAGATACACAATGAAATATGTCTTAAATTACTCTAACAAAACCATAAAAGTGTGAAGTTGATAAAAATAAATGTAAGCAATAAAAGAATTATCTCACATGATTATTGTTACACATATTCTAAGCATTAATACCCTACAAAAATTTGCAAATAGAGTTTGAAATTTATAGCTTTATACCCAAACTAGCACAAACATTGAAACCAAAGAGAGTGAAAACAAGTACCATAAGTGAGAGTAACCTAAAAAAAATTCATCCACTCCAGTGATCTCCTAGTGCACCAAAGAACAAAAAGAATAGTATATGCCAATAGTAATTGGCCATTTTATACTTCCAATTTCTTGCTTTCATTACCATGTAACAATTTAGGGTTTTAATGAAGATGTTGTCCCATTTTCTATATTGTTTACATTTTATACTCCTGCCTTAATAGGTCTTTATATAATTTTCATTATAAAAATTATAATTAACATACCACCACCCAAAGGGGATTGATTTCAAGTTCCTTCATGTCATTATCTAATAAATCATGTGATCGTTTCGTAATAATAAAAAATGAATTTCATTCTCTTTATGAATGTGGGATTGAGTTTATTCATTATTATTGTGGATGCCATTATCCAAAATACAAAAGTAAGACTCATAATGTTCAAATATCTTATTTCTTTATTGATTTTACAAACATATTCACCCCACCAATTATAATTCTTGCATTCTTGGGGCACCTTCATTTTGTATTTAAAACTTACCACAACTATAAAAATGACACATCTTTGAAAAAGAATCACTATAAGGGTAAAAGGCATGAGTTTTTGGAAATAAAAAGAAAAGTAAGCCCTCAAGTGGAGGCTTTTAAAAGTATACTTTGCTGTAGTAATGTTCCAAACTTTCACTTGGAATTAATTTTTCGAACTTTCACATTTTGAATTAGCTCTATAAAGCTTTGGGAGGCTTTGAACTTACTTATTTCCGGATATATTTAATACTTCCAACATCACGTGATTGTGGTAGATCATTGAACTTTACTATTTCCAAACTTTGAATTATTGTTGTGGGAGATTTATAAAAACTTTAACGGAGAAAAGTGAAAATTCTTCACCTCATGAAAGTTGGAGTCTTGGTTAAAATATTGCTTTGCCCAAATTGTATCATGTTAGCTCATCTTACAATATAGGTTTCAAAGGTGTTGATTGACATTAGTTTGATCTATCATCGTCTAAAATATTTCAATCCATGAAAGTGGTCAATTGACATTCGGAACACATAATGCCAAGTACCTAGCAAACTTGTCAATTCTTTCTTAAACACAATTCTAAGTCAGCTAGATATGAAAGTAACCTCAATAAGCTTAGATAATGTTGTGCATAATCTTCTGTAGATTAAAGTTGATTAAATTCAAAAAGTTCAACCTCCAAACAAATATGCATGCAACATGATGCAAACAAGAAAAACAAAATTTCGAGTCAACATGAGAAAGCGTTGATACCCACTTGTTATGATCTTTAACCCTTAATATCAAATCACAAACAATATATCAAAAATGCTCAAAACTTTATTCAATGTCAAAACCATTAGTATAGGACAACACCATACAATAATCATTTTATGGAAGGATCGACACCTATTTGCTTGCATCAGAGGGGAATCCTCCCAATGAGCTAAGCTCCAATATAATATACCCAATACATTATTCATAATAATGAATCCATCCATATTTATAAATAGTTAGAAAACCTTAATCAAAATAAAATGCTAACTAGCTAGTGGGACTTATTTAATAATAAGAAATATTATGGACATGGGACCCACTTTACATTAAATGAACATACATACACTATTATTAGTTCTAGTGAGCCCTTCAATCCCTATTACACCCCTATAGGGAATCCCACCATCCAATCATAATCCCTTAACTAGGATTAGATTACAATGAGCCAAAGCCATTGACCAAACATAAAGCAAAAATGGTACAAAAATAGACCAAAAATAACCAAAAAATTACAATGCAAGGGTATGCTTGCATGGTCTACCTACAAAGAATATAATACACATCTGATATGTGTGTATGATTGCCATAGCACTATTTGAACAATTGTTGGAGAACATCTTATTGACTAGTGTCTTCATGCTCTCTCTAATCAATACCATAGTTGTTGAAGTGTTCGCTTGACAAATTTTTACAGTAGTTTTTTTGTTATCTTTTATACACGTGCACGGAGAAGATATTTAAATGATGGGAGTATCATCTAGTTATGTGGTGTTTGAATCTCTTGTCGAGCCTTTAACCCTTTTGTTCAAACAATACAACAAAAGTCTCTTAGTTTGTGTGATGGGATCATTTTTGTTGATCTTGGACTTTCCTTGATAACTTCATTACATCACTTTCATCCTCGATGTGTAATTTTCCATATTTTGTGATTTTTTGGACATTGTTCTCTACCATCATAGAATTTGATTCCTCCAGTCAGTCACCATTCTTGCATATACTAATTTAAACTTGTCTTTGGTTCATAATATTGAAGAGGTTCATGTGAGTGTTTTGAAAACTAAGCTTTGAAGCAAAGCTCTCTACATAAACTCGTGTTAGCTTCGTTGGCTCTAAAGATGTATGTACACAAGTGTAGGATATATTTATGAAATTGGACTCTTGATTGGGAGTTTGTCTACACCTAGTCATGGTCAAAATGTTGTCCCTAATTGAATATTAAAGAGAGTTTATCCCCTACTTAATTATTTAAAGAGAGATTATTGTAATGTTTATTTAGCCAATATTCTTTCCCAAAAGAATATTAAAAGAGCTATTGAGATGTAAATTTGACTTGGTCAAATACTCAGTGATTTGTCAATACTTTTAATTTTTTAATTTTGGACATCATAACTCAAACAATCATTATTTTTCCCTACATTTATTTCTTCTCCCAAAATCAAACTTAAAGGCACTGTCTACATTGATTTCTTCTCTCAAAATCAAACTTAAAGGTAGTGTTAGTGTTATTATAGTCAATCTTAACTTAGTGATGTTTTGGTGTTCATTGCCATTTATTAATATTCTTGTTGGGTAACTAAGTAACCCACATTTATTTCTTCTCCCAAAATCAAACTTAAAGGTGATGTTAATGTGATCGTATTCAATCTTAACTTAGTGATCCCTTGGTGCTCATTGTCATTTATTAATATTGTTATTCGGTAACTAATTAACCCACATTATTGTAAGGGTTACATTTATTTATTTCTCCCAAGTCAATCTTAACTTGGTGATCCATTAGTGCTCATTGACCCACATTTTGTTAGTGGATCATTAATTAACCCACATTATTGTAAGGGTTACATTTATTTATTTCTCCGAAGTCAATCTTAACTTGGTGATCCATTAGTGCTCATTGTCAGTTATTAATATTGTTATTTGGTAACTAATAAACCCACATTTTGTTAGTGAATCATTAATTAACCCACATTAAGTGTTACATTTATTTCTTTCTAAGGTGGTGCTAGTGTTATCATAGTCAATCTTAACTTAGTGATCCCTTGGTGTTCATTGCCATTTATTAATATTGTTATTCAATAACTAATAAACCCACATTTTGTTAGTGGATCATTAATTAACCCACATTATTGTAAGGGTTACATTTATTTATTTCTCCCAAGCCAATCTTAACTTGGTGATCCATTAGTGCTCATTGTCAATTATTAATATTGTTATTTATTCCTTGTGTGTTTTGAACAACTCTTGATCCATGGGTTGATGGGAGAAATCTGGAGTGGATGGAGGGGGAACGAGGGTTTTCGTTTTTTTCCTCACCTTTTTTGCAGTATTTTGCTGAAAATGTGTGGTAAATAGACGATTTTTGGGTTCGCAACAACTTGGAGTCAAGTTGATTCTCCCGAATCAGCCTAGTACCAGCCAAGTCTAAAAAAAGTGGGAATAATAGTGTACGTTTGCGGCCTATTTCATCTTATTCATTTCATAATTTTTAGCTTTTTTTCAGAGGTGCTCGGTTTGGTTTCTTGTCCTTTTCTATGGTTTTCCCCTCCTTTGGTAGGACCATTTCGCTGTAGGTGCATTTGCACTGGTGGCAATCTCTCCTATCCAGGTGTTGGTCTTGCGATTTAGCTGTGGGTTTGCTTACTGGTGGTTCCAATTACCTTTATTTATGGATCTGTCTCCTATTTTGCGGATGCCTTTGTCTCATCCAAACCCTAGTGAGCCCGGGGGTTTTGTTCCTTTTGTCAGTAATGCTCCCTCACACAATAAAAATCTTTTGGTGCTAGGGCTAAGCTAAGGAGACAGTCCAAAACTGTAAAGGCTAGAGATTTTGTTGATAGATACGAGATCAATTCTGATTTCAATCTGGAAAGAATTGAAATGCTTGTTGAGCGTGCCCTTGTTGGTAAATTAGAGTTTACCTCTGGATCGAAACTTGAAATTTCTGACTGGGTCAACAAATTTTGGGTTCCATTGACTAGTTTGGCGCCGTGCATAAACCTTCTAATGAATCGGTGGATTATTTTTGTCTTCCAGGATACAGAAATTATGTAGTAGATCTTAACAACATTTTGGCCTTTTAAGACTGGTTCCTTATTCCTTAAACATTGGCATATAAATTTTGATCCACTGAAGGAGGTGCAAGGCAAAAGACATCTGTGGATGCTCATTCCTGGACTACCAATTGAGCTCTGGTCGGAGGAAGTCATTATTGGCATGGCCAATACTGTTGGTAGATTTGTTCGACTTGATAAACATACATTGTTTGGAATGGATAGAAGATATGCCAAAGTCATGGTTGAATTGGATTTAAGTCTCGGACTTCCTGCCGAGATTGAGATGGTTTGGGGTCCTAGGGTTTGGAGACAAAAACTGGACTTTTACAAAATCCCTTTTCGTTGCTTCTTCTGCCGTGAAATTGGGCACATTCAGGCCAAGTGCCCTAAGATGCGGGGACATAGGGCTTCACTTTCTGATCATTTTGGCTATTTGACGCCTAAGTGCTCGCCTTCAAAGTTTATGGTCTCCTCTCATGGTGAGTTATCATCTCAACCTTCTGCATTAATTCCTACTCTCACAAATGAAGAGCTCTCTTTCATAGAAAAGTCTGAAAAGGACCTCTCTCGACATATTTCTAAAGGTGAAATCTCTAGGAGCCATGATCTGGTTACTGGGCTTTTGATTGAGAAAAATGGTGAGTCACATTCTTCTTTAGCGGGTCGAAACTTGTCAAATGAGCTGGAACTTGTATCTTTGGAGTCCAGACCATCCCCTGATAGGTCATGTGCACCTCCACTGCCTGAGGGTTTAAGCCCTTGTTATCCCATTGTGATTCCCTCAGCGGGCTCTCAGGAACTACATGCTGCTTCTGTTTCTAAGGATACCCTTGTCGAAGTCCCCTCTGGTGTTGCTTCAGAGTCCTTAAATATTGATAATTCGTCCATTCTAGCAGAGTGTGGTTACAATATCCCTATTAATGATTTAGAACTTTCACCTATTCCCATTTTTTCTAAAAACCCAGGATTGAACTCCGATGCTATTCCATTGCACTCACATAAATTCCAGAATGTAACTATATGAAGGGGGAAGAAGAAAAAGGGTATAGCTCAACCTATTATTCCTGAGAATGAATCTTATACCCCTGTCTCTAAAAGATTGGAGAATTCTATTTTGATCAGCAGTGATCCTATTGAGGGCCTTAGAGCAGCAAATCCCTTGCTGGGTGGTTCTTAATGTCAATTTTATCTTTAAATGTGAGGGGACTGGGTAAGGTAACTAGGGCTTAGGCCTTATCCAACCTTTTTAGTGCTACTGGCCCTGGGATTGTACTTTTTCAGGAAACTATGTGTGGCATTGCCTCTGTTGTTACACGAATTGGGAAAGTTCTTCCCCAGTGGGAGATTGCACCAATAAATTCTTGTGGATTATCGAGCGGTCTTGCTGTGGCCTGGAATTCGGCTTTATTCTCCTTCAAGACTTTTAGAACCCCCTGGGGTATATTAATGAATGGTTTTATTGTGGGATTGAAGCTGCCTCTCACTATCTTAAACTGCTATGCACCTTATAAGGATAGACAGAATTTTTGGGAGGCTCTTATGCACTCTGGACTACTAAATTTTGATAATATGATTATTGCAAGAGACTTGAACTTTACATGCTCGACATCTAAAGTTTGGGGCTCTTTGGCTACCTTGGATGGTTTGTCAAAAAATTTTGTAAAGTTCATTGAAGATTATGATTTTGTAGATGTGTTGCCTACTAAATTGATGCCCACGTGGACAAATGGGAGATTTGGTAAAGATGGCATTCACAAAAGACTTGATCGATTTCTTGTGAAGACTGGGCTGCTTGGGTGTTTTCAAAGATATCGGTCCTGGGTATTTGAGACCAAATTTTCTGACCACTAGCCTATCTTGTTACAGTTTGATGATTATGGACAAAAGAGGAATTATCCCTTTAAGTTCAATAGTGTTTGGCTGATTGATGATGGTTTTTGTGCCATGGTAAGAGATTTTTGGAGGGACCACCAGGTTAATGTTGTAAATCCGGTGGACTATTTCTGTCAAAAATTGAGGTTTCTGAAATCTGCTGTCTCTAGCTGGATCAAGAACAAAAAAGAAGTTGATCGATTAGAGTTATCCCTTCTGGAAAAGAAAATTCAAAAGTCTGTTGAAGGGAATATTCATGACACAATTGATTTTGAAGCTTTTGATAATTTAAAAAAGTTTGAGCAAAAGAAGGAAGAGATACTGCTGCAAGAAGAGAAAGAATGGCGACTTAAAAGTAGGGCTATTTGGATAGCCAATGGTGATAAGAACACGAAATTTTTTCATGCCTTTGCTTCAGCTAGAAAGAATCTGAACAATATTTGGGAAATACAAAACTCTCAGGGTGAGTTGGTGTCAGGTATGGAGACACTAAAGAAGGAAGCTGCTACTTATTTTGGTAATATATATAATGAGGCTAGAAATGTTGATTTATTGGAGCAGATAAGAGTAGCTAGATTATTTCCCACCTTTTTCAATGATCAAGATGCTTGTGAATTATGTAAGGAAGTATCTTTAAAGGAAATTGAAGATACTCTGTCTCTCTTTGCGAAAGAAAAGAGCCCCGGGCTTGATGGATGGCCGGTCGAACTCTATATACATTTTTTTTACACTCTGGGGGAAGATATCAAAGCTATGGTAAATTTCACTAGAACTATTGGCTATTTATCTGGAGCTCTCAATTCTACTTTTGTCACTCTTATTCCCAAGAGTAATAAGCCCCTTTCTTTTGGTGAATATCAGTTGATTGCTTTGTGCAATTTAATTTATAAGTTAATTTCGAAAATCATTGCTCAAAGATTAAAGGTAGCCATTTCTGAGCACATCTCAATGGAACAGTTTGGCTTCTTAACTGGTAGACAAATACATGATGCAATTGGCATTTCTCAAGAACTTCTCCACACTATCAAGCTAAGAAAGAAAAAGGCCTTACTTCTAAAAATGGATCTGGAAAAAGCATATGATCAGGTAAATTGGTCTTTTCTGCGGTTGGTTTTGATACAAATTGGTGTTCCTCCTCTGGTAATCAACTGGATCATGATATGTGTCACCTCCATGAATATTGTTGTTCTAGTAAATGGTTCACCCTCTGCTTTCTTCAGTTGTACTAGAGGGTTACGTCAGGGATGTCCACTCTTCCCGCTTCTTTTCTTATTGATTATGGATGGTTTTAGCAGACTCGTCAAGCAGGCTTCGGAACAAGGTTTGATCAAAGGTGTTAAATGTGCCAAAGATTGTGTGCTGACACGTCCTTTTTGTTGATGATGTATTAGCAGCTGGTTTGGATTCTGTGGATGAATGGATGCAATACAAAATCCAATTTCTATCAGTTCAATGTGAATGAGGATATTTTGAGACAAATCACTAGTTTTCTTCCTTTTAATTGCTTACCGTTGGAAGATGGATTTAAATATTTGGGCTTCTATTTGAAGCCAAATAATTATCTTATTAAGGATTGGATGTGGTTGCTCCGAAAAGTGGAAAAGCGTATTGCCCATTGGACATATCGGCTCCTGTCTATTGGAGGGAAACTTATATTAATCAAATCAGTGCTATCTGGCATTCCAGTTTACTGGTTTTCACTCCTCGAGGTTCCTTCTTTTATAATCAAAGCTCTTCGAAAGTGTTTTTTTAATTTCTTGTGGACTGGAAGTTTTGTTCATACTAAGATCCCTATGGTTTCTTGGGAGGCACTTTCTAGACCTGAAAGATTTGGCGGTTGGGGAATAAAGGATTTGGGAGTCTTTAATTCTGCGCTCAGGTTAAAAAGTTTATGGAGGTGTTTATTTGGGAACATGCTTTGGTCCAAGACTATACACACTAAGTATCTCTCTACAAATCTTTATGAGTGGCTAAGAAACCCCAAATTGGCTGGATGGAATTTCTCACCAATCTGGAGAGGCTTTATGAAAGTTTTTGTATGGGTTGCAAGAGACGTTTGCTGGCAGGTCGGTACAGGTGAAAACATCAGAACTTAGCTGGACCCTATCATTGGGCTAGAGGAATCACATGCTCTCTCAAACTGTTTGGTTCAACATTTGAATGCTCTTGGGCGTCCAACACTAAACAGATTACTTAACCGCAGACTTAATGCTCCCCACGCTGATGTTTGGATGAATTCTATCGACCTTGGACTTTTTGGCCACATTGCATGGGAGTGGGACAATTATATCAAAAGTCTCAACTCTGCCGGTGTCAGAATCAATGGGGAAAGTGATCTCTTGGTTTGGAAGGGGAATCCCTGAATCCATCAATGGGGAAAGTGATCTCTTGGTTTGGAAGGGAAAGTGATCTCTTGGTTTGGAAGGGGAATCCCAAGGGGATTCCCCTTCCAAACCAAGAGATCACTTTCCCCATTGATTCTGACACCGGCAGAGTTGAGACTTTTATTATCACAACAAAGACTACTTACCATAGAATTATACGGGACAGATTTATCTATCCACCAAATTGGTGGTACAAGAGACTATGGAAGATGAAAGTCCCCTTGAAGATGAAATGTTTTTTATGGCTTGTTCTCCCAAATAAGCTCAAGACTTGGGACAATCTTATGAAGTGTGGATGGTTAGGACCAAACAGATGCAGTCTCTGTTCACTTGCTGCTGAAACTTCACAACATCTATTTGTGGATTGCACTTTTACCACAAAAGACTACTTACCATAGAATTATACAGGACAGATTTATCTATCCACCAAATTGGTGGTACAAGAGACTATGGAAGATGAAAGTCCCCTTGAAGATGAAATGTTTTTTATGGCTTGTTCTCCCAAATAAGCTCAAGACTTGGGACAATCTTATGAAGTGTGGATGGTTAGGACCAAACAGATGCAGTCTCTGTTCACTTGCTGCTGAAACTTCACAACATCTATTTGTGGATTGCACTTTTACCAAAAAAGCTTGGACCTTTTGCTCTGCTAAGCTGAGTATAACTAGAAATTGGGATGTAGGAGATTTCAGCATTTGCTTGTTGAATTGGTTTAGGTATTCAAAACCTTCTTTCCATTAGCAATTTTTATCACCTGGGTAGTTTGGTACTCGTGTAATTGTGCAATCTTCCAGGACTTACAACCTGATTTGATGATCTGTTGCTCCATAGCTTTGAAGATGTTTCATTTGTACAAGAATGAGAAGCTCAGACTGCCGATAGATGGAGTCAATCACTTCTCATTAAAAATATCTTAGCGAATATTATTCTTTGATGGTGCTACTCAAAATGGGATATGTGCAGTTGGAGGAGTGATTTTCCTCAATGAAAATCATTATTTTTCGGTACGTCTCAATTGTGGAATGGGTAGCAATATGAAAGTTGAGCTTATGGCCTTATGGTGTGTTTTAAGGATGGCAAATATATTTGGATTAGTTATTGTCAAAGTTTTTGGTGACTCGCGTGTTACAATCAAATGGGCAGCAGGGGAATTCAAGTTAAATGTCACCAATCTTCGCCACTTGTTCATTAGCACACAAAAGGAAATTTCATTGCAGCAAAATATCTCCTTTGAGCACATTTATAGAGAACACAACTCTATGGCTGACAAACTTTCTAAACAAGCACTCAAAGGTTCCGAAGGTACTCTGATTTGGGATGAATGGCTGGACAATGTCATACAAGATCGGGGTGAATTATATTTTTTTGACTAGTTTCTGGTTCATACTTTTGAAGAATGCTGGGGATGAATGCTATCCATGATACTTTCAGCTATGGATAGTTTCTTTTTTACTCTTTTAGCAATAATTTTGATTGTAAATCCTTTGATAAGAATTTATGCAGATAGTCTCTGTATGGACTATGTATGTATCTGCAATTTTGGTTGTTAGAATCTTTGGTTTCAAACAAACCATGACACTCGTACTATTTGATTCGTAAAAAATATCAATAGTAGTTTTTTTTCTTCTAGAAAAAAAAAACTAATAAACCCACATTTTGTTAGTGAGTCATTAATTAACCCACATTAAGGGTTACATTTATTTCTTTCTAAGGCGGTGCTAGTGTTATCATAGTCAATCTTAGCTTGGTGGTCCCTTGGTGCTCATGGTCATTTATTAATATTGTTATTGGGTAACTAATTAACCCACATTTTGTTAGTGGGTCATTAATTAACCCATATTATTGAAAGGGTTACATTTATTTATTTCTTCTACTTATTTATAATGTTATTTGGTAACTAATTAACACATTTTTAGTGGGTCATTAATTAACCCACATTAAAGGTTACATTTATTTTTTCCAAGGTGATGTTAGTGTTATCATAATCAATCTTAACTTGGTGGTCCTTTGGTGCCCATTATCATTTATTAATATTGTTATTTTAATCAAAAACATTTTGTTAGTGAGCTATTAATTAACCCACATTATTGCAATGGTTAGGTCAGCTAACTTTAAAAACTATAAAAATGAAATTTTCACATCAATACTAAGTACATGTGATATTGAGTAATTACTTGGTATAATGGTACCACCAAAACTCTTACCCCTGGATCCATTTTTTTTTTATTTTTCTAATTTTATTTTCACATCAATACTCAAGTGCAAGTGCATGTGATATTGAATAATTACTTGGGTATAATGGTACCACCAAAACCCTTACCTTAGATCCATTTTTTTATTATTTTTCTAATTTTCCTTTCAACAAGGATAACAAAAAGTTAAAACCAAATGTTTTTATTTTTATAAAATATGTAAAAAAAAAAATTACTCTATTACATCTATAGGCAAAAGTTGTATTTTTAATAAAATTGCATATTAAATGTATTAAATGTAATTCATTATAAAATTGATAATGAATTACAGAGTCGCAAAAACAAAGCATTGACCCAATCTTGTAACCCAAAAAAATCGTTTTCCCGTGATGCTACTTGAAGAGAGAGAATATGTTCACCAAGTTTCCTTCATATCATACAATCATGTAAATACCCTTTTAGTCATTAGCTGGCTACAATCATATAAACGTCCTTGTAGATTTAGCTTCTATTTTGAGTAACATAAAGGGAGTTTTCAATCCACTTTAAAACAACTTATTTTTCTCGTGCATTAGACATCCTTAAGTAAAGGTTTAAAATAAGTCGTGGCCCATCATCTTGGAATTTGGATTGTATATCTTTCCACTGTAATTGTTCTTTTGAAGAATGTACTTGCACAAATTCCAATATTATATCACATCACATCGAACTTGTTTGTGTATTCTCCATTGTGCAAGTCTTAGTCAAGACGCCCATGGAGCTGGAGGCACGAGCTTTGATGCAGAATTATTTGAGACCTACATCACAGTGAGGGAGATGTATAAGGGATAACCAAAATGTCTCAACTTGCCGAAATCCGATAGAGCAATTCTTGTCAAAATCACAATTTGGAGTGCTCAGAACGCAATTTCGGCAATCTGAGTAGTTTTAAAATTGGGTAATTAGTCTAGAACACGCCATCCCAATTACAGAAATTACAAAATTGTGAAAATAACAATTTCCAGCAAAATATTTAAATGGTTGTTATCCCAAAATCGCTGGAAAAGCGGGGCATTTTGGTTGTCTTTTATCCTACGCGCACAGTGAGTGTATATCCCTGATTTGATTGTGTACCTTCTGGTGACATATTTTATATAAAAGCTGCGATGAAAAATATCATGCAGCACCACCCAACTTTTTATTATGCATTTTACTATGCAGAAACATGAAAACATTATTTCCTTCAATCCACTACCATCTCAAAGACCCTACTTTATTGGAATGTTGTTCCACACAACCACCTTCGAACATTAAACAACGAAGGTGAATGACCCTAACTTTATTAAAAATTTGTTCCACAACCACCTTCAAACATTAAACAACGAAGGTGCTTCATCCTTGTATCGGATTTTAATATATCCTGAATGGATGTCATCTGTTCAGATGAATGAAATAAGCAAAATGTTTTAATAGTATAAAGGAAGAATTGAAAACATTCATACCATTTTCAATTCCCTAAAAGCACGAATATCTTGTTTTGGCCAAAACGCACATATTGTTTTGAAAGACAAGTTTTTTTCTTGTAATATCCATGGTTTTTCCCTAGGACCGCCTGCTAAATGATTATGGAAGTTCGATCTGAACCATTTGTATCTTCCTCAAAAATATACCCAACTCTAACCATCAAATAAAGCAATCTAACCATCTAAAAACTACTATATATTTTCTATATATTAGAAATGTCAAATGCACAATTGGCTAATAAGTGAAAAATATTAGCAAATTAACTTTGAAAAGAAAATAAAAAATCCCACCTGAAAGGCATTGTTTTGTCCAGCTATGGATGTCAGGAAATCACTAGCTTAAGAAACCTGGAATTGTATAAACAGATAATAAGGATATCCACAAGGATATTACCATCCACTCACTATGTTCTGCAAATTCCTGCAACATATGCATGAACTTTGAAAACTTGAACTGAAAAACAAACGTAGACTCGTTTATTTCAAATCAGTCCAAAAATCATAGCATGCTTTGGTTAAATAAAATAATAATAACCCTTAGCATAGATTTAATATGCTTATTTGTGAAGGAAGTACGACACTCAATAGGTATTCCAGGGAAAGGATAAAGAAACACTCTTCAGATTTTCTTTTGATCCAATTATACTTATTTTAAAATGTAGCCCTAATCGGCATATTTGAAATATTTGAATGTGAATAGAACACTGGCATGGACTAGAATATGGCAAATAAAACAATCAAGACACCATACACCCTAATCACTTATCAACCAGGTAAGAAAATTTGCCAATCAAAGATAAGTTGCATGTCATGAACATATCATTCGCCAGTGCTATATAGGGAAAAATATATACAAAGCATGATAATAGTTTTGAAATGACCAAATTCCCATAAGCTAAAACAGAACATGAACAACTAGGGACCGCTTTCTACCATTATGTGGCAAAAGAGAATATAAACTTTGCTGCCAGAAACTAGGTTAAGAATTCTATTTAGCAAAGTGAATATGCAATATCTTCAGGAAACAAGGAATAGAATTTGATTTTGCAAAGTGAATAGTCAATAGTAAATACCATGTCAACTAACAAAGGAAGCAATACTGTAAGAGAAACTTATAATTCTGGCATGTTTGGAATCTAAAAAAGGGGAAAAAATATTTTGATATGAGAAACCTGTGCTGGACCCCAAAATAGGGAAAATCATTACCAATCAAAACAAATTCACTGCTTATAACTAACAATCCTTAGGTATGGCCATAACAAGCTAGCATAAAAGTGAATAACATACAACAGAATAATTCGGGTTTGCTGGGAGTATCAAAAAAGACAGACATGAAACATCCGAACAAATCATTACCAATCAGAACAAATCCACTTTTTATATCCATTTTTTATAGATACCGAACACTACCCTCCTTGGGAATGGTCGTCACCATCTAGCACAAAAGTGAACAACATATAATAAAAAAATTCGCGTTTTCTGGGCGTACTATTTCGATGTTTCAAAGAAGACAGATATGAAAGTAGTCCATCTCAAAGAGGAACTCAAATTTTCAAACTTTTAGAACAAGAAAATTAACACTATAACTAAGGGTTTTTTATGTTAATAATATGAAGGGACTGCACAATAAATAGTCTTTTAATGGGCTCTAGAACCCGTGAAAAATCACATTAAAATGGCAACGCAGGAAAAGAACTTACAAAATGATTCTGCTGCAAGTCTGCAATCAAATATTATGAGAAATGTGTAACAAAGTGTGCATCAAAAGAACTGAATTCTCTTTCCACGCCGCTGTGGAATGCAGAGGAAGTTGATGCAGCCCTAGGCTCCATTCCTGGAATTCAATTCATCTCGACCTCCTACTGAATTCAAGGGACTAGTGTGACAGTGGAACAGAAAAACCCTTTTTCTATGACCTAAGCGTTTTCTTAACTTTTCCAAAGTCAAAACTTTGGAACACAAATCCTAATGAATTGTGTAACCTACAATAATACACACTTGTTCATCTGAAACCAAGAAGTTCAGCTGTTCGCACTGAGTGGTCCAGAAGGCTCTTGCGCTTCGCCATTATAAGAAGATTGAAGTTCTTCGGTCTTTCCAATAGCTTGAGTAACATTCTTATCCTTTGACTCGTAATTTACCACCTCCACTGGATCTGCAGGTTTGTGCTGCTCAGAATTTCCTCCACAAGTAGTCCCATCGTGTCCATTCTCCTTTTTCACATCCAGGGGCTCTTGGGGCTCCACATGAATTGGTACCTCACGTTCTGTACGTACACCATTTTCATATGCTTCCTCATTCTCAGCATTTATCTCTGCTGCTAAATCAGTTTTACCTTCTTCCACTGCACAAACTTCAGGTTCATTTGTTGCCTTATCCTCTGCATGAACTTCATCTTTGTTCCCCGACTTACATTCCTCCACGAGAACTTCAGCTTCTTTCCCTGTCTTATATTCTTGCACATGAACTTCTGGTTCCTTCAGTGTCGTCTTTTCTTCCTTCACATTAACTTCTGATTCCTTCACCAACGCATCTTCCTCTATCTGCACTCCAGGTTTATCCCCTGACCTGTCTTCTTCAACAGCAGCTTCAGTTTCCTTCACAGGCTTGTCTTCAATACTCTCACATGCCTCCTGCATTTGTACATCTTCAGCTTTAGATCCCTCGAGCGTGTCATCGTCCTTTATTTCCTTTTCCTCTTGCTTCACTTCTTCCTGTTCACCCTTTTTGCCACTATCGTCTTCATCGGCATGTGGGGTAGTCAACTCTTCCTTTTTTAAATCCTCATCACAGTCTACATCTTGCATTTCCTCTTCCTTACTAGCTTCTTTTTCTGCCAAAGAAGCTTCGGACTTCCTCCTTTTCTTTGCATGTTTGTTGTCTTCAGAACCTGCATCTGATTTCCTGGACCGATTTGGTTTCTTCTTGGCCTCACTCTCTGGAGTTTCAGCTTCTCCCTGTACTTTTTCACTCAACCTTGAGGATCTCCTCGGTGTCACCCCTATTATTTCTCAAGAATACAAAACAAAATGTCAAGCATGTATTTTCTAAAAATCAACATAATATATAGTAGGCTGTATCTCTATAAGAAATGCAAGATGCAACAATACCAAATACTAAGACACAGTATTATGCAGTTATTGAGAAGAGGGAAAGCAACAAAATAGAATTTGAAAAAGAAAATAGAAAAAAAGTACAATGT
Source organism: Larix kaempferi (assembly GCA_027924585.1). Taxonomy (NCBI): domain Eukaryota; kingdom Viridiplantae; phylum Streptophyta; class Pinopsida; order Pinales; family Pinaceae; genus Larix; species Larix kaempferi. Next base: position 42,946,472 of record BSBM01000047.1, read on the forward strand.
AGCACAACAGCCTGAAAACTGCCCCACTGTAATACAGAACTTCCAAAACTTGGCATTGGCGCATGAAGCTTTAAAGAAGTGGGTAAGCAGCAAAACAGAATTTCGAAAAGGAAATGGAAGTATCGTAGTACAGGAGCCTGAAAATTGCCCCATTGAAACCAAAAACTTCCCCAAGCATGAACAAGCTTAGATCAAAAAGTTGGACCCAAACTGACTTCATTAGGCTTGGCAAGAAGGAAAGAGCTACAGTCAACCATGAAATGCAATGCACTGCAGCTATCATCGGGTATGGCAAAACACAATGTAAAACCAATAAGCAAAAAATGCGGGGAGAGAGAAATTCCGGACCTACCTGCGCTCCAATTGAACTCAGAGATGGGAGGACCACCAGGATGTGACTTAAGATAACGGTCCAGCTGTGCCCTTGACTTGATCTCTTCCCCTGTTGGGGCATAGTAAACAACGTCATCCCTCTTTGGGGTCCCCTTCTTCTTCGGAAAAAGCTGAAAATACATTTACAAAACAAAATGAAACCCCCTCGAAAAACAAAGAGAAACAAAATATAGCTCCCTTGCCAACAGTAGAGAAATCAATATATATTATTACTTTAGAGGCAACACAAATCTCAGAAGCAGTAAACGAGATAACCTAACCAACCATGCAATTGCCTAAACTACACTTGAAACTAAGAGTCCAAGGGGCAGTTATCTAAAGACTAGAAAAGTACAAATCTAACATATTGTTAACAGTGCTTTACAGAAAACTGGTCGGGCAAATACAAATGATGAGAAGAACTCAAAGACGGAAACTTACCCTAGCATAACAATACGCGAAAATTTCAGCTGACAAACTTACAAAATCCCATCACTGATTACTCGAATAAACACACAAATCTCGTTGAGCACATGGAGCAGAGTATCACAAATAATTTGCAAACCCTAGACCCAAAAATACCTAAAGCTAACAGCTTCGAAATGTCTGTTTTCTCATAATGTTACGTTAAAACAAAATTTCCGTGACGACGACAAGAAAATTTCACCTGGCAGACTGAAATTCAAAACTTCCAGAACTTTGCCCTAAATTAACAGACTCCAGGAACTGGCCCCCAACCTAAAAAATAAACAAATAAATATAAATAAAAGAGTGCTACAAATCAGGGACTCTTAAGGTCAAGGTAATGAAGGCGAGACAGCTTCACTTGGCACACTGCTGGTTGAACTTACTGAAATTTAGCTCTACGATACATAACCCTAAACGCATAGAAAACTTAATCTCCCAGATTTATCTTTCCGTCAACTGTAAGCAGTCGATTTACACGACCATATTTCACCAAACGAACTCTGAAACTCAACCACGGGCGCATAGCAACACAAGAGTACTGATCTGTAAAATACTCAACACTAGAATTTTCTGCTAAAAAAAAACAGACAGGGAGAGAGATTCCGACCTTCTTTGTCCATCCCTCTGGAGCTGGAAGTTCCACGACATTTGCATCAGCGGAGGCATGTTCCGCTTCAACCGGTGCGGGGCTTGAAACCTGGACCTCTTCCGCTGAGCTCGCCATGTCCACGACAACCTGCACTGCTGAGCAAACAAACACAGAAACACAACAAGAGATGCAAAAATAAGGGGCTTCCGTGGAGGCCCTCGTTCTTTAAAAGAGGCAGACTCCCGCTCCCCCACACGGTCACGTGGGCTCTTAGCGGGAACCGCGGGCTGCAAAGTTTTTCAAGTAAGGTGCAAACAAGGATAATTCCACGCTAATGACCAATCATGACGTCACACGTAACCCTTGCGGGTAAATCCACTTCGACACGAATTATCCGACAAAACCTGGTCCTCCATGGTTAAAAACGGCCTTTACTTCGCCGGTAGTAAATGAGGGCTCCGACCGTTGCGGCGGGTCAAAGAGGAACAGTTTCCGTTATCCTTAACTAATAAGATAATAACCTTATCGAGTAGCAAACCACATCAAAATGTCTATGTAACCGCATCTCATTTTTTGGGTGTTGGACTAAAATTTGATATAAATAATTTTTAAGATCAGGTCTGTGAAAGTGTAATAAATAAATTCAAAATTTTGATATTTACAATTTTAATAGATTTTTTGAAAATGTGTCTCGGAGGAGATAGGGCAGTTGGTTGGATGGAAGGGCTGGAATTTGACGGGCAAAATGCTAGTCATGGCCATGTTTCATACTAACTGTCAGAAAAAACGAAGAAAATGGTAAAATGTCTGTATTTATTGTTGAAACTGGGATTCTTTGTGAATATCAAAATTTGACAATTTATAATTGAAAAAAAAATGGAAAATTTAAATTGATTTAAAATTGGACAAAACCTTCTTAAATATTTATTTCATTTTACACAAAACTTGAATTATATTGAAATTATGTTTTTTTTTCAATGAAAAAAACCATACTATTGGTATTCAAAGGAGAATCAAATAGTACATATATGTCTTAGTCATATACTGACTGATATTCTGGGTTGGCAGCTTCGGGGGGAGTAATTTTCGACTCCAAGGGGAACAAGCAGAAGGAATTTTCCTGGGGCTTAGGAAGGAAAACCAATAATGGAGCGGAGTGGCTTGGCCTCATCAAAGGGTTGGAGATCGCCAACTCCCTGGGGATAACAAGACTCACGGCCTTAGGGGATTCCTTAATCATTATCAGAGAAGCTATAAGTATTGTTGGAAAAAGAAAAAAGCCCACCTCAAAAATTCATCATCTTCCCCTCTGTATTAGCAGGGATTTTCATGAGATTATCTTTATGCATATTCTTCGAGGACAAAATGGACAAGCCAATGAAATGGCCAATCGGGATGTTAGGCTTTTTTATGGTTTGCTAAGTTACAACAATGAGAGTTTTGAAAATGCATGGCTTCCATAGACCTTGGCAAGTGTTAATGAATCGAGCTCTTGCCCTTTCTTTTTGGCACCTTTCTCCTCCTTGGTCTCATCACGTTAAGGGGTTGTTTTTTTCAAATTTTTGGAATCCCTCTTATAATCTTTCGACGGCTCCTACTATCCTCGTAGGCCGCCCCTACATGCTTGAATTTATTGCAATCATGCTGCTTGCCAATTGGCTAGCATGCGTGAAGGCTGTTGGGGTTTATTACCGCACCTGGATGCTACCCTCCGTTCATTCCTTCGTTCCTAGTTCTCTGCGTTTGTTGTTTGTTTCTCCGGTGCTCTTCTGCGGTGACAGGAGTATGGAATTTCATGACATAGGGCACCCACAAGGTGGGGGAGATGTGTTTTATCATGGTGTTGGTTGGCCGCTGGGAAGGGGAGAAGTAATACAGAAATGTGGCAGGTGTTTCAAGCCGGGGAGAGGTCCTGGAGGAGGCTGAAGTCGTGGAATGCAGCAGGAGGAGCAGAGAGGAGACTCGGTAGAGGCGGAGTGTAATCATGGGTTCGGTCCTTGCTGCAGGCACGTCGGGGCTGGGAGTTCTCGGGGCCAGACTGGAAACCGGGGTATCTCCAAGTTCGAAGTCGAATTCCTGGACCGTTTACAGGAATTAGAGCTGCAAGTGAGTTTAATTAGAGGTGAAAGTCTGGAGCAGAAGAAAATTCTTACTCGTCTATACAATCTCGCATATGCTACTCATATAGAGGCCAAAGCACAGCAACAAAGCATTGCTGAGAAAGTGGAGCATCTTGAAGAGACCTTGGGCCTAGCCTATCCTCACAAGGTCCGAAAGCATAAAGTCTCAGGGAGAGAACTTGAAGACATCAACAGGAAAATGGAGAAGCTGCAGAAATTCATGGTCAATGCTGGAAACTTTGTGGACCTCAACACGGAGAAGAATGGGGCAGCGAGTTCTGCTGGAGCTACCATGGACGCGGGGCTGCAGTAGCTGTTCATCGGTTTGGGTCTCAGGTTGGGCTCCTTTTAGCTCTGTTTTGGTTTTTATGTATTTCAGTAATTTGCTTATGGTTTTTAGAACTCATAAAACTGATATCAGCTACAATTTTGGCATACTGGAAAGTTTGAAAATCCAGTTTTTTGTATAAGGCAGAACCTCATGTTTTTTTCTACATACTCCTCCTAGGGCAGTTCGTAAGATGTTATAGTTTTCATAGGACAGGAAGATACAATGACAGTTATCTGTTAGAACATGATGAACTCGGTGTGATGGATGTCTTTCTCTCATGGGAGCAATCTGATCATTCTTTGTTTTGTAATTTCCAACTTTTTATCTAATATAAGCTTACAACCATTTTTGTTAAAAAAAAAGATACTGACTGATATTCAAAAAACTTAGGTGTGATCATTATCAATGACCAAATATGCAAAAAATAGACAGTTGCAGTACATAGAAATTCACAACTACATATTCAGATACTGCGATAAAAGTGACTAAGTCTCAAAGATTTGGTAGGATCCCTCTCTGCAACTTGCAAGTCATAAAATTCCTCCCAAAAAATCACACCTTCGTCACCATCATATGCTGCCTTGGAAAGCTTATCAGCTAAGGTATTGCGCTGCCTATAAATATGCTTGAAAGTGATGTCATTGAACAACATAATCTTCACGCTAGTCCTGCAGCTACACTGATATAGAGAAATGACATTTAAGTTAAACTCTCCACGAGCCCATTTAATAGTCACCCTCAAATCTCCAAATATAGCCAGTTCATGGAGACCAAACATATGTGAGGCAGTAAGCACACACCACAGTGCAAGGAGCTCAGCCTTTCTGTTTGTGCCAGCACCACAGTTCATCTTGAGGGTGAAAAAATGATCCTTGTTGATATAAATAACTCCCCCCATAGCTCATAAGCCATCATTTGCTACCATCTTTATTTTTTTCTTATATAAATATTTATCATATCAATCATGGTGTATCTTTGTTTTATTTTCTTCTTTATCTTCAATCTTTTCAATATGGGATTAATGGTTAAGAACATATTTCTCTTATAAAAAGTCATAAACTCAAATTTAAAGAGTATTTGACCTTTCAAAATAAAATATTATTATTATAATGATAATATTTAAATAATTCTTTTTTTTTTGGAAAAACCCCTTCTCTTTTGCCTTATTTTTCTTATTGCCTTTCTTCTTATTTCTCTCAATCATAATAATGAACCTTGAATAATGGAGGTTGACTCTCACAATATTTATACTCAATCTTTCAAAACTATTCACACAAGCATGCTCATGTTTGCTAAATTCTTATTAAATCTATAACTTCAAAAATATCACATAATACATGATTAATTTTATTCCCATAAATTAATCCATGATCTTAACATTTTATCGTTATATTCTTCTATTAAACTATTTTCTCATTAGGTAAAAAAACATAACTTATTATTGAAAATTTTGTATCAAAGTTACATGTATTGTTAATATCTACTTCTCTCACCACTATGTACATGAAAGCTTCATTACAAAAATATCCAAACATTAATGTCTATGGCTTCCCCCATTTCCCACATATCAAACTATTCTTTAAACCCTATTCATTCAAAATTTAAGCTAGATAAATGTAGTTTAATACTCTTAGCAATATAAACATAGAACTTTAAAAGTTTAAAGTAACCCAAGAATAATAAGTTAAACAGTATTTCACAAAACTTGTACCATTTCTAGTAAATGTCACATAAATATATGCTAGGAGAACTGTATGGTGCTACTTTCCATCGCTCTTTGTTCCTCAAAAGCTTCAAAGTGTATCCTTCATTCATTAAGACCAATAGTCTTTTTTGAAAATCTATCAGCTACAACAAAGTTGTATTCTATGTTAATATGCTTGAAAGAGAGAAATTGAAAGTGGTCTTTCAAAACGTTCTATGTTCTCATTATTCCAACAAAAACCTGGAGGTCAACTTTCCCAATAACCCAATCCACTATTACTCTAGAGTCACTAGCCACCTGCAAAAATAAGATATTTTTATTAAAAACAAATTATAATAATCCCAACATCTTCCATACATCCCATCTCAATATGATATTTTTGTATACTGCTTACTTGAACCATCATTCCAGCTCCAGAAACTCCCTTTTGTAAAGCCACATCAAAGAATCAAACTATACAATGCCATTGTTTGCTACATGAATAAATGAACAACTCTCGATTAAACCAAATGAGGGGGAGGGAGATATCCGGATGGAAAACCAGAGGTGACGGTTTCCGTCGGTCAGCGTTTAAAATGGTGAGAAAGGCGTGCACGACAGAGACGGACAGAATGGAGCGTCCTGATTCGCTGAGACTATCATTTAATTTTTTCCCCTACTTTTTCAATATTAATTTGATGACCGTTGCGCGTTGGGTAGAGAGACTCGAACGTGTAACCACTTACATCTCAACTACCACTTATCAACTATTTTGATTGCATTCGTCTCGAGATTTGTAGGTTTGAATTAATGAAAAGTGATAAAATTCATTGCACCTTCAAAGGTTGTGTGCGCGAGGAGGGCACGGAGTTTGTATCATGTATGTATGAGAATGAGAATACGGAAATCCGTATATATGTGAGATTGAGAGTACGGAGTTTTTTAATGTAATTTTTTAAATTATTAAAATCTAAATGGAATTGTATGAGATTACATGGTGAGGATTAAATTTGACGAGGACGGTCTATTTTTTAAATAAACATTATAGAAGAGAAAATGAAAGGAAAAAGAAAATCTTTATTTTTATATAAAAGGGTTAATAGTATTAAAAATGTACTTTAAACAAGTTAATAATAAAAGTAATAGTTTGAATTAGTTGTTTATAAAAGTTGATAATAATAATAATAATAAATAAAATATTTTTATTAGTATTTAATTATATTAATTTATTATTTATATTTTAAATATTATATAACAAAAGAAAATCAATTCTAAAAAATCAAAACATGTTTTCTTAATTAATGTTCTAAATTTTGAATTTCAAATTCTTTACAATTATATCATATGAAAAGTGTGAGAAATAACACTTCTAATTTTCCATCGTACTAATAATCACTATCCTCCTAAGAAACCAAATCAAATTGAAAATTCCAACTTATAATCTCTATCCTTAAATTACACAAAATATTTACTAAGTATAGATCTATATTATCTTCGAATCTAATAAGAGCATTAAGAGGGATCAAATATGGATCTATACTTATTTAATAAGTAATTCCTTTGTATGTGTTCAAATCTATTATATATTATATATAAATACATGGTTTATTGATTTCTCAACTTCTAAATCCCATAAAAGAGAATATACAAATTTCGTTACTTTTTAGTTTTAATTAATTAGATTTTTTTTAATTAAAATTAAAAGAAAATTATATAAACATTTTAAGATAAATACTAAACTTCCGAGTGTACATTAATATATTTTACATTTCAGTTTTATGGAGAGAATTTTAAATAGATCGAAAAAATCTAAACGCGTGCTTTTCATTAAATTAAATTTGTATTTATGATATGTTAAAATAATGCAATTATTATAAAGTCAAAATTATTACTAAAAGAAAAAAAAGCAATCATAAAATGTAATGATAAAAATATAAACATTATACAATTTCACATCACATTTGGCATTCTTTATCTTGGTCCTTACTTCAAAACTCCTCGTATAAATAAATAAATATATAAAAACGGTTCTATTTGAAAGGTTGATCTCTTTTAAGAAATATATAAAGGACTGAGCATTTTTTTCAACTCCTATTATTGACTATAAGTACAAAAAAAGAAGAGATAATTTATAGTATTAAATCAAGTTTGGTATGAAATTCAATGATATCTCATTTCACAATAGTAAAGTGTGTTTAAGAAACCCAATAAATTTAACAAGATCTTTAAGGGAGGTCGTTAAAATTTTGATCGAAATATAAGGGAGTTTATCAATATTACATCATATTAGAAAGGACCACCTTGGAATGCTAAATACATTTGAGTGATAGCGAAGTAACTCCGAAAATGAATGAAAACAACGTTATCATCAACTCAGAAAAGGAATGAAAAGATTAAGCATAACATGGTTTTGAAATGGTAAAAATTTAATTTCGATTTATCTAATAAAAGTAGCAAACCTTATGGCATGAGAAAAGAATGATTGGTCGAAATTAAAAATGTAATTATTTATAATTAAGGAGGATTCAAAATCATTGTTGAAATGTTAATTGGGTTGTATTAAGAAGTTATTTAAAAAAATGTTATAAAATTACATAAGGTAGAAAATATCTTAAATAATAAATAATAATATATGTCAAGGATATGGTGGTCCATTGGTGGGGTTAGATGGATTTCATTCCATCCACCCGGGTTCAATTCTGTTGAGACATCTTCTGGCTTGGATTACCAGTTGACGGTTTGCTCGACCTACCATCCATGATATGTGAGGAAGTTTGTTGAGATTTCTCGTACGTTGTTAGCTTTCCTTGCTTCCTTCAGAATAGCAGGGAGGGGAATTTTCCGCTGAAAAAAAAAAAAAATATATATATATATATATATATATATATATATAAAGAATAATAAATAAAGTAGGAGGAGATCAATCCTAAAACTATTTGAAATTTAATATCTAATTAAACAAGCGTTACAAGTGACAAATGTCTGTGATTGTAGCATAGCATCGGCATGAAAAAAGTTGCAAGAAGAGGAATTTGTAGCCGGGAGAAGTATTTTACACTTGCATTTACAATCTTAGTAGAATTAGAGAGACTATGACATTGCAAATAATCGTAACCAGGTTCCAAGATCATTGTAAGAATCGACAATTACAACAGGAATAAGATATGCATTTAGAATTGTATTATAATTGCCATAATTGTCATTTAGAATCGGAAACATAATTGTTATTTAAAATCAAATTGACATTTGACTATGACATGCCAAATCTTGATATTGAGAAACCTGTAGCAATGAAACAAAAATGAAAAGGTATGAAGTATTCCAAGAGACACAACTTACATTGAAGCTAGTGACAGCATTTAAACATAAACATTCAACTAGTTAAACAAGTTAACATTTGACCAGTTTTATAAACATTGGGAAAACTGGCTACTAGAATTCAAAACAAGCATAAGGGCATTTTGAAGAGTGATATACACATTGCCATTTTGCAAGTTGCGAGGGGCATTTTAAATGGGGCAACGAACAATTGACTATAGTTGCATTGACAACATTGCCATGATTAGAGAGATGTTGATTCTAAATTACAAAATCACAATATGTGCAAAATGACAACATAAACATAAACATTTAAACTAGTGATACATCAACATAAACATTTAACCAGTGAAACATCAACATTTGTGCACTTCTATAAACAATGGAAGAAGTAGCAACATAAAATTTGACCAGTTCTATAACATTTAAGGGCCAATACCAAGCGCATACAAAAAGATAAATCGTGGCATGCCAAAATAACAATGATCAAGCCTATACAAAGAGAGAAACCATGGCATTGTGAAATATTTAACCATGTACTGGAGACAATTACGATCATTTATACAAAAGAGCATTTTGAAGAGTGATATTCACATTGCCAATCTGCAATTTGCAAGAGGCATTTTGAAAAGGGACACACCCAGTTCAATGAACAATCAACCACAACTGCATTTACGACATTGCCATGATCAGAGACATGTTGATCCTAAATGACAAAGTCACAACATGTACAAAATGAGAGTATTGAAACATAAGCATTTAACTAGTGAAACATCAACAATGGAAGAATTAGCTATACACCATTTGACCAATTTTACAACATTTAAGAGCATTTTGAAGAGTGATGTGTGCATCAGAAGCATGTGCAAAAAAGACAATGTTTAAACATAAACATTCAAACATTAACATTTGAAAAGAGATGTCAGTAGTTCAAGCATTAATCACATGCATTGTACATGTACGAAGTATCCATAGACAAGCCACTAATTCAAAAAGTATATCTCTAGGGTCTGTTGTCAGACTAGTTAATTGCAAAAAATACAAAGTGCAGGTGGAAGGAAAACTTTAGTTGGGAATGCATAGAACCTATCAGTGCTATGAACATTTCTAACACCACAAGAATTAGGCATGGAAAGTTGATGGTAGCAAATGCTTGCTATTGGAAAAGTTGATGAAATATTCAGTGCATTTTGGCAATTTTCATTTGATCATGCATTCAGAGACTGGAAAGTATATTTTTATAAGACATTTTAAACAACACGCAAAGAGACAAAAAAAAGTGCAAGAGTGGGAAAGAAGTTTGTTGCACTTTTAAAATGTTATTATGAAGATATAAATATAATAAAGGTGTTTAAAAGTTTTGGAACAAGTTACATAGAGACAAAAAAAAGTATCAACAGTCACAAATGCACTTTGCTACAATACCAAAAAATAAAGTATCAGTTCCAAGAGTGTTTCAAAATGCAAAATCGCATGATATTTGAGCTACAGGATTAGCAAAGTGGAGAAAAGTTTCAGTCATTCAGGAACTTTGATATCAACAATGACATTACTAGTTGTCAGTGTGAATGTAGCTTCTATCCTCAGGCTGCACAACTGAAAGACTATAGCTGAGATGTTGTTTGTATAGTTTTCATAGGAAATTGTTGCAATTGTTGGACAATGTTCTTGTAGCAACGACATTTGCAAAGTCCAATTGATTGTCCCATTTTCCATTTCTAGAACACATTCCATGAAATGATCATATCTGAATTATGTGTTTTGTTTGCAAGTTGCACAATCAGACAAAGCTATGTGGCACTAGAAGATTGCATGTGTTGCAAAATCTTTGAAATGGTGCTGAGAAGATGTTTTAAATTCTCAAGGTCCCTTGTACCTATAGCATGGATATGGATATTAGGAGGGTCTTTTTTTTAAGGTGGGGGGAGGGGGAATTGAACTATATCTATTACCATTGCTAGCCTTAAGCAGAGCTGAAAGTTGGAAAAGACTATTTCTAGATCATATTTTTTGGAAACTAAAAGAGGAGGCATATAGAAACAGGCAAGAGCCAAAAGCATATTTTAACAAAAAACAAATCGAACTTAGATTTTTATTTTAAATATTTAGCAAAGGAACTTTGAGATCTGAAGATGGAACTGTAGTAATCTATTGTACTAGAATCTTGTATAAGTTTTTGTACAAAAATGTTTGAAACAATGGAAGAAAACATATCAAATGCAGTGATATTAGCAAAGAAAAATAAAGAGAAATGGATGGTTAATACTTTCCTATGTGTTTGCATGCAGAATAGAAAGCAAATGTGATTTTGCAGACTCATCATTCAGCGCATCAGCAAATACCCCAAAAGAAAAGCGTAAGAGCTGGGAACCTTTTGGCCCACTCCTAACAACATTCTTGAATAGATACACTTGGCATTTTTTCTAACAAGAGGTCGTGCTCTACTTTGGAGAAAATATCAGTGGAACTTTAATTTAATTGCAGCTATAAGGGTTTGAAACATGTTAGAAATTAAAAGCAAAATGCAATAGATGCAAGATGTAAATGTGTTGACACAGTTCCGTCGATAGGGGTTCACTTCACACTGTCGTCAACAAACACCAACCAAACACCCTTAAGCACCGACCCATAAAGGTTTTACCCTTTCCAACAACACCCGCGAAGCGAGTAAAGTCTCACCCAAGATGATTAAGGGGGCTGTAGGAAACAGGTTTCCGTAGTGGGGAAAGGACATGCATTTACTTCGACTCTATCACAACAGAAACCAGAGATTCACATTCGCATCATGCTTTAAAATTCAGACATACATTCATCATTCGCATATTCTCTATGTAATCAACATTCGCGTTAGCAGAGTAACACTAGTGATCGCATCAATCAAAACTTACAGAAAAACATAAAGCATTCATCATTCGACATGAGCAGAGATAAAATAACATATCCAAACATCTTCATGCATTAACTCATCAAAACCTGTGGTATAACCTTCATAGAAACAGTTCAGAACACCTTATTGCGGATCCATACAAAACTGCCAAAAACAGAGTAAAAAATTACAGAGTTCATCCTCACATCTATCAATCACTTAATATCTCATTCTAGGATCGGATGCCCTTAGGATTACATTCATATTCTTATTTATAGCCAACTATGGCGGTTACAAAATGGTCCAAATGACTCTTTCTAACAAACTAAACTAATCTTGCGCTTCCTTGTTCTCCACGAATGGCCCTTTCTTCTGCGGATGGTCCTTCTTCACTACTATCGATTTCTGCACTTTATGCGGTCTAACCCCGTGCCAACAGGCCCCCAACACAAACTTATGGCTCGCCCTCGAGCCACCTCAGCTGGCTCTGCTGCAACTGTTCTCATCCTTCTTTGTGATAAAATTCTGAGGTTGTTCTTTCCGTCTGGAGCTCGCTGTCATGTACTTCTCGAACGCATCCTCCAGTCTCTCAGTCATTGTCATGTACTTCTTGAACTCATCCTCCAGTCTCTTGGAACCTTCATCATCTATTCCTTCACGGTCGTCTGTTGTCTTTGACCTTAGATTGTGACTAGACGGGAATTCCTCGACAACACCAACTTGTGGAGCGAGTGTAGCATTCAGGCACATCTGTTTCACACATTTGATCATCCTTTATTGGTGTCGGTGTGCCTTTGCCCTGGGTACTTATGCGGTCGGAGGGACTGCTACTCTTCTAACACTAGAAACTTGCTTAACCATCTTAGGTAAAACCTCATATTTGTTTTTCCTAATACTAGGTGCCTCTGCATCACCTGGTTGCTCATGAACACTTGTTGTTCTTTCCCTTGGCACACTTTGGGTGCTTCCACTGGAAACGAAATGCACCATTGAAACTATCTCACTTCCTCTTTCCACAACTTCCTTGGACTTGCCTACTAAATCTCTTCATCCGACTTACTTCATTCGACTTACTGACTCTCTTCATTCGGCTTACAACCTTTAATCTCTTCTCCTATATTTATGCTTGCTCCTCGTGTCCTTGACACCTGATTATCGAATCATTCGCGAAATCTTTCCCATAGTGATCTGATTATGTCCTCAAGTGTGTCATCATCCATCTCCGTCCTCTTCTGGTGATGCTTAGTCGCAGTAATCACATGTTGATTGGACTCCCGCATGTTAAACGTGCTAAGCATCGACGAGCGACCCGTCTGGCCATGTCTCCCACTTTTTGTCATAATTGCATTTTTTTTTGCCTGTTTCTCAACTGTTATGCACCTAATCATGGCAATAGGGTTTCAACCGATTCCCGTTTACCTGCTTTGGCAACAATATCCCATCTAAACTTTGTAGCTGCACCGCACCTTCGTCAGTGACAAAATTTATTATGTAGGGACCTAACCAATGCATCTGTAACTTACTTGGGTGCTTTGCAAACTTACTATCGTATAACAGAACCATATCTCCGCGTTGAAAGTGCTTTGGTTTAACGTGGCGATCATGCCAAGCCTTCTGTCAATCCTTTTCTACCTTCTGATGAAATCCTGCGAAGAACCGATCCTCATCGAGCTATACTAACAGTGCCAACCGTTCTTCCAGTGCTCCGTCGTCGCTCATTCCTATGGCGGCTATGATGTGCATACTGGGGATGATATACTCCATCGACATTACGACTTCCTTCCTGTAAACGAGCTTGAACGAGGTCTGGCCGGTCAATCGTTTGCAAGTTGTGCGATACGCCCAGAGTATCGTTGGAATCTTCAAATCCCAATCATCACAATTTGTGTTGCATACCTTTGTGAGTGCATGCTCCAAGATTTTGTTGAATGCCTCAACTGTCTCGTGAGATTGTGGGTGATATGGGGTGCTCTTCCTATGTTGAATTTGAAACTCCACCGTCATCGCTGCAATCGTCTGATTAACAAAATGAGTCCCCTGGTCACTCATTAGTATCTTTGGGCACCCAAACCTGATGACAACGTTATCGAAGAGGAATCTTGCTGTAGTCGTAGCTGAGCAATCCTTTACCGGTGCAGCTTTTGCCCATCATGTCAAATAATCTGTCGCAGTGATTATGTAGTGCGACCCTGTTCTTTTTCCTGGTGGGTTGATGGGTCCCACGAAGTTAACTGCCCACTTGTCAAAAGCCTGCAATGCCAATTGAGGTACTAATGGTGTTTCATCCCTTTGGTACAGCTTCCCTGTCTGTTGACATATGTCATAGCATTTGGCATAGTCCGCAGCATCTCCATGCATCATCGACCACCATAGTCCTGCTCGAAGGATCTTCCTAACAATGGCTCGTCCTCCATAGTGTCCTATGATTCCATCATGATATTCCGCTAAATCCTTTCCTATTCATGCGGAAGGACGTATCGTCGAAGTATCTCATCTGGTACCATCTTATATAGTTGCCCTGCAATTAGTTGGAAATCTGCAGCTTTGACGACTAACTGCTTCTTCTGGTTGGTGGTGAATTCCTCCGACGCCTTCTCTGTAACCAAAAATTGAATAATTTACTCGTAATGGTCATCGACCATTCCAACCCTGAACAACTGAGCATCGGGCAATCCTTCGTCAATGTTCCTTGGATCGTCTCCAGACTCTATCCATGACAGATGGTCTGGTCCTGCATTCAGTCGTCCAGGCTTTACAATTATCTCGAAGTTAAATTCTTGGAAGAGTAACAGCCATCGACATATTCCCCCCCTAACACAAGCTTGTTCACCAGGTATTTTAGTGTTGAGTGATCGATGAACATTTTAAAATGCCCCCCTAAGAGATAGTGTCAAAACTTCTGTAAGGCGTAGACCATCACCAAACCTTCCCTTTCTGTGGTTGTGTAATTCTTCTCCGTAGTAGACAAATTTCTACTTGCGAACACAATCGGGTGGTCTATCGCTCCTTCTCCCGGTTGGGCCAATATGACTCCCAGTGTGACTGATGATGCATTGACATGAACGTGGAACTCCTTCATCCAATTTGGAAATGTTATTATGGGTGTTGCAACCATCTTTGCTTTCAATATATCCAAACTCTTCTGGCACTCTTCATTCCATTCGAACTTGGAGTCTTTCTTCAACAATTTTTCCATCGGCAACGTGATTGTTTCATACCCTTTGATAAACTTCCTGTAGTATCCCATGTGTCCCAACGTCACTCTCAATTGTTTGACTGTTGTTGGAAATGACAGGTCGATAATAATGGAAATCTTTGCAGGGTCGACCGACATTCCTTCCCTGCAAACAATGTGCCCCAACAAAATCCCAAATGGAGCGCAGAAAATGCATTTCTTTAGGTTCAACGAGATCTGATGTTGTCGACATCTTTCCAGCATCAACCTCAGATTCGCGACGTGATCCTTGACCAGCCCATACACTGTCCAATCATCCATGTATACTGCGAGAAATTTATGGATGTAATCCTTGAACGCCGCAACTACTAGTCTTGAAAAAATTGTTGGTGCATTCTTCAGGCCAAATGGCATCATCGTATATTGAAAACATCCCATTCGGTGACGAACGTTGTTTTGTGCCGATCCTCTTTTGCAATCTTTATCTGGTGGTAGCCTAAGAATCCATCTGTGAAGGAATATATTTCCTGACCTCCCACTCCTTCTAATACTTAATCCGTAATTGGTGTGGGGAATGGATCATGTAGGCATGCATCATTCAGCTTTCTTAAATCGACGCAGATCCTGACTTCGCCGGTTTTCTGATCTTGGACCACCATCGGGCTGATCCACTATGATTCTTCTACTGGTTCTATAATTCCTGCTTCCAGCATTCTCTCAATCTCAGCCTTCACCCGTTCCTTGTACCGCGGATTTAACTGGTAAGGTTGCTGCTTGACCGGCTTCGCATCAGGTTTCAATGGGATTTTTAGTTCGCCCAGGTCACCCGAAATTCCTTTCAACTTCGAGAATTTTGTCGGAAACAAGTCGTGAAACTTGTGCAATAGATCCGTCATCTTTGCAATAGTTGAGTCATCCCAATAGTCTCTGATGCTCGCGAACTTGGGATTCTCTTCTGACCCAATGTTCACTTTCTTGATTCGCAATGGCTGCTAAAATTTGTAAGAAGGCATATCCGGTGCCTCAACGCTGTGAATTCCTTTTGACTCTGGGATATACGTAGCCCTTGGATCATCCTCATCATCTGGTTCTCCTGTTATGTTGTAACATTCCATCATCATTTGGGGTGTCGCAGTCCACTTAAGTCCCATAGGTTGCTATGTCGGAACTATGTTGAGTACCTTCTCCCTAACCTCCTATAATGCGTTATGAATGAAGGGGTTTTCGTCGGAGAAACTGAACGTTTGGCTAAAGCCAATTGTTAGTTGTTCCCATGAGGTTGTTCCGCATCGCAATTCTGCTGTGATATACCAACTTCGTGGTACTTCATCCAGTGTGTGAATAAACGCATGGACACATTCTCGTTTCGCTTGTGGTCCCCATTTTCTTTCACATTCATGCAAATGCTCCTTCGGATCTCCTCTACCATCTTACTTTCTTCCGCAGTGTCCTTTAGTGTCGCTGACCCTAACCGTCATTAGGTGTTGACATAGTGGCCAGTTAGTTATTGTGGATTTTTGCGCCACCCACCATCGCGCTGGTGTAGCCTTCAGGGCTTCCTCCAAGGCCAATAGTTGTTGTAGTTATGCCACTTTCTCTTCAAATTCAGTGAGAAATGTAGCCAAATTGGGTAACCCTCATACGTTAGTAGCTCACACTCTTCTATAGCTACCCATCGCAGCGACTGAGTGATCCGTGCACACCTCCTAAACGATACTTCATGCGGTCGCTTCTACCAATTTTCAAGTGCTTCATCCGAATCTGATGACGTCAAACTGCTACTGTGCCACCCTAACTCTCCATCTGCAGTAGGGTTGATGTAGTCTTTAGAGATGTTGTAGAGATTGTCCCATCCCTCAGTGAATCCATCGCTTGTTATTTCAACATACCTCTGCCCTTCCGTGGGGTCAAGAGGTGCCACTACCATTATCTCACGGTTCTCGAACGACATAGTTATTTTCTTGAAGTTGATAATAGCCTAATTCTCCATCGCCCAATCTATCCCTAGCAACACTGGGTAGGGGCTTGTATTGTCCACAATTTCGATCACATCAAAATATGCGTATGCTTTGAGTTCCTCAATCTCAACAGGGACCTGGCATAATCGACCGATCAGGGTGACCTTACTTTGGTTTGCTAGTCGCAGTTGTGCAAGGGACCAAGCCAACTGTGGTTTCCCCATCAGTTCCCATGTATGTTTTGTCAGGATGTTTACATCTGACCCCAAATCCAAGATAATGGAGTCGACATCGAATGCTCTGACTTGGTGGACATCCACATTTCTCTTCCCGTCTTTCTCTTATGTATGTGATTGACCATTCGCTCCTTTTGTGCACCCTCTCGTCGATTTAGAGGTTGGATATCTCTGCCAATGCGTCCTGATCTTTTTCTAGCTCCAGGCAACTCTCGAGGAAGGATCTTAAGGTGTTAGCCTTTTTCTGTGAATTCATCGTGTCGAATGTCGGCGACATGTCGTAGGTAACTTCTTTCTGGTGAAGAGGTGGCTATCCCAGCTGCATCATTGCCTCTTGTGCTTTCAAGAAAATATCCCTTTCGACTTCGGCATCAAATGTGACTTGTTTTCTTGCTGTCGGTCGAATGCTAGCCTGTGACCTGTCGGCTCCTGTCACAGCTCCTCCTCGAGTCACTATTCCGACAATCACATTTGACTTCTATCCTCTGCTGATATCTTATGTACCGCTGGTGGCGGATTCTGGTTTTGACTCTGATTTTGCGGAGGTGGGGGTAGGTTCTTAGTTTTCCACTTTGCGATGAGCTGAGGACAGTATTCGACCCCATGGTCCATAGCGCTGCAGTAATTTCACTGTGGGGTTGGATTTGGACAATCCCTCTAGTAATGCCCCTGCTGACCACAATTATAACATATGATGGGTCCTCGACCTCTTCCAACAGCTCCTCCTCGATCGACACCAGTACCTCAGCCACTGCAGAACCCCCCTCTAAATCCTCCTCGAAGTGACCTGTATGGTGGGTACTACGGTTGACCATACTGTGGCTGCGGATATTGTGGTTGAACATATTGCGGTTGTTGAAATTGTGGTTGTGGATATTGCGGTTGACTATACTGTGATTGACGATACTGCGACTGATCATAGTGCGGTGGTGGATTATATTTAGGCTGTTGTTGATTGTACTGTTGTTGTTGTTGTATCGGTGGTTGCTCCTCTCCCTTCATGAAGAATGTATTCGTAGTCCTTTCTTGGAGTAGGTCATAAGCTCTACAGTCTTTCTCATCATGGCCAACCGATCGACAGAACTTGCAATACAAGTTCACTAGTTTCGACACCATCTTCTGCAGGTACACATATTCTTTCGGTCGATGTCCTCTTGTTTGACAGATGTGACACCAAGGCATCCCTCCCTGATTGAGGGGATTCGGTGCACCTGATTACAAATATTCTTGAAATTTCGGGCACTGATCCCTGTGATGTCCTTTTGTCCTACATCTAGTGCACCATACGTCTTCGCAGGCCTCTTTTCCCTTCTTCATATCCTGTAACTGGATCATCAAATTTTCCAACTGCGCTTGTATTCGATCCATGCCTACACCTATTTCGCCGATTGGTGAATCCTCTAGCTTCATTGCGATCTCCAGGGCTTCTGCCTGAGTCGCTACCTTCTGTTGCATCAGCGGGCCACGAATGTGCGGCACCAACCCGACGATAAACCATTCTTTATGTTTCATATCGCTCATCTCGAAACTCACTTTCGCCATTAGCGTTTTGTACCACTGGTCAAATTCCCATATTGACTCATTGGGAAACTGCTTGATTTCTTTGAGCTCAGTTATGTACTGCAACTTGGATTTTGGTTTTCTAAATTCATCGATCATCCCCGCCTTGATATGTGGCAATGTTTTATCTAGAGTTCCCATCGGTACCTTCGTAAAATTCATGTACCAGTCTAGCGCACGACCCCTGAGGGTTGTCACTAACTGTCCCTTTTTGATATTTTCATCCTGGACCTGCTTCACAGTCCAAACCGCCTCACACAAAAACCAATATTGTTCAGGGTCCTCAGTCCCGTTACCTTGGAAGGTTGGCATCTTTGTGTCGTCACCCGCCATTCTTTCGCTTCTACTATTATTATTTACTTATCTGTTACTCTTACTATTGTTCTGGCACGTAGGACAGCTCTGCAAATAACTTGTATTTCCTCTTATCAAGTTCTGAGTAGTGCACGGAGTTAGAGGTATGTTGTAGCTTAGGGTATGTCCTTCTTCGACTTCTAGGGTAGCCTGTTCACTTTATTCTTCGTCGTAATAAGGTTGCTTCATCCCTTATGGTCCGGTTTCGCAATCTTCCATTCCGATCCCCTCAAGAGACTCTCTCTCAGTCCTCCTCTTCTTCTTTGGTTGCTGGAATATCACCCCACTCCTCAAGGTACCACAATCATCTTCAGCCTCCCTTAAAAATTCGTCATCACTCATGTACATCTAACCCGCATCTTTCTATTGGACCCACATTCACGCGGTGTCCACAACTTCCGCACACTGATCTTCTACTCGTCGGAATTCATCCTCAGTATACCTTTTTCACAGACGAGCCTCTTAATCCACAACTTTAGCAATAGCAGGAATCTCCCTCTAGGTCCTTTGAAAAATTTCCTTTCTGTGTCGTTGTATGATTTGATCGTGTCCACAACAAACTCAGTGATGTATCCCTCTAGGATACTGTCCAACCAAAAGTCAAGAGCCCGAGATACACTATTGTCGACCCGTTTCAGCTGTTGTATCAGTTCCAGAGTCCAATGGTTAGGTTCACCTCCTTGGCAATGGTTCTTCTGAAATGTCAGCTGCGCCAACCACTTGTGCAGCAATACCGGGAATTCGCAGAAGAATATCTCGTGGATATCAGAGTAAATATGCTTTTCCAACCAACTACTTGTTGTCTGCCCGGGGTTCCGATTTTCTCCTTCCACAAATTCTTCTGCTTTCTTGTCAAACCAATCCCGAATCTTCGGTTTCGTAGGGTGCCACAACATGTCCTTATCTTTCTTCTTCAAGGTCTCGGAAATGGAACCATTTGTTGACACGGTTCTGTCGACAGGGGTTCACTTCGCACTGTCATCAACAAACACCAACCAAACACCCTTAAGCACCGGCCCAGAAAGGTTTTACCCTTTCCAGCAACACCCGCGAAGCGAGTGAATTCTCACCCGAGATGATTAAGGGGGCCGCAGGAACCAGGTTTCTGTAGTGGGGAAAGGACATGCATTTACTTCGACTCTATTGCAACAGAAACCAGAGATTCACATTCGCATCATGCTTTAAAATTCAGACATACATTCATCATTCGCATATTCGCTATGTAATCAACATTCGTGTTAGCAAAGTAACACTAGTGATCGCATCAATCAAAACTTACAGAAAAACATAAAGCATTCATCATTCGACATGAACAGAGACAAAAGAACATATCCAAACATCTTCATGCATTAACTCATCAAAACCTGCGGTATAAATTCGCAGAAACAATTCATAACACCTTATTACGGATCCATACAAAATTGTCGAAAATAGAACAAAACATTACAGAGTTCATCCGCACATCTATCAATCACTTAAGATCTCATTCTAGGATCGAATGCCCTTATCAGGCTTACATTCATATTCTTATTTATAGCCAACTATGGTGGTTACAAAATGGTGCAAATGACCCTTTCTAACAAACTAAACTAATATTGCGCTTCCTTGTTCTCCACGAATGGTCCTTTCTTTCGCGGATGGTCCTTCTTCGCTACTGTCGGCTTCCGCACTTTATGCCGTCTAACCTCGTGCCAACAAAATGGTATTTGAAACCTGGAATTAGAAATAAAAGATTTGTTTGAGATCAATGAAGAACATATAGTTGTAGTGTCATTAATTGTTGTTCCATCTTTGAAAAATAGTTCATAGTTTCTATTATTTTGCTGACATGCAATCACGAGAGCTACAACAGAATCCACATAGTAATAATTTGTTGAGCTAGAAATAGCATGCATGGTCATGTCTGGAGCCAATCTGCACTATCGACAAACTTGTTGTATTGCTTCAACATAAGTATGGTGTTGCAATTGAATACAATACTTTTCATCATCTATATCTCTGTGAGGAACCTGCAACAATTAATTGATAAAATGCACAATATATGAGATCACAAAATATTTTATTGATCGTATGCCACTTCGAGGGGAAAACCTCCTTTGAGCAAACTCAATACACATAACTTCATGGTACCTTCATTAGCCTCAACACACACTTATATACTAAGTCTATGCCCAATACTATGGGTCAATACCATGGGACATATAATACTACGGGACGACTTAATAAGCATATGCGTACAATACTATGGGTAAATACCATGGGATAATACAAACTATGGATCAACAAATACTATGGGATGACTTACAAAGCATATGCGTCCAACAAAAATATACTAACAAAGTAAAGAGAAGGGTTGACACGGGTTCCTAACATCCCCTCTCCCTTAAGAAAAAGTTTTGTCCTCAAAGCTTTAGATGTGGAAATTGATGTGGAGTCTGAAGGAGTGGTTCCCCTATAACATCCTCGAGTTTCATTCCGTGCCACTGAATTAATACCTCTGTGATAGAGTGAGAGAGAAGCTGACGCCTTTTGAGTGTCGGGGAGGATTGCTTGGAAGGATGTAGACGAAGAAGAACCATATCAACTGTGTGAAAAGTGCGCTCAGAACGGTGTTGATCGACTTGTTGTTTCAGTCGAATTCTTGCCATGTGAAGATTGTCCTGTATAATGAGAAGAATCTGATCACGGTTTCAAAGAACTGAGTCAATTTCCTGAACTGGGGAACTGCTGAGGGTGTATGGAAGAAGAACTGGCGGTGCATGTCCATAGAATGCTTCATATGGTGTCATTTTAGGTGTGGTATTGTACCACCGGAGCGCTTCAAGGAAATCCATAGAAATAGCTGACCAAATCTATGTAGGGATGGGCAAGGGTTCGAGCAATCCCAAAAGGAGTGTCATTTCACCCTCGTTGACGTGGAAAGTATCACAGTCAACCACCATCTGTTGAATTGTCATTTTCAGTCCCTGCCAAAAGAAGTTACATTGTTCCCAGTCATACGTTTTTAGGAACCGAGAGTGCCCTGCCGATGGAGAAGCATGGAGTTCATAGCAGAGATAGCCCTATTGAACATATTGCAACCAATTTGGAACAAGTAGAGAAATAGCTGTAAGAGAAACTGGGTCATCAAATGTGCGAGAAGGAGCATCTGCCACCAGGTTGTCCTTACCCTTCTTGTAAGTGATCGCATAGGCATAACCCATGAGTTGGATAACCCATTTCAGGTGTGTTGGGGAGGAGACCCATTGTTCCGGGAAATTTTTCAGACTCTGGAGATTAGTATTGATGAAGAAATAATTCCCTAATAGGTATGGCTGCCACTTTTGTATTGCATGCAAAATAGCCATCATTTCCTTCTGAGATGTAGATGCGGCTAAATTCTTACCGGAAAGGTCTCTTGAAGGCCACAATCCCACTGGTTCAGCAAAGACACCTGCATATCTATCTAAGGAAGTAGTGGAGACCGTTGATGGGTGCATCTGAATGGAATGGAGCTGAGCGATGACACCATGTGAATTCTTCTTAAGGATATTTTCTAGGCGATGTGAACTAATGATGCGGAGAGACCTTGGTTGTAAGCCCGTAAATTTGTGTTGTTTCCCATTGACTGAAAACTGCATCCAAAGTTCAGCAAAATCCCATTGGATAGGGCCAAGAGTGCGTAACCATTGAACACCCAAAACCACATCACATCCACCTAAGGACAAGGAAAACATGTCAGAGCGCAGGTTATAATCTTCGAGAGAGATACGCACATTGTGACACTTCCCCTTACAAGGTAAGGTGCCCCCATTGGCAATCATGAATTCAAAGTTGGAGCAAGGATGGACAAAACAATCAGCCTGTTTGGCGATCTGATGGTCAATGAAATTATGAGTGCTACCAGAATCAATGAGTATTGTAAGAGGGATCTTCTTGAAGTAACCCCTGACCCGCATTGTTTGGGGGGTGGTAATTCCGGCTAAAGCATGGAGAGATATCTTTGGCTGGTCATCCTGAGATGGAGGATCAATAGGCGGCTCTTGAATGTCGACCTGATCATCTATTGCATCTGGAGTTTCTTCACCAATTTTAGAGGCAGGCGGAGAATCCACATCCAAGAGATAGGTCTTTGCTTAACACATCTATGTCCCTGAGTGAATTTCTCATCACAATTATAACAAAGCCCTTTTTCTCTGAGTACCCGCATCTCTATTTCAGACAAATGCTTGATAGGAGTTGGTCGAGGAGTTGGCGGGATGGGAGGTCACTGAGAACCCATATTTCTGAAGGGAACAAAAGTGGGTTTGGAGCGTTGTTGGGATGCAATCTTGTCTTCTAACAACTTAGCCAACCCAAGGGCTTCCAACATTGTGTTGGGACAGAACATTTTGACCTCTGAGCGGATTTCATCCTTAAGACCACTGATAAAAAAACTCTTGTAGAATTCATCAGACAATCCTTTTGTATGATTAGCTAGTCTCTCAAATTCTGTTTGATACTCTCTCACAATGCTAAATTGGCGAAGTTTAGTGAGTGCTCCTGTGAAGTCATCAAAAGCACTAGAACCAAATCGTTGCAAAATGAGTTGGCAAAAATCTCTCCATTTTGGCTCGTCGTGAGCCTTGATGTACCAACGGTAGCATTGAAGAGATTCCTATTCCAAATGAAAGGATGCAAGTGGAACTTTGTTGACATCAAAAGTATTATGTAGAATGAAATATTGTTCTTCCCAATAGATCCATCCAGTCGGATCAGTACCATTGAAGTGAGGAAAATCAAGTTTCAGACCACGGAAATTGCTGGAAGAAGATAACCCATTGTCTGAAGAAGACTCTGACTGTCGTTTATTGTTCATGGTTGAATGCTCAAGATGGAGGTTGAGAAATTTTTCATCCAGATCCTGGAGTTTGGTTTTGAGGGCTGCAAGTTCTTCCTCTATGGTTTTTGCTCCTGCGCGGGTGACAACCATAGCCAGGATTTTTTTTTTTTTTAAGTGGGTAGATAAACAAAAACAGAAACTGTATTAGTAAAGGAAAATCTGGATTTGGGAAAAAATTTGATGGGTAATTTGGGTTTGACTAGGTTTTGGACACTTTCAAAGGGATAGGGAAGCATAAAAGGGGGATTTTAGAAGTGGGGTGAAAGAATGAGAAAATTTGGCAGAGAGGGAGAAAGAAGCATAAATATGAAATGAATACTGTGGTAAAATTTGAAAGCGATTGGGTGAAAATCGAAGAAGTTATGGCAAACCCAAAAAATAGACAAATGTAGAATTTCTGGCGTTGGGATGTGGAATTTGGGATAAGGTCCTCAGGAATGAAATATGCAGAATGGGATTACAAGGGTGTCAGGGAAGTTTCAAGGAAAACAGAGTTAAAACAAGGGAGATATGGTGGAAAAATATATATATATTTTATTTTTATTTTTTAGAAATGGATATGCAATGGTGCAGAAGGGATCGACAACAGATGGATCTGCAATGGCACGAAAGTGATCGGAAACAAATGGATCTGCAATGGCGCGGAAGTGATCGGGAACAGTTCCGAGTAGAGGAAATCTCTGATTTATCAGTTAAAAATAGATATGGACCCCAGGTATGCTCGGCTTCCTAACGGTTCAA
Organism: Larix kaempferi; assembly: GCA_027924585.1. Classification (NCBI taxonomy): domain Eukaryota; kingdom Viridiplantae; phylum Streptophyta; class Pinopsida; order Pinales; family Pinaceae; genus Larix; species Larix kaempferi. Next base: position 42,971,105 of record BSBM01000047.1, read on the forward strand.
GGGATTCACTCGGCCACCAATGCTATTTGACGACTTGCGTATTGGGGCAGTACCCCTCACTCCACGGCTCAGGTAAAACTGATAACCGCTTTGCCACAAATGATAGCTCTTGGTTTACCTCACACATGGGAACTAGTCAATCAGGTAGGGGTCGTTTCCCTTTTCACTGGCAGGTCCTCTCAATGGGCTAGCTACTTCAGGGTTCTTGTGGTACTCCTCACAATGAGTTTTAGGGCTTATACCCAATTACTTCCCACAGTTAAGTGGATAGGGATTATTCCCAGATTCGAACCTGCAACAGATGCGGAAAAAATTTTGGCAGAAATTTCACCCAACGAGCCCAAAAAGTGCTCTGATACCAGATGTGAGGAACCTGCAATAATTAATTGATAAAATGCACAATATATGAGATTACATAATATTTTATTGATCGCAGGCCACTTTGAGGGGGCAAGCTCTTTTTAACAAGCTCAATACAAATAACTTCACAGTACCTTCATTGGCCTCAACACATACTTATATACTAAGTATATGCCTAATACTATGGGTCAATACGATGTGACATATAATACTACGGGACGACTTACAAAGCATATGCATCAAATACTATGGGTCAATACCATGGGCTAATACAAACTATGGATCAACAAATACTACGAGACGACTTACCAAGCATATGCGTCCAACAACAATATACTAAAAAAGTAAAGAGAATGGTTGACACGGGTTCCTAACAATATCATATTGTCCTTTGTGTATGGTTCCAAAGTTCAAGATCCAGACATTATTACCAAGACTAAAGTAATTGATGAATCCAGAAATAAGGTCATTGTTCATATTGATTATGATGGTTAGCTGGCCTTCTTTATCCATTAAATCAACATGTATCATCTACGTCTTGTTTGGTGAACTTGTATTTTTGTATTGTGTAGGTCCATAAAATCCTACCACATCTCCTTCAAAGGAATTTGTATGCGTTCCTGAACATATTTACAAGATAGGAGATGGTGGTCTTGGCATTTGTTTGGTCCCAAAACAATTAACAAGAGCATGATATCAGCAACATAAATAATCTATTTGACAAGGATAACTTGATTTTTTTTTTCAATTATGGAAATTAAGAAAGAAACACATTTAGAAGCACCTTTTTGCTTATCCATGATGTAATATCCCTTGTTAGAAATTTTATTAAAATGACAATTTTCACTTTTTTCCCTAGTTAGACCTTTGACTAGTTTTGAGCTCTATGTCCCCAAATTGCTCCAATTGCTCCCAAATATTTTGAGAAGGTATATGGATGATGTTATAACATAAAAAGGTGTTTCAGGGATGCTTTTGGACCTTTAAAATACTTCTGTAAATCCTCTTTCAATTCTGGCCAATGTAGGGAACTTTACTAATAATTTCCCTTTGACTAGTATTGGTCTCTAGGTCTCAAATTGACTCCAAATGTCTTCAAATACTAAAGAAAGGTGTATGAATGATATTATAACTTGAATATGATTTTAAGGGATGAGATATGGCCACCAAAAGACCTCTGTAAACTCTCCTAAGATTCTGGACCAAGTATGCAATTTTACTAGTAATTTGGGGTTCAAATCCCCTTGGGGTAAGTACTGAAAATGGCTTCCCAAATGCCTCCAAAGCCACTCAAATTTATGAACAAAGGTATGGAATGTATTAATGATATTATTAAGGTCTCATGTGCACCATTAATTGATTATTATATCTGTTCCAACCCTCTCGCATTCAGCTGCAAAAATCAATAATTCGACCCTTGGGGAAATGGCACTATTTCTTCTCCCAATACAATTAAATTGAGTAAAAATACTTCAAATGCTCAAGTAAAGTACATGAAACTTGTAAAATAAATCCATGGAAGTCTATTAATCATAAATATATCATAGAACCATCCATGCATTCGAAATCATCAACATTATCATGCTATACATCAATGTAGTGGGGAAATGGCACTGTTCTTTCATTAAAAATGAGATTTATACATTTCTACTTGGAATTTCGACTTGAAATTTTTGGGATATGAAGAAAAAAATATTTAATTCATATTAAAAAATAAATGGGGCATTCTAAGCTCCCCCAAAGAGTACAATAGCTCACCAAAAACACCCTCCCTCAAGGATCAAGAATATGCCATCAAAACTGGAAATGGTTGAAGGAGTGAGCTGCAATAGAAGAAACCATGAGCTGTCATGTAGATTACACCTGAAAATAAAGACTACATTAAAGCTCCAAATGAAAGTTCTGAATGGCCTTTCCAATTACCAACTTGGATGGGAATCTTTCACCCTCGAAATTGGCTAAGGCAAGAAACTAGTCATCCACTAGCTTTCCCTCTTCACAAATGCAATTGCAAATTCTACAAATGATCAAAATCTGGTTTCATTCTTTGTTATTGAAATTTATAAAGTTCTAATGTCCTCCATGGGTCGAATTCCTTCCAAGAGACTCATGCCAACTCAAGTTGGGAAGAGATTCCAAAGAACGCCACTTGTACAACAATTCCTAGTCTCCCACTTCCACCAAATCACATGTGGAAGCATCTTAGCTGCCCTAACACCCTTGAGCACCCTCTGGGAGTCTATTTTTAGCCCTGACATGTCATATATGTCATATTTCAACCTTCAGGTCTGATTTGTGTCATAGGTGTCATAGATTTTCATCATTGTTGTCATAGAGCTAGGGAATCTAGCCCAAGTGTCTCACTAGCTCCAAATTGCCTCTTCCTCTTCCATCGGAGTTACTCTTCCTATATATTTAGACCTTGGATGAGTCATGCCATGAATAATACCTTTTGGACTTCCCCAAGTATGTTACCATTCACCTTGAATTCGAATTGGTGAGAGAATGATGCCAAGTGTAGTGGGGAAATCTAGCCATATGTGGGTCCCACTTCCTCTATGTGTCTTCATGATCAAATGCCACTTTGATTTTCACTTGCATATATTTATTTAGCTCCTTTATTAAATATTTATGCCATTCTAATGTTCAAACATAATTTATTATCCCCATTATTCCAAATCCAAAGCTTCCACCCCAAACCTAGGAAACTAGTAATTTTCCTCCTTGGCAATTATTTGACCTTTAGCATCAATTTGACAAACTCTAATGAATAGGACCAATGTGATTAGGCCATTGTGACCCAATTCCAAATTTGGGACATGACAAATCCTCCCTTCCCAATATTGCTTGTCCTCAAGCAATTTTAAACATGGGTGTTGAAGAACCTGCTTTCTGTATAATTCTTTGAAGTTGCCATTGAATTGCCCAACCTCGAGTCTTTGAGTTTCCATGAAGATTTCAGAGAGGAACCACCATGCTTGCTGCTGCACTACTCTGATAAAAATCACTTTATTAAGTGGGAAATCCATTTCCCATATTTCTTGTTTCCCCAAAAAATTTGAAACCAATGAGATAAATATTATTCTAGGGTCCCATTGCTTGTATTGCACCCCAACAATTAAGAGTGCTCTCCAACCCACACCATTAGATAAGAGGATTCCTGGATCCCATTTTCATGTATGTATCCTTCCAAACATCATGAGTACCAAATATATATCATCAAAGTACATAACAACATAATGAAAATGTACATCAAGGATATGCTTCATCAAAGAGTCATGAAAGTGCTTATACCTCCAAGCAAGTAGACCACCATTTTCCAAGTGCATACAAGCTTCAAGTGACCAATCAAATCTGCTCCAATGACATAGGTGAGGATCCCATGTCCTATAATGCTGCTCCAAAAGGATGTGATATGCATCAAAATATTTAGACATGTATTCTTTCATCCAGGAAGAGAATGGAGAATCTCCAATAAAATCTGAACCAAATAATGAGCAGAAAAAACAAGGAGACTTCAAATGACTTAAAGTAGTCTCACCGATACATCCCTGAATGTGAGAATCATAAAGGTATAACAAAATATGTGGGTTGCAACAAAAATGTTTTCCAATCATAAATCTACTCACCAAAGTGTTGGATGAAGTTCCTCCAACATCAAATGAATCAAGTGTTGAGCAATAAAAACTATGAGTCTTCAAGTGACTCAAATGCATATCATAGGTGCATCCGTGTAGATGTGCATCATCATAAAGTAACAAAGTATGCTGCTGCAAATGTGAATAAGAATGTGCTCCAACCATGTCATCATAAAAGGTAAATTTAGGAGTTCTGTACTCCTTATGTGGCACCATAAAAAGAACCCTTTCACCCATACTTCATTGAGACTAATGCTGCAAAACATGGAATTGTAAGATGTAGGATAATGAACTAACTCACCCAAATGATAAAAAAATGCAAAAGTTTCATCATGGGAAGGACCCATATGGGTAGTATCATGCATCTCCTTCAAAAGAGTGAAACCTTTGTCATAGATTGGTTCCAATGTAGAGGAATCATGCTCTTCTTTAAAAATTGCATAAACTTCATCAAGAGACAATTCAAGTTACTCTTCCACCACATCAAGTGTTTGGATCTCTTCAAGTTCATATTCAAACACATTAAGCACATTCAAATTTCCACATTTCTCATGATACACCATGTCATGAGAATCCTCCAAACAATCTACCATTTGACAATCTTTGATGTGGCACATTGCTCTTTGAATCTTTTCCATGTCTCTAAGGAAGGATGTTTCCTCCAATGAAGTAGCTCTCCAACAAGAATTTGACACCAATGCTTGAGTGTCATGGAGAATGCTGAGGGACTCTTGGATCTTACTTTCATTTATCTTTAAGGACCCTTCAAGAAAATGAGGCTCTGGCAAATGAACCTCCTCATCTTCTTCATTTTTGCTTGGAACAACTTCATGAAGCTCAAGTGGTGATGGGAAAGTTGATTTCGGTACTTCTTCAACTGCTACAAGGTATTCATTATCATGCTTAATGGAACTTGGGCTTGAAGCAACACTTTCAAAAATGATCTCTATGTCACCAACATAGAGGTGCGAGCACTCATCAGTAGGTACTCCTTCATAGTTTAAGCATCCATCAGTAGATGTTCTTTGGTTCATGTCTAAGCTAGAAGGTGTCTCGAAATGATCTTCCATATTTTCAATAGAATCTTCTTCATGCTCTTGTGATGCCTTTTCATTTTTATCCTTCAAGCAAGATGATGCATTTTCCCCCTTGTTTTCCTTATGATCAATATCTTTGGAATCTCTTTTTGAAGAATTCCCAAAAGCTCTCCTCAAGTGGGACATAATTTCATGCACACATGTATGATACTCACTCCAAGGTTCTTTACAAGAAGGGCATAAACCTTTGTTTACTAACTCCACATCTTCATTTTTGGGCCTATTTTCAAAAATATGTTCAGCATAGTACTCAAAAGACATGGCATTTTGTATATTTTTGCTCGAAGCAAGATATTCTTGATATTTTTGATATTGTTGGGGCAAGGTTTTATATTTTGCTCTCCATCTTTGGAACTCACTCATAGAATTATCCTTGGTTGGTGTGACACACTCATATTCATCAGATTTAAATTCATAAGAATAATCTTCATTTCTCTTGAATTTGTAAGAAGTGTTGAATGATGGCACCTCTTCCTCGTACCATTTACATTATGCTTCATATTGCTCATAAGCATTTGCATATTCCTCATAAGAATTGTACTCATAGGATTCATCATAATAGTAAGACATGGCTGCCAATTATTCTTGAATGTATGTACCTAATCAACAGGCGCAAGGACCATGCTATGATACCACTATAATGTCCCTTTTTAAGAATTTTATTAAAATGACAATTTTTCACTTTTTTCCCTAGTTAGACCTTTGACTAGTTTTGAGCTCTAGGTCCCCAAATTGCTCCAATTGCTCCCAAATCTTCTGAGAAGGTATATGGATGATGTTATAAAATAAATATGTGTTTCAGGGATTCTTTTGGACCTTTAAAATTCATTTGCAAATCCTCTTTCAATTCTGGCCAATGTAGGGAACTTTACTAGTAATTTCCCTTTGACTAGTATTGGTCTCTAGGTCTCAAATTGACTCCAAATGCCTTCAAATATTCAAGGAATGTGTATGAATGATATTAGGACTTGAATATGATTTTAAGGAATGATATATGGCCACCAAAATACCTCTTCAAACTCTCTTAAGATTATGGACCAAGTATGCAATTTTACTAGTAATTTGGGGTTCAAATCCCCCTAGGGTAAGTACTGAAAATGGCTTCCCAAATGCCTCCAATGCCACTCAAATTTATGAACAGATGTAGGGAATGTTTTAATTATTTTATTAAGGTCTCATGTGCACCATTAATTGATTATTATATCTGTTCCAACCCTCTCCCATTCAGCTGCAAAAATCACCAATTTGACCCCTGGGGAAATGGCACTATTTCTTCTCCCAATGCAATTAAACTGAGTAAAAATACTTCAAACGCTCAAGTACAGTACATGAAACTTGTAAAATACATACATGGCAATCTATTAATCATAAATGTATCAGAGAACCATTCATTCATTCGAAATCATCAGCATTATCATGCTATACATCAATGTAGTGGGGAAATGACACTGTTCTTTCATTAAAAATGAGATTTATACATTTCTACTTGGAATTTAGACCTGAAAATTTTTGGAAATGAAGAAAAGAGTATTTAATTCATATTAAAAAAGAAATTGGGCATTAGAATATCCCCCAAAGAGTACAATAGCTCACCAAAAACGCCCTCCCTCAGGGATCAAGAATATGACATCAAAACTGGAAATGGTTGAAGGAGTGAGCTGCAATAGAATAAACCATGAGCTGTCCTGTAGCTTACACCTGCAAATAAATACTCCATTAAATATCTAAATGAAAGGTCTGAATGGCCTTTCCAATTACCAACTTGGATGGGAATCTTTCACCTTCGAAATTGGCTAAGGCAAGAAACTAGTCATCCACTAGCTCTCCCTCTTCACAAATGCAATTGCAAATTCTGCAAATGATCAAAAGCTGGTTTCATTCTTTGCTATTGACATTTAAAAAGTTCTAATTTACTCCATGGGTCGAATTCCTTCCAAGAGACTCATTCCAACTCAAGTTGGGAAGAGATTCCAAAGAACGCCACTTGTACAACAATTCCTAGTCTCCCACTTCCACCAAATCACACGTGGAAGCATCTTAGCTGCCCTAACACCCTTGAGCGCCGTCTTGGAGTCTATTTTTAGCCCTGACATGTCATATATGTTATATGTTAGCCTTCAGGTCTGATTTGTGTCATAGGTGTCATAGCATCTTCATCATTGTTGTCATAGAGCTAGGGAATCTAGCCCAAGTGTCTCACTATCTCTAAATTGCCTCTTCCTCTTCCATGGGAGTTACTCTTTCTCTATATTTCAACCTTGGATGAGTCATGCCATGAATAATACCTTTTGGACTCCCCCAAGCATGTTACCATTCACCTTGAATTCGAATTGGTGAGAGAATGATGCCAAGTGTAGTGGGGAAATCTAGCCATATGTGGGTCCCACTTCCTCCATGTGTCTTCATGATCAAATGCCACTTTGATTTTCACTTGTATATATTTATTTAGATGCTTTATTAAATATTTATTCCATTCTAATGTTCAATAATCATTTATTATCCCCATTATTCTGTAATGTCCCCATTTTGAGCCCCTTCGCATTAAATCGTAAATGATGTAAATATTGATATTTAATCATGGTGAGGAGCTCAAGGCCAAGGCCCCATCATTGATTTAGCGTTTTATGTATCGGCAATTAAAGAAATAGATGCCTATGGTTCTTGTGCTAGATAGACACAATGTAAATAAGACATCACGTAAATACGAATTTTAATTAAAATACCCACAACTAGCTATGCAATGCAACAAAGATATGGGGGCATGATTCTACAAGGAATAGGGAGAGAAATTATTTAAACCCTTGAGCCAATGGTGTTAATCCATGTGTCAATGAGAAAACCAATAAACCACCAACTACCCATTTTGGGTTATGCACCCAATCATTTAATTCTTCCAAGAGTTGGTTGAGGCAATTAATGACTTGGGAATGGAGAGGTATGGAAGCCAATTTCGTGCATGGGAAAGCCATCAACCTGGGAATTCGTATTTTGATTCTTGGGAAAGAAAACACCCACGAAATGGTGCCCAAAGCCATTCCTCACCCAGGGCTTTCATCCTCTCACACAGATTGAGACTGCTGGAAGTTACATTCACGTTTTTCATAAAAAACGCAGGGTTTTCCTTGCCCAGAAACTCGTTTTTGGTTTTGGACAGTAGCTGGGAAGAAGGGGCTGCGATTTGGGACCATATGGAGGTCGTTTTGTCCCAGAATTGCCATGGGCATTTTTCCTAAAACCGATTTCTGCTTCCTGGGGTTTTCCCAAAACCTCCATTGTTCCTTTTTAACCTTCCCACGTTTTTCTGAAGCTCAGGGAATCATTTTCATGCTTATCACTGTACAAACATTTTTCTCCTGTCCAGCCATTGTAGTTAGCTGATTATCTGCATCCCTGTTTGATTTGGAGACTGTAAGCAAGAGATTGGAGTGGTAGTGGACAGAGAGGGCTTGATAAACCTAGTGGGGGAGACAACCTCTCAAGAAGATCAAGAGTGCTTTGGCTACTCTTCTATGCACACCCTGAGAGCACTAGATGGGGAAGGTATGGCTTGAGGGACTGTACATCAGTGAAAAGAATACTTCCTTGTGCTGGGTGTGTAGGTATTGTGGGTGCCAAGCTAGATAGATCTTGTAAGGTTATCCTTGGCTCTATGCTTGAGCTCAATAGCTTAGCAACTCTTCCTTCTATTTCCTAGCAGCCTAATAAACCCAATTGTAGATTGGCTTGGCTCATCTTGGTGTATGCTTGGCTATGTGTGAGTCTGTTGTTCCCTGGTTCCTTGTAGAAATCATGCCCAGCTCGGGGGTGGCAGTTGTATCAAGAGGTTGATAAGCACAACTGGCCTATGGTTAGGTGGAACGTTGCAGATGTATAGCTGGTTGCTTGGGACTACTTTGTTAAGATAAGTATTCTCTTTTATAAATTCTGTAATGTCTTTATTTAATGGTTGTCACAGAAATTTTGAATGTATGTTAGATATTAAACATGATTTTTAATTCCGCTGTGTTTCTATAACATGCACATGTATGTATTTTTATCAATGAGTTTTTACTTAATGGATATGGGGCTAGATGCCCGGTTTAGCATCACGATCCTCTCCATCTAACTGGTATGATGGGAGGGGACATTACATATTCCAAATCCCAAAGCTTCCACCCCAAACCTAGGAAACTAGTAATTTTCCTCCTTGGCAATTATTTGACCTTTAGCATCATTTTGACAAACTCTAATGAATAGGGCCAATGTGATTAGGCCATTGTGACCCAATTCCAAATTTGGGACATGACAAATCCTCCCTTCCCAATATTGCTTGTCCTCAAGCAATTTTAAACATGGGTGTGTTGATGCCTCGAATATCGCAGCATCAATCAGCAAGGGATTCTCCCCAGTAAGCGATCCCAATTAGATCGCCCACCATTTGGTGTGGGGAATCCATCCGGTTAACGGTTCCGTCTACTGTGTAAGGTTTAAAGATTTGATTATTTTGCACCAGTTGCGGCTCGATCCACCATTTATATTTTTTATGTTTAAGATGATATGCATGTGCCCTAAATTGAATGCATGCATTAAACAAATATATTCTAAGCTAATTAAATCTAAATTAACCTATCCTTATAAGGAGCAAATTTAAAGAATGAGTAATAAACTGGAAATGCACCCAAGAATTTCATAGATAGCTGTTAAATTGGAAAGAAGCATTAACAGCAGAAATAAAGATTATCCAAGATAGCTTCGATAAAGATAAACATTCTATTACCCATTTAACACAGAAATTTTGCAAAGGAAATGAAAGCATTCATAGCAGAGAATTAATTCACAATAGCCAGGAAAGATCTCACAAGAAATGTATGAAAGATGCATAAATAGTTCAGCAATTATCCAACACGATCCCAAGCAAAATGCTGTGCAGGCTTCCATAGGCCAAAACGATTTTCTTATTCATGTAGCAGAAATAGTTCACATACAAGACAAAAATGTCCTTTCACCTGCCAAAAGTCCTTTCTATTCCCTTCTGATCAGCTATATATAGCTTTACAAAATGTGTTAGGAGCTGCCACCTATACCTTAACCGTTTATATTCCTCTAATTTGTCTTGTAGTGCTGATATTACAAAAAAGGAGAAATATCCCAATTAACTTTACAAAAAGGAATGGGGTTAAAAACCCACAAATCATTTTAATAATCCAAAGGTATACACATAAAATAGAAACCAAAGAGGCATGTTGGATTTCATTAGTCAGACGTTAGCGAATGTGAGCTATGCCTGAGCTGACTCGGTTGACTTGGGCGCTTATGGGACCGCTGGTGTTTCTTCTACAACTAACGCTACTGCAGCAACTGGAACACTCTCTGAGGTCGAAACTTGGTTGGCTGCTAGTGCCCTGTCTACCTCTGCTATGTAATTTCCCCACTGATTTGCTTCCTTTACAATATTGATTCCAACCAGGGGAATCATAAATCTTAGAGACACTTCTTGCTTGGCAAGCTCTTCTACTAGGATAATCATTTCTGCCATAGTGGCTCGGAGACTTTCTTCTAGGCAGTGTTTATGAATAGCAGTCTGGCTGATAAATTGGTGCAGGTCTTCTGTGGTCAAGATGTCCAGCTTCTGCACATATTCGCTTTCTACCTTGAGCCCCTCATTCAGGTCAGACAAACATTGTGCTCTATCTGGGAATTCTTCTATCCTCTGGGGCATGGCCATCTGACAAATTTCCTGTGTGGCTCGTATTTGAGAATACAAATTCTTGCACCGCTCATAAGTAGCTAGGGTGACGGTGGCCAACTTTACTCCGTAATCTTTAGAATAATCCAAGGTGTGCACATCTGCTCTGTATTCAACAACAGACTTAAGGAGAAGAGTTGCTGGGAAATCTGATTTCCCTTCTCTCCACTCAATGTGTTTCTTAATCTCTCCACTGATGTGTGCATGCTTCCTCCTGACCCTGGTGGCTTCGACATTGATTTCCTTTACCTTGGCCATTATTGCCTTTAATTTGTAGATTTCCTTTGATAGAAGTTCTTGGAAGCCGTAGGTCCTTCTTAGTATTTCACAGGCTTGCTTGTGGAAGGGGCTAATGTCTCCCATTTTGTTGTTTTCCAGTTCCAATTGCCGTTCTAACAATTCGTTGCCTTCTTGCAACTTTTCCATGTGTTCCTTCAGGTCGTCGATCTGCTGAATATTGTCAAACTTCTCTGATTCAAGCTTCAGGTTTTTATCTTCAAGTTCTCCCTTTTCTGCCTTTAACACCCTTGCATTGCCAAAGCTCTCCTATCAGCTTCCAGCTGTTGAAGCGTTTCATTTAATTCTTCCTTTTGGGATGTGAGAGCATCATTCTTTCCGATCATCAAATTTGTATAATTTTGCTCTTTGACTAATGCCTCCTGCAACTGACGGGCTCTCTCTTTCTCTAGACTCAATTTATCCCCTAGTATGTTGACATTGTCGGCGGTTGCTAGAACAACGGACACATAAATAGATGCCATGAGTTGGAGGTCATGTTCGGTACTTTGCATGACTGTGGTTTCATGCCTGGTGACGATATCTGGTTGAAAAGGCCTCGTCATCCTAGTCACCATTTCTTTAACAATGGATTTCCTCTTTTTGTTATAAGTGAACTTATCCCATTGGGACACCTTGCTATTCTTGGATGGTGTAAACGGGACAAGTGGAAGGTTTCTTATGGGGGAATTCATATCCATGTCTTGTGTGCTTGGGATTTTGGGGTCAGCATCCTCTTTGGATTTCTTTTCTTCTTCTTATTTTCTTTGTGCTTCTTCCTCCTGCTCCCTTCTTAGTGTGTCATCTTCTTCCTGCTTCGCATTTCTTTCCAATCTAATCCTCTCTTCTTCTTGAATCCTCTTTGCTTCAGCTTCAGCTGCTTGGGCTCTTAAAGTCTCTTCTTCTCGGAGTTTATCCTCTTTTGCCTTGTTGATTCTTTTCTTAGCTTCCTCCTGCTTTTTCTTGGCTTGTTCCTAGAGCCTTTGTTCTTCTTTCGAGAGAGTCTCAATAGTCCCCAAGGTACCCTTTTCTCGTTGCTGATCTATTTTCTCCACAACATTAGAGCTCGAGCTGGCTCCTCCTTTGCCAAGTTGACAAATCCGTAGCTTAGTCATATTGATAACCCCTCTATATACTTCCTCCTCTTGATCATAATAGTTAGCATATTCAAAGGGAGTGGAGATTTCTTTGCAATGTTGTTCATCTTTTCCTTGTCGATCATTTCTGTGAAAAATCTTTTCCCCAAAATGAAAGCTTTTCAACTCCGCGACAAAATCTTCTACAGTTGCAATTCCTGAGAACTTGTAGGCCCCAACATAGAAAGGTAAAGGCGGGAAAGTAGCCTTCTTGGTCTTATACAAGGTACTACCAATTCCATCAATGAATACCTGCCTCATTGCCTCCTTATGAACTATATAATCCGTAGCATACGTAGGTAGGATATATGGGGTCTTGGAGCCTCCGTACATTCTTATGTAGGTACCTTCTGGAAAAAAATAAAAATCACCATATTTCTCCAAAACTTCCATGGCGTTCTTAGATAGGCAGTTGGGTTCTTCATTAAACATTAATTCATATAGGGGCATGATGAACTCCTCACAAATGAGTTTGTAATGCCTTTTGTAATTCCAAGCCCACAAGATTTTGTAGGCGATGAACACTGAGCTGTCCGCCGAGTTCCATATGCATCCCAACTTGGAAAAGGGGCATTTCGCCACAATACAATCTATCAAGTAAGATGCCATATAACATTCTGCCTTCCTCTCCACTAACCCTTCTCGTGCAGCCATTATAGCTGATGACAGGTTGTCTGAGAGAATATCAGCCCAGTTGAAAATTGTCCCTTTGAAAGCTACGCAATGGATGATGGGAACCCATTACAGCATGAACATTGTCCCATCGGGTCTTCCAAATATTCTGCTCAACATGAGAGAGATCAGTCTGAAAGGGGGCCTCAGATTCTGAACCTCGTACTCCTCACTATCCTTTTTTTCTGATTTGTTTTCTCGAAATTAATAGCTTCCTAGCCATCTCTAGATTATCCATTTGGATCTCTTCCAACCATGCATCATCAAGCCGCTGCTGGGCTTTGGTAAAATTGTAAGCTGTTGAGATATAGGATGGGTGAAATGAGGCAAAAGCTTTTCCTCTGCTGTCTTCTATAACTCTTATCTCGGTGTTCGCATGCTGCAAAATCCATCCAATTACTTCCGAGCATGGGAAGAGCTCTGGACGTGTGGCCGCCTTGGATGTACAAGAGTTTTTGATATTCTGATATAAATATTCTTCCTCAAGAAGAGCTTCAGGGAAGTCCTGATCTCTTATCATACGGTATACGTTTCCCTAGTTTACTTCTGGGGGCACGGCTGTGGTGCACTTGGTATCCTAGAATGTAGTTTCTACTATTGTGCTTTCGTCAGTTGCTTTTGACTTTCTCTTGCCACCTTTAGCCATTTTTGAAAATCCTGTTCAACAATCAGACATGAATAAGAACATATGACACAACGTCAGCAATCCAAACCAGCAGCCTACTTATAATGATAAGATCCAAATGCCAAAAACTTCTAATTCCTGCTCATCTCAAGGTTTCAAAATATTTCTTTCACATGCTATTTTATAATCTTGCGAAAAACTTTAATTTTGTTACTTCCGTTGTTGATATTGTAACTATGAACTATGAAAGCAATGCACATAAAGTAGGCCTAGGTATTCTACATTCTTATAAGAGAAAAAATGATAATAACCAGTTTCAAAGAGCAGAATGGCGTAAAACTCCACAGTCGCATAAAAATGCTTGTAACTTTGGTGTAAGGATGGGTAAGGTTGGTCTCGAAATTACCAAACAGGTGGCTTCTATGACGGGTAGAGGTATGCTGCAGGTTCTTCTAACATTTAAGTGGTGGGTGCTTAAGGTTCTAGAGCCTTTAATGTCCACAATTAGGGCTTCAATACGCCTAGTCGGGGGTGCACATGGGTCGGCTATAGCCATGGTTATTTTGAGAGTCCTGCCATGGCTAGGATAGAACGAAAAGAGTGACGAATCATGCCATTTTAAACGAGAAGAACACATTATAATAAGGTCTGCAAGGGTACTAACCTGTGAAGGGACGAATGTTATGTGGATGTCGGCGTTTGCTGTGGAACTGGCAAGCCTGTAATATGCGCTTCGTGACTTCAAACGGAAACGGGAAGATATCTCTCAAGCAACAAGAAACAATGGAAATCCAACGGAGTTCATGCCCTATATAAATAAAAATGGTACATGCGAGCCATTATTAGGGTGGTTGCAAGCCATTAAACAAGGTTAAAGCAGCGTACGGATGGGTCAAATCGACCTATTTCTTAATAAATGCAACTGCCAAAAATCGAAAAAGACTCGGTTAAGGTTTTTGTCTCCTGCGGAAAGGAAGGCTGAGTTTGCACGCCGTTGCGGGAGAATTGTCCAAACTTTTCCGCAAAAGGAAAGCATGACGCTACGCATCGACCAACTTAAGTGAGTTTGTCCGCTTTTGTGGAAGAGTTACTTGAAGACCTTTGCTATTTCGGGAAAGATAGACGAGTCCTCCCGTAAAGATGACTTATTCATAAATTTCTGATCGCTTGCGGAGAGTTGGGCGAATTCTCCCATTGTTGTGGAGAAACTTGGTGAATTGCTTTCGCCGCGGGCTCACTTGGTCAAAGGTTTTGTTTTTTCGGAAACTTAAGATGAGTCTTCCACCACGGCTTGACTTGGTCCTTTTCTTCTGCCGTTTCGGAAAGTTTGGACCAACCCTTCCGCTGTTGTGGAAAAGTTAGCTCAGAACTTCCGCCGTTTCGGAAAAGTTAGCTCAGAACTTCTGTCGTTTCGGCTCAGGATCTTGAGTTTTACTTAGGAAAAAAAGAAAATGAACTCAACAAGTAAAGCAAGAAAAAGACCTTTTTTTCAGGGGAAAAGCTAAGTAAGAAAGACTATGATGCTTAGATATTCTTAGGCAAACTTCCTCTCAAAAGCAAAAAAGGAGGGGGCCCCAATATTTTCAAAAAATCCGGGGGGGGATGTTACAGCAACAACAGGGTGTTGAAGAACTTGCTTTCTGTATAATTCTTTGAAGTTGCCATTGAATTGCCCAACCTTGAGTCTTTGAGTTTCCATGAAGATTTTAGAGAGGAATCACCATGCTTGCTGCTGCACTACTCTGATAAAAATCACTTTATTAAGTGGGAAATCCATCTCCCATACTACTTGTTTCCCCCCAAAATTTGAAAGCAATGAGATAAAAATTATTCCAGGGTCCCATTGCTTGTATTGCACCCCAACAATTAAGAGTGCTCTCCAACCCACACCATTAGATAAGAGGATTCCTGGATACCATTTTTTTGTATGCATCCTTTCAAACATCATGAGTACCAAATATATATCATCAAAGTACATAACAACATAATGAAAATGTACATCAAGGATATGCTTCATCAAAGAGTCATGAAAGTGCTTATACCTCCGAGCAAGTAGACCACCATTTTCGAAGTGCATACAAGCTTCAAGTGATCAGTCAAATATGCTCCAATGACATAGGTGAGGATCCCATGTCCTATAATGCTGCTCCAAAAGGATGTGATATGCATCAAAATATTCAGCCATGTATTCTTTCATCCAATAAGTGAATGAAGAATCTCCACTAAAATCTGAACCAAATAATGAGCAGAAAAAACAAGGAGACTTCAAATGACTCAAAGAAGTCTCACCCATACATCCCTGAATGTGAGAATCATAAAGATATAACAAAGTATGTGGCTTGCAACAAAATTTTTCTCCAATCATAAATCTATTCATCCAAGTGTTGGATGAAGTTCCTCCAACATCAAATGAATCAAGTGTTGAGCAAGAAAAACCATGAGTCTTCAAGTGACTCAAATGCATATCATAGGTGCATCCGTGTAGATGTGCATCATCATAAAGTAACAAAGTATGTTGCTACAAATGTGAATAAGAATGTGCTCCAACCATGTCATCATAAAAGGTAAATTTAGGAGTTCCGTACTCCTCATGTGGCACCATAAAAAAGAACCCATTCACCCATACTTCATTGAGACTAATGCTGCAAAACATGGAATTGTAGGATATAGGATAATGAACTAACTCACCCAAATGATAAAAAAGTGCAGAAGTTTCATCATGGGAAGGATCCATATGGGTAGTATCATGCAGCTCCTTCAAAAGAGTGAAACCTTTGTCATAGATTGGTTCCAATGTAGAGGAATCATGCTCTTCTTTAAAAATTGCATAAACTTCATCAAGAGACAATTCAAGTTCCTCTACCACCACATCAAGTGTTTGAATCTCTTCAAGTTCATCTTCAAACACATTAGGCACATTCAAATTTCCACATTTCTCATGATCCACCATGTCATGAGAATCCTCCAAACAATCTACCATTTGACAATCTTTGATGTGGCACATTGCTCTTTGAATCTTCTCCATGTCTCCAAGGAAGGATGTTTCCTCCAATGAAGTAGCTCTCCAACAAGAATTTGAAACCAATGCTTGAGTGTCATGGAGAATGCTAAGGGACTCTTGGATCTTATTTTCATTCATCTTTAAGGACCCTTCAAGAAAATGAGGCTCTTGCAAATGAACCTCCTCATCTTCTTCATTATGCTCAAGTGGTGATGGGGAAGTTGATCTCAGTTCTTCTTCAATTGCTACAAGGTCTTAATTATCATGTTTAATGGAACTTGGGCTTGCAGCAACACTTTCAAAATTGATCTCTATGTCACCAACATAGAGGTGCGAGCACCCATCAGTAGGTACTCCTTCATAGTTTAAACATCCATCAGTAGATGCTCTTTGGTTCATGTCTAAGCTAGAAGGTGTCTCGAAATGATCTTCCATATTTTCAATAGAATCTTCTTCATGCTCTTGTTATGTCTCTTCAATTTTATCCTTCAAGCAAGATGATGCATTTCCCCCCTTGTTTTCCTTATGATCAATATCTTTGGAATCTCTTTTTGAAGAATTCCCAAAAGCTCTCCTCAAGTGGGACATAATTTCATGCACACATGTATGATACTCACTCCAAGGTTCTTTACAAGAAGGGCATAAACCTTTGTTTACTAACTCCACATCTTCATTTTTGGGCCTATTTTCAAAAATATGTTTAGCATTGTACTCAAAAGACATGGAATTTTGTGTATTTTTGCTCGAAGCAAGATATTCTTGATATTTTTGATATTGTTGGGGCAAGGTTTTATATTTTGCTCTCCATCTTTGGAACTCACTCATAGAATTATCCTTGGTTGGTGTGACACACTCATATTCATCAGATTTAAAGTCATAAGAATAATCTTCATTTCTCTTAAAATTGTAAGAAGTGTTGCATGATGGCACCTCTTCCTCGTACCATTTACATTCTGCTTCATATTGCTAATAAGCATTTGCATATTCCTCATAAGAATTGTACTCATATGATTCATCATAATAGTAAGACATGGATGCCAATTATTATTGAATGTATGTACATAATCCACAGGTGCAAGGACCATGCTTTTATACCACTATAATGTCCCTTGTTAGTAATTTTATTAAAATGACAATTTTTCACTTTTTTCCCCAATTAGACCTTTGACTAGTTTTGAGATCTAGGTCCCCAAATTGCTCCAATTGCTCCCAAATATTCTAAGAAGGTATATGGATGATGTTATGACATAAATATGTGTTTCAAGGATTCTTTTGGACCTTTAAAATACTTCTGCAAATCCTCTTTCAATTCTGGCCAATGTAGGGAACTTTACTAGTAATTCCCCTTTGACTAGTATTGGTCTCTAGGTCTCAAATTGACTCCAAATGCCTTCAAATATTCAATGAAGGTGTATGAATGATATTAGGACTTGAATATGATGTTGAGGGATGAGATATGGACACCAAAATACCTCTTCAAACTCTCTTAAGATTCTGGACCAAGTATGCAATTTTACTAGTAATTTGGGGTTCAAATCCCCCTGGGGTAAGTACTGAAAATGGCTTCCCAAATGCCTCCAAAGCCACTCAAATTTACTAAAAGAGGCATGGAATGTATTAATGATATTATTAAGGTCTCATTTTCACCATTAATTGATTATTATATCTGTTTCAACCCTCTCCCATTTAGCTGGAAAAATCACCAATTTGACCCTTGGGGAAATGGCACTATTTCTTCTCCCAATGCAATTAAACTGAGTAAAAATACTTCAAATGCTCAAGTACAGTACATGAAACTTGTAAAATACATACATGGTAGTATATTAATCATATCATAGAACCATCCATTCATTCGAAATCATCAGCATTATCATGCTATACATCAATGTAGTGGGGAAATGGCACTGTTCTTTCATTGAAAATGAGATTTATACATTTCTAATTGGAATTTCGACTTGAAATTTTTTGGAGATGAATAAAAGAGTATTTAATTCATATTAAAAAATAAATAGGGCATTATAATCTCCCACAAAGAGTACAATATCTCACCAAAAACACCCTCCCTCAAGGATCAAGAATATGCCATCAAAACTGGAAATGGTTGAAGGAGTGCGCTGCAATAGAAGAAACCATGAGCTGTCCTGTAGCTTACACTTGCAAAAAAATACTCCATTAAAGCTCCAAATGAAAGTTCTGAATGGCCTTTCCAATTACGAACTTGGATGGGAATCTTTCACCCTCGAAATTGGCTAAGGCAAGAACTAGTCATCTACTAGCTCTCCCTCTTCACAAATACAATTGCAAATTCTACAAATGATCAAAAGTTGGTTTCATTCTTTGTTATTGAAATTTATAAAGTTATAATGTCCTCCATGGGTCGAATTCCTTCCAAGAGACTCATGCCAATTCAAGTTGGGAAGAGATTCCAAAGAACGCCACTTGTACAACAATTCCTAGTTTCCCACTTCCACCAAATCACACGTGGAAGCATCTTAGCTGTCCTAACACCCTTGAGTGCCCTCTTGGAGTCTATTTTTAGCTCTGACATGTCATATATGTCATATGTCAGCATTCAGGTCTGATTTGTGTCGTAGGTGTCATAGCATCTTCATCATTGTTGTCATAGAGCTAGGGAATCTAGCCCAAGTGTCTCACTAGCTCCAAATTGCCTCTTCCTCTTCCATGAGAGTTACTCTTCCTCTATATTTCAACCTTGGATAAGTCATTCCATGAATAATACCTTTTGTAATCCCCCAAGTATGTCACCATTCACCTTGAATTCGAATTGGTGAGAGAATGATGCCAAGTGTAGTGGGGAAATCTAGCCATATGTGGGTCCCACTTCCTCCATGTGTCTTCATGATCAAATGCCACTTTGATTTTCACTTGTATATATTTATTTAGCTCCTTTATTAAATATTTATGCCATTGTAATGTTCAAACATCATTTATTATCTCCATTATTCCAAATCCCAAAGCTTCTACCCCAAACCTAGGAAACTAGTAATTTTCCTCCTTGACAATTATTTGACCTTTAGCATCAATTTGACAAACTCTAATGAATAGGGCCAATGTGATTAGGCCATTGTGACCCAATTCCAAATTTGGAAGATGACAAATCCTCCCTTCTCAATATTGCTTGTCCTCAAGCAATTTTAAACATGGGTGTTGAAGAACTTGCTTTCTGTATAATTCTTTGAAGTTTCCATTGAATTGCCCAACCTTAAGTATTTGAGTTTCCATGAAGATTTTAGAGAGGAAACACCATGATTGCTGCTGCAATACTCTGATAAAAACCACTTTATTAAGTGGGAAATCCATCTCCCATACTGCTTGTTTCCCCAAAAAATTTGAAACCAATGAGATAAAAATTATTCCAGGGTCCCATTGCTTGTATTGCACCCCAACAATTAAAAGTGCTCTCCAGCCCACACCAGTAGATAAGAGGATTCCTGGATCCCATTTTCTTGTATGCATCCTTCCAAACATCATGAGTACCAAATATATATCATCAAAGTACATAACAACATAATGAAAATGTACATCAAGGATATGCTTCATAAAAGAGTCATGAAAGTGCTTATACCTCCAAGCAAGTAGACCGCCATTTTCCAGGTGCATACAAGCTTCAAGTGACCAATCAAATCTGCTCCAATGACATAGGGAGGATCCCATGTCCTATAATTCTGCTCCAAAAGGATGTGATATGCATCAAAATATTCATCCATGTATTCTTTCATCCAAGAAGTGAATGAAGAATCTCCACTAAAATCTGAACCAAATAGTGAGCAGAAAAAACAAGGAAACTTTAAATGACTCAAAGAAGTCTCACCCATACATCCCTGAATGTGAGAATCGTAAAGATATAACAAAGTATGTGGCTTGCAACAAAAATTTTCTCCAATCATAAATATATTCACCCAGGTTTTGGATGAAGTTCCTCCAACATCAAATGAATCAAGTGTTGAGCAAGAAAAACCATGAGTCTTTAAGTGATTCAAATGCATATCATAGGTGCATCCGTGTAGATGTGCATCATCATAAAGTAACAAAGTATGATGCTGCAAATTTGAATAAGAATGTTCTCCAACCATGTCATCATAAAAATTAAATTTAGGAGTTCCGTACTCCTCATGTGGCACCATCAAAAAGAACCTTTCACCCATTCTTCATTGAGACTAATGCTGCAAAACATGGAATTGTAGGATGTAGGATAATGAACTAACTCACCCAAATGATAAAAAAGTGCAGAAGTTTCATCAGGGGAAGGATCCATATGGGTAGTATCATGCAGCTCCTTCAAAAGAGTGAAACCTTTGTCATAGATTGGTTCCAATGTAGAGGAATCATGCTCTTCTTTAAAAATTGCATAAACTTCATCAAGAGACAATTCACGTTCCTCTACCACCACATCAAGTGTTTGGGTCTCTTCAAGTTCATCTTCAAACACATTAAGCACATTCAAATTTCCACATTTCTCATGATCCACCATGTCATGAGAATCCTCCAAACAATCTACCATTTGACAATCTTTGATGTGGCACATTGCTCTTTGAATCTTCTCCATGTCTCTAAGGAAGGATGTTTCCTCCAATGAAGTAGCTCTCCAACAAGAATTTGACACCAATGCTTGAGTGTCATGGAGAATGTTGAGGGACTCTTGGATCTTATTTTCATTCATCTTTAAGGACCCTTCAAGAAAATGAGGCTCTTGCAAATGATCCTCCTCATCTTCTTCATTTTGCTCAAGTGGTGATGGGGAAGTTGATCTCGGTTCTTCTTCAACTGCTACAAGGTCTTCATTATCATGCTTAATGGAACTTGGGCTTGCAGTAACACTTTCAAAACTGATCTCTATGTCACCAACATAGAGGTGCGAGCACCCATCAGTAGGTACTCCTTCATAGTTTAAGCATCCATCAGTAGATGCTCTTTGGTTCATGTCTAAGCTAGAAGGTGTCTCGAAATGATCTTCCATATTTTCAATAGAATCTTCTTCATGCTCTTGTGATGTCTCTTCATTTTTATCCTTCAAGCAAGATGATGCATTTTCCCCCTTGTTTTCCATATGATCAATATCTTTGGAATGTCTTTTTGAAGAATTCCCAAAAGTTCTTCTCAAGTGGGACATAATTTCATGCACACATGTATGATACTCACTCCAAGGTTCTTTACAGGAAGGGCATAAACCTTTCTTTACTAATTCCACATCTTCATTTTTGGGCCTATTTTCAAAAATATGTTCAGCATAGTACTCAAAAGACATGGCATTTTGTGTATTTTTGCTCGAAGCAAGATATTCTTGATATTTTTGATATTGTTGGGGCAAGGTTTTATATTTTGCTCTCCATCTTTGGAACTCACTCATAGAATTATCCTTGGTTGGTGTGACACACTCATATTCATCAGATTTATAGTCATAAGAATAATCTTCATTTCTCTTGAAATTGTAAGAAGTGTTGCATGATGGCACCTCTTCCTCGTACCATTTACATTCTACTTTATATTGCTCATAAGCATTTGCATATTCCTCATAAGAATTGTAATCATAGGATTCATCATAATAGTAAGACATGGCTGCCAATTATTCTTGAATGTATGCACCTAATCGACAGGTGCAAGGACCATGCTCTGATACCACTATTATGTCCCTTGTTAGGAATTTTATTAAAATGACAATTTTTCACTTTTTTCCCTAGTTAGACCTTTGATTAGTTTTGAGCTCTAGGTCCCCAAATTGCTCCAATTGCTCCCAAATATTCTGAGAAGGTATATGGATGATTTTATAACATAAATATGTGTTTCAGGGATGCTTTTGGACCTTTCAAATACTTCTGCAAATCCTATTTCAATTCTGGCCATTGTAGGGAACTAGTAATTTCCCTTTGACTAGTATTGGTCTCTAGGTCTCAAATTGACTCCAAATTCCTTCAAATATTCAAGGAAGGTGTATGAATGATATTAGGACTTGAATATGATGTTAAGGGATGAGATATGGCCACCAAAATACCTCTTCAAACTCTCTTAATATTCTGGACCAAGTATGCAATTTTACTAGTAATTTGGGGTTCAAATCCCCCTGGGGTAAGTACTGAAAATGGCTTCCCAAATGCCTCCAAAGCCACTCAAATTTATGAATAGAGGTATGGAATGTATTAATGATGTTATCAAGGTCCCATGTGAACCATTAATTGGTTATTATATATGTTCCAACCCTCTCCCATTCAGCTGCAAAAGTCACCAATTCGACCCTTGGGGAAATGGCACTATTTCTTCTCCCAATGCAATTAAACAGAGTAAAAATACTTCAAATGTTCAAGTACAGTACATGAAACTTGTAAAATAAATACATGGCAGTCTATTAATCATAAATTTATCATAGAACCATCTATTCATTCGAAATCATCAGCAATATCATGCTATACATCAATGTAGTGAGGAAATGGTACCGTTCTTTCATTAAAAATGAGATTTATACATTTCTACTTGGAATTTTGACCTAAAATATTTTGGATATGAAGAACAGAGTATTTAATTCATATTACAAAATAAATTGGGCATTAGAATCTCCCCCAAAGAGTACAATAGCTCACCAAAAACGCCCTCCCTCAAGGATCAAGAATATGCCATCAAAACTGGAAATGGTTGAAGGAGTGAGCTGCAATAGAAGAAAACATGAGCTGTCTTGTAGCTTACACTTGCAAATAAAGACTCCATTAAATCTCCAAATGAAAGGTCTGAATGGCCTTTCCAATTACGAACTTGGATGAAAATATTTCACCCTCGAAATTGGCTAAGGTAAGAAACTAGTCATCCACTAGCTCTCCCTCTTCACAAATGCAATTGCAAATTCTACAAATGATCAAAAGATGGTTTCATTATTTTTTATTGACATTTATAAAGTTCTAATTTCCTCCATGG
The DNA here is from genome assembly GCA_027924585.1 of Larix kaempferi. Lineage (NCBI taxonomy): Eukaryota > Viridiplantae > Streptophyta > Pinopsida > Pinales > Pinaceae > Larix > Larix kaempferi. The sequence continues at coordinate 42,994,556 of BSBM01000047.1, forward strand.
GTCGAATTCCTTCCAAGATATTTATGCCAACTCAAGTTGGGAAGAGATTCCAAAGAACGCCACTTGTACAACAATTCCTAGTCTCCCACTTCCACCAAATCAAATGTGGAAGCATCTTGGCGGACCTAACACCCTTGAGTGCCCTATTGGAGTCTATTTTTAACCCTGACATGTCATATATGTCATATGTCAGCCTTCAGGTCTGGTTTGTGTCATAGGTGTCATAGCATTTTCATCATTGTTGTCATAGAGCTAGGGAATCTAGCCCAAGTGTCTCACTAGCTCCAAATTGCCTCTTCCTCTTCCATGGGAGTTACTCTTCCTCTATATTTAGACCTTGGATGAGTCATGTCATGAATAATACCTTTTGGACTCCCCCAAGTATGTTACCATTCACCTTGAATTCGAATTGGTGAGAGAATGATGCCAAGTGTAGTGGGGAAATCTAGCCATATGTGGGTCCCACTTCCTCCATGTGTCTTCATGATCAAATGCCACTTTTATTTTCACGTGTATATATTTATTTATCTCATTTATTAAATATTTATGCCATTCTAATGTTCAAACATAATTTATTATCCCCATTATTCCAAATCCCAAAGCTTCCACCCCAAACCTAGGAAACTAGTAATTTTCCTCCTTGGCAATTATTTGACCTTTAGCCTCAATTTGACAAACTCTAATGAATAGGACCAATGTGATTAGGCCATTGTGACCCAATTCCAAATTTGGGACATGACACATGATCCCTTGCTTGTGGAATTTTGCCCTGGGACTTGTAATTGGGATTGTCGTTCATATCCATGTTCTGAATCTGATTGCAGCTGCAAATACTTGTTTTTGGAAGATTTTGATGATGTTGCATACATTTTGTTATTATTTGTTCATATCACTTAGAGCTATTGAAAGAGAAAATTACTAAAGCAATGGAAACAATCAAAGTTCCAGCACATGTTTACCTTTTGTTGTCACTTTTTTGTGTTTTGTTTTTGATTTTTTTTTTAATTGAGAAAGTTGAAGATGTTGATAGAATGCAAGAAGAATGTGTTGTAGGGAATTGTTGTAGCTATGTTGCAAGAATAAAGATACACAAGCGAAGATTGCAAATTGGCACTTGTTTTTTAAATGGGTTTTGAGAAAAAACTATGTTTGCTTATACAAATTTCTATAAGGTGTTTGCGATAAGAAACTGGTTACTGCTTATGAAGAAAAATATATCTTGTTGCTTATTGCAGAGAGAGAGAGAGAGAGAGAAGCTTTTTCTATTGTTGCATACATGTGCAAAAAAGAAAAAAAATTGAGCAAGAATTGCGTGTGTGCACTGACAATTGCAAATTGTGGAAATATTGTTTGTGCAGTGATGGAAGTCTTTTAATTGCATTCCATTTATAATACAATGAAAATCAGAAGGATTGCAATAGTGGAAAGGATCATTATTAGTTTTATGGGCATGTCCAAGACCATGACATCGATTTCTATTGAGATTTGTAGAATAAGCATTGAACATATACAAGTATTGATATAACAAATAGAATGCGTGGAAAATATAAGTGCATCAAAGCAATTTGGCAGTTTTCATTTGACAATACATATGGATATTGTAGATGATTCTATCAATATTGTAACTATGTTGCATGTAGCAAAAGTGCAAATTTTATTGTTGGCAAGAATCTCTAAATATTTTCAAGGGGATTGAGAGAAAAATGACATGGTGGTCTGTATAGTAAGATTTAGAGTTTTGGAATTTGAGATTTCAAATGGAAATGTTGTCCAGACGTGGTCAGTAAAGAGCCAAATGTAGTTGTTGCTTTTGTCATGTGCAATTTAAAATTATGGCTCTCCATGAAGAAGCGAAATTTCTTTTTCTCATTACAATATTGCAACATGTCAATATTAAAGTCACCAACAATAACAATATATTCATTTTGATAATTGTCTTTTATGATGTCAATGTTGGCATGGGTTCGGAGCTCACAAGTGTGGAACCCCAAGCGGTGAAAGGGTGAAAGGAAAGAACGAAGGATAGGTCGCAAAGCCGAGATATGCAGAACTAATTGGTTAAGTTAGTTAGCAATGGGTATTAGGACCATTTGTAACGACCAAGTGAGCCTATAAGTAGAAGTAAGATTGTAAGCCTAGAGAGGGAATGAATCAACCTTGCGGGCATCTAGAGAGAATAATCCTTTTTACGATTGTAAGCCCGAGGGAAGTTTCTTTAGCATTGAGTTGCACATTATGAGATGATACCTTCGCATCTATCTATGGTTTTTGTCTTTTGGATAAATCTATGGAAGTATTTGTCTTTTGGTAGTTCTACAATATTCATAATGATTTGCATCTCTGTATTTTTTGTTTATCACCATATCTAATGTTTTCTTGAGATCGCAATAGACGCCTTTGCGACTATGTTATGTACCACAGAATCCTCAAACATGCTTTGTTGATTTTCCTAATTCGTTAATTATGAGATGGTAATGCCGTTAGGGGTTAATAGGATAATAATATGATGTCATAATGTGAATGCAAATATATGGCTTATGTTGCGATTGAGAGTGAACTAGTGCATGTCTTCTCACAACTGCGAAAACTTGGTTCCTGCAGCCCCCCTTAGACATCTCGGGTTAGACTTCACTTGCTCTGCGGGTGTTATTAGAAAGGATAAAACCTTTCTGGGTCGGTGCTTAAGGGTGTCTGGTCGATGTTTGTTGACAGCAGTGCAAAGTGAACCCTTGTCGACAGAACTATGTCAACAAATGGTTATGTTGCCGGGACCATAGTGCGAAAGAAGAGAGGACATGCTGTGGCATCCGACAAATCCGGAGATCGAGGAATGGTTCGACAAAAAGCCACGAGAATTTGTTGAAGAAGAAAATCGGAACCCAGGATGGTTGACAACTACCTAGCTACGGAAGTATATCTAATCTGACATTCACAAAATATTCTTCTGTGAATTCCCTTTACTGCTACATGAGTGGTTCGCACAAATGACCTTCCAAAAGAGGAATTTCCAAGGCAGTGAGCCTGCACATTGGATGCCAGAACTGATCCAGCAATTGAAGCGAGTGGACAACAGAGCATATAGACCTGTCGAGGTATGGGTAGGTAGTATTCTGGAAGGATACATCATTGAATTCGTCGTCGACACAATTAAGTCATATAGCGATGCAAAAATGAAGTTTTTCAAAGGACTCAGAGGAAGGTTTCTACTATCGTTGAAACTGTGGATTAAAATGCTCATTTGTGAAAAAGGTATACTGAAGATGAATTCCAACAAGTAAATCTCGGGTGTGCAGAGGCTGTGGCTACTGCATAGATGCAGGTTTGATATAATGATGTGGGGTATATGGATATGAGCTACGACAAAATTTTGAGGGAGGCTGTGGAAGCTCGTGGTACCCTACGAAGTGGGGTGAGGTTCCGGTCGGAGAAGAAGAGGAGGACTGAGATTGAGAGAGAGTCTCCTAGGGTGACTGGAGCAGAGAACTGCGAAATGGGACCACAAGGGACTAAGTGACCTTACTGTTATGAAGAGAGAAACCAGGCTACCCTTGAAACCGAAGAAGGACGGACCCAAAGCTACAACGTACCCACAACCTTGCGCACTACGCCAAATTTCGGAGGAAGAAATATAAGCACTTTGCAGGGTTGCCCGACGTGTCATAACATCGGTAGGATTAGTGGGTCTACAAATACCAGTAGGAGACCAAGGATGGAAGGTGACGATGTGAAGATGCCGATCTTTCAGGGTAATGGGACCGAGGATCCCAAGCAATACTAGTTTTTATGCGAAGCAGTATGGACAGTAAAGCAGGTCCAAGATGATGATATCAAGAAGGGACAACTAGCGACGACCTTTAGGGGCCGTGCATTGGATTGGTTTATGAAATTCATACAAGTACCTACAGGGAATCCTAAGAAAAAATGGCGCAAATCAGGGCATGATTGATTGATGATTTTAGGAAACCAAAATCAGAGTCGCAATATATCATGGAACTGAAGGAAATAAAGAAATTTCCTAACGAATTAGTGTGGGAGTTCGATCAGAGATATAAAACTTTGATGGCGAAAGTAAGTTTTGGAATGAGTGACATGCAACACAAGGAATGGTTCATTGCGGGATTAATACCGCACATTTGCATGCCACTAATGCAGCAGAAAATTGCATCCCAGGCGGAGGAACTGGAAATTGCAATGAAGCTTGAGGCTTCACCAGTTGGCGAAACATGGATAGGTATGAACCAGATCCAAGCGCAACTAGCGAACCTAACGATCCAACTACAATATATCAACAAGGGGAAATAAGTTCGCGAGGAAATATGATGCAGTCGATGCAAATTGGAAGGGCATCATAAGGATTAGTGCCCAGAATTCCATGAATACTTACAGTCTGGTGCACCAAATCCACTCAGTCAGGGAGGAATGCCATGGTGTCGAATTTGTGAGACAAGGGGAAATTGATCAGAATAATGTATATACTTACAAAAAATTGTGTCCAAGTCGGCTAACCTTTTCTGCAATTTCTGTCGATCGGTCAGACATGAGATTTCAGAGGAGGATTCTGCGGAGGTCGAGGTGGAGGCATTGGTCGTGGAGGAAATTTTGGACGAGGTCGAGGGCTAGTTAAATTCTATAATTGCAGCCAGATTGGACATTATCAAAGGGATTGTCCCAACCCGACTATGCAATGTACCTATTGCAGTGCAACGGACCACGGTGTTGAGGAATGTCCCTAGTTGATTGTGAAATTTCAAACTAAGAATCCACCACAACCACAACCGAATCCCAATGTGAATCAGAACCAAAATCCACCTCCGAACGTACAAAATATCTCAATGGAGATAAGAAGTCGACCTGTGAACGTCGCAGTAGTGACCAGGGGGGACTACGACAAGAGAAGATAGGCCATTGCCTAGTATTCAACCTACAACAAGGAAACAAGTTTGATTTGATGTAGAAGCGGAAAGGGAGACATTTTTAGAAGCAGGATATATGATGAGGAGGACTAAGCTACCGCCTATTAGCCAGAAAGAACCCGTTTATGAGATTCCACAAATATTTGATATGGCGAATTCGCAGAAGCCACCAGGGAGGATCAACACTTTGAGTACTTTCCTAGAAAGCTGTCTGGCACTGGAAAAAGATCAAGATGCACTAGCAGAGATAGCCAACCTATTACATCGATAGGAGGATGGATGACAGGATCGGATAGTAAATCGATTGCACTGAAAGAAGACAGGAAGAGAAATGAGGATGACTGCGTAGATTGGTGCATTCGACGTTGAATCTATCATTCTGGACTTGGGATTAGATGTAAATATCTTGACTAAAAAGACATGGGAGACAATGGGGAAACCATAGCTGGCATGGTCCCTTATACAACTTCGACTGGCAAATCAGAGCAAGGTCACACCCATTGGTGGATTATGTCATCTCCCAGTCGAAATAGAGGGATTGAAGACTTACGCAGACTTTGATGTTATAGAAATAGTTGATAACACAATCCCCTATCCGGTGTTGTTAGGAATAGACTGGGAAATAAAGAATCAAGCTGTCATCAAATTTAAGAAAAGGACAATGTCTTTTGAAAATCGTGACATGAGGGTAGTTGCCTCACTTGATCCATCAGAAGGACAGAGGTACGTCGAGCCAATGCGGGATGAATTTACAGAAGGATGGGACAATGTATACAACATATAAGAGGATTACATCAATCCCACCATCGATGGGGAAATGTGGTGGAAAAGCGTTAGTTCGACATCGTCAAACTCTGATGAGGCGCTTGAAAATTGGCATATTCGATTACACGAAGTATCATTCAGAAGGTATGCATGAATCACCCAAGCATTGAGATGGGTAGCGACGGAAGTATGCAAATTACCAACATATGAAGGACTACCTAATATGACTGTATTCATCATTGAATTTGAAGAAAAAGTATCAGAACCACAAAGATTGTTGGCATTGGAAGAAGCATTGAAGGCTACACCAACATGGTGGTGGGCATCGCATAAGTCGTCGATAACAAGTTGGTCACTATGTCGACAACTAATGGAATTCATATTTGGGGAAATTGAAGGGTACTATGGGATAAAATACAATGGAAGGATTGATCCGAGGGATCACCTGGAAGAGTGTCAAAGCGCATGGGAAATGAGACCAAAACAACAATGGGTCCATGCGTTCATCCATACATTGGATGAGGTACCGTGGAGCTGGTATATTGCAACAGAACTGTGACGTGGAACAACTACATGGGAAGCGTTAACCATTAGTTTTAGCCAGACTTTCAGCTTCTTAGATGAGAACCCCTTCATCCACAGTGCACTACAGGAAATTTGTGAGAAGGTACTCGATGCAGTTCCGATGGAAAAACCAATGGGATTACAGTGGACCTTAACACCATAAATATTAATGGAGTGCTACAATGTAATGGGAGGACCTGATGAAGAGGATGATCCATGATCTACTTATGTTCCATATTCAGAGGGAAGTCGGGATGTCGAAGCACCAGAAATTCCATTCAAAAAATTCCAACAGTCGTTGAGAATCAAGAAGGTTAATATTGGGCCAGAGGCAAATCCCAAGTTTGCAAGTATTGGAGATTACTGGGACGATTCGACAATTGGGAAATTTACGGATCTACTGCATGAATTTCAATATTTGTTCCCAACAAAATTTTCAAAAATGAAAGGCATTTCCAGGGACCTGGGCGAAATGGAGATTCCACTGAAACTTGATGCGACGCCAGTAAAAAAATGACCCTCTATATTGAATCCCAAGTATAAGCAGCGAGTGAAAGCTAAGATAGAGTGAATGTTGGATGCATGAATCATAGAGCCCGTGGAAGAATCCGAATGGATCAACCCGATGGTTGTCCAAGATAAGAAGACTGGTGAAATTAGGATTTGCGTCAATCTAAGGAAATTGAATGATGCATGTCTTCACGATCCATTCCCTACACCATTCACTGATGAAGTACTAGAAGGTGTCGGAGGTCGGGAGATATATTCATTTATAGACAGATTCTCAGGATACCACCAAATAAAGATCACGAAGGAGGATCGACATAAGACAACTTTCATAACAGAATGGGGTTGCTTTCAATACATAGTAATTCCATTTGGTCTTAAAAATGCCCCAACGATCTTTTCAAGGCTAGTTGTCGCTGCATTCAAAGACTTTATTCATAAGTTCCTCGTAGTATATATGGACGATTGGACCATGTATGGACTAGTTAAGGACCATGTTGTGAATCTAAGGTTGATGCTGGAAAGGTGTCGACAACATCAAATTTCACTGAACTTGAAGAAGTGCATCTTCTGCTCTCCATTTGGAATTCTATTAGGACACATTGTATGCAAGGAAGGAATGTTGGTTGATCCGACGAAGATTGCAATCATTGTCGACTTACCACCACCAATGACAGTGAAGCAACTAAGGGTGACATTGGTACATACTAGGTATTACAGGAATTTGATCAGGGGATATGCAGCGATCACAACACCGATGGAAAAGATATTAAAAAAAGGATGCAAAGTTCAAGTGGAACGACGAGTGCCAGAAGAGCCTCTATATACTGAAAGCAAATATGGTTGCAACACCAATAGTCTTCCCCGATTGGAAAAACGAATTCCATGTTCATGTGGACGCGTCATCAGAAGCACTGAGAGTGATATTGGCACAACCAGGAGAAGGATCGATTGATCATCCGATCGCATTCGCAAGGAGGAATTTTTCCACTATGGAGAAGAATTATACGACGACAGAAAGGGAAGGCCTAGCAATGGTCTATGCGCTACAAAAATTCTGGCACTACCTACTTGGAGGACATTTCAAAATGTTTACTGATCACTCCGCATTAAAATACTTAGTCAATAAGCCTGTGTTGGGGGGGAAGATCTGTAGCTGGTTGCTGCTATTCCAAGAGTTCGACTTTGAAATCATTGTGAAACCAGGGCGATTGAATGCATGACTTGATCACCTGTCCCATATCGAGTTAGGTGAAGAACCAAGAAGCATTGATGAAGGCTTGCCGGATGCGCAATTATTTTGAATTGGAATGGTCGACGACCATTACGAGCAAATCATTAAGTTCTTGGCTATAGGACATGCACCAGAAGAATTCACTACCAGCCAGAAGAAGCAGCTAGTTGTTAGGGCTATTGACTTTTAACTAATCGCAGGTCAACTCTATAAAATGAGGCTAGATGAGGTCCTTCGTCGATGCGTCCTTCCACATGAACAAGAAAGAGTATTAGCAAAATCTCACGATGGGATCACAGGAGGACACTATGGAGGGCGTGCCACTGCTAGGAAAATACTTAAGTCTGGACTATGGTGGCCAAGAGTGCATGGCGATGCCGCAGATTATGCAAAGAGCTGTGATGTATGCCAAAGAGCAGGGAAACCATTGCGAAGGGATGAAATGCCAGTAGTAACTCAATTGGCGTTACAAGCCTTCGAAAAATGGGCAGTTGACTTCGTGGGACCCATCAACCCACTAGGAAAAAGAACAGGGTCACGATACATAATTAGTGTGACTGATTATTTGACGTGATGGGATGAAGCTGCACCAGTAAAGGATTGCATGGCTACGACAACAACAAGATTTCTCTTTGATAATGTGGTCACCAGGTTCGGGTGCCCAAAGATACTAATGAGTGATGAAGGCACTCACTTCGTCAATCAAACTATTAGGGCCATGACGGAAGAATTTCAAATTCAACATCGAAGGAGTACCCCATATCATCCACAAGCGAATTGTGTAGTGGAGGCACTAAATAAGGTATTGGAGCATGCGCTCACAAAGTTGTGTAACACAAACCACAACGACTAGGATTTGAATATTCCATCAATACTATGGGCCTACAGAACGACTTGTAAATGATTGATAGGCCAGACTCCATTTAAGTTAGTATATGGATAAGAAGTGATGATGCCCATGGAGTATATCGTACCGAGTCTGCACATCGCAGCAACAATAGGAATGAGTGATGACGTAGCCATTGAATAACGGTTGGCACAGCTGGTACAACTTGATGAGGATAGGTTTATCACAGGATTCCATCAGCAGGTAGAAAAGGATCGACATAAGGCTTGGCACGATCGCATGTTAAGGCGAAGCACTTCCAGTGCAGAGATATGGTCCTGATGTATGACAGTAAGTTTGTGAAGCACCCATGTAAGCTACAAATGCATTGGTTGGTTCCCTATATTATAAATTTTATTATTGACGGAGGTGCAGTGCAGTTACAAAAGTTAGATGGGACACTATTGAAAAATTTAGTGAATGGAAGCCGAACGAAGCCTTATCGCGATAGCCAGGTGCATAGCGACTGAAACTGAAAAAAAAAATGATTGAAGGTTGGGAATCTTGGCCTATCGACCGAACAATAGCAAAGTAAGGAGTAAGCGACGAAGTTTGGATCTCGTCGACAGTTGGCATGATGCGAACGGGTCAAATTCAGTCATAAATGTAGCAGTTAAGCCATGGCGGACGTCAGCGCAAGTGGGTAACGGTGTATTTAATGACCAATGAATGCAGAGGATTTGGTAAATCAACGCGGTATTTGGAAATAATTGTCCAAAATCAGCAAGATGGACAGGACACGGGAAAATGAGACTATAAATACACGAGCAAGGGGGTAGTTTGACTCACTGGGCATTGAGAGAATTAGCCAAGAAGTTGCAGAACAAAGCTGAGCAGAGAGTGAGTATAGAATATTGAAATGGCGCATTTCATTTATAGCACAAGTACCCAAGACCGATCACAACCAACGTCGATTATTCATGAGAAACCAAAGATCACATCAGGACGGTCGATTAGAAAGAAGAGAAGTGCCAGTTGACCCATCGATATCGACCGAAAGCCAAAGAGAGAGACCTGCAGTTCAACATGAGCTACAACAGGAGAAGCAGGCACATTGGGTGCTATCGAGGTAGAAAGGACATCGCGAGGAGGGCACCTTGGCCCAACAATATCAGACATACCGGGGTATGTGCCATCACACAAGGAAGGTACACCAGCAATCCGGCTGAGAAAGAATGAAAAATACACAATCAAGATGCCGACGATACCAAAAGGAGTTCATAGCACCGGGAATGTTGTAGAGCAACTGCAAAAGCTGCAGTACAACGACCACGACATCATGACATACCCAGAATGCACAAACGACACTCATATCCAAGTTGCGCACGGAGAAGGAGGCCCATTCACAAGAGAACCAACAAAGTGGGCATTGGGATTGGAGTGATCAGGACTATTGGGCATCATCCATATTCCACACTTCGGGAGATCGGCTCAAGTAAATGCATGTGTAAAGCAGTTACTAGCTTGTTTTCATGGTGGGTATTTATTGTTTCACATAAAAATCCCGGTCACAGTCGACTTGATTTCAAGGATCACTGGACTACCCAAGGTCAGGGTAGATCCTTCCCAATACTTCTAGGGGAAGGATAACGAGAAAAAGCTTGATGTGAAGCTGAAAACGAAGTATGGATTGGAGAAAAATACAAGAGGGTACCTAATTGACACTATTAACGACTAAGCAGTTAGGGTTGCAGCGAAGATATTGGAAATAAAGTTAGTGAGGAAGAACAGACCAAACCAATGCACATCTTGCATGATTGCATCTGCGGAACAGTGCGCAGCAGGAGTGCAAATGAACTGGTCACTCTTCTTGCTAAATGAATAGATGGAGGATGTTGTCGCAGCACAGGAAAAAGGGAATCCATTCACGTATTCATGGCTATTGATACTGATCGCGCTAGTTGGATGGAGGGAACCATCACACTACCAAGGAATGGAAACACAAATTGCCAAGTTGCTCCAAGGAGAGCGATACCAGAACTTGTGGGAAATAAATGACAAAGAACGCCAAAAAAATAACAATATTCAATTCTATCTTTTCCTAGATATGATGCGAATAGATGCACAAGCGATACCACAGATAACCAAGCAAGCAACAAAGAAGTATCGGTAGATCGCAAGGCTGTCGGTAGAGTCTTAAGCAATATACATCCAGGTGGGTGCAGATCCGCAGAGGTAGTGGTTGCTGACATAATACAAGCTTAGCGATGCAGAACTAGATGCCATCATTGAGGGGTGGCCAGATGAATGGAAGGTCCCAGAAGATGAAGACCAACTGTCGGATCCAGAGAATGGGCAGTTTAAAATTGGACCAAAGGCACTAGACGAGGTGAAGGACTCATAAAGTGAAGAAGAGGATGCAAGAGAAGGCGACCTTGTGGAAGAACAGTCACATACGTTAAGTCACGATGGGGTGTTATCAACAACCCCCACAGATTCAGAATTAGAAGCACAACGAGACGAAGTAAGAATGAAGCACAAGATGGAGCAGGGTGAAGGGAGTACAAATGCTGGCCTTCCCAATGAGAAAATTAACAAACTCATGGATAAAATAACGACAATGGTGGAAGACAAGTGGGGGAGAGTCACTCAGCATGCGACTGAGTTTTTCCATCAGGTATTGCAACTATTACATACATTGACGAATGCAGTGACCGAGACAAGGCTTCTGTAAGGAGAAGTGTGACCAAGTGCATCAATACACATAATCGAGGTGGAAATCAGTGCAAGGATGAACATAGTGCAGATATTACCTTAAGACATCACTACCGATGATGAAGATTTGGATGCTACACTACGAGGTCATGACATGATTAGTATTGATTTCAACATGTTCCCAATGGTGATGTTGCATAGAGCTCATCATGCGGCAAGTAATGAAATTAGCGAACGAGAAGCCACAATGCATGATCGAATGGTTGAGTTCAAATGACAAGTGCAGAGCACCGAGGTAGAGATTCAGCGCCTCCAAGAGGAAAAATAAATGAGTATGAAGGATGAAGCGAAGGCCATTGAAGACAGAAAGAGATTGGAGCATGCCATCTCCATCGCAGGTGAAGAAGCACCAGAAGTTGACAAGGAAATAAAGGCAAAGGCAAAGGCATTAAAGTTAGGCACAGTCATTGTAGACCTGGGAAAAGAGAATGAATATATACAAGCTAGGATAGTGCCAAGCACACCGCCAAAACAAATTGAGGAAAGGAAGAACGCGATTGAAGAAGATGCGACAGAGATGGCATCACTGGAAAAATTGGCGCAGACAATCGCGGAAGATGACACACAATTTTGGGGAAGCTTGGTACACGATGAGAAGTTGCATCGGTTAAACATGCAACTCGGAGAAGCAGAAGTGAAATTGGATTCATTAAGGGGATCGCTTCAGGAAATTCCCTATTTTTGCGGCTGTCAAAGGAAACCGAGTTGAAAGAGCTACAACATTGGGTTAACAAAGCTCGCACAAGACAACAAAGAAGAACAACACAATTAGATGAGCTACAGACGAAATCCGAGCAGTTGGAAGTTAAAGCAATGGACGGAATGCACAAGATCAAAGAAGAGTTGCAAAAAGCGTAACATATGAATGGCGAACATCCGACAGACCAAGAAGTAGCAGATTGTGCAACTCTCAAGGTGTCGGCCAAGGAAGTGGTCGAACAAGTCACGACAGATTACGACGAATTCAAGAAGCAAGTAGATGCACCAACAGTTTCCAGCTGAAGTGGCTCAAGGGCGAGCCACATTTTTTTGTTGGGGGCCTGCTGGCATGGGTTCGGAGCACACAAGTGCGAAACCCCAAGCGGAAAAAGGGTCAAAGGAAAGAACTAAGAACCAATCGCAAAGCCGAGATATGCAGAAGTAATTGGTTAAGTTAGTTAGCAATGGGTCATTAGGATCATTTGTAATGGCCAAGTGATCCTATAAGTAGAAGTGACATTGTAAGCCTAGAGAGGGAATGAATCAAGCTCGCGGGAATCTAGAGAGAAGAATCCTTTTTGCGACTGTAAGCCTGAGGGCAGTTTCTTTAGCACTGAGTTGTGCATTATGAGATTATACCTTCGCATCTATCTGTGGTTTTTGTCTTTTGGATCAATCTATGGAAGTATTTGTCTTTGGTAGTTCTGCAATATTCAGAATGATTTGTATATCTGTATTTTTTGTTTATTGCAATATTTGATGTTTTCTTGAGATCGCAATAGATGCCTTCCCGACTATGTTATGTACCGCAGACTCCTCAAACATGCTTTGTTAATTTGCCTAATTCGTTAATTATGAGATGGTAATGCAGTTAGGGGTTAATAGGATAATAATATGATGTCATAATGCAAATGCAAATCTCTGGCTTATGTTGCGATTGAGAGTGAACTAGTGCATGTCTTCTCACAACTGCGGAAACTTGGTTCCTGCAGCCCCCCTTAGACATCTCAGGTGAGACTTCACTCGCTCTGCAGGTGTTGCTGGAAAGGATAAAACCTTTCTTGGCCGGTGCTTAAGGGTGTCTAGTCGATTTTTGTTGACAACAGTGCAAAGTGAACCCCTGTCGACAGAACTGTGTCAACAGTCAAGAACCAAGGACTATAGTTCTTGAAGTGGTGCACCTGGGGAAACGTAGACATTTATTATGAGTCAACCATTGTGTTGTTAATTTGGAAGTGTGAAATAGTTGCTTCAATGGAGATTTTTGTATACCTATCTTGTTTCACAGGAACTATGTTTTTCCTATAACATGTGAGAACGCCATGTATCCTAAACATAGACTGATAGAAAAAAAAAATGCAAGGAATCTATCAATTGGAAAATGGTTTGTATGTGTTTCATGTAGGCAACGGATATCACTTTTCATCAAACCGTGGTCATTGACACTATTGTCAATGTTCAATGTGAGACTTCTTGTGTTTAGGGAGCATATAAGCAAGTGGTCTTTGCTTTCCATTAGCAAGAATCCATATTGAAATTGCAATGAAGCTTGATTTTGAAGCCTATCTATTTCGGCAGAAACTTTATACGAGATGTAGAAGTTTTTATGGTGCATTTTGTTTATAAGGTATAGATTCTTCATGTTTCTAACACAGGATAATGCAGTATATACTAGTCCATGTTGGTGACACGTTGGTGAACACCGTTTGGATTGAATGCCAAGAAATACATTGTGAGTCCTTGTGACCTGTGTATTGTATGTGCACATTCCAAATGAATGGGGAATTGTTGCCATAGAATGTGTTTTTGCTTTTTAATACCATTTGCCCAGATATTCTTGTGATAGGTGTCCATGTGCATGGAATATCTTTGGCAAAGTGTTCTTGCATATTTTCTCATTGCATTGAACCAATTAACGGTGATCTCAATTCAATCCATATTATGTCAAGTTTATAGTTTGTTTGCTCCTTGAAAACTCCCTTTGCACCATTGACAAGACCATCATCAACAACGAAGTTTCCTCCAACTAGTTCAACAAGCATATCTTGTTTTACAACAATTGTAGATGGAAAGTCCATTTTGTCATTTTGATGGAAGTTCAATTATGTTGGGTCAATTTTCTTGTCAATTGATTCTAGTACATATGACTTTGACTGGACAAGTTCTAATATCTTTTTGTTATGCTCATCAACGTCTTTGTTTCTATAAAACAAATATGGAAATGTTGTGTCCTATGGTGTTGGTATGTGACAATGCTTGTTTAAAATGTCAATGTCATGGTTTGTCTGTAAACATGTTCTAATTATGTTTAAGATTGAGACAAAGCTTGGGTTTTCTTGTCTCATGACTTATGTGAGATGATAGTATTTGACATTATATGGTCTGAAGTTATAGGGAATTACAATTGATTGTACAATTAGCTGCTCAAATATACAAGAATATTCGACAGGTTGTGCTTGATATAAATCACTAAAAAAAATGACATCAAGGTTTCCAAAGGGAAAATTATGAGTGTGCATAATTTCTCTTAGCCTTTTGTCAATGCTCCATAGCATCTGTGCACTAATCAATGACACTTCGTCCATTAGAAAAATCTAGAGTTGTTCAAAGTCTTTGCTCAATAGATCCAATCAATTAGAACTTAGTGGGAGCATGCTTGATAGTGTCAAAGGTAGATGAAGTGTTGAATGCACAATAATGCCATTTGCATTGTGTGCAACTCTTCCAGTAAATCCATCTATGATTTATTTTTTCTTCATAGGATTTTTATGGAGGTCCATGTTGTAAAATTGCAATAGACCATGATAGATATCCTTTGCAACAAATGTTTTTCCTGTGCCTGCACTTCCAATCATGAACAAATGGATTGGAGTCATTGGATCATTTTGATTTCTCATTATGATTTCCTTTGTTATTGATTGTTGTTTTTTGTTAAGTTTTTTCCTAATATCATAGTAGGATTCTTTAATAATGATGCAGGGTTGTTTAATAGTTTCAAATTTATTATTAGAACTAGGTCTGGTCTTTTTAGAAGAGATTTTATGCATAAGATGGTTTCCAATGTCATATATGTGACATGCATAAGATTCATTTTCCTCTTGATTGAGTGTTTGGATGCTAAACAATTTCTCATCTCTAGAGTCGATTATTTTAGATGCTATGTCAATGTCGTCCCAAGTTGTTTTTGATGTAGCTATGGAATTTTGTTCAATTCGCTCGATGAATAGTTTTTGTGATAGATATATGTTTCTTGAGGATATTTTCACTTTCTCTAAATGGTGCAAATAACATAATCTTTTCTCTATAGAAGTTTTATGGGTCCTTATGCTCATTATACCAAACATAACATATGAAAACATTGCACTTTCTTTTTCTAAGGAAAGAATTAAAGCATGTGTAATAAGAGGAATACTCAACCAAACATATGTTTTCAAGTTATATGGGTCTTGCAATGTATTTGTCAATAAGCAAGGGGGACATAATGTTTTCTGAATCATCTGGTTCATGTTGTAATAGCTTTGGCTTCTTTAGAACATATGTTATTCTATCAACTGGTCCTGTATTAATGAAGATTTTTTTCCTAGAGCTTGAGTGCGGTGGCAGGGAAAGGATCATATAAATATATTGTCAAATGGACATTTGTTGCATATTGAGAAGTGCATTTCCAAGCTTGTGAATTGTTTTAATTTTCCGTCATTGTCAAGGAAATATTGTTCCCTTATTTTTTTTAAGGTCAGATGTCATTGTGCATTCCATTTTTGTAATGTAAGAGCTAGAGTATGTTGATGCGACATAGGCATCTAAGATAAACTTTGCATCTGTATTTGCATGCCACAAAGATGGGATCTGTTTGGAAAAAGCATTGACCCCATCAGATGGATGTCTTTTTAGGAGAAAAGCAGGCCTCAATAGCACTCTTCTCTTGTTATGGTAAGGTCTAAAAGAAATATACCAAAATAGATGTTTTTAGAGTAGCTCTTATGCTCCAGAACTAAGAATAATTCCTTTGCTTTGTCAATGATCTTGTTGTCAGGGTTTTCCAAAGGATGTAAAACTAATGTTTTGTCCATTGGAGGGAAAGTAAAGTTAAATCTACAACTAGAGAGATTATATTTTTTGCAACTCTTTGTGCGATGATGTGTTTGAATGTAGGTCAATTCATCTGTAAGAAGAAAAGAGTCATAGGAAATATAAGTATCAACAAACCTTGTTATATCATCATTGGAAGATTGTCGAAACACAGGGGCATTTTTTGTCTAGAGTAATGTGTGGTCATGTTCATTGCCTCTAGTTTGGAACTCAATGATAAAGAAGTAGTATCCTATTTCTCCAAACGAGTCATTGTTGGCTAAGATTAAAGCCTGTAGTGCCAACATTCTATGCTTGTAGTAACAACTACATATTACAGGGTTTTTCCTTATCAATGATTCAATGGTTTGCTCAATGTTTTTTTGCCAAACTTGTAAGGACATTTGTATCTAGTTTTTTGCAATGCATCAAACAAAGGAAGCAAAATATGTTCAACACTTGTAAAAGTTAAAAAATGTAGGGGGACCTAGTTGTTAGATCATTGCGAACACATATTTTTTTATGTGTTCAAAGTAGTCAATACTTGTACATATGCTTCTAAGGGATCAATAGGAAAGTGACGATTTCAAGATTCTCTAAATATTTGTTTTATTTCTCACGTCCTTTGCAACAAGAGGTTTTCCTTTAAGCTCTCCTTTTCGTATTTAAATCAATTCAAAAATTGAAATTTGTTTAATGAGAACCTAGACTGCTTTAAAAAATGTATTTTTATTGTGAATTGCAAAATCTCATGAGACATGGTGCAATTCCCATTGTGAGATTTGTTGATAGGTAAAGCGATTTGTAATATATTTAGGCTAAGCATATCCAAAGAAGAATGTAGGGAAGTTGAGCTCTTTAGAGAAGTTGTCTTGGAAAATGCCTAATGCCTGGAAACCTTCTAAATTTTCAATTTATATTATTTGATTGTCCAACTCATCTATCTGATGAGGTTGCAGATATCCATGCACCATTGTTTCAGTTGGAGTTTCTAGCTTTGTTTCATCGTCATTAGAATCACTTGAATCTACATGCTTCGAAGAGTTATTTTCCACTTCAATATGTTTGGAAACAATTTTCTTCCATTTATTGTCAATAAAACTGCCCTCATATCTATAGAGCAGAGTATTGCATAGCTAATTTAAAACAGTCATAACAACACGCAAGCGGGAATTTCCAAAAAATAAGCATTTTTGTACTCCAATTTTCTTTTTAGCATAACTGCAACTGTATTTGAATCCGACAAGCTTCTAGGAAATTTTGTATCGTGTCCAAGTTTGTAGGTACAATTATAATTGTCCCTATAAGTGCAACTTGTTCTCTTTTGTAGCCTAGTTGTCTTATTTGGGAAAATGCAAGTCTCGGTGACACAAGTCTTTCCTTCAATGGTGTTAAACTTGGAATAGAGTCTATTTTTTGGTTATGATGAATATGTGAAGAAACTGCAAATGCAGGTACATTTCCATTGTACAATTTCTTCTTGTATTTTTTTCAATTTTCTTGATGGATTTCAATTGTCTTGCAGTGAGTATACATTGACAAGGATGCATAATTTAATATCACAGTATTATTGACTTTGTCCATTTCTTTTTGGAATTGCAAGCACCCGCAAATAATGCAAGCATGTGTTGGTGTTTTCGGGTAAGTATCAAGTGTGCTTTAATTTCTATTTCAAGGCTTTTGCACATCTTTGTTTCCTGATTGGGGGAACATGTTTTGTGTTCTTATTCTTTGTTTCAAGCAATACAATGTTCTAATTCCAATTCAATTGTTTTTTTGCAAATGCCAATTGTTTCTTTGAAAATTGTTAATATTGGAGAATGTCCTAGTTCCGTTTTTTGTTCTTTTGGAACTTTAGATTGATTTTTTGCTACATTATTTTGATAGTCACCTTGCCTCTTTTGCATGGGAATATTGTCTTCATCTGGAAAATAGTCTATCCCATTTCTATTGTCAATATCATTGAAATTTAAAAGAGGCAAAGTGCAATTTACATTGACACTTTTCTTTCTCTATATGCAACCATCCACGCTTTTTGAAAATATGGATGAATTGGCATTGTTTTCATGTTCTTTGAGTAGTGGCCAAATATGCATGTGTGTACTATCAATGAAAAAGTGCAGTGCATATATTGTGTTTGAAAAAGCATATGCCGGATGATATCTTCTAGAAATTGTCTTTGACTGGATGCTCCAAACATATATATTCACATTGAAGAGCTTAGACATCCATTGTAATGAAAATGCACCTCTTTCTATGTTTCCTTCTCTATATATTTATTGAAGCAGAAAATTGTTCAAATGTCATTTGCATTATAGTAATTGAAAAAGGTCTATGAAACTATTCTTCGCAAAGAACAAACATCAAAATTCATTGTCAATGTGCAAATTGATTCAAACAACGAGTCATGGCAATCAACAAAAACAAAATCAATAGGAAGAAGATGTTCTTTGGAGAATTCATATCTATTCGATGCCATGTCCATTTGGATTGCTATAGACTCATTTGCAAATGGACATGTGATTGCAGCTATATGCACATCCTTGATGTCTGGTTTTGACCCATATGACAATAATGCTTCAAAGTGTCCACATAATGTAACCTGGTCATGAAACAATATATTAAATTCATGTACATGGAAATTTCCATTGAAACACGAGTACTTTTTATTCCTCTCAAATGACTATATAGAGCCCAAAAAATTTATCCATTTGGAGAACCATTTAATGCAAAAGATATCACCCCAGAGGCCAAACTCTGAACAACCATGCAAGTCTGAAGCAGATAGGGACATTCGATGCAAATATGATTTTGAATCTTTGACACCATGCAATTCTTGCAAGAAACCATTGCTCAATTATGTTCTCATTGAATGAAGAGCCTCCAGATCTTTGCAATCTAAGTTTGCTCTAAAGTGATTCACTATTCCTTGTCTTATCTCTATAGATGAATATTGAAAATGCAACAACATTGCAAATGCATTGAACAAGCAGTCTCCTGGGTGATAGTATAAATATTTCAACCAGAAATGTGTTAGGATATCTCCTCATTCAATTATGTACTTTGCATGCATCTGCATGTAGCCCAATCACCAGTTGGATGCCTCCAGCACCTAGTCCCTAGTCTGCTAGCACCTGGGAGCTTCCTTCCACTCAATTTTATCCCTCCTAGTGCTTAGTAAGCCCAGCATGCACCTACCACTTGAGAGGGGCGCCTTTTCTCACCTACCACTCCAGTTTACTTCAGTTAGCTAGTTGTCTTTCCTTGATTTAAGGCTAGATTGACTCCTAACTGTTTTTATCACTCCGATGGACTTCCAGTGAGACTTGACTACCTATTCTGACTCTAGTTAGCCCCTCATGCGCCCTCCACTGAGCCTCCTTCCCTACATTAGTGCCATATCCATCAGTTACACTTATTACACTTAGTTAGACTCAGTTTGACACCTGGCTGACATTTACCTGTGCATTGATGACCACCACTAATTGATGATGAGGACTGCTAGTTGGAGCCAAGCTATTCCATGCAGTATATTGGAATGACCTCCTTGGCTAATTCGAATTGGTCACTCACTGTGACAGTATTGTATTGTAATTCTACTATTCTGAGTTATAGAGCACTGATGCATCTCTCTTGCACAGTTTTTACTCCAATTTGTTTTACATCATTGTGATTGATTTACTTTTTCAATAGATCTGTTGTGACTAATTTTACATGGTATCAAAGCCATGGCAGGGACAAGATCTCTCTTCTATAGGTGTTCTACATGAATATTTGAGTAAATTTGCTAAAAAATACTGCAGTTTTGGCATGCAAAACTCCTCTTGCATTCGCTAATGCTGAAAATTTCTCTCCAATACCACTCCAGAAGCTTGAGTTTTCCACAGAATTCCTGGATTTGATAAATTGGATCTTCAAGCTTGCTTGATCTCCAATCCCAGGTGTGATGCAACTCTAAACGGGTGGATTGTTCGACCTTACGGTTCTTGTTTTGATTGTGATTTGTAGGTTAATATTCTCCATCAATTGCATTCATTATCTTGTGATTTGCAAGTTCTTATCCATCAATTGCACTCGCTATCAGTGATGGATTACTCTTCTTCAAAGCCTATGCTAACTCCTTTCAATTATTTTGATTGGAAAGATGACATGGAGATAATATTGCGCTCAAAAGGGTTCTATAGAGTCACCATGGGCCTCGAATTGGAGCCAAACACATTGCTTGAGAAAACAAAACAATTCAATAAGCTTGATGAAGCTTATGGTCTTCTTTGCCTCTCCATTTCCAAGGATCTTCATTTCCATCTCAGCGGATTGAACTCTCCAAAAGCAGTATGGGAGCAACTTGACAAACTTTTTGGCAAGCAGAACGAGCTCAGAGCTTTTCAATTGGAAAATGAATTGATTGCTCTTAGTCCTGAGAATTTCGAGACCATCAATGTGTTTTTCACAAGATTCAAGCATTTGGCCTTGCAATTGAAGAACAGTGGAGTTGTCAAAGAGGATAAACAATTGATCCTCTCCATTCTTTCAAAGCTTGGTAAATATTTCTCAGTATTTGTCTCTACTTTCAATTCTGGTCAGCTAACTACCCCGAATTGGAAGATGCCTACCTTGAATGCCTTCATTGAGTCCGTTACCAAAGAGCATGATAAGCTAATTCAAATGGGGTCCATAAGCTCCAAATATTCAACCCTCTTTGTTGGAGGATCCAAGAATTTGAATGGCAAAGGGAAGCAAAATAAAGAGAAGCCCAAATTCGAATCTTCCAAGCAAAGCGAGAAAAGCAAACCATCGGATGCACCATCCGGTTCAAGGAACAAGCAAAAGGGTAAAGAGGGCAAAGAAAAATCTAAATGTTCTTATTGCAACTGTGGCTTTCATCCTGAAATTTCATGCATGAAGAAAACAATAGATCAAATGGCCCTCCTTTTGGAAAAGAATAACATAACTCTTCCCGACAGTGCATGGAAGAAGGATAGAAATGATGATCATGAAAGAGGTCAAGCACTCATGGAAACTGTTTCGAAACCCACCACTCTACTGATAGATTCCGGTGCCTCAAATCATATGGATGCAAATATTGACTCCTTTTCTTCATTTGATCCAAATAGCTCCATCCCCATCCATTTTGGAGATGACTCAAAAATTTCATCAAAGGGTAAAGGTACCATCCATTTAGAGCATGGCAGCTTTCAAAATGTTCTTTATGTGCCTTCCTCGGCTTCAAATCTTCTTTCTGTATATCAAATGACACACACTAGTGCACCGATGCAATTTCTATTCATCCCTAACAAAGTTGAAATTTCTAATATTGAAAGTGGAAAACTTATTGCAATCAAAAAGGCAAATCATACTGCAAAATACTATGAGTTTTCACACTTTGTGCCACTTGAAAATCCCACTGCTCGTCTCACTCATGGAAATGAGGTTAGTAGGATTTGGCATGAAAGGTTTGGACACCTTAATTACAATTATTTTCTGCTTTTACAAAACAAATCCATGGTTGATGGTCTTCCGCACCTCCGTTCCTCGAAGGGAATTTGCCCAGGTTGCATCATTGGGAAGCACCCTGAGCACAAGTTCGGCCGCGAAAAAGATAGCAGAGCTTCTACTATTTTGGGGCTGATACATTCTGATATCAGTGGTCTGCTGCCAAACATGTCCATGAATGGCTCGAGGTATGTTTTGACATTCATTGATGACTTCTCCCGTTTTACTTGGGTCTTCTTTCTCAAAAACAAGTCAGAAGTGCTTAGAAAATTCAAGGATTTTAAGGCTTCTGTTGAGACTGCCACTGAGAGCAAGATCAAAGCTCTTAGATTTGATAATGGTGGAGAATATATCAAGACTGAGTTCCTGCAACTTTGTGCCAAAATCGGAATTCAGATCCAACATACAGTTCCCTACACACCACAGCAGAATGGTGTAGTGGAAAGGAAGAATTGGTTACTGAAAGCGATGGCTACCTGTATGCTTGAGTCAAAAGGTTTGGATACAAATATTTGGGATGAAGCCATGAATGTTGCTACATACATTTAGAACCGAGTTCCACATTCATCTGTGAAAGGTAAAACTCCTTTAGAAGGATTCACTGGTCACAAACCGGATGTGTCCAATTTGAGGGTTTTTGGCTCCACTGCATGGGCTATAATTCCTTCTGAAAAGAGAAAAGTTTTGGATCCACAAAGTAATGAATGCATCCTAATAGGATATGGAGAAGAATAAAAGGCATATAAACTCATGAATATCAGATCCAAAAAGATATTCATAGAGTGAAGTGTGAAGTTTGAAGAACCGCTTCAAGATCTGAAACTAGTTGAGGAAAACACTGCCGATCCGCAGTCTCTACAAGAGGAAGTTTCAAGAGAAGTTGAAGAAAGCATTGGATCTGATATCTCTGATATTTTATTAGAATTTGATGGCCATGACATATCAGGTTCAGAATCCGACCATAATGATCCTCCTCAGTTACCAAAGTGGGCCCAAAACACTCTACAATCTGCTGTTCCAAACATTGGAAATCTTGTTGATCTAAGGAGAACAAGAGCAGACTTTCAAAGAGAAGGTATGGCTCTTTATTTTTATGATCCATTATTATCTAAGAAATGTTATTTGATGATTGGTTCATATCCCAAATCATACTATCATTCCCACCGAGACCTAATATGGCAAACCGCCATGGATGAAGAGTACAGTTCTCTTCAAAAGAACAATACATTGGAGCTAGTTTCTCTTCCACCTGGAAGAAAATTAGTCCAATGTAAGTGGGTCTACCGCACGAAGGTTTCTGCTGATGGCTCTATCATCAAATACAAATCTAGGATTGTGGAAAAAGGTTTCTCCCAAGTCCAAGGAGTGGACTACACTGAGACTTTTGCACCGATTGCAAAGGTGGATTCCATCCACCTAGTTTTGGCTATTTCCGCATCCAAGCACTGGGAAGTGCACCATATGGATGTGAAGAGTGTTTTTTTACATGGAGATATCGATGAAGAAGTATATATGAAGCATCCAGAAGGATACATATCAGATCCATCATTAGTTGGCAGATTGAAGAAATCTTTGTATGGATTGCAACAGGCCCCAAGAGCTTGGTATGCAAAGATGGACTCCTTCCTTCTTTCTCAGAATTTCAAAAGATGCAAATCTGATCCGAATGTGTATCTACAAAAAGTTAAAGGTAATTTTATGATTGTTTTTCTTTATGTTTATGATATTCTCATTACTGGTAGCACTCTCCTTACAATCAACAAGCTAAAAACTGCCTTAAATCTAGCTTTTGACATGAGCGATTTGGGCTTGCTGAAGCAATTTTTGGGCTTGGAGATAGCTCAAAATTTTGATGGGATCACATTATCTTAGAAAAAGTATGCTTTAGACCTGATATTAAAGTTTAATATGGTAGAATGTAAGGCAACTCCGTTTCCATTCCTATTAGGAATCAGTCTTGAGGAGGGAAATTCTACACTGCTTGCAGATTGCACTATGTATCGACAGTTGATTGGTTCACTACTCTACTTGACACACTCAAGGCCTGATATTTCTTATGCCGTGAGTGCTGTATCAAGGTATATGAAGCAGCCCCATGAGCTTCATTGGCAAGCAGCCAAAAGGATATTGCAATATGTGCAAGGTACGAGACATTTTGGCATACACTATGCTGCAGATTCTGAGCTATATTTCATTGGTTTCACTGATTCAGATTGGGCGGGTGATAGCATTGATCGGAATTCCACTTCCGGATATGTTTTTATGATTGGACATGGCCCTATTTTATGGTCAAGCAAAAAGTAGGCAGCCATTGCACTTTCTTCAGCAGAGGTAGAGTATCGAGGGGCAGTCAATGCCTGCATTTAGGCAGTTTGGTTGCAGGGCATTCTTTCCAAGTTTGATTTTGGTAGCACTACTTCGACTGTCATATTTTGTGACAATCAAAGTGATATTAAGATCTCCACAGATCCATTTTAGTGGCATAGGACCAAGCACATTGAGATTCACATGCACTACATCCGAGAGCTTGTGCATGATCGCACCATCAATGTGCAATATTGCCCTACTGATGAGCAAATTGTAGACATCTTCACCAAGAGATTCACTGAGAAGAAGTTCTCTTACCTCCGTTCACTGTTGGGGGTGATTTCCATCATGGTGGAGACAGATTAGATCCATTTTATGTTTAGCTTGAGGGGGGGCTTTCTTCCCATTGGGTTTTCCCTCTTTCCTCACTTAGCTTATTTTCAACAATTTTGGATTATTGTATGGGGGTGACCTTTGGTATCAATAACCAGGGTCCTACATTTTATTTTTTACATCATAATATAGCTTGAGGCGGGGTGTTAGGATATCTCATCATTCAGTTATGTACTTTGCATGCATTTGCATGCATCCGCATGCAACCCAGTCACCAGTTTGATGCCTCCAGCACCTAGTCCCTAGTCTGCTAGCACCCGGGAGCTTCCTTCCACTCAGTTTTAGCCCTCCTAGTGCTTAGTGCGCCCAACATGCACCTACCACTTGAGAGGGGCGCCTTTTATCACCTACCACTCCAGTTCAATTCAGTTAGCTAGTTGTCTTTCCTTGATTTAAGGCTAGAATGACTCCTAACTGCTGTTATCACTTCGATGGACCTCCAGTGAGACTTGACTACCTATTCTGACTCTAGTTAGCTCCTTATGCGCCCTCCACTGAGCCTCCTTCCCTACATTAGTGTCATATCCATCAGTTACACTTATTACACTCAGTTAGACTTAGTTTGACACCTGGCTGACTGTTACTTTTGCATTGATGACCACCACTGATTGATGATGAGGACTCCTAGTTGGAGCCAAGCTATTCCATGCAGTATATTCGAATGACCTCCTTGGATAATTCGAATTGCTCACTCATTGTGATAGTATTGTGTTGTAATTCTACTATTCTAAGTTATAGAGCACTGATGCATCTCTCTTGCACAGTTTTTACTCCAATTTATTTTACATCATTGTGATTGATTTACTTGTTCAATAGATCTGCTGTGACTAATTTTACAAAATGGCCATGTGCAAAAAATATAAAATCAATCTCTTGCATATCCAGAGTAGACACTGCGAAAGCACATGCCTTGTCCAATCAAGCTCCCTTGCAAGATCTATTTGTTTATTTATCCATAAAAACACGCAAAATATGTGCTTGTTTTTAAGGATCAACACAATAGATCATATGCTCTTACACTAACCATATTCGATGACGTCAAATGATACAAGCAGTTGCTTCTACAGTGTTGATTTTTCTTAGCAGTTAGATATTCTTAACTTATTATTACTTATCATTCACATAAACATAAACTGCATGCATAAAAGTATCACTGAAAGAAACACATTCACGGTATACACAATTTTACCCTGGGAAAACCCTCTCATAGGAAACACCCAACAAACTTCTCTAGATAAGATTCTTCAACAAGATACAATGCCACCACTAGATACATAATAATGATACAAGAAAGATATAGAATAACCTTTGAGCCTAAAGAAGAGAGAGAAATAAATATATTAAACCCCAAAATATGTCTTCACAATGCTTCTTGAACCCTTGGCACTACTTCCTTGGATCTGGGCACTTCTTCACTTGGTTGGGAGAATTAGTTGTTAGTTTTTTTAGAATTTACTTCAATCTGATCTAGGATCTTAACTGAGAGAACAACATGTACAACATATCTATAACATGTCAATCATGGACACAATAATGCAAGCACATAAGAGACACAGAGTTTACTTGGGGAAAACCATAAAGGTGGAAAACCCCAATAACTTCCTCAGAGATAGATAGAGCAATGATACAACCCAAGCATAAGAGATAGACATCTCCTAGCAGCAGCTTCTCCTCCTCCACAAGTGCACCACTCTCCCGAGAGTGTGAGAGAGAATAGAATGATGAAATAGAGTGCCTCCCGCACTCTATTTATACTTGACTTGACTTGCCTAATAACCTTTACTCGGTCGGCCTCAACTTAACCACATAACATAAAGTTGATTGGGTCGACACCCAATAGGGTGGTCTAATAATCCTTTGACCCACATGGCCGACCCCCAATAGGGTGGTCTAATAATCCTTTGACCCACATGGCCGACCCCCAATAGGGTGGTCTAATAACCCTTAGACCCACATGACTTATACAGGGCCGACCCCAACAAGGTGGTCTAATAACCCATCAAGTATAAGTTACGACACTTACAATATAAATGACGACACTTCCGTATAGAGGAATAATAACATCTCTATAGGAATACAAACACTTTCGTATAGATGAATAATACCATCTCTATAGGAGTACAATATACATATATGAAATACATTCTGAAGTTACATACACATTAACACTCCCTCTTAACTAGGAAGGTATTTCTCGACACAGGTCTTCTAGCACAAGTCTTCTTCTCTGGATCATCGTCACTGGATAATCATCATCGAGTCATCGTCATCGTCACTGCTGCTGCTATCTCAATCGATCTCTGAATCTACTCGTCATAGGAAGTTCTACAGAGCCAGTCCTTTTTCATACTGGATGTAGGCCCACCACCTGTAGGTCTTCATCATCACTGGCCATACTGTGGAATCATCAGGACTTATTACGTGTGTCACAAAACCTGGCGGTAGCATCCCAGACTGTTACGAGCACACAGCTTTACCTGTCGAATCTCCCAGGAGCACATTACATGTGACCCATCACAAAACCTGGCTGAAACATCCCAGGATCTTAAGAGCACACAGCTCTACCTGTCGGATCTCCCAGGAGCACATTACATGTGATCTCACCAAAAAACCTGCTGAAGCATCCCAGGCTGTTACAAGCACACAACTCTACCTGTTGGATCTCCCAGGAGCACATTACATGTGGTCCACCACAAAACCTGGCTGAAGCATCTGAGGCCTTTTTCATCTTGTCCAGATCTCCCAGGAGCATATTACATGTGGTCATGGCAAAACCTTGCAAGAGCATCCCAGGCTGTTACGAGCACATAGCTCTACCTGTCGGATCTCTCAAGGACACATTACATGCCATAGGACAATGCCTCGAAAGAGCATCTAAGGCCTTTTTCATCCTGTCCAGATCTCCTAGGTCTACTTACATGTCCTCCCATATCAATGCCTCAAAAGAGCATCTGAGGCCTTTTTCATCCTGTCCAGATCTCCCAGGTCTACTTACATGCTCATCTGCACAACCTATCCACGGCCACAGAGTATCAACCTGATACTCTCCATACATCATCCTGATGTACACATGATCATCCTGATCATCATCACTTCATCGTACTGATGCATGTCATCTGAAGAAGCATCCTGAAGCTTGTCATTCATGATCATCCTGATGTACACATGATCATCATCACTGCATCGTACTGATGCATGTCATCTGAAGAAGAACCCTTAAGCTCGTCATCCATGATCATCCTGATCATACAATGCATCTACCTGATGCATACCAAGTATCTACCTGATACATATCATCATACATGATCCACCTGATCATACAATGTATTCTCCTGTTACATACATAGATACATGATCCACCTGATCACACAACGTATCTACCTGAACATATCAACATACATGATCTACCTGATCATACAAAGTATCCACCTGATACATATACAGATACATGGTCCAAGCATTTAACATGATGCATATACAAAATACATACAAATGATCCAACTGATCATATCCAGCATCCAACATGATGCATACATACATAAATGATCCAACTGATCATATCCAGCATCCAACATGATGCATATACATATACAGAGTAGTAACTGGAGCATCGTCCTGATGCTCATCATCCATGATCCTCCTGATCATCATAGCATCGTCCTCTTCAAATCATCTCATCATCCACGAAGCACAGCCTAGATGCACATCATCCAACACTTACACCACCGACATGGGAGAACACATCTACCACCATTCGGGGAAGGCTCCAGCTTTTACTTTTTCACCATGGGAGAACACATCTACCACCATGTGAAAAATGGCTTCAGCCCTTACATCTATATCATGGGAGAACACATCTACCACCATGTGAGAATGGCTCAGCAATTACATCACGATCATGGGAGAACACATCAACCATGTCAGAAAAGCTCATGTGCATCTGCATCTTCCGGACTCATCACTTCCCTTTGGAAGGAACCTTGATATGAAGTGCACCAAGACTCTCTCTGAAGTACTCAAACTGCACTCTGGCCAACGGCTTGGTCAATACATGTGCAACTTGCTCATCCATTGCAACATACTCTGCTTCAACTGTACTCAGTGCTACGCAGGACTGCTTCTTGCTAAACCAAGAGATCACACCTGATCCCATACTGAAACAACACCCAGATGTGCTCTTCCTATCTGCAACACTGCCTTCCCAATATGAATCAACATAACCCTGTAGGTTAAACTTTTGATTCGCATCATACTTGATCCCATAATCAACTGTACCCTTCAGGTACCTTAGAATATGCTTTACAACAACCAGGTGAACACTCCTCGGATCCGTCAGGAACTGGCTCAATGTGTTCTCTGCAAAGCAAATATTTGGTCTCGTGTTCGTCAGGTATATTAAGGACCCAATCATCTGAGGATACATAGAGACATCAACCGGCTCAGATGAAGCATCACATAGAAGCTTCAGGTTTGATGCCATAGGTGTGGCCATGGCCTTGCAGTCCATCATCCCGAACCTCTTCAGGATCTCTACTGCATACTTCCCTTGTCCAAGGAAGATTCCATCTGCATTCTGTCACACCTCCATACGTAGAAAATAGTGCATCATCCACAAGTTATTCATCTCGAACTCGGAAGCAAGCTTCCATTACATGTCGACAATCAATCTATCTTCACCTGTAATAAATAGGTCATCCATATATAAAAGTACTATCACTGGATTGCCTTCCTCAACCTTGTAGTAAAGGTTGGAATCCGCTTTACTCTTGGTAAATCCCAAATTGGATAGAAAGCTGTCTATCCTACCATACCAAGTTCTGCACATATATGACTCCCTGTCATGTGTCTCAGAACCAAGTGGCTGCTCCACATACACTTCTTCTTCAACTACACCATTCAAGAAGGCTGTCTTGAAATCCATCTGGTGTATCTTCCATTTCATCACTGCAGCCAGAGCAAGTACGGAAGTGTATCTGGCTATGCTTGATCTTGTAGATCCTCTTGGAAGTCACTACAGATTCCCCTTCAGGTCTTGGGACTGCATCCCAATCATCTTCATGATCGAATGGTACTCCTCGATCATGGCATTCTTCCCAGATCCTGGGAACTTCAATATCTTCAATATTTTCAATAGATAACTTTGTTGCTAAACAAATGTTGTAGTCCTTCTTTTGTAGGTGATGGTATACGATCTTTCCTACACAACAAGTTAAATTGCATGATTAGAAAACATCTCATAGTTTTCAGAACAAATTCTTACACATAAAGAAATATGTCATACAGTCATGCAATTATCTTAGCCAATGCTTCAATACAACATTTATCCATATCCCGTAACTTTCTAGATGCCTTCCAATCTCTACCAAAACATTGTTAAGAGTGTGCACAACTCCCAACATGTCAACAAAGAGGTTTCATTCTAGATAAGTAGCAATGGAATGTTGTACAGTGCCATAGGCCACTTACCCATGTATATTAGTAGTATACTGTTCATCAATGCAACTATTCTAATATGCATAATACACAACCTAATTCTAGGAACATGAGTATATACATTTATTGAATAGTATTATTTAAACAATAAAATATGCAAGGAATGATAATTCAAATAATTATCTTTGTTTGTTTGTTGGGTTGACTTCCTCTCAGTATTTGCTTCTTTTCTGCAACTCCATTATGATGTGGATTGTGAGAAGTGGTCAACTCCCTCTGAATATCTGCATCCTTGTAGAAACTACTGAAGTGTGCTCCTTCTTGATCTTTGCTTCCTTGTAGGAACACCTGGAGTGTGCTTCCTCTTGATCTTTGTTTTCTTGCAGGAACAACTGGAGTGTGCTCCCTCTTGATCTTTGCTTCTTGGATTACCTGTCCTTGAACTTATATCCATCACTATGCATGCTTATTAGTATCATCATTGTGTTATCCTCGAGGTTTCATACATAATCACACATTCATTAGTATAATCTTAATACTATCAAAACACAATAGTCTTAAACATGTATAGTCATGATCATTTCAAACACAGATATTAAACATTAGTATTCAAGGTTTTAGGGAAGTCTTCTTTTACTCATGCATATTCTTATTTGATCATATGACTCTTCTGGTTAGTTAAATCATCAATCAAGATAAGAGACATAAAATGCATAAACCCTTGATTACTTACATTTCTAACTTTATGAATAAACATAACCAATCATACCAAGTATACTTATATAAGGGATCCTAACACAAGGTAGGATTCTAACTTGATATAGGAAAAACATACCTGGATTGGTATGTTAGCTAGTTATGTCTAACATACCCACACGATGTCTTCTTGTTCTCTTCAATGACTTGTGCTAGTAACCTGCATATCTGATAGGTTAACCATTATAGAACCAAGTTATACATACCTCGCAAATAGATCTTCTAAGTGATTCATGACAATGGATGAATCTTTGTCCTCATGTCATCATGATCATATGTTCTTGAACTAGAACATGATTTGTCTTTCTTGGTGTACCTTTCATGTTAGCGGACAACATAAACCTCATACAACACCATAATGCATTAGTACAATCATAAGTGTCAACACCCTAATCAATTAATATCTTCTATCACACATTCATAATTTTATTAAGGTGATACGACAAGTCTAAATTTAATTGTACTAACCATAATAACATGAAGACAAACATACCATAAACTTAATCATGAACAAATCTTGAAACATACCTAGATGAGTCATACCTGTCGAGATTACTTGTAATCTTCTTATGTAAGGCCTTAGCCTCATCTCCCTCTGAAACATGAACTTCTTCACTTATGCAGGTGACCAATCCATTCTCTTCTAAAATTAACCCAATCCACTTGATTTGTAGGAACTGGATCTAGAGCTGTATTAGGGTTTGTTAGAGAAACCCTAAAAATTCAAACTTTGAATTTCAAACTTTCGAAAGGATAGAAATATGTGCCTTGATGAGCTGATCAAGCTGGTATACTCAGAATTTGAAAACTGCAAAGTTTCACCCCTCAAATTTGTCTCTGAAACTTCCAGATTCACTAGACATGACCCCCAACTAGGGTTTGATAAAGCCCACCCTTCTTCCCAATCAAAAGGTTCGATCCAAAGCTCTAAGCTTCTAGTTTTATGAGGAGCTTCCAGCCGTGGTCACAGATTTCAAAAATTCCCATTTTTGCAGAAGCCCTAATTTTCCACTTTTCTGATCAAAGTCCCAAACTAGGGTCTGATCAAGCCCGACCTTCTTCCAAACCAAAAATTCTGATCTTGGTCTCTAAATTTTGATTTTGATGAGTAGAATTCAGCCGTATTCTCCGATTACAAAAATTCCAACTTTCTCCGAAACCCTAAATTCCGGAAGCCATGAATGAAGGTACTAAAAAATAATTCTGTTTTGACAGAAATATGTACATGATTGTTTCTGGTGTAACTCCGAACTTTTGATCCACAGGGTTTGAAATTTTTTTCCATGATAGCCCGACCTATCATCTTTCCAATTCCATAGGTCTGACCTCAAATGGATTCTCTGAGAGAGAGTTATTCCAAGTGTCACAACGTGACCTATTTATGGGATAAAACAGGAGAGCGAACTTGCACGACATTCCACGTGTCACTGGTTCAGTTTCGGCCTCTGAAAATGTTACCTGAGAAAGTACAATCCGTGCATTACCTGTCTCTTTTTATGAAATTTCATTTGGAGCTTCCTATCCCAAGTTATGACCTTTTTTCCAAGGTCACCTATTTATGATTGAGATCTGGAAGAGGCAGAAACCCTATATTGTATAGATCATAAATCACAAAGTACAACGAATTAGAGGTTTTCCTTTGGACACAAGGTACATGGGAATCTTAGCTTTTCCCTGTACGATTTTCAGACCCTGAAACCTCGCTGAAATATATTTATAGCGAAAGTGCTACGATGACTGGTTTTTGCTATATCAAGCCCTAGCATCGCAAGTGCAACAAGTGTCATACATGCCATACCATGCCTTCTTTTAGGCTAGCTCTGATACCATGTTAGTTTTTCAGAATTTACTTCAATCTGATCTAGCATCTTAACTGAGAGAACAACATGTACAACATATCTACAACATATCAATCATGGACACCATAATGCAAGCACACAAGAGACACAAAGTTTACTTGGGGAAAACCATAAAGGTGAAAAACTCCAATAAATTCCTCAGAGATGGATAGAACAATGATACAACCCAAGCATAAGAGATAGACATCTCCTAGCAGCAGCTTCTCCTCCTTCACAAGTGTGCCACTCTCCCGAGAGTGTGAGAGAGAATAGAATGATAAAATAGAGTGCCTCCCACACTCTATTTATACTTGACTTGACTTGCCTAATAACCTTTACTAGGTCGGCCTCAACTTAACCACATAACATAAAGCTGACTGGGCTGACACCCCATAGGTTGGTCTAATAACCCTTTGACCCACATGGTCGACCCCCAATAGGGTGGTCTAATAACCCTTCGACCCACATGACTTATATAAGGATGACCCCAACAAGGTGGTCTAATAACCCATCAAGTATAAGTTACGACACTTACAATATAAATGACGACACTTCCGTATAGAGGAATAATAACATCTCTATAGGAATACAAACACTTCCGTATAGAGAAATAATACCATCTCTATAGGAGTACAATATACATATATTAAATACATTTTGAAGTTACATATACATCAACATTAGTGTGTTGCAAATGAGCCAATTTCACTTCTATTTATACTAGAAAAAGTCACTTTTCTTACTGGGCCTACTTGTCTTCTTGACCGGGTCATTTTCCCCTTTAACTGGGCCAACTTGAACATTTTACTAGGTCAATTTAACTAGCCTGACTTGTTCTAGGGATGGCTTTTATTCTTTCTTGTGGAATATCTTCTGATGCTACTCAAAACATCAACACTCCCTCTTAGCGAGGAAGGTATTGTTTTGGTCACAATCTTCAGCACTGGCTTTCTACTTGTTGACTCCTGGAATATTCTACATTCTATAGAAGTTCTCTGCTGACCACCTACAAGGTTGTTTCACTATCTCACTAGTCAAGCCTATGGCTATCTGACCTCTCCAAGAGGTTTGACTGTCCCTGACAATCTTGATTATTACTCCCAAATTATCTGATAGTCACTAATAGTCTCGGAGACCTTGACTATTATATGATAGTCCTCTTAGGTCTTGACTATTCTCATGTGGATGCACTTAACAAGAGATACTACAACCCCTGGATGTATACTGTATCTCTTGGCTAAATACTGCATCCCATGGCTAATTGGCTTACCAATATTTGAGTTTGGCATTACTGCATGAATTATCTGAGTCATGTGCCACTACATGACTAATCTGAGTCATGTATCACTGCATAACTAAGCTGAGTCATGTATCATTGCATGACAAATCTGATTCAAGTATCACTGCATGACTAATTTGAGTCATATTGTAGCCCCTGGCTGTCTGAATCATATTTTAGCCTTTAGATGTCCAAGTCATACTAAAACCCATGGATGTTTGAGTCATACTACAACCCTTAGATTTATGAATCATGTACGTTGACTAGCCAGCATCTGAGTTAGGTATTCCTACATGACTATTATGAGCTATGTACTACTGAGTGGCTTATCTATTGCATGGATTATCATAGCCACGTATAATTGCATAGCTAATATGAGCCATATACCACTGTATGGATAATATGATCCATATATCACTGCATGAATAAGTGCATCACTACATGACTTACTAGTGGGGAGAATGCCTAAGTTATGTCCCACATGACTAACTGGTGGAATTTGTCTACTCGGTGTTTCCCATGGAGAAACATCACTACTCCCTATAAACAAGAGGAGTCATTCCATACTACACCAAGCTTGTCCCGGAAGTATTCAAACTTTACTTTATACAAAGGCTTAGTAAGTATATCGACAATCTGCTCATCTGTGGATATGTATTGGAGTTGCACTGCTCCTTTCCGTACCGTGCCTCGAATATAATTGATTAGGAGCCTTATGAAGCCTTATTGTTTTTCATCTCGTGATAGTGGCTACAACATGTTCTTTCTCTAATGTACTGAGTGCCCTTGATGACTGCTTTCCTACCAAAACAAGACATCATAGTTGATCTCAAAATGGAGAAACATCCCTAATGTGCTCTTTCTTGTCCATTGCACTAGTCAGAGTCCATATATCCTTGCAAATTCATTTCTCTGTCCAAGACATATCTGAGTCCATATCCAATCGTACCATGTATGTACTTCAACGCATGCTTTATTGTAGATGTATAAAATATACCATGCACTGACTGCAAAGCATATATCTAGTCTGGTGCTAACCGGGTACATCTAGGATCCACTCATGTGTTGTACATCATGGTATTCACCAAATCTGAAGAAGATTCACCCAACAACTTTAGATTCCTCACCATTGGTCTGGACATGAACTTACAGTCCATCATCTCGAATCTCTTCAGGGTCTCTACTGTTGTCATGTCCCCTTCCATCAATCCGGTGCAAGGGATGGAAACATGACGGACATACCAGGCTTATTGACAATCTCAG
The DNA here is from genome assembly GCA_027924585.1 of Larix kaempferi. Classification (NCBI taxonomy): domain Eukaryota; kingdom Viridiplantae; phylum Streptophyta; class Pinopsida; order Pinales; family Pinaceae; genus Larix; species Larix kaempferi. The sequence continues at coordinate 43,029,669 of BSBM01000047.1, forward strand.
CCCCATTCAATTTCTAAGAAATGCATGGATAATTAAAACTTCTGTGTGCAATTCATACTCATTATAAACACAATGGAATTAAAACATAATAACACACACACAGACTGGAATGCCTCAGCATATCTATCCCAAGTAGATGATGAATCAACAGACATTGAATCAATTACATTCTTATGCTATGCACAATCTTCATATCAACCATATTAAGATATTCATTTCATCTCATTAACATAAACAGTTAACATTCAGAATTAACACATTGCAGAACACAGAATGCATATTAATTAATTCACAGAGAATACTTATCCTGAAATGCAAACGTCGAAACAACTGGCTACGTGAAAGCAACTTCCACCCAACCATAGATCTCTATCCAGCCTATATTCTTTCAGTTGAGAGATCACCCCTGAGTTGGGATGTGTATCCACTAAGGAGGAACTAGACAAGCTCACTCACAGCCATGTATTTACTCAAACGGTCATGTTAAGACAACACACAGTTGGGTTTATCAAGCATACCAAAAGGAAAGGGAGGAGGATGCTAAGCCAGTGAGCTCAACCACAGAGCTGCAGACATCTCAAACTAAATTCAAACAATCCAATCCACTGTTCAAACATCCACACTTGGATTTCTCACCATTCTGTCAACGAATAACTCAATTTCGTCACTGGTCTTCTGGGCTATAAAAAATGGGTTTCCCAATGGATTTCGGGGTATCTAATACTCTCAATTTGGCCCCAAGGTTCATATATATGGATCCCCCATTAGATTTCACTGTCAAATACCAATTCTGGGCGTTTATGGCTCTTCAAAATGTGGGTTCTTTCACAGTTGCGATTTCTGGTTTTTCTCACTGTTGGGAATTTGTTTTTGGATGAAAATTGATGCTGGGTTCTTCCACCATGGAATGGGAATGAGGAAGAAGCAATCCCCATGAGGCAGAGTGACTTGTGGTACAAGAAAACAGATCCCATACTCTGCCATACGAATTTCATTAGAGATATTTTGAGGTCAAAAAATGGCCTCCTAAGAGATGTACTACAAAAATATGAGATATATTAAAATATTATGAATTGAGGGTTTTATGGGGTAGGTATATATGACAAGTCACCTCCCACACTATTTTCTATGCACAATATAAATAACCATGGTTGAGTTACTTTTCAAAATTCACTAGAAATAAAATTAATAAAATAAGTTTACATTGATGTGACTAAGATTCATTGTAAATTCCCAAAAATTTATTGTCCTTTAGCATTTATTTGTCTTGAACTTGCAAATGAAATTAAATAATAAAAAACATTTTTAAGAGCTATTTTTTTAATTTTATGTTGACTTTTTATATTTAGTACTTTTCTCATGAATTTAATATAATGTAATTTAATTGAGAATTTATTTACATGTAAAATATTAATAATATTATTATAGTCCACATTGCATTATTATTATTATTATTATTTATTAAATCTATTATTATTCTTTATTAGTTTGACATTATGTTATTAAATAGAATGAAGTGAATATATAATTTAAAATTAAAAACATAAAAATGATAATATATTATTTTATAAAAAAATGTGAAAGGACTTTCTTTATGAATTAAGAGTACTTCACTTGAAAATGACAATAATATTATTTTATGAGAAAGTGTGAAAAACATTCATTATGAGTACTTTACTTGAAAATGACAATAATATTATTTTATGAAAAGACTATCATTATGAGTACTTTACTTTATGACTTAAAAGTACTTACACCACTACCTTGGTTAACTATGTGTTTTCATCCACCATAGAAAATTTGACAAATAAGCATTCTTAACTCATGCAATGCCACCTCAACCAAGGGGGATGATGTCATCTACTAGAATGTGATTGGTTGTTTTTTATAGTACATTTTCTTTGTTTTGAGGCCATTTTTTGACCTCAAAATTTCTCTAATATGGGCTGCCCATGCTCCATTGAAGCCATGGACTGAAATCTTCAACTACTTCCTTACAACAAAAATAAATGTCATCAAGGAAAGTCAAATGGGTTCTCACAATGACATTTGGCAGCATATGGTTCATCCCCACAACCCCCTCACCACTCCCTAGTGGATACACATGTCCCCTTCTCATTCATTGCTTCCATAGCCAGTTTTGGTATTTTATTACATGATGTTTATTTACATCATTTTTACAATGTTCCATGGCTAAATAGCACATGGGTAACATAATATCTAATACTTGCCCTTTTTAAATAAAATTCGAGCTTCCACTAGCGGGGCCTTGGCCTTGAGCTCCTTGCTAGGAAAACATACATCACATGTATACAATATTTACATTAAAAGCTAATATATCCTAAGGGTCAAAATGGGGTATTACAACTGTGTATTTTCCTTGAATGAGGAAATACCATCTGGTTTCTGCCACACCTCTAATTCCAAGAATCATGCCAGGATTATTGAATTATGTGATATGATTCCTCTTGGAGTATTGTGTTGCAATCACTCCCTCTGAAATGGAGCTTTCTTCTCCCTCTGTATTTGGACATCTTGCATTCTCTCCATCTAGATGTTTTGTATTAGGGTGACTTGCATCCTTCTCTATTGTTCATCTTCTGTGTATCCATTTGGTTCATCTCCCATCAAATGGGTCTACTAATATGAGCCTATTGCTCTCAACGTCACTGGATACCACTCCAGTATCCTTCTAGAACTTGTGCTGCAAGACTCCTCACGATCATCGAAAGGATCGTCGAAAGGATATTACCGTCGTCGATATTAAACAGTCATCACATCCACTGTAGTTCCTCCCTCTGTCACAGAATCCATCCTTCTAACTTGATCTGGAACTTGAGCTGAGAGCCATGCTCCTAGAAGCCTCCTACCCCCTCTCAAACAATGAATATCAACGGAATTTGTATCTTAGTTTACTTCACATTCATCACTTGTTCTTCAGAACAAGTCTCGTCATCCTTTTCTTGTAGTCCATAGCATATGATTTGTCCTACAAGTTAAATTTATTTAGATAGTCAACAACATTGCATACTAATCAATCAATTCAATGCAATGAAAATTTCTTATACATAATGCACACAGTCATGTAACCAATGCATCTTATCCAATGCTTCAACACAACACCCATCTATTTCCCAAACACACATGATAACTATCTGGGTGCCTTCCAGCTTCATCAGAACACACTATCCAGAGCATGCACTACTCTCAAAATGTTAGCAAAGAAGTTTCATCCTATACTAGCTCCATCAAGGTCTCATGGGATGTTGTGCAACACTATAGGCTACTTACCCAATATAACATTGACTAAATGAGCCTATTGTTCGCCAATCTTAGTCATATATAAATGCATAAAATAAAATTGTATCATAGATCTACATATGACCGTTATGAACAATATTCTTCAAAATACTCAGGAATTCAAGAAATAACTCAAATGACAGTTAATAATTATCTTTCATGTGTTTTTTAGGCTCCCTCTTAATTATTCTCCTTGCAGAAGTCACGAGAGTTTCTAGAAGCATACTCTACTCCATCATCCGATTTTGAAGACCTTGATATTCTTCTTCATCAAGTCCGGAACTTGCTGAAGTCTTCATCAAGTCCGAAACTTCCTGAAGTCTTCATCCTTGGTCCTCATGCATTGGATCCAAGATCTCCTTGGATCTACCTTCATAGTTTGGAAATATCTCTTGGCATTCTTGTCAAGAGTATGTTATCTGCTTCACCTAAATCTATCTAGTAGGAGGATTTTCGTACTTCTTAACTTTATGATTGGAATTGTTTCCAATTCCTTCTGAAGAATTTCTGTAATAAGTTGAGTGCTTAGAAACACCACTCCCTTGAGTGATAATACTTAAAGGAAAAATTATTTATTTTATGCTTTCCTTGACTTCTTGTGTGAAGTAGGTTCATCATCATCCGCCATATGAGCATGATGTTTCCTTTTTCCCTTTTTGATCTTCTGAGTGCAATTTCTTGTATAGTGTCCCAACTCATTATAGTTGTAGCAACTGGTCTTGGACATATCCTTGTTATTTGATACTGGTCTTCTATCAATATTCTTGGTAATCTTTCTTCCTTTTCCTCTTTTTGCATGAGCTGCAAGTGCTGGATTTTCTTTATCATTTGTCTTCTGCATTTTTGAGATCAACCTTGCCTCTTCTTGAGTGCAATCTATCCATAGCTTGTCAAACTTGGGTATATTTTTCCTTGCACAGTTACCTTGAACAAACACATCCCAAGAAGAGAGAAAACCATTCAACATTGTCAACACGAGCTCCTTCTCTTCTACGATCTCCAATGTCTACTAGTTGACCCTTGATCTGAGAAACCCTTGTAAAGAAGGAGGACATTGTTTCTGACTTGTCCATCATCACATCCCTCAGCTGGTGCCTTAACAATAACTTTCTACTAGTATTCTTACTTTCATATAATATTTTCAAGGCCACAAACATTTCCTTAGGAGTCTTCAATTCTGACACATGAGGGATCAAGTGGTCCTTGATTGCATAAGATAGAATTATTTTCGCTTTGACCATATACTTCTTGTACTTTGCTTTGGCCTCCTCTTCCTCTGGTTCTGGGATAACTTCTTTGACATAATTTAAGAGATAATTTTATTTTAGGATGAGATGTATCCGATGCTTCCAAGATCTGAAGTTATCTTCTCTATCCAATCTATCCTCAACCCTTAGATTGGTTGTCATCTTGCCAAAGCTGAGATTTAACCTAGAAACCCTAGTAGAGGGTGGGTCAAAAACGAAGTTTATCAAATGGAAAATTTGACTCCATAGATAGATTCACCCTTCTAGGTTGAGTTTTAAAGCGCTCCTTTTATATCAGTTTCGTGGATAGAACAAATCAAAATTGGAAGCCCTAGATCTTGATCTCTTGCAGAAATTAGGTCAAAATCAAAATTTCTCAGATTTGATATTTGGTTCCATAGATAGATGCGCCCTCCTAGGGAGAGTTGGAGGATGCTAAGATCGATCTTGATCCATGGATGGAAAGGCTTAAAGCTAAAATCCATAGTCATTGTCCACCAAATAAAATCAGGTCAAAAATTGAAAATTATCCAAACTAAGATATGCTTCCACAGATAAATGCACCTTCCTGAGGGGATTTCCAAAATACTATTTACAAGTCCAATCTATGGAGAGAAGTGTTTGGAACTAGAAACCCTAGTTTCCAACTTATGATTGTTATGACTATTGAAATGTCTTCTTTTAGCACTTCTATGATACCATGTTGATTTTTCTTAGTAGTTAGATGATCTTAACTTATTATTAATTATCATTCACATAAACATAAATTGCATGCAAAAAAGGATAACTGAAAGAAACACATTCATAGTAGACACTATTTTACCCTCGGAAAACCCTCTCACGGGAAAAACCCAACAAACTTCTCTAGATAAGATTCTTCAACAAGATACAATGCCAACTCTAGTGCCCAACACTAGATACAAAGTAATGATACAAGAAAGATACATAATAACCTTTGAGCCCCCTTAACTAGGCCAAAATGGCCATTTTACTGGGTCAATTTAACTGGGCTGACTTGTTCTAGGGATGGTTGTTATTCTTTCTTGTGGAATATCTTCCAATGCTACTCAAAACATCAACATCCAGATCACTACAAACTGAGCAATCTAGAGTTGCATATAGCTACGCAGATCTAGCAACAAGCAAGACACAAATTAGAGGAAATAATAAGGGCATATACAACATCAATCCATCCATGTCTATGGCCATTGAATGTTTGAACTAATTCATTGCAACAAAGAGCATATCATATGACAAGGTTATTAGCAACCTGCAATTTGACATTTGTTGGAAGATAGCAATATTGCATATTTTAATGAACATAAGCAAGAAGTAGATTTTTTTATTATCAAGGATGGTTATATGGATGGTTTCTATGCTCTCAATAGTTCTTTGCTAGAAGAATCATTGCATAAACAAATGGATCTAGCTAGTGTGAAAATGAATATGGTTTTTTAAACCCAAGTGGTAAGATATTCTTGATACATAGGCTTGGCTATGACCAAAGACATGGCTGAAAGCAAGGGAAAAAAAGACGACATGTTTGCAAAGCATGGATCCCATGCATTGGAAAATTAGGAAACATCTATAATAAGCACAATAAGAAATATAATAATCAATCTTAAGCACAACAATAAAGAGTACAGGTTTTGGACGAAGCCTTTAACAAAGACAATTTGACAAACTTGGAACAGTTGGAACCATGGAGTAAAACAATAGCCAATGTCTTGTTCTTATAACAATGAATCTATAGAATGCAAAAAAACAAAATTTTTATCATGGTTTAAATGCAAAATTCGCATTGAAATCTATCAAATTGCATATTTCCTTTGCGCAAATTTCCAAATTTGTTTATCTAGTCACTCCACACAATGAAAAAGGAAGCTTCCCACCGAGCAAGAATTTATACCAACCACATGCCATATTCTTCTTGCCATTGGCACAAATAAAGTCAACAATAGTATGCACCACGCAATAACTAAATCCAAACATAGACAAACCTATGCAATAACTAGAAGCAATGCCCAAAAGCTAGTACACTCCCAAGCCCCAAAAAAATTCAGAACAAATGCCTTAAATACAAACCAAAGACTAACGACATGGTAGTTCCAAAGCAATTGGAGCAAACGAAACATCACCAAGCTATAGCACCCAAGAAAAAGGCAAGTACCGATCTAGAGTCTGCTAAGAAACATCTTTTTTTGCAAACATATGTTAAATAAGTATGCATATAAATGCCTAACAGTGGCTAGCAAGAAACTAGACATGCATAATGGAAATGTATCCATGTCTTTATCTACCCCAAATGAAATCCAAGCATAGCCACATGTCTCTGCAGCATGGTCATACTTAAATGAAAAGTTTAATGGCATAGAAAAGGGCGAAAAAATTCATGGTAGACCCAACAAAGAACCATGGCAAACTCTCAACATAAGCCAATATAATTCTCCATCAAATACTTTGTCCACAATACATGAACACTGAAGGTTGAGGCATTATAATTATCATATATGCCAAGCTAGGGTATAAACAAAATATTGTTGAGCTCAAAGACTACAAAATGAAAAAGTATAAGCATTATAATTCAAGATTCATAGTTTCAACAACATTCAACAACAACATGAGCCACCTCTCCATAAGTTGCATCATAATATTATGCATACAATATTTACAAGCAACTAATAAATTGACAGACACATTATTAAATGAACATTTTAGGATCTATTATTAAATGAGCATTTTAGGATCAACGACAACATGAGCCGACTCTTCATACTTTGCATCATAATATTGTGCATAGAGTATTTACAAGCAACTAACAAATTGGCAGATACATATTATTAAATGAGCATTTTAACACTTTGCCCATAAGACATGAACAATGAAGTCCAAGACATTATAATTATCATACACGCTAAGTCAAGATATAAACAAAACATTATTGCAGAGCTCAAAGACTATGAAAGGTAGTAGAAGCATTATAATTCAGGATTCATAGTTTCAACGACATTCAACAACAACATAAGCCAACTCTCCATAATTTGTATCATATTATTGTGCATATGGTATATACCTAGAAACAATATCCTACCAAAAAACAATTGCAAATGACATTAAACCAAGTTCTATAGGTAGACCGAGTCTGTAATATCATTAATAAAGATTCAAATTGATTTTGGTTGTGTGACATAAAAGAATGATGGTATTCAAGCATGGCATTCATCACAATCCTTAATGGAGACCATTATGGATTCCCTATAGATAATTAATGATGCTTCATGCTCTAGAAATCATAACATCACCACATTGACATAAGTGAAATTTGAAGGGACCTTTGTTGCTTAAAGTATTTCAAAAGCATTGGAGGCTGCAAAGGCCAGGCTCACAAATTTGGACTTCCATGTAATGACCATTGTATAATGAGACAATGTTCAATATTATTGCATAAAGAAAAGGTATTGTTTAAGAAGGAAAAAGGATCCAGTGCATTGACTGGAATTATGAGCAAAGCATAGGTTTTTAAACCTAGAGTAGTTGATCCTAATGTTCATTCTCTATGTTTGACATCTTCTTTTATAATCTAACAAGGATTTTTATTTTTCTTTTTTGCATATTTTTTTCCTTGTGAACACACTAGCTCACCCAGCTGCCCTCTATTGGAAATGTGTTCTATTCATTGTAGGTAGACTTAGTAACATCCCAAAGCAAATGAACAATCAACCATCACTAGCTCCATAACTCATCTAAATGAACAATTAACCATGAAATTAAATGAGGAAAAACATGAAGAGATAAAAAGCATTTCACCTTCCAATTTATATGTGAGAAAAAAGAATTGGCAGTGCAAGAACATGAATATAATTCAAGCAAGGCCATAAAAATCTTCCGAATGAACAATCAACCATAGAAAAAATATATCAACTGCAACATCCAGTGGTGAAGAAGAATCAAATTTTTTATGCCGATTTCTTCCTAGCAAACGCAAAAACTCGCACCCATTCCCTACCAAGCCAAGTAATATTCGAAGCAAAAAAATACCCAGCATCCATGAACAAACACCTTGCTGATGCCCGGAAAATCCTTGCATTGAAAATAGGGATTCTCCCCAATGAACAATCCCAATTAGATCATTCACTGTTTGGTATGGGAAATCTGTCCGGTTAACGGTCCGACTACCGTAGGTATGCTTGTTTAATTTATGTATCGGTTGCGGCCCGACCCACTGTTTATAGTTTATGTTTTAAAGTATGATTATACAAGTGCTTCTAATCTAACTGATGCATCCAACCTATAATTGACAGGAAAAATCCTCACAAGTGATGCGTAGGTTCTTACCTCCCGTCTTACCACTTCTACCTAATCAATTATCTAACCCTACCCTAAACTAACTAATCTATCCTTGCAAGGAGCGAGTTTAATAAGAGTAATAATCTGTGAATGCTTATACAAATCTAACTAATAGACATTAAGATAAAGTATGCACACTCACAACAGAAAATTACAAAGATAGCTTTGATTACAATTAAATCAATTTATTACTCTAATAGACAATTGCATAGACAAGAAAAATCATTCATCATCATTGAAATAATTCAATAAAGTTTAGAAATATCTCACAACACGAGTATGAACAGAAGAAGCAATAATTATGATCTGTAAGTTACAACATTCCACGCAAAAAATATGTGTAAGCTTTTCCCAACAAATAGGTCCTTCTCATTAGCAGAAAAATAATTCTCTTACAAAATGTATCTAGTCTCTATTTCACCAGCAAAAGTCCTTTTCCTAGTACCCTTCCCCGTCTATTTATATTACAAGAGAATTTGTCTTTACATGACTAATCACTTCACCTACCCCTGACTCTTGAGATGCCCAAAATTTGTCTCTTGTGTTTGCACAAATAAAACATAAAATTATTTACAAATTGATATTAATCAACTGGTGGGACTTCCACAATGAAAATATAATTGTCCCACAAGTCCGTTTCTTGAAATATTATATTACATTGTAAAGGGTCTAATAACTTTAAATAAATACCATGAGTGGATAACTCTTTTCCCACATTTATTAGTCTCCTAGCAGTCATTCTATATTTTTCTTCCAAAATATAAGAATTTATAGATGCTTGTCCTATGTGATGTTGGAGGTCTTCTTCATTCAGTACATCTAACTTTCTTATGTACTCCAATTCTTCCTCCAGGAAACTTTTCAACTTTGCTATGCATTGGTCCTAGACGGGTAACTCGTACATGTCCTGGGAAATTGGTATATGGCATCTCTCATGCACTTGACAAATGTTCTTGTAGATTTATTCACACTTTGTGATAGATTTTAACACTTATGCTTGTATCATTTTGGCTGTTTTTCTGCAACTATCCAAAAGAGCTTTATCAAGATTAAGCTCTGCATCTAATTTGTTAGGCAAATGATCTGGAAAACCTGGGTGTTCTCTTTTCCAACAGATCAATTTTTATTTATTTTGGGAAACGTATTGTTCAATTTCTGTCTGACAGCGAAGACGCTTGCAGAAATATCCTTCAATATGTCTATCATCTTCCACATTTTATAAACTTCTCCAGCCAACAATTCCTGCGAATGACAGATCTGTTCTTGTATCTTGCAGGCCTTCTCGTGGAATGGGGTCATATCTATCTTCTTATTTTGAGCCATGTCCACATGTTCTACGAGAGATTCTTTATCTCTAACCAACTCACTCACCTGAGACTGCAAAGCTTCCTTTTCGATTATCATCTCGTCTATGTGTGCTTGTAGAGATTCCTTTTCACCGATCAAAGCTTCAAACTGTTGGTTTTACCTCATTTCCTTTTCCTCCAACTCATCGATGTGAGAGTCGAAGTCACTTCGCTCGCCTTCCATAATGACAAGTTGTATATTCAAAGCATCCCTTTCATTTTCCAAGTTCTGGTAGTCTAATAGTAACTTATTCTTTTCAGCTATTATTGCATCCCATTTCTTCTGTAACTCAATCCCTTCACCTCTTGCTTTTACTAAGTTATCCTTAAGCTTCAACAATTTTCCTTTGTTGCGTTCTAGATCGTTCATCAGTTTATCAACATTGTCGGCATTTGCTTGAGCGACTGTTATGTTGACTGACGTAGTGAACTTGGGATCTTTGTGGGTGCCTTCCATTATGGTGCTTTCCTGAATAGTTACCACATCTGGTTGTGTGCCCATTTTCATTCTTTTCTCTATTCTCCTTGAAACTGTATTCCTTTTGGGGTCAAAGATTATCGTATCCAGTTTTTCTACTGAATGTTGCTTTCAAGGATTAAAAGGAGTGATCCCAAGCTCAACAAATGGAAGGTGGCCTCCTGCAAGTGGAATTCTAGAGATGTCTGGGATATCTATATCCATGTCTTGAATATTATAGTCTCTTTCTTCTACTTCTTTATCTTCCACAGCTTTCTTGAGCTTATCTTCTTCTTCCCTTTGTTTCTCTAGTTCTGCTGCTCCATCCACTGCTTCTTGCATTTCCTTGCGGAGCCTCTCTTGTCCTGATTCTTCCTCTTTCTTCTTTTGTTCTTCTTCCTTATTTTGTCTTGTTTCCTCTTGTTTCCTTTTATCTTCCTCTTCCCTTTTCTGTCTTTCTGCTTCTTCCGCTCATAGTGTTTATGCTTCCTCTGCTCGTAGTCTTTATGTTTCCTCTGTTGCCGCAACTTCTTCTCTAGACTTCTGTAATTCTATTTACTTAGAAGTGTCCATAGTACGACTGGAACCTACACCACTTTTCCAGCCAAATAATTTATTAAAATCTGTCATGTTATTTTCCCTTTGATATACTTCCTCGTCCTTAAGGAAATGATCCGTGTATTCAAAGTGGATTTTACATGACGCACAATGTTGAGCGGCCTTTTGTAGTTTGTCATTTTTGACAAAAATCTTCTCTCCAAAACGAAATGCTTCTAAGTCTTTTACTTTTACAAAAAACTCCGCTCCTTTCACCTTAGGGAATTTATACACCCCAATGACAAAGCGAAGTGGTGGGTAGGAATCCTTCTTATGTTCATTTAAAAAATTGCCTACTCCATTGATGAAGACTTTTCTGACCGCCTCTTTGTGTACCACATAATCTGTTGTGTACCTCAGTATTAATAATGGAGCTTTGGTACCCCCATACATCCTGATATACGTGACTTCCAGGGTAAAAAAGAAATATCCATATTCACAGATGATGACCATCGCGTTGTCCAACAAGCAATTGTGTTCTTCATTAAATATTAGCCAATACAGAGGAGTTATGAATTCTTCACAGATAATCTTGTAGAAGCTTGCATACTTGTGTGCCCACATTATTTGGTAAGCTACATAGAGTGGGGTTTCAGCTGGGATCTAGTAGTACCCCAACTTGTGGAATGGGTGTCTAATCAAGATGCAGTCAATAAGGTAGGAATACATATATAACTCAGCTTTCTTCTGGGTCATCCCTCCTTGGGTTGCTGCTATCGTTGATGCCATACTCTCCGAGACAATGTTTGCCCAATTGAAGACGGTATCATGGGAGGCGTTGTGATACATGAGAGGCACCCAACTGAGCTTATAGATGTTCCCATTTTCCCTGTCGAATATGCAGCTCAACATTAAAGCTAAGATTCTGAATGGTGTTTTCAAATTCTGGGGATCGTATTCCCCACTTGTCCTTTGCCTCAGCTGCTTTCCAGGGATCAACATTTTCTTGGCATACTCAAAGTGATCAATGTTGACTCCCCTTATCCAGTCATCTGTCATCATCACCTTAGGAGAGGATAACTTGTATGTTGCGCTAATATGACCAGGTTGAAACAAAGTGAATCCTTCTCCATTCGCCCCAGCTATGATTCATGTGCCAACATCCACATGAGGTAAAATCCAACCGATAACTTCTAAACATGGGAAAATATCTGGTCGGGTGGTAGCTTTTTGGAGACCGTATCTCTTAATATTTTGATACACCATCATCTCTTAAATGGATGCATATGGCATGTTCTGATCTCGGATGAGATGATATAGTTCACCCCATTTAAATTCAGGGACGCTCCTGGTTATCGCTCTGGTACATCCTCATACACAGTTTCAAATAGGGTTTTTGGAACAACCTCAATATCATAATCTGATTCTTCTACCTTGGGCTTACGTTTAGCAGTTCTTCTTTGCATCTCTGAGTCCTAAGATGAACATAAATCAAGTGTAAATGTGCAAGAATAATCCAATGTTAAAAAATACTTCCAAGCAAAATGATAATGAACATAATATACATTTCAAATGTATGATTTGTCAATATTTTTACAAAACAGAAGATTCTACTTCCATGACATAAAGTGTGTTTGGTTCTTATTCCATAAAATCCTTCATATGCCATATTAACTATCAATTCAAAGCATTCCAGTCCATTCTTTAAGAAAAGTATATGATTGACTTGTGGTCTCAATAAAATCTTGTTTAATAAGGAACAATAAAGGATCAAACAAACTGCCAATGGCGACGGTAACCCTAAAACAAACAAATTCATCCAATTCGCATTCTTCAGGAAAGGGTTTCTAGGTTAGTGCTTCACTAGAGACACAATCCAATATTTTAACCTAGAGCATCAAATAATTTTACCGCTACTACCTAAGCCGCGTACCCCTATGAGTCTTTCTTAACTTCATGGATGGTTTTTTCAACCTAAGTGTCCACGTATAAGTATCCATATGAGTAGCTAGGTTAACCGATGACACTCAGGGTTAGATGCCCTCCGGCCTGGAAGATATTCCTTAAACGATATTTATCAAGGAAAACTAGGGAAAACTACAAGCATGGGAACTAGCCAGCCAATGGTTGGTCGGTCCTCACTTGCTCGAAACTGTTGGACATGAGCTCTTGTTATTCTAAAAACAATACATATATGGTCAGAGGCTCAAGGTCGTTTTGTAACTAGGGAAAAATAAAAGGAATAAGACACAGTTGTAAAGCAAACACTTTCATAATCTGGATAGAAGAATGTGAGACACCTACGTGGCAGCGTGCGAGTGGTCGAAATAGACAAATCCAACGGGGTTCCTTAGCATCTGGTAAGTGCTCCGCAAATGCAGTTACAAATAATATTTGTGAAAACGGGGTTAAAAGCTTTATATACACCCACCCAAACCTAACACTAAATGCATTTTGAAAATACGTATGAATTGAGCTTCATTGACTTGTTTCAACGTATTTCTCATTTTACACTGATAGTCTATTTGAAACACCGTGTCAGAGCACTTTTCATTTCAGCAATGAACTGTGTCAGCGGACTTTTCTTTTGGCAGCGACATGTTTCAGCATCATTTTCAATTTTATGCCGATCTATTTGGGCAGGGAAATGTTTCAGATAGGTTTGACATTCGGAAATGAAATATTTCGGCGTGATTCTGTTTCACAGACCAATTCCTTTGGCACCGCCATGTTTCAGATGTTCTTTTCATTTGACACCGATGAAATATTTTTGGTGAAATCTCTTTGGCGCAAGTGATCGATTCAAAACTCGACCATGAAGATGGTTTAAGCGCAAAATATACTTACGCTTTGAAATGCGGAAATGTGGGAGTGCGGAAATGCGGAAACAAATTTTTGAACATAACCAATTTCACCCCTGCAATCCGCAATTCGATGGAGGAGTGCAGGATTACGGGAATGCAGACATGATTTTTGAAAGTCAGAAATTGCAGAAATGCAATCCGCAATGTGATGCGGAAATTAAACCCCTTCCAACTGTGTCGGCACAACTTCGGATTGTCCTCTGACTGTTTCGGCGGAACATCAAAAGTTCTCCTGATTCAGAAAATTCCTTTTATTTTGTCTTTCAAGAAAAATCTAACTATAAAAAATGAGTAGATCCAAGATGAAACAAACTATGAGTAAAATAAAAAAAATAGAGGGGTTGTACAATTTTATAAAAAATTTGGGGATCAGGTTGCAGCTACAACAATTGGCAACTAATTGGTGAACACAGATCTCTGAACAAACTCTTCTTGAGGATTCCAATTGCTTGTTTATCATTAATTCTAATTGTAAAACTATGCCCTTATCATTTTATCAGGATTTTACAAGTCTAAAGTTTTAGGCAGGGAGAGGAGCTTCTTGAATCATATTGGTAATTCGTTTTGGGAATTAGGGAAACCTGGACCAGATTTCCTAACCACTCTCCTGAGGCATTAATATGGAGTTCATTATTAGTACCATCTTTTGGTTACCTCTAAATATGACTCCACAGGATTGTAACAAAATCAGACAGATGTATTCGTTTGTTCTTCATTCCCATGCTACTAGCATTTCTTTGGATGCTTCCTTTTGACGAGTTTTATCGTCCGAGTCTTTCAAAATAACTTTCTTCAGTCTTCAAACATTTGACATGGGTTCTTCCATCCATAATGTCCTTTTGTGTGAGTGATTATTTTTTTGGTTTGTTTGTCATACTCACGGATGAAGAAGAACCTTCTGGAATATCATCTAGAGAATCTTCTTGATTGTATATATCTTATTTTCAAGACCATTTCTTTGATGGAGATGCTATCCTTTTCAGAAATCTTGACTCTTCATTATAAACATTTTGGCTATAATTTTTGTAACATGGGATCATTTTGATTGCCACACATCTGCAAGATTTGCTTCCTTTCCATGGGTTAGTTAGTAGGCCACCTAAGATGGGAATTTATGTGTAAGTGAGTGGAGCCCCAATATAGTAATTTATAATTCATGAATCCTGGTTATTTCACAAGGTTTATATTGACACGAATTGAAACACGAAGCATGTTTCCCCTATTAAAACAAAGAAACAATTAAAGTCACTAATGGTATTATTGTTACAAAAAGAACTCCTTTTGTTATGAATCCAATTCTAATCCTTTTGTGATTATAATAATTTCACATGAGATTGTTGAGATGTCTGCATTTCTGCACATCACTCTAAAAGTTGAGCTGGGATTTATTTAAACAAAAATCAAGCAAACAAAGCAAAATCAAAACAAAAATGAGATAAGGCCAAAGCTAACTACCCTAAGAAGAAAACAAACGAAATCAAATGGAAGGCTAAGAATCAACAAAATTTATTTATGTACAACAGGTCTCCCTAAACCTAGGAAAAGTATTGTTTGAGGGATAGGCCATTGACAGGGAGGTTTTCCTTCTCCCCTTGTAAATCTTGTAACTTATAAGTCGTTGGGACAAGCTTCTCCATAACCTGATAAGGACCAAGCCACAATTGTTGGAATTTGGTATGTTTTCCATTTTCTTCATGAGGATGATCCCACTTTAGAACTATATCTCCTACCTCAAAGGTTTTCTTTCCAGATTTCCGATTATCAAACCACCTTTTAACAATGTCATGGTGACGGTTGAACCTATCTTTGGTCTTTTGCTGTGCTTCCTCAAGTTTTAGCAAGGTTTTAATGCGTGACTGCATGATTTCGCTACTTGACCCTCAAGATGCCTGAGCTAGTTGCAGGGAAGGGAGTAGTATGTTTGGGGGAAGAGTAGCATGTTCACATAGACCAAGGTGTAAGGAGAAACCCCTAAAGAATTTTATGGAGTGACCCTATCTGCCCATAAAGCGTTGGGAAGAGTTATATACCAATTTCTTTGGTTTTCAATGACAATTTTCTTCAATATCCGTATAAGTTTTTTATTAGTGGATTATGATAAACCATTCCCTCGAGGATAATAGTTAGATGAATAATGCAATTTAATTCCCTTTTCAATAACAAATTTACTCAAATTGAAAGAAGAAAATAAGATGCATTATCAAAAACTAATGAAATTGGAACCCCAAACCTGGTTATGGTGTTTTCTTGCAAGAATATGATGACCGCATCTTCATTTACTTTGCGCAAAGGAGTGGCTTCAATCCATATCGTAAAATAATCAGTGGCAGTGAGAATATATCGGTGTTGCAGTGAAGAGTTAGTATTGATTTCTCCGATGATGTCTAAACCCCATTGTTCGAATGGTTCTAAAATAATGACTGGTTTTAATGGTCCTGCTGATTTTGGCAACCTACCAGCACTTCTCTGACATATATCACATTTCCTTGCGTAAGCATGAGAATCCTTAAAAACAGTGGGCCAATAATATCCGACTCTCAATATTTTATGAGCAGTAGTATCCTTGGAATAAATGTCCCCCTATAGGACCATCATGTAACTCCTTAACCACCTTTTCTGCATCATCCTATTCAAGGCATTTGAGAAACACTCGATCATAATTCTTTCTAAAAAGCACTCCATCTACTATTTGATATGATGTTGATTTCAATTAGAGGGCCCTTCTTTGTTTAGAATTCCAGTGCTCTGGTAAATATCCATGTTGAAGATAATGAATTAAATCCCTATACCAAGACTCTGGAGTGGTAAAGACAAAACATACTTTGATTAAATTCATTTCGGATTCATTATCCCATCCAAGATCTCCATTATTTGGTTGTTCAGTAAGAAACTTGCATAACCCTTGACCTTTGATGATATTAGTTGGTTTAAATTCTAAGTCATATTCATGTAACGTAGTCACCCAATTTCCTCGTCTTTCTCCCAACTCCTTTTGTATGAATAAATATTTGGCAACCGGATGAGGTGTTAAAATATTTGTCCTATTTTTTAGAATATAAGGTGTGAACTGTTTTACTGCCTTAAATACTGCATATGCTTGTTTGTCTACAACTGGGTAATTTAGTTCAGCTCCCTGTAATCCAGCGCTCATAAAAGATATTGGATATTTGTCTCCTTGCTCCCCTTTCCACGTGAGCACTGCTGCAAGAGAATGATCTGAAGAAAATGTATATATAATGAAATCCTTTTCAAAATACTGACTGCTCAATGAAGGTGCATGAGCAATGGCATTTTTTATATCCTTAAATGTGTTCTTCTCAATATCAATCCATTTGAACTGTACACTTTGCTTCTGACATTTGTTGCAAAGGTTTTACAATTTGTGCAAAATTTGGCACAAACCTTCGAACAAAGTTGATCGTGCCCATAAATGATTGCATAGTATTTTTATTATGGGGCATGGGAATTTGGATTATGGCTTGAATTCTCTCTGGATCTATAGAGATTCCCTTTCTTGAGATGATGTGTCCTAGCTTTTTTCCTTTGAGGACAACAAAGATTCTTTTCTTAGGATTCAAAGATATGCCATACTTCCTACAACGATAAAAAATCTGTTTTAAATGGAAAGCATGATCCTCTCTTTTCTTAGAAAAAAATGTCACATCATCTAAATAAATAACAACACTGTGGCCGACTAAACCTCAGAATGCGATGTCTATGGCCCTTTGAAATGTGGCTCCAACATTCATAAGACTAAAAGGCATTCTTCTATAAGCGAATGTTCCCCATTTTGTGCGAAAAGTAGTCTTGAGTTGATCGTTCTTGGCCACTAATACTTGATTGTAACTTGAAAATCCATCCAGTAAGGAGAACATCTTTGAGCTTGATACCATTTGTAAGATTTGTTCCATGGGTGGGACCAGATAGTTTCCTTTATCTGACGCCCTATTCAAATTTCGAAAATCAACACATAGTCTTATTTCTTCTTATTTTTTCCTTACATGTACCAAGTTTTCCACCCATTCAGAGTGTCTCACTTTGAAAATAATCTTAGCATCCAACAAATTCTTTAATTCCTTTTGTATTAAGGGTTCAAGCGTAGGTTGCATCTTCCGTAGTTGCTGTTGAAATGGTTTTGCTCCTTGCTTGATAGGTATCACATGTTGTATGATGCGTGTATCATAAGGCCTCAAATCACCATAGGTCCATGCAAAAATGTCCCTATATTGCTGAAACAATTTAATAAATTTGCATCTCTCACCAGGTGAACAACTCTATCCTAAATTGACATATTTAGGCTCTTGTTCTGTGCCTAAGTTTACTAGTTCGTACTGCATTGAAGAGCTATTCGTTTTGACATTTGCTGGTTTCCTGAATTCATGTTGTAAGTCAAATAATCCTTCATGAGTTCATATTCCTTTCGGCATAAAATTTCCTTTATTGAGATTCTTATATTGCAATTATGATTGGTGTTTGTCTTCTTCAATAATGGATTCTTTGAAGGTATCTTCATTTGTCAAAAAACTGATAATTTTTTCATCATCATCGAACACTCTCCAATTTCTAATGTTATCAGGTATAGATGGCCTGAAAAGCAATTCAATAGAACATTTTTCAATGGTGGGTACTAATCGTGAAGCAGAAGTGGATAATAAATCAACAACAACATTTTGTAACCTAGGAATGGCATTTATGTTAAAAGCATTAAATTTTGATATTAAATTCCATACTTTGGATTGGTACCCTTTCAAATGTGGAGACAAACAATGAATGGTATTCCTTATCTTCCTAACAACTATTTCCAAGTCAACAAATTTTTTTAAATTCTTAACATTTAAATCAATGGCCTTTTTCAGACCCTGAACTAAAGCTTCATATTCAACAATATTATTTGTGCATTCAAATTCTAGTCTACAAGAGAGAAAATTTATGTTTCCTTGGGACTCAACAAGAACACAACTAGCTCCTGCTCCCTCTTGTGTCTTGGAGCCATCAAAATATAAAATCCAAAACTTATCATCAGATTCAACTATGTTATTATGATTTCCTACGTCATTAACTAAATCTACTATGTTACAGTCAATATCATCAGCCTGTGCAAATTGAAGGAGATCGGACTGTGTGTCTGAATCATGGCCAATATTTTCTGCCTGATAATTTCTAGCTTTAATTTCCCAACACCGAAGATGAAAAATTCACTGGTTCACTTTTACCTTCTAATTCAGTCACGTTATGATTCATATGAGGTTCCCTCAACACCTTAATTTGATTATGTTTATTCTGATATGGAAACCATAAGTGAGACCAGTCTGTTTCAAAATAACCATTCAACTTGTTTGACCAATATCTACTCAATATAAAACCGTAAGCTTATGGTATATCCACCACCATGATATCAATGAATTGGCATACTCTTGGGTCTGCTGCTAGCCTAATCAATACATTCTTCATTTCCCCAATAACTTTAACATTAGATCTATCTAGTTGTATAATCCGAGAAGGGGAAGCTATGGGTTTTCCATTAATTTTTTTTCAAATAGATAGTGGCATAATGTTAGATGAAGCTCCAGAGTCTACCAAGCAGTTATGCACATTATAATTAAAGATTTCAAAAGTCAAAAGAAAAGGAAGAGTTTGAGATTTCGATTTTCCACCGATACTTGCTTCGTTAATCTCGGTATCAGGCTCACCCCTCTCTAACTGTTTGTCTATTGTATTGCTTGGTTTTACGTCAAAAGCTTCTAATAAATTCTTCCTCTGTTGTGGCAGGTTAAACATTTCAAACAAAGATATATTTTCCTTTGTTTTCTTAATATCTTCTACAATATCATATCCCATATTATGATTACGCCTAGTTTTTTCACCAATATCAGATTTGTTGACTACATGGTTTACTTGCTTATTGATTAATGGATTTGTTTCTTTTACAATCCCTGTATTTACTTTTGGTTGTGACTGATTCATACTGTTATTCTTTTTCGTGTTTTTTTTGGCAGCCTTCATTTTGGGTAAGACCGTACTTTGCTCTTCTACTGGTCCCTTACTTCTGGTAGCATAATCTTCGGAAGAATTATTCCACCTTTTCTTCTTCATCTAAACCCAAATTTGACGCCCAATCCCATAATATCAAAGCGATTTCTTCATTTTTATCCTCTGGTTCATTATATTGGTCTTCTTCTTGATCCTCATGATCTGTTAGTTGTGTATCCAATAATTGATTCATTACCAGAGTCATGGAATTAATCCACCGTGGGAATTTTTTTTTGGAATGGTGCTCTTGATGAAATGTGCAAAATTGATCCATGCCAACTTCATTCAAATAAAAAACAATAGAATTCTTTGATGGTGGTTGTGGTTGTGCGCTTTCTTCTATTTTTTATTATAGAAAGGTTTAAATGTTTTTCTTACTGAAGAACTAGCACCCTTATCCTTTTCCAGATCTACTAGTTTATTGGACAACTTTTGAACCATTTTGAACACATTTTGAACACATTTTCCATTTCATTTGAAGAATCTTCTTTAGGTCTGGTTAATATCAAAGGATTTTTATTTACTGCCGGTTTTACTTCCAAATTCAGAGAATTTTTTATGATACTGTCTATGTCTGCCTCTACTTTCTTCGCCTCTTCAAATTTTTCTGCTAAAGTAGTTTTAACAGATCTTTTAACAAACATGGCTATGGATGGGATAAGCACTGTAGTATAGTATTCTACCAATGATTCTTCAGCAGTATACATTGCAACACTGAAACTATTCAAAATCATAGTAAATCTCTGATTAAACTCTTGAAATTGCTCCTTCTTTTCCATCTGCATAGACAATAATTCTTTCATAAGTGAAGCCAAAATACCATGATGATGCTCTGGCTTCAAAAGTATAAGGAAATAATCTGCACACCACATCTTCATGTTCCACATTGAGCAGATTTAACTCTAAGTAAAATTTTTTTAGGTGATCATCAGCAGAGATTCCTTTTCCAGGATCAAACTTAACTGGATGCTTAGGTAAATCATGCAAAGGAGCAGCTAGGTTGAGTGGTCCTCTGGCTCTCCATGAAGGTTGTTGATTGGCATTGTGAGCCATGTTAGCAATACGCCTAGGAGAATGTGGAGGTGTATGAGGTGGTGTAAGAGTCTGTGTGCATGGAGAAGTGTTTGTTTTAGGAGAATTAGGCCTCAATTAATTTATGGGATATGGTATCTCTTGTAATGATAAATCGACTAATTCTTCCAAATATTCCACAAGCACAAAATCCCTAGTTTGCACAACTTGCCTTTTAGGTAGTAAAGGTACCACTGATAATCCTCTAAGTTTCCTCACGTAAGATATAGTATGTATCCTAAAGTTATCTCCTTCTATGTGAGGAACACCATATAAACGTTCGATATGATCAGCTTCAGAATCCGAATTTTCTTGATAATCAGTTTCAGAAATTAATTCTTCTGGTTGGGTTGTTTCTAATGGAGATCCAAAGAAATTTACTCTTGAAAACAGATTTCCTTTGCCAGCCATGCGATAGTGGCCCTCCTTCAAGCGCCAAAACGGTTGATGATCGGAAAATCATTGCATGGACAGTAGGGATTATCCCCAATGAACAATCCCAAATAGACCATTCACTATTTGGTATGGGGAATCCGTCGAGTTAACAGTCCAATTACCGTAGGTCTGTTTGTTTAATTCATGTACCGGTTGCGGCCCAACCCACTATTTATATTTTTTGTTTTAAAGTATGATTATACAAGTGCTTCTAATCTAACTAATGCATCTAACCTATAATTGACAGGTAGAAGCCTCAAAAGTGATGCGCAGGTTCTTACCTCCCGTATTACCACTTCTACCTAATCAATTATCTAACCCTACCCTAAACTAACTAATCTATCCTTGCAAGGAGCGATTTTAATAAGAGTAATAATTTGTGAATTCTTATACAAATATAACAGATAGCCATTAAGATAAAGTATGCACACTCACAACATAAAATTACAAAGATAGCTTTGATTACAATTAAATCAATTTATTACTTTGATAGACAATTGCATAGACAAGAAAAATCATTCATCACCATTGAAATAATTCAACAAAGTTTAGAAAGATCTCACAGCACAAACATGAACAAAAGAAGAAATAATTCTTATCTATTAGTTACAAAATTCCACGCAAAAAATATGTGCAAGCTTTTCCCAGCAAATAGGTCCTCTCATTAGCAGAAAAAATAATTCTCTTAAAAAATGTATCCAGTCTCTATTTCACCAGCAAAAGTCCTTTTCCTAGTACCCTTCCCCCTCTATTTATATTACAAGAGAATTTGTCCTTACATGACTAATCAATTCACCTACCTATGACTCTTGAGATGCCCAAAAAATTTCTCTTGTGTTTGCAAAAATAAAACAGAAAATTATTTACAAATTAATATTACTCAGCTGGTGTGACCTCCAGGATGGAAATATAATTGTCCCACAAGTTCGTTTCTTGAAATACTATATTACATTGTAAAGGTTCTAATAACTTTATAGAAATATCATGAGTGGATAACTCTTTTCCCACATTTATTAGTCCCCTAACAGTAATTCTATATTTTTCTTCCAAAATATAAGCATTTATAGATGCTTGTCCTATGTGCTGTTGGAGGTCTTCTTCATTCAGTACATCCAACTTTATTATGTACTCCAATTCTTCCTTCAGAAAACTTTTCAACTATTCTATGCACTGGTCCTAGATGGGTAACTCGTACATATCCTGGGCAATTGGTATATGGAACCTCTCATGCACTTGACAAATGTTCTTGTAGATTTCTTCCCATTTTGTGATAGATTTTGACACTTCTGCTTGTATCGTTTTAGCTGCTTTTCTGCAACTATCCAAAAGAGCTTTATCAGGATTGAGATCTGCATTTGATTTTTTCGGCAAATGATCTGGAAAACCTGAGTGTTCTCTTTTCCAGCTGATCAATTTTTTTTATTTTTGGAAACGTATTGTTCAATTTCTGTCTAACAGCGAAGGTGCTTGCAGAAATCTCCTTCAATCTGTCTATCATATTCCGCATTTTATAAACTTCTCCAGCCAACAATTCCTGCAAATGACAGATCTGTTCGTGTATCTTGCAGGCCTGCTCGTGGAATGGGGTCATACCTATCTTCTTATTTTGAGCCATGTCCACCTGTTCTACAAGAGATTCTTTATCTCTAACCAACTCACTCACCTGAGACTGCAAAGCTTCCTTTTCGATTATCATGTCATCTATGTGTGCTTGTAGAGATTCCTTTTCACTGATCAAAGCTTCCAACTGTTGGTTTGACCTCATTTCCTTTTCCTCCAACTCATCAATGCGAGATTCGAAGTCACTTCTCTCGCCTTCCATAATGACAAGTTGTACATTCAAAGCATCCCTTTCATTTTCTAATTTCTGGTATTCTAACATTAACTTATTCTTTTGATCTATTACAGCATCCTGTTTCTTCTCTAACTCAATCCCTTCACCAGCTCTTGCTTTTACTAAGTTATCCTTCAGCTTCAACAATTTTGCTTTGTTGCGTTCCAGATTGTTCATCAGTTTATCAACATTGTCGACATTTGCTTGAGTAGCTTCTATGTTGGCCAACGTAGTGAACTTGGGATCTTTGTGGGTGCCTTCCATTATGGTTCCTTCTTGAATAGTTACCACATCTGCTTGTGTGCCCATTTTCAGCCTTTTCTCTGTTCTCCTTGAAATTGTCTTCCTTTTGGGGTTAAAGATTATCGTATCTAGTTTTGATACTAAATGTTTCTTTGAAGGAGTAAAAGGAGTGAGCACGAGCTCAACAGATGGAAGGTGGCCTCCCGTAAGTGGAATTCCGGAGATGTCGAGGAGATATATATCCATGTATTGAAGACTATAGTCTCTTTCTTCTGCTTGTTTATCTTCCATAACTTTCTTGAGCTTAGCTTCTTCTTCCCTTTGTTTCTCTAGTTCTGCTGCTCTATTTGCTACTTCTTGCATTTCCTTACTGAGCCTCTCTTGTTCTTCTTCTTCCTCTTTCTTCTTCTCTTCTTCTTCCTTCTTTTTTCTTGTTTCCTCTTGTTTCCTTTTATCTTCCTCTTCCCTTCTCTATCTTTCCGCTTCTTCCACTCATAGTATTTCTGCTTCCTTTGCTTGTTGTCTTTCTGCTTCCTCTGCTGCCACAACTTCTTCTCTAGACTTATGTAATTCTGTTTCTTTAACAGTATCCATAATACGACTGGAAACTACACCACTTTTCCGGACAAATCATTTATTTAAATATGTCATGTTATTTTCCCTCCGATATACTTCCTCATCCTTAAGGAAATGATCTGTGCATTCAAAGTGGATTTTACATGACGCACAATGTTGAGCGTCCTTTTGTAGTTTGTCATTTCTGACAAAAATCTTCTCTCCAAAACGAAATGCTTCTAAATATTTAGAAAAAACCTCCGCTCATTTCACCTT
The DNA here is from genome assembly GCA_027924585.1 of Larix kaempferi. Lineage (NCBI taxonomy): Eukaryota > Viridiplantae > Streptophyta > Pinopsida > Pinales > Pinaceae > Larix > Larix kaempferi. The sequence continues at coordinate 43,054,211 of BSBM01000047.1, forward strand.
AGGGAATTTATATGCCCCAATGACAAAGGGAAGTGGTTGGTAGGAATCCTTCTTATGTTCATTTAAAAAATTGCCTACTCTATTGATGAAGACTTGTATAGCCACCTCTTTGTGTACCACATAATCTGTTGTGTACCTCGACATTAGTGATGGAGATTTGGTACCCCCATACATCCTGATATATGTGCCTTCCGAGGTAAAATAGAAATCTCCATATTCATAGATGATGGCCATCGCATTGTCCGACAAGAAATTGGGTTCTTCATTAAATATTATCCAATACAGAGGAATTATGAATTCTTCATAGATAAGCTTGTAGAATCTTGCATACTTGTGTGCCCACATTATTTGGTAAGCTACATAGAGTGGGGTCTCATCTGGGATCCAGTAGCACCCCAACTTGTGGAATGGGTGTCTAATCAAGATGCAGTCAATAAGGTAGGAAGACATATAGAACTCAACTTTCTTCTGGGTCATCCCTGCTTGGGATGTTGCTATTGTTGATGCCATACTCTTCGAGACAATGTCCGCCCAATTGAAGACGGGACCATGGGAGGCGATGTGATACATGAGAGGCACCCAACTCAGTGTATAGATGTTCCCATTTTCCTTGCCGAATATACTGCTCAACATTAAAGCTATGATTCTAAATGGTTTTTTCAAATTTTGGGCATCATATTCCCCACTTTCCCTTTGCCTCAGCTGCTTTCTAGGGATAAACATTTTCTTAGCGTACTCAAAGTGATCAATGTTGAATCCCCTGATCCAGTCATCTATCATCATCACTTTAGTAGAGGGTAACTTGTATGCTGTGCTAATATGATTGGGTTGAAACAAAGCAAATCCTTCTCCATTCGCCCCAGCTATGATCCATGTGTCGACATCCACATGACGTAAAATACAACCAATAACTTCTTAACATGGGAAAAGCTATGGTCGGGTGGTATCTTTATCGAGACCGGATATTTTAATATTTTGATACACCATCATCTCTTCAACAGATGCATCTGGCATGTTCTGATCTCGGATGAGATGATATAGTTCACGCCATTTAAATTCAGGGACGCTCCCGGTTACTGCTCCGGTATCCTCATACACGGTTTCCATTAGGGTTTTTGGTACAACCTCAATATCAGAATATGATACTGCTACCTTGGGATTATGTTTACCAGCTCTTCTTTGCATCTTCAAGTCCCAAGGTGAACAAAAATCAAGTGTAAATGTACAAGAATAATCCAAGGTTAAAAAATACTTCCAAGAAAAATGATAATGAACATAATATACATTGAAAATGGATGATTTGTCAATATTTTTACAAAACAAAAGATTCATACTTCCATGACATCAAGTGTGTTTGCTTCTTATTCCCTAAAATCCTTCATATGCCATATTAACTATCCATTTAAATCATTCCAGTCCATTCTTTAATCATAGTATCTGATTGACTTGTGGTCTCAATAAAATCTTGTTTAATAAGGAACAGTAAAGGATCAAACAAACTGGAAATGGCGACGGAAACCCTAAAACAAACAACTTCATCCAATCTACATTCTTCAGGAAAGGGTTTGCAGGTTAGCGCTTCACCAAAGACACAGTACAATATTCTAACCTAGAGCATCAAATAATGTTACCGCTACTACCTAAGCTACGTACCCCTATGAGTATTTCTTAACATCATGGATGAATTTTTCTACCTAAGTGTCCACGTATAAGTATCCATATGAGTAGCCAGGTTGACCTATGACACTCAGGATTAGATTCCTCCGGCCTAGAAGATCTTCCTTAAACGATATTTATCAAGGAAAACTAGGTGTTGCTGCTGCAACTTAATCCCCATAAATTTCTGAATTTTATAGGGCCCCTCCTTTTATTCTTAGAAAGTTTTGTGATCTCTTGAAAAGTTGATCTTTGTAACCCTTTAAGTTGTTCCTTTTTCTTTTCCCCAAAAGAAGTTGTTTTTGTGGCTAAGGAAAAACTTAAAGTTTTTCTCACAAGCCTAGTCGCAGCTTTTATGCCTTTTTTCGTTGACCATTGCACAGATTTTAGTGTTAATTCAACCGACCATTGCACAACATTTATGCTTATCTTGCGCCAATTGATCGCATCTTTTAAAGCTAAAATCGCTGACCGTTGCACAACATTTATACTTATCTTGCACTGATCGATCGTAGGTTTTAAAGCTAAAATCGTCGACTGTTACGCAGAGCTCTGTTTCATCTTGTGCCGATCGGCCGCAAGATTTAGTTTAACTTCGCTGATCGCCGCTGTCACGTCCCCTCCTTTCGTTCTGTTGCAAGGGAGGAAACATGAACAAACCTACTAGCTCATTTAACAAACTTAGCCCCATTCATTAGTAAGAAAATCATGGATAAATAAAAACTTATGTGTGCAGATCATTCTTAAATAAACACAGTTGAATTACACACTATCCACACACCATTTCATTATGCATTCAACATATAAACGAAAGTCATTGATTAAAACATTGCAGAGCACAGAATTAACATAATTCAAACCACAAACAATACTTATCTTGAAACGTAGTGCAGAATCATACTCAATATGGACACAACGAAATAATTCATAATAACACACACGCAGAAGGGAATACATCAGCCTATTTCTTCCAAGCAAAATAATGAAACAAGCATACAATAATCAATCCCATTCTCATGCTATGCATAGGCTTCATGCCAACTAGCTTAAGATACTCATTTCATTCAATTAACATGAATAATTAAACATGTAGAACATAACACAGAATGATCATATTTTAACCACAGAAAATACTTATCTTTAAGATGAAGTTGTCCAACAACTGGCTATGGGAGAGAAACGTTCCACCCAACCATAAGTCTCTATCCAACCTGTATTCTTTCAGCTGAGAGATCACCCCCGAGCTGGGTTGTGTATCCACTAAGGAGGAAGTAGATGGGCTCACTCATAGCCATGGTTCCACTCAAACAGTCATGCTAAGCCAACACACAATTGGGTTTATCAAGCATGCAATAAGTAAAGGAAGAGGATGCTAAGACGGTGATATCAACCACAGAGCTACAAACATCTCAAGCTAAATTCAAGAAATCCAATCCTCTATTCAAACATTCACACTTGGATTTCTCACAATTCTGTCATCAAATAACTCAATCCCGTCACTGGACTTCTAGGCTATAAAAACTAGGTTTTTCTATGGATTTCGGGGTATCTAATACTCTCAAATTTTCCCCAAGGTTCATACCTATGGATCCCCCATTGGATTTTACTGTCAATACCAAATTCTAGGAGTTTATGGCTCTTCAAAACGTGGGTTCTTGCAAAGTTGCGATTTATGGTTTTTGCTCACTGCTGGGAATTCATAATGGCTGAAAACTGAAGCTGGGGGTTCAACAATGGAATGGGAATGAGGAAGAACCCATTCCCATGAGGTAGAGTGACTTGTGGTACAAGAAAAACAGAGCCCATACCTGCCATACGAATTTTTGGGCTGCCCATGCTCCATTGAAGCCATGGATTGAATTCTTCAACAACTTACTTACAACAGAATTAAATGTCATCAAGGAAAGTCAAATGGGTTCTCAAGATGACATTTGGAAGCCTATGATCAATCCCACAACCCCCTCACCACTCCCTAGTGGATACACATGGCCCCTTCTCATTAGTTGCTTCCATAGCCAGTTTTGGTATTTTATTGCATGATGTTTATTTACATCATTTTTACAATGTTCCATGTCTAAATAACACATGGGTAACATAATATCTAACACTTTCCTTTTAAATAAAATTCGAGCTTCCACTAACGGGGCCTTGGCCTTGATCTCCACGCTAGAAAAACATACATCACATGTATATATTATTTACATTAAAAGCTAATATATCCTAGCGGTCAAAATGGGGTATTACAATTCCTTCCCCCTTAGAATAACACCGTCCTGGGTGTTCCAATACTTAGGAATACATATACAATTTACACGTCCAAAATTTCAAAAAATTTGCAGATCTACCCTGCATTCTATCATTTACCTTGAACTTTCAGGACCAAGTCCTTTGGCTTCCACAAACTGCTCCTGCTGGTTTTGACCTTCCAGCTCATCCACAAGTTTGAAAGCTTTATGGCTGCTACCCTCTTGATGTTCCTTTGTTGGGCAGTTGCGGAGGCAATGATTCCCTCCACATTTCCAACATTTTACTGGTTGCTTTATCTTTTCCTGCTCAATTTCCTTTGAATCTTCCCACCTGGAACGTTTCTTAGTGGATTGATTAGATGAATGTCTCATCATTGATCCATTGTCCTTTCCTCGGTTGATTGTTTCCATAATTATTTTTACTTGTCTTTACAGACAAACAGAGTCCTGCAAAGCCTTATGGTTCATCTCATTCTGTTGCTTTTGTAGCTTGAGCTATTCTCCAAGATTCTCTTGGGTCTTGGCAATTGTTTGAAGAAGAGTTTCAGCCAAATCCATTAGCTTTTGGTTTGTTGCCATAGAAATGTACACAGCAGCCCACTCTTTGCTCGCTAGTACCACTTTTTTTGTAACAACTGCAACCAATTAACTTTCATTTCTCACCTATGAAATACATCATGGCAATTTCTGTTAGGCCAAGCATAATACAAACATTAAAATCAGTCAATTAATTGCCCAATTGACATGGGTAGTCCATGCTTTATCCATGATACTTTCACACTTTCCATGCTTTCCCAACATACTCATGAATTCCTTCATGTTCATCCATTCACAGGAAATTCATTAATTCAGCATTCATAGTTATTTCAAGCAATTAACATAATCATTTCAAGTCATGACATGCATCAAACAATTTTATGTTTTTATAAATGCATCAATAAAAAAAGGAAAGAGAGAGTAGTAAGAGTTTTCTCCTCTTAGCCTTGTTCCATTCTGGAACCCACACCACCATTGTGGTTTTCATGCTCCTAGCCTCTTTCACTTCAATGTGAATGCTTGACCTGCCCTTATTCGCTATGACACTTTTAGAGTCTATGGTCTATTCCAGACCTCTCAACCATGGAGTCCCTCCACATGGTTTGTCTACAACTCTTGGTTGCTAGGGCCCACACAGTCCCACTAGCACCCTCTTCATTACTACTCATGTTGAGCTCTTTAGGACGGTTACATGTCCACATGCATCCCTAGGATGTCTTCATAGTCCTTGCTTCCAACAATACCTACACTCAAACATTGAATCAATTCACATGTTTAGTTTATTCTCATAGGGTTTATCTATAAACAAGAGTTTAGGAAATCATAACCAAATCATATACACATTTATATTCATAAGCAAGAAGCTGCAAGATAACCAAATACTTATCTGTATTGTTTGTTTCCTCTCTGGTCCACAGGGTCCTGCTTTGCTTTGCAAGCCTTGGGATCCCCTATGGACTTGGATGTTAAGCCAGCTCGCAGGCTGCTCCACAACATCAAATAATTAATGTCCAACTAGTACACCTTCACGCTGACTTGAAAGGAAACTTCACTACGACCATTTCTAGGTCAAGGCTATACTATGGAGCCATAGGCATATATCAACCCTTTCATCAACACCTTCACAACCCTTCATCAAAATACCCACAACTTCCATACACATCAACCCTTCCACCGCAACCCCTCACAACAACCTTTTAATTTGCTTCTTTAGTGTGCAGCACCAAATTGCATCTGTTTAAGCTGACAACACAAGTAGTATAGGCAAGCTCATCAGTGTTGTTGCTATAAAATTGTAACCATAATTCATAGCATTCAGTATCAAGTATTGAAACACCAGGAATGCGTCCACTCCCTGGGGTGTATTCAATATTGAAAACCCTATCATGACCCAACATCAGGGAAGTGTGCACCCATTTCCTGTGTGAGCCATGTAGGCCCTACTCATACTCAAGCAATCTGTCATAATGAAAATGAAATCAAAACATGCTCTGCATATTGAATCTAACAATTAGACATGCATATTCTTAGCTAGGGTCACATAACACTTATCCATTTGTAGATGTAGTCTTCTTCATTAATGAGGAATGGGGGCTCCCTTCTCTGAGTTGACAGTCCCTCGGTTTGCCATCCCAATTCCTTTTGATGTTACATAACCCTCATATGTCTTACTGACATAATCTTTACCATCTCACTCATATTGTTTACCAATCATGTAGTGCATATTTGACATTACCAAAATGTCTAATGGCGTTTCACCTGAAACCCATTTCCAAGATATGGGATTCTTCCCATGAAGTTTGGCTTCTGCAGGCCTTCTCTCATGGTCTTACTGCAATGTGTCTTCCTAGCACACTTATTAAATAGCCAAACAACCAACAACATTTAATAATAAAACTCAAATATGATTGTTTCATAACCAATCAATGGTACTAATAATTAAATTCAATATGAATTTTACAATTCTGTTTACTACAGAAATCGATTTGCTTAGTCATGAGGCTATCCTCATACTGCTTGGCTCTTGTAAGTGGTATCACTTCTCCCATTATGGTCTTATGTATGCTGCCATACATGAACATCCACTTACAACATGTCCTCATGACACAATTCATATAAGCCAAAGAGTCATTAGTAATTTATTAGCAAAATTCAAAATCCGAGATTTACAAATCTACTTTCTAACAGAACTTACAGTTCTCAACTATGAGATTCCTTCTCACAAGCTCTAAATCAAATTTTCCAAATATGTTCCCTATAGAAATTAGATTTGAAACCATGAGATTATTCTCATAAACTTAAATCAAAATATTTTCAGATTTGTTTCATGCATAAGTTAAATTTCACAACCATGAGAACCTTCTCATAACCTTTGGCTTTTGCTGGTAGAGTTTGGTCTTTATTATGGTCTTATCCTCATTGCCATACACAAGAAATTTCTACCTGGAATATGAAACTTTCAATCAGTCAAACATGTTGTGAGTATCTATGCATATAATTTGTTCATTGCTACAATAGTCACTGAAGTGATCTCATAATTATAACACTCAATAATCCGAACACTTTCAGTTGTTAACATATCAATATCACCAAACTCATTTACTTCACGTGAATCATTATCATACTAAAATTGCAAGGTAGAGTCGCATCATTCATGCAATTTAAATGAAACTTTAGATACTCATTATTTCACAGTCACATGATTTATACAACTTTGCCCTTCCACAGAGTATTCCGACAGCCCATCGATCATGACTATCTTCTTTATGCACTTACTATTCTGCATTCGTAACAGTCCATGAAATGGTCTTAGAATTATCATCAATTCATCATCTCATCCATTATTTAGTTTGCAATAACACATATACCATCCCCATGCATTCATGCAATTCATCACAACATGTGCACCCACACTTATGCTTGCACATTTACAACATTTACTCAAACTTTTCATATGCATCCACTCAATGCATAACTACAAGATGTATAAAATCTCTTAATGCATATCCACTCAATGCTACCTTGCATTGGTTCATGAATGTTCTGTATTCAAACATATTATGGCCGAAACATGACTACCTCATATAGCATGCGTTACCATAATCAAGACTACCAGTCCTCACTTGCTTTGATTATTAAGCTCATAACCGACATACACATGCAATGCTATATTTTTATATGAATGTAGTCTAAATTTCTAAACAGTCACATGGTATGAGGCATCTTGCCTTCACCACTCCCTGCTCCACCACACTATGGCAGTATGGCATTCACATGAATGCATTTCAACCTTAAATGCATACCATTTTATGATTACTAAATATGGTTCAATGGATTCTTACCCAATCCCCTTTCAACACACATGCAATTATCATAATTAAACCATTACCTGCATGGATCCCATTTACACCCTTGATGTTACCTGATCAGTTGGTCTCTTACAGAAGATTGCAGAATTCGCCCACCAACTTCTTGATCATGGATTTATTGCCTTATCCTTTTCTTCATAAGGTTGCTGGTCACATGCAAAAACATCATCAACATCTTCAGCCATGCTCCTGTTGTCTTTGGTCCTACCACCAATATCAACACCATTAGTGATTATCAACCACAATATTTACCATTAGTAGTTCATTGCATATGTAAAATCCCACTACTTTTACCAATATGTAATATCATATGCGTGCAAAAACATATTCTCATGCACTGTGCATTGTTTATGAATATGCCAACTAGTACATATTCATGCCATCCCTCTAATCTCTGCATTTTCAGCATTCCCATGCCATAATTTTATGTTAAAAAAGCTTATGAAATATAAATATATTTAGCAAGATAGGGGTTAAGGAATTCTCCCTTTCCAATCCCTCATCTTTGCATGGAATTCCTCTTCCACATAATAGTTGGTCTAGTTTCATTGCTTCTAGAAAACACACAAGGAATCATTAGCTATGATTTAATCGCCAAGCATCAATTCAATACATATACTCGTGCATAATATTCCAACTTGCTACTTTCCAGGCATACAATTCTAGAAATTGCCCATATTGACAACAATTTTTGTCCAAACAACCACTAGCACTTTTCTGCTCTGCATAACTATGAGGTATGATATCCTCATTCAAATTCTAGTCATACACCATTATTCCCTGCTGGATAAGTTTTCCAATGCCTATCCCTGTTCTCCATTCCGACATTAGGTGTGGAAATTGCATTATTCCAAAAATGACAATTTTCTCCACAATTCTGCACATATTTACACAGTTGCAAAATATCCTGAACTGCCAAATTCAGCCACCTGTAGAAGCAAATCCATAAAGATTCAGAAAAACTTTTCTACGGGGAGAAGTTATTCCATATAACAATGAACACTCAGAAACTCGCGGATCTCTGTTCCGATGCACCATTTATCTTTTATAAATTCTGGGTTTGACTACTTTTCACTTTTCACATTTTTCTAAAATTTCAATTTTTGGGCCAAAAATGGCTATTTCCAAAACGGTGCATTTCTGGAAAATATTTGTCTAATGTGAATTGTCTATTTTAATGAGAATAAGAAATGTTGAGTTCAGTAAATTTCTTGAATCTCAATTACAAGGTCACTTTCATCCACTGCAAGCTTTTCAAAATTCCAAAAACGTGGTCCGGAATAGTGCTTTTTGGCCTTCACACTCACCCCGACTCCACATCCTTTGTTGTTTGGCTCCAAAATTCCAAACTTAACACTGTGCATGCTCCATGACCACTCCATATCAGTTTCGGCTCAATTCGACCTTCTGTCAAGCGTCGGGACATCGATTTGTAAAAGCCATTAATCCCAAATTTATACCAAAATGTAGCATAATGGGCTCGGGATCCTCAGAACGCCATTGACCTCATCCAATTTCGATTCCGCAAGCTCTTGTTATCCAAAAATAAATTTTCGGGCTCTATACTTTTTTTTTGGCCAGACCGCAACTCGCATCTTGCAACCCGAAATTGCGGGTGAGGAAAGTCAAGTTGCGTTCATGGATATGTAACCATCTCGAAACCCAAAACCCAAAACCCGAAATTGCTGGTTTGGAAAGTCAGGTCGCGGTCATGGAAATGTAACCATCCCGCAACCCGAAACCTGAAATTGCGGGTTCAGAAAGTCAGGTCGCGGTCACGGAAATGTAACCATCCCGCAACCCACAACCCGAAATTGCGGGTTCGGAATTGCAGAAATCCAAAATGCAAGTTTTGGAAATCCTCATTCCTGCAACCCGAAACCCGAAATTGCGGGTTCGGGATTGCGGAAACCGGAACGCATTTTTTTTCAAAACTTTGCGTTCCCGAAATCCGAAATCCGCAACCCTGGAACACCTCTTGCCCTGCAACTTCCGGGGTTCATAACTCCTTCGTCCCTTTGCCAAATGAGGCGAGTCTGGTGTCGTTGGAAAGTTGTTGGAAATATCTATGCAATGGTGTGATCCTATTCCACATCTGAGAAATCTGATCCTGCCATTTTTCCATTCCAAAATGACGCCCCAACTTCACCAATACCACGTTAAGACATTATGTTACCTGCCTGCAAACTCAGAGTTTGGCCCAAGCAGCCCCAGTGCTGCAAGCTGGGCTCTGATACCACTCTGTCACGTCCCCTCTCGTCGATCCGTTGCAAGGGAGGAAACATGAACAAACCTACCGGCTGATTTAACAAACTCAGCCCCATTCATTAATAAGAAAATCATGGATAAATAAAAACTTATGTGTGCAGATCATTCTTAAATAAACATAGTGGAATTACACACTATCCACACATCATTTCATCATGCATTCAACATATAAACGTCAGTCATTGATTAAAACATTGCAGAGCACGGAATTAACATAACTCAAACCACAAACAATACTTATCTTGAAACGTAGTGCAGAATCATAGTCAATATGGACAACGAAATAATCCATCATAACACACGCGTAGAAGGGAATACATCAGCCTATTTCTTCCAAGTAGAATAATGAAACAATCATACAATAATCAATCCCATTCTCATGCTATGCACAAGCTTCATGCCAACTAGCTTAAGATACTCATTTCATTCAATTAACATGAATAATTAAAGATACAGAACAGAACACATAATGATCATATTTTAACCACAGAAAATACTTATCTTTAAGATGAAGCTTTCCAACAACTGGCTATGGGAAAGCAACATTCCACCCAACCATAGGTCTCTGTCCAGCCTATATTATTTCAGCTGAGAGACCACCCCCGAGCTGGGTTGTGTATCCACTATGGAGGAACTAGACGGGCTCACTCACAATCATGGTTTCACTCAAACAGTCATGCTAAGCCAACACACAGTTGGGTTTATCAAGCATGCAATAAGCAAAGGAAGAGGATGCTAAGCCGGTGAGCTCAACTACATAGCTACAGACATCTCAAGCTAAATTCAAGCAATCCAATCCTCTGTTCAAACATTCACACTTGGATTTCTCACAATTCTGTCATCAAATAACTCAATCCCGTCACTGGACTTATGGGCTATAAAAATTGGGTTTTTCTATGGATTTCAGGGTATTCAGTACTCTCAAATTTGCCCCAATGTTCATACCTATGGACCCCCCATTGGATTTTATTGTCAATACCAAATTCTGGGAGTTTATGGCTCTTCAAAACGTGGGTTCTTGCAAAGTTGCGATTTCTGGTTTTTGCTCACTGTTGGGAATTCATAATGGCTGGAAACTGAAGCTGGGGGTTCAACAATGGAATGGGAATGAATAAGAACCCATTCCCATGAGGTAGAGTGACTTATGGTACAAGAAAAAAAAGGCCCATACCTGCCATACAAATTTATGGGCTCCCCATGCTCCATTGAAGCCATGGACTGAATTCTTCAACAACTTCCTTACAACAGAATTAAATGTCAGCAAGGAAAGTCAAATGGGTTCTCAAGATGACATTTGGAAGCCTATGGCTCAATCCCACAACCCCCTCACCACTCCCTAGTGGATACACATGGCCCCTTCTCATTAGTTGCTTCCATAGCCAGTTTTGATATTTTATTGCATGATGTTTATTTACATCAAGTTTTACAATGTTCCATGGCTAAATAGCACATGGGTAACATAATATATAACACTTTCCTTTTAAATAAAGTTCGAACTTCCACTAGCGGGGCCTTGGCATTGAGCTCCACGCTAGGAAAACATACATCATATGTATACATTATTTACATTAAAAGCTAATATATCCTAGGGGTCAAAATGGGGTATTATAGCCACGCTGACTTTGGCTTTAACTTCGCTGACCTTTGCGCCCTTTTTGGCCTTTCTTCGTCGATCTCCGTCGTGATCTTTGGTCATAGAGTTTAACGTTATTTGCGCCGACTGTTGGGCTAGACGTAAACTTGTCTTCGCCGATCGTCGCTTTGCCAAGAGTTTTGTTCATGTCTTCGTTGCAACCTTTAATCCCAAGTCATCGATCGTTGCACAGGAGTTAAGGTTAAGTCGTTGATCGTTGTGCAGGAGTCAGAGCTAAAATCGCTGACCGTCGACACGGTTGCTTTTTGGAAAGCATTAAAGTTAGTAGGTGGAGACTTTATTTTGCCCCATGCGCATTCATTCGCTAGCCCATTGAGCCCTGTCCACATTTAAAAAAACCAACTGCCAACCTTTACGCATTAAGTGCTCAGCATATATATTTACGAATGGGGTTTTTAGTCCCTCACTCTTGCCATTTGTGAATAGAGAATCACTATTTGTGCCAAGGGAAGCACCAGGTTGATGACCAATCAAAACCCGCATGTTTATCCACAACGGTCCTCTCTAGTACTGACAGGTAGACTTTCGAGCTCATCCCGTTCTCTTTTTTCCGCTTGGTTTTCCATTTTATCGTTTGGGTCTTTAAGTTGTTTTTCTTGGGGAGTTTCGAACGTGGATCTTTTTGGGGTAGGACCCTCACTTTCAGAATAGCACAGAGGTTTTTCAACCATGCCCGGGTAGGTTTAGCCCTCAGTTTTTTCCTAGCCCAGATCTCTTGTCGACATAATCTTTTTTTTTAAGCTAGGGCCGTAGTCGTTGTTTCTTTCAAAGACTATCGAAGTCTCAAGCTTGTCGTCCTACTCGAACGCCCTTCCATTCTCGGTCACTGTCTCAGACCGGTTTCATTTTTTTAGACTCACCATCCCTGAGCTGCGTCGAAACATCAAAATCCCGCTAAACTGTTTAGCCCAGTAAGCCCTTTAGCCGAACGGATTTCACTCTGTTTTTGAGTGTCGGTTTTGCTTTGCGATCGACGAGTTTCATGCAGTCACAATGTTTTGTCTATTCGCTTACACACGCATTCGATCCTACCTTTTTCAATTAATTTCTAGTTGCTTACAGCTGTTCCATCCTTTCCTTTTTTTTAATGGTTGCTTAAAATATAAAACTTGCAGTGCATGGTTTGTTTTAAAGTTTGTCTCATTCCATAACAAAAGCGCTTCACATGGTGGAATTTCAAGATAGCACCTATAACGATTGCTTGCTTATTAATTATGGTGATGAGATAATGTCCAATGATAATTAGCAGTGCTTGACCTTTTTATTTTGAAGCTGTTGTGTAAATGTTTAGCCTCATTGTTTTCAACCTCTAATAGGCAGTTTTAATTGGAAGCTAGCATTAATGTCAATTCAAGTTCCATTTTAGTATCATGAATTTGATCACTGTATTGCTCACAAACTATGAAATCCCTCATTTGTCCTTTCCCTATCATCACAGGACTGATATGCATAAGTGGTCTGCAAAAAGGAAAGCCAAGTTAGCCAAGTCAAACTTAGACGTGGAAATCCTCTTAGACACCTCGCTCGAGACAATGTTTGACGATACGAAGGCTATCACAGGAGTTTCCCCAGAGTATCAATGGGGCGAACTATACAGAGCTATAGAAGACCAAGACTTCCCCGAAGCTTCCTTGGAAGAACTAATGGTCTAGAAGAACATAAAGAAGTCTAGTCTCCACAAAGCAACAAACCACCCTGAGTTGTTCCCATGCTCTGAGGTCATTGGTTGTATCCTACCCTAGGTGAATACTGATTCCAGGTTAATCACAGATGTCACCGAGATGAGTCTTGCATCCTTTGCGCCTGAACATATCATGGCAGCATACAAACTGACTTACCCTAAGATCTTCCTGAATGATGAATGGTTATCCCGGCAAAAGATGGACCCTTTGGAATGTGCTAGAAAGATGACAATTGCTGAGAGGCAAATAAGGCAAAGAAACAGTGGCGAGTATGAGAGCAACCTTCTAAGGACTCCGTGCAGACTAATCGCCTTGATGTTGAGTCGGGTGTTCAGCATGCCAAATGGGAACGTATACAAACTCGGCCTCACATCATATCATGGTGCAATTTTCAATTAGGCAGACACCATATCAAATTACATGGCCTCACTTATAAATGCTTCCCAAGGAGGAATGACTCAAAACAAGGTTGATTTCTTCATGTCCTCTTATCTGGTGGATTGATTACTCGTCAGCACCCTTTCCATGATTTGGGATGCGTCTGGAAGAGCAAGGAATCCCCCCTCCATGTAGCTTATCAGATAACGTGGTCACACAAGTATGCAAGCTACTATACTCAAATCTGTGAAAAGTTCATCATGCCCCTATATCAGCTACTCTTTAAGGAAGAACCAAACTGCCTATCAGAAAATGCCATGCCCATCATAGAAACATACAGAGATTACTACTTATCTATGAAGGGGACATATTTCAGAATGTATGGATTTAGTCGTGCCCCATCCCCATTACCCTGATATGCCACAAATTATGTCGTGCATAAAGAAGCTGTAAGGCAACTCTTTATAGATGGAGTTAGTAGAATACTCAGTGATAAGCAGAAGGCTGCATACCCGCCAATTCCATTTATCATTGGAGCATACCATCTCCTGGAGGCAAAAGATGGTATGGAATTCACTAAATATTTAGAGGCCTTCCATTTTGGGACAAAGATATTTAAGAGGCATGACCCTGAAGGAAAAGCTGCTACTCAGTGCAACAACCTCAAGGTCACTTTTGAGTATGCACACCATTTCGACAAGGACGAAGGGTTCTTTCGAAGTGCCAAAAATATGACCAAGTTGGGAAAGCGCTACCACCCTAAAAGTGGAGCTAGATCCAGTTCCAAACTTGTGGGTTTAATGCAAAAGGAGCAGGAGGAGAAGTAGCACCAAGAGGAAATGGCAGTGCAACTAGAGGAAGCTGAAAGAAAGAAGAAAGAGGAGGCAGATAGGCTTGAAGAAGAAGAAAATCAAAGGATCCAAAGGGAGCAAGCAGAGAAGTAGAAAGAGGAAGCATAAAAGCTTCAAAAGGAAGAAGAAGAAAAATAGTGTTAACATGAAGAAGCCGCTAAAATTCAGCAAGAACAAGTTGAGATATTGCGAAGAGAAGAAGCCGAAAGTACAAAGAGAGAAATGGCTGAAAAGCTGTAAAAACTAAGGGAGAAAGCGGAAGTGGAAGCGACAGAATTGCAGAGGCTGAAAGAAGAAGCGGAGAAGTCCAAAGAAGATGTAGATCAAGGGGGCTCAAGCACACAAGATATGCACTTAGGTGCGTTAACGACAACCTCTGAAGGACTTGTCTTAGCTCAAGAACTCGAGTCTGACCCCGTACACCCCCTTGAAGCAGCACCTAGTGTCAAAGATGGATTCTGTCTTTTTTTATTCTAGAAGGAAGGCTATCATAAGTAGGTCAGAAAAGAGAATGAAAACTGGAGAAAACCAAGAGGAAGTCAGAATAACTCAAGTTCCGGTCTTTCAAGGGACTAATAACGACCTTGAGTTCACGACATCATGCAGTGTATCTTCAGCTCACGTAAGTGTCGATAATGTAGGTATACTGGTGGAGGAAGTAAGGAAATACAAGGACAAGCTCTCCAAGGTGAAGGATAATCTGCTGAGTGAGGTACATCAAGGCAATAAATTGAAAAGAAAGTATAGTGAACTTCAAGAGGAAAAAGGGGATATAGAGGAACAAACCCAGAAGCTTGAAGGTGAAGAGGATGCATTGAACATGCATCTTGTAGTCATAGAGGCTGAGAAGAAGGAATTAGAAACTCGCTTAAAAGAATAGGAAGAACGTGAGGCCAATAGCAGGAAAAAACAACTGATAGCCGCAGAAGGAGAGAAGAAAGGGTTAGAAGCCTGCATTTAAGAATTGGAGCAGCATGAAGCCAACAACATGCAACATATTAAACTCTACAAGCCCCAGTTAGGAAGGCCGACGAAATAAAATGAGCAACTTTTAGAGCAATTAAGGGATGCAAATGAAAAGAAGCGGGATCTAACTGCATTCCATGAGAAAGCATGCAATATGCTGAAGAAAGTTCATCAGTCACTAGTGCTGATCACAGAGGAAATGTGTAAAGTAAAGGGAATGATCACAAGGATGAAGGAAATAGAGGCTGAGGCAATAAGACTCAAGAAAAGGTATGTGCGCTGCCTGGAGGAAGCCAATAGACAACTCGAGAGGAGGGAAGGGAAATCAGGATTCCCAGGGCACTTACGTATCAAGTTCGTAGATGAGTCAAATGTGGATTTAGGAGTCCTTGAGTTTTGTAGAGACTGTGGTACAAGGATAAGTATTGCAATCCAGAAAACCATTGGAAAATGTACTGACTTCTACTCAAAAATTCGGGAGACCCATGAGAAATGCATCATGATTTTACCTCAGACAATAGACGATTTTCCTGACAGAGATCAGCGTTTGGCGGACCTGCAGTGTGACCTGAATTCAGAAACTGAGTACCTGAAGAAAATAGATGTCCTAACGCCGGAGGTCCACCGTTTTATTGGGAAAACTTCCATCCATGCTTATTTTCTGGAGGACATCGCCCAGGTGACAGTGGCAGGAGTAACAAACATCAAATCAGATCTGCGTAAGCATGAGATAGCACCGAAAATGATGATTTCTGTGCAGGCTAATACTATTTTACGAGAAATCATCATGTGGACCAGCTATATTGCTGTATTAGACAAACCTGCTGCGGAAGACAGACCTACTGAAGTGGATAGATCAGTTGAAGTAGAGCGCCCAGTTGAAGTAGCAGAGCCAGCTGGAAATTAAATTCTTTTTATTGTAAATCCAAAAGGGACAGCTGGGGATTGTTTTATTGTATAAATGTTTTTTAAGACATCTGGAAATTACTTTTGTCTCTTTAGGCACTAGAAGACAAACTTTTGAGATTCCCTCGGGTTAGGGTATGAGAAGAGACAAATTTTGTAAAAGCTATAAATATAGGAATAGAATAGAAGAGAAAGGACTTTTTGGCAGGTGAAAGGACAGACTTTTTCTACATGTGAATTATTTTGCTGCATTAATAAAGAAGCTCCACTTTGCCCGTGAAAAGCTAGCACTACATTTTGCTTGGGATATGTTGAATGTCTGCTGGATTATTTCTGTAATTTTCATGCATATACTGTGAGATTGTTCTTGACTATTCTGGATTATTTCTAAGTTGTGAATGTTTTCATTTCCTATGCAAATATGTTGTGTTAAATGAGTAATGGAATGCTTTAAATTATGTCAAACCTATCTTTGATACCTTTTAATTTCTGCTGTGAATGCATCTGTGTTATTAAACAACTATCTGTGAGATTCTTGGGTGTATTTCAGTGTATTACTCATATTCCAGTTTTTCTCCTTGCAGGGATAGATTAATTAGCTTAGATAATTTTAGATCAGATTTGTTTTAACTGCATGCATTTAGATAGAGCACATGCATACCATCTTTAAACATAAAATACATAGTCGGTAGATCGGGCCGTAACCAGTGAAAGAAAACAAATCTTTAAATCTTATATGGTAGCTGGGCCGTTAACCGGACGCATTCCCCACACCAAACAGTGAGCGATCTAATTGGGCTTTCTTACCGGGGAGAATCCCTTACTGATTGGTGCCAAGAATTTCAAAGCATCAATAGTTTTTGGCTCTAGAAGGAGGGCCACCAGTGCATGGCTGACAGAGGAGATCATTTCGTGTTAAGAAATTTCCCTGAAGACCTACTTGAAACAACTATCCCAGACAATTTCGTTATGGAATCACAAGTTCAAGAAGATCCCAATCTTCAAATTAAGCATCAAGAAACATTATACACTGTTTCGTTTGCAGAAGTAGAAAACTTCAGAAGGCATACCCGTTCTTCTGTTCGAACGCTTGGGGGTTTAAATGTTATTCCCTTATTAGCCAGAAGAAGAGCTCCTAGAAGACAAACGCAATATACTTGAGATTCAGTTCTTATTGAAAATTTAGAGGAATTATTGGATCTATCTTTACAGGAAATCATTGAACCTCTCAGTGAGATTAGACCCGAAAATCCTCCAAATCAAGAAGAGCCCCATACTCTACCCCATACTCCACTGCATACTCCACCGCACACTACACCGCATTCTCCACCAAGAGTTATGGTCATACCTACATGGAGAGCTAGAGGAGTGCTTAATTTGGCTGCACCTTTTCCCTATCTATCCAAAAATACTGAAAAAGGTATTACCTAAGTAAGATCCTAGAAAAGGTATTTCTGTTGAAGATTGCCTTAATAGTTTTTATTTGGATTTGAATCTTCTCAATGTGGAACATGAGGACGTAGTCTGCAGAATTTTTCCCTATACCTTTGAACCCAAAGTATCTTCTTGGTACTTCAGTTTGCAAGCTAATTTGATATCAAATTGGGAAGAATTTGAGAAATGTTTCTTAAGTAAATACATAAATTAGAAAACAATCGCTACACTCATGAAAGAACTGTTGTCCATGAGGATCGAAAATAAAGAGAAGGTTCAAGAATTTAACCAAAGGTTTACTACATTGTTAAATAATTTTAGTGATGCAACTCACTGAAGAATATTTAGTTGAATATTATACTATAGCGCTTGATCCTCCCATAGCAATGTTTATCAAAAGAACAAAGAAAAGCGCCTTGATAGAAAACTTCGAAGAAGCCAAGAAGGTAGAGGAAGAAGCAGACAGTATTGCTAAACATTCCCTTGATCTGGAAACAAAACCAACAACTACTATGAAAACTCTGTTGTTAACCAGAACTAAGGAAGAACCATCAACGGATTTAGAAAATGCGGTCAAGATGATGCAGAAGCTCTCCAATAAGATTGTAGATCTGGAGAAAGATAAGATGGCTAGCACTTCAAAGAAACCTTTCAAACCTTTTTACAAGAAAAGGGAAGAAGGTGGACAATCGCTTCCACTTGTGAATAATCCTGTTGTCCTAAATATGAACGAAGTAGGCATGGATCATTTTTGCACTTTTCACCAAGAGCAACATTCTGAAAAGAGTTGTATGCAATGGATAAATTTGATGAGCTTGGTTATGAATCAATTTTTGGACGCACAGATAACAAACCAAGAAGATCCCTAAGAAGAGCAGGCACTTGAATAGGAAGAAACCGCTCCAGACACCACAATGGTGTTATGGGATTGGGTGCCCTTAACATAATTAATTGAAGAAGACACTGAAGAAAGTAAAGTTTTAGCTGTAAATGTTACTACTCGGAGTAAAGGTCCAATTGTTGATCCAGTCCCAGTTTCTCCTAAGCCTAAGGTTGCAAAGGAAATACCCAAAAGGCACATAACTGTCATTCCACCGCAGCCTAAGGCAAATCCAACAGTGACAAAAGAGTCAAACCCGGAAATAAATAAACAGTCAAAGGTTACAACAAGCAAAATAGAAACTCATGCAAAAAGTTCAAAAGATTATGACATGGGATATGACATCATTGAAGATATCAAGAAAACGAAAGCAAACATCTCTATCTTTGAAATGTGTAGTCTTCCCCAACAAAGGAAGAAATTGTTAGAATATTTCAAACCCCAATCTAGCACTTCAGTAGAAAACACTGAGGAATATCCTGAGATAAATGAAGCTAGCATTGGCGAGAAATCTAGATCTCAAACTTTGCCCTTTCTGTTGACCTTTGGAATTTTTAATCATAATGTACACAACTGTTTGGTAGACTCCGGGACTTCTTCAAATGTCATGCCACTATCAATCTGCAAGAAGATTAATGGACAACCTATAACATCCCCATCGCAGATTATACAGTTAGATAGGACTGTTGTTAGAGTAATCGAAGAAATGAAAGATGTACTTATTAGATTATCAACAGATCCTAGAGTATGTCAATTTATTGATATTATGGTGGTAGATATACCGGAGGCTTATGGTTTAATTTTGAGCAGGGATTGGTCTACAAAACTGAATGGTTACTTCGCGACAGACTGGTCCCACTTGTGGTTGCCATACCAAAACAAGAAAAATCAAATCAAAATATTGAGAGAACCTCACATGAAACAAAATGTAACTCAGTTGGAAGAAAAGAATGAGGCTATAGCTTTTTCGTCTTCAGTATTGGGAAATTATTTTTTAGAAATTGAACCAGGGAATTATCAAGCAACAGAAGTTAGCCATGAATTAGACGAGCAGTCCGATCTCCTTCATTTTTATCGGACTGATGATATTGATTGTAACATAGTAGGATTAGTCATTGACTTAGATGCTAGTAAGACTAACTTAATTAAAACAAAAAACATATTTTGGATTGTGTACTTTGATGGTTCCAAAAATCAAGAAGGATTTGGAGCCGGTTGTATTTTGATCGACCCTGAATCAAATATACATTTTTTATCTTGTATACTAGAGTTTGAATGCACAAATAACACAGCAGAGTATGAAGCTCTAGTACATGAATTAAAGAAAGCTATTAGTTTGAATGTTAAATACTTAAAGGTCTTTGGTGACTCAGAGATAGTTGTCAGGAAGGTAAGAGATACAATTCACTGTCTTTCACCACATTGAAAGGTTATCAATCTAAAGTTTGGAATTTGATTTTACACTTTGATGCATTCAATATCAATTCCATTCCTAGATTACAGAATGTTGCAGCTGATTTGTTAGCTACTTCTGCTTCCAGATTAGTGCCTACTAATAACAAATTCTCTATTGAATTAATTTTCAGGCCATCTGTACCTGATAATATTACAAATCTTAGAGTATTTGATGATGATGATCAGATTATCAGTTTCCTAACAAATGAATATGCTTTTCAAGAAGCCATAATCGATGAAGAGAAACACGATTCGGATTTGCAAAAGAAAGATGTAGTCAAAGGAAACTTCATGCCAAAAGGAGTAAGGACTCTAGAAGGATTGTTTGATCTGCAAAACAAGTTCAGGAGGCCAGCGAATGCCAAAACCAACAGTTCATCCATGCAGCATGAATTGGTAAACCTAGGCACAAAAGCTGAACAAAAATTTTCCAATCTTGGTAAATGTTGCTCACCAGGTAAAAAATATAAGTTCATCAAACTGTTTCAGCAATATAAAGATGTTTTTGCATGGAATTATGAAGATCTGAAAACGTATGATACTCGCATTATACAACATGTAATAACAATGAAGCAAGGCATGAAACCATTTCAATAGCAATTGTGAAGAATGCATTCGACACTTCAACCATTAATACAGAAAGAATTGAAGAAGTTGTTGGATGCTAAGATCATTTTTAAAGTCCAACATTCAGAATGAGTTGCTAATTTGGTCCCCGTGCGGAAGAAGTCAAGGGAGATAAGATTGTGTGTTGATTTTCGGAACTTGAACAAAGCTTCTGATAAAGACAACTACCCTGTGCAACCAATGGATCAAATTTTGCAGATGGTTTCGGGTTCAGAACTGTTCTCCCTACTAGATGGTTTCTCCGGATATAATCAAGTATTAGTAGCAAAGGAGGAGCGACTTAAGACCACTTTTCGTACAAAGTGGGGAACCTTTGCATACCGAAGAATGCCATTCGGTTTGATAAACGCAGGAGCTACCTTTCAGAGAGCTATGGATATTACTTTTCGAGGATTGGTTGGCCACTGTGTGGTAATTTATCTAGATGATGTGACAGTCTTTTCAAAGAGAAGATAAGACCATATTTTCCATTTGAAACAGATTTTTGATCGCTGCAGAAAATATGGTATATATCTAAATCCTAAGAAGAGTATTTTCATTGTTCTTGAAGGTAAACTTCTAGGTCATATCATCTCAAAAAAGGGAATCTCGATAGATCAAGAGAGTGAAATCTATAAAAAAAATTCCCATGCCCCATAACAAGAAGGCTATGTAATCTTTCATGATCACAATAAACTTTGTTCGAAGGTTTGTACCATATTTCGCTCAAATCGTGAAACCTTTGCAGAAAATGGTAAAGCAAAGTGTGCAATTCAAGTGGACTGACATAGATAATACTACGTTTAAAGTCAACGAATCCGCCATAGCTAACGCACCTTCTTTAAGAAGTCCAGATTATGAAAAGGATTTCATTATGTACACTTTCGCTTCAGATAACTCTCTCGCAGCTGTGCTCACTCAGAAGGGAGAATTAGGAGACGAGTATCCAATATCCTTCATGAGCACTGGTTTGTAGGGTGCTGAACTGAATTAACCTGCCGCAGATAAGCAAGCATATGCAGTATTCAAAGCGGTAAGACAGTTCAGGCCATATATCCTAAAAAATAGAACTAAAGTCATAGTACCTCACCCAGCTGTTAGATCAATGTTTGTACAGAAGGAATTGGGTGAAAGGAGAGGAAACTGGGTCACTGCTCTTCAAGAGTATGATTTAACTCAAACCAACCACCATTATAAAAGGACAAGGGTTATGCAGGTTACTCACTGAGAATCCAGTTAATGAAGAGTAAGACTGGGAGAATGAAGCCGAACTGAATATGATTGAGGTATGTCCCATTTTCACCGCTTCTGAATCTTGGTATAGGGACCCAGTGCATTATTTGTAGCAGGGATATTTACCAGAACACTGGAGTTCTAAGCAAAGAAGGGAACTCCACCTGAAATCAGCATCCTATCAAATAATTGATGGAGTACTTTTTAGAAATAATTATGATGGGATATTTCTCAGATGTCTTGAGAAAGAGGACGTTGATAAAGTAGTCAAGGAATTACATGATGGCACTCACTACTCCAGAGTACCCACGGCTCATAAAATACTCATAACTGGTTATTATTGGCCCACTCTATTCAAAGATGCTCATGCTTATGCCCATAATTGCGATATATGTCAAACAAGTGCCGACAGATTGCCGAAAGCAGCAAGAGCATTGAAGCCAATGATTATTTCTGAACCATTCAAGCAATGGGGGATAGATGTTATTGGAGAGATAAATCCGAACTCTTCGCTGCAGCACCGGTATATTATTATGGCTACAGATTATTTCACTCGGTGGACAGAAGCGGTTCCGCTACGCAAAGTGAATGAAGACGCGGTTATCAGGTTCCTGGAAGAGAACACCATAACCAGGTTTGGGGTTCCAATTTCCCTAGTCTTTGATAATGCAACTTATTTTTCATCTATAAAATTAAATGAATTTTTTTATGAGAAAGGAATTAAATTGCATTATTCGGAAAATTACTACCCTCAAGGAAATGATTTGGATGAATCCTCAAACGAAAAACTTACCCGAATTCTCAAGAAAACCGTCATTGAAAACCAGAGAAGTTGGCATGTATCCCTCCCAAATGCTTTATGGGAAGATAGAGTTACCCCGAAGAATGCCTTAGGACTTTCCCCGTACACTCTAGTCTATGGTAAGGAAGCCATACTCCCTCCAAACATATTACTCCCATCCTTACAATTAGCCCAAGCCTCTCGAGGTTCTAGCAGCCAAGTCCTACAATCATGAATTGATACCCTACTGAAGCTTGAAGAGTCACGGCAGAAGGCCAAAGATAGATTCCACCAACACCAAGACATTGTCAAGAGGTGGTTTGATAAACGAAAATCTGGCAAGAAGAGTTTTGAAGTAGGTGAATTAGCTCTGAAGTGGGATCACCCACATGATGGTAAGGGAATGTATACAAAGTTTCAACAATTATGGATTGGCCCTTACCAAATTTCTGAAAAGCTTGGCCCATCGACGTACAAACTGAAAGACTTACAAGGGTAGGAAGAAAATATCCCTGTCAACGGCCTTGCTTTAAAGCAGTACTTCACGTAGTCCTAGGAACGCTTTTTGTACATAAATAAATGTTGTTTTGTTTTTTCTAAGTTTACATCTTTCTTTTGTTTGATTTGAGTTGTTGTTCTCTTTCACTTAGGAGTCTGTAGTTCGTTTCATTTGATTATTTCCTTTTGATCTTTTTTCACCTTATTTTTGTTTGATCTATTTATTCTTTAATAAACCCCAGCCCAACTTCTTGGTGCAGTTGAGAGGCAGGACTTTGAACAAATCTCAAATTTTGAAAGGTCGGAATCTACTTGTAAAGAAAGTTTCTCTATGTGACTTTGCTTTTGCTAACTAGTTTCCAGAGTGAAGATATCCTCTCAATTCATACTTGTGTCACAATAACCCCTGTTAAATAACTGAGATTTATGATTTCCTTGTTACTATCTTGGGGCTCCATTCACTCTCACATTAATGATTGTCTCAGGAAGTTAGCTACAATGGATTCACGGAGAGGAATCATGTCTCACAGATGCATGGTATTTAAAATCTTCCCATGCTGCAAATCAAAAGCCAAAAGAGCTTATATAAATGAGTCTGTTTTCCAGATATTCTCGCCTCCATTAAAGCATGGTTGAGAAAAGCAAAGACATCCAATCAAGGAAGTTGTTCTAAAAGTCATCCCAACAAGGTTCTTCTCCGTCCATGAGCATGATAATCAAATAAATCTCTTGCTCACACAAAAGGACACTATGGATTGAAGAACCCAATTTAATGTTGAAGATTGAAGAAAGTTATCATGGAAGGCTCAAACGACAAAAGTCGCAAATAAAGAAAATATCCAAAAGGATACTGACAGCATGGGAATGAGGAACAAACGAATATGTCTGTAGGATGTTGTTACAATCCTGTGGAGTCCTATGTTATTCGACATCTGAAAGACAGTTTTAAAATGAACCCCATACTTTGGCCCTAAGAGAGTTGAAGAGAAGTTTGATTCAAAGTTTCCTTTTGTCCCAATGACCTTTATGATAAAAGTGATAACTCCCTTTGCAAAAGTTGGACTGGATAAGCAATTTTGTTATATATGGGGCCATCAACTCATAAGTTTTCTGACCTTGAGAAGAGATTAATTCCGAGATCTCTGTTCACCAGCGAATCGCCAATTGTTGCTGCTGCAACCTAATCCCCATAAATTTCTGAATTTTATAGGGCCCCTCCTTTTATTCTTAGAAAGTTTTGTGGTCTCTTGAAAAGTTGATCTTTGTAACCCTTTAAGTTGTTCCTTTTTCTTTTCTCCAAAAGAAGTTGTTTTTGTGGCTAAGGCAAAACTTAAAGTTTTTCTCACAAGCCTAGTTGCAGCTTTTATGCCTTTTTTCGCAGATTTTAGTGTTAACTCATCCAACCGTTGCACAACATTTATGCTTATCTTGAGCTGATTGATAATAGTTTTTAAAGATAAAATCGCCGAATGTTGCGCAACATTTATACTTATCTTGCGCCGATTGATCGCAGGTTTTAAATCTAACATTGTCGACCATTGCGTAGAGCTCTGTTTCATCTTGTGTCGATCGGTCACAAGGTTTAGTTTAATTTCGCCGACTGTCGCACTGAATTTGGATTTAACTTCACCGACCTTTGCGCCCTTTTTGGCCTTTCTTCGTTGATCTCTGTCATGATATTTGGTCGCAAATTTTAATGTTATTTGCACCAACTGTTGCGCTAGAAGTAAACTTGTCTTCACCGATCGTCTCTTTGCCAAGAGTTTTGTTCATCCCTTTGTCACAGCCTTTAAGCCCAAGTCGCCGATCGTTGTGCAGGAGGTAAGGTTAAGTCACCAATCGTTGCATAGGATTTAGAGCTAAAATCACCGACCGTCGGTGCGGTTCTTTTTTGGAAAGCGTTAAAGTTAGTAGGTGGAGACTTTATTTTTCCCCGTGTGCATTCATTGGCTAGCCCATTGAGCCCCGTGCACATTTACAAAAACCAACTCCCAACCTTTACGCATTAAGTGCTCAGCATATATATTTACGAACGGGGTTTTTAGTCCCTCACTCTTGCCATTGGTGAATAGAGAATCACTATTTTGCGCCAAGGGAAGCACCAGGTTGACGACCAACCAAAACCCGCACGTTTATCCACAACGGTCCTCTCCAGTACTGACAGGTAGGATTTCGAGCTCATCCCGTTCTCTTTTTTCCGCTTGGTTTCCATTTTATCGTTTGGGTCTTTAAGTTGTTTTTCTTAGGGAGTTTTGAACGTAGATCTTTTTGCGCTAAGCCCCTCACATTCATAATAGCACAAAGGTTTTTCAGCCACGCCCCGATAGGTTTAGCCCTCAGGTTTTTCCCAGCCCAGAGCTCCTGTTGATGTAATTTTTTTTTTTTAAGCCAGGGCCGTAGCCGTTGTTTGTTTCAAAGACTATCGAAGTCTCGAGCTTGTCGTCCTACTCGAATGCCATTCCATTCTCGGCCACTATCTCAGACCGGTTTCATTTTTTTAGACTCACCATCCCTGAGTTGTGTCGAAACATCAAAATCCCGCTAAACTGTTTATCCTAGTAAGCCCTTTAGCCGAACGGGGTTCGCTCTGTTTTCGAGTGCCGGTTTTGCCTTGCGATGGACGAGTTTCATGTGGTCACATTGTTTTGTCTATTCGCTTACGCATGCATTCGCTCCTACCTTTTTCAATTAAGTTCTAGTTGCTTACGGCTGTTCCATCCTTTCCTTTTTTTAATGGTTTCTTAAAAGATAAAACTTGTAGTGCAAGGTTTGTTTTAAAGTTTGTCTCATTCCATAAAAAAGCGCTTCGCATGGTGGAATTTTAAGATAACACCTATAACGATTGCTTGCTTATTAATTATGGTGATGACATAATGTCCAACGATCATTAGCAGTGCTTGTCCTTTTTATTTAGAAGCTGTTGTGTAAATGTTTAGCCTCATTGTTTTCAAACTCTAATAGGCATTTTTAATTGGAAGATAGCATTCATGTCACTTCAAGTTCCATTTTAGTATCATGAATTTGAACACTGTATTTCTCACAAACTATGAAATCCCTCATTTGTCCTTTCAATATCTTCACAGGACTGATATGCATAAGTAGTCTGCCAAAAGGAAAGTCAAGTTAGCCGAGTCAGACTCAGATGTGGAAATCCTATTAGACACCTCGCTCGAGACAATGTTCGGCAATACGAAGGGTATCACAGGAACTTCCCAGAGTATCAATGGGGCGAGCTATACAAAGCTATAGAAGACCAAGACTTCCCTGAAGCTTCCTTGGAAGAACTAATGGTATACAAGAACATAAAGAAGTCTGGTCTTGTTGTATTCAAGCAGAGAGTCCTTGAGTTGTTCCCATGCTCTGAGGTCATTGGTTGGATCCTACCTCAGGTGAATATTGATTCCAGGTTCATCATAGATGTCACCGGGATGAGTCTTGCATCATTTGCGCTGGAACATATCATGGCAGCATACAAACTGCCTTACCCTAAGACCTTCCTGAATGATGAATGGTTATCTGAGATAAATATGGACCCTTTGGAATGTGCTAGAAAGATGACAATTTCTGAGAGGCAAATAAGGAAAAGAAATAGTGGCGAGTATGAGAGAAATCTTCTAAGGACTCCGTACAGACTCATCGCCTTGATGTTGAGTCGGGTGTTCGGCATTCTGTTTGGAACGTATACAAACTCAGCTTGGTGCCTGTGATGTTCCACGTGGCCACACATGGTGCAATTTTCAATTGGGCAGACATCATATTAGATTACATGGCCTCACTTATAACCGTTACCCAGGGAGGAATGACTCAAAACAAGGCTGATTTCTTCATGTCCTCTTATTTGGTGGATTGCTTACTCATCAAACACCCTTTCCTTGATCTGGGATACATCTGGAAGAGCAAGGAATCCCCCCTCGATGTAGCTTATTAGATAACGTGGCCACACAAGTATGCAAGCTACTATACTCAAATCTTTGAAAAGTTCATCATGCCCCCTATATCAGCTACTCTTTAAGGAAGAACCAAACTGCCTATCAGAAAATGCAATGCCCATCATAGAAACATACGGAGATTACTACTTATCTATGGAGGGGACATACTTTAGAATGTAATGAGGTAGTCATGCCCCGTCCCTATTACCCCGATATGCCACATATTATGCCGTACATAAAGAAGCTGTAAGGCAACTCTTTATAGATGGAATCAGTAGAATACTCGGTGATAAGAAGAAGGCTACATACCCGCCAATGTCATTTATCATTGGAGCATACTAGCTCCCCAAGGAAAAAGTTGGTATGGAATTCGCTAAATATTTAGAGGCCTTCCATTTTGGGACAAAGAGCTTTAAGAGGCATGACCCCGAAGGCAAAGCTGCTACTCACTGCAACAACCTCAAGGTCACTTTTGAGTACACACACCATTTTGAAAAGGACGAAGAGTTCTTTCGAAGTGGCAAAAATATGACCGAGTTGGGAAAGCGCTACCGCCCTAAAAGTGAAGCCAGCTCCAGTTCCAAACCTGTGGGGTTAATGCAAAAGGAGCAGGAGGAGAAGCAGTGCCAAGAGGAAATGGCAGCGCAACTAGAGGAAGCTGAAAGAAAGAAGAAAGAGGAGGCAGATAGGCTTGAAGAAGAAGAAAATCAAAGGCTCCAAAGGGAGCAAGCAGAGAAGAAGAAAGAGGAAGTAGACAAGCTTCAAAAGGAAGAAGAAGAAAAAAAGCGTCAAGATGCAGAAGCTGCTAAAATTCAGCAAGAACAAGCTGAGAGATTGCGAAGAGAAGAAGCCGAAAGGATAAAGAGAGAAATGGCTGAAAAACTGCAAGAAATAAGGGAGAAAGCGGAAGCGGAAGCGGTAGAATTGCAGAGGCTGAAAGAAGAAGTGGAGAAGTCCAAAGAAGATGTGGATCAAGGGGGATCAGGAAAACAAGATATGGATTTAGGTGCATTAACCAAAACCTCTGAAGGAGTTGTCTCAGCTCAAGAACTCCCTCTCACCCCATACACCCCCTTGAAGTAGTGCCTAGTGTCAAAGATGGATTCTATCTTTTTTATTCTAGAAGGAAAGCTATCATAAGTAGGTCGGAAAAGAGGATGAAAACTGGAGAAAACCAAGAGGAATTCATAATAACTCAAGTTTCGATCTTTCAAGGGACTAATAACGAACCTGATTTCACGGCAGTATGCAGTGTAGCTTCGGCTCAGGCAAGTGCCGATAATGTAGGTATACTGGTGGAGGAAGTAAAGAAATACAAGGACAAGCTCTCCAAGGTGAAGGATAATCTGTTGAGTGAGGTACATCAAGGAAATAAACTGAAAAGAAAGTATAGTGAACTTCAAGAGGAAAAAGGGGAGATAGAGGAACAAACCCAAAAGCTTGAAGGTGAAAAGGATGCACTAAACACACATCTTGTAGTCATAGAGGCCGAGAAGAAGGAATAGAAACTCACTTAAAAGAATTGGAAGAACGCGAGGCCAATAGCAAGCAACAACAATTGATAGCCGCAAAAGGAGAGAAGAAAGGGTAGGAAGCCCGCATTCAAGAATTGGAGCAGCATGAAGCCAACAACATGCAACAGATTAAATTCTACAAGCCCCAGTTAGAAAGGCTGACGAAAGAAAAGGAGCATCTGTTAGAGCAATTAAAGGATGCAAATGAAAAGAACTAGGATCTAACTGAGTTCCATGAGAAAGCATGCGATATGCTGAAGAAAGTTCATCAGTCACTAGTGATGATCACGGAGGAGGTGTGTAAAGTAAAGGGAATGATCACAAGGATGAAGGAAATAGAGGCTGAGGCAATAAAACTCAATAAAAGGTATGTGCACCACCTAGAGGAAGCCATAAGACAACTCGAGTGGAGGGAAGGGAAATCAAGATTCCCAGGGCACTTACGTATCAAGTCCGTAGATGAGTCAGATGTGGATTTAGGAGTCCTTGAGTTTTGTAGAGACTGTGGTACAAGGATAAGTATTGCAGTCCAGAAACCCATCGAAAAATGTACTGACTTCTACTTAAAAAGCTGGGAGACCCATGAGAAATGCATCATGATTTTACCTCAGACCATAGATGACTTTCCTGACAGAGATCAGCATTTAGTGGACCTGCATGGCGACCCGAATTCAGAAACTGAGTACCTGAAGAAAATAGATGTACTGATGTCGGAGGACCTCCATCGTTTTATTGGGAAAACTTCCATCCATGCTTATTTTCTGGAGGACATTTCCCAGGCGACAGTGGCATGAGCAACAAACATCAAATCAGATCTATGTAAGCATGAGATAGAACTAAAAATGATGATTTATGCACGGGCTAGTACTATTTTACGAGAAATCAGCCAGTGGACCAGCTACATTGCTGAAATAGACAAATCTGCCGCGGAAGACAGACCTGCTGAAGTGGATAAATCAGCTGAAGTAGAGCACCCAGTTGAAGTAGCAGAGCCAGCTAGAAATTAAATCTTTTTATTGTAAATCCAAAAGGGACAATTGGGGATTGTTTTATTGTATAAATATTTTTTAAGACAGTTGTAAATTACTTTTGTCTCTTTAGGCACTAGAAGACAAACTTTTGTGATTCCCTAGGGTTAGGGTATGAGAAGAGACAAATTTTGTAAAAGCTATAAATATAGGAATATAATAGAAGAGAAAGGACTTTAGGCAGGTGAAAGGACGGACTTGTTCTGTACGTGAATTATTTTTCCGCATTAATAATGAAGCTCCACTTTGCCTGGGAAAAGCTAGCACTACGTTTTGCATGGGATATGTTGAATGTCTATTGGATTATTTCTGCAACTTTCATGCATATACCGTGAGATCGTTCTTGACTATTCTGGATTATTTCTAAGTTGTGAATGTTTTCATTTCCTATGCAAATATGCTGTGTTAAATGAGTAATGGAATGCTTTAAATTCTGTCAAAGCTATCTTTGATATCTTTTAATTTGTCCTGTGAATGCATCTGTGTTATTAAACAACTATCTGTGAGATTCTTGGGTGTAGTTCAGTGTATTACTCATATTTCAATTTTGCTCCCTGCAGGGATAGATTAATTAGCTTAGATAATTTTAGATCGTATTTGTTTTAACTACATGCATTTAGATGGAGCACTTGCATATCATCTTTAAACATAACATACATAAACGGTGGATCGGGTCGTAACCGGTGAAAGAAAACAAATTTTTAAATCTTATACGGTAGTCGAGCCATTAACCAGACAGATTCCCCACACCAAATGATGAGCGATCTAATTGGGCTTGCTTACCGGGGAGAATCCCTTGCTGATTGGTGCCATGAATTTCGAGGCATCAACACTAGGGAAAACTACAAACATGGGAACTAGCCAGCCAATGGTTGGTCGATCCTCACTTGCTCAAAACTATTGGCCGCAAGCTCTCTTTATTCTAAAAATAATACATATATGGTTAGAGGCTCAAGGCCATTTTGTAACTAGGGAAAAAGAAAAGGAATAAGACATAGTTGTAAAGAAAACACTTTCTTTATTTGGACATAAGAATGTGAGACACCTACCTGGCAACGTGCGAGTGGTCGAAATAGACAAATCAAACATGGTTCCTTAGCGTTTAGTGAATGCTCTGCAAATGTTGTTACAAATAATATTTGTGAAAATGGGGTTAAAACCTTTATATACACCTACCCAAACCTAGCACTAAATGCATTTCAACAATACGTGTGAATTGAGGTTCATTGACCCGTTTCAGCGTATTTCTCATTTTACACCAATAGCCTATTTGAAACACTGTGTTGGAGCATTTTTCATTTTGGTAGCAAACTGTGTCGGAAGACTTTTCTTTTGGAAACGACACATTTCAGCGTCATTTTCAATTTTATTTTGATCTATTTGGGCATCGAAATGTTTCGAAGAGGTTTGACATTCAGTAGTGAAATATTTCAGTGTGATTGTGTTTCGCAGACCAGTTCCTTTGGAACCGATAAGTTTCGGATGTGCTTTTCATTTGGTGCCGATGAAATATTTTTGGGGAAATATATTTGGCGCAAGTGATCAATTCAAAACTCGACCATGAAGATGGTTTCGGCGCAAAATATACTTACGCTCTGAAATGCAAAAATGCGGGAGTGTGGAAATGCAGAAACAAATTTTCGAACATAACCAATTTCACCCCCACAATCCGCAATGTGATGCGGGAATGCGGAAATGCAGGATTGTGGGAATGCATGCATGATTTTCGAAAGTCGAAAATGCAGAAATGCAATCCGCAATCCGTAATCCGCAATGCGATGCATAAATTAAACCCCTTCCGGCCGCGTCGGTGCAAAACTTCGGATTGTCCTCTGACCGTTTTGGCAGAACATCGAAAGTTCTCCTAATTCAGAAAATGCATTTTCTTTTGTCTTTCAAGAAAAATCTAAGTGTAAAAAATGAGTAGATCCAAGATGGAACAAACTCTGAGTAAAATAAAAAAAATAAGGGAGGGGCCCTACAATTTCATAAAAAAAAATTGGATCAGGTTGCAGCTACAACACACCTTTGACATGTTATCTCACAATGGGAATTTAGTTTTATGCCATATTTTAATTGGGGCAATGCAAACAACAACACACTTTCAACAATATAACTAGCTAGGATAAGTCACAACAGCAATGCATCACATCTCTCATAGCCTATTGCATAAACCTTGCCAAGAAATGGAGGCCACAAACCCTAAAACAAAATAAAACTCTTAATCTGATAACATGGATCGAGCAAAGTCTCCAGCCAAACTTTGCAGAGATTACACCATATTAATATATGTTAAAAATCTTCAACCAATTAACATAAATATGCTAATAACATCTGCAACAATCATGATGAAAGCCATGGGGGGAAACTAGTGCTTGTCAAATTCACCTTAATCAAGCCAACCCTCCATAACAACATAGGAAAACCACAACGAACAATGGTACAAACCCCAGGAAATCCACCTTCAACCTCTATCAAAATGTTAAAGTGATGCAAAAATAACAAATCCATATCGCACCTCAATCAATCCAGTCATACTGTGTAAGTGTTTTTTTTGCGGGCTTCTAATCCTCTGGAACAAAGTGTGTAAGTGTTTTTTTGTGGGATTCTAACCCTCTAAAACAACAAAGCAAAGCTACAACAAACACTTCCAGAGGCCATGAAAAAACCAGCTACACATGGGTTATTGCAACCGGCTACAAAGGAATGCATATGCAGAGACATGAACAACAAGCCAATTAATATAACCCTCGACAAAAATAAAGCAAAAGTAGAATGAACACTAACTAACCGCCAAGGAATGCATACACACAGACATGAACAATGAGCCAATTAATATAACCCTTGACAACAAGACAACAAAACAAAGCAAAAAAATAGTGAGGGGGGGCTACAAAAAAACCACTTACACACTGTCAATAAATGCAAGAGAGTCCCATTGCAATAGGGTCATTCCAATGGATAAATACACACACAGGTAAATGCAACAACGATTTCCACACCATCCACAACCATAAGGTAAATGAAATAAGGCAATTTTCGAGCCACTGGTTCAAAAATCAATCTAACCCTCGACAACAAGAAAGCAAAACTACAAAGAGCAACAACATAATCCCACAATAAAACTACTCACACACTCTATCGAATGCATAAAAAAATAGCCACTTAATATAACCCTCGACAACAAGAGAGGAAAACCAAAAGGAACCATGGCAGAATCCCACAAAAAACCCACTTACGCATTCTCAATAAATGCAGAGACCCCCATTGCAATAGGGAAATACCCACTGTTAAATGCACACATTTTCCATATCATCCACAACCATAAGGTAAATGCAACAAGGCATTTTTTGAGCCACAGTTTCAAGAATTTTCTATACTCATAGAAATTGCACGACTCCAAGAATTGCTCGAACAAAATTGCTCCAACGGGAGAAATCAGAGCCCAACTTTCACACCGAGTCGGTCACCACTCGCAGCACAGACCACCACTTCCACCTGCCATACTACATCTTGGAAGGGACAACTGCCGCACAGTTTCCCTGCTCCAAAGCGTGAGGTGATTATACAATGCCAGACTTTGGAAAAACATTTGAAATGGAAAAAATCAAACTTGTACGAACCAACTAATATATGCAAAATGATGCGAATATGTCACGAACATAATAAGAAATAAGTAATACTACAATTTATTCTTTTTTAAGAAGTAATACTACAATCAAGAATTAGTTTAGGCTACTTGAAATGGATAAGAGGAAGATGAGAACAATATAAAGAGTCATGGGAAGAAATGTTATATCTAATACTTGGAAACAAGAAAAGATAAGTAGAAAACAAGTATCAGTTTATCCTGTATTGACGATGATGATGGTCTTTAACGTTCATTGAGACCAAATTTGGTTTGTTGGACTGTAAGAGAAATGACAATACATAAATTATTTGATTTGTTTTCAAATATTATTCCTATGCTCAAAAAGTTTAAAGAGGAGCGTCCCTAGCTCGCCATAGTTTTGGGGAGTTAGTAGGTTACATAGGTTAGTGTTGGAGCAAAGATTATGGAAGTAAGATCTAATGTGGGTGTAGGCAGGGCATTCTAAGAGAAAGTGATTTTCATATTCAACACTCATAGACTCGCAAAGAGGGAAAATCCTTTCGTCCCACAACGTTTTAGGGGTTTTCCAATGCCCAGTTTCACTATGAAGCTCAAGAGAGTTCATTCTAATCTTGGCAATATTACTTTTTTTCTTTGAGCTCATTAAGATAGAAAGATAATTTTGATCCTAAAGATTAGGGTCAATGATCTCTTTATAATATCATAATTTTTTTTTAACCTCTAAATCTTCCTTGCACCACATTTTCTCATTGAAGGTAGAAGTAATAATATTTTTAATGTTATCGATTATTGCAAAGTGGCATTTTCGTCACTCCCCCAATAATTTAACCAAGTTATGGCATCTTTAAGCCATCCCCACTTGAGGTGTAGGTGGTTTTGTAGGTGGTTTTGGTTGGAGTTAAGAGCAATTTCAGGAAGCCTGTGATCTCCTATAATGTTTAATTTGTGCCTGTACATTAGATATATAATCATAGCCATACTTTCAATGGGGGAGAGCCCTGCTTCTAAGAGGAGAATAGGATAGGGTGCATTGCTCTTAATTTTTATTTAAACTGCTTTTGGATTTTCTCAATTCTTCTCCATGATTCTCTGGAAATACTGCGTCCCCAAGCTTCACAGCCATATAAGTTAACGAGAGTGATGAGTGTTTTAAAGAAGAATTTCTTTTTGTTCCACATCACAAGGTTTGTTGATTTACAGTTGTTTTCAAGACCAAAGTAGGCTTTGCACCCTCCATTAATCCTCTTCTTGATGCTATAGTTCCAGTTGAGCTTGTGTCAATTCCCAAATATTTATAAGAAATTACTTCCTCCATGTTTTTATTGTCATAAATACCTTTATTAGATTTAATAATCACAACTTTTGTTTTATTGATATTGATAATCATACCCTCTCAAATTCATTTTTAAAATGGTTAATCACACAACTTAAGAAACTAACAAACAAAAAGGAGAATTCGACACTTGAATATTTATAATTAATCTTATGGAATTCTTAACAAAAAAATTACCAATTTTAATTTTAAATAGAATAGAAAATTTATTATTGTTTTTTAGTGTTAGTGTTGTCTTTTATATTTTAATATTTTAGAGTTATTGTTGTCTTTTATATTTTAATATTTTAGAGTTATTGTTGTCTTTTATATTTTAGAGTTATTGTTATCTTTTATATTTTATATTTTATATGATTTTTGGATTTTTGGTTATTTATGATTTATATGAGAAAATTAAAATAAAATTTATAATCAAGAAAATCACATAAATCAATTAAATAATATATAAAAATTGTTATACAAAATATTTAATATTTTATAATTTTTTCTTTTATTTTAATTTAAATTTTTATAATAAAACATGGTAAGTAAATTGAAAATTTATCTCCTCTAACATAAATAGAAATCTACCCTTTACAAACCATCAATGAACTATTTAAAATAAAAACCAACTTTATTTAAATAGAACCAAACACTAGTCGACTTTGTTTAAGTAAAATATATCTTTTGTTTTATAATGGCGACCTCCCATAACTTTGGCATACATCCTTATTGCTCGTGGCAATTGAGTTTTAAGTACAAATCGACCCCCTTATACACTTTTTCCTTATATCGTGCTTTAATAAATATAAAGTTATTCAATAGATTGAATATAATGTTTTTATAAAAACGTTTCTTAAGATCGATGCATGATGTCTTAATATCTATGTGGCATCACATTATTAGAAATGATTGTAAATTATGACTATAATGTTGTTTATAAAAATAATAATCACAAAGTCATGATTATTTATTAGCAATTGTTTTAAAAGTGTAAAGAAAAGGTGTAAAAGAGTTATTGAATTTAATATATGTTAAATTTCTTAAAAGTAAATTCTTTTTTTCCAGCAGAAAAAAATCGTACTATTGTTATTCATCTGAATCAATCATTTTATTGCTGATATAAAATATCCTTGATTGTAAAGTCAACTAATTCCATAATAAATAAATAAAAGATGCAACATAAGATTCCTTAATTTACACACCCAAGCTAAAGTACTTTAACATTGATTAGTTTACCACAAGATTCCTTAATTTACACAC
Source organism: Larix kaempferi (assembly GCA_027924585.1). NCBI lineage: Eukaryota > Viridiplantae > Streptophyta > Pinopsida > Pinales > Pinaceae > Larix > Larix kaempferi. The sequence continues at coordinate 43,090,269 of BSBM01000047.1, forward strand.
CCAAGCTAAAGTACTTTAATATTGATTAGTTTACACACCCAAGCTAACGTACTTTAATATTGATTAGTTTACCACCATTATTGATTTACATAAGCGATGTCACGAGTAAGAGAAATATACTATACTAAAATGTGTATGCTACATTGTATGACCATTTGATGTGCCCAAATGAAATGTTTAAACCTTTCCTCAACAAAGTAACCAAAATACTATTATTAAATTTTTTTTTTTTTTTTTAGTTCACCATTTTATAAACCATGTTTATATATTTAATTTAATCTAAAAATCAGCTTTGTATATTTGATTTTATATAGTAAATCAATTTTATATGTTGAATTAGTCAAGTCTCACTAGTGCAGTTGGTAAGGGGTTTTGTTTGTTAGGTGGCTCAAGGTTCGAAACTCAGAAGTGGTAGGAGGAGACATAGAAAAATCCAACCATGCTAAGGGTTGGTGCGGCCTAGACTAGGTACGATCCCATGGTAATTTTGATGGCTTAGATGCCCCTGGGTCGCGGTTTTTAGACCACAGACCACTCCCGCAAGTTAGGGAGATCGTGCAAACAAAAAAAACTTTATATCTTTAATTTGATATAATATTTTAATTGCACCGAGAATGCACATTTCTACAGTCCAGGTGGGGGAGAAGTGTCCATTTGTCCCTTAAATAATAATAATAATAAATAAAATAAGAATGCATGTTGTAGCATAGTGGAGCCCAAGTGGGGGGGTAAGTGTCCGTTTGTCCCATAAAAATAATAATAAAAACAAGATTGCATGCATCGATGTGTTGTAGCATAGTGGTGAGAGGGATCTGTGTTGTAGTTTAGTGGTGAAAGGTTTGCAGATTTGATTCCTTTCGACGCTTTGTAGAACCAGAGTTAGATGGGTCTATATTGGTTAAAATAAATTGAATTATATGGTTCTCATGCAACCAGAGTTCACGTGTCATTAAATCAAATACATATAATTTTAAATCTTTTTGCACAAAAACATAAAGCATAATTAAATCAAACACATATAAATATAAAATTTTCTACACCAAAATGTAAAGCATTCATTTCAATACCTATTTTAATCCCATGGGATTGAAGCTATCAAAATGAATTGCATAGCATCAATCATCATTTCTGAGAGTTCCCAAGAGGTCACCCATCGCTTAACTCCTCTGGCTCAAGCATGCTTAACTACGGAGTTTTCCCCACAATCAAGCTGCATAATCTATGACCCAATCAGTGCCCTCTTTCAACCAAAAAGAAATTGAACCCATGAAGATGGATTGGATGATTCTCCATTGTTGGCATGCTAATGTCTTGAAGTAACAAAATCCGTCCCTTGATTATGATATAATGCTTTAACCATGGTTAACATTTGAGTTTGATTTGTTTGGTAGACAAGGAAGTAGGGGATTCCCATTATTGGTATTGGTTGTTGTTGTTGGTTTTGGAATCTGTAGAGGAAGAGAGATTATTTTATTTAATAAAATAATTTGAATCCTCTGTCAATATTCTCTACTTTCCTTTGCTTTCTTCCCTCCAAATGTTGTCATTGAAGCTCTTTCTTATAGTGGTGCAATAACTCAATCTTGTTTGGTTTTTCTAGGTGCAAAATGGTTGCGATGGTTTTATTTTCGACGACAATGGGTTTATCCGTGAATGAGCAAGCAACCATGAAATCCCTATGAGTCCCTTTGTTGGTGTGGAGCAAGGAATTTGTGGTCTGGAACAAAGCAACTGTTATTGATTTAATCTCTAATGGTTTGTAGCATTTGTGGTCTTCTTTTCCATTGATTGCTTAGTGAAGAGGTTAAGGTTTTGGAAGTTAGACCCATTGCTAGTTTCGACCATGTCAATGTGTGTTTCCACTTTCCAATCATAAATCTCTTTGGGCAACATACAATGAAGAGTGACAACCAATATTTGACTTTTAAAAAATGTGGTCACTACTTTCGAGGGGATAAGGATGACCGATCACCCCTTTTGGTCCAAGAGGTGCGACCACCTAGGTATGGTCGCTCTTGTTGAATGGATAAGGGTGACCATGTATTGACTTGGGAAAAATTTAAGCTTTATTTTGTTTTTTGGCCATATTGCATAGGTCATATGGGTTAATGAGATGGAAATGGTGCTAATATTGTCTATAATGATGTATAATGTTGATAAAATTGATGACAAAGCAAGTGAGAAAATTTTGGTTGTTAACATATTGCCCCTTGATGTGTGAGATCAAGAGCTCATCGTATGGCTGAAATACATCATAAGTCTTTCATAATTTCAAGAGGAAAAGAAGGAAACTCAGGATTAGATACCAGGGCCACGATGGAGATGAATTAGCCTCCCGAGGGACTACAAAGGCCCATACCTACAAAAAAACCACTCAAATAGGTGAGGTGCATATAATCTCATATATAAACAAGGCAGGCATCCTCATGCTCATATCAATGTCTCAATATAATCTGGGATCCATACTAAGAGGGGTTTAATCAATACATGAATAACTATTGGGTACAATACATCATGAGGGTAAAAAAGGGACCTGATCCAATACATAACCATGGTCCAACCATGGCTGACCTGAAGTATATGAATAGGATCAATGGCATCCAGATGGAATGCAAATCACAGTAACTGAAGCCCTGTTGAAACTGAAGGGGCCTACGATCTGGAAGGAGTAAAGAGTGATGCAACTCTTCATAGGTGACTCAAATTGTAGAAATACTAAGTCAAATAGATCCAAGGAACTACGACTAAGAATAGATCATTGTTGCCAACATGACTCGGTCATATAAGCATATAACTAAAGGGCCTCTTAAATGGACTAAAGAACTTACAATACTTAAGGATGTCCGAGGTCTTCAACCAAACTAGCTGAAGGAACCATCAAACTATATGATTCTCAATGGTGCGATGATGATATGGAGTCAAGCATGTGAGAACCAACCAATCCAAGGGGAACTGAGGTCTCCCATCAGTTGGTTCGAGGGTACCCATTTATGAGGGTTATGGGGCCAAGGTAAAGGGTGCCTCTAGGTCTATCCTTTGGAATAGAGGTTTTGATGTCTACAGAGGGATACCCTATATCAACAAGACAATGAGGTGTCCTTGTTTACAACGCGAGAGATAGAAATGGATAATGAAGAGAACCGGCACCGGGACACTGAGGGTGATACGATGGTCACTAAGTGGGGGACTCAAACTTCCTATATTTAGAGAATGATGGCATGGCTTATTTGGAAACATGTGTGAAACTTGTGATAACATCAAGGAGGGATTGTTAATGCCTAAAAGTCACACACATGCGGCATTTCGGCGATTCACCCAGTAAGGCGTCATCAACATAAAGAATGCATATCACCATAGGCATCCTCAACAAATCCAAGACACAACATGAGTCCATAAGTGCTAAGAAACAGTCAAAACAAAGGGTAGCACGGGTAACACACAGTTGACCCACGCTATAGCATAGGTTACCTGAACAATTCCTGTGCTACACCTACGCGGCTTTTCCTTCGATAGCCTCACTACTGTCAAAATGGTGGGACCACTCATTCCCAACGGCGCATTAAAGGCTCAATACTCCCCAAGGTTCCAAATTTTGATCCTCACACACTTGGTGGCATTAATCAGCACCCTAGTGTACCTTGGAACTAGTTCATTGAGGAGTAGAGTTCACATTTGGATCTAGTTGTTTGTTTGCCACCTCTTGGCCCATAAAAGAAAGCCATTGACATGCATTTTGTAGAGAGAAATTAGAGTAAGGTTATGCTGCTGGATTTTAGTTGGAGCTTCCTCATAGCCCACCATTTCCTACCATTGTGAGCATTCTCAAGATTTCTTGCCACCTCCCTTGAATCCCTCACCTCCCAGGTGTTGTATAGATATTCCGTTGGGCAATACAAGAGTGGTTTAGCATATCTTTGGTTGTTGTTAGAGTTTGCATTCTCCCCCCATCTCCTTCTTTTATTTTTATCAATATTTTCATGTTTGGGATGTGAACTACACTAACAATCTCTTACAAGATCACTTGGAGGAATACCAACCACACCCAAAAGGGGCTCCAAGGAGTAGGACTGAGGCCTTGTAGCAACCTACAAGGCTTAGCCCCTTACCAAGTGGAAGAGTGCACTTGTGCAATTTTTTCCACAACAGTTCTAATGGAAACCATACTTATTTTTGTTCATTTCTTTTTAAACTAGCTTGTTTGATGCTAAGTATCTAATTCTGGGTATTTGTCACTTGCAGGAGATAAGGTATTCCACCCCTTGGTTCCAGAATTTGGCCCCATCACAGCCGCAATATATTTTTCCTGCAACCACGCAGTTCCCAGTTTCTTTTCCGCGCTGATAGCGCGGATCGACTCAGACAGTTGCACGCATAGCGCATATTACTAGTGTCAGATCGCGCTACATTGCTCACCGCACCCATGCATAAGGTTATTGTATTGCCCACGATGTTCAATGCTGGTGTGTAGATTATTTCCTTATACTTTTTAACCCAGAGCATCATCATGGTATTTTAGCTTAGAGGATGATTCTATAGCATATTCTTACTACTGTCCTCTGGCTCTCCATGGAAGTTGTCGATTGGCATTGTGAGCCATGTTAGAAATATGCCTAGGATAATGTGGAGGTGTATGAGGTGGTGTAAGAGTCTGTTTGCATGGATAAGTGTTTGTTTCAGGAGAATTAGGCCTCAATTGATTAATGGGATCTGGTATCTCTTGTAATGATAAATCGACTAATTCTTCCAAAGATTCCACAAGCATAGAATCCCAAACTATGTCATTTTACTACTAGTTCGGTAGACAAACCTATTGAAATAAATATTCACCATATAAACACCTTACAACATAATATCAAGTTATAACATATACAATTCATAATTCAAATAACATGTTCTAACATATAATATTCATAATTCAAAATTTCTAACACTAATGTTGTTAATAACATCTCAATGACATTTGAATTTTTAACCATAGATATTTCAATATGTCTCTTGAGGATCCCAAAATTTTCATTGGATGAAACTTCCATGGAAAATTTTTATAGCGAAAATGGGTTTGATAGCAAATCTTACTAGGACCAAATTTCCAAAATAGGAAAAATATAGAAAGAAAGAGTAACTCCAATCCTTGAAAATGAAATAATAAATCCCTTATATTATAACATTGCATATCTATTATTATATTAGTGTTGTAATTATTGTTTGGCTAGGACCTTAATTGTGCCCCTTGTCTCCTATCACTATAAGGAAAATGCCCTGTATTAGAGGTTTTTAGTGTTACAAGATTGGTCAAAATTCTAAAAAAAACCTCCGCTATAACCTCTGCGAATGGTATTGGATGTTTTAGCGGAGGATTTTGCTTAAATGAATTATAACTAAAAAAAATCGGTGACCGAAGAATTTTGTGGAGTTTTTCTTTTCAATGTGTTTTTGTTACGAACCGTTACACCAAAACCTCGAAATGTTAGTGAAGGCCGTCCATTAGGATCTTAACATCCCACCACGCTCCACAGTCCAAAATCTGGGCTGGATGTGCGCCCGTACAGTGGTGTCCCCTTTGCGCCATACGAACCTCGGGCGAACACTGCAATGCCGACGTTGCCACCCGCTCTGTGACTTGAACCTGGGTGGAGGCTCTGATACCAAATGTTACGAACCATTACACCAAAACCTCGAGATGTTAGTGAAGGCCGTCCATTAGGATCTTAACAGTTTTATTGAAGAAAATGTACCGGTGCTAACATAGGTAATATGCACTAGAACATTTCAAATGAATAGACACACTAGTGCACATACAAATTTGTGCATCGGTGCTTGAAAATACATATAGCATCGGTGCTTTATAACAATATATGCACCGGTTCTTTATATTAACTATAGCACTAGTGTTTATGAACTATTAAAATGAATCGGCGCCTTATAACAATTTAAGCATCGATGCCTTACATTACATTACATGTTGCACCAGTCCCTACGAACTATTAAAAGCATCGGTGCTTACTAACTATTAAAAATCACTGGTGCGATAACTACAGGAAAACAAGTCGATGCGACAATCTCTCAAACACATAGGTTCCATGTCGTCCGAAAAGCACTGATGCGATTAACAAGAATAGATGCATCGGTGATTATTTTATGTTTCGTGAACAATGATTGCTGACATCACATTGGAATATATATATATATATATATAATTCCATTATTCATTAGAAATTGAAATATTTTTACAGTAGTATTCATTTGAATTTTTATTATTGCGTATGGATATGATGTTTGGATTAATTTGTTATATCATAAAGTTTCACATCTATTGTAATATTTAATCATCCATTTATTTAATTATCAATGTAACATTCACTAGAGAATGCGATAGAATACAAAACTTCATTTTATTATATATCAATAAGAGGCCCTTTGTCATACAAAATGGGAGAACATAACATCCACTAATCAAAATGTCAACATGCACGTAATTATTACATTGTAACCCATTGTATTTAAATCGGGACACTATGTCCAATACATTATACAAAATGTGTGATTTTCATAGATAATTATTTCAAAATATACAACAACTTCCATTAACATCCAAATCATATGGATCAACATTCTTTGTTGGAACTGTTGTCAGTGCTCAAGCCACTTCCATGACTTGTGTTATTTGGCCGAATGTTTTGTCGACTACCTTGATTTTTTCCTCTTCTTCAGTTTACATCTACAAACATAAAAATAAAGTGTAATGAGTGTATCTACATTGCTACAAATAATTAAAATTAAAATAGATAATACGGATGAATGCACATTGAAAGTGATGTGCCATAGCGGGAATTGAGTCCTGAATGATACACATTCCTTCAAAACCACATCCCATGCCTATTGGATGCACTCCATACTCTGTTTCCTGCAAGTTTTATACCCTGCAACAAATCATAGATTTAGTATAAATGATTTTTGATGTTCGATTAATTATAAAATGAGAGAAGCAAAACAACATAGATACTTACAAATTCCACAATTAATTTTTGATGCACCAACATATACTCACAACCTTTACTTAGCCTAATGTTGATAAATTATTTTGATGACTCTTCTTTGTATGTTAACTCCTGTTTGAAGACATCCAAGGATGGCTAGTGTTGAAAAAAAATCAAAATATAAAGTTCACAACCCATAAGAAATCTTAAGTTATTATAAGGAAATCACAACTACTTACAAACTTTGCTATCAACCCCTTTTTTCCTTGCCATCTTGTCTTATGTGTTGGATGGGTTCTGTTTTCCTTTTTTCTGCAATAAAATAGTTGAAAATTAATATTTGATGATAAATTAATTAATTAGATGTACATGATAGAAAAATTCAATGATTTCATACATAATTTGAAGTACGTTGTTGTTGAGATGGCTCCTCATATGAGGAAATTATGTCCATTCCATTATCAGTTGCCACATAACATTCAACATATGTGAATTAGATTGTTTGAAACATATTACCGAATATTCTTAACTACAATATTACTCAAAATTCAAGACAAAATTCATATTGATTTCTTTTTTATTCACTTGATTCATCCCTCTGCAACTTTTACGTCAAGGTTTTACACTCTTCTACACTTAGATTGCAAAGAATCTTATCGAGCTTCCTCATTTTTTGGATCTTCATGTCACACATTAACCAATACATATTAGTTAAATTTACAAATAATTCTTAACCAATACATATTAGTTAAATTTACAAATAATTCAAACATATTAATTTGATACATAAATTATAAATAATGTTCCTTCTTCGCGATGTTGGATGTGCTCCCATCACGCCGACTCGAAATGTTGTTCATTGAACTCTTATCATGCATTTTCCATCAATAAACAACATGTGCCATTAAATAGAGAAACTATTAAGTATATTATACAAAAAAATTACATATCTTAAAAAAACAATCTACCATTTCGGTGTGTTTAAGTTTATGAAATGCATCGATGCTTGTCATACCAGACCGCACTAAGGAACCATACTTGAATGCATTGTTAACCACAAAAAATGGTGCATTTTCACAATTAATGCACCGATGCATTATCACAAGTAGAACGCACCACCAAATACGTAAGCATTAAAAAAAACGTGCCCAACATTACCAGTACGATATTTTTTTTTTGTAATAGTTGCAAATTCTATTAAGCTGAAAGTAGTAAAGTTAAAGATGAAAATACAAACTAAGGTGGTCTTATCAGATGCCAACCTTGAGAACCATATACATCATTGTTAAGGCCATACAGACCGAAAAATATTAAAAAAAACCTGATACCAAGGTGTAGATTCGGATCCATGAAGACTGAAGATAAGCAAACAGTCTGATAATTGACAAAAGAACAGAAACAGAGATGGAACCAAAGAAGAACCTTGCTAGCCAGTAGTACCAGGAGCCTCAACATTGGAAGGAATTTCTTCGAGAATGGGGCAGCTGTAACAGGTGTCGTTGTCCTCGTTCCGAGCAGGTGGCGGGGTTCTTTTCCCAGGAGGAATGGAACTCTTTGTAGAAGTCCGGATGTCGCGCACAGGAAGCTTGGTGGGAAAAGGAGACATCTTTCTAACCGCAAAGAAGCCACCATCAGGCTCATTCCTTATGCATTTGGCCAATATTGGCCCAAGAGTGGAAGGGATGGGAAAGGACACACGTGAAGGTTCTTTTCCCTTCTGCGAGCTGCTGCTGCGAAGTTGAACTGCGTTGAAACCAGCAGAGAGATTCTGAGCATTTCCAGGTGTAGAAACCATAAGACCCTGATGAGTGGCTTTCCCAAAAGAGGAGGTGAGGTTTCCAAGTGGGGTGACCCTACATCTCCTTGCATTGGCCAGAGTGCTCAACCCAAGAGAAGTGGCCAAATTACCAAAGCCATGAGTGGTTCCAGGGGAGGTGGCATGGGTGCCAAAGGTAGGATTCAAAGGCCAAATAATGTCGTGTCTGAATGCAGAGGGTGAAGGAGAGGGACTCAGAGCAATGCTTCTAGGACCAAGATCACAACAAAGGTGGCGAGCTAGTGCATAGGAGTCCCAACTGAATGCGCTCTCCAAATTATGCAGAATAAATGCCATATTTGGCAAGGTAGCATTGAGAGACTGAGTTGCGTGCCTGGAAGAGGCCCAGTTTGAGAGCATGTCCTCCATTAAATCCCCCAACATATTTTTATCCAACCAATATGGATCCCAATGCTGCTCCAGGTCCCTGCTGTTGAGAGTGTCTGCAATGAGATGAGCTTCCCAATTATCAATTAGAAGACGGACAAGGACGGATATTTCGGCCTTGTAACCAGTTCTGCCCTGGCTGCTTTTAGGGGCTTCCTTTGTCTTGCCAGATTTGGAGCCTTTGGGTCTGCCCATGGTGTGAGAGGCATAGGAAATTTCAAGGGCTGAGCGATGAGAGAACAAGAACAGGGCAATGAGAGCACAGGAGCACAGGAGAAAGGAGAAGATGATGGACGAAAAAGGCCGAGGTAGGAGTTTGAGGGAGGGATGGTGAGGCCAGCTACTAGACTGGCAGAGATTCACACGCCAAATGGCCATGGATGGTGCTGGACATACAACATGAGGGGACGTCGAGGCACTAGGAATTAATGCTGCCAGCGACTTGACGTTGTTTCACCATCGTGAAAATCCCCCACGGTATCTTTGGCGCATCCAATGAGCTCAGCAATGCCAGATGGGGTGGGTACGTGGCCTCCAGTGCCACGGGGGATAGGTGTGTGGCCACCAGTGTCACTCTCACCCATTTGAGCCTTCATATGTCTGCTTATGTCACCCGCATCCGGGGATTACCAATGCGATATTACTATAAACGTAGTGGTTCATTTAAACAACTCGAACGCACTGAAAACTGCATAAACGTTTTTTTTTCTATTTAAAAAAAACTAACAAGGCCGAATGGGTTTCGGATTCGACCCAAGAAGTGGTCCCATTGCACCCAATGACTTATATATATAACTACAAACCCATTAAATCCAAAATCCCTAAGAAGAAAAATTCCTAATTGTGAAACGATAGAGGGATTTAAACCATATTTAAAATTTTGCAGCCACATAAAACAAAAGGAAGCAACAAGAAAATCTAAATAGGAAAATAAATAAACCATGCATTGTGATCAATAGTAATAATTTTCAAACTTGAAATTTCTACTATGCATGATTTTGTTTGATTCAACATACCTTACAAATTTTGATCTTTAGAATAATCGGGTTGCTCCAAACTCCTCCCTAATAACTCTCCCAAAACCCCCTGCTCGAAATTTCAGCAAATAATGAATAGTATTTAGGTTTTCTTTAATACCTTACATAATTTTTTGAAATTCCAATTCCCGCTTATTTTTCAGTTTATGGGAAAATAATTCTTACGACTTTTTATTTTTGATTTTTTGGACATCGATGCGCTATTTATAGAGAAGCACCGATGCGTCATAACATGAAATGCATTGTTCATATATTTTTAAAAAAATATGCAATAGAAGTGAGCTAGAAAGACATAAACGCACTAGAAATCTATGTTTTCCATGACACACCGTATTGATATACAATAAGAAATTAAAAAACAGCATACTACGATGCATAAAAAATTACAGCTCCACCAAGCCACCTTTATATATTGAGAGCACGTGTTTTGACAGTATTGAAACCTGCTTAGATAATTATTCTCTATCAAATATAGTAGATATTTTATTTTGTGGGTTTTATTGCGAATGGTCTAGAACGGTGTGTATGTGGTTTTGTAGCACTGGTGCATCTATTTACATTGGATGCACCAATGCGATTGTTTTTATTATGATGCATCGTTGTAGTTAAAAAAGTATTATTGTAAGATTTTATTCCTTATTTAGGAATCTCAAAGTAGATATTATTCCATATTTAGAAAGATCAAACTTTGAGATCATGATAATGAGCGGCGGGTGGAACCATGGGCCACAGCTGTTATTTTGTTTAAAATAAATGGGACATTATTCTAACACCCAATGCTGAGAAAATCATTCATAAATGCCACAGTGTTTAATGACAATCGCTAGTTATAGGATATGGAATTTCTCTTTATTCATACTCCTTTATAGATTATTCATACTCCTTTCAAGCTAAATACAAATGAACCACTTCCATATTAACTGTTTGAACATGAATAATAATATTAAAATTCACTATATCCATATCAACATTTTGGACATGAACAATGATATGCAAATAAAAGTTTGCACAAATCAAAGAACCATCATATCGAGAAAAAAATACAAGATTAAATTAATGTTGAATAGTACTCCATACCCACTTTTCGCTAGTGATATTATTTAATCACAATTTGTGTCTATAGTGGCCTCCCTTAATCACATATTTGACTCAACCACCTATGTTGACCATTAGAAATAATGATAGTTAAAACTAGTCCCTTCAAATCATCCAAGAGTCCTTTCATGTTATGTGAAATAAAATGTACGAGAATTTCAAAGAATGTGGACAATTCAGGTAAACGTTAAGGAGCACAAACAATTGGAACTTTGTTTGTTAGAGAACTAAATTGTTTAAACAAAAGACTTTGTATTTCTATTGATACTTTAATAAAGAGAATAGGTCAAGATTCCCTTGGAATCAAAGTCTGTATTTTCTAGAAATGTAGGTATTGTGCATTTTTTGTTACACTAACCATGGTTTGAACTTCAAAATAAGAATGGACCATTGAAGGGAAAATTGAATTTTCCTATTTAGCTTTAACCTCCACCATCCATCACCATTGAAATGTTGAGAATCAACATAATGGGTTGTATTTTAAAGATGAGGAATGGGAGGGGGGTATTTGTTTCACTTGATTTGGTTGATATTTTTAATCCCCACCTTTATATGTTTTCGCAAATCATAAAAAAAATAGAATATTTTTGTTGCAAGAGAAGATAAGAATAATAGATACATATAATAAATTATAATAGTTTTTATAGCTATAATTTTGTAATATGATAATGGAAATATTGAATTAAAACTTTCTATGGAGCTAGGATCTACCCTAGTTGTCACTAGATCGACTCTCCTGCTCAACATTCCATTCATCCTTCATAGCTATTTTTAAAGCTATCCAAGTTAAGGATGTCTCTCCATGTAGATGATTCTTCCCTCATTAGTGTGAAGGTTCCTTCTTCAAGTCAGGATGCTTTTCTTCCTCCTAGGTTTGCATCTCTCTATTGAACATATTGGGCCCCATAGTTCTAGAAGTGGAAGAAGCTATTAGATATAAGAAATATTTCAAGGATACAAAAATTTCCTTCCAATGTATTGGCGATGTTTAACAATTTACTTTCTGTCACTTTTTGATTGAAAGGTTTGACAACTTATTATGTAATTTCTTTCAAAAAGGAATCTGTGAAGTACACAAGTTTTACTTATTCTTAATGTTGGTGAAAAACACATATTACTATCTATATGAGGATATGTGTTGAAATTAACCTTCTGGAGGACTACCATAGGACACGTTGTAAGAAGCCATTGGCTATGTGTAAAACCCTAGGTTATGAGAATATTTATTCTAGTGTACATATTTCTTTGAAGACGTAATAGTGATTTTCCCTAAATGAAAATATGAAATTAAGAAGGAACAACAAAATTGTGTTAGGTCACTCACTAAAAAGGTGGAACATCCATTAGCATACTTGGTGAATTCAAGGTTGTATTGGATATTGTTGACCTAGATTTTAAACAAGATGCCCCAATGTAAACAAGAAAATGATTTATCGCTATACATTGAAAAATTCATCCCCTCCCCTTTGGAGGGAACCCAAATTTTATAGGAGGAGCAACCTAGGGACATGATAGACCCTTCATAAATGAAGGATCCCAACTAGATGTTGAAGGAAAAATTAAAATATGAAGCTATTGGAACTAGTGAGGAGAATTTAGTAGGGGATAAATATGTACTCATATCCATGTGCCATGCACTTTGTTTCAAAAAATCCCAAGGATTTGATTTATAGTGAACAAATAAGAAATTTAAAAATAATTATAAGGTCAATTATAAGTACATGATGACCAAACATATGAAGGGGAAGGATTGACATCAAGGTAATAAAATAGTGTTTTCAATGTAATGTTTATGTGTGTTTCCATATAATTAGTTTGTAAAGATATACCTTTCTCATGAGGACAAAGAAAAAATTCTTTATGAAATAAAAAACACTTGACCGAATCCTATCCTATTTGGGGATGGGGAGAAAGCTTGATTTTAGAAGATATTTTGAATTTTCTCGGGTCCATTGTGTAGCTAGGGTTTTCACCCCAGCTTGTGCAAATGAGCACCTACTAAGGAAAAGGGCCTCCTTAGTAGTAGTTCAATAAACAGTAAATTAAAGAAGTAAAACGGTATGAAATTTAACCTAACATGAGCATTAATAGAAATAGAAAACAATGACAAGATAATAAAGATTTTTCTTTTGTATTAAATTTACCTCAAGTGTCGAGGTTGGTGGAGCTCTTGCAGTAGTCCAGGAGGGCTACTTCAGCGCTCCAATGGGTTCCTTCTCCTTCTCCAAGGTGTTTGGATGATGGGCCAAAATGGGCACTCAAAGGGGAAAAACTAGCTCAAATGGTAAGCTAGGGTTTCAAGAGTGATTTTGGCAGCGTGAGGATAGGAAAGATTGTGGATATGAAATGGGGAGCCTCCATCACCTATTTATAGGTTTTTAGTGGTGGAGTATTGACCCATGGTTTTTGGTACCGTATGGTTTAGGTCAATTGTATAGGGTTTTTGCTTCCTGTTTTCCCTCTTTTTCCTATTTTTTCATATTTTTTATTCCATTTTATTTGATTTTTGGGAATTTAGGGCCCTTTTAGAGGGTTTTTGCTATTTTTGGAGGAATTTAAATTATTTTGGGGGAAAAAGGGGGTTTTTTGGCCTTTTGGAGGCTTTTTAATGGTTTTTTAAGGTTTTGGAGGCAAATATGGTAGGAAACATAAACAAATGAGTCATGTAATGAGGGAGATGAGATGGTGAGCACTTTTTGGGTGTTAACAGATTGCCCCCTGATGTGTGAGGGTAGGAGCTCATCGTATGGCCGATAGACATCATAGGTCTCTTAGGGTTTTCCTAGGATGTGGAGAGGAGAAGAAACGAACTAGAGCCCAGAACAACGGTCCCGAACAAACTACAAAAACTGAAAATACATGACCTCAATAATGAATGAGGAATAATCTCAATATATGGACAAGGCGGGCATACCCATGCTCGTATCAAGATATATCAAATAATAATGAGGCCCAAAAATGGGTACCTGAAAGATACATGGAGAACCACTGTGTACATCATAAGGGTCCAAAAGGGGACACAAATCTGGGACATACTGCCAAGCTGACCATGTCAGAGCTGAAGGACTAATACACGGGAATATCAATAGTAGTGTTGAGTATGGTACCAGAGGAACTGATGAACTGGAATATCATAATGATGGAGAGTTATACCCTCAATGGTACACTGAATTGGAGCTGAACTGGGTACTCAAGGAAGCATATAACTGGATGGCTTCCGAATACAATCGCCAATGGAACCCGAATATCTAGGGGAACATATAACTGGGTGTTCCAAGGTGACTCACCAATGTGCTAGAGTCGAGGGAAATACAAGGTCTTCGACAAATAACTGAAGGGATATATACCCTGCATGAATCTCAACGATGCGATCAATGTGTTGAAGTCGAGCATGTGAGAAACAACCATTCAGAGAGGCACTGATGACTTCGCTCAAAATGGTCCGTAGGCACTCACCAAAGATGGTGATGAGTCCAAGGCGCAGGGACCTCTGGGCCTATCCTCTGGAATAGATGGGTTATCGTTGATAGAGGGAGACCTGCAACTAGCAAGGCAATGATGTTTCCTTGATAGGAGCGCGAGGTGGATAACCAAAGTGTGAGAGTACTGATGGTAGGACTGACATACTGTGGTGGTGGGGAATAACTGGGCAAATAGAGTGGTGGACTCAAACTTCCTTTGTTCAGAGTATGATGGCGGGGATGATCGGGCAGCATATGAAACTGACTGGTGGGAAGGGGATCATAGCTTTAATGGATCAAGGGTGGTGACTGGGATGAGTGATACTCAAGTTGGTGTAAGATGGCAAGAGACTTTGAGGGTGGTATATCGCAGAATACTCTGAACAAAGGCGACCTTATTGGGGGTGTTGCCGAGATGATTGATCATAGTGCCAAGGGGCACCAGTGGGGGCTTCTTCATGGTTTAAGGAGCTAGAAAAAGTGTGCTCAAAATGGTACTGTCGTGTGGATTTATACGAGCCCAGGATAGTTCATGCTTGTGATTGCTTTCAATTTTACGGAGTCTGAAAGCAATAAAAATACTTTGAAATAATGGAATGGTACCATCGTGTGGATTTGTACAAGCCCAGGACGGTGCATGCTCATTGTTACTTTCAATTTTAGAGAGTCTGAAAGCAAAAAGAAGACTCCAGGGGGGTTCTTTTTCGTGTGTTAGTCTCCAAGGCCCGAAAAAGCATAAAAGGATGCAATGAAGAACTCTTCTAGACGGTGTGACTAGAGTATTCATTTTTCGTAATTAGTCTACCAGGTCCGGAAAAGGTTTAAACTTATACCAGATAGACGCCCTTTCAGGTACTTTAACGAGCATGAAAGGAAGCAAGATTGCTCGACGATCTTTTCATTCTTTTAGGAGTCAGAAAAGAGCTTAGCAGAAACTCCCTAAGTTCCTTTTTCGTAATGGACTTGTCTGGCCTGAAAAACGGATAAAATTATACCAAACAAAAAGAATGGCTAGGCAAGGAGAGAGTGTTCAATCAAGGGACATTGATGAGAACCAAGAACGAGGGTTGGGGGGGAACATTGGTAGGCCTCCTTGCGGGATGATGAATGGTGGCAAAATAATGAAATAATTGCAGTATGAATGGAGTGAATGGCTCATGTAAAAATGTGTAACAATTCGATGGCGGCCGGTGTGGTGCGCAAACCGAGGTGGCAAGGTGTCGAGACACAATGTTGAAACTGTTTTTGGTGAGAGCGAGAATGATCTCAAGCATCATCACGAGCGTGGAAAACTGAATCTGGTGATATAAAAAGTGTAAAAAATGGATAACGATCGATGTGGCGCGCAAACCGAGGTGATTAGTGGCTGCTAAAAAATTCTCGAAAAATCTGGGGGTGAGAGCGAGAAATGATCTCAAGCATCATCACGGGCTCAGAAAATTGAATCTGATGGTATAAGGAATGCTAAAAACTGACAATGACCGATGTGGCGCGCAAATCGAGATGGCGACGTGCATGGAAAAAATTCCAAAAAAGGGGTGATGGCATTTGAAATTTTTTGTATAGACGGCATGTATTTTATGACAAGGATGTTGTTGGGGCTCCTTGATGTATATTTTTTGTATAGTTGAGTGTTGGGACGCTCATGACATGTATATGGCGATGAGATATTTATATATATATGCACATGGATGCATTTTTTGCGGTGATTATTTTGGTGTACGCACGTGGATGCGCTTGTATTATCATGTATGTGTTTATTGCACATGGATGCAAAATGATGTGTTATGATAGGCATGTGGATGCCCTTGTATAGTTTTGTTTTATGTTATTGCACATGGATTCAAACCGTTGGTTATGATAGGCATGTGGATGCCCGTTGTTGTAGATGCAGTCTTTTTGGGATTTTTATGCTTTTAATGTGATGATTATGCATGATGGATGATTTACATGGTGTGATTGATATGCCAGTCGAGGATGTTGTTAGCCATTTGATTTGCAACACTACTCTGAGCTCTTGGGACATGAGTGAATGTTATGGATTCAAACTGTCGGCTTAGCTGTTTTGTGCATAGGAATTTTCTAAAGAGGCAAGGATCACGCACCTAGTAGCAGTTGTTGAGCTGGGAGATAAGAAGCTGGGAGTCAAGGGACACATGAAGGTGACGGATGCCCATCTGAAGGGCAGCAGTCAAGAGACCGGTCACAGCATCATACTCAGCCTGGTTATTGGTAGCAACGCCTATGCATAGTCCGTCGAGGTGAATCAACTCATGTGAAGGGGAATATAAGACCCAAGCTGCAGAGGCCAGGTTTGGAGACCAGCGGCTTGATCCATCGGCGAAGCCAATGTAATAAGGTGGAAGATGGTCCATCTACAAAAATGATGAATGTAAGGTTGCGGTAAAAAAGTGAAAAACAAAAAAGAAAGCAAATTGTACAATACAAACCAACGGGTCCGCCGGATTGTTAAGGATAAAAACGTTTAAGATACAACCCATTACGAGGGTTGCACAAGGGGTGGCCTTCTGAGTCTGTTAGAATATATGCCCCATGTCCAAGGCAGGTATGCACTATGTAAGGGCCTTGCCACATGGATTCGAACTTCTCTTTACCGGTCTTGTCATGAGCTTGGTCGTAAACGAGGACTAGATCGCCTTCATGGAAAGCGTGTGGGTGGACATGTTTGTCATAACCAGCTTTGGAGTGGTTCTTGGCAGCTTCAATGGTTTGGAGGGTTGCGCGATGGTCCTCATCAGCTTGTTCTAACAACAGTAGGCGTTGTTCAAGTGGGGAAGTGTTGGGGAGAAGTTCAATAGCGATGTGTAGGGCGGGGATCTGACATTCGATGGGGAGGATAGATTCGACACCGTGAACTAAGTGAAAAGGGGTGAAAATGGTGGCGGTCTTAGTTGATGTACGGTAAGCCCATAAGGTTGGGAAAAGCATGTGATGCCAATTGGACTTATGTCGGTCAATGGTGCATTGGAGGATTGTTTTCAAAATTTTGTTAATGGCCTCAACCTAGCCATTCCCTTGGGGGTAGTAAGCATAGGCATACTGATGTTCGAACTTAAGGAGAGTGGACAACTCGCGCCAAATGGCATCTTCAAAATGTGAACCCTGGTCTGAGACAAGCTGTTTTGGGACCCCGAATCGTGTAATAACATGGTTAAAAAAGAAACGGGCAGCAGTGTTGGATTTGCAATTGAAGGTGGGCATGGCTTCATCCCATGTGGTGAAGTAGTCGATGGCGACAATGATGTACTTATGGCCGTTTGTGGATGAGGGTTTACATTCCATGAAGTCGATGGCCCATTTTCAAAAAGGGCCAACGGTGATGACTGGGTGGAGTGGAGCGGGTGGTGTCCTAGCCTTAGGGGCAAAGAGTTGGAAATTATGGAAATGCTTGACTACTGTGATGCAGTCGGTAAACAGTGTGGGCCAAAAGTATCCGGTGCGGATGACTTTCTGGGCAGTGGCCATCCCTGAGAAATGTTCGCCGTAGGTACCGCTATGACAGTCGTTGAGGACTTGTTTGGATTCCTCGTGTGTAAGGAAACGATGGAGGATAGTATCAACTCCTCGCCGGTAAAGGATGTCACCTAAGAGGAGATACCGACAGGCATGGTGATAGATACGGCGGTGGCCATCATGATTTATGGCTGGTTGAAATTTCTGCATGCGGAGGTATAGCAGAATATCATCGTACCATGGGTCATCTGACAAGATGATGAACAAATGATTGTCTGGTAACTCATCGAAGATTGGCGGGGACGGCAAAAGGGATGGGAGGTCGGTTATGAGTTGGGAAAGAGCGAGGGATTTAGTACTCTTAGGGGTTGTGAAAGTTAGGTCATATTCTTGGAGTATAATTACCCATTTAGCGACATGAACTTGCAGAAGTTGTCAGTTTAAGAGGTAGACCATGGGGTTGGAGTTGGCGACAACAGTAGTATGACTGGGTGAAATGTAATGGTGCAATTTTTGTACAGAAAAGACGATGGCAAGGGCCAATCTTTCCTCATATGGGTAATGTAGGGGTGGTCCAGACAAGGTTTGGCTGATGTAATAAATGACATGCTCCTAGCGAGCAACGTCTTCTTGAACAAGGACCCCTGACACGGCATGGTCGGATACCGAGACATAAAGGATGAAATCTTGAGAGAAATCCGGAGGGGAGATCAAGGGGGCTTGGCTTTTTTAAGGGTTTTGAATGCAGCTTGCGCTTGGTCATCCCAAACAAAGGGTATGTGAGTACGAAGTAGACATAAGAAACCATGAACTATGGTGGCATAATCAGGAACAAAGCGGCAGAGGAAATTAGATTTCCCCTGTAAGCTCTGTAGCTGCCGGAGCGTGCGTGGTGTGGGAAGGTCTAGTATGGCTTGAACTTTGAGGGGGTCGACAGCGATTCCTTTGTGGGAAACAATGAAACCTAACAAATGGCCTGCCGGAACGCAAAAGATGCACTTGAGTGGGTTCAAGCGGATCTGATACTTACGACAACGCAGAAAGACTTGCCGGAGGTCATTAAGGTGGTCGGATTGTTTCTTGGAACCCGCTCTAAAATCGTCAAGATAGACTAATAGGATATGGACCAAGTCGTGAAAACAATAGGTCATGGCCCGCTGGAAAGTGGTGCCATCATTTTTAAGGCCGAAAGGCATGACACGATAGGCAAAGGTGCCCCATGGGGTAGTGAAGGCAGTCTTATATTGATCTTCCTTGCGGATCTGAATCTAGTTGTACCTAGAGAAACCATCCATGAAGGATAGGACTTCATGCCCTGCACACGCATCGATGAGTTGGTCAATAAATGGCATGGAGAAGTTGTCTTTTGGACATGCTCGGTTTAAATCGCGGAAGTCAGTACATACTCTGATGGTGCCTTGTTTCTTGTTAACAGGGATGGGGTTAGAAACCCAAGTGGTGTATGCAATAGGATAAATGAAACCTGCTGCACGAAGTTTCTCGATCTCTGCTTTAACGACGGGGAGCTTTGATGGATGAATGGGGCACTTTTTTTGGCGAACGGGGGGCACATCTAGCCACGTGTCAATGTGGTGTTCTATGATAGCGGGGTCAAGACTAGGAATTTCGATTGAGGACCAGGCAAAGACATCGCGGAACTCTTGGAAAAGTTTCTTGTACTCTCCGATCTCATACTCGGTGCATGAGGCTCCCAAAGTAATGATTTCAGGGGCACCGCCTCAGGCAGAGATATCAATATGGATTGTGGGTGAGATATTAGCCATGTTACCTTCCTCGAAGGCATCAAGAGCGTGAATGGGATCTTTAAACCAGTCGAATTTGGTGGGGAGGAAATATTTGGACTCAACCAAAAATTGGGTGGCTGTGGTGGGGGAGGACTCCTCCAGGAGGAAATAGGAACGATGGTGCATATCCTCCCAGGGGTAATCGGGTGCGGTAAGAGCCTCGAGAATCTCTTCATCATTGTGGAAACTGGTGGTCATCAAATTAGTTGATGAGGGATCACTAGTAGTAGAGATCATATAAATGATATTGATCTCCCCTGTTGGCGGAGAGTCCGGGGGGTGGATCTCTTCAATGGTGGGGGGAGATGTCTCGAGGTCCAAATTATTCATCTCGTAGAGAGAGGCTTTGTAATTTGGGAGATCAGGGCAGTGATGGGAGTAATGGCCGTAAATATCACATATTGCACAGGGGTGATTGGTATGCAGTGATTTATCACGAGGCTTAGGAGTAGGGTCGAGCTGGACAACCGGGATGTTGGGGTCGTCGTCAAGCATTTTCATGTGCTCTTGTAATTCGGGTAATTGTGAACATTGATGGGTAGCATGGCCCAACTCATCACACAAAGAGCATTTGGGAGGAGCGTGAAACGCGAGGGGGGTTTTTAACCGTTTTGGGTGGGGGTAGAGCGGTGTATGGTTGTGGGCTTCTGCCCCTAGTGTGCTTGATAAGAGGGGGTGGATTGGTGGGTGAGGAAGGAGTAGTGACACCGGGAGGTGGTTGACTAGTAGTGGTGATGGGTTGCACCGGTTGTAGGACGACATTTGGTGTCGGAGGGAAAACGGGAGGCGTGAGATACCACACAGGTAATCCTAAAGTTAACCCGGGGAGGCTGAGAGTAGCCACAACCAGGGTGCTTACTACTCCCAAAGGGGCGAATAGGAAGGGGATTGTATGGATGGGTGTAACACCAACATGACTAGGTACCAATGGTGGTTGGGGTAGCAAGGGTGGTTGATGGTTGGGTGTTTGTGTATTATGGGAGAGGGTACATAAGTCAAATATTTCGGTCGCTGATGACGGGTGTGGAATTGATTGGAATGTTGAAGTCATCAGCGTATCTGAGTAAACTCTGGGTCCCACTGAGGAAACCAATGAGGTAGATGCATTGCAAACAGGTTGTTCAACCATGGGGAGAACGTTTTCGGGTGCAGCGGGCGCATTAGGATTGTAATAGGTGATTTGATCAATCTTGACCACGTGTCCTTCATGGGGGAACATCATGGTACGAAAAACGAATGAGGCAACTACCCGCATGGCGTACATGTAACTGCGGCCAAGTAAGAGGTTATAATAAAGTTGGGCGTTGATGACCTCTATGTCAATAAGCACTGTTTTACTAGCCAACTGGACGGGGACATTAGCTAAGAGACCTTGGGGTTGAGCCGAACGGCCGTCGTAGGCTCGCAACGCAGTGGTGGACTACTGGAGAGTAGGGGATCTCAAC
This sequence comes from Larix kaempferi, assembly GCA_027924585.1. Classification (NCBI taxonomy): domain Eukaryota; kingdom Viridiplantae; phylum Streptophyta; class Pinopsida; order Pinales; family Pinaceae; genus Larix; species Larix kaempferi. The sequence continues at coordinate 43,111,766 of BSBM01000047.1, forward strand.
TTCTGCCAAACGAATGTGGACATAACGCATGTTGAGGCACCTTCATCGATGATACATCGATGGATGACAAGATTCCGAATGGATACAGAAACTTAGAACGCTAATGTGGAAGGCAGGCGTGGTTCAGATTGGTCCAAATCAAAGGCCATCATTCGTGAATCAGTTGGGTCGATAGTACCAATGGCTGATAACAAAGTCTTGCACTGTGTAGGATAGTTTTTTAAGACTTCTAACGCAGACATGGCTGTGGGGGACTGGGCTAAGTCATCCATAATGTTGTAATTAGACGCAGCGCGAGCATTGGGGTTATTGTTGATTGGACGAAGTGGGAAGCGAGGGGCTTTTGGGGCGCCATCTAATGGGGCCGGAGGTATTCGTAACGACTGATCGGTGGGAAGAGCGTTGGTGTTTTTGTCGGTGGGAGGGGCTTCAGGGGTGGAGTCGTATTGGTTCCGACGGGTTTGAAGGTTGAAATCAGCTGATGACATCATTAACAAGTGATGGGTACCTGAGTCTAGCATGGGTTGATCAGGAGCTACATAAGTGATTTGCTGTTGTGGAGGCAGGTTTCCTTGAGAGGGAGCTAATGGTTGAGTGTTCACCACACCTTGGGTTGGTAAAGGGTTCTGTAACACCAAGGGTTGAGTCTGAGGTGGTGGGGGGTTAGGCGGCGCCTGAGGAACCGCGTGCCCTTAATGGTGGGCATCATCAATCCAGAGTTGTCGACCCCGCTCCAAATGTGGGCATGCGTGTGTGTAATGGCCATAGACCCCGCAAATAGAACAAGGATGGTTTGTTCACAAATTAGGGTTTTTGGCTTGTTTGGGTATCCTGTCAGGGTTTTGGTTGGCGAGTGCCACGTTATTATTGATTGGGCGATTAGGTGGCTGGCCGCCTTGGTCCAGAGGGGGGTTGTTCCTGCGGTTACATCCTTTTTCGTGGTTTTGCTGGTGTTGGTTATTTTGATTAGGATGTGGATTTTGTTGCACGTATACTTGCCCTTGGGCGGCAGTTGGGTTCTGGGGTTGTGCAGGTATGGGAGCAGGCTGCGGTGGATAAGAAGTGGGTGGAGGCGGTGCAGGTGCTGAACCTTGGGGGGGTTTCTGATATGTCTGTGTGACGGGTTGTGGATGTGCCGAAGGTGCTGTCTATGGCGAATAATAAGCAAGGGGGGCTTGAGAGGATACAGGAGCGTGCGCAACCTACGGGTTGTAGTATGGTTGAGGCACAATCGGAGGAACGTAAGCGGGGGATGCATGGACGAAGCACTAAGGTGGACATGAGGGTCCGTGGGAATGGTGGTTATGTGCCATGGGAGCATACGAATTGGTTGCTCCAGAGTGGGATGTATCCCACGAAAGGTCGGGGCCAATATTAGTACGTGCTATGGAAAAGGGTTGGTTATGCGAGGCAATACGGACAATGATGCCATATGGGGCATGGGATGCCCCCGACGCATCGTTTCGAGAGGAATCACCGCAAGGGGCGTCGGGTATAATGGTATATAGGTAACCAGATTGGGCATAAATAAGGTCAAATTGCTGGGATTTTAGGATGGCCTCTTCCTCATACTGGGGTCGCTTCGATGCCACATCCTTGGCAATGACAGGAAGGAGAGATTTTATAAACCAATCTAAGAAGATACGGTCATCTATCTTGATTTTGCATAGGCTTCGACGTCGATGCCACTCATGAATCTGGTTAGTGATGTGGGTGGCTGTATTTTGTCTGCAAGACAGTAGGATCTCGGCTCCCACGTCATAGTGGACAGGTAATTGAAAGAACTGTAGGAAGGTCGAGATGAGGGAAGTAAAGGTGGCATGGGTCCCATGGGGCTGCTCGATGTACAACTTGGTTGCAGAGCCAGTGAGGGTGCATTGTAACAGACGGAGTCGAACAAAATCGTCCACTATGGATTTGGAGGAACACCATAGATGGAAGGACATAATGTGGTTTTGGGGGTCTTCACCTGACTTGCCCTCAAACTTAGGGATGTCTGATGGGAGCTTCGTGGGCATGTAAGGCCACGTAGGGTCGTGTCTGATGGGATCGTTGGTCAGTCTGGCCAGGTCAGGAAGGTTGAGACTAGCCATGAATGGAAAACTAGTAGAAGGATGTGACATACTGGTGGTTGTGACCACGTTGGGGCCAATGCCCCTAAGTGTAGGGGTTGGATTTAGGTTGGGGATGTTGCCTCCAGGTGGAGGAATGAAGGTGGTATGGGAGGGCCCTGCACCGCCAAGGGTAGTGTGAGTCACGAGTGGGGTTGGGTTGGGTATGCTAGCCACTAGAATTGGCACAGTGACCGGAATAGTGGGTCTGGGCCCCATGGAGGGCATACCCAAAGAGGGTGTGGTAGCTAGGGTGGTGGTGGATGCTCCACCAAAGGTCCCTACAAAGAAAGGGTTGGATGTCGTGCCAGCCATAGGTCTAGTTGGTGCAGTGTAAGTGGGGTTCTCGGACTCTGCCTCAGAATTAGAGGTGAAATAAGGGGCATCAGAGCCAGGGGACGAAGCTCTATTTCGTCGACAAGTAGAGTCAAGTGACGAAGCTCGAGGTATGTGACCAGTGGTATCAAGTGATGAAGCTCTATGTCTATGACTGGTGATGTCAAGTGAACCGTGCTGCGGGGGCTCGCCCCGGAGGCGCCGAGAATGTCTCGGGGACTCAATGGTGACAGATGGTGTCAAGTATCTGGGGGTTGTGTTGAGTGAAAAACAACTCAAAAATCCTAATGCAACCAAGTGTGCAGAAGGAGAGCACAAAAAATATGGCACTCAGGCCAACAACCAGCTCGAAACGCTCACTGTAACAGCTGTGCTACAATAAGCAGAGTGTCAACAATAATGGTCAGAATACCAACAAGCGGCAGGTTTCCTAAAAAATAAAAATAGTGGACTCGCTAGATCAAAGGGAGGTAAGGGAGCATGCAAACACCTAGATAAATAGTATTCTGACTCAACCAGACATATCCTCTACAAGGTGATGAAATCCAAGTCAGACAATATGGATAGCAGAGCCAAGTGGCTAAATATATCCCCCTACCGGGAGGGACACCAGGTAAGACAATCCTAGAAGAAAGGCAACTAAGATACCCCATTCATGACACGTTCGGTTGGGTGAATTTGCAGTTTGGTTCTATCGCCGCTATACTCCCATGAGGGTGGTACAACGAGAACTACAAAAGGTATCATTCGGTTACTGAATGGTTTGCGGTATTCCACTCAGGCTTCCGGAACCAGTCTCGCTACTTCAACCCTCCTAAGGGAGAGGCCTTCCCGATAAAACTGGCGTTAAACCGTGTCACAAAATACTAGGGGATTTTGGTACCCTAATGGACAACAACTATGTCTCAAGTGTAAGCGACAGAGGGGTGTTATTTGGATGCCTATCCCCCCTGTCCTACCTAACTACAATATTCTTATGTGTTCCCCAAGTGGGGTTAGAATGTTGATTGTGTTAAGTAGTATTTTAAGGCTCACTTGAATTAGGTGACAGAGTGTGCGCATGTGAGTGAATGAACCCAATCAAAAGTGCCACGGGGTGGGCAACTTTTGAACCAATAATAATAATGCAGAAATTAAACTTGTAATGCAAAATTTTCTTTTTTCAATTGAAATGCTTAAACATAAAAAACTCTATAAATGGAACAGAAAGCAAACTCTAGAAAAAGGCTGTAGATAAGTATGGCTGCAGACAGAACAGGTGGCTGTGCAGGTGTAGAAAATATTACAGCAAAGTTCTGGGTTCAAGAAAGGGTAAAAAATGCAGAAAATAGAGCGCGGGTCTGCGACTGAAATGCGCGGTCTAGAACGCAGCTGTACGGGTGAAACTTGCAATCGGATCATGGGTCTGCGGCCGAAAGGCGTGGGTTGGGGCGCGGCTGTAGGGGGAAAACCTGCGGGCGGATCGCGAGTCTGTGGCCGAAAGGCGCGGTCTGGGGCGCGGCTATAGGGCTGAACCCTGTGGGCGGATCACGGGTATGGGGTCAATAGGCGCGATCTGGGGTGTGGCTAAAGCGGGAAGAGCTGCGGTCGTATCGCGGGTTTACGGCCATAATGCGCACTTTGGATCGCAGCAAAGGGGTAGAAAGCCATGGTCAAATCGTAGGTCTGGGGCTAAAAACTGCGGTCTAGAGCACGAGAAAGAGGAAAAAGGCTGCGCTCGGGTCACTGGAAAAGAGCAAACAGTTGCGATCTAGATCGTAGAAAGACGGCCGAAATATGCGATCTGGGTCATGGTTGCAAAGAGCAGAACCACGATCTGCGGCGTAAAACCTAACTGGCCGAAGCCATAGCTGAACAGGGAAAACAGAAAAATACTTGCAAAAAACTAAAAGCTTTTAAAAATTTTAACCAGAAATTCAAAGGAACATGAGTGGAGTCACCAAAACTATAGCTAGGGTTTTCACCCCAGCTTGTGCAAATGAGCACCTACTAAGGAGAAGGGCCTCCTTAGTAGCAGTTCAATAAACAGTAAATTAAAGAAGTAAAACAGTATGAAATTTAACCTAGCATGAGCATTAACAGAAATAGAAAACAATGACAAGATAATAAAGATTTTTCTTTTGTATTAAATTTACCTCAAATGTCAAGGTTGGTGGAGCTCTTGCAGTAGTCCAGGAGGGCTGCTTCCGTGCTCCAATGGGTTCCTTCTCCTTCTCCAAGGTGTTTGGAGGATGGGCCAAAAGGGGCACTCAAAGGGAAAAAACTAGCTCAAATGGTAAGCTAGGGTTTCAAGAGTGATTTTGGCAGCGTGAGGATAGGAAAGATTGTGGATATGAAATGGGGAGCCTCCATCATCTATTTATAGGTTTTTAGTGGTGGAGTATTGACCCATGGTTTTTGGTACCGTATGGTTTAGGTCAATTGTATAGGGTTTTTGCTTCCCATTTTCCCTCTTTTTCCTCTTTTTTAATTTTTTTATTCCCTTTTATTTGATTTTTGGGAATTTAGGGCCCTTTTAGAGGGTTTTTGCTATTTTTGGAGGAATTTAAATTATTTTGGGGGAAAAAAGGGGTTTTTTGGCCTTTTGGAGGCTTTTTAATGGTTTTTTAAGGTTTTGGAGGCAAATATGGTAGGAAACATAGAGAAATGAGTCATGTAATGAGGGAGATGAGATGGTGAGCACTTTTTGGGTGTTAACACATTGTATTACAATTGTATGGGTTAATCCATGACTAAATTGATTTATCTATAGAAGTTTTTGCTACTTTAAAAAAAATGATAATAGTTGTTGGAAAAAAATGGCAGGTCAATCGAAGTATTATTAAATAAATTTTGGTTATTTAACATTATTTTTTCTAGAGAGACGCACTTGGTTGTAGGTAAACAATTGTTAATGGGAAACATATTTATAATCATGTATTCATGTGGTTTATGTAGATTGGATAATTAATTATTAATGTCAAATTGAAATCCAAGCATTATGTTGCCTATTAATCATTAATCGAATAATTGTAAGGCTTGATTAGAGGAAACATTCTAATCATAGAATGGTTTATTATTTATTATCAATTAGTATTTCCATCCTTAGTGCATCCTTTCAATATTTGGCTACAAGTTCATGCTCCATTTGTAATAGAACCTTAATGCTATTACTAAATCTTACAGTAATGGTAATTGTAGAAGACTTTATTTGTGAATATAGACAAAAACCTCTCCTGTTAAAAATCCTTTTTGAAATATGTTTTATGGAGGTATCCTCTTCTCATTGAAAATCCTTTTTGAAGTATGTTTTATGGAGGTATCATCTACTGTTAAAATGATTATAATAGTGTTTTCTCATTTTTTACCATGTTCATATCATTGAGCTTACAATTACGATATATATATATGCAATTATGATTTTTAGCTAGAGTAGCTACAACTTCAATTCTACCCACAGGGTAGAGCAATTGGTAATGAGTAATTGAGTTGAGAAGTTGTAAATGGAAGGTCACAAGTTCGAACCCTTGTGGGTACTTACTTACAAAAAAAACTACCACTTCAATTCCAGAATTATTTGCAACTTATTAGTATAGCACATTATAGATATTAGTATCAAGAAAATATAAGGCTTGCACATATAATGCATGATATCTCGTAAAATATTTATAATCCGTGTTTGATCAATTAAATATTTTATATTTGATCACCCCATAATTAATTGATAAGATGATTAAAATGATTGTAATTTTGCAATTTCATAAATTATTTTGCAATTTTGCAATTTTGTAAATAATTTTATAATTAGTAAATGTAATTGCAATTTCTAATTGTAATTTGCAAGTTTTGATTGTAATTGCAACTGCAATTTGCAATTGTAAATTTGTAGTTGTAATTGTCCAATTTGTAATGTGTACCTTGTAAATCTTATTATTAGTGATTTCTTATTGTAATTGTTATTGTTATTCTAATTTGCAGTTGTGAAATTGTAATAATGATTGTAAATTGTAATTATAACTAGATTGTAGCTTGCAATTATAATTGTGATTGTGCAAAATTTGTAATAATAATTATAGGTAATATAAAATACTTCAACATAGATAAACAAATAAAATTGCATTACACACATGAATCACACTCATTGACATAAAAAAATGCAACATACACATGAAGATAAATAGCGGAAAATAATTTGACATCCCATTGAGTTCATAAAAAATAAGTCCATATATATACATAACAATAAAAAATATTACAATGTGATCATCATGAAATCAATGGCCACCACCACCATCACCTAACATCATGTATCGTACCATCATCATCATGAACACCTACTAAACACAAAAATCATCTAACATAACCATGACACATGTCTGAAAAACATCATCTAATGTCATACACATCTATCATCATCTATCAAACATAAGCACTATCTTACAAACACATAAAAAATAGCTAACATAATCTAACATAGACATCAAACATCACCTAATATACACATGTAAACATTATCTACCATCATCTAACATATACACTTAACATATTTAAACATCATCTAACACACAAATCTAATAATAACATCTAACAAAACACAAGATGCATTATCTAACATAACTATCATGCACACATCTAACTAGCACCTAGCAAACATATCTAACCCAACCTAACATAAACATCACCATCAACATGAAAAATGCAGTATATATATATATATGAACAATAATATAAAACTCATGATGTTGCAAGTTGATTAAGCATTTCCCTCGATGCCAGTGACAAGGACTGTAGGGACACCCGGGAACCAGATCTCGCAACACCTAGGCATATGAGATGGCCCTATGGCGAAGCAGCAGAAGATAATTTAAGGGATGGGGCGCTTCAAGACCCAACTCATTAAGGCCAATGCTGAAGATGTCACCTCATCCAGGATGGTCTTGGCCTCTGTGCACCATCTCCATTTATTTCCTTCGTGCGACATTAAGGTCCACAACCAATCGTTACTCTAGCCTATTGAAAGGAATGACCTCCCGGCCCTAGAGCCATATTGCAATGTTCACCAACTTGTGCTAGCCTGTGAATTGGGGTCCTCCCGCTCACTGGATTCTGTTGTTCGCAGACACTCACAAGCTCGCTCCTCCCGCTCGCTCTTGGGAATCCTCCACCCGGTCAAACTTCTGGCTTGCTGCTATGGGCCTACCAAAAGGTTCGCGGGAAAAAGGCAAGAGGAGTTATGCCTCCAGAGATACAGAGGCTACAGATAAGGGATACAGGGAGGAGGTTACTATCATTTTTCATCTTCTCATTGAAAATTGGGAAGTCCGCTTAATGGCTAACCGCCTTTCCACTAGACGCCATGGAAGGAAAATTGATCCATAGTGGCTTGTGAAGAATATGCTCGGGGCACTAAAGGAGGACATGCTAGTTAACCGGGCCACAACCAGGAAGTCTACCCAAACCTTGAAGGCCACCCTGCCTAACATGGAAGCAATGTTTGGGATTCTAGAGAACAACTTCGGCTGACAGTCCTATGCTCCCAACAAATATCTTCAACGCGACATTCGGATTGGAGGCAGTGTGCATAGGGACATCCCCGCCACTGCAGGAGCAAGCGAGTTTGTTGAGGACACTACCAAGTTGAAGGGTAAGGAGACGATGAATTTCACCTTCCTAATTCCCACCACCTCAGGCCCTGTTCTATCCAAGCGGGTCTGAGGCGACTAGGAGACCACAACTCCCGCTTGTCGAAAGACCGTGCCTCTTCATGTCAACCTACCGGTGAAGGACTCGGATGAGGAGGAGTGTTATGGATGTCCAATCCTTGAAGAGAATACCCCTGATGCAAATGCACCTACAACACCTAGCTAAGGAGGTTCTGGTTACTCCATGTGTTTTCCATATTTTTTTATCTTAAGTTGCTACATAGTTTTCCATATTACTGTTTTATAGGCTTATACAGGCAGTTCTATGCTATTGGAACACCCTGGTCTCCCTACTCAGCGTAAGGATTTTTTAATTTTGAGCATAATCATTTTGATCCTTTTGAGTTCCTGGGGTGGTGGCTTCACTCCCTCAAGCCACCATAGCCTGTACCTCCCTATGTATTTCTGAATTTTTACGATTAATAGAATATTGCAGCTTGACAAAAAAAAATATCAAACTAACTCATGATGCATGTCGAATATACATCTCCAGTCAAATAAATTCTATAATATATCTCGTCCACCTTCGAAACTAGAGGAATTAGTACCTCTTACAACAAATTCAAAGGCATCGACACCCCCACCAGAAGAGGCATCAATACCTATGTCGGGAGAAAAAATAGACTAGAGAGAAACATAGATATCTCCATCAAGATTAATCTCACCCACTGTTGGTGCTTCTCTAGTATGCAACAGGGTAGACATTCATTATGAATGGGGCTCATAGAAATCTAATCTATGATAGAGGACTATTGTTGAATTGGAAAGATCTAAGAATTTTCTAGGACTTGTTAGTGAGTCTATTCAACATTTGAACTCTGTTATGAATAGATGGGCATATGGGGAGAAGAATAACATCATCATCATGAAGAAATTTTATTAAGAAATATGAAAATTCCAATAATAAATAGTTAACAAGTGAATTAACAAGTCAGCCCTGCAGATAAAATGAAAAATAAAAATGTAGGAAAAAAGTGCAAGTCAGCCTCAAGTGAAATTCATGTGACTTGATGTGTATAAATAGAGAGCTCCAACAATTCATTTGAACATGCATCACATACAAGACAACTCCTCCTCTTTGGTGCGCAATTCTAGTAGGGCAAGTGAAGCGAAGATTCATAAGAAACTATTGAAGACTCTTATCTCCCTTGGGTTCGCTACTTTTTCCTCTTAAATATTCACACCTTCTCTATGACTACTCTGTGACCCGTGATGCACACTTTCTCTTTATAACTAGGTTCATGACTAGATGTTTGGCATACCCTTGTGAATAAGGGTTCTTCATGTTATGAGTGTTGTACTCTTATTATTGGAAAGATATTCTTAAGAAAAGTTGTTGGGTTTTTTCCTCATTGGGTTTCCAAGGGTAAAATCTTTGTGTCTACTGTGCATGGTTATCTTTTAGTGATCCTTGTTTATTTTTGCTGCAAGTGTATGTTGAAATTTCAATGTATAATTATGCAATGATAAAAGTGGGATGATAATCATTAGTAAATAATTATAAATATTTTAAATTGTACTACTAAGTTATAAAATTCAATATGGTATCAGAGAAGTACTAAAAGAATCCATTGTTAGTGAATGCTTCCGCCTTAATCTAGAAACTAGGGATTCCAAGTTTGGACACTTCTAACCACAGATTGGACTTGAAATTAGCGTTCAAGAACTCGCCTTAGTAGGGAACTTTTATTTGTGGAGGTCTGAAAAAGTAGGGTCCGAAAAATTAGGTTAAAAAAATTAGGCCCCAAAATATAGGGTCCAAAAAATTAGGCCCAAAAAAATAGGGCCTGAAAAATTATGCCCAAAAAAATAGGGTCTGAAAAAATAGTCCCGAAAAATTAGGGTCCAAAAAAGCATGTCCAAAAATTGCAGACTTGGAGATTATGAAATGGGAGTTCATTTTGTGAAGTTCAAGCACATATTTATGGTATTGATAGTGACGTAACAAGAATATCTGAAGTGGTTGTTAAGACATATTTGTGATTGGTTTAAGGATCATTTTTAGAGGAGTGATAGAAGGTCCAAGGGTATCTTGGATCTAGTGCATTTTAGACACATGCAGACCGATGACAGTGGCATCCTTGGATGTATTCTTGTACTATGTATGTTTCCTTAGAAGACATGAAGACCAAGGATAGAGACTTCAGCAAGTCCTACGAGTTCAGGACTTGACAAAGAAGAAGATCAAAGTTTTGAGGACTTTTGTGATTTATGCAAGAAGGCAGGGATCAAGAGGGAGTCAACAAAACAATAAAATATAAGTATTTAATGTTTTTGTGCAATAATTGTTATTTATTCAAATTGAATTATTATTTTATTGATAAATAACATAATTGTTTAAATTAGTGGTAGTTAACCCTTGTGGAAATCTTTGTCATGTGTTACAGAATATGAGACAAAGATCCGTGATTAAGATATACCTGTGTTCTTATGGGAATATGCATCTAGTGCAATAGTTATGCTTAGATAAAGTGTCCTCACTTGATATTGGGAGAACAAGACTCTTGAGAGACACTCGTAGGAGTGAAGCCATAAAGGATATTTGTTTGTCTAGCATACACCCATATGCCGAGGAAAGAGAGGACGAATATTGTAGCCCTGATTAGTCATGTGTATGAGACTCAAGATGCTTAGCCTTGATTAGTCGTGTATTGACTAAGAGTGAATAAGGCTAGAGGTCACATTGCATAATCTATGTGGGAGTGCTCCATGATGAAGTGATCTATTTTGATTAGAGTGAGTTGACTTGTTTATTTGATAGGGGATCTCATCTCCTTATGAAATAGACAAAGTCTAATCTAATTTTGAATTTGACATGGGCTCTAAGTAGTGTCTGAGGATTCTTAGAGTTTGGTGAAGTCAACATTAGAGATCTATGTGGGAATAAATGTGTATGTGAGGAGATGACATATATGAATACATAGGGATCAACAATGTAGAAGGCAATAGGTTGCTTCAGTGTTGGATACTCAGATGTAGAGTGTTTGGATTCAAATGGATCAGGATAATCAGGTGCAGAGGGAGTAGAGTTCTCCCTCACAGAGGGATTAGTTGTAGCACAACTTGTTGATAATGAAGGAAGTTCCCCAATATATTAATCAGTTAGAGGGAGTACATAGTTGAGATCATGAGATATTCAGGATGGTGGAATGCAAGTCCATGACTGTACCTATGAAGGAAAATATGGAGAAGATGAGTGATTCCACTTCATATTCAAATCCGTTGGGCCCAATGATGTGAATATCTGTAGAACCTAAGTGATTCTACTTCAGATTTAGATTTGGTGATGTATAGGCAGTTGATCAGATCCTTGATGATATATTTGCTTTGTAGTGAGTACCATGAGCCAGTTTATGGTTGAGCCGAGACTCTTCCATTCGGTTGTGGAGAAGCATGGACTAAGGTACCTATGTGGTACAATTGGATATGGTCTAAGAGATGTCTCAAGTGATGAAGTGAAGCTGCAGAGATATACAGATTCTAATTGGGTGGAGTGCAGTGGACAGAAAGAGCACTTGGGGTGTTGCTTCAACTTTGATCAATTATGATTAGAGGGAACCGAGATTCTGTGGCACTCAGTACAATAGAATTAGAGTATATTGCATCCAGTGTCACAGGAGTACTATTTGATCTGGAGATCAAATATCACTTCATATGAGACATGGTGTAGAAGGAAGCAGTGAAGCTACATTATATATCCACAGATAAGTATACATTGGGAAGGCATTCACCCTTAGAGACTACTCATATGGCTAGAGGTGAATGTCTGATATAGAGTATTGATGGTTCTAAAATCAAGCAGTAGACGTTCATGAGAGATGGATGGCTCATACATCGTGATGCTTCTACGGATGGATGTCTTCCACTCATGGGGCCATGTGTATTTGGCTAGTGATGGATGGTCCTACATATGAGAAGTCTTGGGTGACTTCCATTCACGGGGCCATGGATTTGGCTAGTGATGGATGGCCCTACATCCTTCGGTGATTTCCACTCACGGGGTCATGGAGTTGACTAGTGATGGATGGCCTGACAGATTTGTAGTAGTTGGTGACTTCCACTCACGGGGCCATGAACTTGGCTAGTGATGCATGGCTCTACAACATTGGGCAGACTTTCTACCATGGGAAATGGACCATGTATAATTGGAGTACCACAGGGTCATAGATTTGTCTAGTGGACTGCCATGTGACCATGTGTTATGGTTAGTGGAGTACTATGGGGCCATATAATTTGGCTAGTAGACTACCACGGGACCATGAGATTTGGCTAGTCAAGAATGATACATTCACTCATGAGAAATGACCATGTGCACATAGTTATTGGTGAATGGACCTCGCATAGCCTTACTTAGACCATGTCTAACGGAAGAAGGATCAAGGTGCTGGAATGATCTGTGATTTAGATAGGAGTATGTGACACCGGGTATGGACATTCTCACCAAGTGTGATGCTTGGTGTGATGCAAAATGTCTCCCTCATTGAGAGGGATTGTTGATGTTTCTATAGTATGCAACATCAGGAAGACATTCATTATGAATTGGGATCAAAGTAATATATTCTATGATAGAGGACTATTGTTGAATTGGAAAGATATAAGAAGCGTTTGGGACTTCTTAATGGGTTTATTCAACATTAGAACTCTATGCATGAATAGATGGGCATATGGGGAGAAGAATAACATCATCATCGTGAAGATTTTTTTTTAAAGACGGAAAATCCAATAATAAATAGTCAACAAGTGAATTAAAAGGTAGACCTTGAAGATAAAATGAAAAATAAAAAATGAAGACAAAAAGTGCAAGTCAACCTCAAGTGAAATTCAAGTGACTTGATGTGTATAAATAGAGAGATCCAACAATTCATTTGAACACATATCACATACAAGACAACTCCTCCTCTTTGGCAAACAATTCTAGTAGGGAAAGTGAAGTAAAGACTCATAAGAAGCTATTGAAGACTCTTATCTCTCTTGGGTTCGCTACTTTCTCCTCTTGAAGATTTGCACCTTCTCTGTGACTACTTTGTGACCAGTGATGCACACTTTCTCTTTGTGACTGGGTTCATGACTAGAGGTTTGACAAACCCTTATGAATCTTTGTATGCATATTTTCATAGTGTATCATCATTGTGCTTGATCTTCCATATTTCACTGTGATAGAGTCTAAACACGACCAATGCATTTCGAGTGGACACTCCACCCATCTTTAGGATCCAATTGAAGTTGTGAGAAAAAATGTAAGAATGGTGAAAATAAATAGTGTTGGAAGGAAAAATAGCCATTAGGAAAAAATGGATAAATTATAGATTTTAAGGAGACAAAATAATATTAAATTAGATAAGGAACCTAATTTTAGGTTTGGATTTTTTTAAGAATTAAATAAAGTTATAAATTAATGTAGATAAACTATAAAGAGAAACAGTGGTTAAAATTTGGTTAATTAGTTTAAGAAAGGATGGTAGTTTTAATTTGGTTAATTAGTTTAAGAAAGGGAGGTAGTTTTGAAAAAGAGGGAGTAATCATAGTTAAAATAATAAATTAAATTAAATGGGGGAGGGGTTTGGATTTTTTTTATAAAATTAAAGGCGGTTGGTATATGGGGTTCGGAAAATTAAAATTAAATTAAGTACTTAGAAGTAAAGTAATTCTAATGGAAAAATAAAAGAAAAAGATCTAAAAATTTTGTCAGTTTTGACCAAATATATAAATGAGTAAAAAGAGATTAATTAGAACGGAAAGAACAAATCTTAAATAAAGATTAATTAGAACGGAAGGAACAAATCTTAAATAAAAAAGGGGGATTATTAAACTAAATTCAAGCATAAATAAAGTAAAAATAAATTAGTAAAGGGGTACAGAAAGATAGAAGAAAATGAATTAAAATAATAAAAATTTATATTTAATTTATTTATATATATTTTATGTTGTTAATAATCATTTAAGTTGTTAATAATATTTTAATAAAGAGAAATTAGTAATAATAAAATAAAATAAAATAATAATCAATATAATAATAATTATTAGAGATGAGGAGGAATAAAAATGGAAATAAAATTTTCGGTAGTCGAAAGTACAAGACATAATTTGGATTAAATAGAAAATAGAACATAAGAAAAATAAGAGAGGGGTAAATTATTTATAGAAAGGGAATGTGAGGAGGAAAGGATGGGAGGGGAGTTGATAAAAAGATAAGGGAATGAACTGGGGTAAGGTTAGAAAGAGAAAAAAGAAAGAAATAATTTAAATAGGCAAAGATTAAAATCAATGACGAAGACGATGGATTAAATGTTGTCGAGATTGACTTAGTTTGCAGCCATCATCGTGATTGGCTTAGTACTATCTTGGGTATATCCTCCTTGTTCCATTCCCTTCCTTTTCATGATTGAAGGAAGAAGTTGAGGATGGTTACCTAGTGGTTTGGAGGAGTTACAACTGACTAAGTTAGTTTGCATAACTTTCTAACTTCCCTCATTTTCAAATTTGTATTTATTTTTTGTGATTTTTTGAGGGAATTCACTCTTAATTCATAGGAAACATGCGAATGATTTGATTCTTGTTAGCGTGCAAGATGTGAACTGTCAGTTTGTTAGGCATTCACTCCTAATGAACTAGCAAGGTGCAAATGATTCACTTCGAATGAACTAGCAGGATGCGAATTATTAGGGAATTCACTCCTAATAAACTAGTAGGCTGTGAATTTTCTCTTTTTAGGTTGGAACTCTTCAGAATGAATGGGAAAGAGCTGGGATTTCACTTTTAATGCTTAGGGCCACCAATAAGAGTCAAATCATAGGATTTTACATCCATAAATGTCCTTTTCTGAGCATACAATGAAACTTTTAAGTGTTGTATTTTGAACTATCATCACAGACGAAGAAGTGTCAATTTGAGCTATAACAACTATGCCTTTGGTGATCATGGGTAAGAAATATTTAAGGAACCAATCTAATAAAAATTCAAGTTGGATTTTGATTTTACACAATGTGTGCTACCAAGTCCATTCATAAATGTGGTCAGCAATACACGTAGATTTGTTTTGTCGAAATTCTATAAGAATATTCAAGCCAAGGTTGTGGTGAAATATGAGTTGAAAGCATGTTAAAAATAAAGTGGTGATGGACCCAAAGGTGGTATTTGTGCATGTTGGTAAGTTGGAATACCATTTAGTTGTTGTACATGTGAGGATTATTTGAAAGAGATTAAGGCGGACCTTCTACTATGTTGTTGGATGAACACCAAAGGTGAAATGAAATCACGTGGTTGGATGGGTCATCCCCTTATTTTCCTTCAAAATTTGGAATGTATGAGGGTAACTTAACCAGCGTTTGCAACCATACTAGGTCACTGACTCTCTACTAGATGGGGTCAATCACGAGTTTAGATAAATAGAGGAGATTTAAACTATCCATAAATGAAAATTTTGTTGGATAGGGGCCTATCATTGTGTGTGGCAGGATATTTTCTCTTCCTGGTGCGAAAGGACTAAGGATTGATTACTATCACACGTGTGTGCAAGTTAAGTGGGGACCTCCCTCGTCAAAGACAGGGAAAGGTATAGGTCGTGGAACTCCTCCTTTGATGGGAGGGATATTTTGAATCCTTAAGGAATGCAAGGTGGTGGTAGGTCCGCTAGGGTGCTAAATGTGATAGAATAATGTGCAAAATATAGGAACTAAATAAAAATTGACAAATGCAACAATATGATGGTCATAGTTAACAAATGAAAATGGTGAAATAATGTCTGTTGAATGAGCATATATTTGGATTTTTAATTTGCTTCTCAATTTCACAAGGTTCTTTTAATTTAGAGAAACAATATTGTGATCCTATCCTGATTGATCATCCTTCCTCTCAAAAATAGTCATTGGACCTTCCAATATCTCTCTTGTCAAATTGTTGTGAACCCACCAAAGATGGCTAGTGAATGTATCTATGAATCAATTATAATGAAGGTTATTGAGGCTATATTATGAAAGGAATTAGAGGAAATTTGTATGAAAAATGGTCCTCCTAAGGAAAATACTAAAATAATAGTATAGAGACAGAGAGAGCAAAAAAACTACTTTTTTGGATCGTATTTTCAGCGTATCTTCTTGTAGGTTTGCTCAATTTTCAAGCGGGAGCACTCGTTGGATGCAGAATTAAATTATGCATCCAACGAGTACCCAACTTGCATAATTTTGAAAACATTTAGATCATGAAAATTGAAAATACATATAAAAAAACGTGTTTCTAGTGAGAGAGAAAACGTGTTTTCAAGTATTTTCAATTTTTCGTGATGTAGATGATGTTTAAACTATGCAAGTTGGGTACTCGTTAGATACAGAATTTAATTCCGTGTCCAACGAGTCCTCCCTCTTGAATTTTGAGTAAATATACAAAGAGATAAGTTGAAAATACAATCCAAAAAAGTAGTTATTGTTTTTTCCCTCCAAATTTTCTATATGCACCTCTTTTGATTTTTTAAGCATTTTGATTGGCTAATACATGATGACATGGAATTTGAATTAGGGTTGGGCAAACCATTTTTAATCCAAATTTCCTCTAATGACTAGTAACATTTTCAATAACTAACAAAATCTAACTCAAGTGTAAATGCATCCCACAAATTCCACCTAGTGAAAATCCTAGTTTTTTTATACTAAGATACATGCACCAAGTGTGGATTAGAGGTTCGGTCTTGAAAAATAAAGTGTCCCCTACACAAATAGCTAGGTAGCACAATGTTGCAAACAAAAAAAAAAATCAACCTTGGCTTTGGTGCCCTTGGGTACCATGCTTTCTTATCCGAGTTTGATCACACTTGCTTATAGCAGGATTTAAAATTTCCCTAAGAGTCAACAACCACTACTATTTCATATGAAGAAGATTAGTGGGAATTATTTGGATGCCTAGCTTAACCAATCATAACCTAAATAAAATTTGTTTTCAACAACCATTATTGTTTCATATGAAGAAGATTAGTGGGAATTATTTGGATGCCTAGCCTAATCAATCACAACCTAAATAAAATTTGTTTTGTGACCTCTTTGATAAAGTATTTTAGTCGGTTAGGATTACACTAGAAGTTGATTTTAATGGGTCAAACTTTGATTAAATGGTGTGACAAGGGAGGTATTTCAAATCTTACAATTTTTTTGATTAATCAAGGTCACTTGTGAATGCAAGATGAAGAGCATACTCGAAATGAAAGGAGTCTTTAAGTCCCTTGGTGTGTGCCTCAAATGAGATATGCACATGTGTTTTGAAAGCAAAAATAGTAGCTTTGAAACTAACACATGAGAGTATAAAGTAAAGAGATGTGAACATAAGTGTTTTGTTACTCCCAATTAATCTCTAAGTGTGAATGAATTACAAAATATAATTTTAAAGTAGCTCACTTTGAAACAAAGTAGCCTTTTAAAACACTTGTTATTTTTCCTCTCTATGAAGCCTTTTTTTTGCAGTTATGCAATGTTTATTATGTACTTGAAACTTCAACCACGAAATTCATTTTCCACGCTACCAAATCTGGGTTCTCCCATGGATTTGTGGGC
Source organism: Larix kaempferi (assembly GCA_027924585.1). Classification (NCBI taxonomy): domain Eukaryota; kingdom Viridiplantae; phylum Streptophyta; class Pinopsida; order Pinales; family Pinaceae; genus Larix; species Larix kaempferi. The sequence continues at coordinate 43,129,430 of BSBM01000047.1, forward strand.
TCTTGACACTTTCAAATTATCCCTAGGGCCAACATATATGGATCCCCCACTAGATTTCACAACCCACATGATTTTTTGGGCATTTTTTACACTCTAAAACATGGCTCTTTCTCTCGTTACAATTTCTGTTATTTTCCTTGTTGGGAATGCATAGCTTGCTGGGAATTGGAGTTTGGTTTCCCAACAATGGAATGGGAATGAAGGGAAACAAATTCCCATGAGAGAAATTGACTTCTAGGTACACAAAATTGATCCCATACTTAGCCATACGAATTTATGGGTTCAACCCATGCTCCATTAAATTCATGAGTTGATTTCTTAGCTTCCTTCTTACAACATATTGCGATCATAAATTAGAAAATCCAATAGGGAATTGAAGTTAGAGAGATATCATAGGTTGGAATTGCTTGATAAACCTAGTGAAGGAAAGGAATCTTTGAAGGTTTGGTGGCTTGTACCTTTCTATGCCAACACTGAATAACACTAGAGGGAAGGGGCACCTAAGGGACTGTGTAGAAAAGAAGGGGACCTTCCTTGTATCAGGTGTGGTAGGTAATGTGGGTGCCAAGGATGGCTAAGACCAATTGAGATGCATGTAGCTCTGTGGTTGAACTCACTAGCTTAGCATTCACCTTCCTTGTCTCTTTGTATGCTTGGTAAACCCAGTTGTGTGCTAGCTTAGCATGAGAGTGTGTTTCTATGGATGTGAGTGAACCTGTGTAGTTACTCCTTATTGGATACATATCCCAGCTCGGGGGTGTCCTCTTAGTAGAGAGATAAAGTGCTAGACAGAGTGCCTATGGTTGGGTGGAACGTTATTGTTCCATAGCCAGTTGCTTGAGAAACTTCATTGACAAGATAAGTGCTTACTTGTTAATCTATTGTTGTGTTTAAATGTGCATGGTTATTATTCATATGCATGTGATGAATATGATAGTATACACATGTTGTGTGTGTAATTAAATTATCTTATGCTGTGTATTTTATTATGCATCTGCACACACATTTGAGTGCTTATGAATTCCATAATATGGTCGTGTGGGAGAAATTTAGAAACTCATAAATCGTTCATGTCCTGCTAGCTTTGTTGGATTGATGAGTAGGGACACAACATACCTCCATGAGAATAAGGAAATGTTGGAATCTCGGGGTTCTAAGTAATGTAATAGAGAGGATAGATCAACAACAATAGAGGAACCTGACTAGATGAATCACCTAAGTGCCATAAGTTAAGGCATGAGTTATAGAAATAGAAGATCCCCCATTCTTAAAGAAAGAGGCAGAAGCCTAGTTGGTTAATATTAAAAGGAACATGATTCTATACATTTAAACTCCCTATAAAAAAAACTAAGTTTGTTATAGGAGAAAGAATGAGGTACAAGCCTAGTTGGTTAATATTAAAACACACATGATTCTATACATTTCAACTCTCTATAGAAAGTAAGATTGCTAGTTATCAGTTGATGGATGATGCATATCTATGGTGGGATCATCTAAATAAGAAAGAAAAGGTTGATGAGGAACATGTGGACTTGAGTCCTTTCAAAAATAACTTTGAGGGCAAACTGTGCATAGGGAAGGTGTACTTTTGTGGAAAGGGAGATTAGTAGTAAATACTCAAGGACGTCACCATAAAAAATGAGGATTCAGGAATATGAATGAAATTTCATACAATTGGATAAATATGCCCATGGAATTAGTGAATATTCTCATGTTGGTCATTAAGTTTGAGGTATGGGAGATCATATTAGGGATATAGTATGAAGTTCTAGTCCCAATAAATTGAGAAATGTTATGTTATGAAGATGCCAATGTGAAGCTAAGGTATAAAGGAAGAAATACTTGAATGGAAAACTCAACCAAAGAACCAACAATTAAAACACTTGGCAGGAATAATTTGACTAGAGGGACCCTAACCTTGTGCCCTATTTAGAGTATGGAATGGGACCTCTAACCTTGTGCCCTATCTCGAGTGTGGAAGGGGAAAAGGTCAGAGAAAGAATAAATTCAAGTGATAAAAATGTGGGAAGAGGGGGCATAAATTAGATCAATTCCTTGAGAAAGAAAATACAAATAATAATTAGGAAACCATATATCCCCAATATGAGAAATATGTACCAAAGGAATAAATTCAAATGATAAAAATGTGAGAAGAGGGGGCATAAAGTAGATCAATGTCTTGAGAAAGAAAATACAAATAATAATTAGGAAACCATATAGGCCCTAGTATGAGAAATATGTACTTTGTTGAATTCGAGGGAGGGGATTGTATCATCATCGATCTTCTTCCCTTTTGAAATTATCTGCATTAGTTTTAATGTCACCTTGGGTGATGATATTAGTTGTTGTGTCAAGGTGATGATACACGTCAACAATATCTACATTTATGCACTTTGGTTGTTAAGTATTTTTTTATGATATTTGAAAACCTATATAAATGACTAGTCATGTTACTTGTATATATCAACAGGCTAGAGATTTGAATACATCACTTATGGTCCTCTTCCCTTAAAATATGTTTGATTTGTAATAAGTTTAGTTGATCATGACATAGAATGTAATTTTGATTAGTAATAAGAATTGTTTTGTGTTTTGCAAACATTTCATGTGTAATGAACATAGGAATTGTGATTGGTGGGTGATTGTTGATGATACTCCTTCAATGGTATTGAATATACAATTTGTCAAAGTTAATCTATGTCACTATATGATGGTGTTGTTGGCGGGATTCCCCTTGTGATATTGTATGTCCAAGAATACTTATCGATAATATGTGTTTTATGGTATTCCATGTTGATGAAATTAATTTGATATAAATACTCGATGGTATTGAGTGTATGGCGATATTGATTGATGAATTTCTCTTTAATATGATACATTTCATGACGTGGTTCAAATGAATCTATCTATGTCAATTATATATAATTTTATTGAATTTGCTTTAAAATGTTGTATGGTGTGTGACCCATTATTCAAAATGTTCTCTTACAATGCATGATGCAATTTATTTTTTATGGAAGTAGTTTCCTTAGGATTATGTGCTTGAATGGTATTGTTAATGGTTGAAATATAGTATGATCATGTTTTGATGATTATGACATGAGGATAATATATGATCATGTTATATTATGATGGGTAGTAACAAAATTATTAACACATGATATTGTGGAAAATGTATAATCAATGATAATTTGTGAGTAAGCTAAGTTGACTTGCACTTGAATAAAATCAATGGCTTAGTATGAGTGTCATAAGAATGTATTAGTATGGTTAGTTGACCATAAACAAGTTATACAACTTGACGAGAACTTGACATTGTTCTCTTTTTTTTGGAGGTCAATTTTAGTAATTGCTTTTATCTCCATTTCAAAAAACGGGTAGCATCATTTTTCATTTTGAGCCATTTTTTTGTGATTTTGAATCTTGTTGGTCATAAAAAAAATGTAGTTTTTATTTACAAATGTCTTTTTTCAAAGTTAACAAAAAAAATGTATTTAGTAGCTACTTATAATGAAACAATATGTACATTTTGGAATTTTTTTCACATTTAGAAGTTAGTTGTAATGAAAAATATATACATTTTGGAAGTTTTTTCTTTAAACTTTCCTCTTAAATAAGTTATTTTTATGGACAAATTTGTAAAAAAAGAGAAAATATAGACATTTCAAACCATTTTTAAAGTATTTTGAGAGATTTTATGTATAAAAATTATACTATTTAACATTATTTTCCATAAAGTAATGATTTACAGGAACTCAACAACAATTATACTATATATTTGTCAATAACCTATTAAAACATTATATTTATTCTTAAAATAAAATTTTAAAATCGAAACATTATAAAAATATACTAAATTTTTTTTAATCAAATTTAACATTTTCCTCAACAACATAATACTAATCAAAAATATTGTGTAAATCAAAATATTTATTGGAATCAACATTTCTTGGAGATTGTCTCTCTTCCTAAACCTCATTATGTTATGTCATGAACAAATACCCCTTATCACCTTCAAAAAAATATAACAAAATAAATGAATAATCAATAATGATAAATATTTTTTTTTTAAATTAAACTAAAGTTTAAAAAATAAAAAATAAACATTTAAAAAAAACAAATAAACAAAAATAAAACATTTAAAAAAACACAAATAAAAAAAATATAATACAAAACCTTTAAAAAAACAAAAACAAATAATAAAAAACATATAAAATACAAACAAATAACATAAAACTATAAAAAAACAAACTAGAGAAACATAAAACAAACAAAATAAAGCATACATAAAACATTTAATAAAATAATATATAAATAAACTATATTAAAGTAGTGTTATGCATAGGTTTCATATGGAGTGGAGAGTGCATAGAGGGGTGCGATTCTCGGAATCACGCCACCCTTTAAGCGTCATTCCAAGTGGTAGCACCGTCACTTCGAGCGGCGCGATTCCCAGAATCGTGCCCCCTCTATGCTCTCTCCACTCCATTAAAAGACTACGTTACATTGTTATAAATATGTTTTATTTATGTTATTTTTGCATTTGTTGTTTATAGTGTTTCTTTTGTTTTGTTATATTTTTTAATTTGTTTTTCACATAATTTTGTATTATTTGTTTTGTTTTTATATATATATATATATATATATATATATATTTTTTTTTTAATATTGGTTTTTTTATTTTTTTTGTTTTTTTAATATTTATTTTTTTGTAATGTTTTAATGTTTTATTTTGATTATAATATTTAGGGTAATTTTTTAAAAAATTCTCAAGTATATTTGAATTTTTTCATTTAAAAAAAATTATGAAAATTAACAAAAAAAAATTTAGTTATTATTATTTTTATATAGTTTTTTTTTAGCTTTTTAATATATTTTTTTTAATATGTTCTGTTTTGTATTTTTGAATATTTGTTTTGTATTTATTTTTTAATGTTTTGTTTTGGTTTTTAATATTTAGTGTAATATTTATTTTTTAAATTAAGTATAGTTTAATTTAATAATATTTTAATGTCTCTTTTATATATAATTATTTTTAATGTGTTTTATGTTATTTATTTTATGTTTTTTATATTTTTATATTTTATTTTAGCAGTTTTGTGGTAATGATATTTGTTGTTAGGATCACAATTTGAAAAATGGTTTAATTTTAACTCTCCGTTAAATACAGGTGATTCTGGGAGCATCACTTTTTGATTGAGGATTTGAGTTAGGGTTTTGATTGCAACCACATCAATTGGGGTTTCAAAAAGTTTGTAAATAACACAAAAAATGAGTTTTATGGCTAGAGTTCTCATTTTGAGTATAAAGTTATCATCAAGTTATATAACTCGTTCATAGTAATCTATTCACCAATGTGGTTTTTTCACCATGTTGGTTTGTTTACCAATGCAATTTTTTCACCATGGTGGTTTGTTTGGAAACTTGTTCACTGACATGGTTTGTTCACCATGGTGGTTTGTTCACATGCATGTTTTGTTCGCCATGGTGGTTCACTAACTGGCGTGGGTTTTTCACTAACGTGGTTTATTTATTGTGGTGACTTGTTCATCGTGATGGTTTGTTCACCATGGTGGTTTGTTCACTAGTGTGGTTTATTCATTGAGGTGTTTGATTCACGAACATGGTTTGTTCACTATGGTGGATTTCTTATAGATGTTGTTCATTCACTATTATGTTTTTTCACCACGGTAATTTCTTAACCATTGTGGTATATTCACCATAGTGTTTTATTCATTATTATTTGATGTGGGTTTTTCACCATCTCCATAATGGATATTCTTTTATTATGTGGCCTATGGTTGATAATTTTCTTTTATTTATTATTATTGCATTGAGTTCCAATATGGTGAGTTACCGGAAGTAATGACCCTTATTTGTTTATATGTGATTACATTTAGGTATGTAGCCTCCCTAGGAAGGATGAGTTGTAACACCACATCTTGCTTACTATGCCTTATTCGGTTATAGTTATTTAGTTGGTGTTTGACCTACTTGTTATTATTGTAGGACGAGACTCGTTGTCAATGCTATTACCCATTTCATGGTTGTTACTTAACTAGCATTTGCCCCTGGAGGGGCAAAAGAAACGCCGAATGGAAAAATCCAACTTTTTCATAGAAATATTGGGTGTAAAACAATATAATATTGACTTTAAATATTTATCAAAAGTCACCATCTACAGTCGATACAGTTTTATGAAGGTACAAACATGTTGAGATAAGGGCGGAAAAGATGACGTCCCTCCTAAGTATGCACAAAATCAACTTAATGGTGGTCCGATCTAACATTTCTCTGTTGCGTTGTCCATGCCCAGAATTAGAAGAGAGTTGTTTACGCAGCTTTTTTTTTGCACATGGACTGGATAAAATATTTGTTGATTTATGGTCAAAATAAAGCTAAGAATTGATCCTAAACACCCATAATTAGCCTAGAATTGGAATGGACAGTTGTAGAATGTGCCCAGAAATGTGTTTAGGACGTTGAAATATGTCCAGGGTGGGTTTTTTTTTATTGTCGTATGGGGCTGTTCATTCTCTGGTTTGAAAAAAATGTACTAAGAACTTTGATTATAATTCAAATTGTTGTTTATTTAATTTATTACTTTTGGCAGACATTGAGATCTCATGTTTTTGCTATATCTCAAAATGTTCAACAAACACATGAATAATTTATTTAATTTATTACTTCTGGGAGACATTGGAGATCCCATGTTTTTTGCTATATCTCAAAATGTTCAAGTTTTCTGTAGTGACACGATTTTGGACACAAAGAGATCAATGTTTTGTGGGAACATCCTCCCTTGGCGACCACTGCTCTTGCAACATCCTTCAGTATGAATCTTACAGGTTGTGTGATTTCCATATTTTAGAGCAAGTCTCAACATGCATATGGGCCAAAAAATTATTACTATTTTAAAATTATACAATTTGAAAATAATTTTTTTATTGGTGTTAGTTTTATTATTTATTAGTTGGATATTTTTGAAAAACTTAAAATGATATGTTTGAAATTATTTTTTCTTTATTTAAAAAGTTAGCAACAATGTTGTGAATTTGTAGGTAGAATTTTGATATCATAATTTTGGGATATTTTTATTATATTGGTAAATTGATAATGATAATTCAGATTAATTAATTATATGAGTATAGATTTATTTTAATTTTGGATGTATTAAACAACGAGAAAAATTCATTAAGATGTAAATATTGTGATAGTTAAAAAAAAATTAAGTTAAGACGGATTTATGCCCATGCTTATCTATCTATATATATCATTGGTCCATATCTTTTACTTAGTTTATGTTTGTACACCGTAAACTTTGACAATCAAATTGTTATTAGGAGGGGAGTCCATTATCTCACAAACAAGTTAGTCTAGTACACCAATTTGATGCCTAACTAAACCATGAGACAACATCTTTTTATACATTTATAGATATAATGATTTTAAATATATTATATTTATTTATTATAAATATATGTAAATTTGAAATTTTGATTTTTATTTAAATTATATTTGAAATAATAATAAACATTTAATTTAAAATTAATTTGCTTTAAATTAAATATATTAAAAAGATAAAATTTAAAATCATTTTTTAACACATTCACAACTAATATAAACATTTAATAAAGTATAAAATAATTAATTAAAATATTATATTTTAATATGAACGGTTTCACTTTTTCATAAGCTTGAATTACTTTAATTATTCATTATATCATGTTGATAGATGTGCAATATTATACACCAATCATGAAGTATCATATATCCGTAAAGATTCTAAGAAGAGAAAATATTGACTTTTTTAAACACAAATCAGAGTAACATAGAAATAAAAAAACAAAGTGCAACTTTGCATAAACTTGAATACACAAATAATAAATAGATGGAGAAATTGCTCTCCTAAATAATAATTTGTACAAACAAACTTTTTACTTCTCTTTTCCACTTTTCCAAATGAATTCAAACATCCCCATGTTAAAATGTTATGCATGCCTCAAACTTTGCTTACATACATAAACTATACTCCTATACTCCACATGAAAGAAGTTCAAACAATCCATAAGTACATGAAGAGGGAGAACCTCGTGTCACAAAAATAACATTTTTTTTCATCCAAGATTCTTAGGAATTCTAGAGCACTCTATATATTAGTTTGCCATGATGTTCCAATCAACTGTTTCAAGGTAGACTTCGCCATGAGGCCTCTACACCCTGTTGGATTGCTAGCTATAGGGAAAATCCCAAATCGCTAAAAATTTTCCACTGTCTACCATATTCATCCAAGAAGATAAAGAAGAAACATCATCATATTGTGACTGGCAAAATTGCAAATTGCTATAAAGTTACCACTATCTACTATATGAAGACCAAAAGCAAATACTAATCCTTGACTATGACCATCTCATAATCTATTATTTGACTTGAAGTATACTTACAACAATTATATGCATAATACCTAAACTAATTCACTCCAATCAAATCCTTGTATATAAAGTTTACTCTGTAATGATGGTAATCCCATCTTCTCTTGCAACAAATAAAACACAATACTTATTGTAATTTAATCTCTTATTGTTGGAAGAATATTTTTATCAGGTTTGTCTCCACAACTCCACCAACACCACAATGTTGACAACCTCAGCCTTCCTACTGTGGTGCAGTAACTACTGGTGGCAATTTACCATGTTATGGAAATTTTCTAGCTTTTCACCGAACCCAATAGGGTATGTTACCACGTCCATTGCATGTCTTCTTTTAGACCTTAACCACAAACTCTACCTCATCACTAATTAGGGAGGAATATAAATTAATGTAGTGAGAAACATGTTTTCTAGCGTAATTGCAACAGATAAGAAGTGCGCTAAAGGATATGATACAAAAGTTCTCAATTTATGCGTGTCTCAACTTAGTATAAATATACCTTAATCTTTTGCATTGATTAGATCAGCTAAGATTCAAGCTTAATCTAGGATTTATTAACCACATACACTAATGAATCATGAGATGTAAACTTTTATGATTGTGAAACTTGAAAAACTTGAGAAAAGTTTATACCTAAACCCATTTTGACCATTTTTTAGCAACAATGGAAATAGTATTGTTATGTATATTATATTTTTTTAATGTAATAAATTATCTTGATGTAAGCATGACATTGGCTCATCCAACAAACGTCTCTTGCATGCTCATGTATGCTAGGGTTGTAAAATGAGTTTCTCAACACAACATAGACCCATAAGTTTCAAGACTTTCATTTTTAGCATCAACAAGTTATAGCAAGAAAGAAACATTTAATTATTTCTCGATATTGAAAGACAACGAAAAACCAAAAATATACTGCAGAACTTTGGTTGTTTCGATACTTTTGGTCCACGATAAGTAATATTCAGTACTTAAGGCTTCAGTGGGGAATCCCTTACTGGCATGAATGGAAAGTTGAATCATGAAGTAACTATTCCAGCACTGCTTCTCCCGATCGGTTCCCCTACGAATTATGGAAACAATTCGGCAATTTATTGGCTTTCCAAATTATGGCAATTGGCACATACGTCTGTAATAGAACGAGAAGATTCCCTTTGAAAGAAAGCCAGTTTCTAATTATAAAAATGAGGATTAGAGAATTAATACGAGTCTTCGTATTAGTATTTCCGACATCCATTGCCCACCTGGACCAACCCCACTGAATACGAAGTTGCCTTCTCAGAGTGTTGGAGAGACTGGAGCGCAAAGATGGAGATGCGTTTGGATGAGTTGGAAGCATAGTAGTTGTATTTTCTACTTAATGATGGCGAGGCTGAACGGAATCCATTGTCATCAAACCATGATTGGAGAAATTTAGCTTCTTCAATGTCTGGGTTTATAAGGAGGTTGGTATTGGAGATGGTTCCAATGGTTTTTCCATTGAACTTTGTAAGACATCCACCTTTGATTGCAAGGATAAGGGGAGTAGCTAAACCTCGAAGTTTGACAAGTTGGGCACCCTCAATTGCACAGTGCTCCCCCCAAAGTGTGATGTCTATGCTAAACTCGGACATGTCCCTCACGCCAACTATTTGACGAATGGTTTCAGACCCATCTCTTTTGCGTATAGTTGATGCAGGTGAAACAAAAATAACAATTCCAATAAGGTCAACCATGGAATTTAGGGGTGTAGTTTGGATATCATGGATAGATTTAAAGTGGAAGTAATGAAAATGGATCAATGGGCACTCCTCTAAACATGTTTGAATTGTTGAGGAGGGGTTAAGGAAAATCTCAAAAGCACTTTTCAAATGGTTGTATGTAGGGTTGACTGGTTTGATTGTGCCATTTGAGATCGTGTAAACTACGCCAACTTGTATTGTGTCGTACAAGGATGTGGCTAAGTCATTAAAAGCAGAGATATGAATCTCATCTTTGGTAGCACTAACAAGGTCAAACCCAAAGAGTTTTCTTGGCCCTTTTTGATTGGTGTAGGCGTTCATATTTGTCTTGGCAGTTACTCACCCTTGTATGGTCCAATTTTTTTTGTAAGGGTTGAGCGATGTGAATTGAACAGTAGTTGTAACAAGGGTTGGGGTTGGATTTGACGAGGAAGGTATGGAAAGCAAAGGGTTTTGGGGATTAAGCGCAATGTTTTCTGGAATAGATGAACTACTATGGGAGGTAAAGTTAGGGGTGAAGTTGAAAGGGGATGGTTCTCCAGTAATTGCTGCTTCCAATGTGACAAATTCAAATGTGGCCAATGCGATAGTCCTGGAAACAAGAATTAAGGTAAGTGAAAAAAAAATGTTAAAATAAAGTGAAGTAAGGAGTACAAAACTAAATAAGTGAAATTGAAGGTGTGGAAAGGAAAACATACGTTGTATTGTGTATAGTGTTGCATGTACACTTGCTGATTTTGATGATTGAACCTTCTCGAATTTTGTGGCTTTCCACAACTTGATTGTAGCTAGTTGGAAGCAATGTTTCGTGCTTATGAATTCCATCAGAGATAGAGATTCGGAAGAGTATAGAATGGGAGCGATTGACCTATGCCCACTGTCCACTTCAATTGATCTTACAAACCCACAATTTTTATCTTACATCAAAATAAAAAAATCGCATGGCAGCTATCCTCTTGCATTGATCATCTCTCAGTTACATCCCCAGAGAGTACATGGGTCCCTATTCCTGTAGTAGCATCCATATGGGAGCCACGACCGTTCGTTGATGAACATAAAGACCACTTGAGTGAAAAAGCTAGATAAAAGTTTAGCAAACCTCTTTAAGTTCATGGTCCATCTTTCAGACAAAGTTTATGCTAGGAGTTGGATGCCCAAATGCATTATACATACAAAATACATGTCTCAAGTTAAACACCCAAGTGTTAATTTTAATGCCACAACGTGATTGTAGCTAGTTGGAAGCAATGTTTTTTGCTTATGAATTCCATCAGAGATAGAGATTCAGAAGAGTTTAGAACGGGAGTGGTTGACCTATGCCCACAGTCCGCTTCAATTGATCTTACATCCCCACAATTTTTATCTTACATCAAAATAAAAAAAATCGCATGGCAGTTATCCTCTTGCATTGATCATCTGTCGGTTACATCCCCAGAGAGTACATGGGTCAGTACATGGGTCCCTATTCCTGTAGTAGCATCCATATGGGAGCCACGATCGTTCGTTGATGAGCATAAAGACCACTTGAGTCAAAAAGCTATATAAAAGTTTAGCAAACCTCTTTAAGTTTATGGTCCATCTTTCAGACAAAGTTTATGCCTGGAGTTGGATGCTGCCCAAATGAATTATACATACAAAAGACATGTCTCAAGTTAAATGCCAAGTGTTAATTTTAATGCCACGAGAATGTCCAAATGTCAAAACGCTCACACTTTCAATAACCAAATGAACAGGATATTCCTCATGGTTCATATTTGCAACACTCATGTTGTCGTCGATACTGTGAAGTTCCTTTGCCTCTAGACTCATGCCTTCTTGAAAATAAAAAGCAAAGGAGTTAACAAAGCTTTTGAATGGGACACTTATAGTGCAAATTACAAGTCAGCAAGCAATATGTCATCTTTACAGTGTGTTAATGCATGGATAAATAAATACTTGAGGATCTTTGCCATCTTATGACAATCATAGGTTCTTGAGGATATAACTGGGTGAAGGTGACATTCAAAAGATGAATGTGGCATATTGCTTAGTTTGTTGGTAAGTCCAGAGATTGCCAATATTGTTCTTTCTAAAAGTAACAAAACTTGGTTCTCTTGCACATGGCTCGACTTACTCCAGGCATTGAAGCTGACAAAATTCTGTAGGTGTATAAACATTTTTAAGAAATCTAGTGATTAATTATTTTCCAAAGAATAAAAAATATTTGCAAACTTAAAGGGGCGACATCTGCTTTTAGTTGAAAATTCATAAGTGATCTTCCCATCCCAGAACTTCATCCTGAGTTGCAAAGCATAGTTGCGCTATTGTTATAGAATTTTCAGAAAAAAATGGAGATCAAGATCAGATGGATGGATTCCATACAACCTTAAATTCAGAAACATCGTTGGGGCTGGGACTAAGATTGGATGATGGGAAATTTGAAAGCAGCCCCTGGATGGGATTCAGATGACATTATAATATATTTCCATATCACACTTGCTCAAATATGCGCTCACTTGGTACAACATTACACCTTTGCCAGAAACCTCAGGTGGTTGCTTCCACCAATGGGTGATCTTTATATTAATGGTTACGAGAATATTTGACTTGTCTTCCTTTCTAAGTGTGCATTAGAAACTAATACCGGTGGCGTTAGCGAGACTACCCCTTACCAAATAATACTCAAAATCAGAGTTTCATCCTAGCTCGTGGAACGAGCCCCCACTGGCAAGTTCAGCTTACTAGACGAGCCATAACTTTAGCTAGCATTATGCAAACCACAATGTAGAAAGATGCAGAAAGAGAAGCTGTCATGCAGAAAAATGGAGTTATCGCAGAAGAGTAAAAGAACCTCGCAAAGCATACTTGCGCTAGAATTTACAACTATATAAAATAAAATTTTAAATTTTGAATTGTTCTTAAGAAAGTCATGAACATTTACTTAATCATACACTTCATTCATTAATTACTTTTAGTTAATTATATATTATTAATAAAACCAAGCTACTATGAATGAAATAAGATTTATATATTTAAATTGACTTCATTAACTCAACACAATCATAAAAAATCTTTTCTTCGTGAATAATAATGACATGCCATGAGAAGAATATTAATCCACTAAGGCAATAGAGATAGTAAAATCTTTTAGGAGAGTTATTCACATAGATTGAGGTTTGAGCTTTCAACCAAAGTTACATTCTATGGGTTACTCTTTCACTATAACTTGGTTTCCAACCAATATGTTTGACATTAAAGATTAAAGATTTGATTCTTAATTCTTAATCCATGATTAAGGCATTAATCTTCACTAAAAATAACAAAGAGCTTCACGGTTCTTACTGCTATGAATTTGGGAAATCTATGGATCATATAATACTCATCCCTTTATTGCATAAGAAAAAACTATAAATAAAGAAGAGGTGTATTCTCTCTTGCTTCCACGATCGAGTTAAGAAGGAGTGTTTGCATGAAATATAAGCATGGCCTTCCATTGAGAGAACGAACCTCAAATTTGATGTAGGGTAAATCAATAAAATAACAGTGTTGGCTGCCCATCGACGAGCCAAGCCAGGAATTACGAAAGTATTAATCTAAGTAATAAAGCTTTGTTGGTTGTCCAACGATGAGCTAAGCCAGGGTTACAAAAGTATAAATAAATAACAAAAGCACTAGCTTTCTCCACTACGAGTTTAGGCTAGGGTTCAAACTGCACATAAATATATTTATAAATGATAACAGTGTTGTTTTCCCATATCAAGATTACAATTGGGTGCATAGATTTATGGATGTATAAACAAAACTAACTCTCTCCCTACCGAGAGGCCAAGCCTCAACATTAATAATCTTCATGAGATTAAAATACAAGAGATGTCTATGCCAGGATTCGAGCTTCCATGTTTAACATCCATTATGAAATTAACACAAAGGGTGATGGTTCTCCACAAGAGGCCGAAATAAATGATATCGGTACTGCGTCGTCCTCTCCTCACTTACAGAGAATGCAGAACAAAAGCAATGAGGATTGCGCCCTCTTTTTCCTTCACGGAGTAAACCACAGAAAGACAGAAAGGAAAGGAAGCTGTGCTCTCCTTCCAAGAGGAGAATCATCTTCAACTTGCAAGCAATTATGATTACAGAATTAAACAAAAACTTGGGATTTGCGTCCTCCAAGTGGAGCGCCCTTCCCCACTTGCAAGCAATTAGACATATCAACATTAAGATGATGCAAACAGTGGAACTAATGTAAACATTAGATTAATTACAAACAGTGGAATCTAGATAGCGCTTCTCACTACTATAATCATAACAGTTATCACTATCCATACTTAAACAAGGTCGATGCTCTTCATTCGGGTGCATTAACCGAAGTAGATTATAAGTATCCTACTGGAATGCTTTCTCCTTAATCAATAGTAGTAGATTATAAGTATACTGCTGGAATGTCAACAGACACAAAAGATATATATGTGTCAAAGGGGGGAATCGGTATCATAAAGGTTGATACACAGTGGAGAGGAGTCTCTTTAGAGAGGACCATTCCACCACCTGCGTTGTTGATCAATGTTTAAATACACCAACGTGCCAACTTCTAATGATCAAAATGAGGATTAGAGAATTAATACGAGTGCTCTTATTAGTATCTCCGACATCCATTTCCCACGGGGACCAAGCCCCACGACCATTCCACCACCTGCTTTGTTGTTACATAGACCAACGTGGCACCTGCTGCAACCTACACTACAAGTTTCATGCCCAGCTACACGTTGCATGAATAAAGGCAAGGACAGGTGCAAGGAAACATGGAGGGCCAACGGAAAATGTCATCCTAACGGACACGCACACAAATCATCACGAAATCGTGACAGTGGCGAAACCTGCAGTTCCATAGCAATATGAAAGGACATGAATACAGCTTTTGCGAATAAGTCACATTTGCGGCCCTGGGTTACACCTTAGTCACATTTGCTGCAAAATTCCATAAAATCTTGAATTAATCTCAGTGGCTGATTGGAAAGAGTTGGGATAATAAGTCTATCTGTTCAGGCAAAGGTATTGACGACCTTAATCTCTTTGGTTGGTTCTATGGTCATCACCTTTCCATTTAAAATAACGATTGATTTTTCTACCTTTCCATTTAAATAACGATTGATTTTTCTTTAGTTCCCGGGTTGCACTTCTAATTTCTTCTTATTTCGTCTTACCCTGGGCACTGCATTTGTTCTTAATATGTTGTTCCATATACCTATATGGGTGGGCATTCTCCTAACTGGACTTAACACATTCATTTTTCTTGCACTGCAGAAACATCCTTTCTTTCTACTTTGTAATAGGAAAAATACTCATCCCCGCTGCTTCTGCATTTACTCTTATGCGTTTTGGAAAACCGTTTGTTGTTCTGCATTTAGCCTTTTGCTTTTGGCTGTCCTGCACAACCGAAGTCCGTGGAATTTCGTTGGTTCATAGCACCATGTTTGGAGTGCGTGAGGATAGATTTTGGGTCGAACATAACCCATATCTCTTTTGGCATTCGGAAATGTCACGGTTCAAAAGATGGAGGCATGAGGTGTTGGGAAACCGTGAGTGGAAGCTGTTGAATAACAATCGTTATTATGCTACAAGTTTGAAAATTCTTACCACTGGATGACATTCCAGAAAAGCACATATTCAGACTACTAATACTAATAGCATTATTGTGAAGGAATGATACTGATAGTAATAGCATTATTAATGTAAAGGATTTATGTGTTTTTCTGTGCTGTAGCCAGATTAGCGTAGATCGTTATGGCTATCGTAGGATTTAATGCTCAGCCAACTGATTGGTTGAAATTGGATTTGTCTCCTTGTTTACAGCTTAGTGGTATTCATTTTCTGGATTTTTTTCTGAGCGAGCAGCTTGATGCCAGTGAAGAAGGGAAGCGTTATGCGTGTAGCAGAGGGCGTGGCCGGGAGGAGGAGCAGTGGGAGAGGAGGAAGGCGCAGGTGAACGCGCAGAGAGTGCAGGCGGAGGAGGGAAGCGCCGACGAGGGCGAGAAGGCGAGGGGATGGTGTGGTCCGGGGGGCAGCGAGGGCGGAGGTGGGGAGTAGAGCTGCGCAGGGGAAGGGTCGAGGGAGTGTGGAGCAGTGGAGGGCAGGGCGGCTAACAGCGAAGGGAGCGTGGAAGAGGAGGTGTAGTGTACAGGTGGGGAGGGATGTGCGGATGGTGTATGGGAGGAGTGTGGTGAGTTGGATGGGGATCAGGCTGATGGAACGTGTGAAGAGGAAAACGGGAGGCGGCGGTCGTAGGCGGCGGGACGAGGCAGGCGGCGGCCGCGGTAGCAGGAGGGAGCTCGGGGGCGGCAGGGGAAGCATGAGCAGCTACGTGGCAGGATTCCATTCTTTCTATGAGCGAAGAATATAGCCAACGTGGAGCTCATGCTTCTCATGTTTATTCCCTTTATGAACGAGGAATATAACCAACGAACGAGGAATATAACCAACGTGGAGCTCATGCTTCTTCATGGTGAAACGCCTGAAACGCCTACAACGTAATTATGGCATAGTATGTCCTATGGCGTAATTATGTCATACAGGTTTCTTTATGGAGATTATTTTATTATTAAAATAAGGAAGTTATGATATAAAATCATCAAATTCTTCGATTGCCCCATGATATGATGTTGTGTTGTGTTACTTAATGGTTTGTTCTCATAAAATTTTAATTAGTCTCATTATGTTCTTTGGTTATTATGTTAATTCATGGTTAACCATTATGTTCTCTTGAAGTGTATTTCATTGTGTTAATGTTTATTCTATATTCTAAAGCATTATTGTACACATGAAATATGGACAAAGTATTTCTCGTTATGGATATATTGTATTCAAGATTCTTTGAGTTTTGAAACTAAGTGTACATGAGTATATGATTTCAAGAGTAAAATTCTTGGAACCAACACTAACTTACATCAACGGTTGAGATTAGCCCAAAAGAATATTATATAAATTGTTGTGGACTCACACAAAAGGGAAGGACTTCAACTTAAAGTGGATTATCAATCCAAAGCGACTTTAAGTACCTTATGAGATAGTAAAGGTAATTATGATTAGATTGCGAAGTATTATGCTCCTATAGTTAAATTAGGGATTGCATCCCTATGGTGTTGAGGTTAAATTTGTAAGTGAATTTCATAGGACTTGTGCAAATTTAACCTAACCCTAATTTTTCCCTAAATATATTTATGATATGTAAGTACCATTTATGGGGAGATTAGTTAGGAGAGGAAATAAATATACCTTTCCTATGCTAGTGAGAGAGGGATGAAAAAAACGCTTGTTAAGAAGCCTATTTTTCTATGTATTGAGACTTGTTTGTTCTTGTTCTTGGGAAAAGAATAGATTGGTTCCCATGATTGTGGGATGGTTGGTGACAGTCTCAACATTATTCAATAGTTCTACTTAGGAGGATATCATGGTGTGTTTGAAGAAATCCAATGCTGGAGGTGCTTATATGATACTATAGATAGAGTGGTAGAGTTGCTATGCACAACCAACCTTGTGGGGAGGTATTGTTTAGGCAGTGAAATACGATTACACCATTCAATAGATTGTGGTAGTTGGATGATATTGTGTTATTTCCTTATGACTTTGTGTATGTTTTCTTAGTTAGGTTATTCTTTAGGTGAGTGTTCCTAGTTAATTTTCCTCATTGAGTTGAGTCCCTAATAATATGTGGGGCATCATTGATGTTTTTGGTGTTCCTTTTGTTGGGATTAAAATACACCCTTGGATTGTTTTCCCTATGGTTCATTGCTTGGTAATTGAAGGTAATTTTGCATTAGTGGGATGGTCTTCCACAAGGCATTGTAAAATTATAAGTATCCAATTTACCTATCATTTATTTTCACAAGTAATTAATTCATTTTCATGATTTTAATGTAAATTATTGATTGTCAAGGAAAAGATTGGATTATGACTAGTTAATTCCCTATTGTTGAGTTATTAGAGTTGAAATTCCAAAGTAGAAACCCACTTAACTTGCATGTGCTAAGTTGTGTTGTTACAAAAAGTAAGGCCCCAAGTATACTAAGAATTAGCATCTTAACACTTTCAAACTACTAATTATGATAAAGGAGCTAAGTCAAAAATCAAGAAGATTGGGAAACACTACAATTTTTGTGGGAAAAATGGTCATACGGAGTCAAAATGTTTCAAGAAGATGGAATCCCTAGAAGTATCCATGCAGAAGAAGAAAATCCATATAAATATTTCTCCTTCCAATCCTACTTCTAAAGGACACGTTTTTTTTTCAATGAAACAATTGTTTTCTTTGAACTATTGGATAGATTATGGAGCATATTATCACATGCCTAAATATATAGACATGTATTCTTGTCAAAATCAATGTAACACCAAACACATATTTGATGCCGACAATAGGTCTCTAGGAATTATAGGTTTATGAACAATTCGACGAGATAATGGTCACTTTAATGATGTATTATATGTTTATAATCTCTCCTACAACCTTCTATTTATTATCAAATCATTGATTTTAGTGAAGGAAAAACAATGGAGGTTTCTCCTCACTATGTTGTAATTAAGGATTTAAAGATCCTAAACATGTTGTAGCAACCAGAAATGTTGATGGTATTACCTAGTTGTACAAGTTCAACAAATTTGGGTAATCATCTCTTCCTCAAGTTTTTTATTTTTCATCGATCATATGAGTATACTTTGGTATGAGTGGTTTGGCCATCTAAACTACCTCTCATTACATCAAATAGTGTAAGCATGATATGGTCATTGTTATTCCTCATGTTTCCTGCAGAGCTGGTGTTTTTTTTGTGTTTGTTCTTGCCAAACATCATCTATATAGTTTTTTAAAATGTGCCTCTTGGCAAACATTTTCTACCTTACAACTTTTGCAGAGTGATTTTTGTGATCCTCTTCATTCTACTTTATTTTTTAGGTTCAAGTATTTCTTAACCTGCATTTATGACTTATTTGGATTCACTTGAGTTTTCTTCTTAAAAATTAAAAGCAATTTTTAAAAAAAGTTTTGGCCTTCAAGTCCATTGTATTAAAACAATCTAGACTTCAAATTTAGAAACTAAGAACAAATCATGGAAATGAAAATGTAAACACAAATTTAACACATATTTCACAACAAAATGCATCCAAATGCAACACATTTTTCATATACGCCACAACAAAATGGTGTATCCAAGAGAAATAGTTACACCTCAAAGAAAATTGGTAATTCCATGCTCTAATCTAAGAAACTAAGTCCTCATTTTGGCACTTACATAGTTAATCTCTCTCTCTCTCTCTCTCTCTCTCTCTCTCTCTTGGATCATATCTAATAACATATGTCCAACCTGCTTAACTTGGAACCTCTGAGTAAAAGACATGTTCACATTGTCTTGGAAGAACATAGGGCTTTGTTCCTTTCTCAATCATCCTTGTATTAACCATGGTAAATCCATTATCATTTTGAATAATAGTTATCTCAGGATCATGCTCATTCATTCATAACATGTACCATTTGACGTCAAACATAACTAATTTGAAGGATTTAAAGTCACACTCAAGTATATCATCCAAATACCCATAGTATCTATTTTAAGATACTTCTAGATGTTTGTCACTCCTAGAGGAAACATTAGTGACCTGGAAGACTGTAGTTATCCCACAACCATAAATTTTTATTTTCATCCACCTTTTTAATGCAAAATTTACCACTATAGCACCACATAGCCTGGTGGTGTTTCAACCGCAATATGCCAAACACGTAAAAAATTGCATTGTCAATTATTAATAAACATATTTATATAACTTGGAAAGTATCCGGAGAGGTGCAAATGGAGGGGAAGGAAAAAGGTTTGTCCTCTATTGTTCGTCTAAAGTCAGTTTTAGGAGCTAGTGGAATTTCTTCTGGTAGTGGTATTCAGGGCCCGTACTCTTTATGTTCCTGTGTAAAATGTTTTGAGGTGGTTGAGGGAGTCAGAATGAACACTATGATGGGGAAAGTTGGGCGGAAATCAAATATTTTCCATGCCAAGTAGAAAGTGAAGCATGAAATTTCGCAAGGAAGGTCCTTACAGTTATCAGGGGTACTTAGAGTAGGAAAACCCCAGGAGGGGGGATCTTAATGAATATTATATCTATCAACGTTCGTGGCCTTAGAGGGTGTGCTAGATTGATAGCCCTCAAGCATTTGGTATAGGTAGAAAGACGTGATATTTTGTTGCTGCAAGAATCTATGACGGTTGGTTTGGAGATAGTTAGACTTTTGGAGAAGATTTTTCATTCAATGTGGCCTTTTTGTTGTTGATGCTTGTGGGTGCTCTGGTAGTTTGGTATCGGGTATTTCTTCAACTTGAGAGTGTTAAATTCTTTTTTTTTGGGGGGGGGGCAGTTTTCAGGGTGGAAGCCCATAGTTTCGAATTGGATCATATTTTTTTGGTTCTCAATATTTACGGACCTTATGATGAAAGGATGGTTTTATGGACCTCTATTCTGGAGAAGGATTGTTTCAAGGCTGGTTCTCTGATTGTTGGGGGGAGACTTGAACCTAACCCTAAGTGCGGACGAGATTTTGGGTTTTCAGGCTCAAGAAGAATCATTTGTTGCTGACTTTAGGGATATTTTCGAGGTGCATGGATGGATCGACATAAAGACGATGGAACTCAAGCCTACCTGGTCCAACAAGCATACATTGGAACAAGGTACTTCTAAAATACTGGGTAGGATTTTTATGAATTTCAATTTATTTGAAGATAGGAATTTGTTCAGGTCTTGGGTAGGGCCTTGTTTGTTTTCGGATCATTTTCTATCTTTCTAGAAATTGGGGCTCTGGTGGAAAATCCTGGGCACTGAGTGCCCTTTAAGTTCAATTATAGTTGGTTGAATTTACCTTGTTTTTGTTCTTTGGTATAAAATTCTTGGGTTCATTTCCAAGAGGGAGTTGATCGAGCCTTGACTCATCTCTCTGTGAATCTAAAATTCCTTAAGAATAAAGTGAGGGAATGGAATTCAAGAAGAAGGATCTCCTAGGATGGAAGGTTGTGATTTGAATAGGAACTGGAGGGTTTATTTAATTTAGACCTTATTTTGTTCGCTGAAGAAGCTAGGAAGGTTGAAATAACACTTTTGGAAAATGAAAAAAAAAATTGTTGGAGGATAAGGAGGATTGGAGACTGAAGAGATGAGCTCTCTGGTTGGAAGCGGGGGATTCAAATACCAAATATTTCTAGAGGATGGCCTCTCATTGTAGGAATGTAAACACGATTTGGGACCTTCAAGACTCTTTGGGGAATACTATCAGGGGATTTTTTGGTCTAGTGGAGGAGGTTGTTGCTTACTTTCAAGGGTTATATTCGGAACAGACACGACATGATATGTTAGGGATAGTGCAGGTTATTCAAATATTTCCTAGAATGTTGTCTCCTTAGGAGAGTGAGGATCTATTTAAAGTTGTGACGTTAGATGAGATTTCCAGTGCCTTGAAGTGCTTCTATAGAGACAAGATCCTTGGTCCACATGGTTGGCCACCAGAGTTTTACCTGGATTTTTTTGAATTGATTGGTGATGACCTTCTTAAGGTGGTAGAAGAAGTGAGGCTTTCTAAAGTGATTCCAGAGGCTATTAATTCAGCCTTTTAAATTAGTTTTAATACTCAATAAGGATAAGCCCCTTCGTTGATTTTGAACCTATTTCTCTCTACAATGGGGTGTATAAGATCATAGCTTAAGTTCTAGCTATTCATTTAAAGCCTTTTCTCTCTACCTATATGTCCATGGCACAATTTGTATTTTTAAAGGGGCGTCGCATCCATGAGGTGGTGGGTGCGACCCAAGAAGGAATTCACTCTATTAAGACTAATGATCTGCATGTGGCAGCTATTAAACTTGATTTATCAAAATCTTATGACAAGGCCTCCTGGATATTCCTTAGGTTCGTCCTTCTACATATTGGGTTTAGTATGGAATTGACTAATTGGATAATGGGGTGTGTGACCTCCCCCATTTTTTTGGTGCTTATCAATGGTTATGGTTCTCCCTTCTTTAAGGCTTCCCATGGGCTTTGTCAAGGATGTCCTCTCTCCCCATACTTGTTTCTTCCGGTAATTGAAGGGCTCAATAGATCCATAATGTTTTAACACAATCAAAGGAAATTAATGGGACTCTCTTTCAATGGAAGGGAGTCTCCCACTCATCTTATGTTCGTGGACAATCTATTTCTTTTCTGCATACAAGTTGCTTCTGACTATCGGATATTCGGCTCCATTTTGGAATTTTTTTATAGGGCTATGGGAATGGAGATAAGTATTGAGAAATATGCCTTGTATCTTCTAGATAATTAGGAAGGATCTAGAGACTTATGGAGTGGTTATTTTCCATATGTTTGCAGGTCAATGGAGGAAGGAATTCCCTATCTAGGTTTTAATTTGAAGCCAAATAAATATGGAAAAAAGGATCGGCCCTTGTCTAGAAGAGAAAGTGGTAGGTGAAGTCAATTTATGGTGTAATCACTGGTTGTCTAGGGGAGGGAGACTTGTCCTTGTCAATTCAGTGTTGGAGGAACAACAAGGAAGATTAGGAATTTGTTGGTTAAGATCCCCGTGGGGACCCTAAACTCTATTAGGAAGATTTGTTTTAATTTTCTCTAGAGGAACAAGGAAGGAAAAACCTTTCATTTAGTTAATTGGAAGGTTCTAGATGCTCCTAAATGCTTGGGGGGTTGGGGATTGAAAAATACATTTGTTTTCAATAAGTGGCTAGCAACTAAATCATTATGGAATTTTTTGAAGAATGGTAGTTTGTGGAAGAGGATTCTAGTGGCCAAATATATTGCTTTGGATTCAGTGATGGACTGGATTTGGCGGAGGGAGAAATCTGTCACTAAGAGTTCTAATCAGTGGAGAGCTCTTTCCAATGCATTCTCGGTTATCGGGAAACACTTAACATGGAAGGTTGGGAATGGTAGATCGGTGAGGTTGGGGTGTGATTCCATCTTGGGCCTTTCAAATGAGTGTCTTATGTCGGCAAGGATCATTGAGCATCTTTAGAGCAGGGGTATAGCCACTTTGCATAGAGTTGCCAAGCTAGATGGAACTGACGTTTGGAAGCAGGCTTGGATGTTGGTAGAGGACCTTGGGTTTTTGGGGTCCAGGAATATTTGTTGGGACTCCTTTGTCGTTTTGCTTGACAAGAGTCACATTTGTATCAACATAGAAGAGGATGATTTGCACTGGAGTTATAATCACAAAGGAGGTATGTATTGTGTTAAATTGGGGTATGAATGTTTGTTTCCTGTTGTGCACAAGAATAGGTGTTGGTGGAAGGAATTTTGGAAAATTACAAGGCCTCCTAAAAGTATTATTCATTATGGATTATGCTAAATAATAGAGTTCTTACCTGGGATAGATTACAAAGCTTCATTTTTCAAGGGCCTGGGGCTTGCCCCTCTGTAGGAATAGTGAAGAGTCGGTCTACCATATATTTGTTCTATGTGAATTTTCCAAGGAATTTTGGTTGGATGTAGGTAGGAATTCGGGTTGCCTAGTTAGGTGGGATGGAATGTCAGTGGAATTATGTTTTAAGGCTTTTCTCTAGTCCAAGTAGGATTTGGCGTTCATAGTTCTGCTCATTATTGTCTCTTGGGGTATATAGTTATCTAAGAATGTTGTTATTTTCGGGGATAAGAACTATTCTTCTGTACAGGTGAAAGCTCAATCCGTTGCTTTTTTTCATGCTACAAACCAGATATTCTAATTCCATGAGAATTCTGGAGCCCCCTGTTATTGATGAAAGCAGGCCTTGGGATTTTTTCGATGGGTCCAGTCAGGATCAGATCAAGGTTAGTGGATTTGGATTCTTAATTTTCTTGGATAGCCAACACTTCTTCAAAGGTTTTGGGGGTCTAGGACCTGGGACGAACAATAAGGCATAGTTCAAAGCCCTTTTTTTCCTGCTGAAGGTGGATTTCAGGAAGTTGGTCCTAAGCGTGCATATTCCAGGTGATTCAGAACTTGTGGTTAATTGTCTCATAGGCCTAGCTAAAGTTTCTCATGTTGGGTTGATATATTTGGTGGAGCAGTTGAGGACTGTTCAGGAATCCTTCCATTTCATCTGTTTCTAGCACATCAGGCATGAATTCAATGAGGTAGTTCATTCTTTGTCCAAACAGGGGTTGTTGCTACATCAAGGAGCTCTACATTTGGAAGAATTCCAAGGGGGGAATGTTTTGAATTCTCATATTATCCCTTTTTCATATATTTGAACTTTTGGAAGTTTTGTTGAACGGGTTATTCCCAGTTTTTATCAAGAATATCTCTACTTTAAGGAAAAGCTTTCTAGACTGTTATTTATCATTATTTTTCGGATAAACCTACTGATGAATGGCACTGAGGAATGTATTTTTTCTCCAACTTGAATGAAAATACGTTTTTATTTCTTGGAAAGTATCCAAATAAAAGACACACCAAACACATTAATATGATAATAAAAACTTAATATGATTTCCCATTTATCTTTAAAACCATATGCTAAATCAATTTCCCTCTGTGTAATATTGGTATCTTGATCATGATGAGCTCCTTTATACACCCCTTCCCATGGTAACCTACCATAACATTGTATACATATTTCAATCCATAACTTCATTCAATCAAGATTGTTTGCAATGTATAAATGTAGTGCATCCCACTCTCGACCAATTGTATGAAAACATAATAATTCACCAATAATTAGTTACCATGGTAAAGATTGATAATTGATTAAATAACAACAATTAAATAAGTATGATATACACAAAAGCTAAAAGTCAGATGTATTATAAATCTCCACCATCTAATTACCTTTCACTTTACTCATTCTACCATTCCTCAATAGGTGCTCCCCTTGAAATTTTGTTGATGGAGTTCACATCGCAAATGTGATCCACTTGCGTATTTGATGAATTTAGGAAGATATTGACTACTATACACCATGGATTTATATACCATATATCCATCCACCATAGAACCCTTAGGACGTGCTCTTTGTCTAACCAAATTCTTCAACGATTTCAAGTGTGTCTCCACCATTCACATTGACCTTGTGTGTATAGGTCCACACATTTCAATCTCCTTAACTTGGTGTATGAGGTAGTGTTCTTGTGCATTGAAAAATTATGGAGGTAGATACGTTTGCATTTCATGCATTAGGCAAGGAATTTCTCTCCTCCAATATCTTCTTTATGGATTTCTTTAGATGACAACCATCTAAAAATGATGCAAGAAAATCACATGTTTCAACAAAAACGTTATATACATTACAAGTAAAACACATGTCATTTAGTTTGACAACAAATTGAACAAGCATTTTGCATACAAAGTGCTACTTACCTCCTGTATTTGCCAATATCATATATAACTTGTTTGATGTTGTTGTCAAATTTGTTTGGGAGAGATAAAGATAGAACAAACTGTAACAATAAAAATGAATCACTATTGTTTCCAAAGTAGACAAAAAATACTAAAAAGATGTATACCAATATAGAAATATATATACCCAAATAATTACCTTAATGGATTTATGTGAATCATGAGTTTTTACCCCACCAAATTCACCTTTCATTGTTAAGATATTATTTATGTTTGAAGAAAATCCCGTGCGAAATTTGATTTTTCGAATTACCTCTTTTACAACATTGCTTTGTTGCTATGTCAATAGCCATGGAAGGATATTTTGGTATCCATTTCTATTTGAATGAATCACACTTTGTGTTGCGTGATTGGCTTCCTGAATGTCACTACGAATTTTGACAATCTTTTCTTTGTCATGCCTACCATCTAAGATTCGCCACAGCATTTATGTTACATTCTTCTCGATCTACATTGTATCAAACAAATGAGCTATTTGTAGTTCCTCATAGTAGGGAAACCTAATGAATTGTATGGGATAACTTTTAATTTCTCGTGGAATCCCATTAATGCCTTGACAACCTCCATGAAGCATAAAATAAATTACAACAATAATTCTCAAATATGGTAAACATAATGCAATAAAAATAAATATTCCAAACATCACATATATGATACATAGACTATTTGTGTATCTTGATGATTTCTATTATATTCCAACTTCCATAGGTGGGGTGTCATTCTTCGTGGTTTTAATCTAGTCTATTCTTTCCCATTGAAAAGATGTTTTTAAGTGGTTTGATACCTATGGTTCTTAGACAAGATGCCTATACTCATCAAACACCTCCTTTCCTAAACTTCTTGAACAATGAAATTTCATCTTAGGACCATAAACTGGACATGCAAATTTACCCTTTGTTTGGAGACCTACAAGAGATAGATTGAATGTCAGTTATATATATATATATATATATATATATATATATATATATATATATATATATATATATATATAGCCTGGTGGGTTAGCTCAAGTGGTTGAGGACTGTGAAAAGTAAGCAAAAAGTATCAAGGTCAAATCGCTAGGTGGCTATGCATATAAAGGGCCTCACTCAATGTCCCCGTTGGGTTAGGTTGCCTAATCATTGCAATCGAACGGTTTACCTTGGGTACCATCCTTGAAATGAGGGGAAGTGCCTAAGGGTTTCCCGTGATGGTTCCATCACGGGAAACCCTTAGCCACTTCCCCTCATTTCAAGGATGGTACCCAAGGTAAACCGTTCGATTGTTCCATCACGGGAAACCCTTGGGTACTTCCCCTCATTTCAAGGACGGTACCCAAGGTAAACCGTTCGATTGCAATGATTAGGCAACCTAACTCGACGGGGACATTGTATATATATATATATATATATGAAGTGATTATTTAAAAAACATGCAGGATATCTTCATAATTATATACTATTAAAGTGTAGTGGAACGTCAGATTCCACAAAATTGTGTTATCCCTAGGGAATCGTGAATTGTCCATACAAGTATTCCACGGAATTGATCATGGCTTAATTATCTTAATTGAGTATTAAGAGGGAAAGTGGTATCTTCTAGGGAAGCCATGTAACAAAGCAAATCCATGCATATATAAAGTTAGAAAATCATTATTCATTCATTCCAAAATCCTTATAGGAAGACCATCCATGCCATGGTAATTTCATATGGTAAACCAAAGGGAAATTAGTTTTGCAAAAGCTCCACTTTATCCCACCCTGATAAACAAAATCCTAGATACCCTAATAAACTGGTGTTCAGGATTAGAGAACCTGGACTGCAGTGTGGAATTCCTAGAGCCTTGTCACGGAGACTTCCCAACTAGCCTATGATGGAGCACCAGAAGGGGAAGGGGACAACCTGAGGGACTACAGTGCAGAGAAGGGGTACCTTCCCTGGCATTGTGAAGGTTGATGGGGAATGAGTGGGGCACTGAGGTCAGTTGTGGATGGGGTTACCCACACCACTTGAGTAGAGGATAGGTTTCCTTGGGTGAGGAGTGCTCTATGAGGAGTGTGGTTGTAAATTGAAGGGGAAGAAGTGGGAATTCCCCCCTTGTAGATTGATAGCCCCAACTCAAGGGTGGCACCTTCCAAAGAAAGAGAAAGCTTGATAGAGTGCCTATAGATGGGTGGAATGTTCTTAGCTTGCAGATGTTTGGAAGACATTTTCATAAGATAAGTGCCAATTGTGTATGAATGCCATGAATTTTAGTTTTGTTTTGTGATGTTTTGAATTATTGTTTTGGGATTGATTCTATGTATGGACTGATTGAGCATGGCTTTGTTATAGCATAATTTTCCACTTTGTGAGCATCAACATTGATTGGCCTTCAAGATCCATTTTATTGACTCAGATCTATCATTTTCCCTCTAGGAACACACAAAACCCTAGTTTTGTTCATGTACGCTAGTTGTTCCACTATAGCCAGCGTACACACAGGCTGTTCCACTATAGCCCACGGACACCAAGTAAAATGGTAAAAACCAATAGAAAATTACTTTTTACTCCCAAAACGCGGTCTTAGGGTGACCTTTGGCCCTCCATATACCTCGAAACAACTCGATTCGACCTTTCACTTGCCTTTGGAAGGCTATATATTGATCTCTTATGGTGTATGGAAGGGAGGAGAAAGAGAGAGCAAGATAACTCTAGTGGATTTTTTCCCTGACTTGAGTCTACACTCATTGATCCTTGTTGTTGTGAACTCCTTATGTTCATTTACCAAACTCCTTTCATAGTTTGAGTTTTCCATTGCATGGTGGATTGAAGTGGTGGAGGCACAAGTGGAGAGACCCAGTTCTTGGTTCAGATTGGTTGCCGGCAAGAGGTCGTATATTGTACTTCTTGTTATTCATTAATGGAAATACTCATTTTCTCATCCAATTGATGTTGTGAATATTGTTAAATTACATTGGGTTATATTTGCTTATGATATCATGGATCATGCTATTGATTATGCTAACGTCTTTCACATATTATATGCACTTGCTTGTACTTGTTGTTGAGACTAATATGCAGGTTCAAGTTTAGAGGTTGAAAGCTCAACGGGGATCTACTTCAAACATCCGGTTGAAGGTTGGTCTTTTCTCCATTGTCTTAGCATTGTCATTTATATAGCATGGCATTGAGAATTGAGTTATTTTCTGGTAGTCAGCTGTCTGTTGTGGTCTACCCCAAGACATAGGAATTTTTCTCCGCAACAGAAATGGCGACTCCGTTGGGGAGAACATCCATTTTTGGGGATTTTTAGGCATTTGTCCTTATTTTGAGTTGTTGTTTGTCGAACTTCTGTATCATTGATTGGCCGTCGGGATCTACAGTAGAAAACTAGCTTTTTCTGGGCTATTTGACCTTTTTTGGGATCATTTTATTTTCCCTGTACGTGGGTCAACTTAGTTTTGACCGCGTCTACCCGCCTTTGTGTGATCTATAACCCGCGTCTACCCGCAACTGTTCTTTGAACAATTGCGTACAACTCCGGGATTGTTTGATTTTTGGCCTTGGGTGGTTGCTGGGTTGATTCTGAGTGTTCCTGAGTCTTAGTTGGCCCATTTCCTGACTGTTCCATGATATGTTCGTGACCAGAAACTCCTCTTTCTTTTTGTTTTTGAGCTTTTATATTTTTTCACGATTTATTGTTTTATAGCTCATTAGCTTGGCTGAATCTTACTGTTTGGGTTTTGTTGGGTTGTCTATTTGATATACTCTGCATTTCTTTACTGAATAGTTAGATTTTGCTAGCATTTTTTCATTTCATTATATTGAAAAAATACAAAAACAAATGTTTTGCATTTTCCTTGCATTTATAAGAGAAAATACAAAAATATTTGATTTATGTACTGCATTTTGCATCTGAGTGCTTGAGATTTCATCTAGGACTTGCTTGTGCATTGAAACGTTAAAGAGATTGCATTTTATTTCAAACCATTGGATTGATTGTCATATTAGTGGCATGTTTTTTATTGATTAGTTGAGTCTAGTGCTTTTTCGGTTGTGCATACTATTGAGTCTTATATATCATCAGTTTCACGACCATATCCTTTGAGTAATTACAACCATTAAAATCAACGCTTAATCTTAAAATTGATTAGAAACGATTTTTATTTTATAGGGTGCACCAACTAGTTTAGGTTTAGAGTCTTGGAATAGATCATTGTGAGTTAACAATCCAAGACTATTGAACCAACATTATGTGTCTGACCAGGGAGTGGTGAAACCCATAATATACATCAGTGTTCTCAGGAAGATCTACTCAAACCAGAGTTAAGCACAAGGTCACAGGAGGTTGGTTGTGGAGATAGCCCTCCAATACTAGCTGAACGTGGGATATACTTCCAGGATTTGTTCGTGTATGGGGACTCTTGGGGGATTTTACCCTCTTGAGTTTCAGGCTTAGCTACCCTTCCCATACAATGAATCCCACCTGCGACTGTCCCCCTGAGCATTGGTTATATTGTGGTGACCTTAGTTGCTTTACCTAGGTATCACATAGGGTGCTTGCAGTGGTTATACTGCGTGTATCCTGAGTCAGATACGGGTTGGACAGCACAATTTCTTGTTGTATAGGGATTTGACCATGTGCACGCAGTGAAGTCTGGGAACCCTTATAATTGATTATGTTACCTCCGGTTATAGTTTGGGAGTCTCAAGCCTCTCCTAGGCGAGACATACCGACTGTAGTGTCGGGAGGTCCCTTGAGCCAGTCCTATTTGTGTGTATTTGGCTGTAGTTTCTTTAAGTGTGTGCTCTTTGATCGATATTTGGCCGTTAGGAGACGTTCTGTTTATTTGGAGTTATCATGGAGCGAGATCCACCTCTTCGTCGATCTCGTCGTTTAGTTGGTTTACCAGCTGACGAGGTAGCATGTCCTTTTCATAAGAGACACTGGGAGATCCCTTCCGATACTTTTGATACTTACGACGAACTTCACAAGTACATTATGACTTCTGCATCTGGCACACCGGGAATAATTCCCGTGACTCCATCGGTGGATGTCGATGGATAGCCCGTTCCTTCCACTCCTAGGGATCTTAGAGGGGAAGGTTCACCCCCACACGTCACTTTTGCAAATGTTGGGCCATATCCACCCCCAGAACCAAACCCATCTCATGGTACATACACTCAGGGATTCTGATATGGGATGCCAGATATCAATGACACCACGAACCCTTCGACCACTAATGCTTCTTCACTTGGTATGCCCAGTCTTAATTCGAATGTTACATCCACTTCGTCTGGTAGTCAAGCTAACATTAGCCTTGGAGCTGCGGGCATTGCTCCCTCTGGGGGCGGCACCACCCATTCTTCCGTCTCCGGACGACACATCCACTACGGGGACAACACATCCACTACTACTCTGCCCGGGGGCGGCACGACCTTTTCCGCTCCTTTTCAATTTACGTCTGGTCATGTCCCCTCAGCTTCTACGGCTGTTGGGGGAGGGCCACGTCCTAAGACTACCTCTCATTTTAGTGGGAACACTTCACATAGCACAGATCACGTTACATAACCTAATACGCATGTCTCTACACATATACCTGTGACTACGACGACGACTGCTAACCAGCATGTCCCTCCTAACGTTGGGGGTGGGCACATTCCTAACACTGGGGGTGGGAACATTCCTCATATTGGGGGTGGGCACATTCCCAACACTAGAGGTGGGAACATTCCCAACACGGGAGGAGGGCACATACCCTACACAGGGGGTGGGCACATTCCCAACACTGGGGGTGGGTACATTCCCAACACTAGAGGTGGGTGCATTCCCAACGCTGGGGGTGGGCACGTTCCCAACACTAGGGGTGGGCACATTCCTAACGCTGGGGGTGGAAATGTACCTTATAATTATGGAAATTACTTGACTGCTCCTGCTACAACTAGCACTTATATGCCCCATCAACATGGTTGCAATCCTTCTTATAATGTAGCCAGTTATGGTCCTTATTACAACCCTCCTCAACATGGTACTCACAACACTTATATTCCTTCGTACCCTTATACGAGTCAGGGTGGGGGTGGTTATTAGCCCTGCGGTCATGGTCATGGTTCATATCATCCCTACGGTCCGCAAGGTCAGCCTCTTTTGGGAGATTTTAATACAGCTTCACAGCCACCGCTCCCGTTTCTCGCTCGTTTGAACCTACCCGATCTTTCGAAGCTTACGAATGATCTGGTGTGTCACGATCCTTCTTGGCCTCTAGTCCCTACCAAGCTCCCTTCCGACATTCCGAAGTTTGAAGAGAAGAGTGGTGAGGATCCAGGTGACCATGTTACGACTTTTCACCCTTGGTGCTCCTCGAATTCATTAAATCATGACTCTATCCATCTGAGACTATTTCAACGCACCCTCACAGGGGCAGCTACGAAGTGGTATGTCGAGTTTCCTGGCGGCACCTACAGGGGTTTTAATGAGATAGCTTTGGTTTTCTTAGATCACTTTCAGTTGCCGGTTCGCTACGATACTAGAACCAAGATTTTATCTACCTTCCGCTAGGACAAGGCCACACACATATCCGATCATATTCAGGAATGGCGTCGACGGAAAAGGCTAGTGAAAGCCAACATTCCTCTAGATTTTCTGTTGGAATGGTTCCTCAAGTCTTTGCTTCCATATATATCTAAGGGCGTTTCGGTGTCCGGCATTACGACGGAAGAACAAGCTATATTCAAAGCCCAGCATCTAGATTTACTCTACGCTCAATCAGGCATCCTGTATGATATTATCCCTGACACACCGTGTTCACGACATGAAGCCAAGCCGGTTCCTGGATCACATGTTGATGGCATTGTGGGATCCACAAGTATTCGATCCGTAGAATTGGTTACCAATCAAATGCAAAAAATTTCTATTAGCCAGTCTAACCCCGGACAGGATCATGCCTTGTCCACTCCTACCTAGTCGTCTGAAGGGTGGGAATAATTCGAATAATGGAAGTAATCGAAACACTCCTAGGAAAGAAAACGCCAACCCTCCTCGGGATGGTGGAAATGGTGGTGGGGACCGTAAGCCAAGACGTAAGGTGAAATTCCCTTGCAAAATTTGTGGGGAGGATCATCTGACTCACTTGTGTCCTCGAATTGAGGAAGCATCAAAGCATCTTGCACAGAGCCCAGTTGTGTTGAAAGATCCCCTTCCACATCACCAGAATATGGCTTCAAATGCTCCCGCCACTAGCTATGGGACTAATGAAACTACAACGTCTTCTTCTCATGTTGGTGGCTACAGATGCATGAACATGGTCCAATCTCAGGTTAGTGTTGCTACTTGTCAACGCGATTATGGTGCACCACAACCAAATATGGGGAATGAGCCTCCTCCTCCTCCTCTTGACACTTCACTACATATCAATAATCCCACTACTATGCCACAGATACCGAAAAGTGTTCTTAAGCACTCGGCGCATAATCCCAATGCCCGAGCCACCTAGAACTACTCCATTGTAGAAGATTTGGGCAAAACTTCGTGTGCCATTTCGGCTCTTGAGGTGTTACAGGCATGTCCTTCACAGAGGCACGCCCTTTTATCTGCTTTAGGAGTTCAGGATGAGAGTAGCCCTAGCATCATTAAATTCAACACTACTGATGTCCAGCCTCGCTTACCTTACCACGTGGATTTTCCAATCCATGTTAGGTGCTTAGATAAATTCGTTAAACGTATGGTGGTTGAAAAAGGTGCTTCCACCTCAGTAATTTCTTTGGATTGTTGGAAAGCTCTGGGCTCTCCTCCCTTATCAAAATCAATGACCATGCTTACTGCGTTCGATGGTCGGTCGTTCAGGCCGCAAGGTATTCTCCCTTCCCTTGAGGTCCACTTGGGTGGGAAATCTGTGCCTATTGAATTCGAGGTGGTTGATGCGCCCATCGACTACAACCTTCTTCTCGGAAGGAATTGGATCTACGGAATGAAGGCGATCGTATCCTCTATGTTTAGAGTTATTTTCTTTCCTCATGAGGGCAGAATTATGACAATCGATTAGCTAGACTTCCCTAGTTCTAATTCCGTAGCATCGTCGGGAACTGTTGTTCCCCATATCAAAGATTCTCAAATGGCAATTGGGAACATTGGTGTAGGATTATATCCATCCTTGATGGGATCATTCGACTTTGTTGCACCAATTGATTTTATTGGAACCGTTTCCGATAGTGCATCTTCCTCATTGAATAATGTACCATTCCGGACCTTGTATTTTAATGATTCATGGACTGTACCATCCACGAGTACCTCGTCTAGAGACATTTCGCACGTTGGAATGGCTATGCCGTTATCTGCAGCTAAGCTTCCTTACCGTGAAATTCAACAAGCCACTGCAGAGTTGGATCCACCCTCTTCACGGACAAAAGAGGAAGATCACGTTATGCTGCCGGCATGGGCAGCTGACTCGTCTTGCTCACACGATTGTCTTGATGGTACTTTTCCTCCGGATGAAGCCATCATTGAGGCCATGTGTGGTAGTGAGAGGCCTTGGGAAAATTTGCATCACTACTCTTACTTTCTTCCTAACCTCGATCTCATTGAGCGAGAAGAGTTTAGGACGACTCTTGCAGAGAGGTTTGGTCACCCTGTGGCTCCTTTGCATTCACATGGAATTTACGCAGAGGGGAACATGTCCAATATCTCCCCAACCATATTGATCAACATCTCTCGCACGCCCAGAAAGATAGAGAACATTTATATCGGTGTTGATTGTTCTCCTAATGAGATCTGTATCTACACCGAACTGTTCAAGGAATTTCAGGACATTTTCGCCTGGTCATATGAGGAGATGTCAGGAATAGACCCTAGTATTGTCGAACACGAGATTAAGACATATCCCAATGCCAAGCCGGTTCGGCAACGACTTTGTGCCGTGAATCCTAGAAAGGCAGTCGCAATTAAGGCAGAGGTGGAGAAACTCCTTAAAGCCAGTTTCATCTACCCGATTCCCGTTACTGAATGGGTGTCCAATCCTGTTCCTGAAGATAAGAAACAAGGAACCATCCATGTATGCATAGACTTTAGAGATCTAAACCACACATGTCCGAAAGACAACTTTCCCACACCATTCATAGATCAAATTTTGGATGCATGTGCAGGAATTGAGGTTTTTTCGTTTATGGACGGTTTCTCCAAATATAATCAGATCTAGATAAATCCCGAGGACCAACATAAAATGGATTTTATATGTCCTTGGGGTACATTCGTGTACCAGAAAATGTCCTTCGCCTTAAAAACATCGGAGCTACGTTTCAACGTGCTATTACCTATGCGTTTCATGACCTCAAGCGTATAGTGGAGGCTTACTTGGACAATCTTGCTGGCCACTCTCGTAAGAGAGTGGACCACCCCAAGCACCTTCGCCTCATTTTCAAAAGATGTCGATGCTATAAGATTCGTTTGAATCCCAATAAATGCATCTTTGTTTTGAGAACGGGTCGCCTTTTAGGGTTCATAGTTTCACAAGAAGGTATAAGAGTCGATCCTCTTAAGGTTGAGGAAATACTTCGGTTGCCTCCCCCGCGTAATCTAATTCAACTTCAGAGCCTCCAAGGGAAAGCCACTTTTCTACGACGCTTTGTAGTGAATTATGCTAGTCTTACCAAAGGTTTTGCGCACCTGTTGAAGAAGGACACACCATTTATCTAGGATGAGCGAGCCCAACAGTCTTTCGATTCTTTGAAGAAAGCTTTGGTATCGGCCCCTCTGCTTAGTCCACCCGACTTTGCTAGAGATTTCTTGCTTTATGTGGCCGCGTCTTTTGAGACGATTGGCATGGTCTTAGTTCAGGTAGATGATGCGCTCTAAGAGCATGTCATCTATTATCTTAGTCGAAATTTAGTAGACATTGAGCTGAGATACACTCATGTGGAAAAGTTGGCACTTGCGACTGTTCATGCAGTCCAATGTTTATGGCATTACATCATGCTTGGGAAAACCACTGTTATAGCACACATCAATCCATTTCAGTTCGTGCTATCACGACGTCTAATAGGGGGGAAGTATAATAAATGGATTTTTATTCTTCAGGAGTTTGATCTCGATTTTGCTTCGGCGAAGTTGGTGAAATCCTTGGTTTTCGCTGAGCTCATGTTAGATTTTCCACAACTTGATGAGGACATCGTACATGAAGATTCCTTTGTGGATGAGCATTTATTCCTTATCTCGTCGGCGGACCCTTGATATGGGGATATCATCATATATCTCCAAACTTTGAAGTTCTCTTCGTACTATTCACAGGATGAACGACGGCGTCTAAGCCACCAAGATAAATATTATGTCATCATCAGTGACACTTTGTATCGTCGAGGAAAGGACTCTATCCTCCGTCGTTGTTTAAATCATGAAGAAGCGGAGTTAGTGCTGAATGACTGCCACAGCGGGGTGTGTGGTGGTCACTTATATGGGCTTGCGACAGCCCAATGCATCATGCGAGCAGGTTGCTTCTGGCCTTCGATCTTTAAAGATTGTATGAACACCGTAAAGAGATGTCACCCTTTCCAGGTGTTTTCTCGAAATATACACTCGCATCCAGTGCCCCTTCATCCAGTCGTCACCATCGGTCCGTTCACTAAGTGGGGGGTGGATTTCATGGATTGCAAACCAGCTTCGGCTGGGGGGGATCACCATATCATTGTGGCCGTGGACTACTTTTCCAAATGGGCTGAGTCCATGCCTACCGTAAAATCCGATGGTGCTACAACAGCCCATTTCGTGTTCAATTAAATTATCGCTCGGTTCAGTATTCTGAAAGAGATTGTCACTGACCATGGCAGTCACTTTCAAAGCAAAATGATGGCGGATTTGTCACTCAAGCTTGGGTTTCGTCAAGAGAATTCATCTTCTTACTACCCCCAAGCGAATGGTCAAGTTGAGGCAGTCAATAAATCCTTAAAGACCATTCTCCACGTACCATCCAGCAAAGCAAGAGAAACTAGCACATTATGTTATATCCTGCTTTGTGAGCATATCGAACTGCAGTTAAGACTGCCACCGGTTTCTCACCAATTCAGCTAGTACATGGTGTGGAGTCTATTTTACCAATTGAATGCAAAATCCCTTCATTAAAACTAGCCATAGAGCTCCTACCTGATACATCATTTGTTGAGCAACGTTTGATCCACCTTGAGTAGCTTGAAAAGCAACGACGAGATGCCCCCGTGGCTATAGATGCCAACAAGCGTCTTGTCAAGGTTCAATATGATAGGTCTGTTCGTCCCTGGCAGTATGTTGAAGGTGACTTGGTCCTCTTGTATGACCAAGCTAAGGAACCCCTGGGGGTAGGCAAGTTTAACCCAATGTGGCACGGTCCTTACGTAGTGAGGCGTGTCCTAGAGAAAGAAGCCTATGAATTGGAAGATTATGAAGGGAACACCTTGAAGGAGCCTATGGGCTCTACCTCAAGTGGTATTATGCTTGAGCTTCTAGCTCGAGCTAATACTTTTGTATACTATTGTATAGTTGCTTCTGTATATAGTTTAGATTTCTTTTGATTTTTCGGATCTATTGATTTGCTTCTATTTGATTGACAGATGTCAGCGGAATCTCTTGTGTTTTTAGGATTCACGTATGGTGCTAGCCATCACACGCAGCAACTCGCTTCTACTGCATGGGTTTTTATTCACCGGACCATCAGATTGTGTCTTCAGGAGGTGCATGTCTCAATCCTACATCCAACAATGTGGCTGAGTATAGTGCCGTGGTTGAGCTACTTCGGGATGCCATTTCACATGGCATCCAGTCTTTAGAAGTCCGCCTGGATTCACAACTGGTTGTGTCTCAATTGAATGGCCAGTATCGCGTGAGGGACCCTACATTACTACGGAGGTTCTTAAGGGTAAGACTCTTGGAGCATCATTTTGTTTCCATTACATACATTCATCTTCCGAGATGTTTTAATCATGTATCTGATGCATATGCTAATTATGTCCTAGATTGGAAATTGTCTCATCAATAAAGAAGCACACACATAAACATTCCTTCATACATTTGTACATACACATATAGTAGAACCGGAGAATCATAATTTTTTTTTAAATAACATGTCCAAAATGGTAGTGTCACAGTACAAAACCGGAGCTCGTAGCTCTCAAAAATATACATAATCGATACAAAATATGGGACTCTGAGATATCTAAGCCCCACGAGGAGGCCTAGCAACCTCGGCAGGATGTGCCTGAATATAATAGTGAGCTTCATTGGCTATGCATCGCAGTAACCGCACCCAGGTGCCCAGTACTCCCACCACATGTCGTTGCATCGCCTCTGGCAGATGCTCTATCTCGATCATGGGTACTCCGACGGTCATACAGGACAGGTTGACCCGTACAGTCTCTAGTGTGTGCTCTGATGCCACACCAACTACCTCTCCACCCCTGCCCCGTCGACGATGTCTCAGGAAACCATCTAGTCTTCGCGGACCCGTATCTGCGAGAAAACAGTAGAATGTTAATACGTGATACTACACCAAAAATATTTTTTCATTTTTCATATATAATCACAAATCCCAAAAAATTAAATACACAAAACATAAAAAGAGTAACATACCGATGTCTCCGAATGCGGACCCTAGAGGAAGCGGCATGTCGCAATCGCCACGGAATTCTATCCCGGCATATGGGTAGTCGTCAATGGCTATGACCTGCCGATCCCACTAGTGGAAGAACTCATCTATATACGGTGATGCCTGTCGGCCACCACCCTGCCACGTGAGTACCTTTGGCCACCGGGTCAGGGCTAGGTCACAGAGACTATGAGGAGGGACTTCAACCCTCGGATTGAGCCCTGGAACTCTCTCGAAGAAAAATCAGCATAGTATACTGCCATAGCAGGAGTTCTTTTCCTGCCCACGCTTGCACTCCGTTAACTGGGTCTTCATAGACACCAGTAACGTTGTGCACCAGTCATATACTATCGGCCTCATGCACTCTGCGACATAGAACATTACCGGCCTTGAAGCCTGGTGTAGAGTTGTTGAACCAGTAATCCTGACGAGGGTGGATACTATGATCTTCATGCTCAAACTGACTATGGCCCCAATGGGTACCTGACTCCGCTCTATGTAGTCGGGAATGGTGATCCCACCACCTACAATGCGAGATCGAAGACTAGCCACCTCCCCTTGATAGGACAACCCAGTGATGAAATATATGTCATCCACCTCTAAGGAGAGTGTTTGACCATCCATATTGAAGTTCTGAACGTCTACATCCCAGTATTCTATCAATCGACAGAGCAATTGGTTTTGGGCCCTCAAACCCCCAATGCTCCAGAATTTGAAAATCTCACATGCTTGTAATGCTTGTTGTGCAGGCAAATCTTGGCGAACCATCTCATCCACAACATGATGCTCTCTTTCCCTCCACTCTAGAACCATCCTGGAGGAAGAAACAAAAGTTTTTTTTAGCTTTTAACATTTAAAAAACATTCTTCACGGCCATACTCGTGGGCTATTGAGTAGACAGGGTGTCTACACACAGTCAACGCATGCGTTGACCGTGGGTAGCAGGCCCTACCCGCGACCCGCAGAGCTGTAGCCCGCGTACAACGCCGTGGAGAAGTAGGGCTTTCCTAATAAAAATAATGGACCACTAAAAACTGAAATAAAAGCTATCAAATGAAAGAGGGGGATGAGATGACTAACCTGCACCAGACGGTTCATGAAATGGACGCCCACAACTTCCGGAATCAACAACTGAACTTTGAAGGTGAAAACTAACCAAAACTACTATTTGGATGAAAATGAAAATGAATTGGTAAATAGTAATTTATTTTTACTATTTATAGTTTTGCAAACCCACTTTTCTATAGTTTTCACCATTTTAATCTGTTTCGGACTAATATAATGTCTTGGAGTACCATTTTGAACATTTTTTTTCCGATGGGAGTTGATTTTTTTTACCATTTCGTGCCTACGGCAGGTATATTTCACACTCGTCATATAGGTTAGATGTCATTTTCACCTGCATTTTGCATTTGACCTTTGACCATTTGTCATTAACCCTAGGTGCGACCCCGCTTTGTAATCAACATGGAGCCTTCACATTGTTATAAATGTGTCGTTATTTAGCAGTAGGGCTTGTCCGAACATGGGTGCCCTAGTTAGAACCCTTCTATGTCATTTGGCGCCCATGCCGTCGTTTCTCCTTAAGATCGGGATTCCTTCGTAGTTACGCCATGACATTGCGATAAAGACTCATACTCTACTTTGTCTTATGTTGGCCATCTCCCATAAGGACTCCCCCATTTTTTTACCAAGTTGTGATTGCATTGCATCATCCTGCTTGACACTTGAGCCTTGTGTCAGCTCCCGCTTACTCGATTGTTACCCTGGTGCCTGAGCACTTTCCTTGTCGAGCCTTGCAAAGCTTTCAATTTCCTTTCGCAATTTGATGACCTTTTGACCCTGAGGGAACACCCCCCTGAGTGTCCACATCCTGCACATGCTTCCTTGCATTGAGCATAGGTATGTTCCACTGCTTGGGACTAGTCTGCTCGCTATTTGGCACTCGTTCCCTTACTTGTTGTACTATAAGCAATTTTATTCTTTTTCAAGCTTTCCAAATATGAAAAAGACAAAAAAAAATCAAATATTCCAAAAATCCAGACGGGAGAATATTTACTTCTTTTTGTTGGCAGTTGGTGTGTCTCCTTTGAACAGAGCATTCATTCCACTCCATCCATTATGAGTCGGGACTATAGTCGGACCTTAGGAGCTGTACTCGTTTCTAAGTTTCACTCCACCGACTGGTTAAGCTTCCAGTCATTATGGATCCCTCCTTTGTCGATGCCTCCTATATCGCAAGGTGTTGTTATTATATTGAGTCCATGTTGCCTGAGTCTATCCATCTGCTCATGCTCTTGTTCAAAGGAAGTCCTAAAACCAGAGTCGTCCACTCCTCAGATCTCTTGACTATTGCATGTCGGCCATCCTTATTGAGTCAATCCGTTCATTCGAGTTCTTCCAAATCTTTCAGTGTAGATGTTACCTCGCGTTGGTTGATGGGGGATTCCTTAATTCCCTCCTTCCAACGAGTTTCGTTCCATCAACTTCAACTCATTTATTTCGAAATTGAAACTTAGAGTCGTTTGAGTACCTTGAGGCTTGCAGTCACTAGTGGTAGGTTCTCTCGCCATCGACAGTTTTGGGAATACATCAATGTGCCCTGATCGATGGATTCATCTTAGTGTTTGACCTCAACACATCTATTCACACTCTGATGATTGTACTATGTGCCTTGATGCCCATTTTAATTATTGATGGGTTATCTCGCGTTTGTTAACGGTATACATCATTGACCGGTAATTAGACGATGTCACATTAGGTTCGACCTCAACACCTTTATTCACTTGATGGGACTTGCACCGCAGATGATTTGTGTAGAAGAACCCAGACATTAGTGGCATTCAGTATGATGCTCTTGATCGTGACTATACTCATGAGAGCTTATTTCTCATACATCAGCAGTTTGTACCTCCAGTATTGCACTAGTTGTTTCCTTTTCAGCAGGAGACCATATCTTACTATATGGGTCATGGCTATGACCACTCATGACATGTATTCACTATGTACTGCCTATCATGGCCATTGTATCAGATTGTTGTATTATACCGACATGTACTCAAAGATATTATTATCACGAGTGAGCTACTCTCTCCATTTGTGGCTCCATCACTCCACTTCTGAGATTTATAATGTATTTTGGCCATCGTAGTACCTTCTATGACCTCACACATTAGGGGGCATCTATTACAGCGTAATTTTCCACCTTGTGAGCATCAACATTGATTGCCTTCAGGATCCATTTTATTGACTCGGATCTATCATTTTCCCTCTAGGAACACACAAAACCCTATTTTTGTTCTTGTACGCTAGTTGTTCCACTATAGCCAGCGTACACGCAGATTATTCCATTATAGCCCGCGGACACCATTTAAAATGGTAAAAACCAATAGAAAATTACTTTTTACTCCCAAAAAGCGGTCTCAGGGTGACCTTTGGCCCTCCATATACCCCAAAACGACTCGATTCGACCTTTCACTTACCTTTGGAATGCTATATATTGAGCTCTTATGGTGTATGGAAGGGAGGAGAAAGAGAGAGCAAGATAAATCTAGTGGATTTTTGCCGTGACTTGAGTCTACACTCATTGATCCTTGTTGTTGTGAACTCCTTATGTTCACCTACCAAACTCCTTTCATAGTTTGAGTTTGCCATTGCATGGGGGATTGAAGTGGTGGAGGCACAAGTGGAGAGACCCAGTTCTTGGTTCATATTGGTTGCCGACAAGAGATCGTATATTATACTTCTTGTTATTCATTAATAGAAATACTCATTTTCTCGTCCAATTGATGTTGTGAATATTGTTAAATTACATTGGGTTATATTTGCTTATGATATCATGGATCATGCTATTGATTATGTTAACGTCTTTCACATATTATATGCACTTGTTTGTACTTGTTGTTGAGACTAATCTGCAGGTTCAAGTGTAGAGGTTGAAAGCTCAACGGGGATCTACTTCGAACATTCGGTTGAAGGTTGGTCTTTTCTCCATTATCTTAGCATTGTCATTTATATAGCATTGCATTGGGAATTGAGTTATTTTCTAGTAGTAAGCTGTCTGTTGTGGTCTACCCCAAGCCATAGGAAGTTTTCTCCGTAACAGGCTTGATGCATTCATGTTAGGAATGATTACATAATTAGAATGTACCATTTTAGTTTAAATATTTGCTATTGTATATAGTTCACTTTTGTTGTTTAAAAAATCAATATTATAGTAAGCCATTGGAAATCAAATCCGTAATTGGAAGCAAGAGCAGAAATTATTCACGGATTCTAGTACCACATTGTCTCAACAAATTTATAGTGTCTATTGGGCATGTGAAAGCCCCAAAACTCAAATTTTACATATGATTATTTATGATGGTAATGGCACATGTATCATTGTTTGACTA
Source organism: Larix kaempferi (assembly GCA_027924585.1). NCBI lineage: Eukaryota > Viridiplantae > Streptophyta > Pinopsida > Pinales > Pinaceae > Larix > Larix kaempferi. The sequence goes on from BSBM01000047.1 coordinate 43,171,926, forward strand.
TGATAACAACATGTTTAAGACAACTTCTTGATGACAGCTATAAGTGCTTTGTTTGGCACCATGTATTCATGATGGGGATACCATTTTACTTTTCATGTGGTGCATACTTGAGCACTTGTTGAACTTGATGATCATTGTGATATCATATTCAAGTTCTTGTTTGAAGCACTTAAGTTGATTGCCAACACCTTCATCCTATTAGATCATATTCAACTTAATGTTCTACTATATTCCATCTCTTGTTGGGGAGACTCTCTCATTGACACATTATGGGTTTTCCATGATGATTCATGCATTTACTCTTGGAGGTTATTTATTGCAGATAGCTCTCTATTTGCTTCACATGTTCCATAGTGATATTTGTGAAGAGTTTGGAGACTGATTGGTTTTGAGGATTATTACTCCATCTTGAGTTTCTTAGCACTTCATCATGATCATATTGATGTTGTCATTACTAGTCATTCTACATTGGTTCTTGATGGTGACAAGTGTCTTCATCTTGCACCTTATTGAGCATCCAGTTGCATCTTATTGATGGTTTCCTACATTGTTCCACTCGACAACATATCCTTGACATCAACAAAGTTCCAAGCTCTCCTTGTTTCTTTATCTAGGATGTTCAAAGATGTTATTAAGGGGGAAAGTAATGTAATGCCATCTTCTTCCAACTGTGATGTAATGATTGTCTACTACGCACATTTACCATTGTATAGCCTATTGTTATGATAGTTGAGAATATCATTCCAAGGCATTTGTATGCATTATGAGACATCATCATACTTCTAACATCTCAAATTTCTCACATCATTGGTCTATTATTCTTATGTAACAGCTCCTTCCTCTGCTCGGGTGCCCATTCCTCTAGTCAACATTAAGGAGGAATGTTAGAACGTGTTGTAAAATTGTTTATTGGCTTGATGTAATCTTGTACATAGTGTCATCGTGATGATATTTATAACATCATTTGTGGGGCACTTATACATGTAACTTGGTCTCACTAGAATTTTATAATATTGCACATGTGCACATGGAGATTGTTTTGGGAGTTATTTGGTGGTGACATGTTTGTCAGGTAACATTAAACTACACTAATAGGTCATTCTTATCCGCCACTCCTCCATTATCTTTTGATGAGCTTATAATCAACATTTATGGATTAGTTGATCTCCACCATTGATTGTGCCTTATGATCAATGGTCAACCTGGTTACTATAAATTGATGCCATTAGTCTTGAATCAAGGAAGTGGAGGGTGGCTTATAACATCGATCTTTAACTTGGACCCTATGGGTCCTTCAGCCAGATCATCCATATGTTGCAGAGTTGTATGGATCCCATTTGAACTCCATACATGTGTGTCCTCTAACAAATGTAATTGGGAGGAGTTTGTTGAAGAATAAGAAGGCCCTACTTCCATGAAGGTTTCCCCACCTTGGGATTTTACCACGTAAATCTCTTCGCTCTTGTATTTCTCGATTCTTAGATCATTTTGTTTTGTTTTGATGCTTTCCATATGAATTTACAAAGGTTAGATCTTGTGGTTATATGTTATTTCATATATTCTCGATCTTACATGGTATCAAAGCTACCCAATCTTTCACAATGTTGACCTCCTCAAGTTTTATGAGGAGGTTAACTCCCTCAAGGTGAACAAAAAATTATTTTTCTAATTGATTTGTCACTACGATCATGGCAAGCAAGCCTTCCAGCTTGGTCTCAATCTATGGTACCAAAACACATAAGAAGATTTTTATTTCACTAGGCTATCTAGGAGGGGGGTATTTTCTCCATTTCCACGATTTGTTGTCTAGTGTTGCAGAAAAGAGCTATCTAGAATATGTAGAGATATCTTAGTTTGGAAATTATTGACTCCCATGACTTCTAGATTACTACAGGCTAGATGTGATTACATTCTTTTAGACTAGGGGAGATTAGTTACTTGTGCCTTATTATGATGGCATTAGTATTCCATACCACTAATGGGAAATGCATTAGTTTCCCCATGATGTATAATATAAAAAGTATTTTTGACAAACCCATTCTGATTAATTTTCTACTGTTATTTTACGACAGTTTTGTATTGATCTAGATTATTGGTGTAGCATGTTAGAGGGCATACATATCTTCCCCTTTTGTTAAGAGACATTTTTTTCATTTTTTGAGATGTTTCTAGTGACAACCATTTGACTGTCACCCTCCTAGGTCAATGACCAATTACTATATGCACATATGGAGGTAGATGTTTCCTAGAAAGGGCCATTAGAGTACCCTTATAGGGTGGCGGGTGCATATGTTATCACTATGTTAGGTAGTGAGGATGATCATGTCCTCTATCTTCTACAATATTCACATGCATGGATGGAGAAATGAGGGGATTAGAAAATCTTATTTACTCTTGCACAGCGACTAAACAAGAGCTAATATTTTCATGATCTTTTGATTATCCTAGTTGCATGTTTTTTGTATTATTTAAGGAACATATTATGAATATAATATTTTTTTTAAAGTGTCTAATTAACATTGTCTACTATTTTGCAAATATTGGCTTTTATAAGTCTCCTCCCCAACATAATGCAAAGATGAATGAGGGCACTAAGATACCTTAGGAGCATAAATCTTGCATATGATAAAGACCATATCGTTGATATGATAACCATGTCATGGATAATCATGTACATTGAGAGTTTGATTTGCAGTGAATCCACTTTGACATAGAGTGGTCACACATGATCTTCATTGTATATGGATATATAAGATCGTTACTTGCAATATGACATTATTGATACATCATATTATCATTATCTCAATCCTACTTTAGATGGTGAAGGTTGAGGAGTGATGAGCTACACGATGTGCTCATCCATCTTCTTCATCTTCTACACCTTCACATGATGAGACATTTGAATATGCTCCTGCTCCACTTGAATTTCTCTAGCTCCTCCAAACGACTCCACCTACGCCACCATATTCTCCTACTTTTTTCCAAATATTGGATTTTATAAGTGCCTCCTCCCTAACCTAATGCAAAGATGGTTGAGGGCACTATGATACCTTAGGAGCATACATCTTGCATATGACAAAGACCATATATTTGATCTGATAACCGTGTCATATATAATCATGTACATTGAGGGTTGGATTTGAAGTGAATTCACTTTGACATAGAGTGGCCACACATGATCTTCATCATATGTGGATATATAAGATCGTTACTTGCGATATGACATTATTGATACATGATAGTATCATTACATCAATCCTACTTTAGATGGTTAACGTTGAGGAGTGATGAGCTACAACATGTGCTCATCCATCTTCTACACCTTCACATGATGAGACATTTGAGTATGCTCCTCCACTCGTCATTCTCTAGCTCCTCTAACCTCCTCCACCTACGCCACTATATTCTTCTACTAATGCACCACTGATCCACCCATTGATGCACCCATTGATCCACTTACATCACCAACTACTAGGCCTACTTATCCACCTTTTGATCTACATAGTACTCCACCTACTAATTCTATAGAAACTATCGTATTTGCTCATTTAAAGACTGGAGATGTATATCAATCTATAGCTACATTCTTATGTAGTAGAGTTATTGATGCCACTAGCTCTGGTGGTGGACCTACCATTAGTTTTCATGTATATTGATTGTTACAATGCATATTTGACATGTATACTTGACGTATATAATGATTTTAATGTCATCATTCATGTATATTAACCATTTTCATATCATGTCAATATTGGTGTTGTTTGATTTATAAAATATATTATGTGTATGCTAATGATTAATATTATTAATTATTTCTCTATTTTTTAATCAAATTGAGATGTATCAATCATTTAAATATAATATGCAATATAATGTTTAACTCTAGTTAAACATTATCATCTAATTTGGACTGTGATTTCAAAAGCTTATAATAATTTTATACCATATCATGTTTGACTTTTTTTCAAAGTGAATTCTTTGATGTCTAGGAAGATAAAATACATTGATTAAATGTTTCACACTTGATTGAATCATTCAATTAATGATTGCTTGATTTAAATCGAGATGAAAAGGAGTTGCATTTTGTATATGCATTGGGCATTGTGAGAAAAATCCAAAGGAATATTCTCTGGTAATTGTTGACCTAAGAGGGGAATATATGGGGTTAAATGTATATGATATGACCTAGGGGGGGTATATGGGGTTAAATGTATATGTAATGAAGTAAATGTATCTGCAATAGGGCCGGCCTAAAGAGATCACATGTGCAATGAGTGAATTGGTCTATATAGAGGTCATGTAGTCATTGTTTAGGGGGGCGTGTGAATTGGATATATGAATGTAGTGGGGTATTTGAATGAGGTTCTCCTATACCTTGAGTTATTGTATCTCTCGAATACAATATATCCTTAAAGAATAGGAGAACCTCCTCCAAATACCCCACAACATTCATATATCCATTTCACATGTCCCCCTCAACATTGACTACATGACCTTTATATATACCTATTCACTCATTGCACATGTGGGCCCTTCATTAGGACAAACCTATTATATATACATTCAACCCTGTGTGTGTGTGTGTGTGTGTGTGTGTGAGAGAGAGAGAGAGAGAGAGAATTCACATATGGCGAGGTATAGTTTGGTATTCCACAATGAGCAAGGTTACATGAGCACAAACCCATATAAGAATTGGATCCTCCCTATGAAGTGTTCCTTGTCCAAGGTAAGATTTTATGACAAAGTGACCGACCTAGTGTGGATTCTTGTAGTGAGAACACACGTGCACTATTAAATGAGTGTTGGTAATGGGGATTCAATAAATCTGCACTAGTGTTGAGATTTATGTCTACTTTTGCTCATAGCACAATCATACCACACTCTATTTGGTGTGAGTTTAGAGAGAGCCAAAGAGAGATATGTTCCCTTACCCTAGTCACATCATAGTGCAACTTAGGGATGTAGATCTTAATTAAACATGATTTATAATTCTATATACCTATTAAACACCGACATTCTCATAATTTGAAAAATCAATATAAAAATACAAACAGTTGAAAAAAATTAGTTTTTATCTTATCACATTTTCCTAACAAAAAGTTAACAACTTATTAAAAAAATATAATGTACATATTGCATTTATACTATTCATCTTTCATTAGTAATTTTTCTCATAGCAATTTATCAAACAAATTATCAGTGAACTTTGAGGAACTTGAAGATGTAATCCACGTTGTGGGGAGAGCAATTACTTTCAAGGATATTTTAATAAATGACCATATGGTCGAAATTCATTAAAATCCCGTTCAATAAATAAGATAAGCTCCTGTTCCTTTTGGCTAATTGGCCTACCATGCATACCATAGAATTCAAGCCAAGAACCGAAGCCTCAAAGCATCACTGCATAGAGTTGTTTAGCAGTGCCGCCTCCATAGTGTTGTTAAGCAATTCCACCGAGAACAGATTGGCATGGATAGCTCGGATCAAAATATTAAAGAAACACACAAAACATGGGCAAGGCCAATGAATGATGCTCGAAGAATCCAATATCGTTAAAAGATTGGCATTCAGAGAATATATATATATATATATATATATATATATATATATATATATATATATATATATCGGCTCAGCCACTGTTTCAATTATAGATGGACCATAGTTTCCATAACCAATGCATGCATGAACAGCTTGTAGAGTATATACTGGTAAAATGTTAATGAAACATCAATCATCCATGTAATGTTTCCTTTGATGTATGATTAAAGAGAGGACTCCATGCCAGGAAGCAAGAGTGAGTCCCATATGAAATGCATAGCTCCGTTCAAACACTATTCCTTGTCATGGGAGTGACATGTTTTTTTCCAATTTGAGCAATTTTCGGAATTCTTATTTACCAACCTAGATCCAAATCCTAGGCTCTATCAAGCGCCGAGAGGGATCAAATCTCCCAAGATGCAAACCTCTCCTTGAATAGCTCCTTGAGTGCAATACCTGAACCACATAATCCTAAGCTCTAAAGTCTCTAGTTTAAGTCTTATATTTACTTTTTACTTTGTATTATTCTTTTTTGTTTATGGCCGACATAATATTTATTACTTTTTACTTTGTATTATTTTGTTACTGGACAAACACTCGACAAACACATTATTTATGGCCGACATAATATTTACAATCCTAAGCTATAAAGTCTCTAGTTTAAGTCTCATATTTACTTTTTACTTTGTATTTTTCTTTTTTTGTTTATGGCTGACATAATATTTATTACTTTTTACTTTATATTATTCTTTTTTTGTTTACTTTGTATTATTTTGTTACTGACAAACACTCGATAAACACTCGACTCACAAGATCTCCCCCATATTGGGCTGTAGAGCGCCTCTCGGTGCAACAATATGAGCAATAGTAAGGCATACAATTCTACGTGATGTCATGGAACCATCGATAGTCTGATGTTAATCACCCTTGACATGCAAATCAACATAATTTATAATTTGAAAATACCATGCATGTTAGCAGTTGTGTATCAAAGTACCAAGAGAACTTCTGAATTGAAGTTTGAATGCAGAAGGAAGTTCATGGCTTGAATATCTAGAGAACTTCTGAATGGAAGTTCGATTGGAGGAGAATATTATTGTAACAGGAATCAAGAATTCTCTAAAACTTGATATTTGTTCTGTTAAAAAAATAGCACAAATATGAGGAATAAATGTAAAGCCATATTGAAAATTACCCCATGTCAGGAAATACTGGCCCATCGAAACAAGTTATTCAACAACCTTCAAGAGATCAACGGTTCAACTTCCTCCAGTCCATGCATATTAAAAAAGAATGAGCCGCCCACATCATTCAAGAAAACTTGATGTGACCATCATAGTAGCAGCATACAGAGAAAATTACAAGCTTGCTTACTGGACTAAAGGCCTTTCAGTTGCTCTGATAACCCAGTCAATGCAGACCAATCTTCAAGAGCATCAGCAGATGATACAAAAGCGCTTTTAGACAAGTCAAGGTTTTTCTTTGAAACTGGACATGTCACAAATCACTCAGTAATTAGAAAAAGGAAATGTCCTAAAAGTTAATTTACATCGTAAAATAATGGATGAACATAACAAACAGTTGCATGGCACTAACTAGCAAAAAGACTAAGCAAAGGCAATCAGGGTACCTGCAGATATGAGTGAATCCAAGGAAGCAGTGAAAGTTTCTGCTTTACTTTTCTGCTCAGGATCGGAGCTCACCTGAAAGGCATGCGTGCAAACCAGACAAGTCAATTTTTCAAATATGTTTTGCAACAGAAAAAAACATGGAAATAAATATGCTGAAAGGAAGACCTGAGATGTATAGACAAGTAAGAATGGAAAAGATGAAGTACACACTCTAAAAACTGTAAGAGGATTAAGTCAGCATGTAAAAAGAGGTGGAAAAATCTTTCCATTATCACATGGTTTAAATATTTATATAAAGTGAAAAGCAATACGTTTTTCAACACTTCTTACTAGACACAATAAGAACTAGAGAGCATTTGTAGTGATCAACTAGGATTAAGTTGACAATATAGAATGTACTCTGGAGTCTGAACTATCATATTCAAAAAAATCGATTCCCATTTAAAGAAATATTATCTTTACCTTAGGAAATGCTCCAGCTACACATAACAAAAAACCCATCATTTACAAACATTTCCGAAATATCAAGCATCCATTGCATTTAATATATTAGTTTCCTTTGTCTACCAGGCTATGGTCTAGCAGCTAGTCAGAGTACTTGCAACTATGATGACCCAGGTTCTAAAACAGGAGAGCTTGTCCCTTGTGATAGTATGGTTGACAAAAGCCTTTAGAGGAGATGGTTGTGTTAAGGTGGCAACACTGGTTCCATGATAACATGGATGTGCTGCTAAAGGTGGTCCCTTTGTTAATGCAGTCTTATATACGAATGATCCCAGGTGCAACTTCGACAGACTAGACACCTCTGTTACACCTCTTAGCAGAAGGTAGCCTGATTCTAAATAATTTTGTAAGGAGTTCCGTACCCTCTCCAGTTAAAAGGGGTGTAAATACCAAAAATTATATCATTTTATTTCATACAGTTCGTCTACAACTGGAAGAATGAAACTCCATGAACAGTAGTAATTAATTAGTATGTTAAATGGAAGCCTCATGTCTAGCATGCTATTTCAAGGCCAGCTATACAGTGCCAGCAAGAATATTTATCTACAAGCACAGTGGTTCTTACTTTATGGAAAACCAAACGCATATATAACTTTCTGATCAATCTCTTTTGTCCCCTCGAGGAGGCTCTTGCTGTACTTAAACAAGCATTCCCATAATTCCAAACAATAGCAGTTTTCAACTTTTTTCTGGTCCCATATAAACGAGGCGTACTCACACAACAAGAAAGAATTGACCGGTGTCACCTACCCAAATTTTAAGGCTATTTATTTTATTGCAAAAACATTATATTAAATTAAATTACAAAGTTTTGTAATTATGACCAAATTTGGTCAAGGATGATTGTAATGACTGATTATTATTATTTAATAAATTAAAATAGGAGAAAAACACCCAAGGGAACTGTTAAATGAGTGTTCACTGACCCACTAGGAGGAATGGAAGCTGTTAGAAGGCATGGGACAGATGTCAGCATTTTCACTCCACCACTAGCTGTTGGTTATGGGACAACTACCCCTAAAATTGTGGCATTATCTCCCAGGTGGGTGGAAGAGAGCTGATGGCTCATTAATGACCAGGTTAACCACTAAAAGGCCTAGGCAGCCTAGATAAGGCAATTCAAATTGAGCAGGCAGCTCTACATTATTTTCTGCAGAAATAATTCCTCAAGTGCATCAGGTGATCACGGAGAGATTTGAATAGGGAGGCTAAGTGGAAGTGCATTGTGAGGCTGCTGCAATATTTTTTTAAGGAACCAGAGGTGCTGGTGCAGGTCTCTTTGACTGCTAAGTTTGTACGACTAAAGGATCCAAATTGCTGTTGCAAGTTGATGACCTAAAGCTTCTACAGATCCTTCTTCCTAGTGGTTCAGTGAACAAGCTCGAGGGTCCCAAGGAAAGTAATTTGGCTGTCTTCAGGAATAGGTTGGGTGGAACAGGCTCTTTGGGTTGTTTGTTTCCCTACATTCACCAGGTTCTATTGTTCTATTCTGTTCATTTTCAGTTATATGTTTTTTTGCACTTGTAAGTTTAGTATTTACAGTTAATAGCATGCAGAAGTAAATGTTTTATTTTCTGACCTAAGCATGACTTTGTATAATGTTGGTTATGTAAGGGAGATGATTGATTAAATATCTTCTCTGTATTTTTCCCATGTTGTCTTTTGCATAGTACTCTAGTATAGAGAAGGAGAATTAAAGATAGATGATTTGATAGGCTGATTGCCAAATAATTGAAGAGACTAATGCTGTTATCTTTCACATACTATTAGAAATAAATATTACCTTTCTGTATAAAAACCTAGGGTTTACACTTAAGTTATTTACTTCTTACAATTTTCACATACACTGCATTTTACTATCATTTCATTCAAGAACATTAAAGTATCATAGGTTCATTTCCTTCCTGCATCGATATTCAAAAATTGTAAACAGTTGTAAGTTAAGACGTAACATTTTCTTTATCTTTCTAGCTAGTCTACTACGTCCCACATTTTGCAGAAATAAAATATCTTAGATCTTTATCTTCAAAGCCATAGCAAATACTTTCATCACAGTATTTTAAACATTATTCTATTTTTTTTTTGTATTAGTCTTTAAAAAAAATAGCTGTAATATAAATAGAATTTCTATGATACTTCAACATTATAGTTTTATATAATTACACAGCAATGCTACATTTAAACTCTCCATGTATTACAAGGTAAGAATATTCTTCTTAAATCAATATCAGAATGTATTATCATAATTTTTGAAACCCTAGATATTGACTCTCATCCTTAACATCCATCGTTCTGCTTAAACAAAGTTTTCAGACACTTACAATATTCATGTTAAATTTTGAGCATAAATTCACAATACTCTAGGATCTTTACTGAGAAAACAACATGTACAGTATATCAATGCATATCAATCATAACAAGCATGTAATCATCACAAGAAGCAAAAGCATGAGAGACAATAGGCACACAGAGTTTCCGTGGGGAAAACCCTAAGGTGAAAAACCCCACAACTTCCTCAGAGATAGATAGAGCAATAGCTCAACCAAAGTACAAGAGATAGACTCCTCTTAGCAGCTGATCCTCCTCCTCACAAGTGCGCCACTTTCCGAGTGAAGGAAGAATGAGTTTCTGAGTGATCCAAATAGAGATCTCCCGATCTCTATTTATACTTGTCCTGTTTGCCCAATAACCTTATGGGGCCGACTTGTCTAACTAGGTACATCAACCACATATTACATAAATCGGGGCCGACCCCACACATGGTGGTCTAATAACCCATCGGCAAGTTAACACACTTGCGACACTTGTCAATACACATGACGACACTTCCGTATAGAGGAATGACACATCTCTATAGGAGTACAATAATATATAAATGAAATACATGGATGAAATACATTCCGAAGTTACATATACATCAACACTCCCTCTTAATTAGGAAGGTATTTCTCGACACAGATCTGCTAGCACAAGTCTTCTTCTCTGGATCATCGTCATCATCATCGTCACTCCTGCTGCTATCTCAACCAATCTCTGAATCTACTCGTCATAGGAAGTTCTACAAGGCCAGTCCTTTTTCATACTGGATGTAGGCCCACTACCTGTAGGTCTTCATCATCTGTGCGAATGGTCTAATAGAGGTGGTCTCTCAGGACTAATTTTATGTGTTGATGCAATACTTGACAAGAGCATCCCAAGAACATTTATGTGCCTAAGCACGACCTGCAAGATCTCCCAGGACTGCTACATGCATCCCCTTCACAATACCTTTAAAGAGCATCCGAGGAACATTTATGTGCCACAACACGATCGGCAATATCTCTAAAGAGCATCCCAGGACTTATTACAAGTACACAGCTCAACCTATCGGATCTCCAGGACTGATTACATGTGAATAGACAATACCTTTAAAGAGCATCCCAGGAACATTTATGTGCCGCAACACGACCGACAAGATCTCTAAAGAGCATCCCAGAACTTATTTCAAGCACACAGCTCAACCTATCGGATCTCCAGGACTGATTACATGTCTCTGTAGTAATACCTCATCCCAGGACTGATTACAAGCACACAGCTCAACCTATCGGATTTCTGAGGACTGATTACATACTACATAGCAATACCTCATCCCAGGACTGATTACGAGCACACAGCTCAACCTATCGGATTTCTAAGGACTGATTACATGCTATTTGCACAACCTGCCACATATCATCTCTGACCTCCAAGTATCAACCTGATACTCATGATCTAACTGATCATCATCGCACGAAGCATCATCCTGATGCTCATGATCATATCGATCATCATCACTGTACCGTCCTGATACATATCATCTGGAGCAACATCCTGAAGCTCATCATCATGATCATCCTGATCATAAAATGCATCCACTTGATGCATACCAAGTATCTACATGATACATATCATCATCCATGATCCACCTGATACATACATAGATACATGATCCACACAATGTATCCACCTGATACATATACAGATACATGGTCCAAGCATCCAACATGATGCATATACAAATACATATAAATGATCCAACTAATCATATCCAGCATCCAACATGATGCGTACATACATATACATATAAATGATCCAACTGATCATATCTAGCATCCAACATGATGCGTACATACATATACATATAAATGATCCAACTGATCATATCCAGCATCATCCTGATGCATATACATAGCAGTAACTGGAGCATCGTCCTGATGCTCATCATCCAGCGCTTACATCCACAGCCATGTGAAGGATCCTCCTTCCAACATGCTTGGAATGGCTTCAGCAAATGTCTCCATCACTTCTTCCTCAAAGTGTCGTCGATCTGAAGAACACCAAGCCTCTCTCTGAAGTACTCGAACTTCACTCTGGCTAGTGGCTTCGTCAACACATCTGCAATCTGCTCATCCGTCGCAACATACAGGAGCTTTACTGCTCCTCTCTGCACCATATCCCTGATATAGTGATATTTGATCTCTATGTGTTTTGACCTGTCGTGAAACACCGGGTTCTCAGACAACTTCACACAACTCTGGTTGTCACAAAATATACCAGTAGCCTCCAACGGTAGATCAAATAACTCAGACAGTAGCTTTCGAAGCCATACTACCTCACAACTAGCTGAACAAGCTGCAACATCTCTGCTTCAGCTGTACTCAGTGCTACGCAGGACTGCTTCCTGCTAAACCAAGAGATCACACCTGATCCCATACTGAAGCAGCACCCAGAAGTGCTCTTCCTATTTGCAGTACTGCCTACCCAATCTGAATCAACATAACCCTATAGGTTAAACTTTTGATTCGCATCATACTTGAGCCCATAATCAACTGTACGCTTCAGGTACATCAAAATATGCTTTACAGCAACCAGGTGAACACTACTCGGATCCGTCAGGAACTGGCTCAATTTGTTCACCGCAAAGCAAATATTTGGTCTCGTGTTCATCAGGTACATCAAGGACCCAATCATCTGACGATACATAGTGACATCAACCGGCTCAGATGAAGCATCACACAGAAGCTTCAGGTTCGATGCCATAGGTGTGGCCATGGCCTTGCAATCCATCACCCCGAACCTCTTCAAGATCTCTACTACATACTTCCCTTGTCCAAGGAAGATACCATCTGCACTCTGCCACACCTCCATACCTAGAAAATAGTGCATCATCCCCAAGTCCTTCATATCAAACTCGGTAGCAAGCTTCCTCTTTGTATCGGCAATCAGTCTATCATTTCCTGTTACAAGTAGGTCATCCACATATAGGAGTAGTATCACAGGATTTCCTTCCTCAACCTTGTAATAAAGGTTGGAATCTGCTTTACTCTTGGTAAAGCCCAAACTGGATAGGAAACTGTCCATCCTACCATACCAAGTCTTCGGAGCTTGCTTCAAGCCATACAAGGCTTTTTTCAGTCTACACACATATGACTCCCTGTCATGTGTCTCAAAACCGAGTGGCTGCTCCACATACACTTCCTCTTCAACTACACCATTCAAGAAAGCAGTCTTGACATCCATCTGGTGTATCTTCCATTTCATCACTGCAACCAGAGCAAGTACTGATCTGATGGAAGTGTACCTGGCTACAGGAGTAAAAGTTTCTTCATAATCTATTCCCTCTTTCTGAGAGAAGCCACAAGCTACGAATCCTGCCTTGTATTTCTCTATGCTACCATCTGCAACATGCTTGATCTTGTAGATCCATTTGGAAGTCACAACAGACTTCCCTTCAGTTCTTGGGACCGCATCCCAAACATCGTTCTTCATGATCGACGGATCATGGCATTCTTCCCGTATCCTGGAAACTTCAATATCTTCAATAGATAATTTTGTTGCTTGAACAAATGTTGTAGTCCTTCTTTTGTAGGTGAAGGTATACGATCTTTCTTACAAAGATAGTTTAATTGCATGATTAGAAACATCTCATAATTTTCAGAACAAATTCTTTCACATAAAGAAATATGTCATACAGTCATGCAATTATTTAAGCCAGTGCTTCAATACAATATTTATCCATATCCCGTAACTTTCTAGATGCCTTCCAATCTCTACCAAAACATTGTTAAGAGTGTGCACAACTCCCAACATGTCAGCAAAGAGGTTTCATTCTAGATAAGTAGCAATGGAATGTTGTATAGTTCCATAGGCCACTTACCCATCATATGCATATTAGTAGTATACTGTTCATTGATGCAAATATGCAAAATACACAACCTAAGTCTAGGAACATAAGTATATACATCATTGAACAGTATTATTTAAACAATCAAATATAGAAGAAATGACAATTCAAATACTTATCTTTGTTTGTTTGTTGTTGGGTGGACTCCCTCTCAATATTTGCTTCCTTGCATGAACTGCTGGAGTGTGCTCCCTCTTGATCTTTGCTTCCTGGATTACCTGTCCTAGCTGCTTCTGCCCATAGATGCATAAGCAGATTCTGGTCATGCAACATTGTCCGTGCTGCCTCCATGATTGTTCTTATTCTTTCTTTCTGCAACTCCATTATGTTGTGGATTGTAGGGAGCAGTCAACTCCCTCTTAATCCCTGAATCATTGCATAGTTTCTTGAAGTCACCTGAAGTGAACTCTCCACCATTGTCGGATCCACTCAGAAAACTGGATGTCATCGGACCACATACATCGGAGTGGATAATTTCCAATATATATTTTGCCTTGCTTTCACTGCTTGGAAATGCCTTCTTTATGTTCTTTCCTTTTGCACATCCTTTGCAAACACCTTCATGTTTGGTCTTGATTTCAGGAAGACCCTCTACAGCCTTGCTTGCAATTGGAAGTGCCCTATAGTGCATATGAGCAAGTCTTCTATGCCAAAGTTCACTTGGCTCCATGGAAACATGCACCATGGCATGTTTAGGTTGTCCCTTCAATTTGTACAATCCTCCCTCTTGCTCTCCAATCACCACTGCATCATCTATGGTCTTTCCCTTTGTCCACATTAGAACTTGGCCATCCACAAATGCAACCCTCATACCTTTTGCATCCAATGCGGATATGGAGAGTAGGTTTTTCTTGAGTCCAGGTACATAGAGAACTTCTTTCATCTTCAAGGACTTTCCAGAATCTAGGTTGTAGGAAGCTTCACCACTTCCTTTGATAGGGTATTGATAGTCATCCCCAAGTTTCACTTTATGGGGTGATTCATGTTCAGATAGATTTACAAAAGATTCTTTAAACCCAGTCATGTGTTTGGAAGCGCCACTGTCAATAAGCCAATCATTACAACCATGAGAGATAGTACCTGTGAGAGCAGAGATAAGAACATACTCTTCTTCGCTTGATGAGTCATCATCACTTTCTGTTCTAGCTTTCTTCCTGGGAGGTTCATCATCCTCAGCAGCATGAGCATGATATCTTCTTTTGTTGTTCTTCTTCTTCTTCTTGAAGTTGTTGGTATCTTCTTTCCTTTTCTTGGGACATTCTAAGGCAAAGTGTCATTTCTCATTACAATTGAAGCACCTCAGATCTTTCTTTTCTTTGTGATATGGATGAGAAGATTTCTTCTTGTGATGGGATGGCTCCCTCTTGAACTTACCTTTCTTGGTGTGTGCTGTGAGAGCTTGATCTTCATTCCCCATCTTTTCTTCTCGTGCCACAAGCCTTGCTTCTTCTTGAGAACATTCCTCCCACAGTCTACTGAAGGAGATCAATTTCTTTCTTGCACAGATCCCTTGGATAAAGGAGTCCCATGACCTGGGTAGGCCATTCAAAGTGGTCATAACAATTTCACCATTTCATCTACAGCTTCAAGTTGTTCCTTGATATGAGAGACTTTGGAGAAATAAGATTGAATGGTCTCTCCATTCGACATCTTGACCCCTTTCAATTGATTCCGCAGAGTCATCTTCCGATTTATGTTCTTCCCTTCAAATAGCTTGGTCAGGGAATCAAACATAGCCTTGGGTGTCTTTAGGGATGACACATGTGGAATGAGATGGTCTTTAAAAGAATCAGCAATGATTCTCTTTCCCTTGACCAAGTTCTTCTTATGCAATATCTTAGCCTCTTCATCCTCTACGATAGGGATCTCTTCTTTTATGTAAGAGTCCAACTCATTCTCTTCCAAGATTAACCCAATCCTATACTTCCAAGCTCGGAAGTTATCAGCCCCTTCAAGTTTATCCTCAAGCTTGGTGTGGTGAGACATATTAAAGAGTACTTCAAATGGAAATAGAACAGATTTAGGTCTTACCACTTGATTTGCTGAAAACTGGATCTGGTCCCGGATTAGGGTTTGTCAGAGAAACCCTAAAAATTCAAAATGTGAATTTCAACTTTCTGAAAGGATAGAAAGATGCGCCTTGATGAGCTGAGAAGCCTGGTGTATTCAGAATTTGAGATCTGCAAAGCTTCACCCTTCAGAAATTCCTTTTAGTCTTCCCGGGTTCACTAGGGAGGACCCTGAATTAGGGTTTGAGTTTCCCAGAGATTTACCCAGCCAAAAATCTCGATCCAAAGCTCTAAACTTCGATTTTTCCAAGGAGCTTCCAGCTATGTCTTCAGATTTCAAAAATTCCTATTTTTGAGGAAACCCTAATTTTTAGGGCCAAAACTGAAAGTGCTTAGAACTGAATTCTGATTGGACAGATAGATTCTCCTTGATGAGTAGAGTCAATCTACTATACTGCTTTTCCAAAATCTGTGGAGAGAAACCCAATAAACAAGAAACCCTAGTTTCTATTACTGCACAATGTCTTCTTCTCAGGTTAGCTCTAATACCATGTTAAATTTTGAGCATTAAATCACAATACTCTAGGATCTTTACTGAGAGAACAACATGTACAGTATATCAATGCATATCAATCATAACAAGCATGTCAATCATCACAAGAAGCAAAAGCATGAGAGACAATAGACACACAGAGTTTCCGTGGGGAAAACCCTACGGTGAAAAACCCCACAACTTCCTCAAAGATAGATAGAGCAATAGCTCAACCAAAGTACAAGAGATAGAATCCTCTTAGCAGCTGATCCTCCTCCTCACAAGTGCACCACTTTTCGAGTGAAGGAAGAATGAGTTTCTGAGTGATCCAAATAGAGATCGCCCGATCTCTATTTATACTTGTCCTGTTTGCCCAATAACCTTATGGGGCCGACTTGTCTAGCTAGGTACATCAACTACATATTACATAAATCGGGGCCGACCCCACACATAGTGGTCTAATAACCCATCGACAAGTTAACACACTTGCAACACTTGTCAATAAACATGACGACACTTTCGTATAGAGGAATGACACATCTCTATAGGAGTACAATAATATATAAATGAAATACATGGATGAAATACATTCCGAAGTTACATATACATCAACAATTCAATTATTAAAAACGCTAAGACTTTATTATAGCCAGTTTAAGGCCAAGCATTTAAAATCGTAACCATCAAATCCTTACATCAATTTTCCCCAAAACCAAAAACGTTACTTCGTTCAACTATCACATACACTTTAGCTATCTATACAAGACAAAGTTGCAAACATAAGTCTTATGATTTTCTTCATCAAACACATTAGTTAGCTAATGGTGATACAATACCAAAATCAAGTCTTAACACCATGCTTAACTTTAAATGACACGATCACAGGGTTTCACTTTTTAAAACAAGCTAGCCACAGCCCTCGGCCAAAATCAACACAGTAGTTCCTAAACAAACTATCAAATTATATAAACTTAGAAACCACTCATGTTTTATTTCAGACGCAGTTCCATTCTTTCCATTCAAAACATAAGTTTAAACATTGTAGCAGAACCTCTATTTTTCACAGAAACGAGTCAGCCCATGGCCCTCAACTCTTCCAAAATACTGTATTTATCCATTAAAAATAACGAGGGTGCATCCCTTTAACATTTACATCTTAAACAAAGTGTACTACTGTAACAAAAATTTACAATGAAACACTGCGAAGCATAGTAAGAAGACTCGCTGAGGATGTCATCCTCTGGCATTTCGTCTTTTGGTTCTCAAACATTATCATCGGCCAAAAACTTGCCAGGAACCAAATATATTCCATCATCAAACACCAAGCATCGGTCACGATAGGCCAAGAGGACCTACGAAGTAAGGAACCACCGAGGCTTACTGGTGAACGAGCAGCCTTACTCCACAAGCTTTCAAACTCAGCAACCCTTCAACGAAGATCACCTGTCACAAGAAAACTTAAGGGGTTAAAATAAGAAATTTCTAAGATATTTATACACTTTAGAATGCAACAACACCTCGGTATCGAAACAGTACCTGCGTATGGTAATTCCGAGATAAGAGACACCTCCTGCAAACAAAATCGACGAAGCCATCTTTCCAGCACATCGAAGAGAGTTCCAGTTCTGTGAACAACGGTATATCTTTGCATGAGAATCGAACATGGTTCAAATCTTCTAGATAAAAACCCCGAAGAACTACTCTCCCAACATACCCAGAAAAGTCGACCACAGATTTAACCCTTCAACATCTTTAACTACTGAAAACTTTCACAGAAGGCTCGGCTCTTAAAACATTTGTAGAGAATAACACTCAACTAGTGTTACAAAAACTGGACCGGTTTAGGCAAAACCGGCCGGTTAGACTGGTTCCGGCACCTTTTCGGTCCGGACCGGCCCTTCAAACCGTTTTTGGCCGGTTTTGTCCTGAACCGGCCGGTTCAATCACCGAACCGGTCAAAACCGACTGGTTCAGGACAAAACCGGTTTTTGCAGAGAGAACTGGCCGGTTCAAAGAAAAAAAAAAAATTTAATAATTTTTTTTTTTAATTTTTTTTTAAAAGGCAAGTGGGTGGGGGAAATTGTCCACGTGGATGGTGGCATATACATGTACTTCATCTTTATATGTATATATCAAAATTTCAACAATCTGAAATTGTCTTACTGTAGATTTGATTTTCAGCAGTCTGAAATTGTCTTTAAGATTTGGCAATTTCCAGCACTAGTTTGCCATGATAATCTGAAAGCTGAAATTGTTAAGAGATTTAACATCAATATAAAAAATAAGGGGGCATATTTATTGCTATAAATCCACATTAATTGCAGTGATTTTAGATCTGGTTTATGCTTGAAAAGATTGCCCTATAGGGCTGAAACTTGTTGACATATGTTTGCTATATTTTATCTTGGATTGCCTAGTGTATTGGAGTTGTTGATAGATGAAATATCGTTCATTGTTATATTGTTTATTTATTTATATTTCACTTCGAATGAATATCCTAAAGGGATCTTAGCTTACACCATCTAAGATGCAAGACCAGTAGATGTTTGATTCAATTTCAGACATGTATTGCACTCAGTGCTAACTGCTATTTTGGTTCTATCACTATGCACTCTTATTCGCTATATAAATGAGATACTTTTCATATTTTGTGTATAATGGTTTGAATGCACATGGATGCATATGAATATATATATAATTTTTCAAAATTTGAATATTTTATGTATTTTTGGTGATCCGGTTTTATTTCCGGTTTTGATCCAGTTCCGGTCCGGTTTCGGTTCACAGGGTCGGCCGGTTCGACCACCGGTTTGGTTTTTGTAACATTGCACTCAACAGGTCATGGTTTCGAGTCTTGGAGATGATGCAAAAAATACCTGTTATTTGAAACCCTGGAGTTTCTCGGCCTGTTGGCCTCTCCACACAAACCATTCCCAACACAATGAATGACAAAGGAAATGATAACCGCGTAAACGTAGTGGAGTTTAGGGTTTCTTGTTCAAAGTCCAAAAACATGTAAGATCAACGATGGAGATGATGCCAACCCAACACGTTGAAGTTTGGGCATCAACCACATTAATATCTTATTAATTATCACAACCATCACGACATCCAGCTCTGTCAACCAAGGTTTGTTTTAGTGTACAGCTTGACACTTTGGTAGCGTTTGGGATCACTACTATCATGCACTACAGCCATGATGGCACCAGCTAGGAAGTCCACTCAACACTGAAGGCAGGTGACTTTAATGCCAGACCTGATACGAAAACCTGCCAGTACAGTAAGCATTCAACGCTCGGTCACTATCACATCTCAGTACAAGGACTTAGGGTTATAACTTATGGTTCATTTCATATCCATAGTGTTAGTCTTTCGAATGCTCGGTCTACATATATGTTATAGCATTTTCATTTAACTAGGGTTGCATTTCATATAAGGGTTTGATACTTAATGTATAGTTTATGATGCATTATTTTTGTACATTGTAATATTTGTTATATTACTTTATCTGTTCACAAAGTTGCACATTATATTATAATGCACAAATATTATATTAGAAGGACACAATCCTATAAGTGTAGTAAATTCACTATAGAACTATGATGATAATATCATAAAAGACGATGCTATATTAGCATAATTCTATATGCATTTTATAATTGGAAAATTATAGGAGCTACTATAGTTATTTGATGACTTCAAGTGAATCCATGTGTACATTGGAATCTAGCACTCATAGTGTAAGTTTAATACACAGGACATCACCACTCCTTGCATTATGGCAAATGACGACAAGATTCTAATAGCACTGCTAAGCTTGTAAACTAGTACGTAAACGAGAAGTAGGACAAAGATCCATACCTTCAATAACTTTCATGCAAGGAAGTACTTAGAGTTTTTCACAATACATTGACGATGAATTGAAAAACATATTTACTCTTAACACTTGAATTGTCGTATTATTCTTACCCGTGTTTCTGCACAATGAAACATGTTCAAATGCTTTAGCTAAACGTAGCTAAGTAAACCTCAGGGTATCTCGTAGGAACCCTTCGTCATCATTCAAAAGCAAACTGTCAGTACTTTATCAAGAAAATAAATCATAAGATAAACCTAGTTACAGCATGTAGTTTACAATTAAACACAAGCAGATCTGAAGATGTATTTTGTGTTATGATCGTAATTTGTCTTTTGTTAAAAGATTAGTATCCATTTTATTTTCCGCATTAGCAAATTCAATAATTATTGCTACTTTAAAAAATTTTAAATTTTTGTAAATTTACGGGATGTTACAACCGGGATTGTAAGCCATTATTTATTTGCCATAAAATTGAAATCATTAAGCTTTTATAATCATATTGATCCATCACCTCAATTCTTTCCTTTAGTTGTGCATCTTTTTCACTCTATTTTCCTCATGCCATGTTTTGGCACACCAGTTTCGTCACCTTGCAATGGTCAGTGTTAACTTTTGGAAACATCACTATGAGCCATGAGGTCTATGAACACTAGCTAATCCTGAAATTGCTTGAAAACCTTGGAAAAATATGAATATCCTTTAATTTTTCAATCCATACACTTTTCACTTCGAAAGTAGCATGGCCGCACTCTTATCAAGTTGATACTCACACGATTCTTTGTAGTAGAACCCTTTAAAAGGCCTCATTCACATGGGGTTCACATCTTTGGACGGAGAGTTAGAGTTATGTTGTTGGATTTTATAGAGATTACATACAATGTGCTCATGTCTTGGAGGAGCAAGTGTCCTTAGAGTGCCCAAAAGAGTAAAGAACCCAAAGGTTTGGAGATTGGAAACCATTTCATTACATGCATCAGATGCACAAGGTTACAACTTTCATCGTAATATTTTCTTATTAATGAATATCTTTCTTCCCATCCCCCAAATCTATTGCATTTCAATCCATGCATCTACATCACTGTTATGATACTCAGCAGAGACTCGCAGGTCTTGTTGAGTCGACCTAAAACTGAGTGTTGAGCATTGGTTGTCATTGATGTCAACTAAAGATGATGTCAAGTGTTTGACTATCAACTAATGTCAAAGAGGATGTCAATTGATTCAGTCTGAGTCATTGATATTAGTTGAAGTCAAAGTGGATACAATATTCCTGCAGAAGTCTGAAGAAGTATATGGAAGCCACTTTGAAGTAGTGTATGCGCAAGATGAAGAAGAACATGAATGCCAGAAGTATGTGCACAAATGATGAAGGTAACAGATATGAATGCAACTTTGGAGTATATTTAGATATTGCATCCATTATGAAGATGTCTAAAGATGTGTGTCAAGGATACAACATACATGATGAGTTTGAAGAAGTACATAAGAAGATACATCATGTAAAATACATCCTACAGCATGTGGTCCTTGCGCAGAAATCAAGTCCACCAAGTCATACTCTCTCATGATAGCAATCAAAGGAGTTGGTTGGACAATGGTACATGTGAAGAGCAAACTTGTAGAGTCTTACTGCCGTCGAGCATCCCACACAAGCAGACAAGGAGATTGGTTGAGCAAATGGTACAAGTGCGCAAGTTTATTGAAGGAAGTCTCTGGAGTGCGCAAGCAATTAATAGTTGGACAATCCTGAAAATCACACAAGCATAGCCAATCAGATGATGCTTTCAGTAAGTAGGACGTGCACAAGTTCCTAGAAGGGTATAGCGGTTGAAGACCATCTATGATCAAATTCCATAGTCGACGGTACAACAGGTGTGCAAGTCTCACAAAGGATGACAAGGCAAAGGTCAAAGACCCACTTAGCAAAAGTTGGAATATGTGCAGGTTCCGCAAAGCATCAATATCTCAAGTGCACATTACCCACAAGTGATGAAGCGATAAAAGGATTATAATTCCACCAAGTAGAAGTTGGAGAATGCGTAGATTCTATAAAGCGTCAATATCTCAAGGGTGCATTACCCACAAGGGATGGTACAGCACAAGTCATAGACACATCAAGATGAAGTGTAAGATTGCGCACATACCTTAAGGCAATGGTACATCAAGAGCACAAAGGTAACCCACCAAGGTGTGAAGTCCCACTAAGTTGTGGACCATGAGGGCGCAAGACACATATCAGATGACAGATCAACAATGCAGAAGATGACACATGGCATATGCACAATTTGTGAGGTATGGAAGAAGGGATGCCACGACCAACTTGTGAACATACAATCTGTGCAGGACCTGTATAAATAGAGATGCAAGTTGGAGATTGGATGTAAGCTTGATGGTGAGAGCATAAGAGCTTCGAGTGTAAGTTTCAGTTGATTTTCGGGGCATCAAGGGGCTCGTGGACAGAACAGATGATCTAGCGAAGAGCCGAATGCACACATGCATCAGAATGAAGTTTTGATGGTGTGCAGAATGATGTTGTAGATCTGTGACGAATGTGCAAGTACTGAAAGGAAGGAACACTAAAGTATGCGCAAGTGTTTGATGTTTCAAAGGACAGTAATACGATCAGCACGCCGATAGTCACAGATGTTGTAGAGACAGAAGCACAGAGATAGAACCAAAGTTTATCAGACAATGCGCAGATGTCTAGCTGATGCATATGAGCAGAAGTGAAAGTGTGCGAAGTTGAGAACTCCATCTGATGCGCAACGACAGAATAACAACAGGATCAGATAGGCGCATCATGATGCAGATGATTTGAGACAAGTGCGTTAAACAAAACGGACAAATCATTTGATGCACAGGACGTCGCAGATTGTCTGAGAGACTACAGCACTCAATCAGAATGGACACATCAAAAAGTGTGTAGTTCCATCTGTTACTTGTGCTTCATTTCAGAACAACAAACTATCAATTGAAAGCACAGTATCAGTTGATCGTTGCAGTCACATAGAGCAGAACGTTGAGATAACAGAGACGCAGACTGCAATTTCAGCGATCACACAATACATGAAGTAAGTCATCAGCAGAAGTGTGATTTGAGAGGAATGAGAAGTCAAGTGATGTATGCAGTGCAGTGATAGAGTATAGACTGCATATGAAGACGGCGCACACCAGAATAATCAACAAAAGATCAAAAGAGTGCGCAGAGTTCAAGTTCAGTACGACAGCAACACATATTGGACATTAGGGCGGACGGACGGGGCAAGGAGACAGGGAGTTGAAGCTTCCTTCAGGTTCGTGTTTGTAAAACAAAGAAGATAGGGGGTCAGTGCCTCCTTCCAGTTGATGCTGGAGAAAACACAAGGAGTTGAAGCTTCCTTCAGGTCAGTGCCTGTAAAATCAGGGGGTTGGTGCCTCTTTCCAGTTGGTGCTAGTAAACACAGGAAGTTGGTGCTTCCTTGAATGTATTCTTTATAATTATATAGAAACATTCTGTGGTTTTCTGCCATTTGGGTTTCCACGTAAAAATCCTATGTGTTATGTGTTGTTTATGTGGTGCATATATGTGGATGTTTATTTCTAATGCATAACTGAAGATAAAGATTAAGTAAAGGCTAATTTGTTAAAGAAGGTAAAAACTGCTAATAACTACGCTAATACTGATTCACCCCCCCTCTCAGTATTAAATCGATTCCAACATTCAGTACTCTATATCAAACTTTCCATGAAACTAGCCTAGTAGATGAAATCGCCCAACTCACCATAACCTTGCCAGACTCGCCAAAAAGTCATGAGTTCGATTTCTGCAAGGAAAAAAACAGGCCCACACACTGCCAACCTGGAAAAAGATGTCAGTTTAGGGTTTTATGGAGGCAAAAATGGCCAGGAATTCCTCTAAGAAAACCATGAATCCATGAAGCACCAAATTACCTTCTCAATGTCATTTCACATTGAATTCTTGAGCAATTTGGGTGCTTAAGGTAGCCATTGGACCAAACTGAACAATAGGGTTTGAGGGTTGTTTTTGCTGTGAGAGAACGAAGATCATTTGTTGTTGGCGAACAACTAGTGGAGACCGAATACAAGCTTGTGGGCTATTGGAAAACATTTGTTGTTTGACTGTATGGTTTGGAGACCTCTGTTATTGCCATTTACTTCAAACATTTGTCATTTGACTGTGAAGTTTGGAGACATTTGTTGTTCAACTTCAGCTAATCAAACACATCTAGATCAAGCTCACAACTGAAGCCTGAAGATAAGCCTTATGTTCTTCTCTTTTTTCTTTTGATATGAAAGTACAAAGTTGTTCAAAAATTCAAACTTCAGAACACTAGATGCATAAATAGTAAACTGCTTTCATAAACAGTGAACTCCTTTCATCCTGGATCTCTAACTAGAAGCCTGTTCTGTTTCATTCCAAAGCTGCCATATTTTCTACATAATTATCCAGCAAAGGAATCATTTGTCCATGCCTCCTAAGTCCTAAAGTCCTCTTGATCAAGCATGGGAATACAAAAAGGCAAGTGCAAATATTGTCTGATGGTTATGTAACATGTTAGGGGGCTTAAACAGGCCACAACACCACCTATCACAAATCGCATGCAAAGATGTCATATTTTGTGACCATTGCCTTGAAGAAGTCACATCCCAAATGCATGTTGCTTTGGAAAACATCAAAATAAACAAAGCAAAGAAATCTAGTATGAGGTTAGAAATTGCGGGAAGTTGGTAGTTCTGAAATGCCACCTCCTGGTAGGTTTTCATCAAATGTTGCATGTCCAACCATCACCTTTATTTTTTTTCCACCCTTGCACAACCCCAAGATCTCAACTGTCCTTCGAAAGTTTCAATGAAAAGAAGAGGAATGAGGTAGACCATGCAGTGAGGGGGTTTTCGTACCATGTCAGCCTCCCATTTAACCTCGCAAAATGTCCTTTTTTTCAGCCCATGCTAGATACTATTGCAATAGCTAGCCCCGGATACAAAGCCCCTTCTTATAATACACTTAGGGACAAAGAACTAGATGAGGAGTTGGAGTCTGTTACGGAACCACAGTGGCAAGGCATTAAAAATTTGTGGGAGAGTACCCGTTGCAACATTATGTCAGATGGGTGGACAAATCAAAGGAATGGAACAATAATATATTTCCTTGTAGCATATGCCCTAAAGGAACCATGTTCCTGTAATCCATTGATGCATCATCACATGTGAAGGATGCAAATCTGTTGTATGCATTGTCGGCAAAGGTTGTCGAAGAAGTTCACCCCAAAAATGTTATCCAAGTAATCACAAACAATGCTACAAATTATGTAGCAGCTAAAAAGCTGCTATGTGAGAAATATAAAACCATTTTTTGGACCTTGTGTGCTCTCCATTGTATAGCTCTGATTTTGGTGGACATAGGCAAGTTCGTTTGGGCACAGGATACCATGAATGAATGCAAAAGAAAAACCAAGTACATATAGAACCATACTTGGGTGTTAAGCCTTATGAGAAAGTTCACAGAGGGAAAACTCATTCGCTCAGCTGTCGCACACTTAACAACAAACTTTCTTTCACTCCAAAGTCCTTTGGAGGAGTACCAAGCATTGAGGCAGATGTTTGTTAGTCAACAATGGCTTCAGTAGAAAGATTGCACAAAATAGGAGGTAGTACTTGTTTCAGGGTCAATTTATAGAGGTGAGTTATGGGAGTCTGGCACTGAGGTGTTAGCATCATTAAGCCTCTTGTGAAAGTGTTGAGGATCAGGATGGAGATAAACAGTTGATGGGATACATTTATGAAGGTATGTACTATGGATAGAGCCAAGGACGCCATTAAGAATTTGTATGGAGTGGATGAAGCAAATATGATCCCTCGTGGAAAATTATTGATGCCAGGTGGAACAAGCAGCTACATTCACCATTGCATGCTCTCAATCCTGTTAGATTTTCTTAAACCATGGTAAGCAGACTTTGAACTCAAAGAATTCCTAACCTATTAAATAGTTTAACCTTAAAACCCGCTCAAAACTGTTGCTCTAATAATATTAAAATCTGCTAACACATACTGTGGAAAATATATACCTAAAACTCACAGGTCTGTCCTAAATCACATCACAATTAATAAAAAGGAAACAGAATTACAACATACTTGTTAAATCATTGTTAAAAGAAAAACGGAAACTCATTCGATGGACTATCAAAACCTGTCACTGCTTTCTCATTAATTCTGAACTGAAATCTGCTACAAGAAAAAAAACAGGTAGCTAATTCACTGCTTGATGCTGAACTGAATGAATAAACCTATACCCCTACCTTCTCCTTCACAGACTACGAAGAATAGTACAGTGAATATGGATACATTCACAACAACGCCTCAACTAGAGATTATCTAAGGGATGCCTTCTAGAGATCAGTGCCATTATCTGCATGCATGCATCTAACTGAACTTAGACTTAAAATACAATTATAAAATTGCTTAATAAACTAAAACTAACACATGCAAGTGTATGTACCATCTTTTACCTACCCTAGAAATGACATGCAATATTCTAGAACTGGAATCTAAGGATAATCTTATCCTATCCTATCAATAATTGACAAATGTATGTACTATGAATGCACCTTCAATGATGGAAGCCTAGATATAGTGATGTTCCCTATAGCCTTCTTTAATGTTGTTTCCTCATCTACAAGCCAGCATACAACAAAAAAATCAATGTTGTATGGATATGCTATGTTTGTGACGCTGTTGTAACATAAAAGTGCCCAAATCAACCTAATGTGTGCACAGTGTTGTAGAAGACTATCTGAGGTACACTAACTTCACTCTTATAGAGGAAAGTGTTCTCCACCAATCCAAGTCTCTCCCTGAACATCTTGAAAACTTCCCCTTTGCCAAGGGCTCTATCAAAATATTTGCAGCATTTTATCTATATGCATATACTCTAAAGCAAGTACTCCCTTTCGGACCTTGTCCTTGAGAAAACAGTATATGATGTCAATGTGCTTGGAGCAGTCATGAAATAATGGATTCTCAGAGAGTTTGATACAACTTTGATTGTCACAGTAGGCCACAGTAGGCTCCAGCATCTCACCTATCAGCTCTACAATCAGCTTGCGAAGCCAAATGGCTTCACAACTAGCAATGCCTAGCTGCCATATACTTAACCTCCACTAAACTCAATGCTATTGAAGCTTGCTTCTTGTTGAACCAAGAAATCACTCCTAATCCCAAACTTAAGCAACACCCTGAAATACTCTTCCTATCATTTGCATCTCCTAACCAGTCAGAATCAACAAATCCATGCAACATCAACTCACCATCTCTTGCATATTTCATACCTTAATGTATTGCGCCCTTCAAGTATCAGAGCACATGACTTGCAACCATATAGTGCATCTGCCTCAACTCAACCATGAAATGGCTCAAGGTGTTCGCTACAAAGCTTGTATTAGGTCCTACCAAATTTGAATCTATATCACCAACATTAGAATCAGCATTATAGAAGTGGTCATGGGTTTACAATCCATCATGTGGAACTCTTTTAGAATCTCAAGTTTCAACTGTGTATTTTCCTTGCCCAAGGAAAATTTACCCTATACCCTACACACTTCTAGACCTAAGAAATAGTGCATTAGTCCAATATCATGTTACCCCTAAAATTGCATGAGGCTCGCACCTGGAATTTCATCAAAAAACTTGTGAATTTTTGTCACATAGATCGAGCTCACATAATCACATTGCAAGATTCTTGATGGACAGGAGGTACACTTGTGCCTTTGTCTTAGAGATGATGCTATGATGATTGGCTAGGAGGTGTTGGATGATGTGTATTCATGTGCTAGTGGTGTTCTAATTGGTGAGTTAACATGTGCCTAAGTAGAACTTATCATGAGATGGTGCACTCCCTTTATTTGATGATTGGAAGGTTGGATGTTTAAAGCATTGGTGCAATTATTTAACATTTATGGATTTCATGGAAAGGGAAACCATGAACTTAGGGTCTCCCTAAGTTTTAAAGCATTGATAATTGTGCCTCAGTAATAGCTACAGTAAGGGTACTTTACCTTGGGTTTTAAAGTAAGTTTCATTGTGAAGCATCAAAACTAATTAAGGTGAAGAGCCTTATCACAGTGGATACCAAAGTACCTATGGTTTGCACTTTGGATATTGTTCATCATTTATTTGATGAGCGCTTGGCATACTTACTCATTGTTCACATTTGATAGATGGTTATTGTTTAATGAATAAGGTTGAAAGGTGCCTAGTTGGAAGACCCCAGAAGATATGAAGATGTTTCACACATGAAACATCCTATCATGACACATCTATCACTTTTTTTAGAAGAGCTAACCTTGTTCACATAATTTCAGGATGATTTGGGGTTTGTTTGACTTGGTTTTGACCATCCAGATGCCTAGTTCTAGAGTGCCCTAGCTCATGTCATTGCTTTCATACTTGGAAAGGGCTTTATTTGAGATATCATATGGTTTTTCTAAGAGCGCCCTCACTATGTGGCACATATGCTAAGGTAAGCATGCAATATAATAATATTTCATGGCTTGGAGAGGTTGAGCTAAAATTCACAGTATTTGCAAGCCAAAATTCATGGTGTTAGCTCAAACGCTCACCTCCCTAGCACTCTTGGAGAATATTTTATCATTTGAAGAAGGAAGATCTAACCTCCTTGGCGATTTTCCCTAGGGCATGCTCTTCAAGTTGGTTATTTGTTGGGTCAAGGTGGTTAGCATGACACATTTCATAAGGGTGCTTCATTATTTTATTATTTGCCTTGTCAAAGAAGTTACTCATGCTTGGTTTGACTCCTTGTTTCAGGCCACATGTGTTTCAAGTTATTGATGTTTGGCTTGCTTGAAGGGTGCATTTCTCTTGTTGGTCAAAGTGGTAAGAACAAGCACTTGTTTCAAGGGTGCCTCATCTACTAGAAGACTATTTTATTCCATGGTCAAGGTTGTTATTCATTGGACATACATCAAGCTTGCTAAACTCCATATTCTATGCACACATGTAAGAGTTTGTTACATTTGTAGAGGATGCACCACATGGAGGAAAGATTTCTTCACACGTGGTATCTCTTGAAGGGTGCACCTTTAGAGGAGGTTATCTATGAATACATGGAGATCAATGCTTGGTCAAAAATGCACCTAACTAGAGCATGCACACCCCACCTTCTTGAGCCAGCGTGGAGCTAAGTAACTCATTATTTTTCATTGTTGTATTCTGTAAAAGAGTTAGTTGCATGTGAACTATTATTATATTGTTTCCTTTGCAGAGAAAAGTGGACATTACCACTTGCTATTGTTAAAAAAAATTATTGAGCAAATTGTGGATCTAAGCAGGGAAATTATTATTTTATTTCGTACAAGGAAGATGAGCTAAAACCTATATAAGGCTTTTCTCTCTTCACTTTCTCATGGTTAGATTTGAGCTAGATCCCTTGGAGCTTTTGATGCTTTTGGAGAATGAATAAAGTGCTTTATGGGTGAGAAGATCTTTTAGATCTTTATGCTATTTCTCCTTTTTGCTCTAGTTTCCTTGACAAATGTATATCAAATAAAAGGTAGGAAAAATCTTTCATCTTTTCTATATTTTATCCATGGAATGTTTTATTTGATTTATTCGTTCTCTACTCTTGATTAAATGCACATATATTTCATTTTGAATAATCACAATATTCATGTGTATTGGGTTTTATCTGTTAAAATTCATACATTCATAGCATAATAATATAAATGCATAACCAAGATCACTAGAAGAAAGACAAAGCACAAAACAATAACGCAGAGTTTATGCTGGGAAACCCAATTGGGAAAAACCCAACAACCTTCGTATAGAGATGATAATCCCAAGATCAGAGTACAAAGATAAAAGAGAAAATGTGAAAATGCTTTCCATAGTAGAAACCCCAAAACAGCTTCTTTCTCCAGCTTGTGCGAACTTCTCTCTCTCTGGGTGATGCGAACTTCACTTGAATGAGTGAGTGAATAATGAGGAGCACTTTTCCTCTATTTATACAAGTGCTAACATGAAAAATACCCTAATTGGGCCGACTTCACTTGGGGACAGTTTAATAATTTAATTTTAATATTTTTCTTTTGCTTCTTTGCACCCCAAGGTTGACATTGATTCTTTCATGTGTGTACATAAGTAATTACATCAAGTTCATCTCCCTTAGGAGGTGCAATCAAGTACAATGAAATATAATAAATAATATATTCCGAAGCTGCACAAAATCCAACACTCCCTCTCAACAAGGAAGGTATTCTTCGGTCTTCATCTGCATCACGATCATCTGGGTTTCATCTTGTATATCCATGTTGTCTCCATCATATCTATACATACTGAAGGTTGTCCACACAGTCTCAGTGCATCATCTTCACCAGTCCTTCGATGAGTCCAGGAGAATCACTCAACCCTGGATCCAGGAGAATCACTCAATCTTGGATATCTGAGATTATCAGTTGTACCATCTCTGCTATACAATTTGCTACCTATCTGTCTCATCTTCCAATGGGGTCCTCCCATACCTGGCTGAGATCTCAGACGATCAAAAGGGCACGACCATCTACTGACTGTCCGACTCATCTACCTATGGGAGTTTTCCCATATCTGGCTGAGTACCAGGACTGTAGAGGTACATGTGCAATCACACGGCCAACTGTTGACTGTCCTACTCATCTTCCTATGGGATTTTTCCCATATCTAGCTGAGTACCAGGACTGTAGAGATACCTGTGCAATCACACGGCGAATTGTTGACTGTCCTACTCATCTTCCTATGGGATTTCTCCCATATCTGGCTGAGTAACTAGACTGCAGAGGCACCTGTGTGAACCCGACCGACTACTGACTGTCCTACTCATCTGCCTATGGGATTTCTCCCATATCTGGCTAAGTAAATGGATTGCAGAGGGTAGCTAGGTGAACCTGGCCAACTATTGGTTGTCCGACTCATCTGCCTATGAGATTTCTCCCATATCTGGTTGAGTACTAGACTACAGAGGCACCTGGGCAAAGCAGGGAAAGCATCTCAATGTCATATTTCCCTCTCAAGGAGGGACACGTTCTCTTCGACTCCAAGTCTTCCGCGAAAGTATTCAAACTTCACCCTGGGAAGTGCCTTGGTGAGAACATCTGTAGTATGGTCGTCTGTCGACACGTACTGTAACTCGACCGCACCTTTCTGCACAAAATCACCAATGAAGTGATATCGAATCTCGATATGCTTTGACCTGTCGTGAAATATAGGATTCAATGACATCTGCACACAGCTACGGTTGGCTCTGGAATCTGGCCGAATAATCCTGCCAGGAGTTTACGAAGCCAAATTGCTTCTCGAGCTGCCGTGCTAGCAGCCATGTACTCGGCCTCTGCAGTACTGAGTGCTACCGAGTTCTGCTTCCTGCTGCACCAGGAAATAACTGCAGAACCCAAACTGAAGCAACATCCAAAAGTACTCTTCCGATCTACAACACATCCGGCCCAATCTGAGTCTGTAAACCCCTGCAATCTCAGGTCACAATCTGAAGCATATTTCAATCCATATCCCACAGTTCCACGTAAGTATCTGAGCACATGTTTTGCAGCAATCTAGTGAATCTGCCTCGGTTCGCACATGAACTAACTGAGGGCATTCACAACAAAACATATATCTAGTCTGGTGTTGGTCAGATACATCAATGACCCAATCAACCGGCGATAAATGGTGGGATCAATCAAATCAGAATCTTAAGTAGAATCTCTCAATTTCTTCCAATTTGCATCCATCGGAGTAGCCATGGACTTGCATTCCAACATCCCGAATCTCTTCAATATATCAATGGTGTATTTTCCTTGTCCTAGGAAAATCTCTTTCTGCCTCTGTCATACTTCTAATCCCAAGAAGAAGTGCATCAATCCAAGATCTTTCATTTCAAACTCAGAGGCGAGATTCTTCTTACACCATACAATAAGTTTCTCATTTTCTGTGAGAAACAAGTCATCAACATATAGAACCAAGATCAGTGGTTCATCATCTACAACCTTGTAGTGAAGGTTGGGGTCTGCATCACTCTTGGAAAATCCCAAGCTCACCAAGAATCCGTCTATCCGTCCATACCAAGCACGGGGTGCTTGATTGAGTCCATACAGTCCCTTTTTCAATCTGCATACATGAGACTCCTTTCCTTGGACAATAAGCCCATCTGGTTGTTCGATGTAAACTTCTTCCTCAATAACACCATTGAGAAAGGTTGTCTTCACATCCATCTGATGCAACTTCCATCTCATAGCTGAAGTAATAGCAATAATGGATCTAATGGAAGTATACAGGAGCAAATGTCTCATCATGATTGACTCCCTCTTTCTGAGAGAATCCTCTGGCTACAAGTCTGGCCTTGTATTTCTCAACACTGCCATTTGCTCCATGCTTGATCTTGTATAACCATTCAGAAGTTACTACTGACTTCTCCTCAAGTCTCGGCACAGCCTACCACACATCATTCTTCATGATGGATTGATATTCTTCCATCATGGCATCCTTCCAAACTTGATGTTTGGATGAGTCTTCGTAAGTGGTGGGTCCTGTCTCAATAAAGTTGCTCATCAGTGCCACATAACTAGAGAACCTCTGAGGTCTTTTTCTTTCTCTGGAAACGCCATGTGGAGCTACATGCCCCTCTGCATCCCGCAGTGTCTGCTATGCCCATTTAGGTCTTTTTCGACCTACAACATCTCTAGGGATATCAACTGAATCTATGGGATCGATAGGTTCATCCTTTTCGGCTGGCTTCCTCTTGAACTGGAGGCGGAGGTGGTCTCATCTCGAACATTTCTTCATCATCGATCTCCATGTCTGATTCTCTACCTTTCCTGACAGCCATCTCTTCTTCAAAGGTCACATCCCTACTCACTATCAGAATCCTGGGATGTAGATTTTGTATGCCTTTGAAGACTCACTATGTCCCACGAAAGTTCCTTCTAGCCTAAAGGTTCTAACTTCGTTCCTTGAGAACATGTATGTAGACTGGTCAGCCTAATATCTGAAGGTGGCCCACTTCTGGTTTGACTTCTGTGAAAACTTCCTCCGAGATCATCCTTCTAGGCTGAGAGTTGTTTTATTGGAAGCTTCTTGCTGAACAACAACGGGATTCAAGTGTCCACCACTTGTTCATTCGGAACAGGTCACATCATCCTTATCTTGTAGGCCATGTCACATGGTCTTTTCCCTACAAGTCAAATCCCGACTAATGATCAGTGATATTGTATAATCAAATGTAATGACGATAGTTTACACAGGCATCTTAGCTAATACTTTATCACAACAATCATAAACAATTCTACCAACACATCTGGGAACTATCTAGATGTCCGCTATATCCACTAGAACATGCCATCAAGAGTGTGCACTACCCTAAGCATGCAGGAAGGAGATATCATCTAGACTAGCTTCATGAAATGTTGTGTAGCTCATATGCATAATAAATATAACAATGTAAACTATATCAACTGCTCGACACATTAGATCTGCATATAATAGTGATGAAGACATATAAGACAAAACATATCTATGTAAGCAAGAAAACAAAATACTTATCTCTTATTGTTTTTGTGTGTGAGCTCCCACTGCCTTCTTGTGGGAACCATGAGAGACTTTTGTTCTTGCAATCTGGATCTTCATATCTCCTAGAAGAAGAACTTCGAATGATCATCATCCCTTGGTTTCTTATGATGATGGTCTTCTTCTACATCAGCAGTTGAGGTTTCATGCTTCCTTTTACTTGAACTTCGACAGCTATTGGCGTAGTGTTCATATTTTCTGCACCTATAGCATTGAACTTGAGATAAGTCCTTCTCGTTCTTCCGATCTGGAGAAGGACTAGATCTCCTATCTTGGTGTTTGTGTTTATAAAACTTTCTTCCCTTTCCTTTGCCTTTCTTGGCATGGGATATGAATGCTTGATTCTCCTCTGGTTGAGTGCCATGGAGTCTTTGTCGTGCTCCAATCCTTGTATCCTCCTTAGTGCAATCTGCCTGTTGCTCGTCGAATGTGCACACCAGCAGCAGAAATCTTTCTAAAGTTGTTTCCCAAGTGGGAAAGGTGTGGCCTTGGGGGCAAGCAAAGAGTCAGGTGCTGTCACCTGATCCCGACTCCTCCGTTCAGGAAAAATCCTAACGAAGCAAAGGGGGGAAGACCCTACAAAGAGTTTCTAAGGCTCTTGTGTTTTAAGTGTTTTTATGGTATGTGATGCGGATGGGTGTTTTTAGGAGTTTTTATGATTTACAATAATCAATTAATTAATCCAAGCATGTACTTGCAAAATGATAATGCACACAACCACTTGATAATGACAAATTAAAAGTAAGGCATCCACAGCATGATATAATTAAAGTAGATAACAACAACTTTCAGATAGATAATAAGCAAAATGAAATAACTTGAACAATAGTTGTTTGTGTAAGTGACCAGTGCCAAATGGAGTCAAAATTCTTTGCGTGCTTGGGATGCTGAATACAAGTCTTTGGTGTGCTTGAGAACGTTTTGCAACTGTTCTTGGTGAATTTTATTGTAAATTTTAATGGTGAAGTTGATTATTAAGGGAAGGGAATCTCCAAGATATACCTTTCGGTACAGGAGATATGTCCAAAAAATAATCTAAGTGGTTCCGTACAAGGACATGTTGGTTGTTCGGAGTCTCTAGAGCGTGTTCAACACTACACCAACCAGGTATGTAGTCTAACGGTACCCTTAAGGTCTCGGTACAATGGTTCCAGCGTCCTGTTATCACCTAAACTGTAGTTACCCCTATGGATGTATCCATTCATGGATGGCAATAGGGAAGGGAAACTCAAAAGGTGCAACCACGATCACCTCGACCTCCAATAGATGGTTGTCACGTCAATCGAGGCAACCTTCACTTTATGTTATCTAGCCCAGACAACAAAGGGGGAGACCCGATCTACTCCCGACAGGAGAGATCAAAACCAGGACACCAAATCAAGTTAAATCTAAGTGAAGTAAGGTGTATGGTTTATCCTAGACCTAAGGATGAAGTCACAAGACAAGTGAGGGGTTTAATGAGTATAGATTTGGTTCATTATTGATGTGAGAGTGACTTATGATTTGTGAAATAAGATCCAGGATTAAAGTATTAGTTCAATGTGAGAAAAATCCACTGCCTTGGGAACCGTGTCCAATGCAGGGTAGTTTATGGGTTGAATTGGGGCTAACTAGTACAAGTGACAAGCTTGATCATGAAGCATGATGACAGCAAAGGGTTTAGCTCACCACACAAAGGTCAAACCACAAGTTAATCCAACAATCTAGGAAAGTTGAATTGACTTGGAGAGAGACCAGTGCCTTGGGAATTGGGATAATGGAGTCAAAGTAAAGTTAACTTGTGGTTGAGGACTCCTATTGCATGAGACAAGTGGGCAATTAAAGTCTTGATGGATGAATAGGTCTAGATCTAGAGATTTAATGCTTGACCTAAGTGGACCACAATCCCTTAAAACAAGGAATGCTATCCCCAAGGCAAGATTTGACAAGGTGACCTACTAAACCTAGGTTTTGAATTATGCCCGTTCCAAATCCACAAAGATCTCATGTACCCATGTCCTAGAAGTGGGCCAACTCACTTCTCCAAGGTGGTGCGACTTTACCCAAGGAGGCTAAAAGGTGGGATAAATGACTCAAGACAAATCCAATGGCATCCAAACTTTAGATCCAAGTAGTTTAGGCAAGTGAGAGTATGGATCTACAATTTCAAGGCAATCCGATGGCTAGATCTTACTAGATCTGAATTTGAAGATACCGAGTGGTCCAAAATGGGGATTAAATCCCTTAAAACATGGAATAGGGCGCACGAGGTGAAAATCAGAAAAGTGACAACCTGGGGGTAGGTTATTGGATGTGTAGGATCATGAAACAAGCGGGATCTCGACTACCCATCAAGTAGATCTAGGGTAACTCACCTTCCCCAAGGAGTGCGACCTCACTTGGAGAGGCTATGTTGGCCTGGGAAGGGGGTCAAATGGAGGCCAATCCTCACCAAACTATAGATCTGGGATGCTGTGGATACTATAGAGGTGGGTTTTCAATATTATACCCAACAACCCACTAGATCTTAGTAGATATGAGAAAATGTCAATGAGGGTTTGAAATAATAAGGGTTTTATCAATCTATGAGCTATGTCAATGGACTGGATCAAGATAAGAGAAACAAACCTGTGGATCTTACCTGGGTAACCTTGTAGATGCCTTGATGATGATGATCTATGCAAACCCGATCAATTTGAGAAGCTTTGAGGTAGTTTTCTATGAAATCGATTTAGTCCAAGAAGCCAATGCGCCCTCTCTCCTGCACAACAAACGTCAACAATATCAGATTGATGTAATCAAGAGATAAGACTAATGCCACAAGAGAAGTAACAGAAAGATAGCATAGATCACAATGATACTAATGATAACCCCCTGCTACAAGCAAATGCCAAGAAAGTCGATTTGAAGAAGCCTTGCAAAATCGCCCTTGTTGAAGTCGCCCTCCTGTAGACAAGACAATGATTTCCAAAAAAGATAGATCTTACCAAAAATTCCAAATGCTAGGTTGCAATAGACTTTCCAATCACCATCTAAGAACACCAGATGCAAAGGAGACCGCAAGAATTTCCACAAGAAAGTTTTTCTATACCAATAATCCAAGAGCCAAAGACCCGTTACAATGAGAAGCTCTCTTCTTTAAATAGGAAGGAGAGGCATCAAAATCCTAACCACTTTTTGAATGAGTGGCTAAGATTAAAAGATACAAATGTCTAATCAATGGTTGAGATGAGCTCAACAATAAAATACATGGATCACTCATAAAATATAACATAAGTGGACAAAATCGCCCTAGAAGAGGGGAATCCCACCATATCATGATGACAAAATATAATAAAAAGCTTATGGTGGGTCCAAGGGGTAATTTTAGCCACCCTTGGTCAATCCCCATAGCACAATAATAATAAAATAGTCATCAATATACCAAATCGTGCCTCTATGGACAAATCGTAGGCCTCAAAAGACCTCAAAAATCATCAGAAAGTGCCATAAGTGATGGGTGCGGGTCTCAATGAAGCTGAAACTGCTGGAGGAGGTGTGGAAGACATCAATCCATCATCACTGATCATCCCATGCCAAAACATTGCCTCAGTATCCCAAATCGAATTCCTCAATAGCCATTTCTACCAATCCTGAAATGCCTTGGGAAGCGTGAAACTACCCCAAACTGCCTCCTGGAGTGCCTGCGCTGTCAAGGTGAAGGCACCCGTGTGTCCGGGAGGGGGGAATATGGTAAAAACAAGTGGCTGGACCACCCCCTCCAAGCACAGCTCCCTAGGTCAACCGGATAAAAATCACATCTGCTCCGACAGACCAAAACTGCACTAGGATAGCCTATTGAGGCTCAATCATCACTGTAAGTGCCCGGAACTGAAAACAAACTGTCTCATTGGACTCAGAAGGTCCAAATCCATCCAAGATGTGTACTCATACACCATATGAATCTCTGCATGATCATAAAATATGTCCAATATACCGGAACAGGTGAAATAATAATAATCTGTAAATGATCAAATAATGCTGTAAACCATGAATCATCATCATAACCCTGTATCTGCTGCATAGAATCATCATGTACGTGTACATAGACCATATATCATCTATCCATATCATCACAAGGTCCAACCATCTCATGTCCTATGGTTGACCTTGGTCAAACTAGGTTTGACCAAGTCAACATGACCAACTATAACTCAGACCATCATCAGAAGCTGCTGCAAAGTGTCAAAGGTTAATGCATGCTCTACAACTTATTCAAATAACAATTATAACACAAAGTAATCATTACTAGCGATCTAAATCCAAGTATATAATGTCATTAATTATTATTATTACTCAGACTAGACTTTCAAGACCATACTCACTTCATAGCTGTGATCAATTTGCTAGTGAAGGGTGAAGGCTAAAATAACTGGCTAGGCTAAGAGATGACTTGACTGACTTAACTTTGTGATACTTTGGCAAAGGGAAAGGGAATACACACCATAGTATATACTGAATGAGCAACAACACAGGGAATGGCGGTGTCTCACAAATGGATGAGTTGTTCAAAGAGGGTTTATTCACCTTTAACAGATGCACACAATCCATAATACAAATGAGGCCAGCAATTGTTTTGATATAGCATTTAAGTTCCATTGCTTTTTGGGCCTGAAGTTTCCATAGCCTTGATCTATGTGTGTTTAAAAACACATTGCATAGATTTACATTTATTTTAGGCTTTCTGTTGCAGGTGTGTTTTTAAGGTACTTGTTTACCTGAGCACTTCTAGGTGTGTCACAGACAACTTGTTTACCTAGGTATTTACATTTCCAAAAGATATAACATTTTATTTTCATGGCCATTTTCATTTGGCATGCCTTTCATTCATGTGTGTTGAAAAACACATTGCATGAATGGGCTTTTCATACAAGATATAGCATTTCATTTTTCCAGATTTTGTATTCATAGCAACACTAAAAGTTTCAGGGTTAGCCAACACAACTTTAGTGACTAGGGGGAATTCACAAGGAAATCCAACTCACCATAGGTAAGTTTTGTCACCAACTCAGAGCCAAGACACAATAAATAGGGAAGCTCATCCAATACAGTGTGGGGAAAAGTCCTCCATGCCACTAGTCAAGTAGTAAGTCAGGGTGATAAACTAAAAGGTAGGTAATGGATGGATGAAGACAATGAATAATGGTGCCAACACTAGCAAGCCAAGGTATGGTGGAATGATCACCTCTATTCTCCCTAAGGAGAGTAAAACCAATGAGTATGAATAGTGAACTTCTAAGTCTGAGTAGGGACAATATAATATATATAATAAGATCAACCAGATCCACATATTTATATGATCGCCAGATCATGACACTAAGTGCTAAGACATGTTATAAGAATAAATATAAAAGCAATATAACCATAACACAATGATATACCTGCTGAGTCATATACCTGAATGCTCATCATCTGAACCATCATCTGTCCTCTGAAACTGCTACTGCAACTCTGGGCACTAGTGACTGCTCTGTACAAATGGTATAATGGCTACATCAGTCATCTCTCTGAGTGTCCTGAGACTCAGTCATGGCATGCGGAATATATACTGCTGTCCAAAATCTGATAGTGATCCAATATAGATGCTCATCTCAGCATCTCAATGTAGGGGAACTGGATGAATAGTGTACTGGAATCAGAAAAATAATGTATGGTAGTCCGGCTACTATATATGTGATAACACGTCCCCAGGCAGAATTTGCCCACTTTCGACTATTTGACGATCAACGTCGGATTTTTGTTGGTTTCCTTAGGAATAAATTTTATTCGATTGAAGTGGACTTAGATGTGGAGAAAAAAGCCTACAACTGCTTCTGGGTATCCCACAAGTGGGCAAAGCATACACAGTTAAGCAAATGTAAATTCCAATTTTATTATGAGTTATGAAGCAAGAACCATTGTAAGCTCTCCGATAGAGAGTGCTCTTGATCCGCCTTATGGCGAGATTCAAGAGACTTATGAAATTAACAAATGCTTGAAACAAAATCTACACTACCGAAGAGTCTCTTTCAGGTCTAAGACTGTACTCGGGAAAGCAAGGGGGTTAGCAAAAACCAAAAAAACAAGTAAAATCTCCAACAGAGAGCACTCTTGATCCACCTTTCGGTGAGATTCAAGAGATTTTATGTTCTTTTTATTTAACAATTTATATGAAATAGAAGTACTTGAACAAAAAGTAAACTAAACTAGCAAACTAAGATCTAACAATTTATTGAAAATTGAAACTACTCTAGCAAAATAAAACTAAGCTAATGCAAAAAAGGGACAAGAGACAATACAAGCTTCCCCCAAATGGGGGAAGTGGGGTGTGGGAGCCTTTATCCCACTTGTTTTTTATTAAACTTTACAATGCTTTTGTTTTTTGTCTTCACTTGAAAGCACAATATTGGATGGAGGAATGAAAGAAGAGGGAAGTGCTTTTCAAGGAGTTTGTTTGGTTTGCTTGTTTGCTAGCTCCTAGCCTTTGGGCTTTGGCTTTGCTTAGATCTTCTTTGTTGTCCTATGAATAAGAGCTTAAGACATGCACTTTATTAAGAGTTAGCCAAATCAAACATAAGCAAAGATCTATGATTTAAAAAAGTAAGTGAATTAAGATTGAAGTGGCAAATGAACTAGTATAAACTAAGTATTGAACTCTTTTAAAAATTAAACTAAGAATGAAAGCTAAGCTATAAACAAAAGTAAATGAAACTTTTTGCTTTGAATTTTAAACTAAGCTAAGTCCTAAACTAAGATTTAGGCTAGAAAAACGAGAAAAGGTGAAAGAGGAGAAGAAAGCAAATGTAAAAAAAAGAAGAAGAAAACAGATAGAGAAAAGGTAAGGCAAAACCTAGGAGAAAAGAAGGCTAGAAAGAGATAGAGGGTAGCCAAGAATGAAGACAAGGCAGCCAACAAAAGAGGGCAGTCAATGAAGAGATGGTTGCAAACTAAAAGTAAAAATCAACAGCAAGCAAAAGAGAGGGTAGCGAGTAGAGGAAGAAAAAAAAAGCGAGGAAAAGCAAGAAGAAAAGAAGAGGGCTGTAAAATGAAATAGAGGACAGCAGCAGGGAAAAGAAAGGAAAGGGCAGCCAACAAATGGAAGATAGGGCAGCCAACAGAGAAGAGGAGAAAAAGGCAAGGAAGAGAGGAAAAGTTTGGAGATAGGTAGGAGTTTTTAGATCTACAACTTTGCTTAGTAACCAAAATTTTTAAAGAGTTGAATTTAAGATTTAAATGGACGAAGAATGAGCAAGACCAAAGCCAAAGCTTTGAATAGATGAGATCTTTGTAGAATCCTGAAAGGCAACAATCATTAGTGAAAAATACAAAGAAGTAGAAGTGGATGCAACCGAACTCCAAATCTTCTTCTTTCTTGGTAACCTGCCAAGCAACACAATCCTTCACACAAGCGAGGTCAATCTAGTACATTTCATTAAGAAAGACAAGGAGAATATAAGTATAACCAACTACAGTCTATTACTCCTAAGATCTTTAATAACAAAACATCAACCAGCAACTTAACAACTGCAAATGCTTTTCCAATGGACTAAAATATAGCCTTATGCTAGATTAATTCAACAAGCTTGAAGTGAAGAAAGGAAACTAGCTAAATATTACCTCAATAAACATGCACAATCATGAAAGAGATGCCCAACATTGACCTCCAAAGTCTTCAATTTTATTCAACAGAAAAATAGCAGAGGTTCCTTGCACCAAACTTCCACCCATATGGTGAAGCAAGGACCCATATTTATAGTTTGCAGAGCTCAAAGAGAGCTAATGCGAATTGCATGCAGATCCAGGGTTTAGGAGAGCGAGAGCATAACTCGTGGAGAGACTCACACATATGTGATTTAGCTTGGAGCGTGATCTTGAGTGGGCTGGTGCAATTAGGGTTGGTGGGGGATGAGGTGGCTACCACCTCATGAGAGGGGCACCCCTCTCCCATTGGAACCAATGCCCTCAACCTTGGACTATTCGCCCAACAAGAAAGCGAACATGTGCATGTGTGGAATGCCCACGTGAATGAAGGAACCCATACATACTTCAAACTTCAAACCATTCGTTTATCCAAAGTTTATTTTAAATGTGCCTTGTCACCTGAACATGGTCGCCCACCACATTGGAGCCTTCACTCGCTCAACTCGTGAGTTTGATGACGTGGAGTAAGAGGCCCACGTGAAAGATGAAATCCGTATACTTCAATTTAATCCAATTTTCATCCTTTTGACTTTTATAACATGTGACTTTACTCCTCATGTGGTCGTACACCCCATGCAAACCATCTTCAACCTTTACAGATCAATTTTTTAATCAAATTTTGTCCTTTTTTTTATTTTGTCCTCTGGTGCATTTTCTCATTTTTTAGCAATTAAATGCCAGTTTGTAGCTGTTTTAGCCAAAACTGCCTCCAGAGCGACGTAATCGCCCTGACCCCGAAAAGAGTGGGCGCAAGGATAAAGAGGACGCTCTGAGCGTCAAAACGAGCCTCCCCACGCCAAATTCTGCCTCCAGATGAGGTTTTTATTACATTTTGAAAAAATCCATTTAAACCATTAAAAAATGGTCTAAATTACGGAAAAAAAATTATTTTCTCCGGAATGAAATGAAACTCCTAGGGGACCTAGTGCATGTCCATACGACTCAATATAGATGGTCAACATGGAAAAATCCTAGAGACAAGACTCTATTAACCACCTTAGGTTTTGACCACCATGGTAAATACTCCAGCTTTGGACGTGTGAGTGAAAAACTCAGGAATTATACACGACTGAAGTGCAATGCATAATTCCTAAGGAAAAAACACTCTAGATTATTACCCTGATAGTTAAACCTAAGGATAGCCGAGTCTTATATAAAAGGACCCAGTTTAGACCAACTTTTTACAATCCCCCAAGGGGGTGTGAACATGACTTTTATTACAAATGGGGCAAAATTGCCCTGAAAATGACTTCTGAACTTCTGAATACTGACGATGAACATTGAACATGTTCATGAAACTGGCGGCTCACAACAAGTTCAACTATTTGTACAAAATAGTTGGTAACACTGCCCAAAGCTTATCAAACTTTGGTAGTTTAGATCTACCAATTATGCTTTGGATAAAGGACTCCCAAGATGGTGGAAGACCATTCAGAGTGGTGAGGACAAGCTCCTTATCATTAATAGGATCTCCACTAGTGTTGAGCTTATCCCTTAGTTTTGTGATCCTCATAAAGTATGAGATAATAGATTCTGACTTGGCTATCTTCATATTTGAGAGTTGGTTTCTCAAAGTCATGGATACACTGAGGCTAGTGTGTTCAAACAACTTCATAATGGTTTTGAACATTTTCCTAGCATTCTTCTTTCCTGAGATTTGTGGGACCAAGTGATCTCTTACTGAATCAACAAGTATCCTTCTTGCTTTAGCATCATTCTTCCTCCATCGGGATTTATCCTCTTCATCTTATGGTTCAGGAACCTTCTCATTTACATATAGTAAGAGGCCATTTTCTTCTAGAAGCAGAAGAACCCTAGACTTCCAAGAAATAAAGTTGGAAGCTCCTTCCAAACGATCTTCAACCTTCATACCAATCATCTTGATTGCAGATCTGGTTCAGAAACCCTAGCAAGAGCTAGGTCAAAAATGAAAGTTGATAATTTGAAAAACTGAAACCACAGATAAATGCGCCTTGCCAAGGAGAGTTGAGTTGAGGTAGGGCTGATAAAAATTTGTGGAGAGAAGTGAGTTAAAACTGAAACCCTAATTTTGTTGCAGCCACAGAGTCAGGTTAAAAATTGAAAATTCTCGGAATTGAATTCTGTCTTCACCAAAAGATGCGCCTTGCCAAAAACGAAATTCCTATAGCTCTTTTTCTCCAAAATGATGGGTGAAGACTTCACAAGATGAAACCCTAGTTCCGGCAGGGTTCCGACAATGTTCCGGCAATGACTTCTTCTAGAACTGCTCTGATACCATGTTAAAATTCATACATTCATAGCATAATAATATAAATGCATAACCAAGAACACTAAAAGAAAGACAAAGCACAAAACAATAACATAGAGTTTATCCTGGGAAACCCAATTGAGAAAAACCTAGCAACCTTCGTATAGAGATGATAATCTCGAGATCAGAGTACAAAGATAAAAGAGAAAATGTGAAAATGCTTTCCACAAGTAGAAACCTCAAAACAGCTTCCTTCTCTAGCTTGTGCGAACTTCTTTCTCTCTGGGTGATGCGAACTTCACTTGAATGAGTGAGTGAATAATGAGGAGCACTTTTCCTCTATTTATACAAGTGCTAACATGAAAAATACCCTAACTAGGCCGACTTCACTTGGGGGCAGTTTAATAATTTAATTTTAATATTTTTTTTTTGCTTCTTTGCACCCCAAGGTTTACATTGATTCTTTCATGTGTGTACATAAGTAATTACATCAAGTTCATCTCCCTTAGGAGGTACAATCAAGTACAATGAAATATAATAAATAATATCTTCCGAAGTTGCACAAAATCCAACGCAACTTCGAATTTTAACAGCTTCAACATCAACTTGCACAATATCTTGACGCCTAGTGTTCCCCCCTTAGGTGTCCATCTAGGCGTCAACAAAGTGTTAAATTTCATACATTCATAGCATAATAATATAAATGCATAACCAAGATCACTAGAAGAAAGACAAAGCACAACACAA
The DNA here is from genome assembly GCA_027924585.1 of Larix kaempferi. Taxonomy (NCBI): domain Eukaryota; kingdom Viridiplantae; phylum Streptophyta; class Pinopsida; order Pinales; family Pinaceae; genus Larix; species Larix kaempferi. Next base: position 43,216,481 of record BSBM01000047.1, read on the forward strand.
TAACACAATATTACATCAAGATAAGTAATTACATCAAGTTCATCTCCCTTAGGAGGTACTGTCATCACATATATAGTAGCCGAGCTACCATACTCTATTTTTCAAATTCCAGTACACTTCTCAGCCAGTTCCCTTACATTGAAATGCTGAGATGAGCATCTATTATGGATCATGTTATTATATGGACAGCAGTTTTATGTTCCCCATGCCATGACTGAGTTTCAGAACACTCAGAGAGGTGACCGATGTATCCATTTAGCCATTGATACAAAGTAGTCAGTATTGCCCAGAGTTACAGCAGCAGTTTCAGAGGACAGATGACGGTTCAGGTGTTGTGCATACAGGTATATGACTCAGCAAGTATATTATGGTGTTTTGGTTATATTGCTTTTATATTCATTCTTGTAGCATGTCTTAGCATTTAGTATCATGATCTAGTGATCATATAGATATATGGACCTGGTTGTACTTATATACATATATATATATAGAGAGAGAGAGAGAGAGAGAGATTATTGTCCGCACTCAGACTTAGAAGTTCACTACCCATACTCATTGGCTTTACCCTCCCTAGGGAGAATAGGGGTGATCATTCCCACCATACTTTGGCTTGCTAGTGTTGGTCTCATTATTCATTGTCTTCATCCATCCATTACCTCCCAGTTTGTTATTCACCCTGACTTACTACTTGACTAGTGGCATGGAGGACCTTTCCCCACTTTAGCCTCTGTATTGGATAAGCTTCCCTGTTTATTGTGTCTCGGCTCTAAGTTGGTGACAGAACTTACCTTTGGTGAGTTGGATTGTAGTCCTAAATCATTCTGGTCGGTTGTCCCGATGTTTGGCACTGGTACGAACTCCCCCTAGTCACTTAAGATGTGTTGGCTAAAACTAAAAGCTCATGTACTACTTGTGGAAACTTATGTAAATTCGCCCAGGAAACTGTAAACTCTTGAATGTGTTTATCAACACACGTGAGTAAAGGGCAAGAGCAATGAAAAGCTAAAAATACTCCTTGAAGAGTATAATGAAAGGTCCAAAAGCAATGGTTCTTAAACTCTATATCTATACGATTGCTGACCTCATATGTATATGTACAAACATGCCCTGGATGCAAGCTGGAATTAGTTGTGCTTATCAGCACACCTGAGATCCGAAGGGTTATGTAGGCCAAAAAGGCCATGAAATGATCAATGGATCCTAATGAAACTGGATCATCTTTTATAAAAGTAGACATGGTGCCCAAGTTGAATAAGCACTCTTTGAACAACTTACCCATCTATGAGACACACCCATCCCCCGTGTTATTTGCTTGTCCAGCATATGCTAGAGTGTGTATCCCCTTTCCATTTCCAAAGTGTCACAAAGTCAAGTCAATAGTCATTCCCTAGCCTAGCCTTTTGACTTTTAGCCTTCACCCTTCACTAGCAAATTGATCACAACTATGAAGTGAGTATGGTCTTGAAAGTCTAGTCTAAGTAATAATAATAATTAATGACTTTATATATTTGGTTTTAGAACGCCAGTAATGATTACTTCTTGTTATAATTGCTACTTGAATGAATTGTAAAGCATGCTTTAACCTTGGACACCTTGCAGCAATTTGGTGATAGCCTGAGTTATATTTTGGGTCATGTTGACTTGGTCAAACTCAGTTTGACCAAAAGTCAACCACAGAACATGAGGTGGCAGACCTCAGATGATACAGAGATATGATATATGGTCTGGTAAAGGTCACCATGGTGGTTCTATGCAGTGGTTTCAGACTTATGATGATGATTTGTGCTTTTTAGCGCTTTTATAGGTTATTATTATTTGGTCTGCCGAATATGATGGACATTTATTTTTGACCATGCAGAGATTTATATGGTGTATGAGTACACATCTTAGATGGATTTGGGCTCTATGAGTCCAATGAGACAGTCTGTTTTCAGTTCCGGGCAATTACAGTGATATTTAGCCTCAGTTGGCTATCCTAGTGCAGTTTTGGCCTATCGGAGGCCCTGTTAAAGCAGTGATGAGATTTGATGAGTTCTCCTAGGGCACTATGCATGGAGGGGGTGGTCCAGCCACTTGATATTACCATATTACCCCCCTCCCAGAAAGCCTGGTGGCCTCACCTTGACAGCGCAGACACTCCAGGAGGTAGTTTGGGCATGTTCACATTTCCCAAGGCAGTTAAAAAATGGTAAAAATGGCTACTGAGGGATTCAATTTGGGCTACTGAGGCAAGGGATTGGCATGGGATGACTTGTGATGATGAGTGGGATGTCTTCCACACCTTCTCCAATAGTATCAGCTTCCAGTGGGACCCACACCCATCACTTCCAGCATTTTATATGATTTTCTGGAGCCTCCAAAGGCTCACGACTTTCCCAGAGGCACGATTTGGTGCTTAGAGTATTATTTCTTGGATATTGTGCCATGGGGATTGACCAAGGGTGTTAGAAATTACCCCTTGGACCCACCATGAGCTAGATCTTATGTTTATTCATTGATATTTGGTGGGACCCCCTCTCTTAGGGCGATTTGGTCCATTGATGTATTATTTTATTAGTGATCCATGTATTGTATTGTTGAGATCATCTCAACCATTGATTAGATCACTTTGATCTTTTAATCTTAGCCACTCATTCAAAAAGTGGTTAGGGTTTTGGTCTCTCTCCATCGTATTTAAAGGAGAGAGCTTCTTATTGTAAGGGGTCTTTGGCTCTTGGAATCTTGATAATAGAAAAACATTCTTGTGGGAATTCTTGGGTTTCCTTTGCATCTGGTGTTCTTAGATGGTGATTGGAAAGTCTATTGCACCCTAGCATTTGGAATTTGTGGTAAGATCTATATTTTTGGAAACTTTTGTCTTGTCTACAGGAGGGCGACTTCAACTTGGGCGTTTTTGCAAGGCTACTTCAACTCGCTCACTTGGCATTCGCTTGTATCAGGGGGTTATCATTAGTATCATTGTGATCTATGCTATCTTTTTGTTATTTCTCTTGTAGCATTAGTCTTATCTCTTGTTTGCAGCAAATCTGATATGGTTGACGTTTGTTGTGCAGGAGAGAGGGCGCATTGGCTTCCTTGGACTAAATCGACTTCATAGAAAACTACCTCAAAGCTTCTCAAATTGATTGGGTTTGCATAGATCATCATCATCAAGGCATCTACAAGGTTATCCAGGTAAGATCCACAGGTTTGTCTACTATTTCTTGATCCCAATCCATTGGCATAAGCAAATAATTGTTAAAACCCTCATTTTATAAATTTTCAGATCTACTTGGATCTAGTGTCTTTTTGGGTAAGATATTGAAAACCCACCTCTATAGTATCCACAGCAATTCGTATCTATAGTTTGGTGTGGATTGGCCTCCATTTGACCCCTTTCCCAAGGCAACTTAGCCTCTCCAAGTGAGGTTGCACTCCTTGGTTGGGTGAGTTCTGCTAGATCTAGGACCTGGGTAGGTGAGATCCCACTTGATCCATAATCTCCACACTTGTTAACCTACCCCTAGTGCTTCACCTTGTTGATTTTTACCTTGTGGGCCCCATTCCTCATTTTGAGGGTTGTGCCCCACTTGGGTCAATTGGTGATGCATTTTGAATCTTAGATCTACCGAGATCTAGCCATTGGATGACCTTAATCTTCAAAACCCACCTTGCTTTACACCTCAACATCCCTGATCTACAGTTTGGTGGACATCCGACTCCATTTGACCCATTTCCCAAGGCACTGATCCTTCTCCAAGCCCTTGCGACTTTCCTGGGTTGTTGAGTTTGCTTGTGGTTTGATCTTTGTATGGTTGCTTGAGCACCTAAATACTGTCATATCCCTTCATCAAGCAAAGCTAGAAAGCCCTAACTGTCGGATCTCTGATTTGGGACACTTTCCCTGTTTTAAGGGTCACGTTTCCCAAGGCAATTGATTTTGATCATTTGAAACTAGCTTTGAATCCTGGAATCATACCTAATCCTAGAATCACTGTGTGTCATCTTTCCTTACCACATCATACCTTTCCTAACCCTCTACAGTGGTCCTACTTCCTTAATTCTAGGGTTCCATACCTGTCACCCTACGTACTTCATTAGATTGATTTGATCTGGTGATTGGGTTGATCTCTGCTATCGGGAGTAGATCTGGTTCTCCCCCTTGTTACCTTGGCTTTGGTAGCAAAAGTGAAGAGTGCCTTGGTTGGCGTGACAACCATCCATTTGGGAACTAGGGCTCTCTTGGTTCACCACTTTGGTTGCCTATCCCCTCTACCATCCACCTTGGATCCATCTGTAGGGGCAACTACAAGATTGGTGATAACAAGTACAATCAAGTACAATGAAATATAATAAATAATATCTTCCTAAGTTGCACAAAATCCAACACAAAGAGGAGGAAGAAATGGAAGGGGATGATGATAATGAAGCTAATAGTGATGATGGACAAAAACACAAAGAGACTTCAACACCCTTGTGAAAGTATGTGAAAAGGCTTGGGGAACAAAAAGGAGGTGGAACCACAAAGTTTATATGCCCCCATTGTACTAAAACTTACACAAGTTCATATACCCATGTGAGAAAGCATCTATGTAGGATTATGCTATGGGATGAAGATAAGACTATAGGAGTCATCCTATGATCAAGTGCCAGTGAAAGAGAGAAACAAATACAAGAAGGAAGAGGAGGCCGTACAAAACAAATCCAAAAAATAAAGGATTGAATCTAAGACCTTAGGCTCATATAGAATGTTTGGTGGTCGATCCCCATCCCTCCATGGTAGTGGATTCTCGCCTATGCGTAGAACAATATCAAATTTCCTTGACTAAGGTCGAAAGGATGACATGGATGGAAAAAATTTCAGGTTTGTCTATGCATGTGGTATTATTTAATGTGCTTTGCTCACCCTATTGGCATGAAATAGTACAAGCCATCAATGGTGCCCCTAAAGAATACAGAAGCCCAAAGTATGACAAAGCCAGAACCATGGGACTTGATAAGGAAAGAATCAAAACCCATAATGCTCTAGGATAGTTTACAAATGATTGGACCGACTATGGGGTATCCATTGTATTTGATTGTTGGACAAATGTTAAAGGTATGCCATTGATAAATATTCTTGGTGCGTCTACTAGTGGCGCCGACTTCCTTTCAACCCATGACTACTCATATCATTACAAAATCGGTATTAATATTGTAGAACCTTTAATTAAAACAATACAAGAGCTTGGGTCGTACAATGTCATTCAAGTCATCATTGATAATGTTGTTAATTGTAAGGCAATAGGAGCAATCATTTAGGATATGTACCATAACATATTTTGGTTAGGGTGTTCGGTTCACACATTGAACCTTTTGATGCATGATATTATTAAGATGAAGGACCCTAATTATTGATGGATTGGTGCATTGTACAAGAGAGGGAAGAAAATGACAAAAGTTATTACCAATCATAGCATAGCCCACCACATTTTTCACAATCACTCTAGGTTGAAGTTGTTAGAGCATATTTACCTTCTTTTTAGCATTAACCTCTCACCTAGGGACTTTAGATCTTGGTCTCATGATCCTAATGGTTCAATTTTGACTAAATTTGAGCAAGTGGGCCATGGGAATGCTTCATCCCTAGATTTAAGGGAGCTGCTATTTTTAACTAGTGAGAGTGCATTCCTTGATTTTAGGGTGCATTCCTTGATTTTAGGGTCTTATCCCTAATTTTAGGATCCAAACTTGCATGTTTGAGTTCCTGGAATGATTTAAGGAACCTAATTCCATGAATCAAGTAAGGGTAGCACCCTCCTTCACTATTTTTTAGCAGCTTGATCCGGATTTTATGAGCAGAACGAAATGAATACAGATTATTATCAGATGCTTAACACAAAATAACAGAGATACAATAAAACTGGTTTTCTATTCAATAAGGGAATAAGCTAAACCGTAAAATGCAGCGGAAAACAAGCTTGCTGGAATGGTGGCAGCTTATCTCTGAGAAGAGATGTGACGGCTGTGCTCATTTCGCAAGAAGATGGTTACAATGAGGCTCTCAAGGCCTTTTACAATAAACAGGAATGTCAAAAGCCCTAGATATCCAAAAACCTAACCCTAGGAGATGAAGCGCCAAAAGTCATGTGGGCCCCGTTTGGGTAAGTTAGTACATCAACTTCCTGGGGTCGTAACTTTTGCATACGATCTCCGTTTGGGGCACTTGGTAGCCCATTGGAAAGGTCTATCCGAGATTTACAACTTTCAACTGGGGCCAAATGCATGCCGATGGCAACCATTTGGCCCCCCAAATCGCCAAAAAAGGTCGTTTAGGGCCTCAAAATGGCCCCGAAAGTTCAGGACCTGAAAAACTACTAAAAATAGTACAATACCAAAATTGCCAGAAAATTGTTTTGAGCCAGTTGGAAAGGTGGGTGGCCACCGATATCCACCTGGATCAATCCTCCCTCCTTAGGAAGCAATGGTCTCCATTGCGTTGAGTCCCCCCATGAGATGAGGAAATTTCTGCTGAATTTGGCCCCGGGTGAGCCACTTGCCTTGGTGCAGGAGCTGCCCTGCTTTGACAACTCGATAAAGCTGGATCCTTTGATGTCGAGTGCCCTTGATCTGTGTGTCTGCAATATGATCACTGGATGCTTGTTGTAGGCAGTCAGGGTTGAGCTCTATTGGTGTCAACTTCTCTGCTATCTCTGAGGTGTCTAATAATGGTGGGAAATATGGCCGAAGGAGAGCCACGTTGAAGACTGGATGCAAACCAAGGAAGGGGGGAATGTTGAGCTCAAAAGCATTGTCACCCATCGCCTTGGTGATGGTGTACGGCCCATAACGGAGTGGGTGAAGCTTTCAATGGGGCCCTGTAAGGCGTTCTTTCTGCAAATGCAACCAAACTTTGTCACCCACATGAAACTTATGTGGCACCCGATGTTGATCATGGCGCTGCTTGTACTTGGCATTAGACTTCTGTAGAATATCCTGAACCTATTGGCGGATATGTTGGATCCGTTCAATGAACTGGGCGGCTTTGTCAGCTTCTGGGGACGAGTCGGCCGAGGTGGTCGCAAGGGGAAGTGCAACATCCATGGGGCCCAATGGTTGGAATCCCAACCCCACCTGAAAGGGGCTGTGGCCAGTTGAGCTATGCAGGGCTCGGTTGTAGCTATGTTGGACATAGGGAAGACTCTCATCCCATGTGCGGGGGTGTGTTGAATTGTACATGCGCAGGATATGTACGACCATCCGGTTAATGACCTCGGTTTGGCCATCGGTCTGGAGGTGGAAGGCAGTGGATTCGGTGAGCTTGGTATCCAGCAGTGACCAGAGGCTCGACCAGAATGAGCTGAGGAATCGACTGTCACGGTCTGAGATAATGGTCTGTGGGATCCCAAAATGTACCCATACTCGTTCAAAGAAGAGCTTGGCAGTGACTTCTGTTGTGATGTTCTTCTTGCAAGCGGCTAGAATCGCCATCTTAGAAAAGCGATCAACAACCACAAAAACACAGTCGTTTCCCCTCTTGGTGGACGAGAGGCCCGACATGTAGCCTATTGAGATGGATTCCCACAGCCTGTCAGGAGTAGGCAGAGGGGTGTATAGGCCCTGTTTCTTAGTGGTCGGTTTGGCAATAGCACAAGCGGTGTAGGACCTGATATACTTGCCGACATCCTGTCGAAGTTTCGGCCAATATAAATGTTTCTGCAGCACTGCCACTGCCTTTTCGATGCCAAAGTGTCCTGCCACCCGACTGTAGTGAGCTTCCCAAATCAACTTCGCGCACTCGCTTGATGGAACGCAGAGATGGCCCAAACGACACAACAACCCGTCCTGAAGATGGAAATTAGCAACCATTGAGTTGGTGCCCAACATTTGATAGGTGGTGGAGAAGTCAGGGTCTATCTCGTATAGGTGGGGCCATCCGGAGGTCTCGTGGCCACAAGAGTCTTGCACCGTGGTGAGTGCCGCGACTGGAGGTCGACTGAGGCAGTCAGCAACTCGGTTGGTACTCCATGTTTTATATTTGATGTTGAGGTGGAACTGCTGTAAATATGTTGACCACTTCTGATGGCTGTCATTCTGCAACTTTCCTTGGGTCTGCATGAACTGTAGTGGCTTGTGATCAGTGTGGATGATTGTCTCCTTCCCAAGAATGTAGTGTCTCCACTGGCAGCAAGCTTGTACAATGGAGTACATTTCTTTGTCGTAGGTAGGGTACTTGTGGACAGCATCTGATAGTGTCTCACTATGATATGCCACGGGGTGACCGTGTTGAGTGAGAACGGCACCCACAACATAATCTGAAGCATCTGTCTCGATCTCAAAGGGATGTTGCAGGTCCGGTAATGAGAGTACCGACGATGAGCACAAATGCTTCTTCAAGTCATCGAAGGCTTGTTGTTGGGACAGGCCCCACACAAATTTTGCCTTACCACCACCCCTGGTCACTTGGTTGAGGGCCCATGCGATATGAGAGAATCCCAGCACGAACCGGCGATAGAAATTGGCGAGGCCCAAGAAGCTCCGAAGTTCAGTGAGTGTGGTTGGGGCTGGCCAGTCACGAATGACCTGGATCTTCGCTGGATCCACATGCACACTATGTCGATCAACGATGTAGCCTAAGTAATGGACCCTGTCCATGTAGAAGGAGCATTTTTCCAAGTTTGCATATAGTTTGTGCTTCCGCGGGGTGTGCAAAACCTGTTGAATATGCTGCAAGTGTTCCTCCCAAGTCTTGTTGTAGATGAGGATGTCATCCAGATACACCACTACCAAAGTATTGGTGAAACGCCGTAGCATATCGTCCATCATCCTCATAAAAGTTGCTGGAGCATTTGTCAAACCAAAAGGCATGACCAGCCATTCAAAAAGACCTTCTTTTGACTTGAAGGCAGTCTTCCATACATCTGTCTGTTCTATTGGGACCTGGTGGTAGCTAGACTTCAGATCAATCTTACTGAAGTATTTGGCCCCCGTGAGCTGATCAAGGAGGTCATCGATTTGGGGAATCGGGTACCGGTTCCGCACTGTGATTTTATTCAGGGCCCGGTAATCAATGCAGAGTCGCTAGGTCCCATCTTTCTTTTGCACCAGCACGATTGGGCTCCCACAAGGTGATGAGCTGGGACGGATGTGCCCCTTGTGGAGCAATTATTGGATCTGCCTCTTGATCTCCTCGTTTTCCAACAGAGAGCGGCAATAGACTGACCCATTGGGTAGCGGTGCGCCTGGGGTCAGATCGATGGGATGCTTGACCTGGCAGTGCAGGGGTACCCCGGTAGGAGAGGAGAAGATATCTGAGTATCCTTCCACCACCTTATCCACTTGCTTCTATTGTGTGGAGAGATCAGTCGCGGAGGCCCTGGATGTGGCTGCAATCTTTCTCTCACTCTGAGAGCGAATCACGAAGAAGACAAATTTCCCGGTCTGAGAGATGACCTTCCTACATTGCTTGGCATAGATCAAGGAAATAGCACTAGGAGGGACTGCCTCGAGTATCCTGTACAATTTCCTGTTCAAAGAAATAATAACACTACGAGGCCTAGACTCATATACAGCATGACGCTTCCATAAATAAGGTTGGCCAAAAAGAACATCTGAAACTTCGCGAGGAACAACATCACACAATACCTCGTCCTTGAAGGGCTTGATGCCATATGACAGTCGGCACTGTTGGCTGACACGGAGATCGCTTCCTTTGCGGAGCCATCTAATGGTGTAGGGTTGTGGGTGCGGCATTGTCGGCAGGGCCAGGCGCTTGACGACCTCTGCTGAGATGAGATTCTTCTGGCTACCGCTATCAACGATGAAGTGCAGCGGGGTGCCTTTTACCCACATCTGTGAATGGAAGAGGCGTTCTCCTTCTTCTGGCTCGTCTGGTTCATCAGGCTGGAGCTTGGTGGTAGTAATGATGGCACTGGGTTCCGCGTCAATGATCCGTCTTCCCCTTTCTGGTTCGGACTCAGAGTCAAAACCCGCATCTGATTCAGGCACTTTCACTTCGGCTACCAGCGACTGCTTTGAGTGGCAATCAGTAGTGTTATGCCAAGGGCTCTTATGGAAGTCGCACCACTTCCCAGTATCTTTCTTTGTCTTTCCGGTGTCCTTCTTTGCTTGCAGCTTGGACTGGTTGTCCTAATACTATCCATCTTTGCTCTGTCCTTTATTCTGTGGGTTGGGGCTGCCCTTTCCTGTCTTTTGCTGTGAGGGGTTCCCAGGCCCAAATTTCCGCGTCTTTTGTTTGAGCTTCTACTCGATTTTGACGACATATCGGTAGGCCGCGCCTAAGGAAGAGATGTCCAGAAATTCCATTTCGGTCTAGATGTATCTATGTAGACCACCGCGATACTTGAGCACCAGATGTCGCTCTGAATCTTTGATACCCAGCTTGGTGCGCAAGGTATGGAAGATATTTGTGAACTCTAGCACTGCTTGGTCTCTTTCTTTTCGCAGTGTGGTCCATTTGGTATACAAGTCGTCATAACTTCTAACAGGGTAGTATTGTTCCTTAATAGCATCCCTGAAGGATTCCCAGGTGGTCGTGACTGAAAATAATGAGGCTTCTTCTGTGTCCTTTTACAATAAACAGGAATGTCAAAAGCCCTAGATATCCAAAAACCTAATCCTAGGAGATGAAGCGCCAAAAGTCATGTGGGCCCCGTTTGGGTAAGTTAGTACATCAACTTCCCGGGGTCATAACTTTTGCATACGATCTTCGTTTTGGGTGCTCGGTAGCCCGTTGGAAAGGTCTATCCGAGATTTACAACTTTTGATTGGGGCCAAATGCATGCCACAGGCAATCATTTGGCCCCCCAAATCGCCAAAAAAGTTCGTTTAGGGCCTCAAAATGGCCCCGGAAGTTCAGGACCCAAAAAACTGCTAAAAATAGTACAAACCAAAATTGCCAGAAAACTGTTTTGAGCCAGTTGGAAAGGTGGGTGGCCACCGATATCCACTTGGATCACAGCTTCCTATCATGCATGATTTATGCATGGATTAGATTCTTGATTTTAGGAAATTAAGCCTCCACTTGTCATCCTAGGTTAGTTATGAGCTAGTTAACTCATCCTTGAGATTGCATGGCTAACTAGGGCATCTAAGTTCTAAGTTAAGCCCAATTACGTATTCATGCATCAATGTACAATTCAAATTCTATTCTTTAGGAATTTGAATTGCCTATATGTACAATATTATTCATTCTTTGAATTTTGAATAAGAATTATGTGTTTTGCACCAAGATTTTTTCTCGACTCTCTCCTTTATTTTTCCTTTGTAAAATCGCTTAGTGTATTGCTATTCATTAGATTTCTAGATCTTTGTGATCTCTTGTAGGCGATCATCAAATTTTACAGGAGCTACTTAAGACAACAAAGACCGGATTTGCTATCTACTACCTCACCTTCAGGCACCCTTTGAAGATAAGAGAGGCATTGGTTAGTATGGTCCCAAGTGATTCAAGTCAAGGTTTGAAAGATAGGGTTGCATCCACATTTGATAGACATGAATCTCAAGAGGTGGAGGACATTGTTCTTAATGCTCAGTTTTGGGTACAAGTTAGGTATGTTCTATAGTTCACCAAGCTCGTTTATAGTATGGTTCACTTTGCAGATACAGATTAGCCAGTGACTGGGGAGCTGTATGAGTAGATGGATAGCATGCTAGGCTAATCAAAGATGTTGAGCAGAAAGATCCGATCTTGTATGATCATATTCATAAACATGTGGTCAAAATGTGGGATAATCTGAATGTTCCACTCCATGCCCTATCATATGTCCTTACACCTAAATATTATTCTCCATCTTGGTTGGCTCAACTAGCAGCTGGTGGTGGGGTTAGGAGAAAACCACACACATATCCAAAGGTACAGAATGGGTATATGCTTGCATTAGACAAGTTGATCCCTAATGAAGAGCAATGTGCTCAAGTATGAAGTGAATTGGGCAAGTACATCAGTGAACATGGAGTTTTTCCTAACCTACATATAGCTAAAGGTCGAGATAGGTTGAATCCTATCGAATGGTGGAACATGTATGGCTCCTCTACCACACACATATGCTTAAATTAGTAGTGAGGATGCTTTCACAGGTTGTTAACACTTATTCCGCAAAGAGGTTTTAGAGCACCTACATCTTCATCCAGCACCTACATCTTCATCCATAGCGTGAAGAGAAACAACTTGGATGTAAATCGAGTAGAAAGCTTGGTTTGTGTGCACTACAAGTTGAGGTCGTCCCATTATTGTGATGCAACCAAGAATGATAGAGCATGTGTGACTTGGGACAATAATCCAAAGGAGGCCAATTTGGAAGATGGAGCCATAGCTTTAGAGTGCTTGGGGACTAAACTAATGAGTGATCATGATGGTGATCAGATTCATGTAGCAAAGATGCCACCCCCAACCACCAGCAGGTTTCCAAATGGAGGAGCTTTTCCTTTAGCTTCACAACATCCAGCATTGCATGGAGGCCCTGCAGCTATTGCTCATGTTCTACAAACAATTCCAACTGCCCCTACTCCTGTTCATAGATCACGGGAAAAGAAATTAAAAGTTTCTCGTGGAAGGAGGAAAGCTTAATAGACAGTACTTTGTCTTTACTATGGCTTATTTTGTAAACATTATATGATAGATTAAGTTTGAACTTTGAACTTTGAACCTACCTTTGAAGTTTGAATTGTTGATTGCATCTTACAACTCTTTGGTAATGAATATGATGCTCTGTTTTATTTTGTGGTTGATGTTATAAGTTAGAATTTGTTGATGACAAACCTATATGTTGAAACTTGAAAGTTAATGTTGTGGTTGATGATTGATCATTTGTTGACAATGTCATAAGTTATAGCTGCTAAATGATTGGTGTTATATGTGTACTAAATGGTTGATAATTTAATGATCATCATTAATTCAGCAGTTAGATCTATGTTTTCATATTTTCTGCAGCTAATTCAGCATTCTGCATGTTTTTTTAAATATATATGAATCAAAATATATTAAAATATGTATTATATAAAAAATACTCCACTCCAGAAAGCTTTTTGAAAATTGCGCTTCCCGCTCCCACTCCCACTCCCAACAGCCTTGGAATGTGCACAGCTAGTAAATTTACTTATCAGATAAGTCAAATCAAGCAGTGTTCCATAAGGAGATAACCACTAAATTAAATATATAATTGTAATCTAAAGGTAAGCGAACGAGTTGTATATGCTAGATCATTGGATGGCTAGGAAGCAAGAAAAAAGCTTAAAAATCTCTCAATTCTTAAGTAAAGAATGGTGTCCTTCATTGTAGATAGAATTGAGCTACTAGCCTACTACTAAGTAATTATGTTTCTGCTTTGTGTCATTTCTTTGTTGTTTCTCCAAAATATAAACGATTTCCTTGTCTTAGGAGCTAAGTGTCTCTCGCTTTGCAATTCTAAACTCCAATAAATCGACAAAACGAGCGCCTCCATGGCAATTCATTCCCAATGGATATTTGATATGAGACTTACAAGAATAGGGTGGCATTCAAACGAGATTATATCATATACTATCTTGATGTCTCTTATCTAATATGTACACATTTTTACATCCAAGTTCTTTACTCCAAAATGTGTTTTCGTCTTTCAAGGCACAACCCTTTCATGGGTCTGCATTATCAATTGAAATTTTTAGTGAAACAATGAAACAAAGATTGTAAGTAGCTAACTGTGTGAGACTACTCTAAGCAGCCCAAAGACCAAGGCATGTTACTAGGTAATATAGCTATTTGTAATTAAGGTACGTCGCTATTAATTCCTGTTGAAAATTAACGAATGTCCTCCCGTATGTTTTTGCGTTTTGTCATATGGGGGGGGACATAAGTTATGTTTCCTAGGCATGTTATAAATGTAAAGTGACTTTTATTTTAATAAAGTGAAATGTACTTAAGTTGTGGGACCCAAATCATTTAATAAGCATTTATATTATTTAAATGTAATTATGAGGCGCATTAAAATTTTAAATGAGAGCCCTCAGATAAAACTTATAATAGCCATTTGATCAGATTGGTTATGTAAGTTGGGGTTAGATTGGGAAATGAAAAGTACAAATACATGCTTAGGAAATAGAGAAAATCACAGAGAGAGAAAGTGCATCGATTTTGTGAGAGAGCACTTCGGTTTGAGAGAGAGAAATAGTCAAAATACTTTGCAAACAATGTGCAGGATTCCCAAGGCAAATCCAGTGTACTGTACCAGTCCGTACAGTACGGATTTCAGAGAGAGAACAGTCCGTACGATCTGCTGGTTGCACAAATTTCGAGGCAGGGAAGGCACAGATCTCGAGGCAGCAGATAAACATAGATTTCAAGACAGATTTTGACACAAAAACCGAGGCTGATTGCTGAGCATTTAATGTGTAGCCCATACTGCATTCTGGGCGCTATTTTTTGAGGAAAGAATGGCAGCATTTAATGCAGACATTGTACCTATCTGCTGGCACGTGTGAGGGCTTTTCAGGCTGCTACTTTTGCTGAGATAAGTGTAGTGATTTTTGCTGCAAGATTGCATTTGTAAAGTTCAGATTTGACTCAGATTTGATGAATAAAGAAAATCTCCCTCTCAAGGGTTTTCCCCATCCTGGCTAGTCAGTTGGACCAAAAATCACTGTGTTAATTTGTTGATTCTCAGAGTGTTTTTCAGTTTAATCATTTGGCATAAGTATTTCAATTTGTAGCAATATTGAAATTAGTGCATTTATAAATTTGAAATATTAGAAATGCCAATTGTTTGAAAAAATGTATAAATGAGAGATTTGTTATTTTGTCATTAAAAAATATTCATGGTATTAGAGCGGGTTCTCTGAGAAGGGCTATGAGTAGAGAGTTTGGGAAAACAGTGGTTTCAAAGTTGGACAAAAAAGTTGTCTTGTTACCAGGAAAAACTAAGGGGAAGAGGGCAGCAGTGAATTAGTGAAAGATGACTGGTGCCGAGCAAGTTGAATTCTCATTTGCTTCCAGTTGTGACAACAACAGTTATGAGTATGACTGTACCTGGATAGTTGACTGTAGGTCAACCAGTTATATGACAGGGATGTTGGACCCATCCCTATTTATATCAGAGATTGGTCCTGGTCACTTTGTGAATGAAACTTTTCAGGTGGGGAGTTGGCAATGTCAGATTTCTGTTTGATTTTGAAGAGACTCTAGAGATTGAAAGAGTCTTATTTGTTCCAGGGCTGAGAGATAACCTCCTGTCAGTCTCAACACTGGAGAAAGCAGGGAATGTGGTTACTTTTGAGCGTGGTTATGTTCACATTGATGCAGCGAATGTGGATCCTATCAGAACTATTCTGATTGGAGAACGGAGAGGCAGAAACTACATAGTGCTTGGTCAGCCTGTGTGGGGAAGGTCTGGGTGGTGAACAGACTCAGATGAGGAGCAAGAAGCTCATAGAATTGTAGGTGCACCAAGAAGACAATCCTCAATTCAGCAGGGAGAGCACGCAGCTCTATCTAGTAATAGCCGAAGGTTAAACTGGTTTGACATGATCTAGTCAGAAACTGCTCAGATATGAGATGTTACATCTCAAAGCATCAGAAGGAGGCACAATTCCACTGAAGAGAATGCAGGATCAATTGATGGGCAGCTTCCAGGTTCAGAGGGAGCAGCCACTACAGACAGCTTGGAGTCTGAGAATGATCCTGGAGGTGCAAATGCCAGGAGAACCTCCCTCGTTAAGAGGGAGTGTTTAAAATTAACGAGGAATGTCCTCCCGTATGTTTTTGTGTTTTGTCATGGTGGGGGACATAAGTTATGTTTCCTAGGCATGTTATAAATGTAAAGTGACTTTTATTTTAATAAAGTGAAATGTACTTAAGTTGTGGGACCCCAATAATTTAATGAGCATTCATATTATTTAAATGTAATTATGAGGAGCATTAAATGAGAGCCCTCATTTCAAACTTATAATAGCTATTTGATCAGATTGGTTATGTAAGTTAGGGTTATATTGAGAAATGAAAAGTACAAATACATGCTTAAAAAATAGAGAAAAACACAGGGAGAGAAAGTGCATCGATTTTGTGAGAGAGCACTTCAGTTTGAGAGCGAGAAATAGTCAAAATACTTTGCAAACAGTGGGCACGATTCCCAAGGAAAATTTGGTGTACTGTACCAGTCCAAACAGTATGGATTTCTGAGAGAGAACAGTCCGTACGATCTGCTGGTTCCAATTTCGAGGTGGGGCATGCACAGATCCCAAGGCAGCAGGTATACACAGATTTGAAGGCAGATTTTGGCACAAAAATCAAGGCTGATTGCTGAGCATTTAATGTGTAGTCCGTACTGCATTCTGGGAGCTGTTTTTCGAGGACAGAAAGGAAGCATTTAATGCAGACATTGTACCTATCTGCTGGCACGTGTGAGGGGTTTTGAGACTGCTACTTTTGCTGAGATAAATGTAGTGATTTTGCTGCAAGATTGCATTTATAAAGTTCAGATTTGACTCAGATTTAATAAAAAATTAAAATCTCTCTCAAGGGTTTTCCCCATACTGGCTGGTCAGTTGGACCAAAAATCACTGTGTTAATTTGCAGATTCTCAGAGTGTTTTTCAGTTTAATCATTTGGCATAAGTATTTCAATTTGTTGCAATCTTGAAATTAGTGCATTTATAAATTTGAAATCTCAGAAATACCAAGTGTTTGACAAAATGTATAAATGAGAGATTTGTTACTTCGTCATTAAAAAATCTTCAATTCCACATAAATAATGGCTTTTGGCATTTCATTACAGGAGACTCTAACATAACTCAATTACATGTTTTGAGCATTCGTTTAGACACCTGTTTTTAAGTCAATCACGAAACTACAGTTTGCATTGTTCTGATCTTAGTAATTTTATTCTAGAGAATGTATAGCAATCCACAAGCTAGTATGTTTGGGAACACTTGATTGACTTGGTGTAGACACGTCAAACTCACGTTTTTTACAACTTAGGTTACAATCTATTCTAATTTCTAATAGCTTGGAGAGCTTATGTATCTAACCTTACAAATACTTCTTTAAAACCCATGAGCAACACACCAACAGGATATTGAAACTTAAAGGGTACCAAAAGATAATATCAAATCCATCACCATTATAAATAAAGAAACACCAAACTTATTCTTCACTACAATGTGATTGCAAATTTGCAACGACATCATGGATAGCACCTGTAAATGCTATGTACCCAAAAACACTTAATTATTAGTGGCCATCAAAAGAAAATTACCTTTAAAAAAGCTTCCTTCACATCCACAATCCATTTTGTATCAAGACTTTTACCAAGAACACCTATTGCACGTGTAAAATCATTGTTCTCTATTGCTTGGCCCACTTCACTCAGTTTGTAAACCGCTTCCTGGACATAGGCTATAGCCCCAAAAGAAGTATGTGCATGTTAAAAAGGTAGATTTGATCTGGAAATTACTTACCAAAGCCTGTTGTAAATATAAAGCAGCACAATGTTCCCATCATCTGACGACTCCACTCCCCTACCCACTTTACTTTCCTTTACAAGGAAGAAATATCATATGGAAACTACACTCCACATACTAACATCACATGATCTAAGAAATCAAGGGACAATAGTTTGTTGGTGGATTATCAAAGCAAATCCTTCCAAATGCTTTCTGAACAATTTGACTACAAAATAAATGTACAGAAACTGTGACATATCATCTAAAGACAGGAAAACAAAATCTGAAAATTACTCTTTAGTATAAGCATCTTCTATAGTTTCAGTAATATGTAGTAAAACTTTCTTTAGTCTGAAGTTTATGTTTCCAAAATATGACTTGGCAAACTGGTATTGAATTTGGTCTGAATAAACACAGTATCAGAAATAAAATATAATGGATATACTGCAAATCCATGTTTCCTATGAGAATGCATATCTATCCTCTCATGTTTATGCTAAAATTTAAATGCATTGTTTCCTTTGGGTTTTGGTTAAAAATTTAAGTAAAATAGAGATGGATCATATTCATGAATTTTCAATTCATAGTAAGCAGATCTCCACTCTCCATGAACAGAAACCATAATGAAAGCTGATTAAACACCACTCAATACAGCAAAACATTTAAACTTGGAATTCTGGACTGTATGCTTCACAAGTGTAGACACTGCATAATAAAAGAAATCAGAACAGTTACCTGTATAAGCCTAAATCTGCAGATAGAACTCTTCTGGAAATTATTGGACAGTATGCAGATTTCACACTTAAACACTCATCAACTCTGTTAACTTGCTAATCACTGGCTCAAAACCGGAATAATCACTCACCCACTCTGCCTTATTTTATAAATGAATAAGGCTGTGGTTACCATGTATCTAGACAGTCCCAATGATGTACCCAGCACGAAAAATGCTAGCCCTTAGTCTATTCTCCTAGAGCAGTGTGCCTACTCCTGGATGAAAATACTCTTCCTAGGATGGGGCACCCAGTTGAGGAGAGAACAAGAATGCATGCATGCATTCTCCTAGGAATCTGCACCCCCTATTCCAGGAAACCTGTGTTACTGGATCTGCCACCCCAGCGTGTAGGATCTGCGGAGACAGAGTTCTGATCCAAATCCAGATCCGCCAAGGGTCCATCATGGAAACAGATCCTTTAGAGAAGGAAATGGATCCTCATCCCAGGAAACGGATTCTGTGCAAAATCAAAGAAATTCACAAATTTTCAAACGAATCCTAAAACTTCCAAGGCTTTTGTGACCCACTGATCCCCCCATAAATTGTTTTTTCAATGAAAAGACTTCCAAAATGCTGAACCAATGTTTTAAAAACGGGTGACTTGGACTCGGACTTCAATGGCAATGGAAAGATAAGGAGAATGTCACTTTTACTTAAACTTTTAACATTACCATCTAAGTCACCTGACACGAAGGACACGAAAATACGAGTGTCCGACACGGACACGGTGACCCCCGGAATCAGGACACGAAAGACACGTTTATATACATATTTTTTTTTTAAATATATTAAAATTTAAAAATATAGACATATAGATCAAAAAAAAATTAGAAACTAGAACATTTACAAATATTCAATAGAAATTAGAATCAAAACACATTAATGATTACAAATTTGTCATTCACAAATCACAACACATTTGTCATTCACAAATCACAATGAGACACATAGATGCATGTCGGAACCATATTTCTCATTAAGTCATCAAAATCAAAATGTATTACATATATGTCGGAATGCCACTGGGCACTGGCAAATGCCAAAAAGACTAATAGTAAATACAAAAAGGGGTGGATCAAGATGGAAGAATCCCATATGTCAATAGTCCTCCTCATGCCTGAATTAACAAACTCATCACTGGCATTGCCCTGATCCTCATCCTCCCCCTCCTCCTTGATGCAGGTGGGAATTGTTGATTTTTGTACCTAGGAAAGTGTTCCCCTAGGTGACTTTTGCCTTAGTCACTTAAAAGGGGAAATAAAGTGACCCTTGCAATAAATGACTTGATATGAGCATTTAATTAGACTTTAGAGAGTAAAGTCACTTTTTGATAAATTTAAGTGAGGTGAGTGAAATTAATTTTTATGAGCATTTAATGAGCTTTTATTCTCATCCACTCATCTCATCTAATCTTAGCCATTGGATTGAGTGACCATTCATTCACCCTAGGGTTTAGACAAAAAGGGCAAGGGAAGGCAAGAGACTCACTTTTTGCTGAAGAGAAGTGGAGAGGAGAGCAAGAGAGAGTGTGGCACGATTTTCGAGGGAGGGAGCTTAGTTTTTCCAGTAGCACGATTTTCGAGGCAGCACAGATTTCGAGGAGAGATTTCCGTACATCACATTTCCCAAGGCAACGCATATCATTTTGGCATAGAAATCGGGGCCGTACTTCTGCATTAATTGCACAGTCCGTACAGCACGAATTTCGAGGCAGTTCTGGGCACATTTCCCGAGTTTCTAGGCACGGTTTTCTGTGAAAATCCTCACAGCAGATCTAAGAGATGATGTATACCTCACAAGAAAGTAATTGATTAAGCAAGAAAATAGAAGAAGAGTGGTCAATGCAGTATAATGAGCAACAGAATAATAATACAGTAGAACTCGGATAGAAGCAAAAATACTTCACACACACTAATTAATTAATCACAATATGGACAAATAAATAGTACAATGCATGAGGATTCGAATGCCTAAGGTGGCAATTTGAATTAGCCTTCATGGAGTGATCAAAAGATCATTGGAGTGTCATTGAAGCACAACTAGTAGTCTATCTCATCATCGTGGAGTCATCAATGCACAAGTAACTGTCAACCGTCAGTCAAACTGAGTCTAACTGAGTGTGGTAGATGTCATTGAATGTAACTGGCACATGGAGACACTAACTGAATGAAGGAGGCTTAGTGGAGGGCGCATGAGGAGCTAACTGGAGTCAGAACAGGTAGTCATGTCTCATCGGAGGTCAATCGGAGTGATAACAACAGTGAGGAGTCAGTCTGGCCTCAAATCAAGGAAAGACCGGTGGCTAACTAAAGTAAACTGGACTGGTAGGTGAGAAAGGCGCCCTTCTTCAGTGGAAGGTGATAACTGGGCACATGACAGGCTAGGAGGGCTGAAACTGAGTGGAAGGAAGCTCCAGGGGCTATCTAACTGAGGGCTAGGTGCTATGACTGATGACTGGAATGCATGCAAACCCTAAATAATGCATGCAAACCCTAAAAGTGCATGCATGACTGAAAATGTAAATGATCAAAATACTAGTGGGACTAGGATGGAGTATAGGAATATCCTAACATTTTCGAGGATTGTACTTTAGCATTAATTGTTGTATCGTACAGCAATTTGGGCACAGTTTTCGAGGTGGTTAGGCACAGTTATCGAGGGTAGGACTGAGCTATTATTTCTTGCACGAATTTCGAGAAGGAGTTTGCACAGAAATCGAGGCAGTCTTCTGGGTGATTTCTCATGGTTGAGATAAGTGTGATTTAACTGAAATTTTACTGTAATGAAATTATTTGAATGATGAAATAAAAATCTCTCTCCAAACAGGTTTTCCCCTTGAGGGTTTTTCCTGGGCTATTGGCCAAAAATTATGAGTCTAAAATTATTTATGGTGTGCATGAATATTTAATTTTCTGCCTGTATTATTGATTTTTAACAGTGTTTTTAAAGTCTGAAAATTACATGTCATTTCCAGCCTTCATGAAAAACTAGGTTGGGCATTAAACTATGGCAAGTTGACTTGAAAACCGGGTTGGGTTAAAATATCAGAAAATTTTCATGGTATCAAAGCTTGGGGGCAGAAAACTAAACTTATTTCAGACAGTCAGTGATTTCTTCTGTTAGTGGGCAGCACCTTGTTGAGTTGGCAGTGAAATGGCTACCGCACTTAGGTTGGAGGATAGGCTAGATGGGACAGGGAATTTTGTTCCATGGAAAGCTAGGATAATGCTGATTTTGGAAGAGAATGAGTTATGGGATGAAGTGGTAAACAGTACTACAACCAACCCTATTCAGATTCCCGCTGCTACAGATGTAGCAGCATTGTCAGCCTTCAACAAGAAAGACTGTAAGGCTAGGAGAATTATTCTTGATGCAGTTAAAGACCACATCATTCCCCACATTTCAGGTAAGGACCGTGCATTTAAAATGTGGGCAGCCTTGACTAGTTTGTACAAGAGCACTAATGAGAACCGAAAGATGGTTCTAAGAGAAAAGTTGAAAGGTATAAAGATGAATGGTGGAGAGGCAGTGACATCTTACCTTACTAGGATATCTCAGGTTAGAGATGAGCTAGCAGCAGTTGGGGAGGTAGTTACAGCTACTGAGCTTGTGCGGACAGCAGTAAATGGGGGCTTCCAAGCCTTGGGAAGCTTTTGTGCAGGCTATAGTGGGCAGGGAGAACTTACCTTCTTGGGATAGGTTGTGGGATGATTTTGTACAGGAGGAGACCAGGAGAGGTCTTGTATAGGGCAACTCTTCACAGAGTAGGGAGGATGAGGAGAATGTGGCATTGACTGCAAAGGGAAAGAAGAAGAAGAAGGGCCCCAAGTAGGGTGCGACCAAGCAGCAGCAGGGTGGGCAAAAGAAAGATTTGAGTAAAATCAAGTGCTATGCTTGTCAGGGATTTGGGCACTATGCTTCTCAATGTCCAAAGAAGATGAAGAAGCAGCAGACAGTAGCCGCAACGGAAGTTGATCACTTTGGAGAGAGATTTCAGAGAGATTTTTCTCTTTGTGCTGGACATGTTGAGAGAGAGAGAGCATCTAGTATTACCAGCACTGATTTGGATATTGAGATGGAGTATTCTTTGTTGACTGGCCATCAGATGGGTGCTTCCACCACTAGCACTTGGTATATTGACAGCGGAGCTTCGAGTCACATGATAGGTGCTCGAGAGATGTTCTCTGAGCTTTCACAGACAGGTGTAGATGTGGAGGTTGTACTGGGAGATGACACCATTGTCAGAGTAGTTGGTTGTGGGACCATTACCTTTCAAAGGGAGTCCATGAGTCCTATGATTCTAAGGGATGTGTTGTTTGTCCCTGGGCTGAAAAAGAACTTGGTATCAGTTTCCACGATTGAGGATAGGGGTCTTGGGGTTTGTTTCTTGGATGGACGTGTGCAGGTATTCCCCAAGACTACAGGACTATCTACCTCCATGGACATTGGGGTTAGATGTGGGAAACTATACAAGCTCTTGTTTCAGCCTCAGCATGCTTTGGCAATAGTTACAAATATCGGCGCGACGCGAAAATTGGCAGGGTCCAGGAAACATCGTCTCGGGATATCTCGGCAAAACATCGGCAAACTTAAAAAACACAGAAATATTCATTGTTTTTCAATTTTTTAAACATCTAAAGCAACAATAACATCAAATAAACACATTGCCACATGAATATGGAAAGAAAACTGATATATAAGATATATAAGATGTCTAGAGATACATCACACATCAAAATGGATCGTGTCCCAGTCCTACTCCTGAATAGTGAATACTAAATGTCTGAATCATCAAAAATATAAGTTATAACTTATAACTTATAACAAATGTATCTCATGATCATCATCATGACTCATGAGTCATCTACAGTGGAATAAAGTAAATAAACGATCGATTCCCTCTACCCCTTTTACGGGAAAAGGTAATCGATGTGGAAACGAACCTTGCCCTTCCTCTAGGACAAGGTGCCCTCGAGGCTTGTCGGCCTCGTACTGGTATCTGACGTCCTCTAGAAGAACTAGAAGACCCTACAAAATGATGTCCTCTAGAACCTGAAGGTGGCTGAAACTGGTGTCCTGAAGAAGAAGAAGGAGCTCGAGGAGGTAGTCCTACATCTACTCCTCTACTAGTAGCAGTGCTACTATTGGGTCTATCTCCCTCTAACCCTACCTGCGGCTCTAGATCTAACTGTGGCACACCCCCAGACTCAGTGTGAAACTCCTCTGGAACTGGATCACCCTCATATGGAGCCTCTGTAACATCATCATGATCATGATCATGATCATCCGCTAGCCAATCAGGGGCTACCTCCATAGCAGGCTCCTCACACTCCGTCCTCCAAGCTGCAGTGGTGTCGATCTCATCTAATGAAATGGCCTTTGCATCAACTTTTCTCTGAAATTGCTTCACCCACAACCTGAAATTGTAGTGGACGTAGACCAAATCATTAAGGCGCGGAGTATCCAACCTGTAGGAGGATCATAGAATTAGATATTAAATTATAAAGTTAATAATTTCAATTTGTAATGCATAAATTAGAAGGCAAAGAGGCATAATGATAAATGATAAAATTATAAACTAGAATTCAATAATTTATATTTTATAATGAATTTGAAAATTCTCTAACCTGTTGCGCTTTTTGGAGTGTACTTTTTCAAATACACTCCAATTGCGCTCGCAACCGGAAGAGCTACATGTCTGGCTAAGCACTCGAATGGCAAGCTTCTGTAGAATAGGTATGGAACCACCATAGTTTTCCCACCAGGTATCTACAACGAATTAAAGAAACATAAGAAAAAACAATTTAATTTTAAAAAAATAATTAGAAAAAGAAAACGAACTTTGAAACAAGGTGAAGCTTACTTGGCATCAGGTTGGTCCTGTCACGTACTGTCATATCAAACCCAAGTAATGTTGCGGCTCTCTTATACACTTCCAACTCTTGGGAAAGCTCTGCACGATCATCTGCAGACGGCACCATCCTATGGACACACTCGTAGAATCCAGCCATAACCTCTTCATCAAATCTAAAGCCACAGGAGTAACCAAACGCAGGGTTGAGGTATAACCCTGCAGCATGAATGGGGCGATGGAGTGTGTTGTTCCATCGCACATCAATCAACCCCCATATCATCTGTTGTCTCTCCTGCCACCTATCTCCCTTGTCCTCGTAATAGGCACGAATGGACTCTTTGGCCCTATCCATGGCCTCATACAGGTAGCCCATTGCAGGCTTATCTCCATCAACCAAGCGGAGAACCCTTACCAAAGGTTCAATGACATCACAAACCTCCCTCATGTCATCCCAAAAGGTCGGATGGAAATTCACTAGCCTGAATATGGCTTGCCCCTCTGGTCTAGTGCTAAATGATAAAGCACGCCACTCAGGTGAAAGGAACATCTGCTACAAGTCCCACATAGAACCCAAGATGGACTGGAGAGAAATAAAGCTAGTGGCAAAGTGTGTGATGGCAGGACGCACCAACTCTTTGTCACCTATGAAAGTTCTCATCAAGCTAAGCACCGTTGCGTGATTGTATATGAATTTTGTGATACTCCGTGCTGAAGCAATGGTATCCATGATCCAATCAATCTTGGCTAAATCCTCTAACATCAAATCAAGGCAATGGGCCACACAAGGAGTCCAGAATAGTGAAGGATACATGTCCATAAGCATCCTACCAGCAGACACATAGTTCGCAGCGTTGTCCGTTATGACTTGGACAACATGCTGCGGGCCAACCTCTTGGATGAAGTCATCCAACAAGTTACATAGTAAACCCACATCTTTGACATATGCAGATGCATCCACGGATTTCAAAAACATAGTGCCCCTGGGACAATGAACCAAGAAGTTGAGAAGGGTCCTACCCTTCATATCAATCCAACCGTCTGACATCACTGTGCATCCTGTTAACTCCCATGATTTTCGAAGATCCTCCAACCTGTGAGTGCATTCGGCCTCTTCATTCTGGAGGATGGGCCCTCTCAACTCCTCATAAGTGGGGGGATTATACCCCGGTCGAACAATAGCAGCTGCCTCAAACATGGACATATAAAATGGGTTATTGGCAAAGTTAAATGGAATATCACTCCATAGCAAGCATCAACCCACAAGTGTATCTGCATTTTTTTTCTCCTTTAATTTCATCATGGACCTTACAAAAGGTTGTCCACCAGCTGTGCATCTCGACACAAAGGCACCTAATGGTGATGAAGTCAAAGGTGAAGGCATTGTGGACTGCTGTGTGGAAAAGGTTTCCGGACTCGTCCCACTAGCCCCCACTCCGCATCCGGACCCGGATCTTGAGGCAATTCGATGTCTCACGGCCTCCTTGAATTGTTTCTTTTACTTAGTTCCCTCAATTGCTTTTTTGGCCTTGTCAATGTGATCTTCGTTTGCTGCAGTGCAAGGAATCACATCATGCCCCGATATTTGTGCAATGTGATATTTCAGCCTGCTTATCCCTCCCGTCATTCTTTTCCCACATAAATTGCAAGTGAGCGTTTGTCGATTTTCTGGATCAACGGCTGTGCCAAATTCCCAAAATGCATCCAATTTCGACATCTTGTATATGGAAGAAATGAAGTTTCAACTTTCAAGTAAACCTAGGGCAACAAAAAAAACAAAAATTAGCATGTTGCTGCATGTGATTGATGAAAATTTGAAATATAATTTTTTTTTTTAAAACAACAAAATTACGATTACAAATAACAAATTTGAAATAACAACAAATAAATAAAAACAACAAATACTAATAGAAATTATAAATTTCTGTTAGGAAGACCTAGGGCAAGAAAATTTAAAAAAACGTTTTTTGGCAAACATAACTGCTGCAAATCACATTAATATGGAAATTTTTTTTGTTTAAGAGCCTCTAGAAAACAGTGATGAGGATGGAGAGACCATGCCAATGCAAACCAGCATCATCCTACTTGGAAAAATGAGAAATAAATGGGCAATTTGTTTTACTGTTTTACATACCTTCTTCAGCTGTAAAAAACCCCAAATGGAAAGCTCCGTTGCTCCAAAGTCCAATCTTCAAATATGGTGCTTGATGGCGTGGAAACTCCTCTGTGGTGAAAAAAATCGCATTGAAGCTGTTCTCTCCACTGCTGTAGCGACTAGCGAGCAAATGAGCCGGAATGATGCTCCCGCGAGCTCTAAAATGCAAAAAAAACGCACTTTTTTATTACTGTCAAGGAAATTGCGAGTCGATGGAGAGAAATCGGCAAGAAATCAGGATAAAAATCGGCGATTTTTCGAGGGAAAATCGGTCCGATTTTTTGCCCAATTTTTCCTTCAAAAATCGGGGGCTCGGAAAAATCACGAAAAATCGGGATATCGCGAAAAAGCGGCCGATATTTGTAACACTGGCTTTGGCACACAGTAGCAGCAGTGAGCTTTACGAGCTATGGCATCGGAGGATGGCCCATTTGCATCATCCAACTTTGAGATTGTTGAGGAGTATGGTTACAGGTTTACCAGAGTTCAACACAGAGCAGAGTGATGTTTGCAGGGGGTGTGCTTTGGGAAAGTACACCAAGACTGCTTTTCCGAGCAGTGACAGCAGGTCAGCAGGGGTGCTTGATTTGATCCATACAGATATATGTGGTCCTATGTCATCAGTTTCCTTGACAGGATTTGAGTATTATGTCTCTTTCATCAATTTCTATTCCAGGAAGACCTGGATCTACTTCTTGAGGAGCAAGAAGTCACCTTTAGTCTTGAGGATCTTCCAAGAGTTCAAAGCTCTTGTGGAGAATCAGACAAGGAGGAGGATTCGGGTCCTGAGATCGGACAATGGGGGTGAGTATACCTCCAATGAGTTCGATGAGTTTTGTAGATAGGAGGGCATATGGAGACAGTTGACAGTTCCATACACTCCTGAGTAGAATGGAGTAGTGGAAAGGAAGAATAGGGCTATTGTGGGAGCAACGAGAGCTATGCTTCATGATCAGGGTCTTCCTTTCTTTCTTTGGGCAGAGGCTTGCAGTACAGCAGTTTACCTTCAGAACAGGAGTCCCCACCGTGCCTTGGGGAGGAAGACTCCTGAGGAGATGTTCACAGGCAAGAATCCTGAGGTTGGTCATTTTCGCATATTTGGTTGCTTGACTTACTCTCATGTCCCTTTTGAGAAGAGGACAAAGTTTGATCCCACTGCAGAGAGAGGCATCTTTGTGGGCTATGATGAGACTTTGAAGGCTTACCGCATTTATCTTCCTAGCCAGAAGAAGGTTGTTGTGAGGCGGGAAGTGAGATTTGAGGAGAGAGCCTTCAGGAAGTCTAGAGAGTTGGAGCATGGGGAGCCACCGGCTTCCACACCTCAGGTGACACAGGGATCTTTAGTACAGATCACAAGTTCACAAGTTTCCGGAGTGACTGGGCCACACGTTACAGGCACAGGTTCTACAGGTTCAATGGTTCATCCAGCAGGTACTCTAGGGACAGGTTCTGGTTCTCAGGTTACACGTTCACGGGCTACCGGTCCACAGGTTGTTGGACCATCTGCTTCTGGCAGTTCTTCATATGAGGAGAGACCAGTTTGGGAGGAACCTTCAAGGAAGAGGAAGCCTAAATGGCTTCGTGATACCTTGGACGAAGCAGAGGCATTTGGTAGGCCCCAGGAGGAGGTCAGGACAGTTGTGATGCCGGATAGATTGGGCATGGCTCTAGTTGCGAGTCTTCATGATTCAGAGCCTTCCACATTTGAGGAGGCCTCTCAGCATCAGGTTTAGAGAGATGCCATGATGGAAGAGTACCATTCCATCATGAAGAATGATGCATGGGAGATTGTACCGAGACCGGAGTAGAAGTCTGTTGTGACTTCCAAGTGGATCTACAAGGTGAAGCATGTTGCAGATGGCAGTGTGGAGAAGTACAAGGCTCGTTTTGTGGCACGAGGGTTTTCACAAATAGAGGGAGTTGATTATGATGAGACCTTTGCGTCGGTTGCTCGTTATTCTTCCATCAAAGTAGTGATTTCTATAGCAGCAGAGATGGGTTGGAAGATCCACCAGATGGATGTGAAGACCACATTTCTCAATGGTCTTCTACAGGAGGAGGTTTACTTGGAGCAGCCATAGCGCTTTGAGATTCATGGGAGAGATTCTCATGTGTGCAGATTAAGGAAGGCCTTGTATGGACTGAAGCAAGCTCCTAGAGCTTGGTTCTCTAGGATTGATGCGTATTTGACATCGATGGGTTTTCAGAAGAGTGAGGTTGATCCCAACCTTTACTACATTGTGGTTGGTGGAGATCCTCTCATTCTTTTGTTATATGTGGATGATTTGTTTATCACTGGGGAGGAGTGTCTCATTGCACATTGCAAGAGAGATCTTGCTTCAGAGTACGAGATGACAGACATTGGGTTGATGCACTATTATCTGGGGATGGAGGTTTGGCAAGAGCCTAGTCATATTTTCCTGAGACAGGGAAAGTATGCAGTAGATATTCTGAGGAGATTTCGGATGGAGGATTGTAGGCCGATGTCCACACCTATGATCACCAACTGGAGGAAGCTTCATGCTTCTAAGGGTAAGTTGGTGGATCCTACTCTATACCATCAACTCATTGGGTCATTGATGTATCTGGTCAACACCAGGCCAGACTTATGTTTTGCGATGAACACTCTTAGTCAGTTCATGGTGGAGCCTAGGAGTGTGCACTGGGTAGCCGCGAAACATGTGTTGAGATACCTTGCAGGGACAATGGACTATGGTTTGGACTACAGGGGTTCAAATGGAGTCAGTTTGGTTGGTTTCACAGATTCAGACTGGGCAGGCAGTGTGATGGATAGGAAGAGCACTTTCGGTTGTTGTTTCAGTTTGGGCTCAACAATAGTGTCGTGGTTCAGTCGAAAGCAAAAGTCCGTTGCTTTGAGTTCTGCTGAGGCTGAGTATATGGTAGCCAGTCAGGCTACTTGCGAGGCACTGTGGCTTCGTAAGTTGTTGGTTGATTTATTTGATCAGGAGCCAAGACCTACGGTGATTTATTGTGACAATTAGAGTTGCATCCAGCTCTCTGAGAATCCAGCTTTCCATGACAGGTCTAAGCACATAGAGATCAGATACCACTTCATCCGAGTCTATGTTCAGAGAGGAGCTGTGGAGTTACAGTACATTTCCAATGATGAGCAGGTTGCAGATATTCTGACGAAATCTTTGGGGAGGGGCAAGTTTGTCTTCTTCAGAGACAAGTTGGGAGTGGTGCATAACACATTCCTCAATAAGAGGGAGTGTTGATTTTTGTACCTAGGAAAGTGTTCCCCTAAGTGACTTTTGCCTTAGTCACTTAAAAGAGGAAATAAAGTGACCCTTGCATTAAATGACTTGAGATGAGCATTTAATTAGACTTTAGAGAGTAAAGTCACTTTTTGAAAAATTTGAGTGAGGTCAGTAAAATTAATTTTTATGAGAATTTAATGAGCTTTTATTCTCATCCACTCATCTCATCTAATCTTAGCCATTGGATTGAGTGACCATTCACTCACCCTAGGGTTTAGACAAAAAGGGCAAGGGAAGGCAAGAGACTCACTTTTTGTTGAAGAGAAGTGGAGGAGAGAAAGAGAGAGTGTGGCACGATTTTCGAGGGAGCTTAGTTTTTTCCAACAGCATGATTTTCGAGGCAGCACAAATTTCGAGGAGAGATTTCAGTACAGCACATTTCCCAAGGCAGCATGTATCATTTTGGCACAGAAATCGAGGCCATACTTCTGCATTAATTGCACAGTCTGTACAGCACAAATTTCGAGGCAGTTCTAGGCACATTTCCCGAGTTTCTGGGCATGGTTTTCGAGGAGTATACTTTACCATTAATTGTTGTACCGTATAGCAGTTTGGGCACAGTTTTCGAGGTGGTTGGGCACAGTTATCGAGGGCAGGACTGAACTATTATTTCTGGCATGAATTTCGAGGAGTTTACACAGAAATCGAGGCAGCATTTGCACAAAAATCGAGGCAGTCTTCTGGGTGATTTCTCATGGTTGAGATAAGTGTGATTTGACTGATATTTTACTGTACTGAAATTATTTGACTGAAGAAATAAAAATCTCTCTCTCCAAACAGGTTTTCCCTTGTGGGTTTTTCCTGGGCTATTGGCCAAAAATTCTGAGTCTGAAATTATTTATGGTGTGCATGAATATTTAATTTTCTGCCTGTATTATTGATTTTTAACAGTGTTTTTAAAGTCTGAAAATTACATGTCATTTCTAGCCTTCATGAAAAACTGGGTTGGGCATTAAACTATGGCAAGTTGACTTGAAAACCGGGTTGAGTTAAAATATCAGAAAACTTTCAGGAATGACAAAAGCCAATCCAACCTGTTTCCCAGGAAATATTGCGATTCCCTGAAATCGAACCAATAAACTTAGCTAAAAACCAGCTAAGTCCTTCTCAAACACGGCCCTTACCTTCAAAATGGGCTTTCCGCAACATTCTGACAGTCACAATTAACTTTCCGCAATAGCCTTGCGGAAACGTCTTCTTTCCGCAATTTCGGTGTCCTTCCACAATGTTCTTTCCACAATCACCGTTCCACAACACTTCCTTCCGCAACACTCCTTTCCGCAACTTGCGGATTGCGAATTGTGGGTGCGCTTTTCGTGATTTCTTGAAAAGGCTTCCGCAAAAACTCTTTCGTAACGTGACTTCCGCCAATTCTCACCATTAACTCCGGGGCTTCTTCCTTCGGCGGAACGTTGTATCAACTGTCGATCTTTTGTGGGTTTGATCTCGTCTGTTGATATGTGATCAATGCAGAGCACTTCAATCAGCTTGCAGAAATGCTAACTTCCGCACACGTTCACCTTGTGGATCCTTTCCCCGTCGTCGATCTCCTTGTTGGCCTTGATCTGAGCCGTTCAAACTCTATTGATTGAGTCGACTGCAACTCTACGATTTTTTTGTTGATTGATCAGAGAACCGATCAATCCAGCTCGACCTTCGTCTGGATCTAATGAGAAACTAAATACAACAAGAAATCATCTCCGCTACTTAAGGGTGATCGGTTTGCGAATGACTTGGGTGTTCTCAACTGTACATACAAGCACGAAGAGAAAGATTCATTCACACAGATGTCAGGTTAATGCTTTCACACAGCTCTACCTGATAGAATCTCAGCTTATCTCTCATTCAAATGCTCAGTAACACTATTGAACACACAAAACTTGCTAATTTCATTAACTAATCGCAAAATCATCCATCTAGTCGTATTTTCCTCTGGTATGCAGGAAAATATCCCACCGACTCTCCCTCACTCCGAGCTCCCTTACTGAGTCCCTCTTTCTCCCCTTTTCCTCCATTCGAAAAGCCAAAACCGAATGGCTGAACAAACTAACTAACAAACTCTCCTCCATCACTGAAGGAGTCACTATCATTTATCAGCAAACTGCCTATCTAGCTTGATCTCCATGCAGAGAGTATCAACTCGCCACTACATTCTATTTTCTCAAAAACTGACAACACACTAGTCGGTTACATACTTGCAAATATTAAAATACTTAATAAACGAATTTCTTCCCACTTCAGGACAGCTTGTCCTCTTGCTAGCCACAACATGTGAACACGCAATCACATTGTTGGCTTAGCCTTGATGCTCCTGCATCAGACTCCCAACGTTAAAATTCTGAACCCCTGTTCAGTAAATTAGTTGTTGAGAAACCCTTTGTCTCCATTCTTTAGCATTCATCCATGTAGAATCTTCTATAGGATGTCCTTTCCATTTGATCAAGTATTCCAAGTAGTCTCTCTGTCGGGTACTCTTTACCACTCTAGTATCCAAGATAGACTCAGCTTCTGATGGCTGGAATATAGGCATCTGCTTCAGCCACTGAAGATCTTCCACAGGATCCCTGTCTTCTGTCATTTGTCCTGTATCATCGGCCACATAAGTATACAGGTCTGCAACATTAAATATAGGTGAGATCCCAGTCCATGTTGGCATTTCCAGCTCATAGGCATTTGCTGAAAATTTTCTGAGTATTCTGCAAGGCCCAATCTTTTTCATTTTCAGCTTGTTATACTCTCCTTTTGGAAATCTCTCTTTCCTCGGATGTGCTAAAACCAAATACCCTACCTCATAGTTTTTCTCTCTCCTCCTAGAATCTGCTATTGTTTTGTAACTATTGTTACTCTGCTACAACCTTGCTTTAACTTGCTCTTGTAGTTCACTAATCCTTGTTGCAAACTCTTCTCCATCTGCACTTCTCTTTTCCAATTGACCCAAATCACGAAGTTCACACACCCCCCTTGGATGCATACCATACAGAACTTGGAATGGACTCATTCTTGTACTTCGGTTTGGTGAGTCATTATATGCAAACTCGGCTTGAGCTAGCACTTTGTCCCATTGTTTTGGATTTTCTCCAATCAGACTTCTCAACATGTTACCCAGACTTCTATTTACCACCTCAGTCTGGCCATCAGACTGTGGATGATATGCTGAACTGAAGTTCAACTTGGTACCCAACTTCTTTGCCAAAGTTTGAAAAATTGAAATCGGACTCGGAATTGGTCGAGGGTCAACTCGGAATCGGTAATGAGTCGGTCATAAATTGGTCGATTTGAATTTAATAAATCGATTTGCTCAAAAATACATAAAATATTTAATTTTTTTAAGAAAAACAACATTTTCAAGATTCTAATTCATGATTCCATAGCATTAGAAACAAAACATCCAATCTCTGCTCATGTATATACCATATAAGAGTCAATATATCAAAATGGCACAAAGTGTATTGTGCAATACATATCTAGGAGACTGGAACTGGAACAAAATACATAATCCATGAGGCCTATAGGCTATATGGCCAGTAGAGTCCAAAAAATAACATGATATATAGTCAACTACATCAATCGAACTGATCAAACTCATCAAACTCATCACCACTGCTACGGCGAGGAGTAGAAATAGAACTACAACCAAACGAACCAGAAGTTGAAGGACTAGCAAAGGCATCAACATCTGGCTCAATCTCAGGCTCCTCAGGCTCAAGCGCACGGTCATCTACTACTGCAGTAGTAGTACTGGCTGAATGCCTACACCTACGTTGTCGTCGCCTATAAGTAAGAGGTCCTGGTCCACTAGTGCCTGATGTGCCTGGAATATCGGGATCCACACCTGTATGAACTGATGGCATCAGCAATAGAGGATCTGAATATATATGAGGCTGCAGCAAGTCCTCCAACTCAACATCCAGATCATCACCAAACTCTGGATCCACGGTCTCCACTACCCAATCTGAGGTAGGATCTATATCATCTAACAGAATGGGATCTGTATCAAGTCTTTTGTTCATCAACTGGTTGCGTCTGAGTCGCAGGTTGTACTGCACGAAGACTAGATCATTTAACCGTTTCTGCTCTAAACGGTTTCTCTTCTTCGTGTGAATCCGCTCAAACAAAGACCAATTGCGCTCACACCTAGAAGCGCTGCAGGTTTGACTCAGGACCCGAATTGCAAACTTTTGCAATTGTTTACAATGATTACCAAATGACCTCCACCATAGTGCTGCAAATGCGAAGAGTCAAGGCAGTTAATTCAACAAATTAGATTGTGAATTTGGCTAACAAATTAAGAATCAAGGTATTTACATTTTACAATTTAAACTTTAAAGTTAAACAACATAATTTAATAAAACAATGGAATTGTTTACCTGGTTGGCCCTCCTCTATTGCAGCCTTAGCCACATTTTTGGCAAAGAGACCTGTGGCGGCACTGAAAGAGGTGATCTACCGATGTATCTCCAATTGGGTCGCCTCACTTGGGACTATGCGCTCAAGGCAAGTATACAATCCATCCGCTATCTCCCCATTCGGATCAGCATCAATGTCATCTCTATATTGATACTTCGGGTTCAGGAAATACCCAGATGCATGTATAGGGCGATGGAGTTGATTGTTCTATTTCCTATCAATGATCTCCCAAATAAGCCCATACTTGGCTACTCTATCTTTGTATGTTGCCCTTATTTGCTCCTTTGCCTGATCCATAGCTTCATAAATGTATCCCATGGCCAATTTTTCCCCATCCACCAACCGCAACACTTTAACAAATGGCTCAGTAATTGCCACAACCTCTGCTGCTTTTTTCCAAAATGTAGAGCTTTTAATTTTCCTCTTAATGTCTCTTCCATCTTGTGTGCGAGCCCAACTAGATGAATTCCATTCATCACTTGAAAACATCTTCTCCAAGTTCTGTGCTTGGGAAAGGAGAGATTGCAACATGAGGAAGTGAGTTGCAAATCTAGTAACTGCGGGCCTAACAAGCTCCTTGCCCCGTGTGTGTCTCCTCATCAAGCTCAATACCCAACCGTGGTTGTAGATGTACTTGGTGATGCTTTTGGCATAATCCACAATGTACTTGATCCAGTCCTGTTTGCATACATCCTCAAGCATGAGGTCTATGCAATGTGTTGCACATGTGGTCCAGAATATGGTTTTATGTTTTTCCTCTAACATCCTACCAGCAAGAACATAGTTAGAGGCATTATCGGTGATGACTTGCACAACATTAGTTGCCCCCACCTCCTCAACAATCTGATCCAAAAGATGAAATAACAGATTTGCATCTTTCACCTGATCAGATGCATCACATGATCTCAAAAACATGGTTCCCCGTGGGTAAGATACAAGAAAGTTTATAAGGTGTCGCCCCCTCCTATCTTTCCATCCATCCGACATGATAGTGCATCTTGTGTTTACCCATGAAGCTTTGAAATCCTTCAGGTATTCTTCTATGGAAACGATCTCTTTTTGCAAAAGAGATCCCCTCAAGTCATGCATACTAGGGCCTTTGAAGCCCTTACCAGCAGCTACAACGGCATCCCGCATAGGTTGGTAATAAGAAGAGCGGGCAGCATTGAATGGGAGATCAGCATCATACCACCATCTTGCAATGTACTCATGGGCAACTTCTTTGTATTGCTTCTTCCAGTGCTCATCTAAGGTGGGTTGAATTTCTGTTGGATGTTGCATCTGAGAAGCATTGACACTGGCAAAAGTGGTGGGAGGTGTGAAATAGCTTTCAATGCTACCCCTCTTTTTGGCTTTGCCCTTATCTTCTGTAGTCTTGGAGGGCGGAACAAACTGGAAAGGATCCCTAAGAGTGGCAGAAGGGATAGATGAAGAGCCTTCATTTGAACCAAGGGCATAGGTCCCACCCATCATTTCAGCAAGCCTCCTTTTCTTCCCTACTTCTTCCTCTATCTCTCTTTGCTTAGCCTTTCCCTCTTCAAACTTCTTAAATTGTTCTTGCATCCCAGCTCTAATCTGTCCAATAACATCTAGTGGGGCTTCACATGCCTTAACTTGGCCTTTGATGGCATCCAAGTGTTGTTTAAGCCCATAAATTCCCCCACCCATAATCAATTTCTTGCAATACTTGCGATATATGTCCCCCTGAACAACATCTGCATGGATCCATGCAGGATCTTTTGCTTTTGGGGCCATGATCTGCAACTGGATTCTGCGCAAAATTCCAAAAAAAAAATTAAATGAATTTTTAATTTTTTAACTTCTGTTAATATGAAAAAAAAAAAAAAAAAATTATGTTTAAATTTTAACCTATACAAATTATGTTAATAGCTAAAAAAATTGAAAATATTTTATTTATGTTTAAATTTTTAAACTTTAAATTTAAATAAATAAATAAAAACAAGT
Organism: Larix kaempferi; assembly: GCA_027924585.1. Lineage (NCBI taxonomy): Eukaryota > Viridiplantae > Streptophyta > Pinopsida > Pinales > Pinaceae > Larix > Larix kaempferi. The sequence continues at coordinate 43,252,305 of BSBM01000047.1, forward strand.
GTAAACTGTTAGTGACAGGGTTAACTTGGCAAATTTCTATTGCAACTTGCAACTGCAAGTGCACTGTCCAAGCCTCCACAGTGTAGTCAGGACTCTCCCCGCTCCCCACACTGCACAGTGCACAGTGCACATAGTCACAGGCACTCATAGCCCATGGCCCAGTGCCCACTCCAGTCAGCACCGAGCAGTAGCACTCTCCCGGTCCCCACTCCACTCAACAGTAGCACTGTTGCACTCTCGCTGTCCACGACTCCACCCTAGGGCCTAAACCAACTCCACCGGCACCCTGCACACTACACTCACAAGCACCCCAATTCTCCACTCCAAGTCCACACCACTCCAACTCTCCCGCAGTTGCTATCACGACCATTCACGGGAAAATGGGGTTGGGTTGGGGGCTCGGGAGGGTAGAATAGGTAAAGAATTAAAAAATAAATAAAAAACCATTTTTAATGGCCCACGGGCCCACCAAAAAAAACCGGCCGGTTTACGTAAAAAATCGGGTTGACCGGGCCGATTCATCTGGCCAGACCGGTTTATGTAAAAAATTGGCGATTTAATGCTCCCGAACCGGTTTGGTGACCGGTTTGAACCAGGCCTGCCTTAAATCAGTGAATCGGCCGATTCCGATTCCAATTTGAACGATTTTTAAAACACAGACGAACACGAGGTTGGATTTATGCTTTGCGATCAACACACCGAGTCGGTACATGGTAGAGCCGAGACGTGTTCACCTGGTTGCGGCAAAGCATGTGTTGAGGTACCTAAGTTGTGGCCTCAGATATGCATCAGATCAGAAGATTAACCTGCAAGGGTTATGTTGATGCGGATTGGGCTGGTACTGTCACGGATAGAAAGAGCACATCAAGGTGCTACTTCAGTTTGGGATCTAGTATGATCTCATGGTTCAGTAGGAAGTAGACGAGTGGGGCACTCAGTACAGCCGAAGTAGAGTATATGGCAGCTTGTTTGGCAAGCTGCAAGGCAATATGGCTTTGGAAGTGTTGTCCGCCAGATTGCACACCAGCAGCAGAAATCTTTCGAAAGCTATCTCCCTCACTGGAAAGTGGGGAGAGGTGTGGTCTTGGGGGCAAGCAATGAGCCAGGTACTGTCACCTGAATCCCAGCTCCTTCGTTTAGGCTAACTCCTAACGAAGCCAAGGGGGGTAGTCCCTACAAAGAGTTTCACTAAGGCTCTTATGTTTTATAATGTTTTTGATGAAGTGATACGGATGGGTGTTGTTTAGGAGTTTTCTTGTGATGAGACCAAAAATATGTAAAGATGAACAACAGATAATAAGCAATCCACGTTGAGAGATAAGATAACAAGATGGCAGTACGATTCAAGATTTGATAAATCACTAAAGCATTCACAATATGAAATAAACACAAGGACAAATGGTCCTGATCAATATATAAGCTTTTAGATAACCAGTGCCTTATAGAGTCAAAGAAAAGTAAGGATTGTGATGCTGAATGTGTGGGTCTTGAAAAAGTGTTGTTCGTGAGATCGTTATGCAGATTATCTTTGTAAATTTGAATATTTTAATGGTCTTGATTATTAAGCTAAGAACAAGGATATCAAAAGAGTAAACCTAACCAGGAAAAATACTGGCAACCTCTTAGATGATAGGTCGGGAGCACCCAGATTGCAGAGGATAAGTGTACAATGGCTTGACCACCCTCGAGTCTGACAGTGGATTCCCGGCACCACCTATTTCAGGAAGCAACCTCAGTGATTTGACGTTGGTTTTGGATTTGGGTAAAGTTTTAATTATGTTATCACTTGTAAGTTTAGCAAGTCCTTCACCTTTCTGAGTACTAGCCCAACCTTTTCAGGTTGGCAGAGCATACGAGTGTTGGATAATCAACCAAAAATAAATTAATTAAGGGGGATGTGCGTTGAAATGTTTTATTATTAAGAGCACCGTTCAACCCTCTGATAGAGAGCGCTCTTGACTTAGTCTTAAGACCAAAGTTCAAGAGACTTTTCTAATCTAATATGCCTAATGCAAAGGGAAAATGCAAGTCTAAAAAATGCTCTCCAACAGAGAGTGCTCTTGACTTGGATTTGGCCAAGTTCAAGAGGCTTTGTTTATTTTAAAGAAAGTAGAAGCAGTTGTAAAAATAAACCATATGATAGCTCAACAGATATAAAAGACAACTAGCATGCTACTTGCAAAAATGAAAATTAAAAAAGGACTTAGTGTTCTACCAAACAAATTGAATCTAAGGTGGGGTCTTCCTCCGTACAAGGTTGACCACTAGAATCTCTAGCACTTGAGAACTTTCCAGCTAGCTGAAATTTCGACCAAGGCAACTAACGGGGAGAGAGGAGTAACCACAAAGTTATGTGGTCTTGCCCTTGAGATGAAATCCCAAGGATACTACCTCAAGTCAAAACTTGGAAGAAAGTATGAAAATAAAAAAAAAATTGATTACTCTAAAGCGGAAAATGAAAGATCTAATCTAACCAATCACAACACTCTTCCCCAAATGGGGAAGAAAACCAAAAAAGGTGGAGGCCTCCTCCACTTAACTTTTATTATGAGATTACAAGTGCCTTGGGTTTTAAAACCTTGAAGGACTTTTGAGAATGAAGTAACTAGGAAAACAAAGCTAGCTCTTATAAGCTTATTACAAAGGATAACAAGGCTTTGTATATTCAATCACTCCTTATGGCATTCATGTGATTTTGCTTTGATTTCTTTGCTTCAAGATCTATCAAGTATCTCTCTCTCAAATGCCCTACACAAGCTCAAAACATCTCAACAAAGCACCCATTATTTGTTAAAAAAAACAAATGAGCTTGAAAATTACTAAGTCCTAACTTGAAAATTAAAGCCTAAAACATGAAAAGCATGAGATTTTAATTTGAAAATGCTAATATGATAAAACGGACCAGCGAACAACAAACTCCTAAAAAGTGATGGGAAAGAGATCTAAAGTATAAAGTTTTTAAGATATTTTTATGAAAAATTTTCTATCTTTCAAATGGAAACTAAATTAAACAAAGAATGCTCTAAGATTAACTTTTCAATGCATGAGATGGTGTATGAGATGCAATAATACTTGAGATCTAAATCTAACAAATTATTTTTGCAAACTAAGAATGAAGCTACAATTAACTCAAACCATTCGTTTTTGTGCTTTTAGTGTTTTTAGGGCTCTTTTTTGGAAGGTGAGCGAAAGGAGCCAATGGTAAGGAGAAGGGTGGATGATGAAGATAGAGATGGAAGAGATGAAAAGAGCTTGAAGGGGAAAACGAATGGAGGCAAAGAAGGTGGATCTAGGGCAAAACAAATGGACAAATGAGAGCAAGGGAAAAACGAAATGGGCGAATGATGGCTAGTCTAATGGAGATGGGCTTGAAGAGATAAGCTAAAGGACAAGTAACCAAGATGTTTTGAAAATGTTTGTTGATGGAGGAAGAGGCCAAATCTCTGTTGAAGTGTTTCTTTTCTTTGAACAAAGAATCTTTTGGAAACCTGCAAGACAACTCTGATTAGGTGCTAATAACCATTGGAATGTAAAGAGCAACTTGATCTCCAAGTCATTCTCCACCTTATGTGAATCCTACAAAACCCTTAAACATCAAACAAGTTAAACCGAATAATACACTTCTATGATTTATAGAACATATATTAAATATTGCAAAACTTGAGATAAGAGATAGGGTGAGAAGAATATCACTAAGCAATGTGAAAGACAACCCCAAAGTACTTGTATGGACCTCCAAAGTCAATATATTATTCAAAAAATCAAACAAATATTACAATAGTATTTTGGCAGAGTGTTCATGCTCAAAATCTCCATGAGGAATGAGGAAAAAGAGCCTCATTATATAGCAAAACCAACTGCTAAAACCTTAATTCGAATTTGGCATAAGGAGAGCCAAAAACACTTGACAAAACTCCAAATTCCAATCACAAACCAATCAAATCTTGGCTCGGAGCAATATACAATCACATAAGTCGAGTTTCAAGGAGTTGCAACTTGAGAGGAGCCCATAATTTGAGGAAGGAGCCCCACATGCATTGATTTCAAAATCCAACAACCCATTAATCAATTGCCAAATCACAAAAACGAATTTGCATGAAGGTGGGCGAACTTCTCAACTGTAGATCACTCCGAGTGCTCCGAAACTGATCTGAATCAGGTGAGTGAAGATTCCAATCATCATAAATGCTTTTTGCCATGTCATTTTGACTTTTATTTTATTCATTTTGGCCTTTTTTGGAGAGATTTAAATTATCTCCAATTTATTATTTTTTGAAAATTTTAATTAATATTTCTCATTTTTTTATTTTTTGAGAAAATATTAATTATGAGGCCAAAGAATTGTCTGAAACTTAGGGTTAGCTGGTCTGGGGATCATGAATGATTTTTGGCTTAAGGTTCAAGCCTTCAATCACTGAATTCGGATCCCGGATGACTAACATATTACAAATTGAAATTTCTCTATTTAAACTATAGAGAAATTTATTAAAATTTAAAAAAAATTAAAAAACCAAATTCGACGGACCCGGTAAAATTTTTTCAAAATTTTTTCTAAGGGTCTTAGAGACTTGAGACATGACCAAATCCTATTATAATAGTGTCTAGTAGGCTTATATACATTAGTTGGACTCTAATAACACCCCATGGCTAAAATTTTCAAAATCGAGCATTCCAGCTTTGGAGGAAGCGGGAAAAAACCTCATCAATTATAGCTCGGCTATAGGCAAAGTATAATTGACAAGGGAAAAAACTCCCTAGAATACCTTAGTTGCTTAATCAAGTCATGGGGGACCGAGACACTCAAAATCCTACTAGCACACTTTATTACAAACCCCCATGGGGCCATGGTCATATCGACTAAAAACAAAAACTGGCTAGCCAAAATTGGCTGACTACTGCAATCTGAAACCCAGATACTCTGGAAGTGAACACTGATGTGTTCCAACACTGGCGGCTCAATAAGGTTTCAACTATTTGTACAAAATAGGTGATAACAGGAAGTTGCTTGCAGGTTTGTTCGATCTCAAGTTAGAGGTGACTTGTATTCTCTGTGACAACCAGAGTTGGGTGAAGTTGTCTGAGAACCCAGTGTTTCATGACAAGTAGAAGCACATCGAGATCAAGTATCACTATAACAGGTATATGGTGCAAAGAGGAGCAGTGAGGCTCCAGTATATAGCGATAGAAGAGCAGATTGTCGATGTGTTGACTAAGCCTCTATCAAGAGTGACGTTTGAGTACTTCAAGGACAAGCTTGGAGTGGTCCAGATCAAGAGGAAGTGATGAGTAACATAGCATGTGTGAGACGCAGGTAGTCTCAGGTCATGTGACATAATTGAGTTTCCTGGGTGTCTCCACTTGAGATGTGAGTTGTAGCAGGTAGTCACGGGTTATGTGACATAATTGAGACTCCTGGACTACACTCACGGGGTTGTAGCAGGTAGTCACGAGTCATATGACGTAATTGAGCCTCCTGAACTACACGCCTGAGGATGCAGTAGGTAGTCACTGTGTGTGACGTAATTGAGTCTCCTGACTGCAATGCTATGTTGGACAACACACATGTGCGAAGACGCAGGTTTCGGACCTGGGTTGTTCTCCACATGGGGTGACGTGGTAGTAGGTAGTCACAGGTTATGTGACGTAATGAAGTCTCCTAGGCTACACTCACAAGGTTGTGTTGTCCCGATGTTGATATGTGACCTAGTAGCAAGTAGTCACAGGTTACATGACGTAATTGAGTCTCCTAGGATACACTCACGAGATGATATGGACACGTGATGAGGTAACGCAAGTGGTTGCGGTATGCAACGTAATGTATGCTCTTGGGCTGGACCCACCGGATGGCTTGCTTGGTTCATAATACAGGGTGAGGTAACACAAGTGGTTGCAGTATGCAACATAATGTATGCTCTTGGGCTGGACCCACCGGATGGCTTGCTTGGTTCATGATACAGGGTGACCCACTAGATGATTTGATGGTTCAAAACTTCTATTGATGTATAGATTCGAGAAATGTCAGAAGTCAATGGTTAGAGTACAGAAGTACAGCAACTAGATGAGGATGGTGACAGTGACAGAAGAATACCTTCCTTGTTAAGAGGGAGTGTTGAAGAATGTAACTTTGGAAAATATTCTTATTTGGTTTATTTGTATTATGTGTATTGTACTTCCTTCGGAAATTATTGATGTTGTATTTGATCATGTAAAAGTCATTGAAAGAATCAATGTAAACCCTAATAGTTATGTCGGCCTAGAAGAATCCAAAAAAGAAAATTTTATTGTGTAATTGACAAGTCGGCCATGTTTGAGAGGTCAAGTCGGCCCTATTAGGGAAAAAGGTCAAACCACTGATTAGTATAAATAGGAGGCTCGCCCTCCTCATTTGGTAGCCTCACTCACTCATCAAGTTCGCATGAGTAGAGAGATAGAGTCAAGGAGAGTAGTTGCTTTTGAAGACTTCTTATTTTGGGTTATTGCACGAGGATTGACATTGTACTTTCTGACAAATCTATACTGAAGAAGTTTTGTTGGGTTTTCTACCCCGTGAGGGTTTCCCAGGATAAATTGTTGTGTACTATTGTTTATGCTATGCTTGTTTATCTTTCAATGATCCTTTATGTTACTGCATTTAAAATTCTAACAATTGCCAGCCTTAGGCAGGGTGATGTCGCTCTCACAAGGCTACTACAGCCTTGTTGCAGGTCTATTATATGTGTTTTGCAAGTTCATTTTGACAAGAAGATCAAGCCCTAGAGGTTGGAGAAGATTCCCAACTCATCTCCAAGTCATCTAGGGTTGACCTAGGGGGGTTTTGAAGTGCCAAATCAAGTTGTTCAGCCCTTACCACAGACAATTGCAGACCTGAAAGTGAAATCAGTCCCAAAACGCAGCATTCATCCATCAAAAGAAGTGCGCCCTAGGGGGGATTGAGTCTCATTGAGTTGTTGATCGTCGGGAGGTATATTTCGGGGTATTTCCACGGTCAATTTTGGGTTTTCTTCCAAGTTTATGTTGTTGGGTTTTACCGCATAATACAGATTTATATTGCTAATAAATCAACATCAAGTTTTATTGCTCCTAAACCTTCATAGTCATTGACTATTTATTGCATATCTTGTTGACTCCATTAAGGCACTGGTCTACTAACTTAGTGGGAAGGTCTTGTAGAGATAGAAGTGTTTTCATTGCATATATTACAGCTCTATTTCTACCAACAATTGGGAAGCTTCTCGTGGCCCAAGGAGCAGGCCTAAAGAGAGAGGAGAGTGCACTGAGGTGACAATGGGTGCATCTCCTAAAGAGTTGCCGATCTTAGCACCATCCCATGTGACCTAATCCGAAAGGTGCTAATTTGTGAAGTAACAGCGGGTACAAGTTAAATGCCATGGTTATGAGCAAGCAGTGATGGTGTGGTTCAAGGTCTAAGTAGTGAAAGAGTGATGAATCGAGAACAATCTTGAGTGAGTGGATGGCTCTCCCAGTGTGACATGTGGCAACTTGTTGAAAGGTTTCCATTTGCATGAGGTTATAAAATTGCCTTATTCCAAAAACCTAATTCGAATTGCTATGTTTAATGGTCATTCTTACCAAGCTTGACTTTCCGAACTTTGATTCCATATGCTAAATTGACCACTCCAAAACCTAGTTTAACCTCTTGGGTATATTTGGCATTTTTTGTGATATGTTAAAAGCCTAAAATAGTAAAATCTTGATTTTGACTATGGAATATCTATCCTTGCATGCAAAGAAAAGGTAAAAGGTATAAAGTTGTTGTTTAAAGTAAAGCAGAAGAAGTATCCTAAAATAGCATAAAACTAAAGAGTCAAACAGCAAGGGAAAACCATTCCAAAAGACAAAAAAGGAGAACATGCCTAATATGCATGTTGAGTTTTTGCCTTGATGAGTTTTATTTCCTCTTTCTCGAGCAAATAGGATGAATTGAGGTTCTATATATATTATATACAAATTTAAGAAGGAGAGGAAGGGTTGGATATTATCTCTAGACGGTTTGTAGCAGTTGACAGCTCCTCACTCTTCCATTTTTAGGGCCTCAGACCACTAAATCCATTGCATTCAAGGAGTTCCGTGGCAGCCTGTCACCTATGATTCAATATGATGCAATCAATCTCTTGGGTAATATGTGATTTGGTATAATTATGCTTTCTCCTAGCACTTTGAACCTATTGGTTGTTGTTTATTAAGTTGTTTACAGTGTTATGGTAGTTTATGGTACACTTTGAATTTTCTTCACTTAAGGAGCACATTCACTCCACTCATTTCCATTAATTTGTTGTCACAACTATCTCTAGAATTTGAACCCAACCACTTAAAATTGTTATTTGAAACTTACCCTCACTCTTGAGTCTTGACTGTTTACAGACAGCCCAAGAGGGATTTTTGTGTGTTGATCATCTCAGACTGTGTGCAGATTTAATGATTAGATTGCAGCATACACCATTTAGGGACGCTCCCTAAGACTAGCAAAGCACCAGTCCGAATGGAGAGGCATCTAGCAGTGACAGGGCTATGTAGTCTATAATTATTAGGCAGGTCTGCTGGTGCGGATTTGTATGATAACGAGTCCACAGGTTGGCCCCAAATACACTCAGATATAGATGTTTCCTACAATGGCACATAGAACGCATGCAAATACATCAAAATACATAAAGAATACATAAATGAAGGGCACAAAGTGCTTTCAGCCGAGCATTTATCCTAGCTCAACACTATCCAGCCCTAAAAAGATGCTTTGTCCCAAAGCATATGGCTCAACATGGCTGAACAGTTGAAGTGAGAACTTGGAAGCCTTTCATAGAGTCTTGAGTCAGTGTAGTCTCCATTTGGGTTTCTAAGGCTTCCATTTTGCTATTCGGCTTAATCTCTCACTGTTGTCTAGACTCAAGTTGTCAGAATGATAGGCTCTTAACCTTGTTCTTCTATGCATATTTGATTTTAAAGTAGAGCCTGTTTCTCCATAAACTAATCTCGAGGATGCATATATACAGAATCCTATGTCAGATGCTTTGCAAGTAACTGCTATTGGGGTTCCTCTACTTGCAGTTGAATCAGTTCTTGTTGTTGTGTCTAAGCCTTTTATCTCATTTTATGTGGATATTTATCTATAAAATATTTAAGCATTTATGAACTAGAAAGAAGCTCTTCAACTTCCTGAGGTGTTGAAAGCTCTAAATCTTCATGCTCCGACATATTATGTTCGAGGAAGGCATCATATCACCTAGTTGCATTGGAGGCAGTACATCTGACACAGTCTCAGTTTGGGACAGAGTATCAGGTCTAGGTCAGTTATTTATCAACTTCAGTACCTGATGACATGAGTTTGTTATCCAAACTCTTTTTAGTAGTTCAGTCTTTCTTATTGCTTGCAACTTGCCTTTTGCCTTAGCAGGAAGTATTAGTTCTTTATCAGATACAAAAGAGCTGCTGGAAACTCCTTTTCATCTGTCTTCAAAGTGAGGTCTAAAATTCTTTGAATTCTTCATGTTACCTTTTATGTGTCAATACTTTTTATGATATGTACCATCTGTTGTTGACGCTAAAGCAATTCTTCCCAATGTTTAGAACTGCTGGCTATTTGTTTTAAAGTTTGAGACGCTTCAAATTGAATTGATCAAAGTGTAACTCATCAAGTAATTTCCCCTAAGATCCCTTCTGTGACATTGTATCCCTGGGCCTTGAGAGTAACTTGAGCATTAATATTTTCAATCCAGGTATAATCAGTTTTTTATTCAATACTAGTGACATTTGCATAATTTTTGTAAACAGACTGGAGGAACACATGTATGCTTCTCACAAAATTTATTTCATGTTGTCAAGCCATTCAACAAACTTTGGTATATTACTGAAATTATGAAAGTCATGAAGCATTGGTATTTCCATTTATCTGGACAATCAAAGGGCAAAGCAGCCCAGAGGCAGCTATTGGACTTTTGGTGAGGCACTCCCCGTAATATGAGCAGGGAAACACCTGGTACTTCTCCAGCTCATTCTGTTTACTCCAGGTAGTCCAAACACATTGAGCACAAGCTTTGCCATCGTGCTGCATGTGCAGTCAGAGAGAGACAAGAGCATAGTCACCGCTCCCACCCCACCTCACCCCACCCCACCCCAAGGTGCAGCAGAATGAAAAGTTTCCCATGCTGGCTGTCACCAGATCAGACGTGGACAAACCTCTTGAACCTGCCAATGGTGGATGGGGGCCAATTTTTACTGATACTGAACCTGCTGTGGATGGTTGGGGGCCAACCCCCAAGGACCACGATGATCCACTACCTGGTGTTGGGTTTATTTCAGCTGCTGTGTAGCTATGGCTGATGTCTCATGGTTCTGTTGGAGCATGATTGCCGTTAGACCAAAACCCGCAGGTATTAATCTCTGCTACAATTTCCAAAGTTAGGATCCACAAGAGGGGGTTAACCCATGTCACGAAACTCACGGGGAGCGCTGGACGCAAATGCCAACAATCTCCCCCAGCGTTACCCAGGTGAGTTTATAACTCGAGACTTGTCGCTCTGATACCATTTGTTGGAGCACGATTGCCGTTAGACCAAAACCCACAGGTGTTAATCTCTGCTACAATCACCAAACTTAGGATCCACAAGAAGGGGTTAACCCATGTCGTGAAACTCACGGGGAGCGTTGTACGCAAATGCCAACAGGTTCTCCCTGGCTTTGTGCCATTGGACTTTCATATATTATATGTTTTGAAGACCTCGGTAATAATGTTTTTGTCCAAAAGGCATTGAATAGCTAGGGGCTGATTTTTATTTTGACTTTGATTTTTGCTGGTGCTAGTGGCAGATGCATTTGTGGCCAGCTTTTTGTATAAAATGCCCTATGTACATACTCTGATTTCATTAATAATTAAGGGAAGCATTTGATTAGAAAAATGACAAAGCAGAAGAATACAACAGCACAAATATAGCTTGCCCTGATGAACTATGCCATCTCTGCACGAAGACAAGAACAGAACTGCACAACAGTCCGCAAGAACAGTGAAGTTAACATCTGGTGTTCATCCATATCATATAAACCTCATGGCATTCTTATGACATGACATTTCAGATCTCTTCTCAATTATGAATTCTGATTTCACAACAAATATCTTATTTGATAGCCATGTGAACATGTCCTTCTGTAAACAAGCAGCAAACAGATGGCTTGAAATCAAAGATCAAATAAGTGAGGACCAAGCTACTATTCTCAGCTTTAAGACAGGCATGTGAGTCTTTGGGATACATGAAAAATAAAATATTCAAGACAAAAATAAAAAATGGTATTCTACATTGACCAAACTTTACAGAAGTTAAAAGCGGAAGCTACATATTCTTATGCATTCATCTATAATTAACAAAGTTTTCATTCAATGAATTCAACGGGTTGCTCAGCTTACTATACATATTCATTTGCCAAATCATAAAATGCCCATTAAAACTGACCTGCCTCACTCTTCAAGGTATTGATTTTATCGTTCTGTCCGAGCCTTTTCTTCCTGCCTGCCTTAAATTTCTCCATCAACTCCACATCGTCATCTGGCTCCAGAATCCCAAATGCAGGGAAACTAACCAAGGGAAAGGCTAGACCTGCCAATGTAACGCAACTCAGAGATAATGTCATTCCCCTCCTTGATGCTTTTATCTCTGAAAGACCATCAAACCGAGAGTTACTTGCTTTTTGAAGCGGTGGTATATCTGTGGGTGACTGGCATAGAATTATAGAATGTTTTCTTCTTCTGATACTGGAGGAAGTCGGGGATGAAGAGAGCGAGAGCGCGAGCGCAGACGGGCATGATGGTATGGTGGCCATGGATGATTTCAACGGCTCACAAGCTCCCCTTCACCAGTCTGGATAGGAGTGCGAATATAATCTTGTGTTGCAAAGGTTCAAATTATGTTTTTACTACTTCAAAGTAGTTGCAAATCACTCTCCTATAATAATGTATCATCCTTGTTTCTTCACTATACAAAACATTATGTTTTTTTTTTCCAACGGAAAAAAGTTTCTTGCTATTCATAAGTGTGAATCAAAGAAACTTACAGAAGACACCCATCTCATAGATAGAGATTACAATCAGAGTATACTGATAATACCATAGTCCAGTAAAAACATTATGTTGTTAATAAAAACATTATGTTGTTATTATGTGAGAAATGGCGACCCTATCATAAAAAAGCCTTTTACAAGCTTTTATTCACTCGATGGCATTCTCCTCTTGCTTGATTCACATGCTTATTTGGAATAAACACAAGTGTAAGTGTGAGTGCATTGTAGTTGGCCTCCTAAGTGGATGTGGCAATACCCTTTTGGGTAATGTTATTTGAAATAATGTTAAGAAAGTTATTAGAAGTCATTTGAAGAGCTAGCATTATTCCAAGGGGCATCACTTAAACGTTGTCACTTGTTAATTGAGGTGTCACCTATCACCAATATTCTCCTCCTAAGTTTAGTCACGCTAGCACTTGCACTAGCACTTGCACTTGATGATCTTAATCCTCACCCTTTACTTGGAATGCCATGTTGGAATTTGTGGTGGACACTTTAGGGTCCATGCTATAGCACAAAAGATTGTGTATGTACTATTGCAAGCACACAAAGCACCATGGACTAGAACTGTCAATCTGAGTATAATCATGCACATGTGTTTGTCGGCTTCAAGAAGTTAGTGCTAGCATACATAGATAACAACCACTAACTAGAGGACATTGATGGTTGTGAGGAAATCTGTATCAAGTACTTTAGTTGTGCAATTAGATAAAAACATGTATTGAATTCAAGTGAGTTGTGCATTGAGGTTAGCACATACAATAATAATTAAAAAAAAATCTAACACAAGGCATCTAATTCTAAAACTTGATTGGCATTATAAATTGTTTGTACGTAAGTAGCTAGTTGTGAAGTTGTATGGCATAGCCTAGAGATGGGTTGTGAGGTTAGTCTCATGATGAGGCTGAGAGAAAACTAATGTAATCATCTAGAGTATGAAGATACTTATAAGTCAATTAGAGATAAGACAGTGTGTTGTAAGAACCAAGAGTGGAAGTATAATGGAGCTAAAGAGCTCTGTGTATGCATTAGTGTACAAGGCTCAATCATAAGGAATTTCCAAGAAGTGACGGTGATACACGGGCTTGTTGGCACTGTGTGTTTGGATATTTGTGGTGATCTAGTAGAGGTTTGGCATGGGTCAATATTTTTTGGTGTGGATCTAAATAGGTAAGTACAACATTGGTCATTAACACATGTGTCTAGCATGGGATATGCCGTGACTCTTCTTAGTGCAAAGTTGTCATGATCTTAGCTTGATGTCAACGCACATACTTAAGAGGATGCTTGTGCCAAAGTTCCATGTTGCATTATGTAGTGTATGGAATTTGCACTGTAAATTATCCATACACAAATCCTATTGCATGTATTTTTTCATCATGTGTTAGCTAGACAAATGTTTGCGCTAATATGACCACAAGGACTCCTACACACTTTTATGGCGATATCTCAAATGTTGATGTTCCTCCTCTTAGGTGTCTCTCCTATGGTTTAATAAATGATTCATAGTCCCTAACCTAGCTTTGGGGCCTCATTTGATTACTCATAGGCCACTAAGAAGCATCCCAAGGGTCTTTTCCTTGGTCTCATCCCTTGGTTGATCACTTTTGGCCATATGAACCTACTTGGACATTATTTGGCCCCTTTGCACTCAAATATTGTTCAAGTTAGGTAAGAACACACTTTGGGGCCATGGACACCCTCCCATATTTGGCAAGTGCACTCTTACTTATTGGTAAACTTTGGTATTTTCCTCTTGCTACTTTTGTGCTCTTCTTACCATAAGAAATCATGTTCATGTTGCATCTATCTCACATGTTAGATTTAATCACCCATTTTTCTTGTAATATAGAGGACTTGTTCTTGTATTGAGGCATACGATTGGCTTCATTTTCCTTACGATTAGGGAGTTAACACCTGTGGTTTAATTGTTAAAAGGACAATTATATACCCTAAATGTATGGATTTCATTGGCATCCTAAATAAATAGATGTGTATAAATGATTAATTCCTCCTCATTTGTACTCTCTTTGAAGAATCTCTTTTAGCTCTATTTAATTCACTCAGGGATATTGTAGATTATTCTCTTATAGCTCTCATATGCTCTCAAATCTCTGTTCATAGCATGTCTCTATCATACTCCTTGATCAAGAAGTTATTGTAGTTGTTGTCCATAGACTTACTTTTTGGTTTGGATCTTCCTGTTTACTTTTGGGCTTGGAGATTGCATATTGTAGTGGTTTGGAGCACCCCCTTCCCATACTTTGATCAGTTTCTTCTCTACACTTCAAGGGGAAAATTTAGTAATCAGTGTGTATAATGGGGAATTTATTTTATTGAGGGAACATGGACATCATTTATTTTTCTTACTTGCACAATGCTTAGACTTGTTTGTTGCATTGTTGCTTGTCTATGTTGTCATATATAGCTTGTCAAGATTGGGAAACTTGTTGGATTTTTGCAAACCTAGGTGTGAGAAAGAGGCTTGGCCCTCTCTATTTTTGTCACTTATTTTTTATCTCACTTCTCTTTTAAAGATTCAAGAGGATTGTTAATAAGATTAAACCTAGTTAAAGGTTCATACATGCCTAGGAAGTCAATTCACCATTTTATTTTTCTTCTAATTACTACACAAAAAATTAAGGAAAGTAGTAAAAAACCTTAATATTTTTGTTGGTCGTTTGCATTTTAGATCCAAAGGGAAAGATTCAGGTTCATTTTTGTACTTGTATCTTTCATTTTTAGATGTTCTCTTTATTTTATTGGATTATGTAGATCACCAAAACAAAAATAATAACTAACCTAATTTAAGTAAGCTCTTATATTTGTTTTTCTCAATTGTATCACTCTTTTCTCTTATTGTTTCAAACCTAATAAATAAGATTAAAATGTTCCTAAAACAAATTTAGGCTTGTTAATCAAGCTAAGTCCTAATTCGCTTAATGAACCTTGAGTGGCAACTCTACTTCTACCTAGACTAGACATCCTATCTAAGCTTGAGTTTTCCTATTTCTTCTTTCGGTTGTCTAATCATTCTTACATTTTGAAGACACCATTAGGGAGTTTCCTTCAACCCTTACCTTCTTAGTAAAATAATATCTCTTTCCCTACATGAAAAATTATTTCTTATTCATTCTCTCCTAAGTGGAAGGGTTCCTCTTCCACCCCCTCTACCCTCCCCCAAAGTACTTTTTGAAATAGTTCCTACCTTAGGTTTTAACCTTTCCACATTAGAAACTCCATGTGCTGCCTCTCTTGTCTTACAACTCATTACATATTATCTCATGCAAACCTTAGTGTATGTCACTTGACATGTTACCAAGGTGTTATACCCCAATATTCTTAAGGCCTTGTTGATTTGAAATGCAAACTAGGGTCCACTTAGGTGTCCAACAAATGCATTGCAGTTTAGTGTTTGCATATCAATCCCTTATTATAGGGAAGGTGTTACTTGAGGTGCATCGTGGGAAAGCAATGCAATTCATGACAGACAAAGTGAACACCTATAAATACTCTAACATCCATCCATTGTCATCAGATCCATCTATACTATTTCTCAATGACACGAGATATCGAGCCCATGTAAGTCCATTCATGACAACATACGATATAACTAATAGAAAATAAGTATCATCCATATAAAATAAACACATAAACAATATTTTAAAGGGGCTTGTCATTCCATTCATGTCCATTCAAAACAAGTACATTACTTCAACATAATTTGAGCATCATAGTGTCCTTGCAACATCCTAATTTGAAAGACAATAAATACAAGGTGCACAAACATGCCAACAATTATATAGACTATCAGTAGCTAGATAGAATAGAACCACCAAAACCCAACAACAACAACCATGACCCAACCATCACCAACCTAAATCCAGTTCTCAACCTTTACAAGTTATAATCATCACCCTTAAGCACATCATAGATCCATAAGACATTTTTTATTGGCTACCCAATAGTGGATTTTACTATATGTCATAAAATCCCATACATAGGCTAACATTAATTCTCTAATCCTTCTTCTTCTTAAAGTGAGGAATCACATTCTTCAAGGTCTATTTCCTTTCCCCATTCATTTATCCTTCATGTATCCTACATCAAATTCCTCATAATAGGTGTCATGTCTTATTGTGTCCCTTGTTGACCTAGCGCCACTTAATGACAAGGTAAAGTGTGTTCTTAACTCAAAGTAAAGGGTCCAATAGACCCTAGCCACACCCACTGACTTTCCCACGAGTAAAATTTGACTTTCCTCCTCTTTCTTCCCAACACTCAAACTTATGCCCCATTTTTTCCCTTCAAATGAAGGAATCAACTCTTGAACCACCTCTATCCTATGTCTTGCACTACTCAAATGGCTTGGTTTTCATAAATCCATTTGGATAAAGGTAGGCACACTCCAAATATAAATGTTGCACCTTGTTCTGATCTGGCATGGTCTATCTTTTTTATTTTACCATGGTCCAATCAATCTTAGTGACATGGTTCAATTTTTCCATTGCTTGATAACGCTCTATCACGACTAGTTGAAACTATCAAATTTGTGCTTGAACCTCTCAAAAGGAATAGAATAGTTATCTAATTTTTCATTGGATTTTTGGATTTCGGTGTGGAGCTTAGTTTGGTGGTCAAGGTCATGATGAGGTCAACTTGTTGTTGCAACTACTATGTTTGATTATGTGAGTGATGTGTAGGTTATTCCATGGTATTGGAAATGCCCAACCAATTTTGGAAAATTGAATAAATAACCTTAGTCTTCTATATTGAAACTTTACACTCATAGTGCTCGATACAAGTGACCAAGGGGTCTAATTATTCCATATGTTGTCATATTTTAAAATCACTATAGTGGTGTTGGAAGTTGAAAGGTGTATGCAAGTCCTTGTTTTATTTTGTGAGTTGCAATATAGAATTATGGATTTTTTTGCGGTAGTATAAAGTTTATCCTTATTAACCATATATTCAAACTATGGATCTTTGACTTGGGATACAAGTCCAATCTATGTGAAATTATGGCAAACTTCTTTAGTCTCATACAAAAGGGTATGCGTGTTGTGACATATAGAGTATCACGTTCCCTTAGCACCTCATTCAACTAAACTTTGAGCTACTACTTTTGTTGATTTTGATGGATATAGGTGGCCACCCACCTATTCCACTGGCTCAAAACAGTTTTCCATTTTGGTAGTTTTCTAGTAGATTTTCTACAGTTTTTGGGGTCCTGAACTTCCGAGTTGTTTTGAGGCCCTACACTACGTTTTTTGATATTCCAAGGGGGAAATGGTTTCCGATGGCATGCATTGGCCACCAATCGAAAGTTTTAAATCTCGGATAAACCTTTCCAACGGATTATTGAGCGCCCCAAACGAAGATCGTATGAAAAAGTTATGACCCTAGGAAGTTGACTGTTCAACTAACCACCTTGGGTCCACAAACTTTATGACGGTTCATCTTCTAGGGTTAAGTTTTTGGATGTTTAGGGTTCTTTCCCTCATGCTTATGATAAATAGGCTCTTTCGGCCTCTTCTTGTATTCAGCTTGTCACAAATGAGTGTAGTCGCCACATCTCTTCTTAGAGATATAGCTACCACCATTCTAGCTGCTTTTATTTTACAGTTTGTTATGTTTCATTCATTTAATAGAATATGAGTTTACTGTATCACTGTGTTTCTTGCCATATATCCATGGATGTGAATATATTTATGCTCTTTCATTTCGTTCTCACGTAAATTCGGATCATTTGTTGTTGTAGGTTGAATTTTTTCTACTCCCTTTTCAACAAAAGGTGACCAATTTCTTCGCCTGATGATCAGAGCGTCTATAGAAAATCATAGAAAGAGGCTTGACAGATGTATTATGGGGTAGGGTCATGGGAATACAAAGGCATTATGGGGTTCATGCAAGTAAGGGATAGACCTCTTTGAAGAAAACACATAGCTCAACTTTTAACTTCTAGATCCTTTGATCCTATAGTATCCCACACCCTTAAAGATACCCATAACTGGGTAAGATTGATGTTTTGTTGGAAAAATCTAAGATGTTCTTGGACATACTCAATATTTCATTCGAAATAGTGGAGGTAAGTGATGATATTGTTCCAATCAACCAAAGGCAACAAGATAGCATTCTTAATAGATTGGGCATGGATCACATCCTACATTTTGTCATTATCTTCTTCATCTTGGGACTTTTGGACAAGTCCAATGAAGGTACCTTTTATATCCTACCTATTGGCATTTCTGGGTCATCTCCACTCCCTACACCAAATTGAGTATACCTTGTTATGTAGGGATAGTGGAGGCGAGTTCAAGTTCCCCAAGTTGTTGGCTGGAAGTAGTTAAAGGTCCTTTGGAAAGGTGACCAAATCCATATCTGTCTTTAGATTTGTGGCCTCGTGATTTTTTAACTCAATTAATGTGCCATTGTTCCTACTAGAAACATCCTTATCATCATCAAGAATACCTACCAAAGTGAAAGCAACCTGCTCCATGTTAAGTGCAACATCACACTAGCTAGTGGTAGGTTAAGGGTAGCTAGAATGGTGGATTCTCTCTACATAGAATCTTTTAAGGTCACAATAGAAAAAACAATCTCATGTTATTGCACCACTAGATAGTGTACGAATTGAGATTTCTACAAGCCTCTCTTTGGAATACTTAGCAACTTGGAACTTAATGGATGATGCATCCACAATTTCTTAGAAATGATACCACTTGCTAAAAAAGTAGAAAATTTGCTAAGACCCTAAGTTGTTTCATAGAATGACAATATCATCTGGGATTCCACAATGCAAGTCTTTAGGTAATTGAGTTGAAGGGAGAACTAGCACATGATCATCAACAACAATAGACATACCTTTTCCTCTTAACTCATTTTTTGTATTATAATTAGTGGCATCTCTAACAACAATCTACTTCCACTTCCTCTGCTCCCAAGCTAATGTGGCTTGTGTTGTAGCCACAACCTCATTCAAATTCCTTAGCTCCAAATACTTATTGTTGAATTATGGAAACATAAATACTACACCATATGGTGCTTCCTTCTTTGTAATGCCTAGCTAAGTGGACATTTTCCTCATAGTAATATCATATTGAAGTGGTGAAATGTCAACGCTGTCCTCAATAGACATCCTAGTTCGAATATAATAGTAATCCCAGTCCATGTTGAACATTAGTGCAACTTCATAGTGGTCAATAGTACTTGGATATTTGGATGGAGTCTCGAGTGGCCACCATCATACCATTGTGCCATGCTTGGAAACATATTTCATGTGGGTTGATGTTACACACACACACATGCACATTGTAATGACCCTTTGGTTTAGCCCCTGTACATATTATTGTTGTTATTATGTTGGCTATTATGGCACAAGGTGTTGAGACTATGGTTTGCACATTATTATTATTTTTATTATGTTGAACATTATTAATTAATGAAGTAAAATAATCGGATCGACTGATGCCATGAAAAAGAGTATGAGGAACCATGATGTTACAAGCAAGGGGTTGTGGGAAAAGTGTTACCTTGTGTTTTGACCGATGTGGATGTGATACACCCTTCTTTTGGACTTGGTGGACCCTCTCGATTTATTCACCCTCATGTGTTATGCTACCCCTTGGTTTTTATTTTATTCCGAGATTAATTTTATTTGGAGTTAGAGTTTTTCCCTCACCTAGTGCGCCCCTCATGAAAATTTGTAACTCCCACCTTGATGAGGACTCTTCCTCTCCCCTCTAATGCACCCTCTTGAGAAGTGTAACTCCCATTTTTCTAATTTGGGAATGTAACTCCTCCCTTGTGTTGTTAGAGTTTGCACTTTAATTCAAATTAGTTAGATCTTTAATCTGAAAGATAGACAAGCACAACAAAACACAAAAGACACAAGAATTTTCCTCGGGGAAACCATAAAGGATAAAACCCCGCAACTTCCTCAGAAATAGATTTGTCACTAGTACAATATCAAACAAGATGGAAAAACCAAAATATAAGATGTCTTATGTAGCTCTCTCTCTTTATCCTCCAGCTAACTTGTCTTCTCTCTCACTTGGTGCGAACTTGCTTGAGTGAGTGTGAGTACCAAATGAGAGAGTGACTCTCTCTATTTATACTTTAAGTGAGAGTGACATAATTCCTCAATGGGGCCGACTTGTCTAACTGACTAGGCCGATCTGTCCAAGGGAGACTCAAAAATACATTTTACATTTGACCTTTGGGGAGCTATTGCCCCGACTTACAATGGAGGTTTTACCTCGATATTCTTGCATGACCAAATACAACAATGACATCCCCAAATGGAGGAAAAACATCTCTGACATAGGTATAATAAAAATACAATAATAGTATAAAATAATATACAAATGAATATCTTCTGAAGTTACACTTACAACAACACTCCCTCTTAAGTAGGAAGGTATTCTCTTGCCACGATCATCATCACTCTGGACACAAACTCATCATTGGATCATCATCAAAACTGCTGCAACAATCCTCATCTTGTTGATCATTGACTAGTGACATCTCTCGAATCTATCCATCATGATAAGTTCTACAGAGCCAACCCTTTTTCATGTTGGATGTAGACCTAGCTCTCATCTAGGTCTTCATCATCTCCACGAGCAATCCATCAAGAAGGTATAGTCTAGGACCACACATTACATTTCCACAACAATCACCTGCATCTCCTCCTATCATCTCATCATATCCAGATCATCTCATCATCACACACAAAGAGTAGCCTAGGTGCATACATCATGTCCATAAGACCACTTGCGTCTTCCACCTAGTGGATAGAGCCCAAGAGCACCCCAGGTGCATTATGTATATCTCTCATTCAACATGCATCCCCCCCCCAATGGATACAACCCAGGGACATCAACTTCTTCCACCCCATGGATACATGTAGTGTCCCTTTTTAATAATTTGGAAAAATTGCAATTTTTGGTCAAATTCGAACCTTGGACTAGTGATGACTCAAGTGCTTCCAAATGACTCCTAAGGCTTTCGAATTGGGTCTGAGAGTGTTTGAAGGGTATTACGACATAAAAATGAATCTAATGGGTGCTTAGACACTATCAAAAGACTTTTGAAACCTTCATTTGAATTCAGGAGAAAAATGAGAAATTTACTAGTAGTTTTGGTGTTCAAACCCCCAAGGGTAGGGGTCACTAATGGCTTCCTAAATGAAGTACGGCCCTCCCAAATTTAAGAATAGATACATGGATTAGTTATATGACTTCAATGGGCACCCAAATGAATCATTAATCAGTTCCTAAAGGTTGGTGCAATTTCCATAAAACAGAGATTTGTAAACATGTCATTACATAGGGGGAAATGTGAAAAAAATGCTATAACTTGCTATGAAATTTGAGATAAATGTCCCAAGGACCTGCATAAGGTATATGATACTTCTTCAATACATTAATGGCTCTCCAAACAACACTTAAAACCACAGATATTGACTAAAACAATTCAATACCAAACAACTTCAACTCTTACAACAAGATATGTGGGAAAATGGCACCATTCATACATAGTTTGGCATTTACACATAGTTTCACTTGGATATTCAACTTGAGGTTCATATGAGCATCAAATAAAGAGTGTATACATCATATTACAAATAAATGGGGCCCCTTGGACTTCCCAAAAGAGATCAACATCTCACCATGTGCGCCCTTCCTCTAAGAGCAACGATATAGAGAGAAAAGTGAGAGAGATGTGGGAACAAGTTGAAGGAGAAATGGTCACGAGCATCCCTGCAGCTTCAAACTATAAAAAAATGTCTTCATACATCTCCAATGAAAGGTCTGAATGGCCTCTCCAATTTCCAATTAGGATGGGAATCTTGCACCCTCGAAATTGGTACTAAGGTAAGAAGGATAAACATCCACCTTGCATGGACAAGCTATGCTCTCCAATTTTTCCAAATGAGAAATGATCAAAATTCGGTTTCCTTCTTTCTTCTTGTCTTTTATTAGCCTCCCAAGACCTCCATGGATCAAATTCCCTCCAATATCTTCATCCCAACTCGAATTAGGGAGAGATTCCCATGGGTGCCACTTGTCCAACAATTCCTAGTCTTCCTCTTCCATCCATTGGAATGGGGGAAATCTTGGCTGCCATAACTCCCTTGTGCGCCCTCTTGGAGGCTATTTTTAGCCTTGACATGTCATATAGGTCAGATGCCAGCAATCAGGTAGGACCCTTGTCATAAGTGTCATAGAATATTTATCATGGTTGTCATAGAAGCTAGGGAATCTAGCCCAAGTGTCACAATACCTCTAAGATGCCTCTTCCTCTTCCATGGGAGTTACTCTTCCACTCAAATTCGGCCCTCAATTGAGTCATGCCAAGTATAATTCCCTTCCAAATCCCACAAGAACATGAAGCTCCACATTGGATTCGAATGGGTGAGAGTAGGATGCCATGTGGAATGGAGAATCTTGCCTTGTGTGGTTCCCACACCACCTATGCGCCCTCATGACCAAGTGCCACCTTATTTTCTTATTAATAATATTTATTTAACCCATTTTAATATATATTTGTCAAGCTAATGTCCATTTGGATTCTTATAGATCCCTTATTCCAAGTCTAAATGTTTCCACCCCAACCTAGGGAACTAGTAGATTGGTGGAATTTTTCCCTTCATGATATTTATTTGGATGGTGACATTGCAGACTTCCCCACCCAAGATTGCTTTCCCTCAAGCAATTTCAAAATGGGATGCTGCAAAATTTGTTCCTCTTCCCATGTGGCATCCTCACTTGTAAAATCTTTCCATTGTACCAAATATTCTCTTATGGTTCTGCTCCTCAATTTCCTTTCTCTTATCTTCAAATTTTTTTATTTTTATTTTTTATTTTTCTTTGGAATGAGTATGAGTTGTCCTTCATCATCTAATGGAGGGAGTTTTTCCGAAATATAAATTTTCTGACCAACGGCCTTCTTAATGCATGAAACATGAAATACATTGTGGATTTTGCTACCTTCCCGAAGTTCTATCTCATAAGCTACCTCCCCAACCTTTCGAACTATCCTGTATGGACCATAAAACCTCGGTTTAATATTTTTTTATCCTTTCCCTTTTAAGGTGGTTTTCTTATATGGATGCAGCCTCAAATAAACCAAATCATTCACTTGAAATTATCAATCAGAAGATGTTAGCCATAATTCAGATGAACAGTCCTATCTCCTTCACTTTTCACGGGCTGATGATATCGATTGTAACATAGTAAATTTAGTTACTAACTTAGGTAGTAATCGCACTAACTTAGTTAAAGCAGCAAATACTTTTTGGACTCTCTACTTCGATGGCTCCAAAACTCAAGAAGGATCTAGAGCCGGTTGTGTTTTGATTGACCCTAATAGAAATAAACATTTTTTATCTTGTAGACTAGAATTCGAATGTACAAATAATACTGCTGAGTATGAAGCTCTGATCCATGGATTAAAAAAATCCATCGGTTTGGATGTAAAAAATTTGAAAGTCTTTGGTGATTTGGAAATAGTTGTCAGACAAATAAGGAATACAATTCATTGCCTTTCACCGCACTTAAAAGGTTATCAAGCTGAGGTTGGGGATCTGATTTCATGTTTTGACGCTTTCAATATTAATTATGTTCCTAGGTTGAAGAATGTTGCAGCTGATTTGTTAGCAACCTTTGCTTCTAGATTAGTGCCCACTAATAACAAATGCTCTATTGAATTAATTTTCAGGCCCTCTGTTCTGGATAAGATTACAAATATCAGGGTGTTTGATGATGATGATCAGATTATTAGTTTCTTGACAAATGAAGATGTCTTCCAAGAGGCCATAATAGATGAAGAACAACATGATTCAGATTTACAAAATAAAAATGTTGCAAAGGGAAACTTCATGCCCAAAGGGGTGAGAACTCTTGAAGCATTATTTGATTTACAGAGCAAGTTCAAAAGACCTGTTAATGCTAAAACGCACAGCTCATCCACGCAACATGAGTTAATAAATTTGGGCACGGAAGCTGAACCAAAATATATTAATCTTGGTAAGTGTTGTACGCTAGGCGAGAGAAGTAAATTCATCAAGTTGTTTCAGCAATATAAAGATGTGTTTACTTGGACCTACGACGATCTGAAAACATATGATACCCGCATCATCCAACACATAATACCAATGAAGGAAGGTGTTAAACCTTTCCAGCAACAATTAAGGAGGATGCATCCGACACTCGAGCCTTTAATTCAAAAGGAATTAAAAAAATTATTGGATGCCAAGATTATTTTTGAAGTTTGACATTCTGAATGGGTGGCTAATTTAGTTCCCGTGCGGAAGAAATCGGGAGAAATCAAATTGTGCGTAGATTTCCGAAATTTAAATAAAGCTTCAAATAAAGACAACTATCTTGTGCCACCAATGGAGCAAATTTTGTAGATGGTGTCAGGATCAGAACTATTCTCCCTACTAGATGGTTTCTCTGGTTATAACCAAGTACTAGTAGAGGAAGAGGACCGGCTCAAAACCACTTTTTGTACAAAGTGGGGAACCTTTGCATATCGAAGAATGCCTTTTGGCTTGATAAACGCGGGAGCTACTTTTCAGCGAGCCATGGACATTTCCTTCTGAGGATTGGGCAGTCAATGTGTAGTAGTCTACTTAGATGATGTGACAGTTTTCTCAAAGAAAAGGGAAGATCATATTTTCCATCTGAAGCAAATCTTTGATCGCTGCAGGAAGTATGGAATCTCTTTAAACCCTAAGAAAAGTATTTTCGCTGTTCTTGAGGGAAAACTTTTGGGTCATATCATTTCAAAAGAGGGAATCTCGATAGATCAAGAGAGAGTGCAAGCTATCAGCGAGATTCCCATGCCCCATAGCAAGAAGTCTATGCAATCATTCATGGGCACCATAAATTTTGTTCGAAGGTTTGTACCAGACTTCGCTCAGATTGTTAAACCTTTGCAACAAATTGTCAAGCAGAGTGTACAATTTAAGTGGACTGATCTGGAAAAGGTTGCATTTAAGGAAATCAAAGCCACCATAGCTAATGCACCCTCTCTAAGAAGCCCAGATTTCAAAAAGGATTTTATTATGTACACCTTTGCTTATGATAACTCTCTCACAGCTGTGCTCACACAAAAAGCGGAATTAGGAGATGAATACCCAATTTCTTTTATGAGCACTGGTCTGCAGGGCACTGAATTGAACTACCCCGTGGTAGATAAACAAGCATATGCAGTTTTCAAAGCAGTGAAGCAGTTCAGGCCATATATTCTAAGAAATAGAACTAAAGTCATAGTTCCTCATCCCGTTGTCAGATCTCTTTTCATTCAGAAAGAATTAGGAGAAAGGAGAGGAAACTAGGTCACTACTCTTCAGGAGTATGACTTGGAGTTCAAACCTGCTACTATTATCAAAGGTCAAGGCTTATGCAAGCTGATTACTAAAAATCTAGTTGACGAAGAGCTAGATTGGAGGAACGAAGCCAAGCTGAACATGGTCGATGTGTGTCCAATTTTTACAGCTCCTGAGTCTTGGTATAGGGACCTAGTGCATTATCTACAGTCAGGTTATCTGCCAGAACACTGGAGTTCTAAGCAAAGAAGAGATCTTCGTCTTAAATCAACAGCATACCAAATTATTGAAGGAGTACTTTTTAGAAAGAACTATGATGGCATTTTCCTCAGATGTATAGAGAAAGAAGATGCGAGCAACGTGGTCAAAGAATTACATGATGGCCCTGTTAGGGGACATTATTCTGGAGATACTACAGCTCACAAAATTCTCAGAGCTGGATACTATTGGCCCACTCTTTTCAAGGATGCTCATGCATATGCTAGAAGTTGTGACGTATGCCAAAGAATTGTTGGAAAGTTACCAAAAGCAGCAGGACCCTTGCAGGCAGTTATCATCTTCGAACCATTCAAGCAATGGAGCATAGATATTATTGGCGAAATAAACCCAAACTCCTCGCTGCAACATCAATATATTCTGACAGCCACAGATTATTTTACAAGATGGGTTGAGGCCGTTCTGCTACGTAAAGTCAATGAAGATACAGTCATCAACTTCTTGGAGGAAAATATCATAACCAGGTTTGGGGTTCCAATTTCACTAGTCTTTGATAATGCACCTTATTTTTCGTCAATGAAGATTAATAAATTCATGTATGAGAAAGGAATTAAAATCCATTATTCAGCCAATTACTATGCCCAAGGAAATGGATTAGCTGAGTCTACCAATAAAAATCTCATCTGAATTCTTAAGAAAACCATGATTGAAAATCAGAGAAGCTGGCACATAGTCATCCCAAACGCCCTATGGGAAGACAAAGTTACTCCCAAGAATGCCTTAGTTGTCTCTCCATTCACCTTAGTTTACGGAAAAGAAGCCATCCTTCCCCCGAATGTTTTATTCCCATCCTTGCAATTGGCCCAAGCCTCCCGAGGTTCTAGCAGTCAAGCCCTCCAATCTATAATTGATACGCTGCTAAAACTTGAAGAGTCACAACAAAAGGCCAAAGGCCAATTCCATCATCACCAAGACATAGTCAAACGATGGTTTGATAAAAAGAAATCCGGTAAGAGAAATTTCGAAGTAGGTGACTTAGTTCTGAAATGGGATCACCAGCATGAAGGTAAGGGAATGCACACAAAATTTCAACACTTATGGGTTGGCCCTTACCAAATTTCTGAAAAGCTTGGCCCGCCAACCTATAAACTTAAAGACCTGCAAGGAGAGGAAGTAAATCTCCCTCTCAACGGCCTCGCTTTAAAACAATATTTCGCATAAGTCCTAGGTAGACTTTTGTACATAAATAAAACGTTGTCTTTTCCTTTTCTGATTTGTTTCTTTTGTTTCATTTTCTAGTTGCTTTTGATCACTTTTTAGCTTGCCGGATTAGTTTGATCTGCTTTCTTTTGTTTACTTTCTCCCTTTGTTTAAATAAAGCTAAGCTCAATCTTGGTGTAGCTGAGGAATGAGAATCCGAACAAAACTCAAAAGGATGGTCATGAAGAAGCTCACTGATAAAAGAAGTATATATGTGTAACTTTGTTTTCACTTAATGGTTTTCGGGAATGTAGAGATTCTTTTTTCTAAGTGGTCGATAGAACCCCTGTCAAATAACTAAAATCAACATTTCCTTCTGACTGTCTTAGGGCCCCACTCATTCTAACATTAATGACTGCCTCAGAAAGTTCACCATGATGAACCCATGGAGAGGAAGCATGTCTCACAGATGTATGGTACTTAAAATAATCCCATGTTGTAAGTAAAATCCAAAAGGCTTATATTAAGGAGTCTGGTTTCCAAGAATTCTCGCCTCAATCAAAGCATGGTCGAGAGAAACAAATAAAGCTTTCAAAACAGAGAAGCTGTTCAAATAAACCAGCCTGGCAAGATTCTTCTCCGTTCGTGAAGCATATAAATAAATGAATCTTTTTCTCACACAAAAGGACACCATGGATTGAAGAACCTATATCAATCGTTGAAAGATTGAAGAAATTCATTTATGGAAGGCTCAAACAACAAAAGTCGTGGATTAAAGAAACACCCAAAAGGGTGCATAACAACATGGGAATGAGGAACAAACGAATATGTATGTGAGATATTGTTACAATCCTGTGGGATCTTATGATGGTGAGCTTTCGAAACGGAAATTTTTAAAATAAACCTCACAACTTTGGCCCCTAGACAGTGATAAGGAAAACTGAGTCAAATTTGCCTTCTTCCCTCCTCACCATTATGATAAGAGTGATCACTGCATTCTTAGGAACTTAACTATGAAGACATGTTGTTGCAAATGAAACCAAACCTCTGTAATTTTTCTGACCATGAGATGAGTTTGTTTCAGAGATCTGTGTTCGCCAGCGAATCGCCATTTGTTGTTGCTACAACACCCCCCCCAATATTTGAAAAAATTTGGGGCCCCTCCTTTACTTTTGAAGAAAAAGTTTGCCTATGAGCCTAAAGGCCATCATAACCTTTTCCTTACTTAGTTCTTCTTGAGAAAACCTTTGCTTGATTCCTTTGAGTTCGTCTTTTTTATTGTTTTGGCCCAAGTAAAACTCATGATTTTAAGCCGCAACGACGGAAGAACTCATCCAACTCTTCCGAAACGGCGAGAAAATTTTGCTAAGTTAAAGTATCGGTGGAAGAACTCGACAAGTCCCTCCAAAACAGCAGAAGAACTCGGCAAGTCCTTCGGAAACAATGGAAGAACTCGGACAACTTTGCCGCAACGACGGATCACTTTGTTCAGGATTTGAAGCTTTAATTTTCGGATAAACTCGTTGAGTTTCGCCGCAATGGACGGAAAGTTTGGTTGAACTTCACCGTCTCGAGAGAGAGAGCTGTGCCAGCTTTCTGGAGCCTTTCCAACTAATTTTTCCGCAACAGCGGAAGAACTCGCGCAAATCTTCCATAACGGCGAAAAGGAATGAACAAGTCAGACCTGGGCGGAAGAGTTCAGGTAACTTTCCCCCAACGGCGGAGTAACTCCCACAAATTTTTCGCGACTTCACGTTTTCCTTTTGTGGAAGAACTCGGATAGTTTCCCCGCAACGGTCGGAGAAGTTGGCCAAGTCTTTCCGGTTTTGGCGGTCACTCTTAAATACTGAATGTGTCGATTTGACCCCATCCATACGCCCATTAACCCCGTTTAATTTTCACAACCACCCTATTAATGGCTCACGCATGTCAAAATCCTATATATAGGGTGTAAACCCCATTGGTATTCATTGTTCAATTTGATAGAGGGTTGTATCCATGTCCGTTTGAGACCACGACCGCCCACTCCAGGTTCGTCAGCTTCGCAACAACGTTAACGTTCCCATACACGATCACTTTCTAGCAGGTTAGTACCTTTCAAGACTTGTATCCTCTCTTGAAGTGGTTTTTCTCGTTGAAATGAATGCCATATTTCATTAGTTCTTTTCATTTTTTAGCCTGGCCATTGCGGAAGACTTTCAGTCTAACTACGGCCCAAGTGGATCATATGAGCATAGAAGTTTTTTAGGACCTTAATCATCCATAGTATGATCATTAAGAGAGTCCGCAACATACCTCTACCCGTTGTGGAAGTTGAAACCGGTCCTGTCTACCCTTACAAGAAGAACATTGGTGTCCCTATCCGGCTGTGAACGTTCACGCCATGAAACTTATTATACTCAGAATCACTTTGTTTTGTTCTGGATTGTTACTATGGGAATGCATTACTTTTATATGTCGTAGTTGCAAAGTAGCTCAAAACATCACTTGGTGGTTTCCCGTAGGTTTTGTTTAATAACATGCGAAATAAATGTCTTAATCTGATTTTGAAAGTAGAAAATTCGTATCGGTTCGAAAGTTCTAAACCACAATGAATAGAGTTAGGAAGGTTTGGATAGCTTCGATCGGTTTTGAGAAGAATTAAATAAGTATCCATCAAAAGGCTTATCAGAGTATTCTTAAGACTTATTGTTGTGTGCAAGATGCTAGTCTAATTTGCTAATGTTACGTTGTAATGCCTACTCATGTATGATTTCTATTGTACAGGGTTTTAAGCCAAAATGCCTAAAGTTGGTAGAGGAAAGTCCAAAGCGACCGAGCCAGGATTAGCCCCCACGAGAGTAGAAACTTTATATGCACCAAGTGCACTGCAGGCGTTCCTCCAGAAGTCAAATGGGGAGACATATATCGTATGATAAGAGACTAGG
The DNA here is from genome assembly GCA_027924585.1 of Larix kaempferi. Classification (NCBI taxonomy): domain Eukaryota; kingdom Viridiplantae; phylum Streptophyta; class Pinopsida; order Pinales; family Pinaceae; genus Larix; species Larix kaempferi. The sequence continues at coordinate 43,282,050 of BSBM01000047.1, forward strand.
ACATCCCTGAGGCACTCCTCTAGGAAGAATACCTATACCGGAACATCAGAACCTCCTGCGTATCCAAAGCAGCCACACATCCGGAACTTTTTCCATGCTCAGAAGTAATTGGATGGATTCTGCAACATGCGAATGCAGAGACAAGGGTTCTTTCGGATAGTAAGGGGGAAGCTTTTGCATCCTTCCATCCATCTTATATTGCAGCAGCTTACAAATTGCCCCGAGCTCATCAATGGCTTGATGATGAATGGCTAGGACAAATCAAAATGGATAATCTAGAGATGGCTAGAAAGTTGTTGATCTCAGGCAAACAGATCAGAAAAAAGGATAGTGAGGAGTAGGAGGTTCAGAATCTGAGGCCTCCTTTTAGAATGATTGCCCTCATGCTTAGTAGAATCTTTTGAAGGCCCGATGGTACTGTTTTTATGCTCCAATGGGTTCCCATTATCCACTATGTAGCGTTCAGAGGAACAATTTTTAATTGGGCAGATATTCTCTCAGACAGCCTATCATCAGCCATAATTGTTGCACAAGAAGGATTAGGGGCAAAGAAGGCAGAATTCTACATGCCATCCTACTTGATAGACTGTATTGTGGCAAAGCGCCGCTTTCCAAAGCTTGGATGTAACTGGAGAGAGGCCGACACCCTGGTATTCACTACTTACAAACTCTTTTGGGCTCAGAACTACAAGTGGCACTACAAACTCATTTGTGAGGAATTTATCATACCTTTATATGAGTTAATGTTCAATGAAGAACCTAATTGCTTGTCCGAAAACACCATGGAGATCCTGGAGAATTATGGTGATTTCTATTTTTCTCCAGAAGGCACTTTCATAAGAATGTATGGAGGCTCTAAACCCCCATATATCCTACCCAGATATGCTACCGACTACATAGTCCACAAGGAGGCAGTAAGACAAGTTTTCCTTGATGGGGTTGGTAGCACCCTGTACAAGGAAAAGAAGGCCACTTTCCCTCCTTTACCTTTTTATGTTGGGGCCTACAAGTTCTCAGAGATTGCTACAGTAGAAGAATTTATCGCAGAACTGAGAGACTTTCACTTTGGGGAGAAGATTTTTTGGAGGAACGATCGACGAGGAAAAGCGGCACAACATTGCAGGGAGCTCCATGATAGCTTTGAATATGCTCGCTATTATGATGAAGACGAGGAAGTGTATAGAGGGGTCAGTAACATGACCAAACTACAGATTTTCCGACTAAGCAAAGTCGAGGCCAGTTCTAGCTCCGATAATGTCAAGGAAGCAAAACAGCACCAGGAAAAGGAAACAATAGAAGCCGCTGAAACCCTCTCTAAAGAAGAGCAAAGGCTCAAGGAAGAAGCCGAGAGAATCCAAAGAGAAGCTGTTGAAAGAGAAAACAAGGCAAAGGAGGATGAAATTCGGGAAGAGGAAACTCAAAAGATCCAAGCAGCGGAAGAAGAAGCTCGAAGAGTTCAAGAGGAAGAATGGATCAGATTGGAAGGGATTTCCAGACAAGCAGAAGAGGAAGCTCAGAGAAAGGTTGTAGAAGAAGAAGCGCAAAGGAAAGCGGAAGAAGAAAACAAGGCGAAGGAGGATGCTGAACCAAAGAGGCCAAATGTCCAAGACATGGATACGGACATCCCTATAAGAGACCTCTCGCTGGTCCCTTTTACACCATCAAAAAGTAGCACAGTGTCCCAATGGGACAGGTTCGCTTATAACAAGAAGAGGAAATCTATTGTCAAAGAAATAGTGACTAGGATGAAGAGACATTTTCAACCGGACATTGTCACCAGACATGAAACAATAGTCATGCAGGGTACTAGGCGTGCACACAAACTCATAGCATCCATTTTTGTGGCTTCTGTTCAAGCAACTACAGACAATGTCAACATATTAGCAGACGAGTTAGAATTGGAAAAGTAGAGAACCCACCATTTGCAGGAAACTTTGGTCAAAGAATATAATTATTCAAATTTGATGGTGGAGAAATGTGACACCCTTGTGTCAGAGAAGGGAGAATTAAACAGAAAATTTCAGCACCTAGAAGTTGAAAAGAGAGCCTTGGTCATACAAATGAGAGCCCTGGAAGCAGAAAAACAGGGTCTTGAAAGAAGGAACCTGCAGTTGGAGTCCGAGAAATTTGATACCACTTAGCAGATCGATGACTTAAAGGAGAACATAGAGAAGTTAGAAGAAAGCGGGGAATTGCTAGAACAACAATTAGAACTCGCTACTAGCAAGGTTAGTGATGTGGGCCCCTTTCATGAGCAGGCTTGCGTAATACTGAAGAGGATACACGGGATTCAAGAGCTCATAATAGAGGAAGTCTGCAAGTTAAAGGGAATGGTGGCCAAAATCAAAGAAATAAATGTTGAAGCCACTAGGCGTAGGAGAAAATATGTATGCATTAGTGAGGACATTAAAAGGCAAATGGAATGGAGAGAAGGAAAGTCAGGATTCCCATAAAATCTCCCTCTTAAATCCATCTTTGGTTTCAAAGCAGATATCCGCCTTTTGGGGTTTTGCAAGGATTTTGGAGTGAAGCTAAACGAAGTGGCCATGGTCACTCTTGAACAGTGTGGGAACTTGTATTTGAAGATACAAACCATCCAAGAGAATTGCCTGATGCGAATTTCCTAGACTATAGAAGAATTTCCAGAAAAACTCCAACGTTTGTCTGACCTAAGGGATGGGCTAAGTGCTGAATTAGATTATGTAAGGAAGGTGTAAGTTTTGACCACTGAAGACCTTTACTAGTGGGTTGGCTAGGCTTCTATTCATGCACATCTTCTGCAAGAAATCCTCCAAGCTACAACAATAGAGATCGTTGATCTTGAGGAGGAGCTTTCCAAGCATGAAGTTTCTCTAAAAACCATGCTCCCTCTTGATGCAAACAATGTCATAAAAGAAACCACTATCTAGGTGAGACATATAGCAGAAGCAGACAGAGCACTAACAACAGAAACACATCGAGTATTAGCAGGAGAATCCGGGACATCAGCCTCAGTGGAATTACTGGTAGCTGCAGGGGCATAGTTTCCAACATGAGTACCAGCTATAGCAGAAGCGCCTGAGTTAGCAAAGGCGCCAGCTCAGAAGTGACCCACCTTTGTTTATCTTTTAACTTATAGCCAATGTGCCTTCCTTTAGCCTTTGTATATTTTAATTATTAAAGTGACATGTGGACCTCCTTCCCGTCCTTTTTTGTAATATTACTGGGGTTTTATTCTTTTTGTAAATTGGGCACTACAAGACAAATCAAAAGAATTTGGAAAGTCAGGGTATAGGTGGCAGCTCTTGAAGCATTTGTAAAGCTATATATAGCTGATTAATGAAAAATAGAAGAACTTTTTGGCAAGTGAAAGGGACTCCTCTTGTACACACAAAATATTTCTGCTACATGAATGGAAAATCGTTTTGGCCTGTAGAAGCCTGTGTTGTGTTTTGTTGAGGATTATGATGGACTATTGCCGAACTATTTCTGCGTTTTACCATCCATATTCTATGAGATCTTTCCTAGCTACTGTGAATTAATTCTCTGCTAATGAATGATTTCATTTCCTTCGCAAAAATTTCTGCACTATATGAGTGATTGAATGTTTTAATTAAATCAGAGCTATCTCCGATATTTATTTATCTTCCGCTGAAATTACATTTAAATGATGAAATGGCTATCTGTTGAGTCTTTAAATGTTTCTTTCAGTTTATTGTTCATCCTTTAAGTTGTTGCTCCTTGCAAGGATAGGTTAGATTTGCTTAAATAGTTTAAATCAGATTTGTTTTATTCGCATGCATTTAGTTTAGAGAACTTTCATATCATCTTTTAATACAAAATACATAAACGATGGATCGGGCCACAATTGGTGAAAGTAGAACAAATCTTTACAATACACACGGTAGCCGAAACTGTTAACCAAACGGATTCCCCACACCAAACGATGAGCGATCTAATTCGGCTTGCTTACCGGGGAGAATCCCTTGCTGATTGATGCTCTGATTTTCGAGGCATCAACAGGTCGGCCCAATCAACATTATGTTAAGTGGTTAAGTTGGGGCCGACCTAGTTAGAGTTAAAATACAAGTGAAGTAGTGTATAAATAGAGAGTGTCTCTCTCTCATTTTACACATTCTCTCAGTCACTCACTTCGCATTAGTGAGAGAGAGGAGGAGTGCACACAAGTGGAAGAGGAGTAACTGCTGCATACATTTATCTTTTGGGGATTCATCTTGGTGATCTTTGTATTGGTGCTTATTTTATCTTTGAGGAAGTTGCAGGGTTTTTCACCTTCTTGGTTTTCCTCGGTGAAATGTTTTGTGTCTCTTGTCTCTTGTATCTTATGTTTGATATGCTATACATGTTGTTCTCTCAGTTAAGATCCTGGATCAAATTGAATTAAATGCTGAAAAACTAACATGGTATCGGAGCTAGCCTGAAGGAAGGCATGGTATGGCATTTATGACACTTGTTGCACTTGCGACAAATTGGAAGCTAGGGCTTGGTATAGTAAAAACCAGTCATCATGGCACTTTCACTATAAATCCATTTTGGAGAAGGTTCAAGATTTGAAACTTCTACAGGTTGAATATGAAAAATATCCATGAACCTTGTGTCCGAAGGAAAGCCTCAGATTCGTTGTACTTTGTGAGATATGATCCGTACAAGTTAGGGTTTCTGCCTCTTCTAGAATGCAGTCCTAAACATGTGACCTAGGAAAAAAGGTCATATATCGGGCTAGGAAGGTCCAAATGGAATTCCATAAAAAGTGACAGTTAGGGAACGGAATGTAGTTTCACAGGTCCAAGTTTCAGAGGCCGAAGTTGAAACAATGACACATGGCACACCGTACAAGTTCGTTATACTGTTTAATCCCATAAATAGGTCACGTTGCGACATTTGACACATCTCTCTCTTAGAGAATCCATTTGAGGTTAGAACAGAAACAATAAGGCGCATATTTCTGTGAAATAGAATTGGATTCTGAGCATTCTCATTTTTTGGCTTGTCACTACAGCGGGAAATTAGGGCTTTTGATAGAAGTGGAATTTTGGAGTGATCTTAGCATAGGATTACTCTCCTCAGCAAAATCGAAATTTAGAGACCAAGTTCAAAGTTTTTGGTTGGGTAGAACCCCGAGCATTATCAAACCCTAGTTCAGGATCTTGATCGGAAAGGTGGAAAATTAGGGTTTCTGCAAAAGTTAAGATTTTTGGAATCTGTGACCACGGCTGGATGCTCCTCAGAAAAATCAAATTTTAGAGCACAAGATCAAATATTTTGGCTGGGCAGAACCCCGGGCATTATCAAACCCTAGTTCGGGATTTTGACTAGAAGATTTGAAAGTTTCAAAGGCAATTTTGAGGGGTCAAATTTTGGAGATTTCAAAATTGAAGCATACCAGCTTGATCAGCTCAGCAAGGCGCATCTTTTCATCCAATCAGAAGTTTGAAATTCAAAGTTTGAATTTTTAGGGTTTCTCTGACAAACCCTAATCCAACTCCAGATCCAGTTTCAACAAATCAAAGTGGATTGGGTTAATCCTAGAAGAGAATGAATTGGACACCTGCATAAGTGAAGAAGTTACAGTTCCAGAGGGAGATGAGGCTAAGGCCTTACATAAGAAGGCTACAAGCAATCCCGACAGGTATGACTTGAAGAGATACAGGTATGTTTTGAAATCTGTTCATGATTAAGTTTATGATATGTTTGTCTTCATATTATTGAGGTTAGTACAATCTTGATTAATTTTAGACTTGTCTTATCACCCTAGTAAAAGTATGAATGAATGTGAATACATTCATTGATTAGGGGTATGACACTTATGATTGTACTGATACACTGTGTTGTTGTATGAGGATGATGTTGTCCACTAACATGAAGGGTACATTAAGAAAGACAAATCAAGTTCTAGATCAAGAACATATGACCATGGTGACATGAAGACAAAGACTCATCCATAGTCATGGATCACATAGAAGCTCTACTTACGAGGTATGTATAACTTAGTTCTACAGTTATTAACTTATGAGATATGCAGGTTACTAGCACAAGTCATTGAAGAGAACAAGAAGACATTATGTGGGTACGTTAGACATAACTAGCAAGCATGATAATCCATGTATGTTTTCCTATATCGAGTTAAAATCCTACTTTGTGTTAGGATCTCATATAAGTATACTTTTGTATGATTAATAATGATCATTCATGAAGTTATAGGTTTGAGTAATCATGGGTTTATGCATATTATACTTCTTACTTTGATTGATGATATGGCAAACCAAAAGAGTCCTATGGTCAAATAAGAATATGCATGAGTAAAAGAAGTACTCCCTGAAACCTTGAATACTGACGCTTGTGATAAATTACCTGTGTATGAAATGATCATGACCATAGATGTTTAATATTATTTAGAATCATAATGTTTTGATAAGTATTGAGATTATACTAATGCATGTATGATTATGTATGAGATATTGAGGATGACATAATGATGACACTAGTGCACTCTTAAGCATGCATAGTGGTCCGGGATGGATAGAAGTTCAAAGACATATAATCATGATGATATCATAAAGGAAGCAAAGATCAAGAAGGAGAACACTCCAGTAGTTCCTGCAAGGAAGCAAAGATTGAGAGGGAGTCCACCCAACAACCAAACAAAGATAAGTACTTGAATTGTCATTTATTATATAAATGTTGTTGTCCAGTCATGTACATGCTTATGTTCCTAGATATAGGATGTATATTATGCATAATAGAAAATTTGCGTTAATGAACAAGATACTACTAATATGCAAGTAATGGGTAAGTGGCCTATGGTACTGTACAACAATCCATTGCTACTTATCTAGAATGAAACCTCTTTGCTGACATGTTGGGAGTTGTGCACACTCTTAACAATGTTCTAGTAGAGATGGAAGGCATCTAGAAAGTTACGAGATATGGATAAATGTTGTATTGAAGCATTGGCTAAAGATAATTGTATGACTTTATGACATAGATTCTTATGTGTAAGAATTTGTTTTTGAAAAACTATGAGATGTTTCTAATCATGCAATTGAATTTGACTTGTAGGAAAGATCGTGTATAATCACCTACAAAAGAAGGACAACAACATTTGTTCAAGCAACGAAGTTCAAGAAAACTATCTATTGAAGATATTGAAGAATCTAAAGTTCCTAGGATCAGGGATGCAGTAATGGAAGGATGCCATGATTGAGGAATACCAATCGATCATGAAGAATGATGTTTGGGATGTGGTCCCAAGACCAGAAGGGAAGTCTGTTGTGACTTCCAAGTGGATCTACAAGATCAAGCATGTTGCAGATGGTAGCATAGAGAAATACAAGGCAAGGTTTGTGGCTCGTGGCTTCTTCTAGAAAGAAGGGATAGATTATGAAGAAACCTTTGCACCTATAGCCAGATACACTTCCATCAGAAAAGTACTTGCTCTGGTTGCAGTGATAAAGTGGAAGATACAACAGATGGATGTCAAGACAACTTTCTTGAATGGTGTAGTCGAAGAGGAAGTGTATGTGGAGCAACCACTCGGATTTGAGACACATGACAGGGAGTCACATGTGTGCAAATTGAAGAAAGCCTTGTATGGTTTGAAACAAGCACCCATGACATGGTACGACAGAATAGACAACTTCCTGACTAGTTTGGGCTTTACCAAGAGTAAAGAAGATTCCAACCTTTACTACAAGGTTGAGGAAGGGAATCCAGTGATACTCCTATTGTATGTGGGTGACCTGTTTGTGACAGGTGGGGATAGATTGATTGCTGACACGAAGAGCTAGCTTGTTGCCGAGTTCGAGATGAAGGACTTGGGCATGATGCATTACGTTTTAGGTATGGAGGTGTGGCAGAGTGCAGATGGAATCTTCCTTGGACAAGGGAAGTATGCAGTAGAGATCTTGAAGTGGTTCGGGATGATGGACTACAAGGCCATGGCCACACCTATGGAATCGAACCTGAATCTATTGAGTGATGCTTCATCAGAGTCGGTTGATGTCACGGTGTATCGTTAGATGACTGGGTCCTTGATGTACCTGACGAACACGAGACCAGATAATTGCTTTGCGGTGAACACCTTGAGCCAGTTTCTGACAGATCCTAGACATGTTCACCTGATTGCTGTAAAGCATATTCTGAGGTACCTGAAGGGTACGATTGATTATGAGCTCAAGTATGATGTGAATCAAAAGTTTAACCTGGAGGGTTATGTTGATTCAGATTGGGCAGGCAGTGCTGCAGATAGGAAGAGCACTTCGGGGTGCTGCTTCAGTATGGGATCAGGTGTGATCTCTTGGTTTAGCAGGAAGCAATCATGCGTAGCACTGAGTACATCCGAAGTAGAGTATGTCGCCGCTTGTTCGACCAGTTGTGAGGTAGTATGGATGAGGAAGCTACTGTTTGAGTTATTTGATCTCTCGTTGGATGCTACCTGTATCTTCTGTGACAACTAGAGTTGTGTGAAGTTGTCTGAGAACCCAGTGTTCCATGATAGGTCGAAGCACATCGAGATCAAATATCACTATATCAGGGATATGGTGCAGAGAGGAGAAGTGAAGATCCTGTATGTTGCGACGGATGAGCAGATTGCATATGTGTTGACCAAACCACTATCCAGAGTGAAGTTTGAGTACTTCAGAGAGAGGCTTGGTGTTCTTTAGATAGAAGATACTTTGAGGAAGAAGTGATGGGACACATTTGCAGTATCCATTCCAAGCATGGTGGTAGGAGGATCCTTCCCATGGCTGTGGATGTAAGCGCTGTGTGATGAGCATCAGGACGATGTTCTAGTTTCTGCTATGATGATGATCAGGATGATCATGTGATAATGATATGCATCAGGATGATGCTGTGTATATGATCAGGGTGATCATGTGATGATGATATGCATCAGGATGATGCTGCGTATATGATCAGGGTGATCATGTGATGATGATGTGCATCAGGATGATGTACTATATGATGATGATCAGTATGATCATGAGTATCAGGATGATACTCCGTGGACAGATTGTATAGGTAGCATGTAAACTATCCTTACAGATCCGATAGTATGTGCTCGAATGCTCTTTTGAGGTTTTGCTACAAGTAGCATAGAAAAGATCCTGGGAGATCCGATAGTCTATGCTCGGATGCTCTTTCGAGGTTTTGCTACAGGTTGGCCGTGGACAGGTTGTGCAGGTAGCATAGAAAAGATCCTGTGAGATCCTATAGTCTGTGCTAGGATGCTCTTTCGAGGTTTTGCTACAGGTAACATAGAAAAGATCCTGGGAGATCCTATAGTCTATGCTAGGATGGTTTTGCTACTAGAGGCATGTAATCAGTCCTGGAGATCCGATAGGTTGAGCTATGTGCTCGTAAAAGTCCTGGGATTCTCTTTAGAGTTCTTACAGGTTGCAAGACACTCTTTTAAGGTTTTGCCTAACCACACAAAAAAGATCCTAGTAGATCCTATAGTCTGTGCTAGGATGCTCTTTCGAGGTTTTGTGGTGGTGGTCACATAGAAAAGATCTTGGGAGATCCTATAGTCTGTGCTAGGATGCTCTTTCGAGGTTTTGTGATGGTCACATGTAAAAGATCCTTGGAGATCCTATAGTCTGTGCTAGGATGCTCTTTCAAGGTTTTGTTGACGCACGTAATCAATCCTGAGGATTCCACAGTATGGCCAAAGATGATGAAGACCTACAGGAGGCTAGGCCTACAACCAGCATGAAAAAGGGCTGGCTCTGTAGAACTTCCTATGACGAGAAGAATTATGAGATAGCCTAGTGATCGAGATGTCGATGTATAGCAGCAGTGATGATGATGCTCCGTGATCCAGTGACGATGATCCAGCTCCAGAATTGAAGACTTGTACCTATATGTACTGATGACCTGTGTCAAGAGAATACCTTCCTAGTTAAGAGGGAGTGTTGATGTATTTGTAACTTCGGAAGATATTCACTTGTATATTGTATTTGTACCTTATTGTATCCCCAACGGAGATGTATTATTCCTTCGATTGGAAGTGTCGTCAGTTGTACTTGCAAGTGTCGCAAGTTATATTGTAAGTATCATAACTTATACTTGATGGGTTATTAGACCACCTTGATGGGGTCGGCCCTATATGATTCATGTGGGTTAAAGGGTTATTAGACCACCCTAGTGGGGCCAGCTCAGTAAAAATTATGTTAAGTGGTTAAGTTGGGGATGACCTAGTTAGAGTTAAAAGACAAGTGAAGTAGTGTCTAAATAGAGAGTGTGTCTCTCTCATTTTACACATTCTCTCATTCACTCACTTCACATCAGTGAGAGAGAGGAGGAGTGTGCACAAGTGGAGGAGGAGTAGTTGCTGCATACATTTATCTTTTGGGGATTCATCTTGGTGATCTTTGTATTGGTGCTTATTCTATCTCTAAGGAAGTTGCGGGGTTTTTCACCTTCTTGGTTTTCCCCAGTGAAATGTTTTGTGTCTCTTGTCTCTTGTCTTTTATGTTTGATATGATGTACATGTTGTTCTCTCAGTTAAGACCATAGATCAGATTGAATTAAATGCTGAAAAATTAACACAAAGGTGAGTGCTTCATAACCATAAAGTGCTTTGAAAGGAGACATGCCAATGGACATATGGAAAGTAGTATTGTAGCAAAACTCACCCAAATGTAGCCATTTAACCCATGCTTTATGTTTCTCACCAACATAGTTCCTCAAGTAACCCTCCAACCATTGGTTCACCCTTTCTGTTTGGCCATCAGTTTGAGGATGATAGCTTGTTCTAGGAGTCAATTGAGTGCCCACCAACTTGAAGAGTTCTTGCCAAAAATCACTCATAAATATGCTATCCCTGTCACTCACAATGTTTTTTGGAAGTCCATGCAATCTGAAAATATATCTAAAGAATAGCTCAACCACTTGTGCAACAGTAAAAGAGGATGTAATAGCAAAGAAATGAGCAAATTTGGTGAGTCTATCCACCACAACATAAATACAATCCTTACCAAGAGACTTGGGAAAACCTTTGATGAAATCCATTGAGATGCTTTCCCATTTTTGTTTTGGAATGGGCAATGGTTGTAATAGAACAGCAGGATGGGTGTATTCAACTTTGTTTTGCTGACATATCTTGCACTCATTCACATACTTTATGTCACATCCCCTCCCATCTATTAACGCAAGGAAGGGAACATGATACCCAAAAATTTGGGCTTTTATAAAACTTAGCCCATTTCAACATTCATGATTCATATAAATATAAACAATTGCCCATAAATCATGCAAACATGTACATCGGAATAAACATCATCCACACACATTTCACATGCATTCAACATTTAGAAACAACCATCAAATAATTAAAACAGGGCAGAAATAAATACACATATGAGAATACACTTATCTCACTATAATGCTGTCCTAAGCAACTAGTTATGTCACTGCAACATTCGACCCATCCATAGGTCTCTGCCCAGCCTATATTCTTTCAGCACTCAGAGACCACCCCCGAGTTGGGCATAATATCTACAAGGAAAAAGGGACTCTCAAGCTCTGCACAGCCCAAAGCAATGAATACGCATCTCAACCCCAACATTCATTTACACACACAACAACTCAAAATTGGGCATAGATACACATTTCATAAATGGGATTCATAGAATAGGGTCTATGGGTTTTCCCCAAATTGTTGCACACCCAAAAACAGATTGTGGAAAGATTGATCCAACCCCAGGGAAGAAAACCGATTTCTCCCATAGATGTATGCGCATACAGTGGGCCAAAATGGCCTCTATAAAACCCCAAAATCATTTTACTCTTTTCCCCATTGTTAAACACAACAAAAATGCCCTTCCTAGTTAGGAAAATGAAGGAAAACACAGGAAATTGATGGAGGAAAATGCCCAGGTAGCTCCAAACTCGTGAGAGAGAAAAACTGATGGGTGAAGAATGGCTTGGGAAGCAATTTCATGGCTCTTTTCTTACCCAAGAAGCCAAACACGAAATTCTAGGAAGGGTGGCTTGCCCATACTCCAATTTGGACAGCCATACCTCTCCATTCCCCAAGGCATTAACTACCTCAACCAACTCTTGGGAGAAATGAATGATTGGGCACAAATGTCAACATGGGTAGTTGAGGGCTCATGGGTTCTCTCATTGACACTTGGCTTGACTTGATTGGCTCAAGGGTTTGAATATTTCCCTCCCAATTCCTTGTAAACATCATGCCTCATCTCTTGTTGCATTGCATAGCTAGTTGTGGGAATTTAATTAAAATGCATATTTACAATCCCCATGGTTCACTAGCACATGGGTAGCATAATATCCAATACTTGCCTCTTCAAGGTCGAGCGTTCACTAGCGGGGCCTTAGCCTTGAGCTCCACGCTAGGAATCATACATAATATGCACACAATATTTACATTATAGCCCAAAATATTACAAGGTTCAAAATGGGGATGTGACATACCCCTCCCCTTGGAATAACACTGTTCTCAGTGTTCCAATACCTAGGAATACATACATGCTTTGTACATGTCCAAAATTCACAAAATGTGGTAGGTCTGTCCTGCATTTCATTGATTGGAGATGTCAAAGTGAGGTTCTTGAACCCCTGCACATTTCTCCTGCTGGCTGTCGCTTTTCTTGCTACCCCTTGTTGGACATTCGCGGAGGAGGTGACTTCCTCCACATTTCCAACTTTCTATTGGAGGTAACTGCCTTTGTTTTCCTTTGTCAGCATTTTTGCTCTCTTCCAGCCTTGGGTGTTTCTTAACGGGGTGATTGGACAAATGCTTCTTCATTGGTCCACTTTCCTTCCCCTTACTGATTGCTCCCAGAATACTTTTTACCTCTTTTTGCAGACGAATAGAGTCCTGCAAAACCTTGTGGTTCATCGCATTCTGCTGCTTCTATAGCTTGAGCATCTCTCCAAGATTTTCTTGGGTATTGGCAATTGTTTGAAGAAGGATTTCAGCTAAGTCCAATAGCCCTTGGTCTGCTTCCATGGTCAATGTGCACAACTTTCCTCACTTGCTTGCTATCACCACTTGTTTTTTTGTAACGGCTGCAACCAATTGCGTTCAATTTCTCACCTGTGAAATTCATTATTGCAATTATTTGCTAGGCCAAGCATAACATAAACATTAAAATTAGTCAATTAATTTCCCAATTGACATGGAACGTCCATGCTTTATTCATGAAACTTCCACACTTTTCATGTTTGCCCAACATATATATGAACTCATTCATGTTCATCCTTTCAAAGGGAATTAGCTTTTTCAGCATTCACAATTTATTTTAAGCAAATAAACACAATAGACCTTCAGTCATGACATGCATTCAACAATTTTCTGTTTCTAAGATGCATCAGTCAAAAAGGAAAGAGAAGAGTAAGAGTTTCCCCCTCTTATTATTGTTCCAATCCGGAGCCACTCCATCACTGTGGTTCTGTGCTCCTTAGTGTCTTTCACCTTAATGTGAATGCTTGACTTTCCCTTTCTTGGCTATGACACTTAGTGTCTAAGGTCTGTCTAAGTCTTTTCTCCATCAAGGAATCTCCTCCCCATGGTTTTTCTACAGAACCTTTGACTGCTAGGACTCCCACACATTTCCACTAGCATCATTCTTATCATTGCTGCTCATACTGAGATTTCTAGGACAGTCACGTGTCCAAATGCATCCCTAGGATGCCTTCAGGGCTTCTTACTTTCCTGCAAAGACCAATGTTTCCAACAAAGAAACAATAGTGTATCAGCTTGGTTGTCATAAGACTTGTTCATGAAATTTTCATTATCCAAAAATGAATGAAAATCAAATACTTATCTGTATTGGGTAGTTCCTTACTACTCCACAGGTTTCCTTCTCTACTTTACAAGCCTTGGATCACCTGTGGGGTGGATGTTTAATGCCCAACCAGTACACCTTCACGCCGACTGGGTTTACCAAGCATTTGTGGTGCCCAACCAGTCCCATACCTGGTTGGCCCTCTCCATTGTCGAGCCAGCACATCCGTCTAGGTCATCGACCAATTGAAGGAAACAGCGCCACCAACCATTATAGGTCAAAGCTCTACTACGGAGCCATAGGTATATAACAACCTTTCACTAATACCTCCACAACATCCAAGTAAATAATGCCAAACCAGTGCACCGACTGGGTTTATTAGGCTTGCAACAACCCTTCATAACAACCTTCACAACACCCACAACATCCAAGTAAATAATGCCAAACCAGTGCACCTACTGGGTTTATTAGGCATGCAACAACCCTTCATAACAACCTTCACAACACCCACAACATCCAAGTAAATAATTCCATGCATTGAATGGGTTTATTAGGCATGCAACAACCCTTCATAATAACCTTCACAACATCCACAACATCCAAGAAAATAATGCCAAACCAGTGCACCGACTGAGTTTATTAGGCATGCAACAACCCTTCATAACAACCTTCACAACACCCACAAAATCCAAGTAAATAATGCCAAACCAGTGCACCAATTGGGTTTATTAGGCATGCAACAACCCTTCTATTATGCTCTTCTGTGTGCAACCCCAAATTGCATCTGTTTTAGCTGACAACACAAGATGGATAAGCAAACTCATTAGTATTGCTGCTCTAAAATTGAAGCATAATTCATAACATTCGCTATCAAGTATTGAAACACCAGGAATGCATCCATTCCCTTAGGGTGTAGTCAATATTGAAAACCCTATCATAACCCAACACCCAAAAGGTGTGCACCCCTTTCCGATGTGAACCATGTAGGTCCTAATCTCACTCAAGCAGTCTGAAATAACAATGAAATAATAAAAGGTGCTCTGCATATTAAATCTAATAACCAGATATGGATATCCTTAATTAGGGTTACAGAATACTTATCCCTTTTTAGATGTATTCTCTCTTCATTGCGAAGAATGGGGGCTCCCTTCTCTGAGTCAAGAGTCCTTCGGTTTGACACCCCAATATTTTCACGTTCCATAACCCACACATGCCTTCTTGGCATCGCTTCACCATCTCACTCATATGGATTTCCAACATGCAGTTCAGTGGAGATGTCATCCTTAAAATATGCAATGGAGTTTCACCCGAAACCCATTTTCAAAGCATGGGGTCCTTCCCATGAAGTTTGGCTTCTGCAGGCCATCACACATGGTCTTCCTGCAATGTGTCTTCCTGGTACACTTATCAAATAGCCAAACAATCAGCAACATTTAACAATAAAATTCAAATTTGATTGTCTCATAGCCAATCAATGCCATTAAGAATTAAATTCAATCATGAATTTGCAATTTTGTCTACCACAGAAATTGACTTGCTTAGTCATGAGGTTATCCTCATATGGCTTGTCCCTTGCAAGTGGCACCCATCTTCCCATTAGGGTTTTTACACTTTCTACTATAACATGAACATCCACTTGCAACACGTCCTCCTGACAGAGTTCTATGCAAACCAATGGTGATTAGCAATTATAAGCAAATTCTCAAATCTGAAATCTACAAGTCCAAAATTGACAACATGTTCTGCACATAAACTATTTTTTACAACCATGAGACCCTTCTCATGAGGTTTGGCACTTACACATGGTATATTCCAATCTTCATCATGGACTTATCCACATTTCCATGCCCAAAACACTCTACTCGAAATCTGAAACTTCAATCGACCAAACACTTTGTAAGTCTCTATGCATATAATATTTCATTGTTGCAACAGTCACTGAAGTGATCTCAGAATTATAACACTCAATAAATCAAACACCCTCAGCTGTTAACATTTGAAATGCAATAATATATATATATATATATATATATATATATATATCATCATCATCATCATCATCATCATAAAATTGCAAGACACAGTCACATCATTTATGCAATTTAAATAAAGCTTTAGATACTCATTACTTCATAGCCATATCATTTTATGCAACTCTGTCCTTTCAACAAAGCACTCTCGGTAGCCCGTCAACATGTCTCCCTTCTTCATGCAATCATTTTCCTGCATTCACAACAACTCCTTAACTGCTCTCAAGATTGACAATGGTTCACCATTTCATCTATTATCTAATTGCAATGAAACATACACCACAACCATGCATTCACACAATGCATCTCAACATGTGCACCTACACCTTATGCATGCACATTTACATCAATCACATAATATTCTAATGCGCATTCACTCAATGCATAATCCCTCAATACAACCTTCCATTAATCCATGAATACTACGCATTCCAACATATTATGTCCTAACCATGACTATCTCATATGGCATACACTATAACAAGACCATAAGTCATCACTTGCTCTAGCATGATATAATTTCATATGAATGCATTGAGGTTTCTAAGAAACTACAGGGTGTGAGGCTCCTTGCCTTCACTTACCCACACTTAACCATACTTGGTAGGATTATATTCACATTCAGGCACCTAGTCTCACATGCAAACAATTCAACACAGTCTAAACATAATTGAAGGAATCTCACCAAATCCTCTTTCAACATTCATGCAATTAAGCACAAATAACCATTACCTACCTAGCTGTTATTAACATCGCTTGATGGTACTTGATTAGTTGGCCTCTTACCAATGCTACACAGTCCTTTTTCCAACCTCATGATCATAGATTTGTTGCACCATCTTTTCCTCATAAGGTTGTTGGTCATATGCAACAACATCATCCTCATCTTTAGACATGCTTCGGTTGCCTTTGGTCCTATAACCAATGCAAACACAACTAATTATTAGCAACCACAATAATTATCTTTAGTGGCTCATTGCATATGGAAAACCTCACTATTTTACCAATGTGTAATATCATATACATGCCAAAAATATTTTCACATGCACTGTGCAATGTTTATTAATATGCCATCTAGTGCATATTCATCTCATCTATCCATTCTCTCACATTTTCAATCATGCTTCTATGATATGGTTCCTACAACATTAGTTGTCATCAACCATAAGCAATACCATTTGTGGGATATTGCATGTGTAACTTCACTACCTTTACCCATATGCAACATCATGCTTATGCATAAGTAATTCACATGCATTATGCAATGACTCTCTAATCATGCCCACTAATTCATATGCATTATTCTCTTGCATTTCCAACATCCATATGCCATAACTGTCAATATATAAAACTTAGTAAATATAAATATAATAGCAATGGAGGAGTTAAGGAATTCTCCCTTTCCAATTTCTTCATTGTAGCATGGAATTTCCTCTTCCACATCATAGCTGATCCAATTTCATGGACTCTCTACCATGCACACAAGCAATCATTAGCTATGATCTTCTCACGAATTAGAAATTCAATATATACATATATGTATAACATTCATTCTTGATACTTTCCAAGCATACAATTATTATGTTATAAACATAAATAGTTTAAGGTGAGAGTTTCCCTTTCATCAACATTGCCTTACTACTCCCATTGCTTTTCCGCAGTGCATATTACAACCAATTACTCTTAATTAATAAGGCTTCCACAAACCTTCCATGCAATCCCTGCTTCTCATCCCAAACATAGAAAATGCATTTCACGCTTTCAATGACTATCTCTCGGGGACGACGGGGGTCAAGGGGGCTTGCCCCCTTGTTGCAGGGCGGGTCAAGGGCAGCACTCTCGTTTTTTTTTTTTTGTAAATCTTTCAATTTTGCGCATTCTAGCGCATAAGTTCAAGGCCACTTTTCACCATTTTGGCGCCTGAAATTCATCCTGGAAGACAACTCAATTTTCTCGTTTCGGCGGAATTAACAATTTTCCCTCCGACCGTGTCGCATCAATTAAGGTTAAAGTCGCCGACCATGTCGCAGCGATTAAAATTAAAATCGCTGACCATGTCACAGAAGTTAACGCTAAAATTGCCAACCGCGTCACATAAGTTAACGCTAAATCGCCGTCCGCGTCGCAGATTTTATGGCTAAAATCGCCGCCCGCGTCGCAGATTTTATGGCTAAAATCGTCGCCCGCGTCGCAGATTTTATGGCTAAAATCGCCGCCCGCGTCGCAGATTTTATGTCTAAAATCGCCGCTCGAGTCACAGATTTTATGGCTAAAATCGTCATCCGCATCACAGATTTTATGGCTAAAATCGTCGCCCATGTCACATCTTTTAAGCCTAGAATCGCCACCACAGGCTTAGCAGCAAACACTTAGAAAATTTTCAAATTTTCAAAAATAGTAAGAATTTTTCTTGAAATATTTCCTTCTTTTCTTTACAGAAGTAAGTCACTTAGAGATCATACTCGCATAGAACAAAACAATAAAGTATGTCAAGAAAAATTGCACCTCTTCCATGTCAAGAATAAAACAACAAAACAACAAAATAATATAACATGGCAAGAGGTTGCGCCTCCTTTCTCTCCTCCATGGAGGCAAACAGACAAATACAAAACTAAATGCTACTGCATTGGAAATAATGTAAAGCAAGCATTCAACCTGAAAAGGGATTTTCTCCCTCCTTCCTCACTTTCATAGAATGAAATCAATGCAAGCAGTTTTGAAATAATCCCCAAAACAATCATTGGAGTGATTTCCCATACTTATCAGATAGAAGCCACGAGATCTTCAGGTTTCTTTAATTCATTTTAATTCCAAATACTAAATACATATACATGCAATGATTTATACCTCTATGAAGGGCCCAACAGCCTTAGTGTTGAACCTTAAGCTTTGATACCATCTGTCACATCCCCTCCCATCTATTAACGCAAAGAAGGGAACATGATACCCAAAAATATGGGCTTTTATAAAACTTAGCCCATTTCCACATTCATGATTCATATAAATATAAACAATTGTCCATAAATCATGCAATTGAAATAAACATCATTCACACACATTTCACATGCATTCAACATTTAGAAATAGCCATCAAATAATTAAAACAGGGCAGAAGTAAATACACATATGAGAATACACTTATCTCACTGTAATGCTGTCTCAAGCAACTAGCTATGTCACTGCAATGTTCCACCCATCCATAGGTCTCTTCCCAGCCTATATTCTTTTAGCACTCAGAGACCACCCTCGAGCTGGGCATGATATCTACAAGGAAAAAGGGACTCTCAAGCTCTGCACAGCCTAAAGCAATGAATACCCATCTCAACCCCAACATTCATTTACACACACAACAACTCAAAATTGGGCATGGATACACATTTCAGAAATAGGATTCATAGAATAGGGTCTATGGGTTTTCCCCAAATTGTTGCACACCCAAAAACGGATTGTGGGAAGAGTGATCCAACCATAGGGAAGAAAAATGATTTCTCCCATAGATGTATGAGCATACAGTGGGCCAAAACGGCCTCTGTAAAACCCCAAAATCGTTTTACTCTTTTCCCCACTGTTAGATACAACAAAAACGCCCTTCCCAGTTAGGAAAATGAAGGAAAACACAGGAAATCGATGGAGGAAAACGCCCAGGTAGCTCCAAACTCGTGAGAGAGAAAAAATGATGGGTGAAGAATGGCTTGGGAAGCAATTTTGTGGCTCTTTTCTTGCCCAAGAAGCCAAACACGAAATTCTAGGAAGGGTGGCTTTCCCATACTCGAATTTGGACAACCATACCTCTCCATTCCCCAAGGCATTAACTACCTCAACCAGCTCTTGGGAGAAATGAATGATTGGGCACAAAATTCAACATGGGCAGTTGAGGGCTCATGGGTTCTCTCATTGACACTTGGCTTGACTTGGTTGGCTCAAGGGTTTGAATATTTCCCTCCCAATTCCTTGTTAACATAATGCCCCCATCTCTTGTTGCATTGCATAGCTAGTTGTGGGAATTTATATTAAAATGCATATTTACAA
Organism: Larix kaempferi; assembly: GCA_027924585.1. NCBI lineage: Eukaryota > Viridiplantae > Streptophyta > Pinopsida > Pinales > Pinaceae > Larix > Larix kaempferi. The sequence goes on from BSBM01000047.1 coordinate 43,301,866, forward strand.
TCCCCATGGTTCACTAGCACATGGGTAGCATAATATCCAATACTTGCGTCTTCAAGGTCAAACGTTCACTAGCGGGGCCTTGGCCTTGAGCTCTATGCTAGGAATCATACATAATATGCACACAATATTTACATTATAGCCCAAAATTTTACAAGGGTCAAAATGGGGATGTGACACTTTAAAACATCTTCCTTCAGCCCTTTCTAAGAGAACCTTTGTCTTAATTGCCTATATGTTTTAAAGAAACTAGGATGGCCTGCTAAAGGAGAATCATGAGCTTCCTTCAAGATCTTGTGCTTTAGGTTTGAACCATGAACTAAGTATATTCGGTCCTTATAGTAGATTAGGCCATTCAATATCTTTTATCTATCATCTCCTTTGACCGCATCTAACACATCACAAGCAAATCTATCTTTGGCATACTCTACTATTAGCATATCTTTCCAATCTTTTGAAATGTTCATAAGGGAAAATGAAGGTCTCCTAGACAATGCATCTGCTACAATATTATTCTTTCCTTTTACATATTCAATGTCAAAATCAAAAGCTTGGACCTTACTTACCCATTTTTGTTGCCTTTCATTAAGATCCTTTTGTGTGAGGAAGTGCTTTAAACTGTTATGATTAGTTTTGACCACAAACTTGTTCCCCACCAGACATTGTCTAAACTTGGCCAAGGCATGCATGATGGCTAACATTTCTTTGTCATATATGGAGTAGAGATTCTCATGTGGCTGCAATTTTATGCTCTCAAAAGCTATGGGGATTTGATTTTGATTTAGGACCGCCCCTATTCCTTCCCCTGATGCATCACATACCAAAACAAATGGTTTAGAAAAATGTGGTAATGCAAGTATTGGACAACTACTCATTACCTCTTTCATTCTTTGGAAAGCTTTTTCAGTCTCTTCATCCCATTTGAAAGCATCTTTCTTGGTCAAATCAGTAAGGGGAGCAATTAGTTTGGAAAACCCCTTCACAAACTTCCTATAGTAAGTGCATATCCCAATGAAGCCTCTCAATTCAGTGATGTTCTTGGGTGATGGCCATTCAAGAATAGCCTTTATTTTATCCAAGTGCACCTTTACCCCATCTTTCCCAATGATGTGCCCAAGATACAAAATTTCTTTCAACCCAAACTCACACTTGGACAGCTTAACAAACAAAGATTGTTTATGTAAGATTTTCAATACAACTTCTAAATGGTGCAAATGTTCCTCCCATGTCTTACTGTAAATCAAAATATCATCAAAGAAAACCAAAACAAACTTACAGATTGCTTACAAAAGATTTTTTTCATGCATGATTAGAAGGTGGCTGGAGCATTGGTCAAACCAAAAGGCATGACAAGAAATACTAAATGACCATAGTGACATCTTAAAGCAGTTTTCTGCACATCCTCCTCTTTCATTCGAATATGATGGTAACCAAATCTAAGATCAATTTTGGAAAAGAAATTTGCTCCAAATAACTCATCCATGAGCTCATATATCCTAGGTATGGGATATCTATTCTTTATTTTCTTCTTGTTTAGAGATCTAAAATCAATGCACATCCTTAGGGTGCCATCATTTTTCTTCACCGAAACAACTGAAGAAGCATAGGGACTTGAGCTTGGTCTAATGAGTCCCAATCCCAAGAGCTTTTGATTAGCATTCTCAATCTCATATCTGAACCTTTTTGGGTGTCTATATCGGGGTATTTGTATAGGTGAAGTACCCACCTCCAAAACAATGGTGTGCTCAACTCCTATGTCAGGTGGCCTTCTAGGAGGAAGGTCTCCAAAAACCCTTTCATATTTGTGTAGTAGTTGCCTTATCTCCATTGGATGTTCTACAATATTTATGTTTGGATTGGGGGAAGTGATGAAAGATTCAGTATCCCATTCAATGTCCCCATGCCTCAATATGGATCTCATACTGTGGGAAGACACCACTTGATTAAGATAGGTGTGCATTCCTCTCACTACCCTTTGTTTCCCTTCCGAATTCTTGAACTTCATTTACGGTATTTGGTAATTCATTGTATGTTCTTCTATAGAGTACAACCATTGCAATCCAAAAACCACATTTGTATCGGCAACATCCACCACATAGTCAGTAAACGTGTAATTTCCTATGGTAAGTTGTAGCTTTGGAAAACATGTTTTGCATTCCATAGAATTGTTACCTGGAATGATGACTGTGAACCCATCGAATGTTTCAGTAGGTAAATTTCTCCTCTCCACCAAGGCTGCATCAATGAAGTTAGAGTTGCTCCTCCATCAACCAATACCGAAACTCTCTGCCCTTGTACCACTCCCTTGCATCGAATGGTGTGAAAATGAGGCACTCCTGAAGGCACTGTTGTTCTCCCTTTTTCGGGTGATGGATGATATTATTTTGTTGTTTCATATCCCTCTTCTTGGGCTGAAATTTCTTCTTCTTCCTCCATGTCCCATTCATCATCAGAAAATGCTTCAATGAATTGTGCTTTCCCCTTAGCACATTTATGCCCTGGTACCCATGGTTGAAAGCATGTGTAACATAGTTTCTTTATTCTGAGATCTTCCTTTCTTGGTCCCTCTTTCTTGTCCTTCCCAAATGAATATTTTTGCCATGGTTTCTTGTCAAATCTGAACTTGGAAGGAAAATTGGGCTTGGGAGGATACTTTGTCTTGTCTTGGGTAGCAAATTTTGCAAATCTCTTGCCAAGTTCATGGGATCTTTAAATGAAGTAGGTTTGTGAGATTTAAATAAACCTTTCAAAGGTTCAACCAATCCTTCAGTAAAGAGAAATACCAATCGAACCATAGATACATCAACCACCTTAACTGATAGTTTTTTAAATTCCAACATGTACTCATTGGGGGTTCCAATTTGCTTCAACTGTGCTAGTTCCTTGAAAGGAATTTCGAGGTCTTTTTGCTCAAATATTTCCAATAACCTGTTAACAAATTCTTCATATGACATGACCTGATCATGTCCCAAGGTTTTAATTCCATGGAACCACCAATCATTGGCTTCTCCCTAAAGATGCAAAATAGCCATTTTTATAGCATCCTCTTCAACCATTGGATTCAGCTGAAAATATACATCTAACTTTTGTGTCCAAATATTTGCAGAACTTTGAGATGAGCCATCAAAGGTAGGAAGGAGAATTTTACCTATGGCATAATTCAATTATTTATTTTGGAAATGATTTCTATTACCTCCCCTCATCTTTAGCTTGTTTGAGACAATAAAGAATTGATCAAATGGTAAGGTCCTCCTACAATCTTAATTCAACTGCCGCCATTCTGCTAGAATTTTTTGCATTCCATATTGGGTGTGAAGATCCTATTTGGTCTCAAAAAACTTGGGTGTGGTGGCTATTGTTGAGCTCTTGAATTCATTTGGTCGATTATGTCATGTCCCAAGTTTTCCATTGGGTCACAATGGCCTAAGCCCATTGGTCATATTCATGAGAGTTTGTCAAATTGATGCTAAGGGTCAAATAATTGCCAAGGAGGAAAATTACTAGTTTCCTAGGTTGTGGGTGGAAGCATTGGGATTTGAAATAAGAAGGATAATAAATGATGTGTGGAAATTAGAAGAACATAAATATTTAATAAAGGATCTAAATAAATATATACAATGGAAAATTAAAGTGGCATTTGATTATGAAGACACATGGAGGAAGTGGGACCCACACAAGTTAGATTTTCTATGCCACATGGTATTCTCCTCTTGTCATTTCGAATCCATAAGAATCCAAAGGTTCTTGGGATGAGTTGTAAGGTCAATATACTTGGCATGAGTCATGTAAGTTCGAATTGGAGTGGAAGAATAAATCCCATGGAATATGAAGAGGCAATTTGGAGCTAGTGAGACACTTGGACTAGATTCCCTAGCGCCATGACAACAATGATGAAGATGCTATGACACCTATGACACAAATCAGACCTGAAGGCCAACATATGACATATATGACATGTTAGGGCTAAAACTAGCCTCCAAGAGGGTGCTCAAGTGAATTATGGCAGCCAAAGAGACACCAATTCGAATTTGGAGAAGGAGAGAGCTAGAATTGGAAGGACAAGTGGCATACTTGGGAATCTCTTCCCAAATTGAGTTGGCATGAATCTCTTGGAAGGAATTTGACCCATGGAGGAAATTAGAATTTTATAAAATTCATGAACAAAGAATAATAGAACTTTTGATCATTTTTAGAATTTGCAATTGCATTTGTGAAGAGGGAGAGCTAGTGGATGACTAGTTTCTTACCTTAGCCAATTTTGAGGGTGAAAGATTCCCATCCAAGTTGGTAATTGGAAAGTCCATTCAGACCTTTCATTTGGAGCTTTAATGGATTCATTTGTTGCAGGTGTAAGCTATAGGGCAGATCATGGTTTCTTCTATTGCATCTCATTCCTTCAACCATTTCCAGTTTTCATTGCATATTCTTGATCCTTGAGGGAGGGCATTTTTGGTGAGCTATTTTACTCTTTGGGGGAGCTTCTAATGCCCCATTTATTTTATAATATGAATTAAATACCATGTTATTCATATCCAGAAATTTTCAGGTCTAAATATCAAGTGGTTGTATGTAAAATTGATGATTATTGAGCAAACAGTGACCATTCCCCCACTAGATTGATGTGTGCCAATGTATTGATGATGATTTCGAATGGAAGAATGTTTATCTGATATATTTATGATGTATGGAATTCCATTGATGAGTATTACAAGTTTCATGTTCATCACTTAAGCATTTGGAGCCATCTTGTTCAGTTTTATTTCATTTGAAGAAGATTTAATGCTATTTCCCCCAAGGTCGAAACTAGTCTTCTTGCATCTGATTTAAGGGAGTTATAGAAGACATTAAAAGTTGAATGGTGATGCATATGAGTTCATGTTGATGTCCTTTATATGTACCCTTCTTCCATTCATAATTTTGAGTTGGATTGAGTGCATTTGGAAAGTCATTTTCATCATCTACCCCTAGGGGATTTGAACCACAATTTTACTAGTAAAACTCCATACATTGATCAGATTTCCAAAGTGAGTTGAAGAAGTCATTTGATGGCTAAAATACACCTATAAACACCATTTTTATGTATTAACATCGTTCATACAACTACTGGTACAATTTGAGGGCATTTGGAGCTATTTAGAGCCATCTACCATTGGGCGTTTGAAGCTCGAAATTACTAGTAATCTTCCCTACTTTGTCCAGATTGTAAATGAATGTGCAGAAGTTTTTTAAGGGTTTTTAAGTATCCATGAGACTATGTTATATGTATTAATACCTCTCAAATACCTTCAGACCCATTATACAATCATTTGGGGTCATTTGGGGACCAAGAGACCAATACTAGTCAAAGAGGAATTGCTAGTCAAACTCCCTATTTTGGAAAGAATTAAAAGAGGATTTGAAAAAGTAATCTAAAGGTCATATATCATCCCTGAACATCATATTCAAGTCCTAATATCAGTCATATACCTTCTCAGAATATTTGGGAGCATTTGGAGCAAATTGGAGACCTAAACATCAAAACTAGTCAAAGGTCGAACTAGGGAGAAAAGTGAAAAATTTGCCATTTTAATAAAATTATTAAAAATGGACATTACAGATTATGAGGCCTTGTCTTTGAGAAAATTCTTCCACCAAATGCCTTCTTTCCCTCAAGAGGGGAACTACTGCTGCCTCCTATTGCCAATTTGCACCCAATTTGCTTCCAATTTGACTAGCCATCAATTCGAACCCTTGCATTATTTGCCTTATCATATCTTAAAAAAATGGCTTCATGAATTTTCTAAACTCCTCTTTCTCCTCCATATCTGAGGTTCCTTTCTCATCCTTAGCCATAGTCTCAGGAGAGTGCACCTCTTCTCATGCTTCTTCCTCTTCACCAAAGGTACTTCCAGTTTTGGTTTCTAAGGGTAGGGGATGAATTATTGACCTCATAAATGGTAACCCAAATCAGATGCAAGGGCCATGCTCCGAGACCACTTGTAGTGTCCCTTTTTAATAATTTGGAAAAATTGCAATTTTTGGTCAAATTCGAACCTTGGACTAGTGATGATTCAAGTGCTTACAAATGACTCCTAAGGATTTCAAATTGGGTCTGAGAGTGTTTGAAGGGTATTAGGACATAAAAATGAATCTAATGGGATCTTAGACACTATCGAAATACTTATGCAACCTTCATTTGAATTCAGGATAAAAATGAGAAATTTACTAGTAGTTTCGATGTTCAAACCCCCAAGGGTAGGGGTCACTAATGGCTTCCCAAATGTATTACAACCCTCCCAAATTTCAGAAAAGAGACATGGATTAGTTATATGACTTCAATGGGCACCCAAATGCATCATTAATCAGTTCCTAGAGGCTACTTCAACTTCCATAAAACATATATTTGTAAACATGTCATTACATAGGGGGGAATGTGAGAAAAACGCTATAACTTGCTATGAAATTTGAGATAAATGTCCCAAGGACCTGCATAAGGTATATGAGACTTCTTCAGTACATTAATGTCTCTCCAAATAGCACTTAAAACCACAGATATTTACTGAAACAATTCGATACCAAACAACTTCAACTCTTACAACAAGATATGTGGGAAAATGGCACCATTCATACATAGTTTGGCATTTACACATAGTTTCACTTGGCTATTCGACCTGAGGTTCATATGAGCATAAAATACAGAGTGCAGACATCATATTACAAATAAATGGGTCCCCTTGGACTTCCCCAAAGAGATCAGCATCTCACCATGTGCGCCCTTCCTCCAAGAGCAAGAATATAAAGAGAAAAGTGAGAGAGATGTGGGAACAAGTTGAAGGAGAAATGGTCACGAGCAGCCCTATAGATTCAACCTGTAAAACAATTTCTTCATACAGATCCAATGAAAGGTTTGAATGGCCTCTCTAATTTCCAATTAGGATGGGAATATTTCACCCTCGAAATTGGTACTAAGGCAAGAAGGATAAACATCCACCTTGCATGGACAAGCTATGCTCTCCAATTTTTCCAAATGAGAAATGATCAAAAGTTGGTCTCCTTCTTTCTTCTTGTCTTTTATTATCCTCCCAAGATCTCCATGTCTTGAATTCCCTCCAAGAGCTTCATCCCAACTTGAATTAGGGAGAGATTCCCGTGGGTGCCACTTGTCCAACAATTCCTAGTCTTCCTCTTCCATCCATTCGAATGGGGGGAAATATTGGCTGCCATAACTCCCTTGTGTGCCCTCTTGGAGGCTATTTTTATCCTTGACATGTCATATAGGTCAGATGTCATTAATCAGGTCTGATCCTTGTCATAAGTGTCATATAATATTCATCATGCTTGTCATAGAAGCTAGGGAATCTAGCCCAAGTGTCACAATACCTCTAAGACGCCTCTTCCTCTTCCATGGGAGTCACTCTTCCACTCAAATTAGACCCTCATTGATTCATTCCAAGTATAATTCCCTTCCAAATCCCCCAAGAATGTTAGGCTCAACCTTGTATTCGAATGGGTGAGAGTAGGATGCCATGTGGCATGGAGAATCTTTCCTTCTGTGGGTCCCACAGCACCTATGCGCCCTCATGACCAAGTGTCACCTTATTTTCTTATTAATAATATTTATTAACCCCTTTTAATATATATTTGTCAAGCTAATGTCCATTTGTATTCTTATAGATCCCTTATTCCAAGTCTAAATGTTTCCACCCCAACCTAGGGAACTAGTAGATTGGTGGAATTTTTTCCTTCATGAGATTTATTTGGATGGGGACATTACAATACAACCCAGATGTATTACGACTCTCTCGGTCAACCTGCACCTTCAAACATGTGGATAAAATCCAGGAGCACGCCAGGTGCATTACATCCCTATGGACCACCTGCATCTTCCACCATGTAAGATACATCCTAGGCGCACCCCAGGTGATTTATGACCCGCGGACCTACCAGCATCTCCAAACATGTGGATACAACCTAGGAGCACCCCAGGTGCATTGCATCCCTATGGACCACTTGTGTCTTCCACCATGTGAGATACAGCACTACTGCATCTGCGTCTTCTGGTCTCATCACTCGCTCTTTCGAGGAACATCGATCTGGATAACACCATGCTTCTCTCTAAAGTGCTCGAACTTCACTCTCACTAATGGCTTGGTCAACACATTGACTATCTGCTCGTCTGTCGCCACATACTATAGCTTCACTGCTCCTCTCTACACCATATCCCGAATATAGTGGTACTTGATCTCAATATGATTTGACTTGTCATGGAACACCGGGTTCTTAGGAAACTTCACACAACTCTGGTTGTCACTGAAGATACAAGTCACCTCAAGCTCGAGATCAAACAAATCTGACTGTAGCTTATGAATCCATACTACCTCACAACTAGTAGAACAAGATGCAACGTACTCTACTTCGACTGTACTCAGTTACATGCATGACTGCTTCCTGCTAAACCAGGAGATCATACTGGATCCCAAACTTAAGTAGCATCCCGAAGTGCTCTTCCTGTATGTGGCACTTCCTGCCCAATCCGAATCAACATAAACATGCAGGTTAATCCTCTGAGTTGTCTCATACTTGAGCCCATACTCAATTGTACCCTTTAGGTACCTCAATATATGTTTTTCAGTCGTCAGGTGAACATGCCTCGGATCTTTCAGGAACTAGCTCAGAGTGTTCACAGCAAAACATATGTCTGGTCTAGTGTTCATTAAATACATTAACAAACCAATCATCTGTCTATACATCGTGCCATCAACTGTCTCCGAAGAAGCGTCACATAGTAGCTTCAAGTTTGATTCCATAGGTGTGGCCATTGCCTTGCAGTCCATCATTTCGAACCTCTTCAGAATCTCTACTGCATACTTTCCATGACCAAGGAAAATCCCATCCGCACTCTGCCACACCTCCATGCCTAAGAATTAGTGCATCATTCCTAGGCCCTTCATCTCGAACTTTACGGCAAGCCTTCTCTTTGTATCTACAATGAGCTCATCCTCCCTTGTTACAAACAGGTCATCCGCCCTCAACCTTGAAGTGAAGGTTGGAATCTGCTTTACGCTTGGTAAAGCCTAAGCTCATCATAAAGTTGTCCATCCTGCCATACCATGTCATGGGTTCCTGCTTCAATACATACAAGCATTTCTTCAACTTGGAGACATGAGTATGTCTGTCATGTGTCTCGAATTCCAGTGGCTTCTTCACATACACTTCCTCTTCAACTGCACCATTCAAGAATGTTGTCTTGACGCCCATTTGGTGTACCTTCCATTTCATTACTGCATCCAATGCAAGTATAGATCTGATGCAAGTATAGAAATGGAAGGTACACCATCAGATCTATAGTCTATACTTGCATCCATTTGGTGTACCTTCCATTTCATTATTGCATCCATTTCATTAGAGCTTGAGTGGATTCTTCCCATATTCTATTGAAGGTGATCAACTTCTTCCTGGCACATATTCCTTGAATGAATGAGTCCCATGATATCGGGAGACCATTCAAGGTAGTCATAACAATATCTCATTCTTCTACTTTGTCTTCAATTGCTTCAAGTTGATCCTTGATTTGAGAGACCCTTATGAAGTAAAATTGCATTGTCTCTGAGTGTTGGACCTTCACATTCTTGAGTTGGTTCCTTAGTGTCATCTTCCGATTGATGTTCTTCCCTTCAAATATCTTCGTCAAAGAATCGAACATCTCCTTGGGAGTCTTTAAAGATGATACATGAGGGATGAGGTGATATTTGATGGAGTCTTCAATAATCCTCTTGGCCTTGACCAATTTCTTCTTGAGGATTGCCTTTTCCTTTTCTCCTTTCAGTTCTGGATCTTCCTCATTAACATACTTGTCCAAATCATTTTCTTCTAGGACAAGAGAGATTATATACTTCCATGCTCGAAAGTTGTCATATCCTTCAAGCTTATCCTCAATCCTGGTGTGATTTGTCATTTTGAAATGAGAACCTCAAATGGAAATAGAAAGGAATTTGTTCTTACCAATTTGAGATGCCCAACCAAGTTTTGGAGCTGGTTGACCTAGGGTTTGTACAAGAAACCCTAATTTTCCAAACTTGGAATTTCAAACTTTTGATTGTACATAAAGATGTGCCTCCTCAAGGCAAGTTGTCCAGTGTACTCCTTTGCTTGGATTGGTGGAGGGTAACCCCAAAAGTTTGATGCCCTATTTTTCTCCTATCACCAGTGACTGGGTCAAAAATAAAAATTCTTCAAATTGAATTCTACTTCCTCCAAAATATGCGCCCACCTAGGGCGATTTATCCTAGCCCTCTTTTCTTGATGATTTGTGGAGAGAAGAACTTGAACTAGGAAGCCCTGTTTTTATGATGCTGCACAATGCCTTATTTTTAGATTGGTTCTAATACCATGTTAGAGTTTGCACTTTAATTCAAATTAGTTAGATATTTATTCTGAAAGATACATAAGCACAACAAAACACAAAAGACAAGAAAGCAACTTGATTCCATCATGGTGGTGCTGGATAATTTAACCAAAGTTGCTCACTTTATACTAGTCAAGTCAACACACAAGGAAACTAATATAGAAAATATTTATATAAAGAGATTGCCAGGTTACATGGGGTACCTAAGGAAATAGTTTCAGACATAGATCCAAAGTTTACTTCAAACTTTTGGAAGGTCTTATTCAAGGGTGGAACAAATTTGAATTTAAGCACAACATATCATCCATAGACAGATGGACAAACTTAGAGAGTCAATCAAGTTATTGAATATATGCTAAGGATGTATGTGATGGATCAACCATCAAAATGAGAAGACTACCTGCATTTGGTAGAGTTTGCATATAATAATGGATATCATGCTTCTATGAATATGAGTCCATTTTGAAGCATTGTATGGTATAAAATGCAATACTCCAATCAGTTGGGATAATATAGATGACATGGTAATAATTGGGCCATAATTACTTAGATAAATGGAAGAGCAGATGGTAACATTAGGTAGAATTTGAAAGTGGCATAGGATATATAGAAGAGTTATGCATAAAAAGGAATAGAAGTAAAATAATTTAAAGTGGGGGATTATGTGTATTTGAAAGTTAGGCCAAAGAAGAGTTCCCTGAAATTGGGAATCTATCCAAAGCTTGCAGCTAGATTTTGTGGGCCATTTGAAATTTTGGATAGAATAAGGCATGTAGCTTATGCATTATCATTGCCTGATTGTTTGCATGTAAATAATGTATTTCATGTATCTTTATTAAAGAAATATGTGCCTAATCCCAACCACATAATTTATTGGGCTATGATCCAAGTGGAACCGGAAAGCGATATTTTGGTACAGTCAGTGCATATCCTTGATCAGAAAGTCATGTTATTGAGGAACATGGCCATCAGATAGGTAAAGGTCCAATGGACCCATTACAGTCCTGAAGAAGCAACATGGAAGCTTGAGGATGTGATACAGGAGGCATACCCGCGACTTTTTTGAAGTTTTGATAAAAGTTTTGTAAATGTACATAGTGTTGATGATGCACTAAGGACGATGCATAAATTAAGGGGGAGGGGATTGTAATACCCCAGTTTGACCCCACAATGTAAATTTGTAAATATTGAAGTAAAAGGGATAAGAAGCTAGAAACAAATGGTCAGGGATGACCAAGCCTATGTAAATATGAACATTTTGTATATTAATATAAAATTTCTAAATGGATGTAGAGGAAGAAGGATGGAGATGAGATGGGGGGATATGATTCCACAAGAGGGGAAGTGATAGTGGGCCTTATCTTATGTCCCTAGCCTTATAAATCTAAACCAAGTACTTAAGAGGGGACAATAGTCACATGTGGAAGAAACCACATGGAAATCTAATGCATACTTATAAAAGTGAGAATTTGAGTTTGAGAGGGGTCCATTCCTCATCCACTCCCACCATTCGAATTGTAGTCACCATCATCATTTCCTTCACCTTGGACAACCATAGCTTGGTATCAAAGGAATGAGATGCCATCATTGAATATGCGTTATTCATGCCATTAACCTAGGTAGACTGGTCCGTGAGAGAAACCTAGATTGTAGCTTGTTCCCTAGAGTCCCAATTCAGAGACTTCCTATCCAGCCTATGCTGGAGCGCTAGAAGGGAATTGGAGGTTGCTCGAGGGACTATTAGCTCATAGAAGGGAGCTTGTTCCTGGCATTGTGCATGTTGATGGGGAAGGAGAATTGAGGATTGGGACAACTATGGAGGGGTTTTCTGCACCAATGGGTTGCATGGGAGATTGAGTTGAGTAGAGTAGCAATGGGAAGAGCTTTTCCCTTGTGGATTGATAGCCCCGACTTGGGGATGGCCTATTAAAGTAAGATTTGGATTGACGGTGCCTATGGGTAGGAGGAACCTCCTTCACCTGCAACCAATTGGAGAATAATTGATTAAAAGATATGTCTCTAATTGTTATGAATGCCATGGTTAATTATGTGTTTGTATACTTATTATTTACTGTTTTATGAATGTTTAAATGTATGGTATTGCATGGCATGGCGTGTTTGTTCATTCTCAGTTACTAGTAATCTTTAATGACTGCATACGATTATTTAGGACACCATGTATATTTATTTCCATTGTTTAATTGAACAAATTGAAAAAAAACGAATTTGGATTCCATAGATGAATTCAAATAAGTAATTTCAGTACCCCGTGGTCTCCATGGTTGATTGAGGCTGCCGGGTACATTACACTCTTGATAAATTGAGTAGTAGGAAACCCTTTGTTAGATATCTAAGAATATTTGGATGTATAACTTGGTCTCATATTATATATTATAAGAGAAAGAAGTTTGATGCAAAGAGTCATGCTTGTATTATGGTGGGCTACTCTGATGAGTAATTCTTATAGATTATTCAATCCAATTAGACAAGAGGTTATTTGCAGGATGGATGTTGTCTTTAATGAACATACAAAAGATATTTCTCTATTGAACTCTTCTTCTGGATAGTTAGATGATGATCCATTTGAAATCATGTGAGAAAGTATGGATTGATTGACTATTATACAACATCAATCAATGTGTCAATTAGCTTGTAAACTAGATAGTTATCCCACATAATAGCTCCAATTTGTAGTCAACCTTATACAATAGAATTAACTATTAGTAATAACTTGCCTAATATTTTAACTATGAATTCTCATGGTAATATTTATGTAGGAACTCCTGTAAGGCATGCTTGTATTCATTAATGGGAAACTAAGAATATTGCAACTATTGGTGTTGGTGTAGGTACTATAAATGTATCAAGTAAAACTAGAGTATATGAACAATTTGGTAGCATTGCTTTGATGGCAGGTGTGCTAGAGGTATGTTATCTCGATACATATTCAAATGCACATGGTCAATCTGAGTGGGAAAATGATATGGTTGATGAACACATTCAAATAATAAAACTTGGGTCTTAGTTTCTTGACCACAAGGAAAGAATGTGGAGAAATGGTGATGGATCTACATATGAAGGTGTTGTTGAAAGGCATAAGACTTGAATGATAGAATTCCCTTTTTCTCAATAGGAAGGTATCAACTACACTGATACCTTTTCCCTTGTTGCAATGATGAACTCCATTCAACTTATTCTTTCATGTGTTGCTCATTTTAGATCGGAGGTACATTAGATGGATCTCAATAGTGATTTCTTACACGGTAATGTTTCATTGAGAATTATATGAGGCAATCCCCAAGCTTTGAGAAGGGATGAAGTCTAGTGTGTTGACTAAAGAAATCCTTATATGGTTTGAAACAAGTCCTCGGGTTGTGGTAAGGGAGATCAATATGTTTTTTTCTAGATTGTGGTTTCAAACATTGTGAATCAGGTTATAGTGTTTATTTTTACATGCATAGGATGATATTTTAATTACTTCACTTTATGTTGATGGTCCAGTCATTAATATAAGTAGTGTCAACTGTATTTTTGGTGTGAAGAAACAATTAGTATATACATTTCATTTATTTATGGGCATCCAAGTTTTGCAAATGGATGATGTTATCTTTATTTCTCGATCTAAATATATGTTGAATTTCTTACAACGGTACAAGATGGAAGTATGCAAGTCATGTTCTATACCAAATCAGTTAAGAGCGAAGCTAACTAAGAAATGTGATTCTTTGAATCTTGATGTTACTCTCTCTAGCTAGCTTGTTGGTAGCCTTATTTATCTAACTCATAGTAGACATGATATATCCTTTGCTTTAGTGTGGCGTTGAGATTCATGGATGATCCAAAAGAGAGCCACTCAAAGGTTGAAAAATTGTCCGTTTACTATATCAAGGGTACATATAAGCTTATCATAAAGGTATTTCAATAATAATATGGACCATTGGGTTGGATATGGATACAAAAGGAATATTAGATCTGATCCATAGTTTGGTCTTGTAAAAAGAAGAAGGTGGTTTCTATTTTGACCATCGAGGTTGAATATAGAGATGTAATTAATGTTAGTACACATTGGTTAATCTTGACTTGGTTATAGAGTGATAAATATAACCTTGATTTAGTCAATAATGGGTTTATCATTGCTATTTTATGGGCCCATGGTTTTGGGTAGCCCATGGTATTTTCCCTTGGTATTAGCATGCGATGAACCCTACTTAAATTCTTGAGTAAATCCATTAATGTAAGATGCCTAGAGTGGACGATGTTGGTAGGAATGGACAAGACTAACATATATCTAATTGCTGTTGGGTTTCCCTATATAGGGTTTCCAGGGTAAAAATACTTGTTCCTCTTGCTTGCTTTCTTTTGCACATTATTATTTCTAACATGTGGTATCATAATTGGGTAGGCTTGGACTCTATGGAAAGAGTGTTATAATGCTTGGAGCCATAGAGAGAACATTTGGGATGAAATCTCAAGATGGGAAAGGATGTATAGTCCCAATGGCACATGAAAAAAATGCATGGCATGGATCTATTTGAAGCATTAGCATAAGAAACACACTACAGATAGAGGAAAAAGCAGTCAACTCACTATACTATAAGCATTTTGTTTTGAGAGTTGGATTTAATCACAATGTAAATGGGGATATAAATGTAAGACCTATTTAGGCATGTGTACTTGTGGCTTGGTGGGTCACCTATGAAAAGTTTAGATGTATATTTAAGTAGATTGAAGAGGGGGGATGTTGTTATTCTTGATACCTGGTTAAAAAATTTGATGGGGGCTGGTGGTCGCCCCAAATCAACTTTGAAGAAGGAACATTAGGTTAATATTGACTTCGTTATAGAGTGATTAAAGGTAACCTTGATTCGGTCAATAATGAGTTTATCGTTGGTGGTTTATGGGGCTATGGTTTAGGGTGACCCATGGTATTTTACCATGGTTTAAAAATGTGATGGAGCCTACTTAAAGGCTTGAGTAACTCCATTGTAAGAATCCTAGAGTGGCCAGTGTTGCCATAGTGGATAAATATAATAAATATCTAATTGGTGCTATTTTTCCATATATAGGATTTCCATGGTAAAAATACTTGTCCCTCTTGCTTTTGTGCATTATTATTCCTAAAATAGGTACTGTAGACTCGCAACATAATGGGTGAATTTAGATTTCCCTTTAAGAGTTGAATATAGTGTATTATGAAAACCAAATTGTAATACAAGTAGTTGAAAACCTTATTTATGACAGGAAAATAAAGCATGTCGGGCTTCTTGCATGATAATTGAGATAGTTGGTACAAGAGACTGTTGTCTCTATTATTGTTTGTAGGATAGAGGATCATATTTTTATATTTTAGGAATCCGTTAACAAAATAAAAATTTATAAAACTTACATTTTAGTCTTGTAACAATGTTTTTAGACAACATCTCTTCTTAGAATTCATTGTTACTCACTTTCGCAATTCCTTAGTTCTCCAATTGATAATCAATAGTTCAAAATACTAATATTTTTGTAATATATTGATGATGTCAGTTTATAACCATCTATTAATCCTATTATGCTATTTTCCTCACACCCACAAAGAGACCTTGGTGAATCAGAAAAGACTACAAGAGTGAAATACCTCCATTTTTACATTTCCTACATTTTAGTTATCTTTTTGCAAAGTAGTTACACTTGAAGAATTCATTTAGGAGGAGTAGCAAACCACATAAGTTCATGTCTTTTTGTTGCACTTTGTTATAATTTATTTGAAAACATTTACTTCAAGAATTTTCAATCACACATGTGTTTGTTCACATCAAACACACACTAAGGGACCTAAAGAATATTCTCATTTAAGTATGATATTCATCTGCCACCCATAAAGCAATCTTGATGAACAAGAAAAAATGAGACATTTGAAATAATCCCTTATCACACCTTAATTCAAATTGGACCCTTTAAAAATAAACCCATATCTTGAACCAACATAAATTCCTCTACCAAGAGGTCCAAAAAAATGTATAGTTTAAGATAGGTCCAAAAATAAGGACTTTCAGTAGGTGGAATTTGTAGGCTGCATTTACACCTTAGTAAAGTTTTTTGAGCTATTGGAAATGTTACTGATCCTTCTATAACATAGCCCCAATATCCCTCATTATAACTAATTGATTGATACCTTCAGTAGCCGTCTTCGATGGGTTCAGAACCATATAACAAGATAAATATTATAAGGCCCAATTACTATTTTGATAGACGATAAGTCATGTATGATCACACCTTTTTTTCTCTAAATTACAAGGAACCTTATGTTAGAACATTATTACACCTAGGACCACAGTCTCATGATTTTCAATTAATGATTGCTGGTTCAAGCAAGGTTAATGATGATTATCTAAGGTTGTTAGGTTAATAATGACCAATTCCACTACATTGACACCCATTTTTGGTCAACCAGTGATTAAGGCACCCTCATTTATGGCCACCACCCTCATTTATTACCACTACTCCACCAGGGCACTCCCTTATCCCTTGTTTTGTGGATTTGGGTTTGACTTGAGGCGCTCATGCATTGAATGTGGTAATTTTTCCTCCTTTTTGGCAGTTTTGGCCTATCCTAGGACACCTCCACTCCACCACTCATGTGAAACCATAATCAATGTCCTCCCATGCCATCCAAATGTTCATATTATAAATTTCTGATAGTTTGAGGTGATTTGGGAGACTATTGGTCAACCTAGGGGGGATTGAGGTCCAATGTAAGCTAGCCACTTGTAGCTAATTCGAATGCCTCCAAAGGCTCACGATTTTTTCCAAATGTAATATAATGATGTTCCTAACTTGTTTTTGGGTTGGAATGTAATAGAATTATCAGCTATTTGCAACATTCGTTGTGTATATTGTGCTTCTTTGTCATATCCCCATATTTTGCTATGGTCCATGGGGTAATTTTGGCCTAAGTCACCTAGGTAATAATCATTTAATTAATGAGCAAATATGGAAACTACCTCATGGAAGATGCCTAAGGTTGTATTTGGGAATTAAATGGACAAGGTGGCCCCCCCATGTTGTAATACCCCATTTTGACCCTTAGGATATATTAGCTTTTAATGCAAATATTGTATACATGTGATGTATGTGTTCCTAGCGTGGAGCTCAAGGCCAAGGCCCCGCTAGTGGATGCTCGAATTTTATTTAAAATGAAAAGCATTGGATATTATGTTTCCCATGTGCTATTTGGCCATGGAACATTGTAAAAATGATGTAAATAAATATCATGCAATAAAATACCAAAATTGGCTATGGAGGCAACGAATGAGAAGGGGCCATGTGTATCCACTAGGGAGTGGTGAGAGGTTTGTGGGATTGAGCCATATGCTGCCAAATGTTTTTGTGAGAACCCATTTGACTTACTTTGCTGACATTTAATTCTGTTGTAAGGAAGTTGTTGAAGATTTCAGTCCATGGCTTCAATAGAGCATGGGCAGCCCATAAATTCGTATGGCAGAGTATGGGCTCTGTTTTCTTGTACCACAAGTCACTCTACCTCATGGGGATTGCTTCTTCCTCATTCCCATTCCAGTATGGAAGATCCAAGCATCAATTTTCTTCCAAAAACGATTTGCCAGCAGTGAGCAAAATCAGAAATCGCAACTTGGAAAGAACCCACGTTTTGAAGAGCAAACGCCCAAAATTGGTATTTGACAGTGAAATCCAATGGGGGATCCATAGATATGAACCATGGGGAAAATTTGAGAGTATTAGATGCCCCGAAATCCATTGGAAAACCCAGTTTTTACAGCCCAGAAATCAAGTGACGGGATTGAGCTTTTGATGAACATAATTGTGAGAAATCCAATTGTGAATGACTTAGCAGAGGTTGGGATTGCTTGATAAACCCAGTGAAGGCTAGAATCTCAAGAATTAGCAGCTGGACCTTTCTATACCCATCCTGAAGAGCACTGGAGGGAAGGGACGAATGAGGGACTGTGCAGCAGAGAAGGGGACCTTCCTTGTGTTGGGTGTGGTAGGTAATGTGGGTGCCTTGACTGTTGAATTCATTCGAGATTCCTGTAGCTCTGTGGCTGAGCTCATTGGATTAGCATTGTCCTCCCTTATCTTTTGTATGCTTGATAAACCCAACTGTGTGTTGGCTTAGCATAGTTGTTGAGTGAAACCATGGCTGTGAGTGAGCTTGTTTAGTTCCTCCTTAGTGGATACACAACCTAGCTCGGGGGTGATCTCTCAGCTGAAAGAATATAGGTTGGACAGAGATCTATGGTTGGGTGGAACGTTTCTCTCACATAGCCAGTTGTTGGACAGCTTCATCTCAAAGATAAGTGTTCTCTGTGATTCACATTATATGCATTATGTGTTTTGCAGTGTGTTAATTCTGAATGTTAATTGCCCATGTTAATGAAACGAAATGATTGTCTTAATGAAATTGACATGAAGTCTATGCATAGCATGAGTACGAGATTGAATTCTCTGCATGATGAACCATCATATGCATGTGTTAGATATGATGATGCATTACTGTTTGTGTGCTTGCAAATATGTTTATTTTCGTTGTGTTTATATTCAGTATGAGTCTGCACACAGAAGATTTTAATTGTTATGAATTTATGAGTAATGTATGAGTAATTGTCAAATAAGCTCGGTAGATTGGTCATGTTTCCCTTGCTTGAATTGGGTTGATGGAAGGGGACGTGACAGAGTGGTATCAGAGCCCATGTTGCAGCACTGGGGCTACTTGGGCCAAACTATGAGCTTGCAGGCGGATATCAGAGTGTTTTTAACACAGTATTGATGAAGTTTGGGTGGAATTTTGATTGAGAAAAATGGTAGGATCAAGGTTCTCAAATGTGGTAGAGGATCACACCATTGCATAGAGATCTCCAAGAGCTTTCCAAAGGTACCAAACTTGCCTTATTTGGTTAAGGGACGAGGGAGATACGAGCCCCACAAGTGCACAGGTTCAGCGAAGATTGCGCGCAGGCCACACGCAGATCATGTGCAGATCGCGTGTAGGTGGCGCATAGATTGTGCATAGATTGCGGACAGATTGTGCGTAGGTTGCGCAGGTGGCGCACAGGTTGTGCACAGGTTGCACAGGTTGCATAGGGAGTTAAAAAGGAAAAGTAGTAAAACCCATAAATTCATAAAAGATGAATGGAGCATTGGAACAGAGATCCACGAGTTGCTGAGTGTTCCTTGTTATATGGACTAACTTCGTCCAGTAGAAATTTTTTTTCTGAATCTTTATAGATTTGCTTCCACAGGTGGTTGAAGTTGGCAGTTCATGATGTTTTACAACTGTGTAAAAATGTGCAGAATTGTGGGGAAAATTGTCATTTTTGAAGTAATGCAGTTTCCACACCCGATGTCAAAATGGAGCAAGTGGATAGGCATTGGAAAGCATATCCAGCAGGAAACAATGGTGCGTAATCAGAATTTGAAGGAGGTTATCATACATCATATATAACTTAGAGCAGAAAAGTGCTAGTGACTGTTTTGGACAATTGTTGTCAATATGGGCAATTTCTAGAATTGCATGCCTGGAAAGTAGCAGAGACGATGGAATCGAACCAGCTATGATGTGGAAGAAGAAGTTCATGCAAAGATGAGGGATTGGAAAGGGAGAATTCCTTAACCCTTGTCTTGCTAACCGCATTTATATTTTATAAGCTTTATGTGCATAAAATTATGGCATAAGAATGCTGAAAAATGCAAGAGATTAGATGAGTGGCATGAAGATGCACTGGTTGACATATTAATAAACATTCCACAGTGCATGAGTATATGTTTTGCATGCATATGACATTAGATATTGGTAAAAGTAGTGAGATTTCACATATGCAATGAACCAATAATGGTAAATATTGTGGTTGATAATCACTATTGGTATGGGTTTTGGTTGTAGGACCAAAGACAATAGAAGCATGGCTAAAGATGTGGATGTTGTTGTTGTATGAATCCAACAACCTTATGAAGAAAAGGCTAGGGCAGCAAATCCATGATCAAGAGATTGGTGTAAGGATTCTGTAATCCTCTGTAAGAAACCAACTGATTAGGTAACATCAAAGGTGTAAATGGGATCCATGCAGGTAATGGTTTACTTATGATGATTGCATAAGTGTTGAAGGGGGATTGGGTAAGAATCCCTTGAACCATATTTAGTAATCATGGAGTAGTGAAAGTGAGAGGCCTCATACCATGTGACTGTTTAGAAATTTAGATTGCACTCATATAAAATATATCATGCCATGTGTATGTTGGTTATGAGCTTAATAATCAAAGCAAGTGAGGACTGGTGGTCCTGATTATGGTAATGCATGTTATATGAGATAGTCATGATTAAGTCATAATATGCTTGAATGCATAGTACTTATGAAACAATGCAAGGTGGCATTGAGTGGATGTGCATTAAGAGATTTTATAAATCTTGTAGTTAAGCATTGAGTGAATGCATATGACAAATTACTTGAGTAAATGTTGTGAATATGCATGCATGTAGGTAGCTACACCTGAGGAGATGTATTGTGTGCATGCATGAATGTGATATATGTATATGTTTCATTACAATTGAGCAATAGATGAAATGATGAATTAATGATAATTTTGAGATCATTTCATGAGCTGCTATGAATGCAGGGGAATAATTGCATGAAGGTAGTCATGATTGATAGGCTTCCAGAGTGCTCTGTTGGAAGGACAGAGTTGTATAAATGATATGGCTATGAATTAATGAGCATTTAAAAGTTTTAATTTGATTGCATAAATGATGTGACTGTACCTTGCAATTTTAGTATGATAATGATGCACATGAAGTAAATGAGTTTTGGTGATATTGATATGTTAACAGCTGGAAGTGTCTGAATTATGGAATGTTATAATTCTGAAAAATGCTTCAGTGACTATTGCAACAATGAAATATTATATGCATGGAGACTTACAAGTGTTTGGCTGATTGAAGTTCAGATTTCAGGTAGAAAAGTCTGGCATATGGCAATAATGATAAGTCCATAGTAAAGACCGGGATCTACCATGTGCAGAAGCCAAAGGTTATGAGAAGGTTCTCATGGTTGTAACTTATGCATGAAACAAATCTGAAAATGTCTGATTTAAGTTTATGAGAATAATCTCATGGTTGCAAATCTAATTTCCGTAGGAAAATAGATTTGTAAATTTCAGATTTGAGAATTTGCTTATAATTGCTAATGACTGTTTGGTTTATGTAAAATTGTGTCAGGAGGACATGTTGTAGGTGGATGTCCATGTATGGTAGCAAACATAAATCCATAATGGACAGAATGGTGCCTCTTACAAGAGTCAAGCAATATGAGGATAGCCTCATGGCTAAGAAAATCAATTTCTGTAGTAGACAGAGTTGCAAATTCATATTGAATTTAATTATTAGTGCCATGGATTGGTTATGGAAGAATCAAAATTGAATTGTATTGTTAAATGTTGCTGATTGTTTGGCTATTTAATAAGTGTTCCAGGAAGACACATTGCAGTAAGACCGAGAGACAGGGCCGACAGAAGCCAAACTTCATGGGAAGGGATTCTATGATTTGGAAATGGGTTTCAGGTGAAATGCCATTAGACATTATTAATGTCTCATCTGCACTGCATGATTGGTAAACAATATGAGTGAGATGATAAAGATTATGTCAGTAAGACATATGAGAGTTATGTAACATCAAAAGGAGTTGGGATGGCAAACCGAGGGACTGTCAACTCAGAGAAGGAGCCCCCATTCCTCATTAGTGAAGAGAAATTATATCTGCAAAATGGATAAGTGTTTTGTAAACCCAGACTGATATATATCTGTATATATATATATATGTATATGGGAATCTCTAATTGTTAGAATTACTACGCAAAGCATATTCCAATTTGTTTATATTATTCAGACTGCTTGAAGTATGATTAGGACCTACATAGTTCACATCAGTGAGGAGTGCACACCTTTCTGGTGCTGAGTTATGTTAGGGATGCCAATATTGACTACACCCTAAGGGAATGGACGCATTCCTGGTGTTTCAATGTTGGATAGTGAATGTTATGAAATATGTTTACAGTTTTAGAGCAGCAATATTGATGAGCTTGCTTATCCATTTTTTGTTGTCAGGTTATACATATGCAAATTGGTGCTGCACATTAAAAAAAAAAAAAAATGAAGAAAAGGGTACTCAAGAGGACTGTATGAGCAGTGGTAACCTTTGTGAAGTGTGAGTGGGTATCATGGGGCCATGATAGCTTGCAGTTAAGAAAGTCACCTAAAGAGTTCCTAAAGGGAACCGTTGGTTTGCACAAGAGAAGGAGTACCACCCTTATGTGGGTGACGAATTGTTATGCGCATTGAGGGATTGTGACACATTTGAAAGGCTGATGCAAGCCTAAGGCAAAGTAGTAGAGTCTTGACCTATAATGGTCGGTGGCGCAGTTACCTTCCATTGGCCAATGACCCAGACGGATGTGCTGGCTTGGCAATGGAGAGGGCCAACAAGGTATGGGACTAGTTGGGCACCACCAAATGCTTGGTAAATCCAGTCGGCGTGAAGGTGTACTAGTTGAGCATTAATTATTTGATGATTTGGAGCAGCCTGCGTGCTGGCTAAACATCCCAGTCCGCAGGAGGATCCCAAGGCTTATAAAGTAAAAGCAGGACCCTGTGGACCAGAGATGAAATGCACAATATAGATAAGTATTCAATTTCATTTATTTCTTATTTGGAATAATGAATATTTCAAGTATAAGTCTTGTAATAGTT